>OY728155.1:965025426-967553786 GCA_963277665.1 Viscum album
AGCTTGGTATGATATACTTATAGGATTGTTGTTTCAAAATAATTATGTTAAGGGAAATGATGATCCAACCATTTTTATATTTAATGATAAGAAAAATTGTTTTGGTTGTTCAAATTTATATTGATGATATTATATTTGGTTCAACTCAAAAATATTTAACCAATTCCTTTCCAGATCTAATAAAATCAATGATTGATCTGACTATGATGGGTGAGTTAACATTTTCCATTAGTTTTCAAATTTCTCATAAAACAGATAGAATCTATATATTCCGACATAAGTATATTAATTATATTCTTAAATGGTATGAATATTAAAATAATAAGAGTATATGTACTCCCATTAGTACCTCAAATTAATTTGATCTGGATGATGATGGGAAACCAGTAGATCAAACATATTTTGTAGGTATGATAGGAAGACTACATTACATAATAGCTGGTCGTCCAAACATAATGTTTTTAGTATGCTTATGTGCAAGATATTAATCCAATCCTATGGAGTCTCATATAAAAAATTGAAAATGATTTTCTCTACTTAAAGTGAACCTTGGATCTAGGAATCATTTACACTTTAGGAAATGTATTTGTTTAAAAAAATACAATGTTTTTTCTTGTGGATGTAGAATGGATAGGAAAATTACATACATAACATTCCATATATTTGGAGATTCTTTAGATTATCAGTAATGAAAAAAGAAACACTCTATAGAACTTTCAACTACTGATGCTGAATATGTAGCAGCTAGAAGTTGTTGTACTCAAGTGTTCTGGATGAAACACACAATCACAGACTATGGTATGAGTTTTACAAAAACAAAAATTCTTTGTGATAATAATAGTTCCATTTCCTTAAGTAAAAACCCTAAACATATCAATCATGAAAAACACATAGATATTAGGCAACACATTATTAGAGATCACACACAAAAGGAGATATCATTCTTTAATTTATCGGAACAAAACATCAACTTTCTATTATTTTCACAAAATCATTACCATATGATAGATTTGAATACCTTAAATAGAAGTTAGTAATGATAACCATAAGTTAATCATCCTTATTAACTTCTTGTTAAAATCTATCTTCTTACAATAAGGAACCCCTTCTCATAGATGGAGCACATTTTTTATTATATTTCTATAAATATTTCATAGTAAAATTTTTTTCGTAGTCTAAATTTTTTCCATAATCTAAAATTTCTCATAGTCTAAATTTCCCTTAGTCTTAAAATTATCATAAAAAATAGTTTCATATTGAAAATTTTCATAATAAAAATTTTCGGAATGTAATGTTTTTCAAGAAGAATTTTTCTCATTACGAATAATCATCCTTGCAATCCAAACTGTATGCTTCCATTCCTAAATTTTCAGGATCATATTTTACTTGTTTATACTTTCATATATTATTATGCCTTTGTATTCTCTTTTTCGTAAATATGAATGTTTTTATTAAAAACCCTCTAAAGATCAGATTCTATCAAAATTTTCCTCCCAGTTATCATCTCAACCGTAAGATCTAATCAGAAGGATTTTCCACCATTGGATTCACTATTGAAGCTGAATCGTCACCTAAAATGCTGATATAAACAACCCCCCAATGGTTGTACCACATCAAAACTAAAGTCTTTGTGTGCTGAAGCTCTGCCCTCATACATAAGCCCATTCCAAACCTCTCAGATCTTCTTAGCTTCTGAATATCTTCCGACATATACTCTTAGAAAGATATGTCAACTGTCTAGCCAATCTCTGAATGGAAGATATAAAAATAAAGGCGTGTTGATCTGATTTTTTTCACACAGTATGATTCTATTTCCTCCAAGAATATAATTTGAAATGGGTGGGAAAGTTTTTTCCTTTAAAACCAAAATATAGGGATTTTGTATATCCAAATTGTTTAATAGAATTCTATGATTCAGTGGTTTTCTTCAAGTAATATAGGAGGAGTATGTTTTCTTTCAACTATTATGGAAAGTAATTTCCACTTTCTTACACCATGGATTGAAGCTTGGATGGTATTCTTTATGAAGGGGAAACTGAATTTTATTCTCATAAGATACATGATGTTCATGGACGTTTTGATAAGGTGAAGGCCATGGATTGTCTTGGTCATTCGGTGGTAAAGACTCCAAAGATTCTTTACCTGACTAGAAATTATCGGATTCATGAATTGTGGGTTCAAGGATTCATCATATCGAGAAAAGGAAACACAGATACTTTGAGGAAAATTGATATGTACAATATGATTTTATTGGTAAATCTAAGGATAATAAACTTGTTCATGCATATCTTGGTTACGGTAGAGAACATAATGAATAGAAATATGAAGGATCATATTATTATATATCCAGCCATTCTTTCAATGATGAATGTTTAGTGTCTAGAATCCATCAATATTCTTTTCAGATCTATTTCGAGGAATTGTAAAGTTATTTTGTTATGTGATGACACATTGAAAAGAATTAAAGTTGCATTCTTCATATATCCGAATAAATCTATGACTTTCTTAAAGAGTATTTTGAAGATATTTCAATGAAATAGGAGGTGGATGAGACCTCTAAAAGTGTGGAAGGAAAAAGATGTTGAAGTGTGTGTAAGAGAATGAAAAAACCCCAATGGCTAAGGAAACCCAATCAGCACCACTGAATCCAAAGAAGAAAAAAAAAAGCAATCCTAATGTGGTTGTGGCTAAATGGAGAGAAGACAAGAAAAATCAGAAAGAATGGGATCCTATGATTGGTATGGACTCGGTTGATGCAAAATCATTAAATAAAAAGGAAGCTAATGATCTTGAGACGTAAGAGAAAGAAAATAAGAAAAAGAAGAAGTTATCTGAGGCTGAAATAGTGAAATACCTTCTGAAGGACGATGAGAAAGCATCCAATAATATTCCGGTACCAGAATCCTTTTTGATAGAGTCATTACCAGAGACTCTAGGAAATATTTTTTTAAATCTAGAAAATGTTGAAGAAAAATAGGTATAATAAAAAGAAGATGATGATGATGAAGAAGTCATCGATGATACTGAAGATCTGATAAAGAAATTTGCGGATTTTCTAGAGAAGGAATTCCCTTCCCAAAAAATATCTTTCCCAACCTATTAAGCTAAATCATCAATGATTTCTACTCTTTGGAAGGATGAATTGAAGTCTGAAGATGATGTAGACAAACTATCTGAAGAAAAAAGCATCAATAAATATTTTATTCAACCATAGGATGCTGAGGCAGGAGCTAACATGGAAGAATTTGATGAACACTAAATCGTTCATCTATCTAATAGTGAACATGAATCTCCTGATCATGAAGAAGTGATTTAAAAGGTTGATAAGGGAAAACATGAAGTAGTTGATACACCTGCCAATACTATGGTAATGGAGAAATATGTTGGTGGTCCTTCAATGAAGAATGCTGCTGAGTTTGAAAAAGAAACCTCTCCATGAAAATTTTCTGATTCGGAATCTTCCTCACTTGTACATGAATTCATTGTCCAGTCTATGAAGAATCTTGTTGGTACTATTCAAATATTTCCCAGTATAGACTTCAGATGGAAAATTCTTTGACACTCTTTAAATCATAAATCAGATTTAGTATCCATGCAGATGGATAAGTGTATCAATATTAAGGCCGATTTCAAAAATCATTTTCCTAAACTACGAACCCCATAAAAGATCTTGCAAGAAAATGACCATGTGGTCAATTAAATATATAGAAGATATGAGAATCCTTGATGAGTACCAAGAAAGTGTCGGAGATTCATTTTAAACTGAATATGTTAAGATCATGGATCCCATGAAATGTTTTTAGGAAAAACTAACACTGGAACAAAATTCGTGGATACAAGAAGTGAATGACCTGAATGGAAATTATATTTAGTCACTCATAGTGGGAAGAGGGAAAGAGATATTAAAATTGAACTTGAAGAAATATTTTCTAAGGAAGAATAAGTTTAAAAGGAGCACAGAGTATCACTTTAGGCTTAGGATGAAAAAAATCAATTCCTAGTATAAGAAAAAAGAACATGTGGATTAGTTTTTCAAACGTGCAGAGGAAGACCACAACGACCTCAAGAAGCTCAAAACCATTGTAAATAAGTTGATGTCAAAGGAGAAGGAATGATAATATTGTTCAATTATGATCTTTTGTTGTATTCCTTAATTGTATTAATTTTTCAAATCTTAATGAAATATTGGGATGATCTTTATACATTTGGTAGATTAGTACTAATATTTTAGGTACCATGTTTTATTTTTCCATTCCCTTTAATCCTTTTTGAAAATCACAATGGGGGAGAAAGGAAAGATAAAAAAAGAATACATTGTAAAAGAAGAAATTTCCATAAATAAGAGGGAGTTAATCTAAGGGGGAGTTCTTATCCATGAAGATTTTTAAATTATAATATGAAATTTAATACTATGTCTCAATTCGAAAATCAATAATACGATCCATAGTGTTTCCAAATCCTAATAGGGAGTTAATCGTATTTATAATTGACCATGTGTTAAGGGAGATGAGTTTTATTTACAAGTCCATAAAATAGCTAGGTCTATATATTCATTTTCGTAAAGACGTTTGTGCTTTCTAAAAAGTGGAATATGGTTGAGTCCATAAGGTTTCATTATTAATTTTCCATTCATTTATGTTTGGGTAGATTATTGAGTCAATAAGGTTCTCTTTTGATGTTTCCATCCAATTATGTTTTGAATATCAAAAACACCCTATCTTATGGAAAACATCATTTTCCCTAAGATTTCCCTTAAGAAACAAAACTTTCTTATCCAAGGAAAAGTTGTCCTTACTATGTTTTCATTGTTAGTGTCTTAATCTAACACATTTTATTTCTATGTGTAAAATTCAGTTTCACATCTAAAATCTCAAAATCCAATAAATACATAGATATAGAGCATTCTGTTTTCATGATCCAAATTCTGGTTCCGAATTCATAGAATTTAGACTTCAAACTTTCTAATGTTCATACTCCTAACTTTCTAATGATCAGACTCCAAATTCACTGAATTCAAACTCCAAAAATTCTATGTTTATACTTCAAATTATTAGGAATTCATACTCCAAATTCTTATGAAATTCATATTATTAATTCCCTAAAATTCCGAATCTGATGTCCTCAAAATTCAGACTCTAAATTCTATATAATTATGATTCTTAATTTCTCAGAAACAGAATCGGAATATCCTTGTAATCTTGACTCTGAAGTATAACTTACTAAAACTCTGAATTCTATTTTTATTCTTATATTCTGAAAAATAAATTTTTTTGAGAAACAATATTTTTCCATACACTAATTTGAGTTATAAAATTATTTCATAGATTCTGTTATTTAATAACCATTGTGTAAGTGACACATATACAGGTCCCTCTAAAATTCATGGAAAAATATGACCGTGGGAGGAGGGAGTCAACTGTTGAAGTTGTGCCTATAAATAATAGCTCATTTGAATGATCTCAAAAAAAATTTACAACTGATGAACTTCTCTATAAATCTAGGATTTAAATTATATATAGAGAGAGGATCATTAAAATTTCAGTTCATTGTATAGATTTCATGAAGAACTTGTTCGGGTGGGAACAAACTTTTTGAGACTTGCTTCATGTAGACTCCGATCATGCTAATCGTGTGCTTCTGGGTTTGGAAGACAGTAGTTCAAATATCATTCTAAATCACAGGATTGTGGGGATAGAAAGATAGAGTCCAATTTTCGTATCTAGGGATTACCCTGGTGTGGGTATGATAGACGTTCTTGAATTTAAAAATCAAGGGACCTCTATCCAAGGTTGTTGGATACCCTTTTCTTTGGGTTAAAAGATTTACTAATTTTTACTTGTATTGTTTCATGTTTTCCTCTATATTTTCGATGTTTAATGAGGTATAACTATCTTATACTTTTTTATACATGATCTCTGGTTAAATAAGGTTCTATATTCTTTATGGTAGAATTATTGTTTTTTAAAACTTTTTTTAAGTTTCATTTCCATAACCACAATTCTGGAATATCATTTTCGGAACCACATTTCTGGAATCAAGACAGTTTGTAGAACATAGAGGTTTGGTAAATTTACCTTATTTACCATTTTTAAACAATATAAAGGATTCAAACGAACATTAAAAGTTCCAAGGGAATTTATTAAAGTATATAATTCACTACCTTCTTTTATATTGAGCATCAACATCATTATTCTGATACGACAATCAGTATCATTTCGATTCTACAATGTTATTTTTCATTTGGACATAACACCGCAATGATCATTCAACATCCTATAATTGATATTGTTTTCCTTGTTTTACATGTTGATTTATATACAGATTCACCTTTATTGATTGACAAGATTACATGTTCTCCATGTATTTCATATTTTAGTTGACTAGTCTCAGCTCATGTTGATGTTATGGTTTCTCTGTAACCACCTAATTAGGGATCCCACTATTTATTTTATAATAATAATAATTTTGATGATTTAAATTATGATTTTCATGATAATTTTAATGAGGGCGATCAGATAAATGTATCTTAGAATAATAATTATTTTTTTTCTTATGCCTTTCATGCAAGGATGAGGATCCTTTGAGGCATCTATTGATGTTTTTGACCCTTCCTCAGATGGCTGCCCATGTATTCTCATAAATATAATCATGATTTATTTATAAAATATTCCTTATATATGGGCTTAAACAGTTGAACTAATTTTATAAATTTACATACTTTCTAGGTACTCTGATGGAGAAGATCTGGGGTAATTACTTGGAAACAAAAGGGAATAAACCCATAAATCTTAAAAATTATTCCTTTCTACCAAAACCAATGAGGACACAAACTACATGGAAGGAATTTTTTCAAATTTAATATGATAATTTAGGCTCTGAGGGGACTTAATAGGTGAATGGATCTAAGCTGTTGGGAGAAAAATTGGATGGAGAACAATATAAAGTGTTTAATCTCTCACTATTTTATGATAAAATGAACAAATTTTATGAATTATATTTCAATAACAAATATAATTAAATCAATTACAGACAAAAAATCATATTCAGTTAAAATTGGAAGATTATATCAATTCAAGGGGTAAATGATCATCTAGGATTTGATAAAATAATCATTCTTTGGTTGTCTTCACAGTTGATAATTTGAGATAGTATATTTTCATCTTCCTGTAAATGATTTTATTATGTATTTTGTTTCTTTGTTTTTTTATTCATTATATATCATTCTAGACATCAAACCACCCTTTATTTCAATGTAATAACCATGAAATACAGGTCTTTCACTAGCTTAATCACAAGTAACAGAAGTTTAAGGCATGCTTTAATCAAGATATGTTAATGGGATGTACTTTGTTATAGGTATGATTTTTTGTATGGGTGAATGCACAAAACAGTAAACTAAAATGATCCAACACATAATAGCTCAATAATATTTTGAAAATTTAAAAGTAGTTAATCCCTTAGTAGAAAAAAATATCCTTTTGAAATCCATTAAATAGAGGTTTGAAAACATTAAATGTCTTAAGTGGGAATTTTTCAATAAATGTTTTTTGTATTTTTTATATTATATTTAAAAGTTAAATATATGGACATTATAACATTAATTTTTTAAAATGAAATTAAATTTTCAATCCATCATTTTAATATTAACTTACAGTGAATTTTTTATATTTTTTTAAATGTTATTAATTTTGAAGTTCATAGTAAAAAATAATAGATTATGAAAATAATGGTACATATATGACATTAGAAAAATAAAAGAATGAATGAAAATAAGTTTAAATAACCTTTCTATAAATATATATTTAAAATTTAAAATAAATAATATATATATACTATGTTATATTTATAAATCCCTTGATTTTCATTTGTGAAAATTAAGTAATGTCTTCCTTAAAAACTATTTTTAATCGCTTATATTAAAAAATATGTTTTTTATCCCTTGTATAAATAAAATATAAAAAATTGACTTCACATTATATATCAAATTTTTTATATTATTTAATAATTTAGGTTTACTTTTCTGAAAAATTATTTGAATACTATTATTAAATTTAACGGCCATGATAACGAAGAAAGTGGTATTTTCGAAGAGTTGATTAATTAATATTGAGTGATTTTTATCAAATTAATTATACAAATATATGTTATATAAGGAATAGAAAATAATTTTAACACATATATGAAATTAATTTATCATTGAATTTATTATATATTAATGTTTTAAAAGATTAATAACACACAATTGTAAGAACACCATTTTTCTAAAAAATATTTTATCTATATATTAATATTTTTAAATAATAATTTATTTTTTTTCATCTTTATAAATGATATTAAATTAAATATATCATAAATTTAGGTTTATATTATAAAAAATCATAATAAATTTTACTTATATTTTAGTTAAATGATCTATTACATTGGTAAAAACCAGTTACATGGGTTAAAACAAGAAAGATAACATTTAATAGTATGGTGGTAGAGAACATAAAAATTATTACATAAAGTATTAAAATAAATTAATGTTATTCATAAACAGTATATCAACCCCAAATTCATTATTTCCCACATTTATATCTATTTAACCAAGAATAGTTTAGTTCAATCATTGAAAAAATATTGTGTATTTAAAAAGCTAATAAAAATGATAACTTCCCCCACATTTTTGCAACAATTAAAAAGGAATATCTACACAAAAACACTCACTCTTTATCTCATTATGTATATCCCTTTTCTCATGATGAATCTATATTTTCAAAATAAAATTAAAATGATCATTACAGAGTTTCCAAATAGAGATCTAATGTCATCTACTACTCCGTTTTAATTATTTTATTTCCCTCCTCCATTGAATCCATTATAATCTACGAAACACTTATAAAATAAATAATATTGATCTTACTAAATTTTATTAAACTTATTTAATATCAAATTACTATCTTTTATTAAAACCATTCAGAAATAGAAGGTTTCATCATGTTTATATGCAGACCACAACCATAATGAATGGTATGTTCTTTTTTTTATTAATTCTTAACATTAAAAAATTTTATAAAACTATTTAATGAATAAAATGATGTATATGACATAATTAATATTCTTTAATTATATTATGGTTAATTATATAAGTGATATAAATAAAAATTATCATTGAAATTTTAACCACATAAAATAAACATATCAAGGCACCTTTCAAAAGTTGAGTGAGGTACGAAATTACATACCAATTTGTATAAATTTTTTAAAATAAAATAATAAAAGATATTAATTTTAAAATTAATTAGATTATAGAGATATTATATAAAACATTTTACCATGTTCAATATACGCATGTAGTTTCATAGAAACCAACTGAGTTATCTCACATAATAGCTATAAGAAAAAATATATTTAATAAATAAATATAATATGATATAAAAACACCATATAAAATGTAATATAAATGAAAAATATTATTAATAATATTTTTAATAGAATAATATTGTTATTCAAGAAGATATAAACACAAAAATAATAAATCCAGACATGAGGTAAGGGTCATTTATCTCAATTTTCAATTCTATGAGTCGTTCTTAATATTATACACATTCAGTTATTTAATTGGTCTTATTAAATACACTATTACCTTCAAGTATACTAATGATCTTCCATTACAATATATTTTATTATCTATTCAATTTTAAATGTATTATATTCTTTTTATTTTAATGTTACCACTAACATATGGTTATTTACATCTTAATGTAAATTTATTAAGATATAATATGTATTCTATTTGTTTTTCATTTTTTGTTGTAAATATTATATATCTATTTACTTTATTATAATTTCAAATTGTCTCACAAGTATAGAAAAATACATACCATGTTTATTCTATAATTGGTTTTTCAATTTTATATACTATAAATATGTAATATTTATGAGACCTCAATTCTCAATCATTAAGTTTTGATACCTATTTTTTAAATTATTTTATATAAGTTGGGATGATTATGATATTTTAGATTATTATGTTGTATATTTTCTTTTTTATCTAGGGAAATAAATTTATACACAATAAAACAATTTATAAGTTTCCCATTCTTCTTGAATATTTATTTTTTAATGGATTTGATAAATCAAATTTTATTTTATTTATTTCGAATGTTATTCAAGGAGAATAATTTATCATGGTAAGATTAATTCTTATATTTTCCTGCTTTATATTATATTTTCAATTTTCACTCTTGGGGAGATTATTTTTTTTAACGTAAATGTTCCTTCCAAATGAATTTCATTCCCATAATCGTATCATATTTTTACGAAAAAATAAACATCACCTTTAAAAATAGTTTTTATCTATTTCTAAGTCAATTTTTCCAAAAAAATTATCCTTCATTTTTTCAAAAGAAAACATGAGTTTTCACATATGACAATACAATTTTCTATTATATCTTTTAAAAAATAAATATTATTTAATTTTTATATGATGTGTGTTTTCATTAAAGGTATGCCTAACTACCTAAATTGTTTTCAATCATTTTAAAAATAATCCCTTAATATTCCACCCTAGATTCTCCTTAGAAATAATATATATATTTTCAAATATCTAATATTTCAGATTCTTTTCAATACTAAATTTATTAAATAAAAAAATTGTTCACCTTTCTAAAGTCTAAAATAATTTTTATGGATTAAATATTTATAATACTTTTCAAATGTAAATGGTTGTAAAAGTTTTCACTTCGAAATTTAAAAAATGAATTTTAAAATTGACATTAATATTATATTTTTTATTAATGATAAATTCATGTTATTAAAAAAAATTGATTTCTCATTCGATTTTCTCGATATCTCAAAAGTATTTATTTCATTACCAATTAATTTCCATGAATCAACAATTAAATTTTAATATAATATACTCTTTTAGGGTGATTCAATTTTGGTTATCATACATTTTAATTCATGAGTTCAATTTTGTTTTACTATTTAACAATATTACAAAATTGATATTTTTTCCAGGGTTTTTTATTATGTGATATTTATATTCAACTAGAACAAAAATTTGTGGATTATTGATGTTTGGGTCCATATATCACCATCCAATTCATTATTTATTGTTTTATATCATTTATGATAATGATGTAGAGTGTAATAATTTTTTTTTCACAACATTCAAGTTGGGTATTTTATTTTTTCTCAACTTGAAACATTTTCTTTTTGTGTATTGAAATCATTAAGTTGTTCACATTTTATTGTTCAAAATATAAATAATGTATTTTTTCACAATTTTATAAATTCCACATGCTTATTTTTATTAAACAATTTCTTTATTATTATATTTCTCAAAGGCATGTTACTTTTATAATTAGTATTATTATATTTATTCTTCATTGCTCAGGTTTATTACCTCATGATTCCATAAACTTTTTCAATGGTATATGATTGTTAATTTGAGATTACATGTTCATTTATAATGACTTTTAATGAACTCCGATTATTCTATTTTTTACTAAGATGATTTTATCATGTTTATGTGATATAATATTATTATTATATCACCTTAAATGGAATATTATTATGTCTTCTCTTACTAATAATTTTATCTAACACTTTATTATGTTTTAATCCCCAGGTTATAAATATGAGTTTAAATTATGATAAACCTAAACGGGATTCTTGTATGATTCTATTATTTGGAAATGTAAACATGTTTTTTAAAATAATACATTTATATAGCATTTCTACAAAGACACTAGACCTTCCATTCATGTGACTGAAATTTATATGAGGGATTTAAATTTTCTGTTATGAACATTATGTGTAATAAATATATTAAAATTACTGTTAATTATGTTTCTTAGTGCGGATGTATTGATTTTTTGTTCATATGATTATTTTGAATGGGGTTCTCAATTTTTGTTTTTTTGGATATTATTGTATCTTTTGTGTATTTTTTGGGATCCCACTAAAACCACTGATTTTATTTTATCGAAAATAAAATTAGGAATTTGTATTTAAAATTATCTTTTTATATAGTTAACAATATAATTTCCAACACAAATATATCTTAGATAATAAAAACCTCTCAAAGGATTTATAAAGATACACCCATTTAAAACATTTAAGAGTGTCAAATTTAACTAAAATCAAGAAAAATAAAAAATAACTCCACATATTCACCTAAAAGAATGGAAATAAATTTATTTATAAAATTTAAATAAAGTTTAAATAAATAAATTTAACAAGTATTTTAAAAGTAGATGTGAAGAAATGAGAATTTAATTTTAATTTTCTCACAAAAAATGACACACAAAAAATTAAGTGAAGAATACTATGTAACTAGGATTAAATAGAGAAAAATAATAAAGAGAAATTAAAATAAAAATATCCTGAATGAAGAAAAAACGAGGGAAACTTACAGAGGATTAAAAATTTCATAACTAATTTAGGAAATTATCCTACAAACCACACTTATACACACATACAATTAAATGTTTCGTAATTATAATTAATGATTACGATATAATATAATAAATAAATTGGTGGGTTTCAATAAAAGATAGCTTCCTGAAGGTGGATTTTCTATACTGCGGACTCTAAAATGGTTTATTTGTATTGATTTATCTACTACTAGTTTCTAGTGAGTCTTTATTTGAATTAATTTTTTTAATAGAAAGATCCACCAAAAGTATATACAATACTAACAGTTTGATGGATGAACTAGTTGGAATTCTTCTTTCTGAGGTGAAAATTTAGCCATTCATTGTAATTTGGGAATTTCTTCCAAATGTGAGATCGATGGTAAAGGATTCAGAGATCATGGGTAGCCTTGTTTATTTTATTATAGATTTGGTTTTTCACAAATTAATCTCTTGGTATTTCAATTTACCCTCAGATTGAAAATTTCTATTGGAAATATACATATGAAAGATTCTAATTTCACTATTTTAAGGATATTAAGGAACATATCTGTATCAAAATAGGATGGTGAAGTCATTTTACCATAATAAGAAGATAATAATACATGCCAATTATAGTTTTGAATTTATCATTTTATGTTAATTATACATCATTGAGGTGAAGACTCCAATTTGTTCTATTCGGGAAATTTTTTATCAAATGTTTTTTAACTCACTATGTGAAACCATATATACCCCGTTGGTTTGACTGATAGGATATAGAAACATAATTAAAAACCCCATATCACTATAAAAGTTAATTCATTGTGTGGTTTTAGAAATGATAAACCAAGCTTCTCATAATGAAATAAGGAAACCCAAATCTATAGATTATTTGGGTTCAAAAAACTTCAACACTTATGATTGAGTCATAAGTCCTTGTTTTAATGATTTTATTCACATATTCATAATCTATTAAAAGTAGAATTTACATCATTCCAAATGGATTTTAAAGTGACCCCATGAATTATTTGAACGAAACATCAAAAATTTAATTGAAATTCGAGGGTTGTTTCTAGAATGTCACTATTTTGTTGATAATAGTTATCATTTTCAATGAAAAAAACTATATAAAAATCATGGAAATAATAAAATAATATTTTCTGTAAAATATTATTATCTTGAACCTTACAAAAAGTTCACTGGGGACCAATTTCACCCGCAAATTAAAGAGTGTTATCGAACGTGATAATGGAATGAGAATAACTATTCAGAACAGAATTCCTCACGATTTGCTATATACATATGCTAATAGTAAGAACACTGCAAAATATGAATATGGGACTCATGTTTTAGATGATTTCTAATATTATTTTTGAAATTAGTAAGAAATAGAAAATGCACCCAAACAACTTTTAATTCCAACATGTCGTAAAATAATATCTAGTATTCAATGATATTTGTTATCATAAAATATATCATTTATTGGAATGCAGGGAGGAAGAGTCAATGTCCATGGATGGAAAAATTAAATTGATATGATCACCCTAGATATTTATTGTAGATATATATATCTAATTTCTAAATTGAATTTATGAAGGAAAAGAATCCAATAAATGAGATATAGTTTAGATTCTGGTTTTATATGTAGATATCAGAGGGCTTCATAGTCAAAATACATAATAAATTTAAAACCTAATATTTATTATCATAAATTATTCAATTTCAACATGTAGTGACTCAAAATATCCCATGTCTTATTTTTTAATATTTAATGGATTGTTTTTGGTGATACGTATTGTGGTTTCATGATATTCTAAGGCCTGTTGTTCCATAAACTAATTCCTGAATCATTTTTAATATTTTAATATAACATGCATGTGGGTTTCCAAAAACAAAATGATAAATAACATTTAAAAGGGTTCTACTTAAGAAAATATAAGGCTTCCATTTAATTCAGATCATGGGTTTTACAGTTGAAGAAACCTAACCTTGGAAGGAATTGGGTGTTCAGTTTGAGTGCAGTCATGGGTAGAATAATAAAAATTGATTTATTTATATTATTTAACTAGTTACCATGACCTGATTTTGGTCATTAAATAATTTTTCATGAAATAATCTCAGGGTAATCTACATAACACTGGAGATTTGTAAGGGAGCATTAGAGCATTATTCATTGGAGACCAATGACTAGATCAGGGATTATTGATCGGTGTGTGACAGAACTTGAATATATGGCCAATGAAAAAATAGTGAATTTTAGTTCACTAGAGATTGATCGAAATAAATGTGAGATGTTTTTTTATATGTATTTAATCGCATTTATTTATTTATATAAAAAATGAAATCATTGTCCAACGGTTTGATTAGAGGATCAACCATATTAGAGTAGTAGGTTTATCTATGGGAATTATTGGGAGGAAATTTTTTTGTTAGTTTTAATATCCATTCTTCGTTATAATGAAAATAAATCTAGGAAAATAGAACATATCCAAGGTTTATTCCACTCATGTGTATCATAGAGTTCTTTAAAGATTATTTATACAATCAACCCCATTAATCATTTTTTGGGGGTTTGAAAAATAAAGGATAATCATTCATTGAACATAGGTTTCATGGAAAAAATATTGAAATCATTGATCCAGGTTCAGATCAATAAAGCTATTGAGTTATGATGATGGATGACCATTCAGAAATGGATTTATAGAAACATTTTTTTCATTTATTTTTCATTTTATGATCATGCATATTGATGGGTGGTTTGCAAGATAATCAATGAATTATCTCTAATAATAAGTAAAAACATAGGCTCAGTCGTACTAGATCTACAATCTCATGGTGATATTAGCATGGACCCAAAGTGACTGGTAAAATGGAAAAACATTATGGAAGTGTGTAGAATTGTGGAAGATCAAGGATTCACCGCATGTTATCTGGGATCACATGTCGGGTGGGACTCCTATATATTGAGCTAGGGTTATATATAAAATATAATTATCACAGTGTGTGTGATAGCTATCACACAACATATGTTACATATGTGTTGGATCATTGTGTACCAAATACGGTATACAAAAACTCCTAGGATTCTATGATCTCATACAAATTATGTACTCATGAATGAACATGGCCATGAAAACAAGGAAATTTTGACGATTGCATGGTATTTTAACTCTATTTACCAAATCATGGAAAATTAAAAGGGAATGTAACCTCATACATGGGAATGAACCTTTATCGGAAGAACATGCCATGTACAACTTGTACATATGATGTACTCTTTTTCAAATTGTCTTGGATCACTTGTCCTATTTTTATTGGATACGTTTAGTTCTAGTATGTTCCCTAAATCCATTTTGTGAATCTTTAGTATGGAAACACATCCAACAAATTGGATGGTGACCCCAACAAAGGGACTATAGTCATGGATAATATTTTTTAAATTCTTCTATGTGGCCTAAAATACAATCCTCTATCACCATATTTTCCAAAGGTAGTGTTCTTGGTATCATCCTGACCAAAACTACACAGGCGTCAACCCACTACATAGTACATTATTCATGATTTTTGTTTTTGGAATACACAATAGACTTTGGTGTGTTCATATGTGATGTCATAGACCAAAATGCCACTCAATGGGTTCCCCAATACCAGTGGGCCCCATGGCCACAAGTGCATCTCCCCAAATTCCAGAGGCTATCGACTAGCAACAAGGCCATTGGGTGTGTCTATGGGGAGACTATGACCTCATTACCAATGTTTAGTGTCACGGGAGGCTTTAAAAATAGACTAAATAGAAGAACAAATGTATTTAAACCAAAGTAACAACAAAAATATTTAACAATAACTTAAACAACTATAATATCATTCATAAAATGAGGATATGTAATGTCACTAGAAAATTGGAAAACATGTATACAAGATAGCAGTCATAACATGTTCTGCAATAGAATAAAATAAATAATAGACTATCCAAGAAACACAGTCTCTGGATTTGTCATCTACAATCAAGATCATTCCTAGACCACAAGAAATCTAGTGTTCGAAAATGTATTCATCCCTTTGTCAACGCCATCATCCGTGTAATCTACTCTAGGTGCCAAATGGTTCTTAGGGAGTTTGTGAGATAAATCTCAGTGGGCCACTTCCAATAGTGTCTATAACACAATATCCATGTAATGGTAATGTAAGAGTGTGTCAACATGCCTATATAATGCAAATCACTACAATGTAACTAAATTCCCAAATACATGCTTCATCCCTTGGCTGATGTCTAAGAATGTAAAAAGTTAATTAATTAAGTAATTACCAATTGATATTGATAGATCACATAAGGAATAATTTACAATGGAAATACCTCATGATAGTATAAATATTGAAGGTTGCAAGATATAACAAGAAAAAATGTAATGAAATTGAATAATGATGTCCAATGGTAATATCAAAGGCATCTTAGACTATGAAAGACACTAACCAAGTAGTAATTATTTTCTGGAATGGGGTAAGATTGTAATATAAGGATCATAGTCCAAGGCATTGTGCAATAATGTTCCTATTGAATTCCCCGTGATCTTACTAGTTAAGATGGGGAAATGCAGTGATAGGGCCCTATGGGATGTAACCATGGAACATACTTGTGAATGCTAGATCAAATGAGTGTATATAAGGAATCCTGTAATAATATGGAGGAACCATATTGTGTCATATCGGGAACCCAAGAACCAACAATGATTGAGATCTATGTGGCTCTCAACCTAATAAATTCGTATCCTAGAATCGGAAGGGGGTTCCCAAGTGCTCAAGGTATTCCCCGGTCAGAATCCATGTTGAGATTAAGTCAAACCATTCCAATTAGATTATAAAGTCATTTAATATTTAATTTCATTCAATACATTCCTTCCAATAGTTTTATAAGGTAAAGTTTCATGAAACCATTAGTTCAATCCTTACCATCCCTTTAATGTGATTAGTTCAAGTTGCATGAAACCATTTAATCAATTAATAATTAATCAATAAGTCCATTTGGTTCAATCCTTACATTTCATTACTGTGATAATTCCAGGTAGTGTGAAATGATTCATTTAATCTCATTAATGAATATTACATATTCAAGGTTAATTCTACTATCTTCCATTAATGTGTTAAGTGGTGATATGAATATTCAACCTACCATTCTTGTACATTTATGTCCAAGTCATATTTTCAATATACATTCCAATTTTAATTTCACATTTAATTATCCACCAATGAACTTACCTTAGGAGGTTCATATGGTTTTCGTAAATGGTACATTCCATTATGAAATTTACAATATAAATCATTCCATTTAATGTTGGAATGATTACACTTATAATGGTCAATCCAAGGAACACTCAAATGGTGGAAAAAATGTGTCAAAACTCTAAACCAAATATGGAATAGCCATAAAAATAAAAAGGATAATGTTTTGGATAAAATTACAAACAATTAATCACATATATGAAAATATCATGCCCATATAGTTCTTGTG
This sequence comes from Viscum album, assembly GCA_963277665.1. Classification (NCBI taxonomy): domain Eukaryota; kingdom Viridiplantae; phylum Streptophyta; class Magnoliopsida; order Santalales; family Viscaceae; genus Viscum; species Viscum album. The sequence continues at coordinate 965,043,316 of OY728155.1, forward strand.
ATTATAATCATGGAATAAAAATTCTATCAATCACACCCGTTGAAATCAGTGGGGCCCACATGACAAATCCAAAATCAACTAACTAAAGGGATGATTTATATACCGCCCTCCTTAGGATTGAATAATACAAATCCTGCATTATTTTCCCTTTATTTTCCTTGGATCATAGTATATCAAATAAAAAGAGAGAAGTTCTCATACCCCGATAACTCAATCGAGATAAAGTGATAAAGGGAATGGATCAAGAGGAATTGAGTAATTACCATTCTGTATCCATCATGATAAATGGAATACGGATCTGATCTCGAATGAAGGAGAAATCTACATCAATAGCTTTGGTTTCAAAGAGCTCCAAAATGAGAACCATGAAGGTAAATCCCACATAATATTGGATTAGGGAAGAAGTGGAGTTCTAAATATATCAGTAAAAGAAAAAAACAATTTTTCCTTAAAATTTCCCATGCATGGTTTTTTTACACGGGTTGAAAAATTGTTCCCAAAAAATACATGGGTAACTAGGAAAAAGGTGTGCTCAGACATTTAAGCAACATGGTCATGCACAAACTATCTGAAGTGGTTCTTTTTGGAAATTTAAATCTGTAAGGCTTCACTAACCCTGCACCCAATGTGTTGTAACCATGTGACATGTCCTATTTCCCTAAGAAGCTGGGTTTTGGACTATGAAAATGACCCGAAAAGTCATGAGGCCTTTTTAAATGCATTAGGAATCCATATAAGGTCCAAAGTAAATATTTATTGTGAAATTTTAAAGGATCCATTCTTGGGCGAAATCCTCTATTCTTAGGATCTTCCCCTGTAAAAGAAATTGTCCCTGGGTTTTACATAGATGGGTGGGGAAACACATTCTCAGAATAATTATTGGCATTTGGAACATACATCGACTTCCCTCTACCAATTCTCATCCAATACTCAGTAATGCTTCTAAAGCACTTGTACAAGAGGGATATACTATACTCTGTGGTCTTGTATACAATGCATACTAGATACTCCTCTATGTTAGCATCGGTATCTCACAAAACATCATCAGGATCAAAGGTATGAGATGGGTTATCATGATATTGGCGAATCTGTGACACATGAAAGACATATTTCATGGCATGGTACCTTAGAGGTAATAGCAACTGATAGGCTACTAGCTTGACTCTCTCTAGAACATCAAAAGGCCCTACATAATGAGGTGGAATCATTCCATGCTTTCATAAACATATATTCCATAGCATGGGAGATACCCAATGAAAAAACATGATCCCTAACCTCAAACTCAAGTAGTCATCGGTTTTGATCTGTATAAGATTTCAATCTATACTAAATAGTATTCATAAACTTTAAAATCACTATAACTTGTTCATATGTATCCTGAATGAAACAAGGTCTTTATAGGGCTCCCTCACCTATCACTAACTTGCATAGGGATTAATAGAATATCCTACCATATAAGTCCCCAAATGGATCCATCTTAATTGTCACCTAAAATTCATAATTGTAGGTGCACTCGATGATAGGAATATGCTTATCCCACGAACCTTCAAAATCATGGACACATATTCCGATAATATCCTCTAAAACTTTGTTTTCTATTTAGATTGTCCAATAGTATGTGGGTGAAAATTTGTGCATAGAACCACCTTATTCTCCATAGCCTTCTGCAATCCCTACAAAAACTGGGATGTGAAACGAGCATCCTTATCTGAAATGATCGAATGAGGAACCCTGTGGAATCATATGATCTCCCAAATATATAATCTTCCCCGATCATCCACTGAGAATATCTCCTAAATAATAATTTTATGGAATTATTTCATTAGTCATTAAATGACTACCTAGATAGTATCACTACCCCTCTGGGACCTATGTATGTCGAATGTTAAATCCGCAGAAACATCATCCCATATCATTTCTGGGACTAGAAGCTTCTATATCAATCTTGGTGGTATATGGTTCTCCTCCTTCACTTATTGATAGGTGTATCACCTAGTGAATGAGCATGTTATCTAATGTTTAATCCAAGGACACTAATTCTATCATCGCATTTCTCAATACATCATGGAGATTCCTGGATGAAGTGCCCACTGAAAAACATGGGTATAATTCATCCACTCCTCTCGTATATCTATAGGATCTATGATATGTCCACATAGACGCAAGACATTGTCACTATCCACAGACTAATATAGAAGTAGTTTATCTCCTGATATACTCTCATGGAGTACCATGTCCTTAGGATTTGAAAATTTCCTACCCCTCACCTCCTCATGGATGGAGGAGGTAACAATCAAGGATGATCTATAAGACTACTCATTAATGTCATGAAAATCTTTATGTAGCTCTAAAAATAGGGTCATTAACTTTGACTCATAACTAGTTTCCCGTACTACTTCTGCCTGAGTTTTCTAGCATAACACATGTGCAACAACATTACTCTTCGCAAGAATATTAAAAATAACAAAATCAAAGGATTGTAGATATTCGACCAATCTCCTCTATACAAGGTTTAATTCATGCTGTGAAAACATATATTTTAGGATCTTGTGCATTGTGTAAACCATAAATCACTCAACCAATAGATAGTGTCTTCTGTAATGTAAACCATGGAAAACTATTGCTTTCTCAAAGACGTGTGTTGAATAGTTTCTCTATTGTGGCTTCAATTACTGATATCTGTATACATTGACTTTCTCTTCCTCCATTAGCACTTCTCCTAGACCTAGGCATAATGCATCACAGAAGATGTTCTAAGCTATACCTGGTGTCAAAAGACTCAGAATAGGTGCCAATACAAGCCCCCCTTTCAACTCCTGAAATGATTTTCAAATGCTGCTAACCATAAGATATTTACACCATTCATTGTAAGAATAGTAATATGTGAATTTTTTTGATAAATCTTGTATAAAATACCTGCAATATCCATCCATCACCAAAAATATTCATATATCAAATAAATACATGGTATTCTACTAGGAAACTATAGCACTAAACTTTTTTTGGTTAATTGATAGGCTTGATTATACAATAATATGACCCTTGAAGTGAACATTGTTGATCCAGATGTGTCACTTAGAAATCCTGGAGTAAAGTAGATTCTCTATCAGTGTACTCTTAATGATCTCAATATATTTTGCATGGTCTCAATGAGTGTATGAATACTCCAAGATTTCATCTACAATTCCATGAACAAAGAATAAATATAGGGGTGGAATACCATATTAATCTGAGCCATGAAAATGGGTGGCATGTATGTAAGACTGAATGGCATAACAATGTACTCATACAGATCATACATGCTATGAAAAGATGTATGAGGTATGTTTGATGGTCTTACTTTTTCCTATTGATAACCCTATCTCATGTTGATCTTAAAGAAGAACATATATTGTTGGAGATGTTCAAATATATCATCTATTTGAGGATTTGGATATTGGTTCTTTGTTGTAATCTAGTTCAACCATTCGTAATCCACCCATAGATGTAAGGTTCCATCCACATTCATGGAAAAATGTATAGGGGAACCCCAAGAGGATATACTGATCTATATAAAACCTTGGGCCTCAAAATCATCTAACTACAGTTGAGCCCTTGAAGCTCTATAGGTTCCATCCTGTATGGAGAAATGGACACTAGTGATGCTCCTAAAACAAACTCGATAGTAAAAGCTACCTCTATATTAAGAGGTAAGAAACAAAAAATCATTGAGATAGTCTTCGTAGAAATGATCCACAACTAGAGCCAAATCGACATTACATAAACAATAATCTTCCATGAAGATATTTTCAATCTGGGTGGTCACTCTACCTATCCCATTACGTTCTAGTCCTTATCTACTATCCTGGACATCCAACTCACACTTATGTAGATATTATTTTCTATATGTTGATATAAAATATACATTACAACAATAGAAGTCTACAAAATCGTGATTGTGAACCAACTACTCCATCCTATGTTTGACTTCGAACCACGTCATTGTAAGTAAAAAGATGTTCTAGAATAGAGGTTAAACTGCCTACCTAAAGGGGGAATTCCCTATACTGGTGTATTACCTCTGTTCGAACCTCTAATGGTGTATCTAGGGTCATTACATAATAGTAATTTTATATCTACAGTCAGAGAATTTCCATGATAGATACTGTGATACAAGAGTTTAAAGCACCAATATAAAATAATGAAAATACTATAGTCGAGGCCACTAGAATAATAACATGTAAAATAGATGTTACCATAGTCTGATCCCTGAGTATCCACTGTAGTACATTCAACTTTACTTATCCATGGACCTGTAAAATAGATGGACTACCAAGATCATAACTATTTTTGTTGGAGAGGTTGGACATCATGGGATTGGCTACCATGGCCACAACCTTCACCATGGACAAACCTGTAAGTGTTATTGTAACACACCACCTGACGTAGTGTAAAAGAACCTCCTGCTAAATTTGTATCTAGTGTTGATCCCTTCCCACTCGAAGCTTGTGGAAAGATCATGTAGAAATGCTGAATATGACCCATACGGCCGTAAGCCTATAACTCCAATGGATCTCTATAACACTAAGGGATTGAATTCCCTCATCTTCCACCCTGATTACACACTATAGATCTAATGAAAATGATACTGTAGTTATTATTTCTCAGACGAGAAACCACGAGGGAACGCTTCATTCCACTAAAAGAACTATTGTAATGACATAGAACTGATCCATTAAACCTTGTACCATTGTCTTCCCCCATGTAATGATCTAGGATAACAACCTGATTGACTATTGCATAAAATTTATTTATGTGAAATACATTCACATGCGTATGAATAGAACATTGGAGACCATCCTCGATATTTCTAGCAAGGGGATTCTAATCACCGGCTATAAGCGGTGTGAAGCACTATAACCCAATGAAACATTCTGAATTCTCAATAACTAACATTGACCCCTACCCTAGATGGAAGAGAACTCTAGATCAATCATATCTCATTATCTGGGGAATGAATCGATCATAGAAGGCTGTCTGGAAATAAACCCAGATCATGCCCTGATGAAGACCGTTTTGGGTACTCACATCCCTCCAACACCTGAAAAAATCACAAAGCATGTTAGTTAAAACTTGATCCATTTCCCTAGAGGTGTTTCTAAATTTTCAACAATAGAAAAGGTGGCATCTAGCTCGACTCAGTTTCATATGGACCTCCAGACCTAGATAAAATATGGGAACACTGCTATTAGAACCCATGTGTCAGATTTTCCATCATATGTACATGTCATCCAGCACCATGAATGGACTGCATATGATGTAAGAACCTATCAAAAATTTGTTCATTAGTGACCAAATATGGAACATCTAGAAGTTTATCATGTGGAAATCATGGAGGGAATACTTGCAGTTCAGGGGACACCTCCTTTGAAGTATGGTCATCTCCACCCTCCTCGATTATGATACGAGGACATCATGGTGGAATTGGTCTCCAAAAGCCAAGAACATACCTCAGAACAAGATTATCCAAAAATATATAATCAATAAAAAAGATTTAAGGTAAAAAAACTCCCTACCTAGGACATACTAACCCAAATACCTGCCTAGTTGGCCAACTATCAGTAAGTGCTCATGTGTAAGTTTCATTTCAGTTTACATTTAATTATCAGCATCACTCCTTTACCATTCATAAACATGAAAATATAGCATATGAATTGTAATCTATTCCTTATAGAATTTATATTTTACATTATAACAGATATCCATTCCTGGTGAATTAGTGCCCATACCCTTATCACTAGAAACAACGCCCTTTAGTTTAAAAATTAATGGATCAAATCTGAAAATTAATCATTCCAACCGATGACTGTGTATTCACCTCATTAATTGAGACATAAAACTAACCAATCGCAACAATGACTAATACAATAATAATATTATAATCACATCATCACTCAGCAATCAAATGAATATCAATTAATGAAATGTAGTGAATTGTACCTATAGGGCATGACAGTATGCATGAAATTAAAATTCTAGTTTCTTATAAGGATGAATGTAACAATCTTTCTTTCCAACATATCGTTGGGAAAAAAATAAAATAAAATCCTCAACATATTAATAATAAATTACACCCCATAACATGTGAGTCACCCAATAGTTAAATTAAATCTATTGTAATAGGAAAAATATGAACAACAATTATTATTTATGAAACATGTTTTCAACCCCGAACATGGGATTGCAACATCCAAGCATGGATTCTGAACAAGTCCCAAGAATTTCTAATCTCAATTCCATTGTGTCCAAATATTAAATAAAGAAGTGAAACTTCTATAATATAACTAGGTGACATCCCAATCCTGAATTCCACTCAATGGGTACCATAAGCTCGGTAGGCCACATGGACTCATGGACATCCCCCCTGAACACTAGAGCATGCTAAATACAGAGGGGGCCTTGGGTGTTTTTGTGGGGATACTATTATATCATTACGAATATAGAATTGTCGGTTTATGTAAATATATAGTCAATATCAAAATAAATATATTTAAACAGAAGTCACATCGGATAATACATACAATAATAAAAATAATCGAATCAACTAGAAAAGAATTCAAAAACAGAGGATATGTCATGACACTATAAAAATAGAAAACTTGGTTATAATACAGCTGAAAAAACATGTTTCATAATATTATAAATGAATTAAAAGACTATCCCAAGAATCCCAACCTATGGCTTAGTAATCATCTATAATGCTCCATCCTAAATAGAATGAAATCAAGTCTCTGAAGCCATATGATTCCCATTGTTAACACTGGTAACCATTTAATCTTTTCTGGGTACTATTCTACAATAAGAGAGGGTATGTAATAAATCTTACTAGGCCACCACCAATTTTATCTATGACATTCGGCCTGTTTAAAGAAAATGTAACAATGTGAAAGCATCCATATATAATATAAAGTAGTAAAATGTAATTAAATACCCATGTACCTGCTTCAACCCTCGACTATTTTCTACAAATGTAACTAGTTCATTAATTAAGTAATTACCAATTTATATTGGTAGGTCACATGATGCATTGAAACCACAAATATCACCTCATGATTGTGTAAAAAGTGATGGTTCCAATATGTAACAAGGTATCCTTTAATAAAATTGAATAATGAAGCCCCAATGTAATAACCAAGGTGATGTAGACATAAAAGGTCCCCAAATCTATAGTAATTATATCCTAGAATGGAGTAAGAGTGTAATCCTAGGAGCATGGTCGATGAAATTCTGATACCTACCATTAATGAGGTAGGGGTGATACATAAATGAAACATATAAATCATTCCCATTTAATCCGCTAATTTCATATTCTCAATATACATGAAAATTTCATTTCACATATAGTTTTGTATTCAAGAACTTACATTCATTGGGTCTAGTGGTATGCATACATGGTACATTACATTGTGCAATTAACAATAAAAATCAATCCATTTAATATATAAAATCTTACCCTTAGAATGTTTAATCCAACACACACCTAAATGATGGATCAAACTAATCAAAATTTTAAACAACAATTATGACATTGCCTTAGAAATATAAAAGAGGGAGTTGTGGTATTTACCACCAATAATTAATCACATATATGGAAAGATGAATTTCATATGGTTCAAATGAGTATAATTATGGAATATACATTTTATTATCACACCCGAGGAAATTAGTTGGCCCCAAACGACAAATCCAAAATAAAAAAAATTTAAACGAGTTATAGAACACCCACATTGGGATTGTATGATCTTCCTCCTCTAATTTAGGCACATTATAAGGATCAGATCAGAGTATATCTAAGAAAAAATAGAAATCACTCATACCTAGATAACTCAGTCAATAGAAATAGAAATGGGGAATGGATCAAGAGGACTTGAGTACATACCATTTTTCATCCAAGGTGATGTACATAAGCTTAATAGGATCTCGGGTGAAAGAGATCTCAAAATCCCTATATTTGACCTTAAATTGGCATAAAAATGAAATCCATGGAGGTAAATACTACATAATCTCATTTAGGGAATACGAGTGGTTCTAATTAGACCCTTAAGGGAAAAAAGAATAGTTTACCGTTAAAATAGACTGTGAAAGGGTTTTTAGTATGGTTTGAAAAAATTTGTGCAAACCTTGAATTGGTACCTAGGAAAGAGGGGAACTCTCACAGTTAGGCTACATAGCCATGTGTAAACCGTGTGATGTGGTTCTATCTGAAAATTTCAATCTGTACGGTTTGGCTAACCATGCAACAATTGTGTGTTAACCATGTGACATGTTCTGTTTCCCCAAAAATATGTGTTTTTGGATTCAAATTTTCCACAAACATCCTTGATACCATTTATAACTCATTAGTAATATATAAAATATTCATATTAAAAATTTACATATAAATTTTAAAGGATACATACCAATGGGAAAACCAGGGTTTTTACATCCTCATATGTGTTCCATTCTCACTAAACGTCCAGTGTGAAATTATTATAAAAAGACATGACAATCATGCAATACCGTATGGTATTCATCAGTAATATTTGACTCATGGAGTGTGTTGTCCAAGATGAGTGTTATGTGGAACCTTTGAGTAGGAGTTGTTTAAAATAATTATGGTTGGACATAACCCTAAGACTATAAGTTTTTTTAGTATATCTATATATTCCTGTAATCTGTGCTAAATACATATAACTGAGATGTGATTATGATTATTATTGATGATATATGATTCATTATTTGGAGGATACAAACAAGGTATTATTTTAATCACCCATTCATGGTAATTTCAGGAACACATAATGTTTTATATTGATGATCGACCTTTTGATAGAGTCTTTGATGGAGCAGTACCAGGTGAAGCTTAATGAGCTGGATTGGCTAAGGTATATTAATGCGTTGACCCTGACTGCTATCTCATTCATTAATTTCTTTTTATACTTATTTTCAGTATCTTTTTTGTGGGATTATATTTTTCCATTTTTCATTACATTACATGTTGTCATACTATGATGTTGATATTTTATATATTATTTCATTCTTGATTATTATTTTTGTTTCATTTCTACATTGTATGGGCTTGGATATGTGTTTTTGGGTATATGTTTATTAAGATAATGTAACATCCCAGGTAATTAAAGAATATGAAATTTTCATATTTATTAATATTTGTGAATAAAATGTTAATATTACTTTAAAGGGAATGCTATGATCAACGGCGTACGCAGTATGAAACAACAAGTTTCATTGAAATCTTACATTGCACACTAATAATATAATAATATTATCTTAAATGGTAGTCAATGCCTAGCCGTTTTAATGGTGGGAATGAATAGAGATATCTACAAACAGATTATATTTGTTTGTTAAACATTTTTACATTTATCCAATAAAATTTAGAGGCGTAAAATAAAAAATGAATTCAATTTTAAGTATAAATATTCTAATGTTCCTTAAAAGTTCGATTAAGCGCCTTTTGATGGTGAACCCTTTTTAAAACTATATTTTCAATTTTATAAGTTATATTTTACAAAATAAAATCTTTCTTTAGAATCGGGACATCAATATTTACTATATTTAATGTTTTTTTAATTTTCCGAAAAAGTTCATTTTAATGAAGAGAGAAAAATACTACATTTTAATTCAAAACTGCCTTTTCAGCCAATTTATTTATATTGTTAGAATTTTATTTTAATGTATTTTAAGGTTTAATTTAATAATGTTTTTATCACTAAATACAATGGTGTTTATTGGAAGTTATTTCACATTTTAATTGGATGTAAAAATAAGTTAATCTTTTGATAAATTTTACTGCTTAAAAACTCGTCCTTGGTTTTGACAACATGAATTGTTTTTTCAAATCAACTACTGAAATTTCTAGCTTTGGAATTTTGTAAAATCGATTCCATATTTGGAATAATATTTTCCAAATTATTTTATTAAGTCTTTTTTGTTTTTAGACATTATGAATTGTCACAATGGTAATTGACTTTAATTATCGTGATTAATTAGTAATCGGTTAGTTAAGGGTAGTAAACAAATATCATAATAATATAAAATAACCCCAAAATGTGTTCAAATCCACTTTTTTGAGTCATGGAAGAACATGTGAATCTTTTTACCCAACGTGAGGGCCCATGGAGTCACATGTGTGTGATAGTGACATTTATGACCTTATTTTTAAAAAAGAATAGAAATATAACAATGGTTTGTATATCCTAAGTAAAAAAATTAATTTTGTTTACATAAATGATATCTTAGACTATAAATAGTAATTGGATAGATAAAAATATTTCCTACATCATTGTATTTTTTTATAATTTTTAGACCTTAAATAAATTTATTTATTTATGACACCATAATGATGCAGTGATAGCCTTATTAATGAACGACTTAAATAAAATGAAAAGATAAGGTATAATCTATGACATATAATTTTCTAAAACCAACTGTATGGGTATAATTAGAACCATTATCACCTTATTCTTGATATATATAATTTTGGGACCCTTAAAATCCAAAAACAATTTTATAATAAAGTAACATTTCAAGAAATTCCAAAAGAGACCCTCCACCCTCTTATAAAAGGCCCCCACTTCAACCCCCATACCCACACATCTCAAGCCCTTGTATTTTGCAACCTATCCTCATATTATCTCTCAACATCCCTATCTTACTCTTAGAAGCCTCACATTTGGATGACGTCCTTCCAAGGAAGTCTATGACTCCAATCAAAAAGAGTTACCTGATTTAGAGGTAATGTATTCTCTCGAGTTTCTTTATTTTATTTCCCTTCTTCACTCACCACTATCTTCTTCTTATTTGACCCCGTAATAAATATAGTGTATCACCCCGAGATTTTATGAAAAATATTCTTTTAATTTAATTGATGTCTTCTATTATACACCACACCATGTTTAGCTTGTACTATACGCAACACTGTATTAGTTTGCAGTATACGCAACACTATTCTTGGATCGTGTTACACACAATTTCAAGTTCATTTTATAATAGTCATTCTATGCAACATTGAGTGTGTTTATATATATATATATATATATATATTCAATGTATAAATAAAATATGGTTGGATTCTGTTATACGAAACAACGAAGGATTTTTGCACAACACAGAACCCTGACTTGGCTTGCATTACACGCAATCGTGACCTTCCACGATAGCGTGTGTTGTACGCAATACCGGGTTTTACTAAACAATGATATATTATTATAATATTATTATGAACTAGCCGTTATGAATAGTATTAACCAAATTTTGAATTTTATGACATTACTATTCATCTTGCACATTTTCTAGAACATGATATAAGAACAAAATAAATTTTTCAGGTAAAATAAGTATTTTTAAAAAAATGCAGTTTTACCGCATTTTGATGGCGCACACAATTTAAATCTAGTTTTTGACATGTTTATAAGTTCAATTTTACAAAATAAAATTCTTTTTTTGAATCAGGATATAAAAATTTACATTACATAATGTTTTTATATTTTTCCGATAACTTTCATATTTTAATGAATAGTAAAAACATGCTATATTTTAATTAAAAACAACTGTTTTCATCGTAATATCTTATGTGGTTAAATTATAATATTGAATGGTTTTAAAGTTTAAATAGAATATATTTTTACCATTTAATATAATGTATGTCATTAGCATTGATTTTACCTTGAATCCGTAGGTTAAATCAATTCAATCTTTTGTAATGTTTTAAAGAAAAACCCGTTTTCTTTCGACAATGGGATTAATTTTAATTTAATTTCTGAAAATTTTTTGTATTGAAGTTGGAAAAAGGGATTCCATATTTGGAATCAGTGGATCCAAATTATGTTAATAAGATACTTTTTATTTTTTGGAATTATGAATAGTAACTACGGTAAATTTTATTTTCCACAGTTAAAGGTAAATCGGGTAATTAAGGGTAAATATAATATTTTAAAATTACCCTAAAAAATGTAAAAATCCTATTGGATGACTAAATGTAGACCCATATCACCTAATGGTCTGATTAGATTCATTTAATTAAATTTTTTCAATGAAAATAATTTAATTATTATTAAAACCAATGAATGTGACAACATGTCACTTTCTTAAATCATATAAGTATAATAATTTTAATCTAGTGATAAACTTCATGAAACTTCGAACATGAATACTATCCAGAAATATAATACAATTATCTACATAATAGGAATTTATTTAGAATTTTTAGGGATTAAATAATTATCATTTATTATGACACAAAGATGATGCAGTAATTGTCTTATTAATGATATATTGACATAATTGATGTTATAAATGCCCAAATAAATGTAATTTTAGACACTTTATGACATACACTAATTCTATAAGTTAATATGACATGTTATTGTTGATTTAAGTAACTTGGTTAGAACTTATCATTCTGTTATGAATTTCATAAAAATCATGTACCAAATAGTGTCAAAATTGACATAAATTAGTTTTTTAAAAAAATATTATATTATTAATTGTTGTTTTATTCCTAAAAATCTAATGTTCGGCAAAATGACTTAGATAAGATTATATATATTAATAATAAACAACTTGGGGTTCGTTTGGCTTTATATTGTAAGTTTTGAAACCATATAGTGTAAGAAAACAAAAAGACACGGTAAAAGTTAAATTATTCAACTTAGAGGTAAATCTAATTGATAATGTTAAAATAATAACATAAACTTGTCCAAATCCTATTGGATGAGAGGATTTCGACCCATAACCAATTTAGCTTCGAAATAAGACGCTTTGGAACCATTATAAACCTAATTTGACCTTAATATAAAATAATATTTTGAGATTTTCCTAAGGTGCCCCTCTCCTCCTTTATAAAAGGGCACCTCCTCCCTCTCCTCCTCATACCAATTTGAGCATTCAAGCTCGTCCAACCCCTGACAAAATCTCCTCTCCACTTCCAAAGTATCATCCTATAGGTCCTGGTCTTCTTCAAAGACAATCCTTTGTTCTTTAAGTGGAGGTTAAGTGAAGGCGCGTCAAAAAGAGGTAATATGCATTACCGATCTTTTTCAATTTCTTTCTTCTTCAAATTCTTCTTATTTAGTTGTTTCATCATAAAGTAACAACATAAGTATTCCTTATATACTAATATGTTATTATAAATATGAAACAACTCTAATTAACCTTCTATCCAACCGATGGAAAAAGGAAATCACCGCGCGTGCGTACGTACAGAATACCGTCTCCACGACGTGGTGTAATCTATTTTCCGCCACCACCTTAATTGGATGGGTATAATGGTGTAATGAGTAACTATATATTATTATTATAGATTTATATTGATAGTGAAATAGTATATATACACTTCAACACAATTCCACGACCATGTGAACAATATCATCGCTTGTGCGTACGTACGGACTATCGTCTCCACGACGCAATGAGATTCATTATCCATGTTAACCATTCCAGAATGATTATAAATTATAAATAATGAATAATAATGAAATATATGACTTGTTAAATCTACAGGATTTATGTATATAAATATGTCATCTACTTACTTCCATTCAAGACAATAAGGAAAGGAAAATAGCGTTCATGCGTACGTACGGACTACCGTCTCCATGGACGGTGTGTTTCATTTCATTTATCTATCTATTATATATATATATATATATACTGAAAATATATGATATATAAATCATATTTTATATTCTTGAAGTAATTAAATCATGATATAAGTAATAATAATGTCAAGAACAACAAGTCCAAACACCTACGATAAATGAAACAATTTTAACCAAAACGCTTCTTTAACATAGAATTTACAAAAGAACGGGTAATATAAAGTCAGAAGTGAAACATATATTATATCATAACAATGAATATGATTCTGTAATAAGTTAATGAAATTATTTAAATCATTATACAGGAGGTTCGGATACATAAAAAGCATATCAGACATAAGGTAAGGGAAAATATCACAATCTCATTTTTATCCGAGATTGTTTATACTTTGGTTTTTACTGGGGTGTATTTTATCATCCACATCCATGTTTACTCAATATTTAATATTGTTTACATCCACCTACAACTGTTTATATCCAATTTTACCCTTCGGTGAGTTTTTAGTAAAAGATATGAAAGGAATCTTTTGTCGTTTTTCGTACGAGGTACTTTTTGACTTTTCCGACAAAAGTACGAGAAGAATGTTTTTTTTAACTTATACGACATGAATGGATTTTTAAAACATTATTTTCAAGATTCATCCTTTAAAAGTTTTCATGTTTATTTTTAATCAACTTCTTTTAGTTTAAGGTTGTATGACATGTTAAGAAAGGTAAAATGTTTTTGAAGAAGAAAGGATATTTTCCTCAAGAATGGAGTTCAAGTGTTTTATCAAAATTATTTTCCATCTAAGATAATAAAGGGTTATGTTTTTCTCCTTATTATTAAATTGATTTGATTATGTTGTGATGGAATTATTTTTATGAATTCCTTTATCTTATATGAATTGTTTTATGATGTCATGATGTTTATGATTCCCATTTGTATTACATGGGTTATGCAATGATGTATGATTTATGATTTTGTGGAACACATAAGAATGGTATCATTATGAGATGGGTGGGACCTATATCTACCTCCAATGCATTGGGTAAATATTTTATATCTCATGAGATAGACATGGCTGGAATGGTAGGTTATACCGGTTCAGTGAAACAAGACTGAAACGAGGAGTGAACTCGGTTCAGAAAGGGACTTTATCCACTAAGATAGTCTTGGAAATGAGTCTTGACTAAAAAGAAATGATTCTCTACGATTATGTGTGTATGCCACAAAGTTTCATGTTTTATGTTATGATTATTGGGATTTCATTTCACTACTATGATTTATCCCATGTTATGAAATTATGCACTCTTTTGCAGGTTAAGATTTCCAAAATGTTATGTTCTTATGAACATGATGTGATTGATATTTATTTTGTTTACCCTTACTGAGAATTTGAGCTCACCCTTTTATGTTTTCTATTCCCCAGGATATAAAGAAAGGTTTTAGAAAAAAAAAGAAGATCGTTATGGGAGATGTTGAAGATCTTTCACCACGATTAGAAGATTATATTCTGAGTTTCAAAAGACACTAAACTATTACGGTCCTTGTGTGTGTGTTTTTGTTATGTACTAAGTATTCCGCAAAAGTAATGTAATGTACATGTATGTCAAGATACGGGTCTCTACAGTTGGTATCATAGGAAAGGTTTAGTCAACCTTTGGAAACTAGGATATGAGAACTATAGTGAGATCCCTAGAGATATTTCTAAGGTATGTCTAGGGATGTCCCTAAGGATAAGTATACATATAGGATTTGGGCCTAGAACTACGGTAACAATCATAGAATTTAACATAAGATGTTAGATATTAAGGGTACTCCCACTTTACTATGTTGTTTTCCCTAGCATTATTTTTGCCTCTAACACTATTCTTTTTGGGTTTTAGAAAATGGTTGGAAACAAGATGATTCACGATAATGGAGGATATGATGGAAAATGGAATGATATTCTTCATGAGAAACCAAATGAAATGGTATTTCGAAGTCCAAACATCATTATTATGTCGAATCAGAAATCTCATTATATGGTCAATAATGTAAAATTTGGTAAGTTTCCTGACTCGGCTAATAAGAGAAAGATGGAGTTTCATGATGATCATAGAGGAAAGAAAGTTCAATTTCCCCTATATAAATCATGTGGGAAGAGACATCAAGGAGAATGTTTCAAAGGAATGGAAGATGCTTTGGGTGTGGAAAAGAAGGACACAAAGCCAGTAAGTGCAAAGGAAAAGGTTCAGTTAACACCAGGGATGATGGTAATGGTATTTCTACGACATCAACAATGGTTAAATGTTTTAAATGTGGAATGTACGGGCATTATGCAAACTAATGCCCTAAGGTGAAGTCTCATGAAGAGAATAAGTATGGTCATATGGGTAGTATTTATGTTGATGATGATGAAGAGACTACAAATGATATGTGAGATGAAGGAATTTTTGAAGCTCGGTCAATGGTTTAAGAACGTAGTGGAATGATTACATGTTTATCATGTGTAATGTTGTATAAGTAATCTCATGGTACTATGGAATAAAGAGACATCTAAGGATTGTTACACTGTTGTCCTTCCTTGAGTTTTGAAAGTGTATGATTAATGGTACCAATATCCATGAAATATTATTCAGATATTTTTGGAATATAGATGATATGCACATAATTAAGGGATAAAGAAAAAATTAAATGTTTGATAGTATTCATGAGCTCATGTCTGATATAAGGAAATTGTTATATCATGGTTTGAGTATATAGAATTTTGGGTTTTTGGTATGTGGAATGCGTTAACTTTTGACAGCACTCATGTTTTTACTACGATTCAATGGGTATTCATTTTTCAATAGATTACATGATTATGGTATTCACATGACTGGAATGTGATGAACAAGATATATGAGGGATAAATGATTGAATTCACATGATCATTTTCTCTATAGTATGAGCTTGGACCGATGTATTTTGGATAAGCCTAAATATTAGAATGGATTATGTTGGACATAAGTTAGTATTGTTTAAGGTTATTAGTTTTTCGATAGTATTGATGGGATGTTATAGTAATATTGTTTTAGAAAAAGGACAACCTGCAGGATGGGCGACAACCCATCGCGCCGGGCAAGGCCGTGGGAATCGAACCAACAACCGAAGTACGACTTGCCTTTATCACCTACCACTGGCCTACAGAAATTACTTGTTTAGTAGATAATAGTTTTATTATATTAAGCAGTATGATATATGAAGTAAAAGTCCATTTTAGGAACCATATATGATTAATCTCACTATAGATCGACTTATTTAATAACTTTTTCTAACGTTTTGTTTGAGACAGATGGAATGACCCATCATTCTGTCACATGATCTGCTAACACTTCATGAATAACAAATTCAACTTCATTTCTTTAAGAGATGAAGTGGAAATTGTTCAAGGAAGGAAAAACAGTGAGATTGTACCAAAATAAAGCAAGTATTTATTCTAATTCAAATTCTTCAACTTTAGGGAAATGATCTTGAAAACCAAAAATGTTGTCCTAGTGCCCTTATATCCGATGAATCAGATGGTACCCTAGATCATCACAAATCTATGGCTTTGTGATTGTTGGCTTTTCCATAGCCATGTTCTCTACCACTCTCTATCAGAACATGGTGGTTAGATTTTTTCTTCCATATCCATATTTTCAACTATGTTCTCCTATGTGGAAACCCAGTGATTAGTTAATTTGGGTAATCGTTACGTTTCATACATAAGTTTTTAAAGTCATGTTTTTTAATTCCTTTTTACGATGTGGGTTTCTATTAAAGAAATATTCAAGTAGCAAACCATTTATAACCCCAACGAATTTTGAGGGCGAAATTCATTTTAAGGGGGGTAGAATGTAACACCCCGAGATTTTATGAAAAATATTCTTTTAATTTCATTTATGTCATCTATTATACACCACACCATGTTTAGCTTGTACTATACGCAACACCTTATTGGCTTGTTGTATACGTAACGCTATTCTTGGATCGTGTTACACACAATTTCAAGTTCGTTTTATAATAGTCATTCTACTCAACATTGAGTGTGTTTATATATATATATTCAATGTATAAATAAAATACGGTTGGATTCTGTTATACGAAACAACGAAGGATTATTGCAAAACACGGAACCCTCACTTGGATTGCATTACACACAATCGCGACCTTCCTCGATAGCGTGTGTTGTACGCAATACCGGGTTTTACTAAACAACTATATATTATTATAATATTATTATGAACTATCCTTTATGAATAATATTAACTAAATTTTGAATTTTATGACATTACTATTCATCTTACACATTTTCTAGAACATGATATAAGAACAAAATAAATTTTTCGGGTAAAATAAGTATTTTTCAAAAAATGCTGTTTTACCACCTTTTGATGGAGCACCCACTTTAAGTATAGTATTTGACATGTTTATAAGTTCAATTTGACAAAATAAAATTCTTCTTTTGAATCAGGATATAAAAATTTACATTAGATAAAGTTTTGATATTTTTCCGATAACATTCATATTTTAATGAATAGTAAAAACACGCTATATTTTAATTAAAAACAACTTTTTTCATCGTAATATCTTATGTGGTTAAATTATAATATTGAATGGTTTTAAAGTGTAAATAGAATATATTTTTACCATTTAATATAATTTATGTCATTAGCATTGATTTTACCTTTATTTCGTAGGTTAAATCAATTCAATCTTTTGCAATGTTTTAAAGAAAAACTCGTTTTCTTTCGACAATGGGATTAATTTAAATTTAATTTCTGCAACTTTTGTGTATTGAATTTGAAACAATGGATTCTATATTTGTAATTAGTGGATCCAAATAATGTTAATAGGCTACTTTTTATTTTTTGAAATTATGAATAGTAACTACGGTAAATTTTATTTGCCATAGTTAAAGGTAAATCGGGTAATTATGGGTAAATATAATATTTTAAAATTACCCTAACAAATGTAAAAATCCTATTGGATGACTAAAAGTCGACCCATATCACCTAAGGGTCGGATTAGATTTATTTAATTAAATTTTGGCAATGAAAATAATTTAATTATTATTAAAACCAAAGAATGTGACAACATGTCACTTTCTTAAATCTTATAAGTATAATAATTTTAATCTAGTGATAAAATTCATGAAACATCGAACATGAATAGTATAAAGAAAGCTAATACCATTATCTACGTCATAGGAATTTATTTAGAATTTTTAGGGATTAATTAATTATCATTTATTATGACACAAAGATGATGCAGTAATTGTCTTATTAATGAAATATTGACATAATTGATGTTATAAAAGACCAAATAAATTCAATTTGAGACTTTTTATGACATACACGAATTTTCTAGGTTAATATGACTTGTTATTGTTGATTTAAGTAACTTGGTTCGAACTTATCATTCTGTTATGAATTTCATAAAAATCTTGTACCAAATAGTGTCAAAATTGACATAAATTAGTTTTTTTAAAAAAATATTATATTATTAATTGTTATTTTATTCTTAAAAATCTATGGTTCAGCCAAATGACTTAGATAAGATTATATATATTAATAATAAACAACTTGGGGTTCTTTTGGCTTTATATAGTAAGTTTATTAACCATATAGTGTAAGAAAACAAAAAGACACAGTACAAGTTAAATTATTTAACTTAGAGTTAAATCTAATTGATAAGGTTAAAATAATAACCTAAACATGTCCAAATCCTATTGTATGAGAGGATTTCGACCCATACCCGCTTTAGCTTCGAAATGAGACCCTTTGAAACCATAATAAACCGAATTTGACCTTAATATAAAATAATATTTTGAGATTTTCCTAAGGTGCCCCTCTCCTCCCTTATAAAAGGGCACCTCCTCCCTCTCCTCCTCACACCAATTTTAGCATTCAAGCTCGGCCAAACCCTGAAACAATCTCTTCTCCACTTCACTATTATAATCCTAGAGGTCCTGGTCTTCTTCAAAGACAATCCTTTGTTCGTTAAGTGGAGGTTAAGTGAAGGCACGTCAAAAAGAGGTAATATGCATTACCGATCTTTTTCAATTTCTTTCTTCTTTAACTCCTTCTTATTTAGTTGTTTCATGATAAAGTAACAACATAAGTATTTCTTATATACTAATATGTTATTATAAATATGAAACAACTCAAATTAACCTTCTATTCATCCGACGGAAAAAGGAAATCACCGCGCGTGCGTACGTACGGAATACCGTCACCACGCCGTGGTGTAATCTATTTTCTGCCACCAACTTAGATGGATGGGTATAATGGTGTAATTAGTAACTATATATTATTATTATAGAGTTATATTGATACTGAAATAGTATACATACACTTCAACACAATTCCATGACCATGTGAACTATATAATCGCTCGTGCGTACGTACAGACTACTGTCCCCACGACGCGATGGGATTCATTATCCATGTTAACCATTCCAGAATGATTATAAAGTATATTTAATGAATAATAATGAAATATATGACTTTGTAAATCTACTGGATTTATGTATATATATATATATTTCATCTACTTACTTCCATTCAAGACAATAAGGAAAGGAAAACAGCGTTCATGTGTACGTACAGACTACCGTCTCCATGAACGGTGTGTTTCATTTCATTTATCTATCTATTATATATATATATATACTGTATATATATGATATATAAATCTTATTTTATATTCTAGAAGTAAGTAAATCATGATATAAGTAATAATAATGTCAAGAACAACAAGTCCAAACACCTACGATAAATGAAACGATTTTACCCAAAACGCTTCTTTAAAATGGAATTTACAAAAGAACGGGTAATATAAAGTCATAAGTGAACCATATATGATATCATAAAAATGAATATGATTCTGTAATAAGTTAATGACATTATTTAAATCATTATACAGGAGGTTCGGATACGTACAAATCATATCGGACAGAAGGTATGGGGAAATATCACAATCTCATTTTTATCCGAGATTGTTTATACTTTGGTATTTACTAGGGTGTATTTTATCATCCACATCCATGTTTACTCAATATGTAATATTTTTTACATCCACCTACAACTATTTAAATCCAATTTTACCCTTCGGTGAGTTTTTAGTAAAAGATATGAAAGGAATCTTTTGCCGTTTTTTGTACGAGGTACTTTTTGACTTTTCCGACAAAAGTACGAGAAGAATGTTTTTTTAACTTATATGACATGAATGGATTTTTAAAACATTATTTTCAAGAAGAATACTTTACAAGTTTTCAAGTTTATTTTTAATCAAATTCTTTTAGTTTAAAGTTGTATGACATGTTAAGAAAGGAAAAATGTTTTTGAAGACGAAAGGATATTTTCCTCAAGAATGGAGTTCAAGTGTTTTATCAAAATTATTTTCCATCTAAGATAATAAAGGGTTCTGTTTTTCTCCCTATTATTACATTGATTTGATTATGTTGTGATGGAATTATTTTTATGAATACCTTTATCTTATATGAATTGTTTTATGATGTCATGATGTTTAAGATTCCCATTTGTATTACATGGGTTATGCAATAATGTATGATTTATGATTTTGTGGCACACATAAGAATGGTATCATTATGAGATGGGTGGGACCTATATCTACCTCCAATGCATTGGGTAAAGATTTAATATCTCATGAGATAGACATGACTGGAATGGTAGGTTATACCGGTTCAGTGAAACATGACTGAAACGAGGAGTGAACTCGGTTCCGAAAGGGACTTTGTCCACTAAGATAGTCATGACAATGAGTATTGACTAATATGAAATGATTCCCTATGATTATGTGTGTATGACACAAAGTTTCATGTTTTAAGTTATGATTATTGGGATTTCATTTCACTACTATGATTTATCCCATGTTATGAAATAATGCACTCTTTTGCAGGTTAAGATTTCCAAAATGTTATGTTCTTATGAATATGATGTGATTGATATTTCTTTTTTTTACCCTTACTGAGAATTTGAGCTCACCCTTTTATGTTTTCTTTTCCCCAGGATATAAAGAAAGGTTTTAGGTAAAAAAAGAAGATCTTTATGGGAGATGTTGAAGATCTTTCACCACGATTAGGAGATTATATTCCGAGTTTCCAAAGACACTAAACTATTACGGTCCTTGTGTGTGTGTTTTTGTTATGTACTAAGTATTCTGCAAAAGTAATGTAATGTCCATGTACGTCAAGATACGGGTCTCTACATAAAGTATCCAGAATATAATAGGATTTGGTTGTTATAAGGATTCTACCTACACTTACACACACCTCTGTCTAATGGTTAAAGAACATATTGTTTCTGTGGGTGAAGAATTACTACCTCATGAAATGATTATTGTTCAATATTCTTTTAACACCTTTCATGGTGGAAATTATGATGTCACTATATTTATATATGATATATATTATATTTATGTCCTCTACTTCATTCTGTATTTTATATTTAAAACATACCTTTATGATTTTCATGTTTTGAAAATTCGATAATGTCATATGAGGAAGTGTAGACTACCGCCCCCTTTAGTGATGTGACTTGTTCATGACAAACAAGGAATTTATAAAGAATGTAATTAATGAAATTATGTTACCGATATAACATATATATTATACTGGAATTATAATATATATATATATATGTCTCATTTATTTTTAATTCCATTATTATTATAATGAAATGGAAGTAGCGTTCATGCGTACGTACGGACTACAGTTTCCATGAACGGTGCATTTCATTTGTTATCTCCAAATGTTATCGAATAGTATAAAATGAATATATACTATATTTATATGATATTTAAATCATTAATACCATTCCTTAGATGATGTACTTATAACTACATGGACATTTCTCTTCAAACAAGTTCATTTTTGACTCATGTACCGAACATCGACAAAACAGATGATATGAACTCACATAATTAACTAATTATTATTACATGATAATATGTGATATGAATTGAATAACAATCTTGAAGGAATTCCATAATAAATTATAATTTGACCAAGTTTTTTTATTCAGGAATATAAAGAAACGAATAAGACAAGTCGGACTTGAGGTAAGGGATCCTACCTCTCTCTTTCTTTTCATATATTCTCCTTTATGTCATTTATGTTATGCTCCATGTGATTATGTTGGGAATGTTCATTTATATTCATACAACCATCATTTTCATGTTCATATGATGGGAGACCCCCTCTTCCTCTCATCAATTCATTTTAATAATGTTTAAGTGGTGTCGTTAGGCTGCTGAATTTTTGTAAGGGATTTCTTATCTCACATTTAATACTGTGAGATTTCCATTTTTCGCCACTTATTTGTTACATGTGGTGTATTGAGTACTTATATTTCATATTTATTATCATTATTCTATTTATATTCATGATATTATGTTATTGATTTTTTGTTTAATATCTTTTGGTCACACGACTCGATTGATTACAATGAGGTAAAGGGTTTTAATCTCACTTTCTATTCCCGTGAGATTCATGCCACGTTTTCCACTATTTCCTTTTGTGTGGTTAATGTACTGCCCATTATTATATTATTTGTGTAATATACTTTAATTTATGGGTATTTACATCTTTATGGTATGATTATCCTTTAATTGGGTGTACGTTTCGAATGATACCCAAATCGGTAAGGGAACCTTTCACCCTCCTCTTCTTAAAAGACTTATTTTTGTTAGGTATTTTAATTTACATCTTCATATGTTGGGATATGTAATTATATATCCTTATTGTTGTAAATATTATGTCCTAGTTATGAGAAACCCTTTTTAACTCTCATAAACTAATTTTAGGAATTTTAATGTGATGTCATTAGGCTGTCGAATTTCTGTAAGGGAACTTCTTAACTCAATTTCAATTATTTGGGTTAAACCTGTACTTCTTGATTATGTCGTCCTATGAATATGTGTGGATGACCTCTGATTGTTTTACACTTAATATCTTCTTATAATGGTTGTATTTATATTTTTCACACATAATTATATAATTTATTTATCTTTAATATAAGGATACCGTCTTTGTACAGGACTTCGTCTCAATCTCCTATCATTGAGGAAAATTTTGATTTCTACATGAAATTATTTTATATGGTGTATAAATCCATTTTGACTTATAATTTCATTCAAATGAAATATTTTTACACGATGTGTTTTACTGAATGACAAATGAAATGTTGAAATGTTATTTTTCCTTTATGCATGTTTTATGTGATACGATTATGTTATGGTTCTTAGGGATTGTTTATGAGGACGAGTGGTTTTGTGATAAATTAAGGGTGGGTGAGCCCGATATATATCTCCAATACATTGGGTAACTCAAAAAAGTTAAATGATATGGTTTCTCTGAAGAGATATAGGGAATATACTATTATAGGTATTCCAAACGTAACCATGAGGGTTACACCCTACGTAAGAATGTTATGAATTCTTTAAGATACCATTATGGCTTGTGATTTCAATGAGTTATTCATAAATATATGATTTTATGAGGTATGTTAAGGTGCTTATGTTTTATGAGTGATGTATGACTTCATTGATTCTTATGTATACATGGACAAATGTTTTATTTCCGTATTTTTATATCCCTTTCTGAGCATTTTATGCTCATACCATGTTTTTGAAATGTTTTCCACAGGACTTAAAGATGAATTGGTTCAAGAATGGGATCAAGGAAAGACTTGAGGTCTAAAACATGGAACTAGTCGTGTTTCTTTTTTAAGAGTTTTTATATGATGAAAAAAATGGAAACTGAGTAGAACTGTCTACTTTATAATCATTGAGAAGTAATTTTTATGTCATAATTCTCTAAAACTATAAACACGAAAAGATACTCAATGTGAATTATTCATTTAATTCAAGATTATGTAATGTTTTAAGTTCGGGTCATTATAGATAGTATCAAAGGCCGGTTTAGATAACTTTAGAGGTTAGGGTATTCATTAAGCTTAAGTGACATTACCATAATGGATAGGATTTCAGAAAGAGTCATAGTTTTTTTAGATAAGGTGAATGAGTTTATGATAATGTGAATAATTATATATTAGTATTATATAATGATTTTACAGATATACTCACACTGACCTTTTTGGTTTTAGTAAATGGCCTGATCTAGCAGGGACCAAAGTAACAGTGGATTTGATGAAAACTGTGATGGTTTTCTGAACGAGAAACTGAATGATTTGGGAGTCGCCCTGAGAACTATTGGGGTTATTCCAACCAACTATCTGGAGTCATGATTGACTACCTTAACCTTAGATATTTTTATAATACATCATATATATGAGAAACAAATCCCTATGGAATTACAGTTAATAATCATAAAGGAAAGTATGTTCAAGAACCTATGTGTCAAAGATGTGGAAAGAAACACATAGGAAAATGTATCAAAGGGACAAAAAAATGTTATATATGTGGAAATGAAGGGCATAAAGCCAGATCATTCCATGGAAAATGGATGCATCTAGTTGATTCTAGGAAAGGGAAAGAAGTTCTTTCTGAATGATCAATTGAATGTTTTAAATGTGGTGTGCATGGTCATTATAAAAACACATGTCCTACGAAAAAGTTTCAGGAATGGGATCACCAAATCATAAAAATATGTGTTTACCAATACCTAATGTCATTCTGACTGAGGACGAAAAAACTGACAATGACCAATGAAATGAATGGATTATTTCTTAACAAATGTTTTCCTATTATTGAAATCATAGGAAATGATTCATGATTTTGTTTGTACAAAAGAATTATTTCAGAATAAGTTGGAAAGGAATGGTTAACAGATCATGAAGAATGTTGAATGAGTAAGAAGTCAACATATATGTGATTCAAGAGTTATGGTAGATTTTAGGTTGGTGAAATTCATAATAGTATTAAGGCTCTTTTGATGATGATATTACATTAGAAGACTTTTTATAGTATGTGTAACCTTGATGTTTGATACATGAAAATTTTATTCAAGGAATAATTATCTTTTATATTGTGGATATAGTCATAACGAACCATTTGGGTTTATATGATCCTTAAATTTGAGGCAATTTCCAGTTAATACATTTTGGGATGAAAAAAGAGAGTTATTAGATAACCATTGTGGTTAAAATTTGTTATGGTTTTTTTATGAATTTATCTCTTTTTGGGAATGTCATAAAATTATATAGTTCTTAAAAAGGGACAACACGCACACCGTGTGACAACTTTCCTCATCGGACGAAGCTGTGGGAATCGAACCCACAACCAAAGTGCAATTTGTATTTATCGCCTACCACTGGACTACGTAAAGTCCCTGGTTAGTTTGAAAAATTATTTTTATTTTGATGATTTTATGAAACAATAATAAGATTATTTTGGGTCATCTATTGGAATTATTTACATATCATGGAGGATATTTGAGTCGGTTAATTACATTTCAATATGAGACTTTAAGAGTAACTGTTGTTTTTTGAAGATAAATGTTATGATTTATCATTAAAGACTATGTGATTAAATTCTTTAGAGATTTGTATTTCAATATTAGTTTGAATTATTTTGATGAATTTTAAGGGAAATTTTTTTTAATGGTCTTTCTGGAACCTTGGGTTCTTTTTGTTGAATTTTGGAAATTAAGAGTAGTATTTATTTATAGAACGAATTATCCTTTTGGGGATTATCTGATATTATGCTAGAAATTATGGTTTTGGGCTCTTATTGTGAATAAGTCATCCCAAATACTCATCTTTGGGAGAAAATATGAGTTTGGGTAAGAAATCTAGTAAGAGATGAAAGTCTACACGACATGTAAATATGTTTCCTGATTATTTAGTTAAGCTCATAAATAAATTCCCCAATGAAAATTAACATATATCAAAAATGTTGTCTGTAATATTTTCCTACTGGGGAATCCAATACTTCTTATCCCATCACTAGTTTGTGGATTTCAGATTGTTTACTTTCTCCTGAACAAGTTTTCTATCACTCTCCAGCAGAACATGACACTTAGTTTATTCTCAATATCATTTTTTTCATTGGATAATAGTATGGGTTATCTCAGGAGACCATTGTACTTCTTTTTCTTTATTATAAGGTGATAGTTTTGTTGACTCCTTTTTCGATGTGGGGCTTTCAATGAAGTTTCTGAGCCTAATTTTTAAATTGCGAGGACGCAATTTCCAAAAGGGGTGTAAGATGTTACATCCATGGTAAATAAATAATATAAAATTTTCATATTTATTAATATTTGTTAATAATATGTTAATATTACTTTAAAGTTAATGATATGTTCGATGGCGTACACGGTATGCAACAATGAGTTTCTTTGAAATCTTACGTTGCAAAATAATAATATAATAATGTTATTTTAAATGGTAGTTAACACCTAGCCGCCGTGATGGTGGGAATGAATATAACTAACTAAAAAAATATAATATATGTTTGTTAAATATATTTACATTTATCCAATAAAATATAGAGGCTTAAAAAAGGAATGAATTCGATTTTGAGCATAAATATTCTAATGTTCTTTAAAATGTTGATTAACTACATTTTGATGGAGAACCCTTTTTATGACTAAATTTTCAATTTTATATGTTATATTTGACAAAATAATATCTATCTCTAGAATTGGGACATAAAAATTTACTTATTGATTATTTTTGTTATTTTTCCGATAAACTTCCTTTTTTAATTGAATAGTTAAATATATTGCATTTTAATTCAAAACTGCCTTTTAATCCAATTTATTTATATAGTTAATTTGTCATTTTAATTGGGTTTAAGGTTTAATTTAATTCTGTTTTTATGAATTAATACAATGAAGTTCATTGAAAGTAATTTCACTTTTCAATTGGGTATAAAAACAAGTTAATATTTTCCTAAATTTTAATTCTTAAAAACACATCTTTGGTTTTGACAATGAGAATTATTTTATAAAATTATTTACTACATTTTCTATGTTTGGTATTTGGTAAAATGGATTACATATTTTGAATAAAAAGGTCAAATTTTTTTAATTAGGACTTTTTTTGGACATTATGAATTGTAACAATGGAAATTATCTTTAATTATAATGATAAATTAGAAATCAAGTAGTTAAGGGTAATAAAATAATATCATAATAAATTAAAATGACCCCAAAATGTGTTCAAAATTCACTTTTTTGATTCATGGCCAACCATGGGAATATTTTTACTGAACATGAGGTCCCATGGAGTCACATGGGTGTGATAGTGACATTTATGACATTATTTTTAAAAAAGAAGAGAAATATAAAAAAGGTTTGTATATCCTTAGTAAAACAATTTTAATTTTGTTTACATAAATGATATCTTAGACTATAAATATAAATTGGAAATTTAAAATGATTTCCTACATCATATTATTTATTTATAAATTTTATACATTAAATAAATAAATTTATTTATGACACCAGGATGATGTAGTGATTACCTCATTAATGAACGATTTAAATGAAATGAAAAGATAAGGTAAAATGTAAGACATAAACTTGTATAAAACCTTTTAGATGAGTATATTTAGAGACCATATCACCTTATAATCTTAATATTTCATTGTCGGGCCTTTAAAATCCAAATATAATTTTATAATAAAGTAACATTTCAAGACATTCAAAAAGTGACCATCCTCCTTCTAATAAAAGGCCCCAACCTCTACCCCTTACACACACCACTATATCCCTTGGATCTTCCATAAACTACTCATATTTTCTCTCAAAATCCATATATTACTCCTAAAAGACTCACTTTGGGCATAGGTACTTCCAAGGAAGCCTTTGGATCAAATCAAAAAGAGTTACCCGATTTAGAGGTAATGTCTTCTCTCGAGTTTCTTTCTTTTATTTTCCTTCTTCACTAACCACTATATTCTTATTATTTGACCCCATAATAACATCAGTATCCTCAATATACTAGTATTTCATTATGATAAGTATTATACCTATAGTTACACACACCTCTGTATAATGGTTTATGAATATACTGTTTCTATGGGTGGCGAATTACGGCCTCACGAAACGACGATTGTTCAATCTTCTTTTAACACCTTTCATGGTCGACATTATGATGTCACTATAATTATATATGAAATATATTATATTTATGTCTTCTATATGATTCTGTATTTTATATTTACAACATACCTTTATGCTTTTCATGTTGTGAAAATGTGATATTGTCATATGACGAAGTGTGGACTACCCCCCCCCCACCCCTCAAGTGATGTGACTCGTTCATGACAAACATGGAATTTATAATGAATGTAATTAAGGAAATTATGTTACATATATAAAATATATTTTAATATGTAATTATAATATATATATGTCTCATTTGGTTCTAATTCTTTTATTATAACAAAGAAATGAAAGTATTGTTCCTGCGTATGAACGCCCTATCGTCTCCATTAACGGTTCATTTCATTTTTTATCTCCAAATGTTATGTAATAGTATAAAATGAATATATACTAGATATATAAGATATTTAAATCATTAATACCATTCCAGATATGATGTAATAATAACTAAATGGACATTTCTCTTCAAACAAGTTCATTTTTGACACATGTACCGAACATCGAAAAAATGTATGATATGAACTCACATAATTAAATAATTATTATAACATGATAATATGTGATTTTAATTGAATAATAAACATTAAAGTAATTCCTTATGAAATTATAAATTGTGCAAGGTTTATTATTCAGGAATATAAAGAAACGAACAACATAATTCAGAGTTGAGGTAAGGGGTCCTACCTCTCTCTTTCTTTTCATATATTCTCCTTTATGTCATTTAATTTATTCTCTATGTTATTATTTTTGAGATGTTTTTTATATTTTTCCTACTTTACTTTTCATGTTCATATTATGAGATACCCCCTCTTGCTTTCATCAATACGTTTTAAGAATGTTTAAGTGGCACTGTTAGGCAGCAGATGTTTTGTATGGGATTTCTTATCTCACTTTTAATACCGTGAGATTTCCATTGTTCGCCACTTATTTGATACATGTGGTGTATTGTGAACTTCCATTTTATATATATTATCATGATTCTATTTATATTCATGGTATTATGTGATTCATTTGGTGTTTATTATCTTTTGGTCATACGACTCGATTGATTACAACGAGGTAAGGGGTTTTTATCTCACTTTATATTCCCGTGATATTCATGATACATTTGCCACTATTTCCTTTTGTGTGGTGTATGTACTGCCCATTATTGTATTTTTTGTGTAATATAATTTTTTTATGGTTATTTACATCTTCATTATATGATCATTCTTTCCTGGGGTGTACGTTTTGAAAGTTACCCAAATCGGTAAGGGAACCTTTCACCCTCCACTTTTAAAAAGACTTCATTTTGTTAGGTATTTTAATTTACATATTATTATTTTAGGATATGTTCTTATAAATCCTTATTTTTGTAAATTTAATGTCCAAGTGATGAGATACCCTTTTTATCTCTCATTATCTCCTTTTCTGAATTTTAAAGTGACGTCATTAGGCTGTTGAATTTATGTAAGGAAGCATCTTAACCCAATTTCAATTCTTTGGGTTAAACCTATAAATCTTGATTATGTCATCCTATGAATATGTGTGGATGACCTATTATTGTTTTACACTTAATATCCACTTATATTTGGTGTATTTATAATTTTCACAGATAATTATGTAATTGATTTATCCTTAATCTAAGGATATTGTCTTTTTACCGGACTTGGTCTCAATCTACTTTCATTGAGGAATCTTTTTATTTCTACACGACATTATTTTATATGGTGTATAAAACCCTTTTGACTTTTAATTTCATTCAAAAGGAATATTTTTACATGAACCATTTTACTAAACGACAAAAGCAATGTTTTTGTCTTATGTATATAGTGACAAAGACTTTTCTGCCATCATAACCATTATTTGAGTTTCAGATTCCTCTTTAATCCATAAATTTTATAAATGAAAAATAAATACCATGTTTTACTTTTTTTTTATTTTGGTATTGAAAATGGTTCTGATAATGTTTTGATTATATCAATTTGTTGTATTGATATCTTTTGATTGAAATGTGGGAATGTTATGTTTCCTTTATGCATGTTTTATGTGATACGATTATGTTATGGTTCTTGGAAATTCATTATGAAGTCAGGAGGTTCCATGATAAACTAAGGGTGGGTGAGACGGAGATAGTTATCCAATGCATTGGGTAACGTGAAGGAGTTAAACACTTTGGTTTTTCTGAAGAGATTTAGGAAATATACTGTGATGGGTATTCCAAATGTAACCATGAGGGTTACTCCCTACGTAAGAATGGTATGAATGCCTCGACATAACATTATGTCTTTTGATTTATATGAGTTATTCATGAATCTTATGATTTCATGAGGTATGTTAATGTTCTTGTGTTTTATGTTTAATGTATGATTTCATTGATTCTTATGTATACATGGAATAATGATTTATTTCTGAATTTTTATATCCCTTACTAAGCTTTTTATGCTCATCCTAAGTTTTTGAAATGTTTTCCAAAGGACATAAAGCTGGATAATGTCAAATATGGGATCAAGGAAAGACATGCTATCTAAAACATGGATGTATTCATGTTTCTTTTTTAAGAGTTTTTATTTTATGAAAAAATGGAAACTGAGTAGAAGTGTCTACTTTATAATCATTGAGATGTAATAGTTATGTCCTAATTAAATAAAACTATAAACCTGAAAAGATCCTCAATTTGAATTATTCATTATTTCAAGATTATGTAGTGTTTTAAGGCCATGTCCTAATAGTTGGTATCAAAGGTCATTTTAGATAACTTTAGAGGTTAGGGTATTCTTTATGAATAAGTGACATTTCCAAAATGGTTAGGAATTATGAAATATTCATAGTTTATTAGATAAATTGAATGAGATTAAGATAACATGAATACTTATATCATAGTATTATATGATGATATTACTGATATAATCACACTGACCTTTTTGGTTTTAGTAAATAGATGCATCTAGTAGGTACGAAAGTAACAGTGGATGTGAAGAAAACTGTGACAATTTTCTTAACGAGAAACTGAATTATATGGGAGTTGCAATGAGAACTATTATAGTTATTCTCAACCAACTATCTGGAGTCATGATTTACCACGTAAACCATGGTGATTTTTTTAAGACAACATATATGCGATAATGAAATACCTATGGATGTTCAGGTGATAATCATAAAGTTAAGTATGTTAAAAAACATATGTGTAAATGATGTGAAATGAAACACATAGGAAAGTTTTTCACTAGGACATAGAGATGCTATAGATGTGGAAATGAAGGTCATAATGCAATAGCCTGCCACGGAAAAAGGAAGCACCTAGTTGAATCGATGAAAGGGAATGAAGTTCATTCTAAAAGATCAATTTAATGTTTTAAATGTATATTGCATGGTAATTATGAAAACACATGTCCTACGAAGAAGTTTCAGGAATGGGATCACCAAGATTGTTCAAATATTTGTCTAGCAATACCTAAGGCCATTCTGATTGAGTATGAAGAAAATCAAAATGACCAATGACAGGTATGGATTATTTCTTAACATATGTTTTCCTATTATTGAAATCTTAGGATATGATTCATGATTTTGTTTTTATGAAAGAATTATTTCAGAATAATTGGTAAAGGAATGTTTAATTGATCACAAATAATGTCGAATGAGTAAGAAGTCAACATATAAGGGATTCAAGAGTTATCGTAGATTTTAGGATGGTGAAATTCTTAAAAGTATTAAGTCTCTTTTGATGATTAGAATACATTATAAGAGTTTTTATAGTATGTGTAACCTTAGTGTTTGATATATGAAAATTTTTTATGAGGAATAATTATCTTTTCTTTTGTGGATGTAGTAAGAAAGAAGCATTTGGGTTTATATGATCCATGAATTTGAGGCAATTACCGGTTAATAAATTTTGGGATGAAAAATGAAAGTTATTAGATAACCTTTGTGGTTAAAATATGTTATGGTTCTTTTTGATGAATTTATCTCTTTTCAAAAATGATATAAAATTATATAGTTTTTTAAAAAGGACAAAACGCAGGCTGTGTGATAACTCGTCACGCCGGACGAAGCTGTTGGAATCAAACCCAAAATCAAAGTGAAACTAATATTTATCACCCACCGCTGGACTACGTGAAGTCCCTGGTTATTATGAAAAATTGTTTTTAGTTAAATGATTTCATGACAGAAGAATAAGTTGATTTTGGGTTATATATGGAAATGATTGACCTATCATGGAGGATTTGTGAATATTTTAATTACTTTCTAATATGAGACTTTAAGTGTAACTGATGTTATTTGGAGATAATTGTTAAGATTTATCTTGGAAGACTATGTGATTAAATCCTTCAAAGGCTTCAGTTTCAATCTTATTTTTTTTGAAGAATATTAAGGGAAATTTTTTTAATGGTCTTTCATGAACCATGGGTTCTTTTTGTTTAATTTTGTAGATTAAGAGTAGTATTTCTTTTTATTACGGATTGTCCTTTAGGATATTATCTAATATTGTGCTAACAATTTGGATTTTGGTTAAGGTCTAAAGACATGTGAAATATATAGTTCATTTTTTTTTTGGGATATGCGATTCTCTATAAGTTTATTATAGCATTATTAAGGAAAACAAGTCATCCCAAATACTCATCTTTTGGAGAAAATCTGAGTTTGTGTAAGAAATATAGTAAGAGATGAAAGTATACATGGCAAGTAAGTATGTTTCCTAATGATTTAGTTAATCTCATAAATATATTCCTCAATGAAAAGTAACTTAAAAAACTTTTTCTATTAACTTTTCCTACCGGCTAATCAAATACCGCTTAACCCATCACATGTTTGTAGATTTCAGATTGTTTACTTTCTCCTGATCATGTTTTCTATCAATCGTCATCAGAACCTGACACTTAGTTTCTCCTCCAAATCCATGTTTTCATGGGATACTAGTATTGGTTATCTTAGGTGACAATTGTACTTATCTTTATTTCATTTAATGTGATAGTTTCATTGATTTTTTTTTCCGATGTGGGGCTTTCAATGAAGTTTCTGAGCAGAATTTTAAAATTGCGAGGATGAA
Source organism: Viscum album (assembly GCA_963277665.1). Taxonomy (NCBI): domain Eukaryota; kingdom Viridiplantae; phylum Streptophyta; class Magnoliopsida; order Santalales; family Viscaceae; genus Viscum; species Viscum album. The sequence goes on from OY728155.1 coordinate 965,077,059, forward strand.
ATTCCCTAAAAGAAGGGAAGGATGTAACATCTCGGGTAAATAAAGAATATGAAATTTTCATATTTATTAATATTTTTGAATAAAATCTTAATATTAATTTAAAGCTAATTCTATGTTTGATGGAGTACCCAGTATGCAACAACGAGTTTCATTGAAATCTTACATTGCACACTATTAATGTAATAATATTATTTTAAATGGTAGTTAAAGCCTTGCTATTTTAATGGCAAGAATAAATAGCACTAACTAAAAAATTATTATATATGATTGTTAAATATTTTTACATTTATCCAATAAAAGTTAAAGGATTATAATAATGAAAGAATTCAATTTTAAGCATGAATATTCTAATGTTCTTTAAAAGTTTGATTAACCACCTTTTGATGGAAAAACTTTTTAAATCTACTTTGTCAATTTTATATGTTATATTTGAGAAAATAAAATCTGTCTTTAGAATTGTGACATCAACATTTACTTTGGGTAATGTTTTTTTATTTTTTCGATAAAGTTCAATTTTTAATGAATAGTGAAAAATACGGCATTTTAATTCAAAACATCCTTTTCATAATATTTATTTATATAGTTATATTATCATTATAATTGGTTTTAAGTTTTAATTTAATTATGTTTTTATCACTTAATACAATGATGTTCAATGGATGTAATTTCACTATTCAATTGGATGTAAAAACAAGTAAATCTTTTGATAAATTTTACTTCTTAAAAACCTGTCTTTGGTTGTGACAACACGAATTATTTTTTAAAATTAATTACTGAAAAGTATTTTTTTTGGAATTTGGTAAAATGGATTCCATAGTTGGAATCATATGGTCCAAATTATTTAATTAAGAATTTTTTGTTATTGGACATTATGAATAGTAACGACCGTAATTATCTTTAATTATCGTGAATAATTAGTAATCGGGTAGTTAAGGGTAATAAAATAATATCATCATAAAAAATATGACCCCAACATGTTAAAATTCTCTTGTTTGAGTCATGGCCGACAATGGGAAGCTTTTTACCAATCTTTAGGGCTAATTGAGTCACTTGGGTGTGATAGTGACATTTATGACATTATTTTTAAAAAAGAAGACAAATATAACAAATGTGTGTATATCCTAAGTAAAAAAATTTAAATTTTGTTTATATAAATGATATCATAGACTATAAATAATCATTTGAATTCTAAAATGATTTCCTACATCATGGTATTTTTATAAAATTTTTAGACATTAAATAATTAAATTTATTTATGACACCATGATGATGTAGTGATTACCTCATTAATGAACGATTTGAAAAAATGAAAAGATATGGTATAATATAGGACATAAATTTGTCAAAAACCTATTTTATGTGTATATTTCGAACCCTTATCACCTTATCCTCGATTTATATCATTGTGGGATCTTTGAAATCTGAAAAACATTTTATAATAAAGTAACATTTCAAGACATTTCAAATGTGACCCCTCCCTGTTTTAAAGGCCCCCACCTCTATCCACTAACACACACCTCTCAATCCCTTGGATCAGCCATCCTCTTCTTATATTATCCCTAAACATCCATCTACTACTACTAGAAGCCTCACTTTGGGAAGAAGTCTTTCCAAGGAAGCCTTTGGCTCAAATCATAAAGAGTTACCCGATTTAGAGGTAATGTATTCTCTTGAGTTTCTTTCTTTTATATTCCTTATTCAATCAACACTATCTTCTTAATATTTGACAGAATAATAACCCAGTATTCTCAATATACTTGGATGTTGTTATGAGAATGATTTTCCCTACACTTACACAAACATCCGTCTAATGGTTAAAAACATACTATTATGTGTGTGGCGAATTACTGCCTCAGGAAACGATGATTGTTCAGTCTTCTTTTAACAACGTTCATGGTGGCCATTATGATGTCACTATATTTATATATTATATATATTATATTTATGTTTTCTATATGATTATATTTTTTATATTTAAAACATACCTTTATGCTTTGAATTTTGTGCAAATGTGATAATGTCATATGAGGAAGTATGGACTACCGCCTTCTCAAGTGATGTGACTCGTTCATGCCAAACATGTAATTTATAAATAATGTAATTAATGAATCTATGATTCCTATATAACATATGTATTATAATGGCATTATAATATATACATATTTCTCATTTAGTTTTAATTCTTTTATTATGACAAAGAAATGAAAGTAGCATTCTTGCGTACGTACGGCCTTCCGACTCTATGAACGGTGCATTTCATTTTTTATCTCCAAATGTTATAGAATAGTATCTAATGAATATATACTGGATATATATGATATTTAAATCCTTAATACCATTCTGGAGATGATGTACTTATAACTACATGGACATTTCTCTTCAAACAAGTTCATTTTTTACTCATGTACCGAACATCTACAAAACGTATGATATGAAATCACATAATTAACTAATTATTATAAAATCATAATATGTGATATTAATTGAATAATACACATTAATTTTATTACTTAAGAAATTATAAATTTTCCAAGGTTTATTATTCAGTAATATAAAGAAACGAACATGAGAAGTTAGACTTGAGGTAAGGGGTCCTACCTCTCTCTTTATTTTCATGTATTCTCATTTATGTAATTTATTTTATGCTCCATGTTCTTATGTTGGGGATGTTAATTTATATTTATAATACTGTAATTTTCATGTTCAAATGATGATATACCCCCTCATTCTCTCATCAATTCATTTTAAGAATGTTTATGTGGCGCCGTTAGGCAGCCAAATTTTTGTAAGGGATTTCTTATCTCACATTTAATACCATGACATTTCCATTATTCGCCACTTATTTGTTACATGTGGTGTATTGTGTACGAAAATATCATATATATTATTATGATTCTATTTATATTCATGGTATTATGTGAATCATTTGGTTTTTATTATCTTTTGGTTATAAGAGTCGATTAATTACAACGAGGTAAGGGGTTTTTATCCCACATTCTATTCCCGTGAGATTCATGCTACATTTGCCACTAGTTCCTTTTGTGTAGTGTATGTACAGAAGAATATTGTATTCATTGTGTTATATACATTAATTTATGGGTATTTAGATCTTCAATATATGATACTTATTTCTTGGGGTGCACGTTTTGAAAGTTAACCAAATCGGTATGGGAACCTTTCACCCTCCTTTTTTTAAAGACTTCTTTTTGTTAGGTATATTAATTTACATCTTAGTATGTTGGGATATGTTCTTATATAGTCTTATTTTTGTAAATCTTGTGTCCAATTTATGAGACACCCTTTTTATCTCTCATCAACTTAGTTTCTGAAATTTAATGTGACGCCGTTAGGCTGTCGAATTTCTGTAAGGGAACTTCATAACCCAATTTCAATTCCATTTGTTAAACCTCAACATCATGATTATGCCGGGCTATGAATATCTTTGGATGACCTCTGATTGTTTTAAAATTAATTTCCAATTATATTGAGTGTATTTATAGTTGTCACAGATAATTATGTAATTGATTTATCCTTAATATAAAGACACCATCTATGTACGGGACGTCGTCTCAATCTCCTTTCATTAAGGCACCTTTGGATTTCTACACGGCATTATTTTATACGGTGTATAAAACGATTTTGAAATTTAATTTCTTTCAATAGGGATCTTTTTACACGAAGCGTTTTACTAAACGACAAACCGAATGTTTTTTTCTTATGTATATGGCGACAATGAATTCTCCACCGCCGTAACCATTATTTGAGATTTAGCTTCCTCTACAAGACAAAACATTATTAAATGTAAAATATATACCATGTTTTACTTTTATTTTATTTTGGTATTGAAAATCATTCTAATGATATTTTCATTATATCAATGTGTTGTATTTTTATCTTGTGATTGAAATGTGGAAATATTATGTTTCATTTATTCATGTTTTATGTGATACGATTATGTTATGGTTCTTGCGAATTGTATATGAAGTCGAGTGGTACCATGATAAACTAAGGGTGGGAGAGCTGGAGATAGCTCCCCAATGCATTTTTTAATGCGAATGATTTAAACTCTAAGGTTTCTCTGAAAAGATTTATGGAATATACTGTGATGGGTATTCCAAACGTAACCATGAGGGTTACTCCCTACATAAGAATGTTAAGAATTCCTCAATTTACCATTATGTCTAATAATTTCTATGAGTTAATTATAAATCTTATGATTTCATGAGTTATGATAAAGTGCTTATGTTTTATTAGTAAAGTATGATTTCCTTGATTCTTTTGTATACATTGACTAAGGTTTTATTTCCGTATTTTTATATCCCTTACTAAGATTTTTATGCTCATCCCATGTTTTTGAACTGTTTTCCACAGGACTTAAAGATGAATATGGTCATGGATGGGATCAATGAAAGAGATGTTGTCTAGAACATGGAACTTGTCATGTTTCTTTTTTAAGAGTTTTTATATTATGAAAAAATGGAAACTAAGTAGAAGTGTCTACTTTATAATCATTGAGATGTAATAGTTATGTGCTAATTCTCTAAAACTCTAAACCTGAAAAGATCATCAATGTGAATTATTCATTTATTTCAAGATTATGTAATGTTTTAAGTTCAGGTACTAATAGATAAGGCCTACCAAATGAATGATATGAATATTCAGCACTAGTTTCCATCCATATACACATTGGAGGTAGGCTTGGGGTAGTCACAGATTGGGCCCCATCTAGTTGGTCCATGATAGAGTTGGATTAGAGGTGTATGTTCTACCTTATTACTAGAGTTGGTGAAATTGTTTTTTCGAATTGGTGTTATGTGATTCGAGATCATGTTTTGGGCCAGGGACTCCAGTTTTTTTGTGGAAGATGATGTAACCATACAATCGAACTCTGATCAATTTCCATTAAACATGATATATATATATGAAATTGTTTCATGGAATGAATTTGTACATGAATCGTATAGGAACGGGTTATGGTTTCTAGGTTCTCCTTAAGTCATATCAGCATATATACTATTTGACTGTTGTATATCTTGTATATTCTAGGATACCTACAAGATGTATGCAATTTAGGATTCCACATTAGGATCATGAGGATGATCTCCTCAGTGATGATACATCAATACAATGACATATTCCAGGGTTGTGACCTCTCATTGGTCTACTAGTCATACCACCAAGAATCAAGAAAGATATGGTTTCGTCAGTATCGATAAATTAAGGGTGAGGAATGAGTGTTCTTTATGAGTTTCATTGATAGTGACCCCTCATGTTTTGATGTGATCATAATCCATAGGAAAATGATAACTGTATTAAGAGGGTGTTGTGAGTTTTCCATATTACCGGGAAATAATCAGATGAAATAGTGGTTTTTTAGTGATAATTCTTCATTGATTTATAGGATGATTGTGGGGAATAGTAACCAATTCATATGACAAGGTGACTCTGGCACTGTTAAAGATCAATAATTATTTTAAAGTGGTTTTTCACCTAGCTACATTGTGGGTTGTGTTCATATAGGAGTTTATACATCTTTAGTAGGGCAATATGACTATGCCTGAGTATTCATCGTGGTTCTCTAACCTCTCTAAGTACTCGATTCATATGGTGTGTTATAACTAATTTTGGTATCGGTTGATCAATAAAAGAATAAAAAATTACATTCGTTGTAGGGAGATAGCTCTATGAATTCTTACCTATGATAAAGAGTTGGTGAATGATTTGTAAATCAAAAGATTCCTGGCTGAGCAGACACTGACAGTTTTTCCCTAGGTGGTTCACACCAGGCTCAGGGAGATGGATGATAGCGGTATGGGTAGTTGTAGGAATTCAATTATTATGACCCAGAGGTTCCATATATGATAAAAGGTATGATCAATGACTTTTATAACTTATATGTTTTATTGATATAAATAGTTGTGAGTCATTACTTTCTATACACATATCTGGTTTTATTCGTAGAAGTTATGGTTGAACCATTGGCTTGACTCCTGTGCTTAGAGATTATTATGGGAGAAAAATCAGTCATCATGCACTTGTGTCGATGTCGCAACCTGAATGATTGAGTTTAGAGTTTCCATTGGGATTTTTTTTAGTATTGATGAAGTCTTATTACTTCATTTTACGTATAGACTACTGATTAGTTTTTTATGTCCATATAGACTATTTTAGGTAGAGAATGTGGTGTTTCTCTTGTGGTGGGGTGAGTATTACCTTTGTAGGTTGAATGGAAACTCATGTAACATCAGTTATACATATACATAGCAGGTTTTAGCCAATTACTCATCTGTTAGATAGAATGGACCATTTTTCATTGAATGCTATGAGTTTTCAGTTCCATAGGGTGTGTGAGGAGTGTGAGGATGTCTATCCTATGGATTCTATTGGCATAAAACCATGCCTCGAGATAATAATTTGTATTGATATATTCCAAGGTACAACCTAGATAACAAAAAAACTATATCATATGGATCCTTTTGAGATTAATGATATGAAAGTGAATTTAGAGGATTTGTAGATATAGGGCTTTGTCAAAACTTGTGTCTCACCCTAGGTAGCCCTAGTGTTTTTCATCAAGAATGTGGATGATAGATTGAGGTTATGTGTGGACGTATGTCTCCAAAACACAGTCAGTATAATGAATAATAATCGATTAATGATAATAATTTTCTAATTTTATTGATTGATTTGGGAACGATGGTTCTCGAACATTAAACTCAAATCAGTTTTTCCCCAATTGTGAGTAGGATGTAAGGATATACCAATGATGGAATTCATAGATCTCTATGGTCTTTATGAATAATTTGTGATTCCATTTGGAAAGATGAACAACCCAACTATGATCATGTGACTCATCAACATAACCATTCATCCATTCATAGACCAGTTAGTGGTAGCCTCCATCGATGATGTACAAGTATACTCAATGTTTGATAAGGGGCATCTGATACACTTTAGGATGGTCATGGATATTCTATATGAAAAAAAACATTAAGGTAATCTTAATGGACAATACTTTCCCAACATCATGATGCTCGAAGATAGTCAACATAGAGAACAACCAAGACTCTGCAGCCCATGGTCCTTCATCCCCTGAAAATATAGGTGGATGTTGTTGCTGGAATATATGAGTCAGCTCAGCCATATATGTGGCAGCCTAAGGTGCTCCCTGAAAGTTCTAAATGAACTTCATAAAGCCTTCACAAAATTGCACATCCGCGCCTATGTCCGGTATAACACTGGAGCTATATCTGGCTCTTCTAGAGGATCCACTGGTATCCCATGGACCACTATCCATAGAGTATAATCATTTTCACTCTACTGGAGAACAACACGTGGTCACCTCGGCAGCATGAATCTAAAATGTCAAACGCACACCATAGATCAACATTATCAAAGACAGAATACGGATGGACAAAAAGGGGAATAGGAGGAAGAAGTCATTTAATATTGGACAACAAGACTACACAGCATTTATACTGACTACATAGCATGTACCTGACTTTGCTTCCCCTGTCTGGGTCCTTCTATATGGACAAGACACACGGTTCTAGTTGAACCAAACTACAAAGCATTTATATTAACTATATAGAATGTATGGTGTAATATTCTAACTTTTCATGTCGTTCATGACACAAACGACTACTTGGCTTGATACCACATGGTGTGTACACCACCCCATTTCCCCAGCCACACGACAAGGTCCACATGGTCTTTCACCGGTCAAGACCACACGGTGTGTCCCTCATGTACATGGCATGTTCAAGAAGAGGTAACACAAACCCTTTTATGTTCGTTACATGGTCGGGTCCCCAAGTCAGACTACACGACATGTTCATCATTGACATGGTGTGTACAAGAAAATATTTCACCAAACCGTGTTGTTAGTTACACGGCCGAACTCCGTGTCAACACTAAATGGCTTGTACATCTGGTACACGGTGTGTTCGCCCCAAACATTTACCTTCCCCATGACCCTACCCACACTGTCTATGAAATGTGAAGAGACTACACGGTGTGTACATATGGTACATGACGTGTACATAAAAAGTTTACTTTTCTTCCCAAACAGAAGAAGACATGGCGTGTTTCTGATGAACTACAAGGCGTGTGTACTGCAAAACAGGGTATAACCATGTGATTTCTTATTCATATGAGATTTTTATAAAATTTTTACTTAGGTCCTACATTTAATTATTGACCAATGAGAGTGTTTAGTGTTAGAGGGGAATTGTTTGTTGAGTGAGGATCTATAAACATTTTACATTCTTTTCTTATGTGCGCTAGTTTGTGAATATGGTAATTCCATTGTAATTGAATTATAACAAAACTAAGGGGAATGAAGACTATGAATCACACTACCCAATATCTAGAGCACAAGGGGAGTGTCATGGTGATATAGGATAACTAGGTACCAAGTCCAAAACAAAGCATTCATAACGTTTATCTTATAACGGGTACAAGTAAATGATTGTTGATTTCTAAAATTTTTGAAATAAAAAACTTGTTTCAAAATGTCATACAAAGTCCATAGTGGCATTGTCCAAAGGTGGGAGGTGATAAATTTTTTCTAGGCATAATATCCATTTGGGGTGGCCATTCGTGCATAGAAGTGGATATTATTCTTGATAAATGGACATGAAAACTATGGAGATGATGTGATGGAATTTTTTATTGCATTAAAATTCTCATGGAATTGATACAAAATGATTTGAAGCACATTAGGGACGCCTATTGGTCTGAATAAAGGGTCGAAATCATTTTCCATGTGGAGTTTCTTCTCAGATTCTGCGCAACAAATGGATAACATGAACAATGTAATACATGTGGGGAATCAAAGAAATGGATTATCAGGTGATGTCCAATGATTTCTCGCAGTTTTAGATCATTTAGAAAGGTAGATAAATACATAGTTTAATGTCATATAGTGAGGATGTTGTATATATATTTTAGCATTATACAATGATCATGATTTATCACATAGTTTTATGTTGTGTGATTTGGATTTTGAACATATATTTAACATCATACTGTGATGATGTTGGAACCAATGTGAATAATACATGGCCATCCATAATAGATAATGGGAGTGGGTGTACTCCCTATAGGGGCCTATGAGGAAATAAGGATATTTGAATACTCTACACTGAGAATAAACTAGGTTGATTCACACACAATTTAATGTCATGATGCTTGGATCATGATACATATCAACGGGAATGTGTGGCATGTAGGATAGTTTATTTAACAGGAATGGGGATCCTAGGAGTCTCTTCGACTTGATATATCCTAAACACACCTTGTATTTACATATATTAAAATCCTTATTCTTATAAAATGTCTCATTGTTTTAATTTTTAGAGCCTCAACCTATTGCTTGTGTTTACTAGAAGGATATCTGTAGCATGGAAGAGTACAGACTCAATATAAAAGTATGGTGTAAGACAAAATCCATATGAAAAATACTCAAGAGTACTATCATGTAGTATAAAGTCATGTTTCATAGACTATGGCTACTTTTTAAGGGACATAGTGTTTGGACAATGAATATTAATTTAAGGCCTTAAAACATGAACTTATTGTTGCATGTCTTGAAGGAAAATGCTTGATATCATTGTAGGATAACCCAATGTGAAAAGCGGGGTTTATGAGGAAACATGATGCTAAAAAAAATATCTGAGGCAACTCAAACACTATTTAAAGACACGATGTTGGGAACATGGATTTTGATTTAAGGTCATAAAGATTGTATATACAGTGGCAGCCCTGATAGGAAATGTGATGCATGGTAGACTAACAACCCAATATGAATGAGGACTAAAGAGGACCAGCACTAGCAAATAGAATATTGGGGATATTCACACACTACATAAATTCAGGATTCGTGGACATGGTCTTATAGATTCTGTTCATAGAGTTTGGGCCAACGAAAAATAGTTTATGGTCATAATATTTGGATTTCGGTGGGTGGTATCTCAAACGAATATGTGTATTTTGGAAGAGTGATAAACCTGACATGAATGTAGAAAAAATGTGGATCTGTGTGATATTGAAAAATTATTATGAGACCTTCAATTTATTTGGAATCATTATTATTGAATTTAAAATCCTAAATTAAGTTCATAGGATTCGGACGACAAGGCTCTTGTGTGACTCAACCATGTATGGGGACGACCCCTCCAAGCTCTTAATCCTGTGAGAGCCTTGTTTGATGTGAGAAACAAAGAGTTGTATGGGGTTCTGATTACATTCATGGGAGAACACAAATGAGGATCAAGAGTGGATGAACAATTCCCCAAGAGAGATTGTGAATTTCAATAACTAAATAGTGAGAAGGGAATAAATGACATGTGGGGACCAAATATTAACCATGTTTGAAACATTGGTTCTATAAAATAGTCTGTTGGAGATGAGGTATAAAATATATGATTAAACATGGTCTTAGTATGAAACACAAAATCTAATTTTTCAACTATTGATAATTTGTGGCATGGGACTACGATAGTTGTAACAACCCGAGATTTTATGAAAAAAATTTCTTTTAATTTAATTGATGTCATGTTTTTAAGCCACACCAAAATTATCTTGTGCGATACACAACACCATATTATCTAGTATTATACACAGACACTATTCTTTGCTTGTGTTGCACGCAAGAGCAACCTTCCTCAACAGCTTGTGTTGTACACAATACTGAGTTTCATTAAACAATGATATATTGTTATAATATCATTATGAACTAGCCGTTATGAATTTTATAAATAAATTTTGAATTTTATAACATTATTATTCATCTTACACATTTTATAGAACATGATATAAGAACAAAATAAAATTTTCAGGTAAAAACAGAATTTTTCAAAAAATGCTGTTTTGCCACCTTTTGATGGAGTACCCATATTAAATCTTGTTTTTGACCTGTTTATAATTTTAATTTGAAAAAATAAAATTCTAATTTGGAATCATGATATAAAAATTTAATTTGGATAAACTTTTCTTATTATTCTGATAACATTCATATTTTAATGAATAGTAAAAACATTGTATATTTTAATTAAAAACAACTTTTTTGATCGTAATAATTTATATTGTTAAATTTTAATATTTAATGGTTTTAAAGTATAAATAGAATAAATATTAACCATTTAATATAATTTATGTCATTATCATTGATTTTACATTGAATTCATAGGTAAAATCATTTCAATCTTTTATAGTGTTTTAACATTTAAAAACTCATTTTCTTAACAACAGGATTAATTTTAAATTAATTTCTGCAACTTCTGTAATTTGAATTTGGAAATAAGGATTCCATATCTGGAATTCGTAGGTCCGAATTCTGTTAATAGGCTACTTTTTATTTTTTGTCACTATAAATAGTAACTACGGTAAATTTTAGTTACCATAGTTAAAGGTAAATTAGTTAATTAAGGGTAAATATAATATAATAAAATTGTCCTAACACTTTTCTTAATATAATTGGATGATTATAATTCGTTATCAGGAAATTTGGGTCCAAATAGAATCTATTAGAACCCACTTGGATGTGATTAAGACCTTTAATTTATTTTATTTCAAAGAAAGTGAAATATGTATCACTAAAATTTTAATAATTAACGAATTTTTAATATATCGTTATACAGAATATAAATTTTATTATAAATACTAATTTGAAATCTAAAATATTATAATTTTTTATGGTAATTTATTTGTAATTTTTTAAGATATATTTAATTACCTTAATAGTTTATACATTAATGACCAAGAAATTATTTATTTATTGAAAAACCAGTAATATAGATTTTACTAAAATAATAATACCCATTATATGGCCCAAAAACCTGACCAAAACATATTGGACATATATATATAAACCATAAACATCATATTGTCTAATTAGTGACCATTTAGAGCTTTATAAAAGTTGTTATGACACATATATTATTTTATTTTAAATGATGTCAAAGTTGTAACCTTCATAATTAAATAAATATAACAATTTACATGTTGTGATTTTAAGATGATAAATTCGAGTAAAAGTGTTACTATGAAATATATTGGATTTATCAACATCATAGTATTTTATTTTTAATTTTAATGCAACTAATAAGTATATTAATTGATTATACAAATATAATGTTGTAATTGTTTTATTAAGATAAATATCAAATAAATGGTTTTATAAATATTAAAATAAATATTATATAAACTAATTAATGTTATCCACAACTTTAATAGATTAATATGACATGTTATTAATCTATTAAACATTATGCTTTGAATATATCCTCTATGTGGATTTTATTTAATTTCAAATAATTGAAATCATTCAAAATTAGCACTATTTTTTTTATAAAAATAACATATTATTAAATTTTTTAAAAATCACAAAAATATTTAAAAATAATAAATTTATATTTATATGGTCTAAAATGTCATAAATTATCAAATTATGGACAATTCACAACAAATATGTAATTATTTATACGAATTTGAAATTTAGAATATTATTTCCACAAATAAAATTAAATAGTTTAAATAAAGATAAATCAAGTTGATAAGGTTTAAAATAAATTACAAACATGTCTAAATTTTATTTTTTTGAATATATTACAACGATATCCAACCCCATCATCTAATTGAGTCATTTTTGGCTGTTTTTATGTGGGGTTTGAAATAATTTTAAATTAATATTTCTTATGTTTCCTTAGGTGCCCCTCTCCTCCCTTATAAAAGGGCGCCTCCTCCCTCTCTTCCTCACACCATTTTGAGCCTACATGTTCGGCCAAACCCTGCCAATATCTCTTATCCACTTTCCTAGAAACATACTAGAGTTTGTGGTCTTCTTCAAAGAAAAACTTTAGTGCCCCAAATAGAGGTTTAGAAGAGGCTCATCGAAGAAGAGGTAATCTCTTCTACCGATTCGTTCATGTTTCTCTCTTCTTCAACATCCTATTAATTAGTAGTTTCATTATAACGTAATACAATAAGTTTCACTAATGTACTGATATGATAGTATAAATATGAAACAATCCCTTTTCACCTTCTATCCATCCTACAGAAAGTGAAATCACCGCGTGTGCGTACGTAAGGAAAACCGTCTCCATGCCATGGTGTAATCTGTTTTTCCACCACCACCTTACTTGGATGCATGTAATGGTGTAAATAATAACTATATAAGGTTTTTATAACTTCATATCTATTCTGAGATATTATATAATCCACTCAAATTCCATTCAATAATTATGGGAATGATATCATCGCTCGTGCGTACGTACGGATTACCATCTCCACGACGTGATGAGATTCATTCTCCATATTAACCATTCAAGAATGATTATAAATTATATATAATAAATAATCATGAATTATATGAAATAATAATTATACTGGATTTATTTACATATATGATTCATTTAATTAATTCCATTCAATTCAATAAGGAAATGAATACATTGTTCATGCGTACGTACGGCCTACCATCTCCATAAACGGTGTATTTCATTCCATTTATCGATCTATTATACATATGAATTTTCAGAGTATATATTATATAATTCATGTTTTACATTATGTATGTATGTAATAATTATCTAAGTAATCGTATTAATAATTACTAGTCAATACACGGATGATAAATGAAACAATTTTACCCAAAACGCTGTTTTAACATGGAATTGATAAATGAACGGGTAATATAAAGTCATAAGTGAATCATATATGATATCATAAATATTATTAATTATCTTTTACAAGTTAATAATATTTTTAAACCCAACATATAGTAGTTTCATACACGTATGGAAGAAATTGGACCTATGGTAAGGGATAATTTTGCAAACACTTTTTTATCCGGGATTGCTTATACATAAGTATTTACTGGGGTTATATTTTTCATACATGTCCATAAAAATTTTTTCATAAAGTTTTTAATATTACTCCATGTATTTTTAAAGTAATTTTTACCCCTTTTTGTCTTTTACTTTGTGGTATGGAAGGAATCATTCTTTTTCTTACCATACGTGGTACTTTTTGACTATTCCGTTAAAAGTACGAGGAGAATGTTTATTTAACTAATATAGAAAGAACATATTTTTATGGATTCATAACACCTTATTTATATTAATCCTCATATACAAGATCTAATGGTAATTTTCTATAAAATTATTTTATTTTAAAATTGAAATCACTTTTGTGAAAAAATATTATTTTAACGAAGGAAAGATATTTTCCTCAAGAATTCATCTCAAGTGTTTTATAAATAATATTTTCCATCTAAGATGAAATAATTTCGCATGTTTATCTTTCAAGTATAATGCCTCAATTATTTTCATGGTTTTATTTTTATTATTATGATATGATATCCATTTGTTTTATATGGATTATGTCATGATTGGATGATGTTTATGAAACCCATTTTATTCATTGGTTATGATGAATGATTTATGATTATTTTGTGGAACACATATGAATGAGTTAAATATGATATGGGTGGAAACTATATCTCTCTACAATGCATTGGGTTACGATTTATATCTCATGAGATAGACTTTTATAGAACGAAATGTGAATCAGGTTCAGCAATACAGGGCTGGAACAGCAAGTAAACCTGGTTTAGTAATGGACTTTTTCCACTTTGTTGGTCTTGGTAGCAATGCCATGGATACTATGGAAATCATAACATGTTATTAATGGTTTTATACAATTATATGTTTTATTCCCATGCAATTTAATCCTGTTTAATGTTTATTTATGATCTAAGCCTTATGCACTACCATGATTTATGTCATTACTCATGATTTTGATGTTTTATATTCATGTTCTTATGTTCAAATGTTTAGGGATTGTTTTGTGTCCTCCATTTTTACCCTTACTAAGAATTTGAGGTAACACTTTTTATGTTTTCCTTTCCCCAGGATATAATGAGAGGTTTTAGGTTAGAAAACCAATGTGAAAAGTCTTTATGGGTGATGTTGAAGATCTTTCACCATGATTAGAAGATTATGTTTTGAGTTTCCAAAGACACTTAACTAATATGGTCTTTCAGCGTCTATTTTTTCATGTATTAAAAATTATTCAAAAGTAATATAATTTCTATGTATGTCATGCTTTGGGTCTCTACAGTTGTTATCAGAGAGAAGTTTTAGTTAACCTTTGGAAACTAGGATGTAACAAATTTAGGGAAATCCCTGGAGATATTTCTAAGGTATGTTTAGGGATGTCTCTAACGTTATATATAAGTAAAGGTTATAGTCCTACAATTACGGTAATTATCATAGAATAAAACCTATGAATTTATATATTCAAGCTACTCCCCCTTTATTATGTTGTTTTCCTAGAATGATTTTTGCCTCTAACGCTATTCATTTTGGGTTTTAGAAAAATGGTTGGAAACATGAAGATTCATTTTATTGGAGAATATGATGGAAAGTGGAATAAAATTCTTCAGGAGAAACCAAATGAAATTGGATCTGGATGTCCACATATCGTTAATATTCCCAATTATTAATCTCATTATTTTATCAATAATCTCATCTTTGGTAAGTTTCCTGTCTTATCTAATAAGAGAAGGATGGAGTTTCATGATGATCATAGAAGAAATAAAGTACAATTTACATCACGTAAATCATGTGGATAGAGGCATGAGTGAGAATGTTTCAAAGGAACCAGAAGATGATTTGGCTGTGGAAAAGAAGGACAGAAATCTAGTAAATGAAAAGGATAATGTTCAGTTAACACATTGTACAATGATAATGGTATTTCTAAGACATCAATAATGGTTAAATGTTATAAATGTGGAACATACAGACATTATGCAAACCAATGACCTGAGGGAAAATATCATGAAGAGAATCAGCATGGCCGTATGGGTAGTATTTATTTTGATGATGATGAAGATACTACAACTGATATATGAGATCAATGAAGTGTTGAGGAATAAAATAATGAAGCTTGGTCAATGGTTTTAGAAGGTAGTGGAATGATTGCATGTTTATGAATAGAAATGTTGTATAATTAATTTCATGGTACTATGGAATAATGGAACATCTAAGGATTGTTACAATGTTGTTTTTAGTTATGTTTTTTGAAAGTATATATTCAATGGTACTGGTAAGCATGAAAGGTCATTCAGATATTTTTGGAAGGCATGTGATATTCAAATAATGATGGGGTAAGGAGAAAATGAAATGTTTGATAGTATTAATGAGCTCATGACTGATATAAGGAAAATGTGATATCGTGGTTTGAGTATAAATTTTTTTAGATTTTTCTATGTGGAAAGAGTTGACTTTTGACAACATTCATGTTTTCACAAAGATTCCATGGTAATTCATGTTTCAAGAGAATACATGATTAAGGTATTCACAATTTTGAATGTGACCAACAAGATATAACTTATGATATATGGGGATAAATGATGGTATTCACATGCTTGGTTGATGCCATTTCTAATAATCGTTTTATTTATACAATGAGCTTGTATAGAAGGATTTTGGATAAGGATAATGATATGAAATGGAATACTTTGTACATAAGATAATATTGTTTAAGGATGGAAATTTTCTGGATATTATATCTGTAATGTTATATTTGTGTATTTATAGAAAAAGGAAAACCTGCAGGATGGGCAACAACCCATCGCGTCAGATAGGGTTACGGGAATCAAACCCAAAACTGAAGTGTGACATGATTTTGTCGCCTACCACTGGCCAAAAGTAAGTCCCTGGTTAGTAGAAACTTGTTTTATTTTATTAAGTTGTATGATAGATGAAGTATAAGTCCATTTTTGGTACCATATATGATTAATCTAACTATAAGATGGATTATGTATATAACATTTTCTAACTTTATGTTTGAGAAAGATGGATTGAGCTATCATTCTATCGTATGATCTGCTAAAACTTCATAGATGAAAAATTCAACTTCATTTCATTAAGTCATGATGTGTAAATTGTTCAAGGCACAAACAATAGTGAGATCGTACCAAAATCAAGTAAGTATTTATTTTAAATAAATAATTCTTCAACATTAGGGAAATGATCTTGAAAACAAAAAATGTTGTCCTAGTACCCTAATATCTGATGAATCAGATGGTACCTTAGATCATAACAAATTTATGGCTTTGTGATTGTTGGATTTTTCATTTCCACGTTCTCTAACACTCTCCATCAGAAATTGATGGTTAGTTTTTTCTTCCATATCCATGTTTTCACCTATGTTCTCATAAGTGGAAACCCAGTGATGAGTTAATATGGTTAAACATTACATTTCATACTTTAGTTTTAAAATTAAGTTTTAAAATTCCTTTTTACGATGTGGGTTTTTATGACATAAACTTTCATTTAGTAATCCATTTATAACGCCCACAAATTTAGAGGGATAAATTCATTTTAATGGGGGTAGAATGTAAAACCCAAGGATTTTATAAAAAAATATTATTTTAATTTCTTTGATTTCTTGTGTTGTACACTACACATAAATTATCTTGTTCTGTACGCAACATGGTATTAGCTTGTATTTTACACAAACACTATTTTTGGCTTGTGTTGCACGAAAGGGCAACCTTCCTCAATAGCGTGTGTTGTACTCATTCCTGAGTTTCACGAAACAACGATATATTGTTATAATATTATAATGAACTAGCCTTTATGAATAATATTAACTACATTTTACATTTTATAACATTATTATTCATCTTACACATTTTCTAGAACACGGTATGAGTTGAAAATAATATTTTCAGGTAAAATAAGTATTTTTAAAAAAAATTAGTTTTGTTGCCTTTTGATAGCGTACCCACTATAAATCTAGTATTTGAAATGTTTATAATATAAAATTGAATAAATAAATTTCTTCTTTGGAATCAAGATTTAAAAATTTACTTTGGATAATTGTTTCATATTATTCTGATAATTTTTATATTTTAATGAATCGTAATAACACGCTATATATAAATTAAAAACAACATTTTTCATTGTAATAATTATTATGGTTAAATTTTAATATTTAATGGTTTTAAAATATAAATAGAATAAATTATTACAATTTAATATAATGTATTTCATTAGAAATGATTTTACATAGAATTCATAGGTAAAATCATTTCAATCATTTGCAAAGTTTTAACTTTTAAAAACTCATTTTCATAACAACGGGATTAATTTAAAATTACATTCTTCAACTTCAATTATTTGAATTTTGAATAAGTGATTCCATATTTGGAATCAGTTGGTCCATATTATGTTAATCAGAAACTTTTTATTTTTGGGCAATATGAATAGTAACTATGATAAATTTTATTTACCATAGTTAAAGGTAAATCTAGTAATTAAGGGTAAATATAATATTAAAAAATTACCCTAACACTTTCCTTAATATTATTGGATTAATATATTTCATTATAAATAATATTTAGGTGGAATTGGAATCCATTGGAACCCACGTGGATGTGATTAAAACATTTAATTTGATATATTTTAAAGAAAGTGAAATATGTCTCACTCAATCTTTAATAATTAAAGTATTTTTAATATAAGTTTATACAGAATATAATTTCAATTATAAATACTCATTTTAAAGCTAAAATGTTTTTAATTTTTATGGTAATTTATTTTGTAATTTTTAAGAGATATTTAATTACCTTAATAGCTTATACATTAATGATGCAGAAATTATTTATTTAGTGAAAAATCATTAATATGGGTTTTATTAAAATAATAATTCCCATTAAAAGGCCCAATAAAATGACCAAAACTTATTGTTCGTATATATAGAAACCACAACCATCCAATGCTCGAATAATTGACCATTTTGAGCTTTATAAAAGAGATTATGACACTTATATTATTTTATTTTAAATGATGTCAAAGTTGTCACCTTCATAATTTAATAAATATTACAATTTACATCTTGTGATTTTAAGATTATAAATATGAGTAAAAGTATTATTTTGAAATGTATTTTATTTATCATCATCATAGTATTTTATTTATAATTTCTATGCAAATAATAAGTATATTAAATGATTATTCAAAAATGATGTAGTAATTGTTTTATTAAGAGAAATATCAAATAAATGGTTTAATAAATATTAAAATAAATATTATATAAAATAATTAATGTTCACCAAAAATTTAATA
Organism: Viscum album; assembly: GCA_963277665.1. Classification (NCBI taxonomy): domain Eukaryota; kingdom Viridiplantae; phylum Streptophyta; class Magnoliopsida; order Santalales; family Viscaceae; genus Viscum; species Viscum album. Next base: position 965,096,198 of record OY728155.1, read on the forward strand.
AAATAATATGTCATGTTTTTAATTTATTAAACAATTTTGATCGAATATATCCTCTGTTTTGGAGTTTATTTAAATTCAAATAAATTAATAGTGTCAAAACTAACACTATTTTTATTTTATAAAAATAACATATTATTAAATTGTTTAAATATCACAAAATATTTAAAAATTGTAAATTGAAATTTATATGGTATAAAATGTCATAAAGTATCCAATTATGGACAATTAAAAAAACATAATTAATTATTTATAACAATTTAAAATTTGTAATATTATTTCCACAAATAACATTAAATATATTAAATAAGGATAAATCAAGTTGATAAGGTTTAAAATAAATTTCAAACATGTATAAATTTTATTGGTTGATGATATTACAACCCTATCTCATATCATATTTGAATGGAGATATTTTTTGAGGTTTTTATGTGGGTTTTGAATTTATTATAAATTAATATAACTTATATTTCCATAGGTGACCCTCTCCTCCTTTATAAAAGGGCACCACATCCCTCTCTTCCTCACACAATTTTGAGATTTTGAGAAAGCCAAAACCCTTAAAATTTCTCCTCTCTACTTCCGAGAAACATAGTCGAGGTCCTGGTCTTTTCAAAGACAAACATTAGTGCCCTAAGAAGAGATTTAGAAGAGGCTCTTCGAAGATGAGGTAATCTCTTCCACCGATTCTTTGAAGTTTATTTCTTCTTAAACTTATTATTATTTAGTTGTTTCATTATAATGTAATAAAATCAGTATCACAAATGTACTGATATAATATTATAAATATGAAACAATCCCATTTCACCATCTATCCATCCTACAGAAAATGAAATCAACGTACGTGCGTACGTATGACGTGGTGTAATCAGTTTTCCACCACCACCTGACTTGGATGGGTATAATGGTGTATATAATAAAAATATATGGTTATTATAACATCATACGGATTATGAGATATTATATCATCCACTCCAATTCCATTCAATAATTATGGGAATGATATCATCACTCATGTGTACATACGGATTACCATCTCCACGACACGATGAGATTCATTCTCCATGTTAACCATTCAAGAATGATTATAAAGAATATTTAATAAATTATATTGAAATATATGAAATTATAATGATACTTTATTTATGTACATATATGATTCATTTACTTAATTCCATTCAATTTAATAAGGAAATGAATACATCGTTCATGAATACGTATGACCTACCGTCTCCATGAATGGTTTATTTCATTCCATTTATTGATCTATTATACAAATGTATATTCTGATTATATATTATATAAATAATGTTTTAAATTCTTTAAGTATGTAATCATGATCTATTTAATCATATTAATAATGACAAGTCAAAACATGAATGATAGATGAAACGATTTTACCCAAAACACTCCTTTAACACGGAATTGGATTATAAACAAGTAATATAATGTCGTAAGTGAATCATATATGATATGAGAAATATTATTATGGTTATGTTACAATTTAATAATATGATTATACCCACTATAAAATAGTTTCAGACACATATGGAAGAAATTGTACCTATGTTAAGGGATAATTTTGCAATCTCTTTTTTATCCGGGATTGCTTATACATAAGTATTTACTATGGTTATATTTTTCATCCATGTGCATAAATTATTTTTCATAAAGTGTTTAATATTCTTACATGCATGTTTAAAGTCATGTTTACCCATTTTTTACTTTTACTTTGTGTTATGGAAGAAATCTTTGTTCTGTTTACCCTACGTGGTAGTTTTTGACTTTAACGTTAAAAGTACGAGGAGATTGTTTTTTAACTTATACGGAATAAACATATTTTTAAAATTTCATAACGCTTTATTTCAATTAATCCTCATCTACAAGATTTAGTGGTTATTTTAAATAATTGTTTTTAAAAAAATTGAATGAAATTTTTTGAAAAGAATATGATTTTGAGGAAGAAATGATATTTTCCTCAAGAAATCATCTCAAGAGTTTTTTCAAAAATATTTTCCATCAATGAAGAAAATATTGAACATGTTTATGTTTCAAGTATACTATCTCTACTATTTAAATGGTTTTATTTTTATTATGATGAAATGATATCCATTTAATTTATATGGATTATGTCATGATGGGATGATGTTTATGGAACCCATTTTATTCATTGAGTTATGATGAATGATTTATGATTGTTTTGTGGTACAAATATTAATGATTTCAATATGGGATAGGTGGTACCTATATCTCCTTCTAATGCAATGGGTAAAGATTTATATCTCATGAGATAGGCAATTCTAGAAAGACAAGTGAATCTGGATCAATAACACAGGGCTGGGATGACAAGTAATCCCAGTTCAGTAAAGGACATTGTCAACTATGATGGTCTTCGCAGCAATGCCTTAGCTACTATGGAAATCATAACATGTGCTTAATGGTTTTCAATAATTACATGTTTTATTCCTATGCTATTTTATCACGGTTAATGTTCCTTTATGATCTATGCCTTATGCACTGATATGATTTATATCATTACTCATGATTTTGATGTTTTATGTTCATGTTCTTATGTTAAAATGTTTAGGGATTGTTTTATGTTCTCCATGTTTACACTTACTGAGAATTTGAGCTCACCCTTTTTATGTATTTTCCCCAGGATATAATGAAAGGTTTTCGGTAATAAAACCAAAGTGGAATATCTTTATGGGAGATGTTGAAGATCTTTCACCATGATTAGAATATTATGTTCTATGTTTCCAATGACTCTAAAATAATATGGTATTTGGGTGTCTGTTTTTGTCATGTATTATGTATTCCGAAAAATTAATGTAATGTCTATGTACATCAAGATTTGGGTATCAAAAATAGTAGTTTATTCAGTGTAGCATGATGCCATTATATTGGGGACCATATCCATATTTGTAGAATGAAGGATATCCAAATCATAGAAAGAAATAAGTGATGAATCAAAACTGGGGAATGTCCCAAAGAAAAACCAATTTAAGTGATAGGATCAATATGGAATATCTATGTGTCACTATGTGTCCTACAAGTATGGGAATCAGTCCACACATACTTTTGAGACATACTTTGGTAAGATAATGATTATGTTTTGTTGAAATAATCCCTAGTGATGATATCATATCATCTCACATTAAGAGGCATCTTAGTTTAACATGGTGTAATTTTTGGATCATATCATACTTATCATATGAGGCATCCCAATTTTATATTGTTTAAGGATACAATATAATGTTGTGTACCAAGGATGTAGGATCAAATGATTAAATTCATACAAATCTGACTATGAATGATACGAATTTAAAGTCATAGAGCACATAGTATAGGGTGGTTTGCTGGTTTAATATCCCATAACATGGACCTGGGTGGACGAGTCACCCCATGAAGTTTTTGCATCATGAAAGTGTTATAAAATGATTTGAAAGGAATTTCGAAGAGAACTTATCTCACTCAAAACATGACACACCAAACCAGAAGTAAGCATCATTTTATTTGGGAAGAAAAAGCCATATATTATGTTAGGAAAAGGGGACTAAGATCAGGATGAGATATTTGAGTGTATCTACATGTCCTAATAGGATTTTAATCTTATTTTATGATGTTCAGAAACATGGTGTGGTATAATACAGACACTGAATGGTGTTAAACTATAAAATAAGGATATTGAATCTTCTCATACTCTTTTATGGGAAATCCCAAATATATATGGGGTAACGATATGGTCTAACAACGTAAACTGGTGATATTTGTGTTTATTCATCACATATTTAACATATGAGGAATTATGGTTTGATACAGGATCAAATAATCTCTCATAAATAGACATCTCGAATTTATCATGGGTAAAGTCATAGTTTAACAACATGCACTGAGGATGTGATCATGGCTTGCAGATTGGTCTTCCTATTCATTACTTCCTCACATAAGATTATAAGGGAATATCAACCCTCTTATGGGTCAAGGTAAACGAATGGGGAATATAACTGAAAGGAGGATCATGGGGATATTTTGGGGTTATAGTAACATGGGTAATGGGGCTTATTTGGGAATCTATAGTTGTCCTTAAAGGCCAATAGTCTAAGCATCCCAATGTATCCCATGAATATGTGAATCAATGCACCCATAATTCTAGAGAGAGGAGGATGAATGGGTTTTTGGGAATACTTAAAATGATGTAGACCATCTGAATGATGGATGAACACACACAGTTTTGGGCCATAGTGCATGGGCCAATAGAAAATAGTTGAAGGCCCAAATTCTTGGACAGTGTGTAGGGGGATTTATCGAAGTCAGTATGGACCAAAAAAGTTAGAAAATTTATTTTATTTGATTTATGCAGTACCTTCACCACATTAAACTATCTTGAATCCTATTTCACAGTGTTTAAGGACATATAGCCTTGACCATGGAGAATAGTTTAATTTATGTTTCCTACACTATGGGAAATCATTTTAATGTTGTGATTCATCAAATATGATTGAGAATATTGGATCCAATGATATATAGCTAGAAAAAAATAAGTGAAACCTGGTATGAATGGATACAAATTAGTTTCCCAAACAAAACAAGTACTAGGATGAAAATGTAAATTAGATTGAGGTCGTAATACTTAGACAAGGGGAATGGTGGAAAATAGTTTTATGTCGTGATGCTTTGACTAATGTGATATTGGTCTCAATGGTGTATGTATGGCCTGAATGTGATAGGACCTAATGTGAACGGTTCAAAAATTTACTTTCCTACAATGTGTGCTATTAATATGAGCATCACATAGTTTATGGTCATAATAATTGGACCACAATTTGGGCCAAAGGGACATAGGGTTGGAAATATTGTGTTTGGTCCTGAAGACAATAATTTCAGCAATGCTACATATCCCATGATTGTGTTAATCATACCATGTATACTTTTGGAAAAATATTGTGCTTGGTCCTAATGTCAAAAATTTGTTCATCACTACGTATCCCATGAGTATGTAAATCAAGCCATATATATTTTTGGAACAAGGTGTTGTAGGAGACCTTCACTGATGGGGGGAATCCTATAAATCAAGGGGAATGATGTATCTCATGATTTGTTTCTCGAATACCATGATTGGGGAATTATGTATAGTATTTTCGCCATCCCATAATTATTGTATGTGGAATATTAATTTTATATTGGATAAAATGATTTCTTATTAAGAGGAATCCTAGTTTTATATGGTGTGATACCATAGTTTAACATCTTTCATCAAGGATGTCATGATTTGTCTTTTAAATTCATACTTCCCAGATAATATGGGATGAAAATAGTTTAGGTTCGTAATGATTAACCTGTTGCCAATGGTATCTGGTCATGTTTCATGGAACATTGGGGATATTGATAGTTTAATTTAATAAATCATAGACCCTTATAAATAGTTTAATGTCAAGATTCATGGATCATGGGGAACAGTTCAAGGACATATTTAATTTACCTGAGCTCCTTACTCAATGTACTACTAATAAAAATTGTAATTTTTCGGATGTGTGATATGCTCTATTTATATCGTAGTCATATAGTATGCCCTATTGGAATATCAATTATTAATGATGTAAGGTCCTTACCACATGGGACCCAAAATTGGTGGATTCTTACCAAGAATTATCGGTGTACTAAGAGCTAGTACCATATCCCCATAGGGGAAGGAGTTGCAGAAAACATTATTGTTGAATTCTCTCACTATCATATTTTAGTTCCTTTAATTATTTTTCAAATCTTGGTTCATATTCTCTTTGATGGATTCCAACTCAGTAAGAATAAATTTTTATATCATGTTTCAGGTCTTCTGGTCGTAGATATATATTTGAAGCGATGAAAACTGCACCATGGTGGGATGTATGACTCTCTTCTTTACATTAGTGAATATGGGGTCACATTGGTGGAATTTATATACATTATAGGATATAAAAAGACGAAATTGGCATTTTTTTTAGATTTTTTTCTTCCCACAATAATCATCATAATATTAGAGTGGGTATTCATGAATTTCTTTATGTGCACATTTCATTCTTCTTGGTAGCAGGATGCAAGGTTGGATGGGATATTTTAATTTTTGTATAATTTATTCATCTCGTAGGATTGGATATTTTTATTATTTTTAGTAAGAATGGTGTAAGCAAATCCAAATAACTGGATGATGTGGGAGGTCATGGAATCAATCGTAGATCATTCCTTGAATACCTGTAGTGGAATCAATTATTTCTACTTTGAGAATAAATAGGATATGTTCAGAATAAACCTTCACTAGAGAGATATCACAGGAGAGAATGGGTCCAAAACATTAAATCACTAAATATCTATTGTCCCAAAATTCTTAGTGGTGTGGAGGAACATTTTATTTCAATTCACAAACATGGCATGGATATTACATTCATGACATCCCATAGAGTACTCAATGACATTGTGGACTATTGTGTATTGGATGTAACCCAACCTCCATACCTACTGGGATAGATTAAATTCAACATGTTGGTAGCCACAAGACCCATCATAGACAAGATAAATAACCATGGTAACCACATATATGTGGATACATTAGAGGAGATTCCCCACAAACCCACATCATTAGAGAGTCTACTCAAGGATGGTCCAACTCTAGAGGGTGAACTGGGACGCATGACGATGGATTTACTCATGCTCCGATAAGTCTGGTGGGATAATTACAAGATTGTGTAATAAAAAAATGGAGTGGTTCACTCCAAAGTTCTTTTACTATGGTATGACCTAGGGATCCTAGCATAGATGTACCCAGAGTGAGTTGGTTTACCTGCTGGCTTTCATCATCATCTGAAATGGTGAAGACAATGACCCTGTGATGTGCCAAATAGATGATCAATTAATCTTTATAGGATTCTATTAGATACATGTAAAAAATATATAATATATCATCTTGACCATTTTATGAAAATGTAATGTGTGTTTCCTCTAGATGGGAAGGGAAATGGACCATTAGCTAATGAGTTCACTCCAAAAGGGGAACGAGGTCATACTTATTAGTGATATTATCACCCTTGTTATTTTTGGGGACTAAATCAGAGTCACCCTTCACATACAAATATTAAATATCAATATATAGGTCTAGATAATAGCAAGTGATTATTTCATAGTAATATTCCATGTTATTTTTGTTTCCTTCTGACCACAATACCATGTATAGAAAGGCAGCTTATAATGGGGTGAAGAAGATGATACTCAAACCTAATCATTTGAGAGTGGAATTGTTTTTCCATATATTGTATAGAATACATGAGGGGCCAACTAAATTCATCTTCTAATGAGGAATAACATGATCTGCTAATAGGATATCCACATCCAGGAAATCAACATCCATGGGTTGTTATTTACAGTCAAAATGTGAGGCCAACAAATCTTCTAGTGTTTAGACATTGATGGTTTTCAGTAGAATGAATGTGATGTCTAACTACTATATTATAACCACCCATTGATCCAAACATCTAAATAACATATCTTGATTTATAATATACATCAGTGGGTCCACTCGGGACCCCAGCTATATATCATGGTGCTAAAGATAATGCCTCTACTTCTACATTGAATAAATGAGTGAAATAAATCACGTTTCAGTGACTATGTATCTTGATTCTATATCGATAAGCATTATACTGATGTAGTACAAAATATTTTCTCTTACCTCATTGTTTTTCTATGAAATAAGTTCATCGAGGGACCATTTCTGCTGGTCATGTTGAGGAAAAATGTTTCATATAGATGAATGAAATTAAAATTTCAGGTTATAGAATATATCACTTGTTGTTATAAAAGGTGGTATGTCACAAATCATCTAACTATTATAAGTTTCCTTTTTCGGATCCTTGATAATGGATTACTGTTTCTATTCATATTTTCAATAAAATGGTTTATATTGGCTAAGAGGCTTGGGAGGCCTTGCAGCTCAGGGTGGTTTCCCAGTGGTTGAATTTGGTTGATGGATTTGATATTATTTTGGTCAATATAAATTCCCCTTTTTGTTAAAAAGAATATGATATACTATTCATAGGTAATACTGAATTCACACTTTAATTGGATCAAATTCATATTTTGGGAGTGAAGGAATATGAACACATTACCAATCTCCCCGTTATGGTCCTGACACTTGTAGGATTGGACCACCAAATCATTCGTGTATCGGTACACCAATATCATGGGGATCAAATTGAAGATGTGATTCACGGCCCACTGATAATTTTCTCACGAATCTTTTAATTAAAAGAGAATCAGCTAATAGAAAAATGTATTTTGTGGAACCCTGAATTTGGTAGAATACTCATCTTATGGGGGCATCTAGATCTAGATTTTTTTGGAGTATCCATCCATAAATGAGTGGTCCTAGAATAATTTTTTATCATATATATATATAAATCTTAAACAATAAAGGGAAAATTGACCATCAGATGATGGACATTGAGGACTTGGATGTCCATACATACTCTAATCTACACATTATTCTTCAGGATTATAAAGAATTTCTCTATTCATCGGTGTTAATTTATTTCCCCAAAAAATGTGACTCTGATAATAGTTTCAACATAAGCCTTTAACATAAAACCGTTCATTGGGTTCATCTTTCCTGGATGCTTCTTGACCCATAGGTGACTAAATGGGATATCAAGATGGTCAACGATGACCTGAGGATCTATTTCAAGCATATCATCAATTCATAAGTGAATATGGTTTTGTGTTACTTCATGAAATAAAAATAATACTTATTGTTATTTGGATACAAACCTACACTAGTTAGAATTGGCCTCATATCTTCCTTAGTTCTATGGTTCACCTAATGTAACTCCTTAGCGATTGTGGGGAAAGACACTTCAAATGTTGGAGTTGATATTTCAAAATCCACATCATCATCTAAGAGAGGAGAATTAGGGGGAGGAGGAGACTCTTCTATGAAATATGTGTTAGGGGAAGCATTGTTTTCTACATAGGAAGACACAAAAATTTTCACAGAGGGGTTCCTACACTACTGAAACTATGGAGGAAAAAGAAATTAATCCAATCCAACCTGACATCATACCATAGGGTATATGTTGATGTCAAAGAAATATTGGAAAGTCAACTTTAATTTATTCAAACCTATTGTATATAATAGATTGGAATTTTTTGTAATAGTGTCTATATAATGATATTCTAGATACCTCATAGGAGTCGGGGCTTCTGGTATGACACATTCCAATCTTATATATGAGTATGCGATAATCTATAGACACTCCATTATCATAGTGATTCCAAAATACATTTTCCTATATAGAAACAAATCATCACTTCTCTAGAACTATGATCTCCAACTAACAAATTAGAAGAATGAGGGTATCATCCAGGTATTCACATAGATTAGTTGTGGTGGTTTTTTATATCATTGGGAACATTGATGCACTCAACCTCATTTGTCGGAACGTACTTCCCGTTCCCCATGTAGTAGTCGACATATATATAGAAAGCTTCAAATGAGTCTAAGGGGGTGTATCACCCTAGATTAACCCTACATGACCATTGAGGATGTATTTTAGGCACTGGTTAATCGATTAAAGAAATTTTTCATGAAAATGATGGCACGGCCTACCAACCAGCACATTATAGGTGATATTATATGATTCTTATGTGAATTTCGTTCTCGATATCAATCCCCCAAACTGGTTCTTCAACTAATAAATTCGACGTTGTTTCAACACATTCATGTCATAAACATGAATTATCAGGGCGTAGGGACTATTATCTACTTAAGTCAACCTAGCTTGTGGAGCATCAAAGACAGGACGTGATTGATCCCAGATCCTATTTCGAATAGATAATAGTGGAAATATATTCCCTTAAACTAGACTATAATTTAGTGTTGTTGTATGTTCCCCATTATGAGGAATCCATCATATTCCTCAAAAAACTTGATGATATCATGATATTCCTCTCGCTCAGCCTCTTCTACATAGTGTACCAATGAGGCATCTACCACTACATAGAACTAGAGTGGGATCATCAAATATTCTGAAATGTAATCACACCATTACATTGACAAGAAGAGGTCCTCAGAGATAGAAATCATTTATGGATAACCGGTAGAAGGTTTCAACACATCATGCTTCCATTTGAAGGGAATATTTTTTCTCACAGGGGGTCCCTCCATTGGAGGGGCATAAGGGAAATTTCTAGATATTCCACTAGGTTCTAGATAATGCTTTAATATTATAATTCTATCTAGCTGACATATTCTCAAACACTAATATATGACTATGAGAACTACTATGAATGACCTCCAGTAGATTATCAGTTGACTGAGGCATGGATCACGCTAGACACAATAGATCATGGTGTTGTTAGAGTTGATATTCTCAATCTACTATCACCATATAATGTGGTGGAATGACAGGTAGAGTGGGATGGTAGGACAATTATTATTGATATTGGTAGAAAACCTATTTTCTGGTCATTTTGTGAGCAAGGAATAGTTTTTGGAACTGGATCTATTATTATGATGGTATGTATATCCTCTTCCATTTCTTTGATGACTTTTGTTGGAGGAACCTGGGGTGTTTTCATGAAATACCTCACAACTACAAACCATGAATCAGTTAACCAATTAGATGGTGTTCACAGATTAAAAATCCTTCCCATCAATGGTGAGGACATCTAGTACTTGGAGAACACTACGCACATTTTTTAACATCGAGGAAATGAAATCATCAATAGTGTAATCTGGATTTGGAACCAGTAGGGGAATCATATTTCACAATCACTAACGGTACCTATTCTTATAAGAAATGTAATGTCGAGATGATAATGTAAATATTGATTCCAGAAGGGGAAAGACCACCATAAGTCGTTCTAACCAGCCAAATCGACCATGGATGACCCTAATGGAATGTTAATCAACCCTAAGGGCCAACTAGCCATCATACATCTGGGTCCCATGGTAAAGATATTCCTACTAATGACTAGATCCATTAATATTTCAATATGAGTTGGTGGAGACATGGGTCACCTACAACGGTACATTACGCAACATGAACAAATCATGATCCCCATGGTCATCATGTGATTCTTTGAACATGAATAATTCTTTGAATGTTTTTCGCGAAACCTATGGTATAATAAATGTTCGACATGAATAATGATTTCTGCGTCCAAGGTTTTATTTCAGTCTGGAATCTTCTAAATACCCTTCTCTTGGGCCTAGATGAATTGGCCATGGACTGCTAATCTCTGAAGGAATAATATTGGTTCATTATTTTTTGATAAGATATATCTAGGAGCCTAGACCAAATGGGGCGTCGAAGCCACATTCTCTCATCTATATGGTTGTACTTGGTGAGGTGGTGCTTGATGAGGTAGTGAAGGGTGAGGATACACTTTATAAGGATAAACACGATGTGGGTCACTGGAAAAAGGGGCTACCATCTCTATCAGTTTGGGGGCCTCTACATGCAAAAATGTTATAGTATCTTCCTTAATAGGTCTTCTTATTGTTTCTAGAATCTGAAATGGGCTTCACTATTTTCTATACAACTATAAAGCTTCTTGAAGACATTGATCTGAATAAAAAAACTCCCATAATCATCCCAGAATGTTATGGGGATAATATTGTTAACCCTCTCACCCTTGAAGTTACGTATGAAAAACATCAGTAATTTTTCATACGACATTTCCATATCAAGTAAATATGTGAGGCTGCATAATGATCGAAATATGATTCAAATATATCATCAGGCCTCTGATTTATCTTTATGTGGTTGGATATACATTCCTTGAGTGTGGGGGAGCTGAAATATGGTTTGTATTACTTCAGGCCCCCTTTGTCTCTAGTTCGTTTGGTATGTAGAATCAAACCATGGTCTTTTGTACATTCCCATTATTTTGAATAAAAAATTACATGATGATGATATAGTTGAACTGTTATAAAAACTGTCTGCAAAGAGCTTCTCTACTAGTAATGGTCCCTATGGGTAGCTAGTTATACTAGACTAATTTGGGTCCTACTAGTTACAAGAAATATTATGGAAGCACAGGGGCCTACTATATTTATTGGGTTCCCAAAATAGGTCCTATTATTGGAATAAAATGAACCATGTGTTTTATTCAGTCACCCATACCATTTAATGATAAAAACAATGGTTTTAATATTAAGTGAGAATCAAAAAAAATTACGAGTCATCTTCTTTTCATAATGCTCATTCCTAGAGACTATTCTTGATACCCACATCATGAATACCATCATAAACTCAGAGGCAGTCATACACCTATAAATATTGGAGGGTCCCTATAGAGGGAATAATTTACTTTCACAAAGACAAAATATTATGCTTTATTTTCATGATGTTGACACCCTTCACAAGTGAATTGTAATTTTGATCCAAATCGATCATGAAGCCCGCCTTCTCCATGACATGAGCTTCATAAATTGTTCTCCACAAATAGTCCTTTGTGTACCTATCCAATGTGAAATTAACTCTACAAAACCAAAATTCACAAACTGATTTCTGTGATCAATAATTCATGAACGAGTCCCTTAAAATCACATGTCTTGAAAAAAATGGCTACCCAAGGACCGAATTCTACTTCCACTAATAGAGAATAAATATCTATTAATAAAATGATTGGGGAATGTATTTTAATTGATTCTGACCTTGACTTACACATTTCACCAATTTCATAAAATCTGAATGAGTACCCACTAGGAAAGAGGCTGCCACATTATTTGTTTGGGCTATGGGATGATGTATTCATCCCTAAGGTGGGTATAGATTGTCCAACATACATGTTTAGAATCATGTAGAGATAGTTCCAAGTGATTAGTGCTACCATAGCCATATCTAGAAAAACCATGTTCATATCATTGTGAATACTCTATGTAACCACATAAACAAAAATGATGGGATGAATCCTAAGTATGAGACAACCCCCCATAGTATGACATGATTCTAAAGGAAAGATTGGGGGATCCACTCAATGGATGGAAAAAAATTGGGACCTACACCAGCATGGAAATTTCATAGATAAATGGTATTGGGCCTATTAGGCTTGTGTTTAATGCCATCAATTCAATGATGAGCTGAAGAAAGTTGGCCTATATGAGGTCTCATGGAACCCAGATCTTTCATGTCTACTACCACCTGGCCATTACACCAATGCTTCTAAGAAGGTGGTCATTAGGGAATAACACTTCCTATATTCATCATGTTGTAGTTGGAATCATCCTATTTGATCTTCACCAGATCATTCATATACAAATCCATGAGATGATGTATAATGAGTTCTTCCACACATACAACATGTGAGGGGACAAAGAGTAGCAATCATACCGTATGAGGGAACTACTGAATTTTATGTACGGGATTAGCGAACAGAATCAAAATATGAAATAAATCCTATTTTAGAAATATTTATACTATTTACAGAATGATTCAGTGGAAAATCTACCTATAAGGCTGCATAAAATCTGAAGGGAATTTCAACAGGGCAAGGATCGCCCATATAATAGGATTATGGAGGTGATCTTTTAGAAGATATGGGTTAATGGAATAATGCCAGAATCATATACGGTCAAGCTGGTGGGGGGGTATTTTCATGATGATATGTGGATGTATTCTCTTTTTTATGGATTCACATAAGGGATTGTGTCCTAACAAATTTATCATGTTAATGATGGTGGTGATGGGTAAATGTGATAACCTAGTTGTCCCAGTATTAGCAAAGATATACAATGTGTTTTTTCACATAATCCGTGGAAATACTCCACTTCATGTGTGTGGGAAACTCCATTTCTTATACAGATGATATTTTGTGCACATGGGGGGATAGGAGTACCCAATCCCCATCTCTGCCTTAAATATTAACTTACAACCAGTAATTCTGAACATCCCCTGAAGTTTCCCAGTCATGTTGGTACATGTGGGCATGCAGACAATGGTCATGCTAGAAGCGTTTTTCAGGTTTCACATGTTATCCATCCAAATATGTATTGAATGAAATTATGGTATGGTGACTATTGAGTATCAATCATAACTCACAACCTTCTATGATGGGGTACTAATTTAATTACTTGAATCCAACAGGATCTATGATCCATACAACCTGCATCATTTTTCAATAAGTCTTAGATGAATTCAAAAGATATCCCCCATGGTATACATGGGGGTACAGAATTAATTTTATCCTTTATCCATGATTTTAATTTGGGACATGATTATGTGTATGTAAGGTAATGGGAGATATGAGATATTTTCGTACACTACTTCATATGGACTCAACCACAATTAAGCACTATGTTGGGAGATAGTGGATCATAGATTGATACAGAAGCATCGAAACCCCCTGGTAGATTAATGAGAGTCCCTAAAACTATGGGATAAGGGAAAATGGTGGTTGGAGTGTGACATGGGGGAAGGGTTGGTCTGGTGAGGAGAGATGTCGTCATAGGGATGTTGGTTGTTATCCCGAAACTGGAAGATGCTGGATGGAGAGAAGTAGGAACATCGGGTTCAATGCTCTTGGATAAGTGATATTGGGTGGATGGTGGGATCTATTGATTGATACTAAGAGTGAATGTATAATCCCACAGGATGAAAATAAATATCCCATACATTCCCAATGATAATAATTTATTGAATCCATGGGAGAGTTAGGAACTTCACATGCATATCACAAACCCTTGGGGGGTTGAAGTATATCAAAATTGATCGGATATTCCTCATAGGTATAGGCCATACAAAGTATAACTTCCACATCTCCATTTTCAAAGGCAATGAAATACATGGTAGATCTAGAGGATGTGATCTACCCTCGTGGAACTACGGGTCACTTGATAAATGGGGTAAAGGTGCCACTATGAAAATATTCCCCATAAGTTGTTTCTATGGGTCAAACTATACTATTGTGGTCAAAGGAATGGAATTGAGAGAGTCCTTGGGATTTGATTCCAATCGGGTCACATTTATATATTGAGATACTATCACAAATCAGGTAATTCCTCTAATCCTTGTGTCCTTTTTTAGACATCATACAATTTCTTCCAAATTTATTATTTTTCATATGCAGGAATAAAAAATAGAATAAGGTGAGGAATGTGATGAGCCTTGGTCAAAGGATATGGGATCTTCAACAATTGAAGGGTAGAGTATGGGGTTCTCACTGATATTGTGGACTCAGACATCCAATTGGCAGTTGAAATAGTGCCTACAGCTAAGGAAGAAGCTAATGTTGTTGAATCCTAACCAGTGGGATTACACCAGAATATGTGGGAGCACCTCATCAAACTATAATACTCATTTATGTTTCGTTCCAATTTTAACCTTCATGTACAAAACTTTTCCTTTCGTATTTTTCAGAGATATTTTAAAATGGTAGTTCAAACAGAATTAGGGGGATAGAATCCAAAATCAACATCTGATTCAACATCAATAGTGGTAGAGGTGGTGATGGAAGGATCTATTATCCTTATAGAAAGGTCTAAGGAGGAAATAGAGGATATAAAATCCTTGGAGGTTCCACTAAAAGATACTACTCGTACTCTACCATCAATGAAGGGGGTTGAGATGGTGCATATGACAGGGCTAACTGAAGGAGAATTGGTGGTTGTAAATTTTAGAGAGGTGAAATTGGAGTCATTTATTAGATATGAAGCCGCAGTGGGAGAAATTAAATTTATACCAGTCATTGGAGTTGTTGGGGTGGTTATTCCAGACGCACCTACCCCATAATTTCAATCAATGGTAGCTATTGGAAATTAGTCTAATATTGAACCACCAAAATGAGAATATGAGGAGATTGAGTTTTTCTAATCCACCTAAAAGATGCAATATGGGGTAATATAGTATTATGTTGATGGTGATGGGGTGACAAGGATCCATTCCTGAGAATGTATTTCCACATTGTCATACCTGAGGATATTTCCATGGATGATCCAACCACAGTTGTGTTGGTATTATTCAATCCATATGAGCCTCCACCACCCAATTACTTCAAGAATTCTAGCTTGGATGCCTCTGAGTATAACCATGACATTTTTCTAAAGCATGGAGGTATGTGAGGATCATCATCACCTAATCTCAGATAGCTGACTTACCACACATGAGGGATTTCTTTACTATTTTTTTCATCCTTGGAATGATGGGGTGGAATCTATAAATCTTTATGAATTGCCTATATACATCCTCATCTAGTGGGAGAATGCTTAATGGAAGGTACTCAACAATTCATGGAAGAAGAACAAGGCTTTGGGATATAACTAAATTGAGGTAGATGAAGGTATCAATTCCCACCAAGATGGGTTCGTATAGGAGGATTCAGTTAGGGATGATTCCTATAATGAGATCATAAACAATCATAATTCCTAATTGGTGGTAGACAAGGATAATATTGTGGAGATGAAATCCCTAGTGGATGAATCTCATGATAAACCTAATCAATAATATATATGTGTTGATGAAGTCTTCCGTCAATATAATGAAGTGGTTGTCAGTATTTTGGAGTGACAAAGAACACTAGAGGAGACATAGTAAAGACTATCAAATCCCTAACTAATAATCATTAGTGTTGATATATATGGGTTATTTTAAAATTAGAGGATCCATTATGTGGATGACCATCTAGAACATTAGTTGGTTTTTGTTAAATTCATACATACAAAGAAGTGTTTTTACTTTATTTTATTACTTCATTCGTATTCATGATATTACCAATAAACAATCCCAATGCTCATTTGAGTAATGATCAATGTGAGAAAAAGGGTGGAAAATGTAATTTACCAATCATATGAGAGAGTGTGAGAATTTTTACTCAGGGTATGTATTTACTGATTGTTCATCTAGAGTGTTTGAAATAAGAAGGGATGTGGCTACAGAGCAGGGATCCAGAAATAGCTGACATTCATTTCTAATGTGGAAAGTTCACGAAATAGGTAACTCTATGGGTGACGAACTCTACACAAAAAAAGTTGAAGGAAGTGTGTGAATGACAAAACCAATAATCTAGAACACAAGGGTAATGGTGTTGAGACATAAGATAATTTCCTACCATGTTTAAAAATATAATCCATACTATTTATCTAATAATGGGGACAAAAAAAATTAGGGTCGTCTCTCGATCATGTTCAAAATGTGGGACCTATCCCAAAATGCCATACAGATTCCTATTTGGTATTTTACCAATATGTTTGGTGGACCAATTTAGCTTAAAAAATTTATGTTTGGAGACCTATTTAGGTGTGTAATTTTTTGTGGATCAAGATAAAAGGACACATAAATGGTAGATATGAAGTGATGAAATGTTTTAATGGATTACAACCCTCTTGAAATTACAACACCATGACTTTTAAAAAACTGGGTAGGTGAATGAGCCTGAAAAAATGGCCCAAATTCATCTTCTAGGGGTATTTCTTCTAATATGATTAGTGATTTTTAAATAACATTAAAATTAAATAAGTGACCAACACCAAATAAAAGGTATTCTTGGATGGGAGCATAAGATTCTTTGCGGTTTTTGGTTATGCGGAAAAGATGATAGACATTAATTTTAACATTATACTGTGAGGAATTTAGATATTTAATTTGAAATAATATAGTATGGATGATGTATAAAATAGGTTAACAAATTTTGATTGGGATTTTGACACATATTTTAATGTCATACGTTGATGATGTTGGAAATAACATGAATAATACATGTATGAATATAGTGGAAGAATGCAACTGGGTTACTCCCCAGAGAGGACTATGAGGAAAAGGGAATCCGAGATGACTCTATATCAAGAAGAATATATGGAGATTCACACATAGTTCAAGGACATGAGGTTTATACCATGATGTGTCTAAAAGGTGACATGTGTGTGATAATGGATAGGTATCCGGATGTGAATGAGGAACTAAGGAGGCCTGCCACACAAAATATCCCAATTAAACCTTGAATTCACACATTTTATAGTTTTTATTATTGGTCTACGACTCATAGTTTAATATAATAGGATTCAGAGCAATTGGATTATTTTCTAGGAAGGATACATGTAGACTGGAAGAGTAACAACCCGATGTGAAAGGAGGGCATATGTCCAATGCTACATGAAACATTCTCAGATGACTAGAAGAAGGTTCAAATTCATCATTCCTTGACTCTGAATCCCAATTTAGTGTCAATGAGTTGGGAAACTAGATTTTAATTTATGTTCATAAAGCTATATCATAGGGTTTCATGTCTCGAAGTGACACGAATGGAATAAATAGAGGATAACCCAACCTGAAAGGAGGGGTCTCGGAGGTGACCTGATGTAACAAAAAACATCACAGAGACAAATGAACTGAGTAAAAAATCATGATTTTTTGAATATGGATATCATTTTAAGTTCATATATCATAGTCATATAGTGGGTACCCCAAAAGGACTTGTTTGGAACATGAAGAGTTACGTCTTGATGTGAATATGATTGAAGATGTCCCAATGACATGCAATACATTTCTAGGGCAATTTAGAAAGTGCTTAAAGTCATTATTGATTATCTTGGACTCCTTGTTTGCTTTCATAGAGTGTAGACCCATAGAAAATGTCTTATGTTCATAATTCATGGTCTATGGGGGGTATGTCCAATTTAAATGTGTCGTGAGGAAATGTGATCAACCCAATGTGAAAGGAGTGAGAAGGGTGATCTATACCACACAACACATTCTTGTGGAGACGTGAAAATAGTTATGAGTTATGATTCTTGGACATAATCTCCTAGTTTAAGGTTATTGATTTTGGACCACAAAGTGATCGTTTTTATCAAACCTATATGGAGATGGGAATATCATGACTCTTAATCCGTCATGATCCATGCTTAGTATGATTAATAATTAGTGGCTTGAGTTCCCATTGCTTCTATTTAAGAACACAAATAGCGGAGGAAGTGGATGAAAAATCCCATAAGGATGTTTGTAATATTCAATACCTTTATTGTAAAAGAGGGACAATGATAAAAATTTATCAACTATAGACCATGTTTTAAAGAAAGGTTATATTCCCACATCAATTATAGATGAGATGAAAAAATGAAGGATTACCCATTATACGAGTTACAAAGATGAGATCCAATATAATCTACAAAATATCCTTTAAAGCATGAGAAAAAGATGGTTTATGATCTTCTGTGGATTAAAACTATTATTTTATGGATCTGATTTGTATTAGAAGAATTATGGTTTTCCAAATCAAAGAAATCATGAAGAAATGAAGATGAAGTGGTGAAAATATTGAAGATAAAATGTTGTCATTGATTGGCCTGATACAGAATATCATAGAATCATTATGTTTCTAGTATGATGAAATCCTCTCTAACAAGGATATAATATCATCTCAAAGTAGTGGGGGATCCTTATTTCATATGGAGTAATGTGTGTTTAATGGCATACTTATCCTTTGAGTCATCCCAATTATATTTAGGATAAGGTTCCAATTTAATATCCTATATTGAGGATGTTGATCTCATTAGATTAAATAAAAACAACTTGGAATCATTGTTTTACTAGATTATATTCATAAATGTTGAATAATAGGGATAGTTGTTGATTAATGTCACATGGATTGGAAATGGGGTGCTAGTATCCCAAGTAGGATTTTGTGTCTGGAAATTGTGATAATATGATGTGAAATGAATTTATAAGGGACCATCTATCACAAAAAACTGGAAAACATGTCCCCTGATATGACATCATAGTACTTGGGAAAAAAATGTCATGATATAATTTTAATGAATGGGAATAGGATCAATATGATATATCTGAGAATTACTACATATCCCATGATGATGTGAATCAAGACATACATATTTCTATAAGATGATGTGGTAGAATACTGATGCCATAATGGGGATACCCTCTAGAATGAGGATATTAAATATTCTCATACTTGGATATGAGGAATCTGAAATATATAAGTGGTAATGATATAGTTTAACATTATATGTTGAGGATGTTGGTGATTATTTATCCAATATTTTTCATATGGGTAAAATTGCATTTATATAGAGTAAAATAATCACATATTAATATATATTTGGTATTTTTCATGGGTAAAATTGTTGTATAACATCATGTGAAAAAGATGTCAGTGGGGCTTGCACATTTAGCTTCCCTTAACATTTTTTCTCATAAATGAATATGATGGAATCCTGAACTACTAATGAGTATTGGTAAATTGTTGGGTATTATAACTAAAATGAGGCACTTAGAGTATTATGGGGTGATAGCAATATGGATAATAGAGGTTTTCTTAGTTAATATGATGTTGGGACTGATGACCAAAAGTATAGGCATCAATACATATCGTATGAGTATGATAAAACAGAAACAAATAGTTCTAGAGAGAGGAGGATGAATGGGTTCTCAGGAATACTAGTGTTGAATTAAACCTTGTGAAATAGACTATAACACACACATTTGTGGGTTATGGTTCATTGACCAATTAAAAATAATTTAAGGCCATAATTTTTCAACCTTGACTATGTGGAATTTGAGAACATTAATAGAGTCAAAAATAGATAAATCATGATGATAATGGAGAAAAGGGTATCCTTCACCCCATGAAGCAATCTGGAAGATATTTTCACATAGTTTATGTTCATACAGCTTGGTCTATGAAAAATGGTTTAAAGTAATGTTTCCGGGACTATGTGAAATAAGTTTAAAGTCATGATGCTTAGACTATGGAGGGGAATGTTTTTTATATGATTATATGTGTGGAATTAAATAAGTGAATCCCAATGTGAATGGATCAAATTTTGGCTTATGTACCATATTAGTACAAGGAAAAAATATCAAATAGAATAAGATTGTATTTCTTGGATCAAGGAAAGAAAGGAAATTGTTTAACTTCATGATGCCTGGACTGGGGTGATGTTGGTCTGAAGGGTGTCCATATAGCATGAAATAGGTATGATCAAATTTTAATGGGGAAAATAGGATTCCAATACCATGTTCACACGTTTTAATGAAGGTCATGTCTATTAAGGTTAAAATCCTTAGAATACATGAGTGACCAAAGGGGTGCAGTGTTGACAATGTTGTGGTTGGCCCTGAAGAAAAAAGTTTTAGGGTCTCTACATATTCTATAAGGTCGGGAATCAATCCACACATTACTCAAGAGCTTGGAATGGTAGGATACAAACACCAAGGGAGTAAATCTTTTCTGGTGGGGGAATTGAGGCATATAAAAATTTTCAGGTGGCATCCCATGTTTGGGGTAAGGGGTATTATATTTTTTACCATCCTATACTGATTGTATGAGACATCCTAGTCTGGAATGGGTTAAAAATAATTTTATTTTTATATGATTCATATTTTTATATTTACTATGATGGTAGTTTAATTTCATGCATTGAGGATGTCTGGATCTGTAGTTTAATGTATTACAACCGAGACTATATGGGCTGAAAAATGTATAGGGGTGTAGTGCTTGACCTATTTCATGTAGTTTTTGGTCTTTTTTCATAGACCTATGTGGTTGTTGTTATTTTAAGATCATAAATTTTGAAACCATGTGAGTAGATTAATGTCAGGTATATTGGAGAATGGAGTGTAGTTTATGTTCATTGTTCCTAGACACAAGCTTCATAAATGATGTAATTTTTGAGAATCTAGTCCTTGGTGGTAGTTCTGATACTATCTCCATCCATGGTAATCAAATAGTTTGCTCTATTGGAATAGAAGAAATGAATTATTTAAGTAACTTCCCCCTTGTACTCAAAATTTTGTGGCTTCTTATAGGGTAAAATTTGTATGTTGAGAGCCAGTAGATATCACCCTATTGTTAGGAATAGAGGAGGAACTTCTTATTGAACATTATCACTATCCTTTTTTGTGACAATATATATTATTCAAGGCCTAGATATTTTTCTCTACAAGGGATTTTTACTCAGCCAATACATATTATATTATTCAGTTTAGTGTCTTCTTGTCAGAGATAGTTGTTCAGAAAAATGTAAATTTTACTATAATATAATGGACTGCCTATGTTACATACAAAAATGAAAATTTGGTCTCCTAGGTGTAATTTTCAGTCATTTTATTATAGTCCCAGATGGTTTTGGTGTGTTTTTTCCGCCAAATTATCTTGTTATGAACCCCATTTTCATAATAATGTTACGAACAACATTTTGAACACCTTAATATTCCAATTTTCTAAGGTATATTAGAGGGAAGTATGGTTGGACCATACATTATAAATGGAAAAAAATTTATTTAGATCCGAGTATGAGAACGTGGTTTCATTGTCAATGGGAATGATGCAAGGAACTCAAAATCGATTGATGATGTGAGATATGGTCTAATTAGTCATAGATCTGGCCTAGGATTCCTTGAAGGGAATTAATTCTACACACATAGAGAAGATGTCCATTTTGGTTAGAATGAACCTACACTTACAAGAAATCACACCACCTAGTATGGACTAGAAAAATCATGTCTACATACTGTAAATGTCCAATAATAACTTGTCATGTGGAAGATATTCAATGGATGATGTACAAAGTGGTCACATATATGACATGAATGACACCAAATATTGAACATGATGCAGTCATGGACCATTGTAGGCAAGAAGTAGTACATCATAAAAATTTGGTGGTATTGGTTCAATACTACCTTTTTGACATTATAAGACTATGAATAAACTTCCTACATAACATGGGGAACCAAATATCCATGGATACAGGAGAGGATAATCCTATCAAGTGTATGTTTTTTTATTTTTTTCTCAATGATGGTACCAATATGGAGGGTGAACTACATAGAATGATGACAGATCTGCTCATGCACGTCCGGACTCAGTTTTGTGGAAGAGTTCCACTTTGGAGATTCTCAATATCTGGAGTGGTCCAATCAGGCATTCCTACATCTATAATAGGAACTCAGGGCCCTAGTATAGAAGAACTTTCATTTGTTTTTCTGCCCATTTTTTATCATTTTCATTGGAAATGGATGAGGAAATAACCCTATGTTGTGCCATATTGGTTATTAGTCCATCCTAGCCATGTTCTTTAAGAGAAATGGATAAACTGGACATGATATCAAATCAACCACTCGATGGATATAGATCATTTTTTACCTCTAGGTGATAAGTGAAATAGTCCATAAGTTGACGAGTATACTATAACAATGGTGTGAACTCCTAATATTTTTTTATGAACTCAAAATTTATTAAATTTATGACTATTTTAGAGTCCCCCTTCAAAAGTATGTGGGGAACAACAATCTTGAGGGGTATCCCAAATCCATTTATGAGAGCCTAATACTCTTCCTCATTTTTAGTGTATCCTTCTAACAACAATAATGATTATGAAAAGAAATAATGTGTGGGGTTTGGTGAGGATGATCCCTAGACCCACTCTATTGAGCTCGGTATTTTTTAGGATTCAACCTATCAGGATCTAAGATGTATCATCAAAATACATCATCTAGTAAGGAATTACCTGATCCACTAATAGGATAGGCACATTTGGGAAATCAATATTCAAAGGAATTTCATTCATAGATGGATGGATGGCCAGGAAATCTTTCAGTTCATGGCCTTTAATTACTTTCTATGGAACAAACCTGAGGTATGACTACTATAAGATCCCTACCCAACATTCCAACTATCCTATCAACATATGTTGATTGAGAATATATTAATGTCGGTCCACTCGTAACACCATCTACATCTCAAGGGTTGGTAGACAATATCACCACATATTCACTTCGAAAAATATCATAAGGAAGATCTTCTAGATAAGGGAGTATATGATATTTGTGTCTTAGATCGTGTTACTATTATATAAAAATTATTTTCTCTTCCCTCATATTTTTTTGGATTATAAGGGCACTAATGGGACTATTTCTTGGGGTAATATAGGGGACTAACTGTTTCTTATAGGAGGGTAGAATCAAAACCAGAGGCTATAGAAGATAATTCTTGACATTGTCAAAGGAAGTTTGTTACTCTTCATCACAATACTAATTGGTTCCGTCATTCATGACCCTTGAGAAGGGCTCACACTTTTCAGCCAAATTTTTAATAAAATTATGTCTGTAGGATAAGTAGCCCTGGGGACCTCATATGTAATTCCCTAACCCAGATGCCTATATAAAATGCATTATTTTAATACATTGGAATGGTTACTAGGAATCAAATCCAGATGATCCAAATAGTTTAGTAGTTATGCAAAAACATTATATACATGAACATTATATTACAAATCAAAACATAAAATAAAACATAGATAAACCTTTTAGAACACCATTATTCTCCATGATTAACTCCTCATATCAATAATAATTTAATTCTAGCAATCCTATGGAAATAATACTTAATATATGGGAGAGTTGATATTCTCATTATGTATAATCAATAAAGGAGAATCATTCATAATGAAACATAAAATATTAAGGAAATTATAAAACTAAAACACAATCCTCCTAAACATAACCTTTAATATAATATTGAAATAATAAAGAAAATATCCATTTAATAATTCAAATGGATATTCTACTAGTCAAGTAATCACCTGTAATATCAACAACTAATCTCATAATAAGGTAATGCATAATGTTGGACATACCATAAAGGACTCCTTCCAAGACCATATGGGAAAGACATTAATCAAAACCCAAATTATATTGTCTCATGATAACTATCAATGCATAGAGGAGATTTCATTAATCGGTCCCCAACACAGAGGTATTTCATTGACAAGTCCCTAACTCATAGGTCCTTCATTAACAGATCACCAACAAATTTTTTTTCGAATTCAAATGCATTCCTCATATGAAAAGTATGAATCAAAAACAACATAATCATTCATATTAAAAATAGAATATTAAATGATAATACATTAAATATAATCCATGAACGGTTTATAAATACCAAATCCATTGTAAAAAATAACATAAACTATTCAATATAATATGTAAAATTGTATCATAATACATCTTCCTAAATTTAGAATGAAATCTGAAAAATTATGTTGATGTAGATGAAAATAATCAAAAAAAGTCATTAATACTCATTGAATGAAATATCTTTTTTTACTCTAAAACCATTTAAAAGAAACTTAAATTATAAAATAATCATTTATTTTACAAATGTTCTCGTATTATTGTAAGGGATGCTGCAAAATGTAAACCTGACATAATAGTGGAAAATATCTTCTTTTGTGTCATAAAGTAAAAAACATACTTTCCTTTATTTTTAAAAAATGTCACAAAGTACCTCATCTGGAAAAATATTAATTTTTTCCTTTCAATTTTTTTTATAAAATGTCAATCAGGTTTAGAATTAATTTAAATAATTTTCAAATAATATATTGAAATACCATTTTAAGAGATGTGGAGAAGGATGATAAATATAACCTAGTATATACTTATGAATAATCAACCTAGAATAATTATGAGATTATAAAATTAACCCTTAAATAATTCCTTTAAAATATTAAAACTTTAAAACTTTTTAATGAACCTAATTATAGACATAAAATTTCATTTATAATCCTTTTATATCCATAAAAATATTTATGTAAAATAATATCATGAATATTGAGATGGAGAAAAGATTAATTCATTAAACATTGAAAGTGTTCCATACCACATTGAAAATTTATAAAAGAAGCTCTATATATTAAATTTAATATTTAAATACCATTAAGATACAATTATTCTTGATAAAAAATATTATAAGGGCAGTACATACCCAACACACAAGACAAAGGCGGTGAAAATCGCTTAAATATAATGAAAAATAAAAAGTGAGAGGAAATACCCTTAATTAGGTCTGATACTCTCCATACATGATTGAAGATCTTGTATAATGTTTATAAACATATAATTAAGTTATAATAGAACCATAAGAATATTTATGACATCATCCATGATTCTTTTATGACTTTATATTATCCAATTATTAATAATTCCAAAGATAAAGCAATATTTTGGGTAATAATTTCTTTATTTATCATAAATATTTTGACTTGTAATTCTTGATCTTATTACTTCGATCAGAACATAATTACTTAAATATTTATAACATCATTTATATATTATATATATTCATAATATCAAAAGATATAATAGATTGATAAATTAAATGGGATACACTGTTTAGGGAGACGACAGGATGTACATACGCATGAATGATGTTTCAGTTTTCTTATCATATTGAATGGAAGTAAGTGATTGACATATATGTACGTACATATATTTAAATATATATTATTTAATATTATTATGTAATGTGTTTCATAATTATTCACAATATGTATTTTTATAATCAATCTTGAAGGGTGAACATGGAATATGAATCTTCTCATGTCGTGGAGATGGTAAGTCGTACGTACAAACGAGTGACTATATCATTTCCTTAATAAATAAATGGTATGGGATTGGATAGAATATGAATTTTAAAGAAACATTAACATTTTATATTTATTATTTACATTTTTATATTCATTTTTATACCCATATAAATAAATTGTACATGAAAAAGTGTTTACACCACGGCGTATAGACTGTATGTTGTATGTATTCATGCATGATGATATTATTTTTCATTGGATGTGTAAAATGATAAACATGGTTGTCCCATAATATTAACAAAATCATAGATTATTGAATATTCTGGGGTTATTTCTTTAGTTTAGAAACAAAATAGAAATAAAATGTAGAAGAAGAAAATAAATTGAATTGAAGTACTAACATAGTAACCACTTCTTTGAGTATGTCCTTTTGATTTTAACAATAGGATCGTTTAAGATAGATTTATGCCCAATTATGGCCTTTATGATGAATTTATAATGGTTGGGAAAGAAATTGGGTAGTGTTCTATTCATACAAATTTCTCTAATAGTGCGAATTAAATAGAAGTAAATGTGCCCTTTTATAAGAGAGGTGAGGGGAACTTCTGGAAGATCTTAATAGATTAATTTATTATAAATTTATTTTTCATTTTGAATAGATAAAGAGTTATTTATTTCGAGATTAATATTTGGATGGGTAAAAATATCCTCAAAAATGAACTTTAGACATGTTTAGGTAATAAAACTATCCTTATCATTTGGAATTAACCCTTAGTTACACTGTTTAACTCTTACTGTGTCTTCTTGTATTTTTACACTATTGGGTTATTATAGTTACTATAAAATTCCAAAAAAAAACTCATTTGGATTATTTATGACATATTTTACATTAGAGATGTTTTTTAGAAAATTATATTTTTATGACTATTATATCATTTAATAAAATATTATTTATTTTAAATGAAAATTTATGTCATTTTTAATACTATTCAATATTTTTATTTTTAAAAATATAAATCCATTTTGACAACACCAAAAAATTACTAATAATATGTCAATAATATGAATGATTTATCTATAAAATTATTTAATGCCATTAATTAAGCCAAGTTATATTTATTTTAATAATATTAATATCATTCATTTGATTCTTTCTTTAATAAATAAATTATTGTATCATCATTATGTCACAATTAAATTTAGTTATTTAATGTCTAAAAATATAAATAAAATTATAGGATGTAGAAAAACATAATATAGTTTTAATTAATTTTTAATGAAGAATTTATCTTATTTATAAACCCATATTAAAAATAATATCTTCATTAAACTTTGAATATTATACTTTTAAAACTTCTGTATATAAAATTAACTAAATATCTTAATCTAATAAAAGTGGCTTAAAAATATAATATTTTTACCTAATATTGTTTTTTAAACAAACTTATCCAATGAAATTGTGACATGTTTTATGGTAATTTTATATTATTATAATATATTTTTTACATTTAATTACTCTATTTACCTATAAAAGTTTTAAATAAAATTCAAAAGGTACAATTCATCGAAATTTATTTTGATTCAATTGAACCACATTTTTCATTCTAATTACAAAAATTTCATTCGATTTTTCAAAATTCAATTCACTAAAGTGGAAAAATTTTGTTTAATACTAATCTGCAATAGTGGATATAAGGCTTGTAAAAATGTTAAAAAATCTCAATGAAAATTTATATCTAATTTAATTATAAAAATAATTACAATGACTTAATTGTGTTAGTCTATGTAATAAATAAATATTCTGACTTTGAAATCAATTTCATGTACAATAGTTTTAAAATGAATTTTTTTTTCTTCTAAACTATAGTACATTGTTCTCACTATTAATCAAAATTTAAAAGTGTTCGTAGAAAATTTAAAAAATCCACCCTATGTTAATTATGATTTTCATAATTCAAAAATGAAGCCTATTTTACAAAATTAAATTTCAAATAGTGTCTAAAATTAATATTATTATTGGTTATAGAAGAAAATAAAATATAGTTCTTATAAGAAAATAGTATTTCTAAATATATAAGTATTTTAGAGAAACATATAAATTTCATTATAAATATGTTTTATTTACGTGAAACCATTATACATAAAATTAAAAACTATTTATTGATATTTATGATACTACATTTAATGTTAATTTTTGGAATATATCATTTAAATAATTAAAACACTAATGTGTTGTTTTGGAGAAACTAAATCTTTTTTTCTACACAATACATGGGGGTGTTGCATGCAACACAAGATATTAATGATAAAATATAGTGAAATATTTGGGTGTTACATCACAACTCCTTATGGTTTCTCAAGGCAGGCCATTGGTAGATGTATTTTATCTTCATTATGTCAATTGAAATTCTCCAATATCATTTGATGGATCCTAGAATAATCCCATAGGTAACCCTAAATTAATATTTCTAGGGGTTCAACTTTAAATTCTTCGAGCGAAGGAAACCAAATACTATATCAATATCCATGATATGGTCCCGATACAGGCTGAATTTTACCATCAAATCATCCACATCTCATTCCACATACGTCCCAAGGATGAGTTTAATGATATAATCCATGGCCCATTGATAAGTCGATCTTGAATTTTTTATGTTGAAGGGAATCACATGATGGTTGAAAGTCCATTCTGGTGACCTGAAGGTGGTAGATAAACCATCCTTTAGGCCTACCAGATCTAGTTGTACCAAGAGTATCTATCTATAATATGGATCTTCTGGAACTGAGTTGTATCATCAATCAACAACTCTATCACTGGAAGGGGAAATCATCCTTAAGATGATGCCGGTTGACCTCTCAAAAGTCGATACAGACACTAATTTTTACATTATTCTTTCAAACTGGGATGATGTTGGCTAGCTATTTGGGGTGTTGGAATTCCTTGATGAAGTATAATTTGATAATCTTGTTAACTACTCCCTCAAAAATAGAATAAAGAGGTTAGTTTATCTTATTTGGAGGTTTTTAAAACCCGTGATGGCTCATTGGGAGACCTAGATAGTGACCGAAGACCCAAGATTCCTATCCTGGAATCTCATCATAGCTCAAACTGAATATTCCACAATGTTGGTCAGGAAAGACACATAGTACCGTTTCTCATATAGAGACAGAGATACAATAATTAGTGTTTTCCATGGATCCTTCTCAGAATTATGGTTCACCTAAAGTCACTCATCAATTTTGTAGAGACTTCATCTTCAAATTTAAGAGTTGAGTCTTCAAAATCCTCTTTGCTATTTAAGATAGGAGAATCAATGGGAGGATGTTACTTTTTAAATATAACTAACACATTATAAGTAGTAGTTCCTTCTTCGGTAGGCACATAAGTTTCAATGAGTGGTTCCCGCCACGATGAAACTATTGTGATAGAAGTTGTCCAACCAATTACATATGGAATCTGACCATCGGGTCAATGGTTGATGTCAATGAAATGGTGGAAAGTGGGCATCTTTTCAATTCTACCATGATCTATGGAATTGGTGGGAATTTTATGGAATGGTTTCCAAGGGTGAACATATAGGTACCTCATCAATGTAGGAGACTCTATTATCCCTCGATCCTATCCCGTTTAAGAGTACAAGGTAATTTGCAGATTCTCTTTTTTCTTAAGGATACCAAAACCCTTTTTATTGGTGAAATCAAAGAAAAATATCATGTATGGTATTTTGGAATAATTTTGATGAATTTGGAGAATGAAGTAACTATCCATGTCGACCCATGTATTGGATGCAGTGGTCTTCAGATCATTAGGAGATTTTCTGTGATCAGCCTCATTACTCTAATCCAACTTCCCCTACTTCCAGTGGAAGTAAGTATCTAGATATCAGGCTTCACAAGAGTCAAAGGGGGAAACATCAGCACATAGTACCCCTACTCAACCATCAAGGGGTTACTTGAGGAATTAGTTACATGATGAGGGGACTGACATGTGTAAATTATTCCAAATCCTTACCAATAATGTTTTTTAGTCGATATCTTGTGATACCACCATCAATCAATTACTTGGTTTCAAGCCATCAAAATGAGTCTTCAACTGAACTCTTCCACATGTATTCCAATTGTTTCATTAAAACCCCAAAATTTTTATTTGTAGGGAGTCATATATTCTTTTGTTCATCCTAGATTATAGATTGTCTTGGGTGGGATGAGATTGATCCCCAAACCTATGTACACCAAATATTGGTGGATCTCCATGCCTTTTAATATGAATGTCATGTAATATGATCATATGTGCCTATTTGAGGGAACCCTTATCTACCCCAGATAACGAGATGACAACATTTCATTCCTCTCAATCAGTCTCCTCTACAAAGTAGTCTTCTAGTATTGTTGCCTTTACATCGATTTGGAGGGGGATCTCCAATGATCCTGAAAGGGCCTCATGTGTCTTATTTGAAAATAGGAGATAATCGCGGATCATAATCACAACATATATGTTGGGAATTTGTTTTAACACATAATTCGTTTGCATTAATATGATTTTTTTCCCTCTAGGGGATCTCTCCCTGGAATAAGGAACGATGGATGTTGTTGGATGTACCACTGTGGTCTTCATAGTTCTACAAATATGCTACAATTTCCTTACCGACCTATTTTAATCCACTATATACTTACTCTCAAAACTAAATTTAATTATTAATTGATGAATGATGGCTGGATGAGTCATACCACTGGCTAGATGCATCAAATTATTACATTGTCACAACATAGATTCTTAGTTAACTAACATTGTAAGATGTGACATTATACCTAATATAGTAGGATGTGAGGATAGTTCTTGTTGATCTCTACATAAAACTAATTTTCTAGACCTATTATAATTCATATATTGGGATGAGTCACTGGATTGATCATTAAGATAGTTCTCATGTCCTTGTAATTTCCTTTGATGGCTTCATCGGGAGGTACCTGAGGGGTTTCCATGGATTTCCTCACAATTGATAATTTAGAAGAGGATTACTAATTTTTTTTAATGAAGTGATACTATTTATCATCATATGTGTGTTCATCTAGTTCTATGTAGAACCATGGCACATATCCCAACAAATGGGACATGAAATCACTAAGAGACTAATATTCCTTTGGAACCGGTGGGGGACTTTTATTTCCCTTACACATCTTTAACCTATTCATATGAGAGTTTGAAGGATTTTATACAAATGTAGATATAGTGGATGGAATTTTAATGGTTACTATATGTTGTTCTATCTTAGATACCTAATCATTAATGACACCATAGATATGGGAAATAGCCTTGTTGGATAATTAGTCATCATACAAATGGGTCACATGGATGGGAGCTTGTTTCCATTCATCAGAGCCTTCACTGTCACTATCCAGGTTGGCTGAGACAAGGGTCATCTATATAATGATATAACTCAAATTGACCAAACCATGATCCACCTAGATCTAGAGATATTAATTGAAAATGAATCATTAATTTATGGTATGTCTGAGAATCATATGGTATAGGAAATAATCAGCATGACCATTAACTCTAGCCTCCTAGGGTTTTCTACACTCTGACAAGTTCATAATTCCATTATCATTGGAGAATATGAAATATCACAGGACCATTGAATATATTAATGAATATTAAATATTACTTCTATCGGGTATTGAATCCCAAGGTGATTTTTCCTGGTAATGGGATGGATCCACATTATCTCAAAAAAGAAGATACTTCTGGAGAGGTGGAAACTAATGGGGAAGTGAAGGTGAGGTTTTTTATGATAAGGAATCACATGGTGAGAATCATTAGAAAAATGTCCTACCAATTATACCATCTTGGAATCCTTTACATGAAAATTGATGGTAGTTTTTACATTAACAGATATTCTGGTTAGAGTATGAATATGAAATGGGTGTGACTATTGTATCACGAGATTCAAGGTTTCATCAGAATACATGGGCATTTCTAAATTCCCCAAGAATCCACATGGAATGTTTTCGAAGATAAGGGTGGTTACCATATCACCCTAGATGTTCCCCACACACATTGTTAGTAGTTATTCTTGAGGCATCATCAAATAGAGCGAAGGTGGGAGGCCTATATACTGGGTGGAAAAAGTTTATGAATCTTTCATCAGTCCTCTTCATGAACCTGAAGATGTTGGAAAAACATATTGTGTGCCTTTCGTATATAAAATCCTCTAGGAACTATATGAGAAAATATTATTAACTATAAATGAACTCAATGATTAGCTGGTTTTACCAGATGAATGTGGGTCTTCTAGTGTATAAAAAAGTCCCTGAATCCTGGCATCCTTCTTTAGTTTTGGGGTTCCCAACATTTGTTACCAACATGAAATAATGTTTTCCAGGTTATACAATGGGTCACCCATCTAATTGAATGGGGAAATTTTGGGATTTCCAAAAACCCTGGGTGCTTAGATGTTTCCCACCCATGTTAGGTATAGATTTATATAGGGCATGCCTCCTACCATTCATGTTTATAAGACCTCCAAGAATGTGATGAAAGTGGATATCAAATCATCTATGTGGGGGACCCTATCATAGTGAGGGTATATAAAAAAATTCATTGATAGGATCATCGTATTAGGGATAATTATGATCAAATCAGAGAGAGGAATGATCTAAGTCTAGAGGATGATAATCTTGTTTCTTGGGAGAGTTCTACAACTTATACCATGGTCACTTGTCATATACACTGGCATCAACCCTAATTAGTTATGTAGCTACACCATTATCAAGAATAATAATTTAGATAAGGTGTAATTCATTCCCCATTAAGATAGATATGGGCCCTAGTGGGTTGGTACAATAATTCTTTAACTGATAATCAGTGAGATGAGTAGATAAAATTTTATTCTTTTGGAGATTCTCGAGAAAGGATTCAACACTAGGATTTGTCACATATTTTGGAGAACCAAAAATTGATTTCTTGGATGGATATGTCCCTTACCCTGGTCATGGTTCTTACTGGGAGGAAATATTTCATTAGAGGGACTGTGGAAAAGTGTCTTCCCCGGCTAATGTGTGAGGACATGTGCTGGAAGGTCTGCTCGGTACTATGCATCCACTTGAGGCGGATCTTCCCTGTCTAGTCCTAAATTGATTCACCTTTACCTGTGATCCTCTGGAAGGTTGGTAATAACCATACTAACCATAATCGTTTCCATATAGTAACTCTCATCATCAGTTGATAGGATGGGTTGCCTCAAAATATTATTGAAGAAGAGAGTCGTATATTGTTCCAAACCTCTTATTAGTATGTGTTGTGGCACTTCTTCCATAACATTATAGAGAACAATGAGGCTTTAGATATAATAATTTTGAATTATTTGAGAATAACTATATGGAGTATTGAACAATGAAATAATGATGGTCATGATATCAGCCCTCTAAAATATTTGGTTGAGGGATGTGAGGTGCTCCTAACATTCTAGGTAGGTCAACAGATGATAGCAGAGTTGTTGGAATGTCAGCCAAATAATCTAGAGGAACATCATAGCCTATCAATTGGAAAGTGAAAATTGGATTTTTGTGTTCAAATCTAAATGTATCAAAAACACCATCTATAGATGATCAATAGCCGGAGATTTCTAGATGACCTCTTAATCAAAGGAAGGGTCCTACTCATGGTTGGATTATTTTATGATTAGTTTTGAAATAGAGATAGGTGGTGGAATTGAAGTATACCATTTTTGTAAATCGATTTCTTTGAGTGATGTTACTAAACATGTCATGTGTTCAATTCATGGTTTAATGTCACATGGTGGAAATTCCATCCTCATCATCAATTTTAATTGGGATGTGGTATTAACTAGTACCTCATTCATGAGGGTGGTGGTGTTCATTTATGTCATGGAAGAGTGATAACCATATAAATTCTTTGATACAGACCCAAACATATATCTAATTTCTCATGTAGAGTTATATGGTTGAAAGAACAATGGCGATAGAGGCATCTGTACTACAAAACCCTATATGGGGTCCTTAACATATTCCACTAGAATGTATCTATGGAGGGAACTGGGGATCCTTTGGAACTCATATTTTAGGATGGAGAATATCAATTTTGGGTCCCTTCCCCCAATTCTGGGAGCTTTAGGGCAAGTTACATCATCTATTTTTCCATTTCCTCGGAATCATTATGGTCCATAAGGTCAATGACGACATGTCTCTTTCTAAATTTCTCCTTCAATGATAGTGATTTTTCTTTTTTTCCTAAAACAGTTCTTTAGGGTCGGGTTCTAATTTAATATAGGGAGGACCCTCATAATTTTTTCTGTAATGTGTGGAGTAACCACTGTTGGTATGCTGAACAAGTTTAGAGGTCCTCCATTTATGCTGGTGAATGATTGGTTTGGACCTCTGCATTAGCAGATCAAGGAGTGTCGAGTTCATCCTATTTGGATGGTATTGGAATGGGGAGGACCTCCACATTGGATGGTAATGTTAAGGGGATGAACTCCATTTTATTTTTAAAAAGAGCAGGGATGAACTCCACTATTTTTTATGGTTCATGGAGGACCTCCACCTACTTATTCTCATTATTGGATAACTCATGGTTGTCGATGGTACTAGTGACTAGAAGTGTTTTTTAGGCATGCCTAAGGAGAGGATGGGGTATCCATCCAAATCTGAATAAGACAGATCGAATTTCTTGTATTTTCAGGATTTGGAGGGATGCACCAATGATGGTATGGTCATTAGGATCTGTAGATGATGCAACATTACATGCCGCATTTTGAGACTTCCCCTAGAATTGGCATCCGATTCATTGGATGAAGGATAGTGGAATGAGGATAAAATCCACATATTGTTCTACAGGTTAGACCAGTCAGTACTTGCGTTGATGAGGAATGGTAGGGGCACTCCAATGTGGATCATGTGCAGTAGTTGCAGATAAAATGACTCGTGGGCCCCTACCTCTCTGTCACAGGGGAGTGAATCAACAGAGCACTCTAGAAAGAGACTCCCAAAGTGGATCATCATTAGAATGAGGGTGGTTAACCCTATGCATGCCATAAGGGAAGCCGTTTCTATGAGTGATTACTTGATATCCTAGTGACCCATATCCCTGGTTGGGATGACCAATTCCTATCCATATTAGATCATGAGGGAATTTATCACTCTACTGTGGATGATATCAGAGGGTGAGATAGGGTTGTAACTTATAGTAAGGAGAGTAGTCATGTTTTTCACCTCTTTTCATTTGTTGGCATTAGGTATATTGTTCACATATAAATATTATTCTTATGAGTGAATCTCAAATGAGGAATCTTAGAAATGAAATATAAGGTGACCCATATCGATCAAGAGGTAATTGAATCTATATTCATAAGTATTTTGAGCCATTTTACCTCAGGTCACCCTTATTTATGACATGGGGTGCACATTATGGATTGGTTCATAAGTTTTACTACTTGAGAAGATAGATCGAAACATCATATTAAGATGGATTGAGTAATGATTTTAACATCTTGTTAATACTGATAGGGGCACATGTTTGATGACATAAATCATACCTCATAAAATATTTATAAGAAAGTTCCTTAATGTGATTCTTGTGTGTGGTGCACGATATTTTTTGATATTAACATAGATTCATCCCATGAGGTAACTGCATATTTTATAGTATCGTAATAGCATAATAAAAAAAATTATATTTTTATTAATACTTTTAATATTTGTAGGAATTATCTAAAAAACCATTGAATTAGGACAAAAAAATTTGTTCATTATATCAAGGTGACTCATTATTGTTTTGAGAAAAATATTAATTTCAGTCATATTTTATCCACTATTATTTATATTATTTTATTATATGTTAATGTTTTCTTAAACTATCATATATTTTTTATAACATGTAATGAATTTGGCCACTCTATTGGCTAGATAGAGATTTTTCTTGATATTCATATGAAACTAGATGAAAAATCTCTAAATGGGAATACTATATATGTTGGATTAGGTACTTTTCATATGTATTTAATTTTATTTCATTACTAAATAAATATTAGTAAAAAATTAAAAAGAACAATCACACCTTAAACCTAATTTTATTAGGAATGATACGAGGATAAAATGATTCCAATAAACTCTATTAGGATCTTTGGTCCATCTATCATTCCCCATTTAATTACTTTTGAGGCCATTTTTGTTTTAATATTTTTTATTAATATTATATTTTTAATGAAATGAAATAACATTATGTAGTAATGAAAAAATTAGGAATTAGATTATTTCATAAATATTAGACAATTAAAAAGGAATTTTTAATAATTTTATATTAACAGGTTAATATTAAGGAATATGGGGATGAAAACCAATCAAAATCATCATCTGTATCCCAAAAAAATGATGTTGCAATCTTCTAATGGATGGAGCATCTTAGACATGTACGAAGAATAGTTTTTGGACAGCCCTATTAGTAATCAATAGTAAGATTCCATAATCATATACTACTACACACAATGCATGTTTAAGTAGGGTTGTCTATGGAGAATCATAAATAGAAATAGTAAGGATGAAAGATAAAGTACCACAATATGACTCTTAATGGGAAATAAAATATTTTTGGAAGCTATAAATGCCAAATGATTTTTTTTTCTCTATTTAAAAGGATGATGGAAAAGACCGTCATGGAAATTTATAGCGTAATAGGTTATCCTATAAAGTTAATTTCTAAACTCTATAAATAATTTACACATTTGAAAAGAACACATACAACTACTAGGAATAATACTGAAATGAATATTTTATATTCCAAACAAAAAAAAATTAAGTCACAACGACCACATCATGTGTCAAATTATTGTACATTCAATTAATAGGCATAAAGAATGAAATATATAACATTCTACTAATTTTTTTAAAACATTAAATACTAATTTAATTATTTTTTGATAAGTGATAAGATTATTAAATAAAATGAAACTTATATTAAAAACACACAATTCGAGTCATACAACTCACTTTTTGTGTCTGATTGACGTGTGGTGTATTATTACACATAAAACTGAATTATTGATCTTTTTAGAAAATTTTGAAGATAATCCATCCTTTTTTCCTCATCATTTACAATGTTATAGATGTTTTAAACTAAAATAAAACATTTATATTCAATATAGTCACTTAAATTCATACAAACCACATCACGAGTTACAATTATGATTCCTCAATTACAACAACTCGAAAAAGATTTATGGATAATTTTATTAATGAATGAAAGATATCTGAGCTCATTTTAGAGGTTTTAGAATTGTTACAGGTGTTTAAAAGTAAAAAAAAAGTCACCTTTATATTAAAATCATTCACATAACCCATTCCACCCACTTAATGTGTCTAGTTACTATGAAATCAGATCAAAATTATTAATGATTTAATTTTTTAATGTAGTAACTCACGACGGGTCATCTTGAGTTACCGTTTTTTGAGATTCCTCTAAACATGTTTTTAGTCATTTAAAATTATAGATTATGTGTGTAATGGTTATAACCATTGTAATTGATCTCATATTGATCTAAAATTATGGTAAATTATCTAGAGACTTAATGTTTTATGTGTATAAACATATGAATCGTCCATTCAATGTGTGGTGTGCTCTGAATGACTAAAAAGTAGATTTTAAAGATTCTATTGACTTTAAAAATGTTTTTCTGGGGGTTAAAACTATAGAAACAATGTATGTTGGCTTTGAAATCAGAGAAAAATAACCTTGGGTTGGTTTTTAATATTAATGATCCAAAGACACATCATTTCAAATTATAGTTTTCCATGGATGACTGTAAACACATTTTCAATGTTTTAAAACACTAAAACATGCATATAATACTAAAAAATTATAGTAAAACCTAATAATGACATGAAATCATGAGAAAAAAAAATTCAACTATTTTTTATGTTTATGCAAAGATGGAACATCCATCTATCATTGGGTGTTCTTTGAATTACTCAATAAACCATTTTTTATTACAAAAATGTTTTTAAAATCTAGTTCCAGGGGGTCAAAATAACATAAACAACATCGATGGTCAATGATATCAGAGGAAAATAATTTTAGATTGATATTGGAAATTTTATAAACAATAAAACATCATTCCATGTTACAGTTATGTTTCGGATTCCCATACACATGTTTTTAGTGTTTTAAGAAACTAGATTATGTATTCCATTACTAAACTATGGAGAGAAATGTCAGATTAATTCAAGATCATTTGACAACAACCATTGAATTATTTGTGACTTGTTCACAAAGAAAAAAATCCATCAGACATTTGATGTGCTCAAAATTACTCTACAAGATGTTTTGAATGAAAATATATTGATTAAAAAACATTTCAGTGGTAAAAATATCACAAATGAAATTAAAAATCATAATAAAAATTTTGTAGATTGATTTTTGAAATATAAGAATTGATAATGAATCATTCAAGGTTATGGTATTCCTGGTATTCACATAAATTCATTTTCAGTGTGTGGAAACACTAAACCATGCATGTAATAATAGAAAATATATATAATGACCTTAGATTTAGGTCAAATCATGGAAAATCCATCGTTCAATAATTTTTCGTCTGTTCAAGTAGACGATAAATCCATCCGTAATGTGGAATTCTCATAATTACTCAACATGTAGTTTTTAAAGATACCCATGTCTTTAAAAACTTGTGCCTGCATGTAAAAACATTTAAAATACCATTGTATGGCTATAAAATCATAGAAAAATGAATCTATTATTAGTTTTGAATTTTTGGAAGTAAATATAGGTCATCATAAGTTACATTTTTTAGAGAAGATATAAATGCATTTGGAGTGTTTTAAAACCATAAAACCTACACATAAGAGTTAAACATGAGAAGATGACTTTATATGAATTTTTCTAAATGTATTGAAGTCCTTCTTTTTATTGATTTATGACAACCCCCTTTCAAGGGATGACATGGTACCCTTATATGCACAATAAGGTTAGAGATTACATGACCCATTGGTCTTAGTAAATATAAAGACTATACATGGATATTCTCCTCCCCATCTTTTATTTGGCGATATTAGCTCTCCACCTTCGCATATCTTGTTCTGCTAGGCATCCCATGCAAGCATAGACTAGACCCCCCATTGCATCTAACATGTAGTTTGCTCTGTATGACTTAATAAGTAGTTTTTAAATATACTTATGTCTATGAAACTCCATTTAATGTGGAACACTATAAAATCAACAATAGGTGTCTATGATGTGATAGGAAAAATACGATTGATTTATTTGGAAAATTTAGGAACCAAAAACATGTCATTATGAATTATGTTTTCCATGGATGCCTATAAATAAATTTTAAGATGTTTTAAACACTAGAAAATTCATACAGTGGTCAAAACCAAATAAAACTACCTCATATTTATGTGATATCATGGTAAAATAATCATTGAATTATTTGTATCATGTAAGAATTGACAGCCCATCCATTCGACATGTAGTGTAATCAGAATAAATCAATATTTAGTTATAAAATATATATGATTCTTTATAAATGTATGTCTGGGATTCCAAATGATGAAAATGAGGGATGTATATAATATAAGAGGACAACAACCATTGATTCTTTTTTTAAATGTAGAAACTGATTAACCATAATTTCATGCTATGTTGACTTGGGATGCCTATAAAGGAGTTTTTAATGATTTAATACACATAAACATGTGTGTAACAGTTAATAACATAAACTAAATCAATGAAATTTCCCTACTTATATTTATTTTATATAGTATAAATCATATAAAACTACATAGATTACATGATATAGTCATTATAAATGATGACTAAAAGAACGAAGGGTTATTTCTTGAAATTACGAATCTATACAGATGAGATAGTAACTTTCCCTTATAAATAGTAATAAGAACATTATAAATAGTAAATAATCCAAGTTAATAGTATCCTGACCAATGAAATTGTAAATATAATTTAATATCTCATAAGTGAAATTATGACATAATTATATCATAGTAAAAAGATGTTAATATTTACAAAAATTAATATTAAAGTGTAGGTATTTTTATAAGATCTAATTATTTAATTAATATTTGATAATTAATATATTTATTTAAAAGATAATTCATTTTAAAAAAATGGATTGAAAAATAAATATTTTATATTCTTATGATTTTAGGAAAATTTTATGAGAGCTTAGTTAATTTGTGAAAGAATTATAAAAACAGTTTTAATTTTAAAATATGTATTTTTCAGGTACATAATTATATTTAAAAATAGATTTCACATATTTATAAATTTATTTTGATAAAATTTTGCACAATTTTTAATTATACAAATCAAATATTGATATGGTAAAATTTGGGTTTTTTTTAAATACTTGAATTTTTTAATAGTAAAATATGACAATTTACAGAATAAATACATTATATTCTAAACAAACTCTTCCTTGTGTCATGGATGATGAAATCATCCATGGTTCTAACACACCAGCACTTATTAATATATTTATTCAGAACAGACAATACTATTGTTTCTCTTGACAAAAATAATTAAATAACAATAGAATAATTGGAAATCACCACTCTCCCCCACTATAAAAACCACCCATCACCCCCTATTAAATTAAGTCCTATAATAATTTAATCATGTAAATGTTCTTCCAAATTCCACTTAAATATAATCTCCACAAATCTACTATCTCTTCGTATTTCCAAAACACCAAAACCCCTATCCTTAAGGAGGTTATCAATGAGTTTAATTCCAAACGTAAAAAATATTCCTTTTCTTTCATTTTCAATTTACATTATTTTCTTACATTCACATCTACCCTCTATTAAAATGATAATGATAAGTGCAATATAATAAATATACTATAATGGTATCTATTAATGGATGGACCATCATCAACCGCCTTACTCTCTTATTTCTTATTTTAAAAATGAAATCATCGTCTGGGAGGTGTTGATTTACCACATTCATGAATGACGAACCATAATTCTTCTATATCCACATCAAGGATGGTCATGAAACAATTATTATTGTTGATCCATACTATAATATATTTATAATAACCTATATAATTATTCTTAACCAGTATATGTAAATAATAGTAATTCATACGACAAAACTAGTTTTTGATTATTGAAATACTGTTGTAATAATCTAAATTATTATCATTAATGTTTTATATTAAAAATCATGTTCATACCATATAATAAAATAAATTATATAAACATTTAATAATATTTATGTTCATAAATATCATATAAATTCCATACAAGAACATCTATAATCATATACATGTATACCGATTGTGAAAACTAAGTAAACGAACCCTCCCGAGCGATAAAATTGTATATTATAACGCATCAAAAAGGACATGCAGAAATATAAAAACTTTATAAAAAATAAAAAACATTAATAAAATGTTCTTTATTTTTTAATCAATAGATTTAATTTTAACATCCATTATGTTAATGTCAAGTTCAAATCTCTTTCATACATAAGGTAAGTGTTTCTACCCAAACCTCTATTTTCTTTTGGGTTACTCAAATTATATACTAACCACATTGAAATTATTAAATATTTTTCATTATTCCTCAAAATTATTTTAATTTGTTATATATTGGTGTACCAATCATAATTATTCTTTCTTTTATGTGAATTTATATTTTTTAAAAGGAACATTAAAAAAATCCATCTCGATAAACAAACCTGATTTAGTGGATCTTCTGGAAGTATTACCATTGTTCAAGTACACTAATTAACATATTTTAATCATACATTCTTTTCCTAAAATAACTCATTTTATTATGAATAAACAATACTATTTAACTTCTTTTTTTATATAAATATTTTTCCAAAAATATCTTCTTTTATAATTAAAGGTGTATTTCTCTCACGAATTACTCAATAATTTTAAAAGTGTATTTTCGTTTATTTCAAAACACAAGTTGATTATTATGTTTAATTGGGATTCATAATTTATGATATAATACACCACATTTTATTAAATCTTTTATTATTAGTTTTACTATGGATGTACTATTTTAAAACCATCCACCTTATTATATAGAATGGTTAATGATTATGTTTACATATTGGGTAATGTTATTCATATTTCATATGAATAAGTTTTTTTGTTTAACTACATTAGTATGTGGGTTTAATTAGAATTATTATGTGATGGGTGGGACCAGATATATCATCTCGATGGAACAATTGGTCTCATGAGACAAAATAGATATAGACTTGGTTGTGGGGTTGCCTATTTTCAGATATTGTTTTTGTCGGGCCTTAATCATTTTGATTTATATTCAACGAGGCCTTGATGATATGTTTAGATGTCCACATTTTTCATTCCATCATTATGAAACATTTATTTTATTTTCATTGAGTTTATTCAACAAGTATAATAAAATTTTAATGTTTTATTATGGAATTATTTTATCATATTTTATTCCTACCATATTTTGTTAAATATTATAGTTTAAGTGTACGTATAATTTTTAGCTATTCTCCATACTATATTATTTATTCTTGCACTATATTTATTTCCTTTCCTATGAATCTCAGATCACCCCTTTCTTCCTTTTTATTTCTCCAAAATTTAAAGAAGTATATTATGAATGGATTTTAGTGATAATATATGATTTGTTGACATTTCTAAAATAATATATATATTGTATTCCATTTAATGTTGTAATGTAAAACTCATGTGTATAGCTTTTCATACAAATATAATAAACTATTCGGTTTTCTAGGATGTATCTT
Organism: Viscum album; assembly: GCA_963277665.1. Classification (NCBI taxonomy): domain Eukaryota; kingdom Viridiplantae; phylum Streptophyta; class Magnoliopsida; order Santalales; family Viscaceae; genus Viscum; species Viscum album. The sequence continues at coordinate 965,139,334 of OY728155.1, forward strand.
CCTTGTTTACATGACAATGTAATGAAATAAGACACCAGATATGAACAACTGGGATTTGATAATTTATAGTAAAAACCAAAACCATATGAAACTACATCCTATAGATGTCACATCATGGTAAAACCACCATTGATTTTTTTTGGTGTGTACATGAATACAACACATCCATCTATGGTGTTGTGTACTCAAAATAACTTAGAAATGTGTTTCTAGGATACTAATGTCTTTATAAATGTGTGCTTCTATGTTAAAACTATGAAAATGACAACATATTAAAATAAAATCACAAGAAAATGAATATATATTGATTTGTGAAATGTCCGAACCGATGAAATTTCATTTTGAGTTATGGTTTTCTTCATATTCCTTTAATTTACTTTTTAGTATTATGGAACACTAAACTATGCATGAAATGGTCATAACCATAGAAAAAGACTATAGAATGAATTGAAATAATTAGATAACAACCATTGAATTATTTATGAAATAAAATATATTCTTCCATATCAAATAATTTATATATTGTTTTTATGTAAATTTCAAGAGGACTGAATGACATTTAAAATATTATTAGGTTGTTTTATACTTATCCTTTTCCAGTTCCAAGTGACACATCATATATTAGATAAGAATTTTTAATTTTCTAATGTTTTCTATATGATATATTATTTTTTTGATATTAACATTTATTGTATTTTATTAATAAAAAAAATTTATATGAAACAATATAAATATATTCTATGTATATTCTCTTTCTTATTAAATTTATTAACTTTCATTTTTTCATTTTAGGTGAATTATGTAGGTAGTAGGTAGGAGGATGATAATTTAGATCCATGAAATTATTAAATGTTATTCATGAGGGTTCTTTTTTTCTATATTTAAATATTATCATTCATTCAATTGTAATTCAGATTTATTTAGTTTAGTTCAAATTTTTGGCTTTTTTTGTTCTAGTTGATGAGATTTTTTGGTTGTTTCTAATTGATGAGATGATGTGGAGGCAGATGGATACAGAAGAGTTTATGGGATGGTTGTATATTTTCCATGGTTATATGATGGTGGACATATTAAATATGTATATATTTATGATTGATTTAAGGATTTACGGAGGTATGAGTTAATTATTGTACAGTTTGACCAAGGTTTGAGTTGATAGAATTTTTGTATATTTGAGTATTGATGTATGATTTTATATATATAATGAGTTTATTTTTCATTTAATTTTTTATTTTATTTTTTTCCCGAGGTTTCATAATTATATTATTTCTAAAATATACAAAAAATTAAAATTTTATGAAAAACATGTATTGGTATTTTATAATAACCAAAATTAAATATATTTCTTAAATGTTATTTTGTGGCCCTTATCATTACTTAGTTCTATATATAACCATTTCTATATATTGTAGTAGTGGTAATGTTAATTTAATAAATATTATTTTTAAAATATTTCAAAAAAACAACCCTCCACTAAATTAATTGGGAGCCACCACTAAATTATCTATATCTGAGGCATATAAAAACCATCAATAAATAGTAAAAAGTACTACTAAATGATTTCATATAGTGAAATACGTGGTTGTTTTTTTAACCACCACTAAACTGTATAGAGGTTTTATCAACTTCCCCATATTGAAAAAAACTACCACTAAGATCTCCCTTTTTTAGTGTGAATGTTATTGATCGGGGGAGTAGGGGTATGGGATCTGGGATGGCGGGAATTTTTCAAAATAAATCTGAATTTATTAAAAATCATGTTTTATAACACATTTACCAATGTTTTTATAAAAATAGGTAATTTTGGGGTTCCTCATGAGTGATTTTTATAAACATCACTAAAAAAATGTCAATTTATTTAAACAATAATCACATTTTATAACTCATTTACTAATGTTTTTAGAATCATTTATAAAGGAGGTGTCATTTACTCATGTTTCTACCAAACCTCATTAATTATGGTTTCTATAATTATATATGATTATAAACACTACTAATTAGTGAATCCTCATTTACTGACATTTTTGTAAAACATTTTGAAATGAATTAACACCTTTTTAAAATGTCATTATGTCAAAAAACATCACTAACTTACATTATTTTGATAGTGAACTTCCATATCAGAAATAAACAACATATATATGGAAGACATGGTGTGTCATTGTTTGTCTGTACATTCCATAGTATATTACCATTCTTGTATTCTCTGGCTCATGTGGATGTACATTGGTTATTCCAATGTACACTATATCATCTAGTGAACAGTTCCAATACCCTTTTACACTAGTCTTTCCCATGTATACCAGTTGGGTGTGTTCCCATTGACCATGTTCAGTCCCAATTATATCTTGTATTCATGTTGGGTCACTAATAAAGGGTTACATTATTTTAGAAAAATATCCCAGCGTGTCATATTTATCCATGAATGTAGATGTTATCCTCTATAGAAAGGACTCCATAAAACATGTGTTATTTTGAAAAACATGTCATGCATATCAAATTTTTGAAGAATGTTTTGTCTTATATATATGACTCTCCCACACCACTTCCACATCTAATTCATCATCGAATTCACCATAGATATCATTTATAGGTTTGACCATTCCTAATCCATCACTAGTATCATGATTCTGACCACTCTTCTTCTAAGGAGGCACATCCCATCACACCACATCACTAAAACACCAAACTACAAAATGAACAATCTCTATCCAGAACTCGATCATCTGTCATTATCATCACATCGTGATCAAACCATTGATATTGATTACGAACCTGAAAAAATTATCTATTTCCCAGAAGCTTTATTATGCAATGATCAATTTCATTACATCATCGAACTAATGGGTGAAATGAAAGACCTTGAAGGGACAATCAAAGAACGAGGGGTGAAAATCAAGAAATACAAAAATGATAAGACATATTTCTGAATTTTTTATGGGTTTACATGATTTTTTATAGATTAAATGATGATCTATTAATTGTAAAAAAATAACAACCAACCATATATAAATTCATAATTCAAGTATGAAAACTCTCAATATTTAAAATAATGACCACCCTATGAATTAATTTTCTAAAAGAATTAATTTTTGTTTCATATGAAATAATAAAAAGGGGGATAAATCAAGAAAAACAAATTATTATGAAAAAATTAGATCGATTTTTGATGAATAATGATTTATCCGTCATTATTATTTTTATGATCCAAGAACATTATTGTTGATGAGAAACACCTAGGAAAAACAATCGTCAATCCACTATCTCACTATCATCCACCAATGATCTCCTTTATTATCCTATCTAATCTATATGGTTATTCTATTAACCATATAATTTGGTTGTAACCATTATTAAATAAAATAGGTATTAGGCCAAATCCAAATTATAACAAATAAATTAATTTACTTAATTCTTTTTATTACACCAACAAATTATCTTAAAAAACATGACACATACAATGGTTATGTATAAACATGAGTAAATCATATATTACATATTTAATGAATTAATTATATTTCCAATATTAAATTCCATTCGAGAGTTATACCATTATTTCATGAAAACATTTCCAAATGATATAATATATTTAAAAAATTTAATATATCAATATCGCGGCCCCTCAGACCTAAAATATCACCCATAATCTCAACCTATGTCAAAAATATCATTTAATTTATTTTAATGTTATAAAAGTAAAATTATTGTTTTTTCGTAAAATATTTCAAAGGAGAAATTGAAATTTGACATTTACTATTCCTTGGCTGAAATATGGATCTACAATTATCCATATTTCCCATCTAAGAAATTGAAGGGGGATTCCCCATTAAATACTATAGAATATTGTAAATTAAAGAAAATATGAAATTTTCATTCTTTTTGGGATATCTTATTTATATTTTTTATATAGGAAAACAAAATATTGTGTACATGGTTAAGAACCAATCCTTTATTTTCTTTTTTGATTTTTTTGGGAATAGTTTTTTTAGACAACCAGCAATGCACATAACAATTATCTATATAATATTGGGTAAATTATTATAATAATTATTAATTTGGTGGTCTCATTGTTTTTAAAAAATAGTCATTTTAATTTTATTCTATTTTTTTCCTAAATCACTGGGTAATACTCATCTTTTAATAATATTAAATGGATGCTATTATATAAGGAATGTTAGTAACTATCAAATTAATTCTTATTTTTATACATTAAAAATTTACTAAATTATAATCCATGAACTATAGATATTGAACTATATATGATTACTTTTAGTTTTTTTTCTATTCTCAATAAATGAATATTTCAAAATTTCTCTAATTTTGTTGTGTTTCGATTCTGGGAAATTTTGGATTTATAATAATAATTAAAATGGATTTATTTTTCTGATCTTATCTAATTTCTCAATGATAACATCCCCAAATTGGTAATATTAATTTATATGTTGAGATGAATCATTGATTGACATTGATTTATCTATGCATTACAAATAATCATGTAATTAAAAATAATGGAATTTTCTAAGATGACTAAAACATGTAACACTTGAATCAGAATCAAAAATCTCTTTCAATGATATATGTAAGCTCTTATCCCTAAAAAATAATTATTATAGTGAATTTAGAATATAATTCAATTTATTAAATTCCAATATATCTTTTAGGTTTATGGATTTATATATTAGTTTATAACTATTAAATAATAATCCCATATATATCGGGTATTCCAGTACTCAATGTCAATTTTTTAAACTAAAAAAACATAAAAAAAACATGTTTTATTTTTTGGATATATCATTACAATTTTATACCGACCTCATCCTTGTCCCTATACAAAAATAAAACACTATGTAAAAAATATTAAAATATGGGATGTGAAAAATACTCTTATTAAGGGACATCATAAAGAATATATATTTGATTGTAGTGGGAGGTATGTAATCTCAGGAAAAAACATTTTCATAAATCCATAATTTTGTTCCATAAGATAGTCATTTTTAATAATATAATAATTTTTTATTTTTAAATAAAAAAATTTTAATGAAAACTACACAGAAAGATTAGAATAGTCTAGTATATTCATCGGGATATCATCATCATAAAACCCTTAAACAATATTACAATATGAATAAAAAAAATGTATGGTTACCAATATAATTATCTATGAAACATAATAATTTCCCAATTTATTGGTTTTTTATCTACGTTCACTGATCATATAAGCTATAACCATCTCACCCAATGCAATATATAAACACTAATAATATAAGAGATAACTATTTCAAAAGTGTGGTATAATGGTTCTCAACCATTTGAATGAAATGTTCAAGGACCATATCATGTATATAACTCTTTAAAAAAGATTTTAAACTCATATAAAAAATTAGATATCAACATACTATTTCATGTTACATTCTAATTTGAATATGAAAATATCTAGAATAATATAATTATAGTTTTTATTTGTAGAAAACATAAAAGCTTGTGTAAGATACCAAACATAAAATAATAGTAATAGTGGTGGGAAAGTTATTTGATATTGTATCCATTAAAATAATTCATTTTATTCATAACATGACTAACCCATGCCAAATAAATCAGTTCCATGAAAATATCATTTAAAAATTTATAATCCATCCAAATAAATATTGAAGATTTTATCATTACAAAATATCCCTATTGTATTATATGTTACATCATATATTTTTGTGCTTCATGAATATAAATACAATTAAAAATTAACTAAAACATTTTAAAAAATAACATTTCAATTTTTAAATAACTTATTTGAAATAATTGTGTTATTATAGTTGAAAATATTTTTATTGGAAAAATACCATGTAAAATTTTAAACTATACTTCAAAAAAACAATTCATGACATACAGAAATGTTATTCATCCTATATAAGTTAAAAATTTATTACTTTATTACTTTATTTTCAAAATTCACCAAGAACCTAATTTAGAAAATGAAAAAAGATTCTTTTTAGACAATTTTTTAAATATTTAAACATAGTTTAAAACTATTTCTAAAAATAATAAGATTATATGGAAAAACATAATTAAATATTTTTTATAAAATAATCAATAGTATATGGAAGAAAAAGAGTGTTTGAAGGGAAACTTGAAAAACTATTTTTAAAAGAATGTCCCTTAACATGATTCTAAATAATCACATATGTTCTTTAATATTATGAATAATAAATTTAATTTAATTTATAATTTTGTAATTTTTTTAAGATTATTAATCGTTTAATTTTAACTCTAACCTTCTTATATAAATTTACATAATCAATTAAATTTGTGTCAATTGTTTTGATGATATTTGGCATGTAAGTAAAATATAACTTAGGAGTATTGAATATGGTCAAATAATTTGATTCTCCGTCATCGGTAGAATAATAATAATGAAATAGTTATAATTTTTAAATATAAATTATACATTTAAAACTAATTTGGAAATATAGTTTTGAAAAATGAACTATGTTAAAATAATTAATATTGTAGGTTATGCGTACACATGAGTGGAATTTCCATTTTCTAACGATCATTTTGGAAGTAGGGTGAGTATTATTTTACCTTTATATAATTATCATTATATAAAAATAATTTCTTTATTTAAAATTTTTTATTTCATCCGTGTGATGTGGTGATGAAAAATGGATCACATTGCTTTAAGGAAGTGGAAGTCCACATGTACATATGAACAGAGTTATCATTTTTTAGTATAGGGAATTGTAAGATAATATGATTTCTATTATCAGATTATATTGATTAATATTTCGATTATATAATATATATTACATAATTCTATCATTATAACTAGACCATTGATTTTTTTAATGTAAAATCACATTGGTTCAAGTGGTGGTAGTTTATTGTACACATAATCGATAAATTACATTCACATATGATGGATGATGAAGATGTCTATAAGTTATTAAATTAATATAATATCATCTAAGTATATGAAACATAATTATTTTAATAAATAATATTGGTTAATGAATATTTTAATATTATGGAAGACAAAATTAATTAAAAATTCTCGATTAAAAATGATACATCTTATTCGAACAACCTCCATGGCATAACACAATAAACCATTATAGTAGGTATTATAACAACACTAAGAACTATAAAATTAGGCCAAGTATTCTTGGAATTTATTTTGGTATATTTTTGAAAAACAATATTGATTTTGTTGTGTGAATTAAAGGGATGAAGATGTTTTTATTTTAATAGAGTGGAGGTGATCTCTTTGAATTTCTCAAAATAGTAAATTAATATTAATTAATTTTCAATTTTAAATCATTATTAACTAATTAATCAATAAAATATGAAAATTTTGGGTATATATAATCTCATAAAATAATAATTATATAAGATTATTCAATGTTTATACCATTATCATTTGGATTTAACTTCTTGTTTATCCCTTTTACGCTTACTATGACAACAATGATTTCCAGTCATTAAGGGAAAATATAGATTCTATAAATAAATAAATGACCAATAAATGGACCATTTTTTATAAACCATTATTCTAATAACATAAATGAATATGATATTTCTAGGAATTATATATTATTTTATCATATAATTTTTATTATAATATATCATTAATGTCTATTTTTAGAACCATTCATTTCTTTGACCCTAATATCATAAATAATAAATTAAAAATAAAAAAAAATATTATATCACTAAAATGACATTTTCATATATAAATATCATGCATCACATTATATATCTCAAATTTTATTTCTTTAAACAATTTTTATCACATTTATTTCATTTTAATATTAGTTGAATTATTACCGTGTCAGCGTTGTGTGAGTATTTAAGGTTCTTATTTCATAAACAATATTAAAAAAATATCTTCATGATATAAATATTTTATATTTTAAATTTATATTTATAAATGAACATATCATTTAGTTATCCATATGATAGAAATATTTAATTTAATAAAAAGAGTGACATTTTTTACTTTTCCATAAATAAAATACAATAAGGGTTATAATCATGCCCAAATTGAATGAGTCCCATATAACCTAATTATGGATGAATATGTATGATATTTAAAATTACAATAATCTTATTCAATGTTTTATAGTAATTTTTTCATCTTTATCATCTTATTTTTAACAATAATGACCTGATTTACCCTTTATAGTTGTAAAGAAATTGTAAATATGACTATTAATAATGAAAAAATATACCTATTTTTCCAATTTAGAATCAATGATTTAAAATTTGGAATAAATTTTAAAAATTTAAAAACACATAGATAGTATAATTTAATTTAAATTCAAATTTTAAAAATTCCATGAAAAATGTGTTTAAAAAACAATAACATTTTAAAGTTTAAAATCTTTATATACTAAATGAATGTAAAAATACATTTTAAAAAACATAAATGGATAATATTTAATAAAAATTAACTAAATATTATTTTATTTCTATTTCAAAATAGAATTTTACTTATTAAATACATTAAGGAAAAATAAAATTTTCAATAAATTTAATATTTTAACTATTCACTGAAAAACCAATCTTTTCTGAATAATATAATACTTTCACCCAAAGGTATTTTTGTTATGATGTTTCAAAAATTGATAATAATTTATTACTTATTTTTTATAAAAGTTAAAAAAAATTAGTTATATCACTTTTTCAAAAAAAAATTAAAAAAACCATTTTGGAGAAAGAAATAATTGATGATGGGAAAAACTTATACATAACCATTTAAACTGTCCTATGTATTTATTAAGTGTTTCTCCTTGATATTGTATTATTCAATAAATTTCATTTTTTTCTAGTTTAGTTTTTTATTTTGGGATGTATTTTTCATGAATATGCAATTTCATGACTTCCCAATTTCTAATTATAGTGTTCAAATAATAAAACTAGACATTTAGAATGTCTCCCAAAAAAATGAAATTGTTCTAAATTTAAATTTTTACAAAATCAATTAAAATTATATAAATAGTGATAATATTTTATAAACATATTTAATGTATTTTTGTGTTATAATATACTCAGACTCGTACCCCAGATCTACTTCTAATATTACATTTCTGGCTTTAATACTACTAAATGTGAACCAATTTTCTGTATTCAGAACATATTACATTAGAATAAAATATTGGATAATATACATCCTCAAAAAGAATTTAGGTTTATAATTTTAGATAATTATCATAAAATATTATTTAAAAATACCCATGTTTCTTAATGATCATTTCTACCAACTAACTCGTCTTTTTTACCTCAAATTATGCCATCTTAAACATTTATATAAAACCCTTCCAAAAAAACATTCATCTATGCCATTGTTAATATCCTGGGGAAATAAAAACATAAGAATTGTTAGATAATATTCTTAGTAGGGGTAAAAATAATTATTAGTAATTGAATTTCATAAATGATCATAATATGTTTATAAGTGTAAGATTTCATAATCAATGTGCATCAGAATATCATTAAATAAATCATACCCATAAATTTATGAATCATTAGTCATGAAATATGGAATAAGAATTTAACAAAGTGAAGAGTCATAGGAATCAATAATCATGAGGCATTATATATCAATATTGATCATAGGAATCATTATATACCCATATAAATCATAGATAAAACATAATGGTATCCTGAAAAATTATCTTTACAAAAAAATTAAAAAAAATTAAATAAGCAATATTGTTGACTTTAATCATGAGAATACTCAATAGATTGGAGGGATATGTCATACCACCTAATACCTGGTTTATCATGGAAACAAAAATCCTTAGTTAATAATATAATCACTCATTCTTGGAATTTAATGAAACCACTTATCCATGGATAATACAATATCCACCAATAATTAAAAAAAATAGATAATTGTATCCTGAATAATGTATATAGTGTATTAATTTCATTATAAACTCATTGGACTGAAATTTACTCATTTCGAATCACTATTAACCCCTGGATAATTTGGAGTTTCTATAACAATTTCTTTTAAATATAATTTACCCATTAATTTTTTTTACAATATCATTAAAACATGACTTACCTAATGAAAAGAAATGGTTTCCATGTTAATATTTATAAAACAATATAAACCAATCTATATAAAGAATGATGATTGTATTGTTAAAAAATATTCCCATTGGAAAATATATCACATCATGGATTTATATAATTTATGAAAGGAAATGAAATTTAAAATCCCTGAAAATGTTTTTCGGAAAATAACATTTTCATTTTAAAAATAATTTTATAAAACTAACAGGTAAAAAGATATTATCAAAATACATTTCATTGAAAAAAACATTTGAAAAATATGATGTAAACATAATTTCTAATTTTTACATGATGGTGGGAAAATCCCTCCATGACAGAAGTGATAAAAATAAACATTCTTTTCAATGTATTTTGAAAAAGGAATACAAAAGTGATCCTTTTGGAAAACATTAAGAAAATTTGTTTTAAAGTTTTTTAAAATATGTCAAAAGATCATTTAAAATGTTTTTTCTAAAAAATTTGTTTTCAAAAAATAATATTTTAGAAAACAATTTAGAATACATATATATGGAAGAGAAAGATACTCGATCAAAATGAAAATACAATATTGGTATCACCTAAAAATGACATTATTGATGTTTCTTTAATCAATAAGGGAGGAAATGGAAGTAGAAACTTTTTAACACATTCATTAATATTACAAAATTAATATATTTGGGTCATAAAAATAAGATCATATTATTTACTCCAAAAGGGACTTCAACATAAACAAACCTCAAAAGAAAGGAGTTTGTAACATAAATCCTTTTTCCAATTTTGTAGTCTTTTGAATTGGAAGTCTCATGAACTAATCGCATCAAATGCAAATAAAAATATCATGGTCAGAAGTTGTTTTATGATATAATGCGTAAAATTGGAAGTATATACACCTCATAAAAGAATATTTTTATGTATCATTACAATATGCATCAATGAAGGAAAATTGATATGAAATCCCTTGTGGATTTCATAATAACTGAATCCAAATAAAAGGAAAGCGATAAAATTATATGGATTCTAAAATCCTAAATAATTTTCCAAGAAATAATCATAAAATACATTCATTTATATTTTACACACTACATAATAAAAATAAGTGGGGAATATAGCATATGTCTCAACGAAGAAAATGTGATATGAGAAACCTTTAACCCGAGTCCAAACATTCCTTGTATTTATTTTAACAAATTTATAATACTATCAAACCAATTATTATATTTTTATGAAAACTCTTTAGGGTTAAAACCTTATAATTATATGATTTATTTTATGTTTTTATAATGAAAATTTTGAATAAATAATCAATTACATCTACGTCAGGTGTTTTGAGAATGTTTAGTTCATTCACTAATGTAAAATCAGGCTATATCCACGGTAAAAAATCATGCCTATAAGGGTTACAACGGTAGAAATAATCTATATCCATGGTTCCAACTAGAAATGGAATGTATTGGCTTTGCTATTAGTAAAATCAATATCCACATTTTTATTGGGATATAGCTATGGTTTATAACTGTGGATATAGCCCTCTTGGAATTATTATCCAAACTATGGCTACAGCCCCCATATCACTCCATCCTGGTAGTAAGGCTATAACAACATTATTCTATAGCAGAATCATGGATATGTTCACGGTTTTCAACTGTGGCTATATCACATGTAATTTTTGGCTATAGCGAAAAAAATGTGTCCCTGACAAGATTCAATACTTGTACCTCCTCTATGTGTAGCATCCTCCATTCCACAACACCATAGTTGCCTTTGAATATATATATATATATATATATATTGTTTTATATTTTATTAAAAACCATGAATATATAATGTAAACCATGTCTATAACCCTTCCCACCAGTTTTTTAATGTAAATATTATTTCTGGCAGAATGTGGGGAGACTATTCCCATAGTTTTGAGGAACGTTGTTTATAGAAAATAAAATATACAATATATCCATGGTTAAAACATACCGTGGAAATATTAATTGAAACAAATACTATATAGCCATTTTTTAACAAAATCGAGGCTTTATACCTTATAAAAAGTCCCTATATCCATTGTTTTGAAAAAACCATGGCTATATCCCTTTGAAAAATCACCTATTTTCACAGTTTAACCCAAACAATGGCTATAACCCTTGTAAAATGAACCTATAACTATGCTTTACCCATACCATGGATATATATCTCCAAAAAATCATATAACCACAATTTCACTAAACCATGGATATATCATTCAAAAAATTGACCCTATAGCCATAGTTTTATGAAAAAATATGGCTATAGCCTTGGTATAAATACCAATAGCCACGGTATTGGAAAACTGTATCTATAGTTCTATGGATGTAGCCCCATTTTCTAGTAGCGATTGTTTTAAAATGACATCATAGTGTTTAACTTGTTCTAAGAAGTTATTATTGAAACATCTCCATATTAATAGTCATTTAATACTTATCATATTTATTAATCAATTATTATTTCAAAACCAATCCTGAAAAAATGGTATTAAAAATGAACTATGATACGATAATAGAAACTCTAGGCCACATGTACAAATTAGTAAAGTTTCCATTTATCAATGATCATTTTGTAAAGAAGGTATGTATTTTTTTATCATTTTATTTTTATTATAATTTCATAAATACTATAATATATTTGTTTTATATATACTTATATAATGAATCTAAGTGATGTCATTTTGTTATAAACGATCAAATTGTGTCGTGGAGGCGGTAGCCCACATGTACACCAATGGTGTAACCATTATATATATATAAAAAATAAAATAATATGATACATTTGAATAATGAAATATATGATATGAATATAATTATTATTTCATTTATAAAATGTATATCAATTAAAATATTCTTTATTACCTTTAATGTAATGAATTTGTGAAAAATGAAGCACATGAGGTGGTAGTTTTCTGTGCACATGAGCGACGTTATCGAATACCACATGGAATGGAAAGTAAAAAATTTATATGTAATATAATAACTCCATTTGTATAAATATGTTACAAATATCATATATATATATACATTAAATCTATCACAAAAATAAGTTGTGAGAGGTGGTTATGAAAAAAATGACATCGGTTCGTGGGGAGGTAGTCCATCGTAAACATCAATGGTGATCTCATTACGCATTTCATGGAATAGTAGATAAATTAAGTATATCAAATTAATATAATAACATAATATTATCAAGGGGATTATTTTTTATCATGTTAGAATATATGAAAAATATTTTTAGGAGGTTGAAGAATAAATAAAACAAAAATTCATAATTTAAAATTATACCTTTTCTTGGACCACCTCATTATGATTATATCTAAAGTATTATTATAGTGTATTCTTTACCATAAAAGGCTTATAAGATTATGTTAATAATTTTTTCATGTTATTTGGTCACCTATTTGATTAAAAATGGTTTTAAGGTGTTAAATAGAGAGGATATGGGGTGTTCTTTTATAAGTGAGGTGAGATACACACTTTTAATTTATGAAAAAATATGGCTTAACCATGATTTTCACATGATATAAGGATACAAAGTAGTATATTCTTGATAATTATACATTAATAGGATAAATTATGACCATAAAATCGTTTTTATGTATGTTTATAGTTTTTTGTAAATATTTTCACATTATATTAACCCCTCGAAAAAACACTTTTCACATTGAAAATTTATTTTTTATATTTTAATTATTCATTGTGGTATAAAAATTAAACGTATTAGATAATATAAATTAGTATATCTAATATTATGGAATCATTATTCCTAAATTTTACTTACATAATTGGAAAATTTTAATTTATAATTAAACCGAAAGACATGGCGAAAGAATATGTTTTCAAGAAGTGTATTTTTCATGAAAATGTTATTTTATATTAACTATATGATTAATAATAATTTTTGAAGGATTATAAATTAATAATTATTGATTAATAACATATAAATATATATATATATACAATTTATATCATTTCCCATTATTATTTATTTTCATTAATATTAAAGGAGAAACAATTTTGACTTCAAAACCTATGTTAGAGAAATCTCGTTTTCAAACCCAAATAAAAAATTATAATAAAATAAAATATAGAGTCTAATAAAATGAATTTATGTTATTAATATAAGTAAATTATATTTATGTTACTTCAAATAATATTGTGAAAAAATTTGTCTTTTAAATTTAATAATTTATTTATTAGAAATGAATTTTTTTTTAAAGCCATATTTTTTTTCTATTTGGTAAACAATTTATATTTTACAGAAAAATATAAAGAATTCACACAATGTATATTTTCAAATGATTAATTAAAAAAATATTTTTATTAAATGAAATAAATTTTTTTAAAAATAATTATAAATTTTTTTCATTAAAATAGATAAATAAAATTTTTCAATAAAACATATTTTTGATTAATAAAATTACTTTTATAAAAAATTGACTAATTATTTACTAAAAAAATTTCAATAATTTATATTAAGATGGATAGATATATATACTACATATTATTTATTACTATTCATGTCCATCAATTTAATATTTAGGTTATATTTATATATATATATCACATATCATTTAATAAAGGAGATATCTATCAAATACGATATTGAACATAGTTTTACATTCAAAAATCCCGAATTTGATACATCCTCCCCTCATATTTTGTTTTATCCTCACAATATGAAAATTATCTTGGCAATGAATGTTTGGATACATTATAATTAATTTTTTAATACCACATCGTAAAAATGGTCAATAAAATATCATTATGATAAAAGAGAAAGGGTAGTACAATGTTCATTCAGAATAACACATACTGGATTTCCAAATTAGAGAAAATTGGTGGAATGCTAGTATTTGGATATGGAATAAAATTTTAATTCCCATATCATGATAATTAATAATATATATCATTGATCATATGAATTTTAATAACTAAGATAAAGTCATTAAGAACAAAACCATAAACAAAAGAGGTGTAAGAAGGTCGTTAATATCATTTGAGATTATGGTAATAAGACAAAAATTTATTTCAAGAACAATATTTCATACTTTTAATAATTTTTTCTATCTAGACTAAGGGAATAAAAAATTACATACTTATTGTGTATAATTTCTTCCATTTAACAATTGTCTTGACATTCTCATCTTTTTCAACAAGTGATGACTATTCTAGATGAATTTCCATGTCAGCTACGTTAAAATCAACTTTTAAAGACCACATAAACATAAAAGCGGTAATAAATCTATTCCACTTTTCATTATAAATTAATTAAAAATATGGTTCGTATATAGTAAGTTATTTTAACAAATTATTAAACTCTCATATGATGAAATATGATATTAATCTCCAAAATTCACTTCTAATGCCCAATTTTGAAACTAAATAATTCTTAAATATCCAAAAACTAATGATTTTAACAGCCGTTGTAATATAAAACCTTCCATCTATTAAGACCAGAAATATCGAGATTGTATTTTTGAAAAAAAAATATTAATCACTTAGTTATATAATCACATTTCTATATAATATTTATCTATCAGAGAAGACTTCTATTTCCATAATTACCTTGATATAAGAGATCATATAACCACTAAAGGATTTCAATTCCATTAATATTATTTCTAAAAAATTTATAATGAATACTTCACTATAAAAACACTTCATATATACTTCAACCAAGTAAAATGTATCCAAATGTTGCATTAATCACATTAATATCTCATCGCATAAAATATAAAAGGTGTATCTATGAATTTGATAAGAGTATATTAGTTTATCTTACATAACTATTATGGTATCCAAAAATATTAAGTTATCCTCAAATGAAAACATCCAAATGGCCAATGTTACCTAAATGATTCCTCTAATACTAAATATAATACCCTTAAATCTACACTCACAGATCCAGTGCAAAAAAATACATCTATGGATTTTATACAATTTAAGGTGACCCAATTTACACCATCCAAAATAGAAAATATCATATGGAAATATTGGATCATTTAGAATCTCATGGTCTTTTTATGTTTAATGTTTTAGAGAATTAGAAAAAACACAAACAAAGATGACACTCGTGTTTTTAATGTGTATTTCATAAACTTGACGGATATTTTTTTTTCACATTAAGTCATTATCATCATCCATATGAAACCGTTGATGAAATAATTCATTCAACATCATTCTAGAAGATAGGGGGACAAGAAACATAATAATGGTGAGATTAAATTCTCTAGTATTTTACATGTTTCATTAATAACTGAATTTCCTCGATGATAATAAGTTGTGATGACTGTATTATAACACAATCAGAGCACATGATAAAATCATTAAAGAACACATTCCCATCAACTCTTTAATAATCAATCATGAAATATTGCATAAGGTTTTAACAAATGGAATGTTCATAAAAATAAATAATCAAGATCTGTGTGATATAAAGTTTGTTCAAAGAAAAAATATAAATACATAGAAATGGGAATATTATATTCACATCACATATTACAATTGTAAGAACCTATATGGTCAACATTCATCTCTAAAATAACCAATGCATTGGAGGGGTATAAAGGGCCTACCATTCCTTGTTCTATCGCGTAACAACCCATTCTTGTTTAATATCTTAACCAATCATCCTTTGATTATAATGAGACCACCCACCATTGGTTTATAATGGAACCAAAATACATTATAATCAATTTTTAAGAATTGTATCATTAATAAAGTACCTACGGAGTTCATTTTATCAAAAACTCATTGAAAAAATTATTTTCTTCCTTTCATAAATAAATTAAACCATAGAGAAGAAATGGATTCAATAAAATCTCTCGGATAAACTATTAAACTATTGAGAAAAATCAATATTTATAATAATGTAATTTAAACATGATTTAGCAGTGGAAAAAAAATATGTTCCATATCATTCTATTTGAAACAATTTTTATCCATCTTGAGAAATAATTAATATTATATCATTAGAAAATATATACAGTATATCATAAGTAAATGTACTTTCATTTTGGATCATGTTATTACATAGAGTGGGGGGTGAATCAGTGTACCTAAAATTAATTGAGTTTTACATTCTTTGAACTTATTAACTCTCACTCTTGAACCACAACCTTTTTTTAGTAGAAATGTTATATTGTGTATTCTTAGCAATGAAATACACATAAAAAATATATAATAATTTAAAATTTAGAACAAAAATATTTTTACATGAATCGGTACGAAAAATGACTCTATACCTTGATCAACCTATTTTGTTTCACAGATTATCCCATCCCTATAAATTTTTACTTGTTAAAAATTCATATAATTAACATATGTTTTTTATTGGTTTGTTACAAACCTATCAATGATATACAATGATATTTATATTTTTACCACTATTCAAAAATGGTATTTTTATAATAGTCCCACCAGTTCTTTAATAGTTATTCAATTAACTAGATGTGTCATCTGCATTACATGCCATTGCATAATCCTGATTATCGTGTTTTTAATTTGAAGTCATAAAATTATAATAAATCCTAAATATTTAATAGACGTATGATTGGTTCTCTATAATAATTGAATGATGTAACTTCCATATCAAGTCACATTTTTATATTAGAATGATCAACAGATGTTTTCACAATGATATGAAAGTTACCTTATTCCTATGTTTACCATTTATTCTTTTTTATTTATCCCATGTGACTATTCATATGAGAATGTGTTTGATAGTAAGATTCATTCATGTTGGAAAGCATGGGCCCACTTTTTACCTTTCACAAACATGAATGGTAGTTATTTCACTATTCTTCCTTGAGAAATTACGCATGATTCCTTTTCACGTTCCATATCATAATAATATGTACATCATAGTGAAAACAGTGTATGTGAGGTCTTCTTCTTCACATATAGGCATCATGTGACATGCTTTGTCTATGGGGTCCCTCTCTGTGATTGGAGCGTGCTAAATTCTTCTCCATCATCTGTCATTACTTTTTTTAGGCTAGTTTCTACTTATTCATTCAAGATGAATTTCTGTGGATTCACTTCTTCATCATGAAATATGTGTTTCATAGTTCCCTTTTTTAGAGATCATGTATTAATCATAATTTGTATACAATTTGAAATATGAAGATATTTTGTTCCATTGAGCATGCCTCTATTCATATATAATGTTATTTAGCACCTATCTTTGATATTCATGGAAAATTGAGGAAATCATTAAAAATCATGATAAATAAATATCTCACTAATTTTTGATGTATTTTTTTTATCAACATGATGAACTAAAATTAACATTCATTCACTTTAATACTTATCATGATAAATTTGTTGATCATGAAATGCCTAGTTGTACATCCCATGAAGCCATTTCAAGAACTCCTTTAATGATTTTCATGAAACGTCTGATATTAATGATGAGTAAGTGTAATATTTCTAAGTATTTTGGTATATTAAATTGCATTAGGTAAACCATATATGAATATGAGATTCATGACATCTCACATAGCTTCTTCATGTGATAGAATACTCTTGATCATGCACATGCACTATCTTCTTCAATTATAAATTTTTTTTTCATTCATATAAGTATAATATTATTAAAATAATCTTAGGAATACATGATGAAGTTTCATTTATGGATTTGGATATTGAGCAGAACTTCTTTTTCTTGATTTTATCATTGGAGGATTAATGGAACAATGGTCATTTAGCACTAGTGGTTTTGAGGTCACCTGTAAAAGACTCGAAAACCATAGGTATAATATGATCATATGAAATGATTGGATGGTAGAGATTCACTGCAACCAATGACCATGGTTATATCCATTCATTTTCTAATATGGATGAATAATAACATGAATTTTCATCCCACAACTATTATATCATCTAGGTGGTTAAATTTTTTATAATTTTCACTGAAACTGGTTTTAGATTGTTTTTTGTGATCAACAGCTTCATAACACTACTCATTAATATGAGCTAGTTCTATGGGGGCTTCTATCAAAACCTATAATGCTTCTAGAAATTCTATCTGTTGTCCTTGTACATGGGCCTGATCACACCTTTTTGGTGCTAATCATGCCCTCTTCTCTCACACATGGGATGGCCAATGAATTCTCCTGTTGAAGTGGTAAACCATTGGGTACAATAATTTAGAAACCTAGGTTTGGACCAATCAAACATTAGTATATTTCTAAATATATTTCTAGAGGTATGCGCTGAGATGGAATCCCATTTCAAGGACCTATGTTCTCGGAATGACTTTAATAAAAATATTAAATATTTTTATATTGTGCACTTGGAAAAAATGATTTATATATTAAATGATATCTCATATCATATAACCAAGGCCACAGTTACATCTCAATCATGTCGTTTACCCTAGGTGGGGTATATTTTTTGCAGCGACAGGCCTTATAGGGAATAGTTTATCAATGGTGTTTTTATAAATAATTTAAATTAAATTATTTTAGACCCCAGATCAAATAACTCTGGAATGGAGTCTCGTATCAATTATCTAAGACTGCAGCTTAGTCCATAACATATATTTTACCCTAGACGTGATAAATTTTTTTTTGTATTTGGAGTCGGGTCAGAGGAAAATCTAGGTTAGTGTCTTAAATGGTGGGTGAGGGATTTGATGTTACAAAAATTAAATCCTCATTCCTCACGTCTCGATTATGAAAAAAAAAGTAGAAGCCAAGAACCTACACTCTTACTCTTAGACCTATGAATGACTCGAATATTATGTTATCAATCTATGGTCGGGTTGGTGATCTCCCATGGACCGAGAAGCTGCACTAGTGAAAAGTTGATCTAGCCTATAAGCTTTATCAATCCACCATGAGCTATGCGATATTGAGTTTTAAGTCCTCTTCCAAATAAATTTCTTCATTTTTCAATGAGTTTTCATCGGAGTGTTGAGAAATGTTTGAGTTTGTGTCTATTGTTTCCCATGTTATAGGTCTCAAATCGATTTTTGGACCACCAAGGTGGCCCTGGTGGTCTTCGGATTGTGGTAGTGGTGCAGCTCTAGTGAGACGGCTTAAGCGATGTAGCTCTGGCCAGGGTTGTGGTGTGATGGTGGTTGTAGAATGGCAGGATGGTGGCTACTAGGCATCATGGAAGTGGCCACTAAGGGCATGGAGGCTGCATTGGTGGCAGGGGGATGGCCATGGGATCCCCCCCATGCGAGATTTCAATAAAAATAATAATTAATAAACAATAATAAAATAATATTATTATTATTATTAAAACAATGGTAAATCAGTCTCAACATTTCCATGTGGGGTCCAAATTATGTTCCTTCTATGGAAACATGACCATTGGGTTGAAGAGCACTTTTTATGGCTAATTGGATAGATTTTTGTGATGATATTGAGGCTCGATGGCCTGAAAAATTCTATTAAAATAATATTAATCTTTTTTATTATTGTTTAGAGACTATTCTGTCAATCGTAACTCCTCCATTCAATGTCTGATTGACATTCCATAAGAATCATTTTAAACCCTTACTTTAATGTGGATCATTAAAGTTTTATTTTGGGTAATTAAACCATAATCAAGTACCAGGCACTTTGAGGCCCAATTTTGGACATTTGCAGCTAAATGTGACTTTTTTACTAGGTTTCCATTGTGGACAAATGAGTAGTTGATCATGTGTATTTTTCTGTGTGGATTTCAATTGTGAAATAAATTTTTTTCTAATTTAGGGATCGTTTCATAAGCCCCACGAGGACCCATTCGGGCTTGTTGTGGTAAAAAGTGATATTTTAACTACTTATCAGTCTTGGGAAAGTATGTACCTTATCCTGGTGGGTTTTTCAAGTTGGACATGATGTGGTAATGGTTTGGATCTAGGGGGTATTATTTGTATGAGATTTTTTGCAGGTTTCCTAGATCTGTGATGCCTTGACTGGAAGGCTTGAGTGATTACCACTAATGCTATGACAGTTTTCAGTATTACGTCCCCTGTACTTTATTGAGATCCACTTGATTGGATGAGTTCATATAGAGTTGTAACATCCAACTAGTGAGGTCGGGTAGGATTATCTAGCTTATCCGTTCCTTAAATAGGGTTCCTGTTATCATTATGACCAACTCTACAAAGGCAGTGATCCCCCATCTGGCATTATCACCCTATAGGGTTTTTGGAATATTTGTGTATAAGATCCCCTACAATGTGGGATATGGTAGTAGCATTGAGGAATCACTAGTTATATGATCTCTTACAAATCATGTGGTTTTTGTAGGGGTTGTGGTAAATTCAGTATGATACCTTACTTATGGAGTAATTCTAGATGGGGTTTTAGGCTTCGTTGTGACCACATATACATGGGAAACAAACCTCTATCTATGTGACATGATCTGGGAAATGTCAGATCATGTTTTAGTATCTCCCAGTTTATCCTGGGAGGGATCCCCACTATATGAAATCTTCTAGTTAACTGTCTGAGTTATGGAATCATCTAGGAGTTCTTAGGAGTGATCCCCCTATTCGAGGAGTTTTGGGTTTCCATTGATTTTCAGCATGTTGTTCTTAGTGGCGATATCTAACTAAAGTGTTAACTTAGATGGTACATTAAGGATATCTAGGTTGTTTGAGATGGGTTTTATCTCTGGGATGAGTGTCACCTAGGATGACATAGCTTTTGGAGTATTCTTCTGGTTGATTTTCTTTATAACCTCAGGTATAAACCTATCTCTATTGATGAGTTCATGCCATCCTATTGAATGGTTCTTAGATGAGTATATATGGTTGTTTTTCATTGATTGTTTTATGTTGTTGTCACATCTAGGATGAAACACCCTATGGTTTGATTTAACTGGTAATTTTTTCCAAGGATCATCTGGAGATAGAGTATCTATCTCATTGGGGTTCCATATGGCTTGGATAAGAATGATATTTTCCTTTTTGATACTTTTTTTCTATGGGGGTTCTTTGGGTGTCCACATAGTTTCTTTATACTCACCCATGAAATGGAATTTCTTGATCATTTCTTATATCCACTTCAGCCCACAAGACATTCAACAGTGTCCCAAGAGGACTCAGAGGAGACAGATTTTACACTGACTAGGGTGTTTACTAGAGCTGGGATAAAGAGCCTTCCAGATGGATTATTTGATAGGAATGCCTACCTTGTGAGTAGGATGGAAGCATTTACAATTTTCTTTTGATGGACCTTATATTTTCACTTTAGGTTCTTTTATTGTACTCTGGTTTCGAATACTTTTATGCAATCATTTAATCGGTTTTTATATATCTATGCTCTATTGGGTGGAGGTGTATGTGGGTGTGTGTATAAAAGTTTGATATGATAAGGCCTCCAATGTATGTGATATCCTACTAGGCACTAATCTCCAACCCCTGGAATATTGGAGACATGCATGGGGAGTCACAGCTCGAGCCCTGTTGGGTTGAGTCATGACATAGTGTTATTAGATCATGTTCCACCTTTAGGTCCTCAGAGCATAGTTGATCTTGTTGGGAACTTGGTTTGGGTGGCATTGTGACAGTGTTATAGTGGTTTGAGTTTATATTTCAGTCCAGGAACTTTAGTGTGGGTGCGGCGGCTGAGATATCCATTCATCTGGTCTATGATTACATGCCTTTTGTCTAAGGGACATTAGGACACTGGTCACTGGGAAATAATGTTACATGAATCATTTAGGACTAGTTTTTGGGTTTTTCATTTCCTTCTTTAGTCATATCCGTAGATCTACTCATTGGCTGTGATATGTCTTGATAATATTTTTAGATACCTGCACGATGATAGCTAGAAAGGTTTTCATGGTGTGATTGTGATGATGATCTGTCATGAGTAGAGGCTTTAGATCAGGGCACATGTTTGGGGGATGCACCTCCACCTGGTCAAGTAGTTGAGATACAACATGTAGATCAACTTGTTTTGCCGGTAGTGCATTATGAGGATACATGTAGGTTGAGTGTGATTCATGAATTATAGACGCAGTGACCTCTAAGGTAATTTGGTGACCCATACCATCAGGTAATTGATGACTGGCTCACGGCAGTCACGTGCTTGTTTCGCCTTGTGAGGACACCTCTTAATCTAATGGTGGTCCTAGTTACTATACATTTTCATGGTTCGTAAGAGTTCTATAATATACTTGTAATGCATGCCCATGACTACGATACCATCACTTTCGCATATCGTCAGAATCTCTTCAGGGATGAGTTTTATCCATACACACAGAGGTCAGTGCATATGGAGGAGCTTCTCCTTCATTAAAAATAGGGAAAGAATGGTGATGTACTCATCAAGGTTCATGCACCTATCCAATTACACCCAATATATGTTTTATGATCCTTTTCTACAATAACATACCTTTGACCAAGGCTTGCGCTGGGAGTTTAGGGCATGAGTGGTGCTGATGTTCATTCCCACCAATGCTGAAGTTCTAGAGAGGGACCTGGTGGTGAAGAGGATTCTGTATGAGTAAAATCCAACATTTTTGATGGTCACATGGGAGTTGAGGCCTCAATATCATTCTTGGTTGTTAGTATCCAATGAGTGGATCAGGGGACCGGTCATGCATGACATTTCAAGAGGTGACCCCATGAGGGTGGATATGAGGGTCAAAGCTCTCAGGCTTGTTTTGGTCAGCTGTAGGAGATGCAATGCTTTGTATGCAACAACTGAGGAAATATTGAAATATATTATTAAACCCTTTGTGTTTTTTATATGGATACAGTTGATGGAATACCTTGGAGAGGCATTGTTTTGAGCATGAAGTATTTCATGGTGTCTGACAAAGAATTTGAGCGGTAGTTGTATCGAGCAGTGGAATATGGTAGCAGTTTCCTCGATGACCACCATCAGGTGGTCCATGCCAGGCTCATAGAGCTAGAAGATGTGGTGGGGAAAACTACAGTCCATATAGTCTATTGACCCATAGGCTTCATTGTTGGATAGAGGTATGCTCTATGTCCTTTCTATGTTTAGTAGTAGATTTCATATACACTGTTAAGCTATACTCTTTCGTTCATGTTTCTTGCTCAAGTATTGACCAGAACATCAGTAAGACCCAGTGTTGGTATTTATTGATGTTCTTTTAATGCACGAGGAAGGAAGAGTGATCATCCACCAACTGATATATGTTTTTGGAATGCTTCTAAAGATAAGGGGGTGTATCAATGCCACCCAAATTAGTCATTGTTGAGGTGTGGTGGATGAGTCCCTCTGGCTTGTGTGACTGGGGTGGGGTTTGGAATTGGTGTTTTTTTGCGAAGGGCCTAGTAAGACTCGGAATGTGTGCTTGGGAGACCTTTGTTTTTTCATTTTTTTTCGTTTATGTGTTCGGCTTTATCATCGTACATGAGTTGCGTGGGGAGGTCGTGTTGTAGTTTTTTGTGGCTTCGGACTCACAATAATGAGTTAAGATTTCCCCACTATCACTGGTTCCTGATACATGATGCAAAAACTATGAGGTTGATTCATTACAACCCAATGTTGTTACTATCGAGGTGTAGTTGATGAGTCCCTTTGGTTGGAGTGTTTAGAGTGTGTTGTTTAATTCCCTACATCAGGTTAGAGTGGTGGTGTACCGCTAGACCCTATGACTAGAGCAGAAAAGCGCTTGGTGTTATCCCACCTGTCGCAGTTGAGGAGACATGTTCCCAATTTCATGTTGTTGGACTAGGATGAGATAGAATTTGGTGTGGAATTGGGTTCCCCATAGTGTGTACTCATATGTATTATGGGAACCGTTGCTGATTTGGTTGTGGTTTTTAGTGGACTTTCTAGCATGGGAGACCCAAGTGAGAGTTCAGTTTCCTTCAATCGTGGCCATCCTTTTTATTTTTTGGGATAAAAACTATTAGGGTGTGGGAGATTTTTCAACATGGGATTTTCCATATCAAACATTGGAATATTTCTATATATATTTCCAGAGCTAGGTGATGAGCCAATGTTCTATTCCATGGCTCTGTGTGCCCAGAATAAATTCTATAAAAATATTATTTATTTTTAGACTATTCCCATTGAGGAAATGAGTTATCTCTTAAATGGTAGATGGGATCCGAAAACTGAGTCTATTGTTGCATCCAAAGTGTGTTTCTTAATAAAGGTAGGGTATAAGTTTTTCGAGCACATGCCTTTAGTGGAAAATGTTATCAATGGAATTTTCATAAATAAATTGAATTAATTTATTTCTAATATCGGATATAATAACTCTTGAATATAGTCTTGGATCAAATTTATGAGACTGTGGTAGGGGTTGTAATGTCGCGTTTACCATAGATGTGGCATAATTTTTGTCTTCATCTAGAATTGGGATGAAGGATAATCGGGGTCAGGGCATCAAACAGTGGGTGAGGGATTTAATTTGAATAAAATTAAGTCATCAAACAGTAGAGTGTGGATTTATCCTTTAAGATTCGGATATCCACCACGAGATAGGTGATTTTGACTATTATTCCTTATTCCTCGTAAATTCCTTCATTTGAATAGAATTTGCATATGATCATTGAGTGAAGGTTGAATCTGTCTAGATCTGGTCCTGACCTTTTTGAAATTGGTATGAGATCAATTTTTTGGAACATAAAGGTGGTACTCATGGTCCGTGGAAGGTTATCGAGGAACGTCTCCCACGAGGTGGTGGCAACAAGCCACTGGATTCCCCCCCACCCTGTGGGGTTTTGGGAAACAAAGAAATAACAAAACAAATATAATAATAATATTTAATATATTATTATTATTAATACAACTATAAATTGGCCACAACTCCCCATGTAGTGTCAAATTTGTGTTTCATCTATTAAAAAATGACTCTTCGATTGGGGAAGACTTTTTAACGTTAAATAGAGAGATTTTTTGGTTGAGATCGAGGATTGATTTAATGAAACTTTCACATAAAATAACAATAAAAATAATATTATTATTTTTAGATTCTTGTGTCAGGCATAACTCTTGTGTCTGATGTCTAACAAACGTGCCGTCAGCAGAGTTGCAACCCATAATTTAATGAAGGCATTTCATGTCTGATTTTGGGGGATGCAGTGGGACTTGCGAGGCCTGATTTTGAGACATTTGTTTTGAGATGTAACTTTTTGACTAGGAGTCCATTTTAAATGAATAAGTAGTCAATCCAATATGGTTTTTCGTCAGAATCACAGTTGGGTGATCCATTTGATGTGTTCCATGTCCAGGGTGTGGGCCCCATAAGGAACTATTTGGGATTTTTGTGAGGAAAAGTTCCATTCTCAATTGTTATCTATTTTGGTCATTTGAATATCCTATATTGAATGATTTTTCATGTAAAATATGATGGTGGTCACAATTTGGTCCTAGGTGGTGTGGTGTTCAAGAGATGTTATATATGACTCTTGGGTCAGATACACCTTGATCGTCTTGGTTGAGTGAGTACCCCTAATACTATGAGGGTTTTTTGTATTACATCATTGTTACAGGATTGATATCCCTTTGATATTATTATTTCATATCGAGTTTCATCATCCCTTTGGTGAGGCTGATGTGGGATCCTCTGGCTTATTATTTTCTTAGATCAGGTTCTTTGTATCGTTGTGACAAACTCTACATAGTAGTATACCCCCTATCTAGTAGGACAACCCTATAGGGTTTTTGGGAATACTTTTGTATAAGATCCCCTAAAAAATTGGAAATGATAGTAGGGTTAAAGTGTAACCGGTAATACAATTCTTCACTAAACATGTGGTTTTTGTGGGGTTTTTGGTACTATCGATATGATCCCCTTCTTCAGGAGTAGAACCATTTGGGGTTTCCAAAATTGTTTTGAGTACATATACACGAGTAATGATACTCTATCTGAGTGATGTGATCTATGGACTGTTAGATCAGATTTTATTAACCCCTAGAGGATCCTAGGTGGTATCTCCTATCTAAGAGATCATTGAGTTACCAGTTTCAGTTCTGGTATCCCCTAGCTGTTCCTAGGACTGATCCTCTATCTGAAGAGATCTGTTTTTACACTATGTTTCATCCTTCCATTCTTGGTGGCTATATTTGATGAGTTTCTTCTCTACAATGGTCCTTGAGGTAAGTATGGGTTGTTAGAGAAGTGGTTTATCTTTGAGATGAGTGTCACCTAGAATGTCTCATCTCTTGTAGAGTTCCTTTGGGTGGTTTTCTTTATATCCTCGTGTAGGAAACTATCGCTGGTGATGAGGTCGGAACCACCAGAGGATTGGTTCGTAAGACAAGTATATCTTATATTTTTTATCGGTTATTGTTATGGTGTTGTTACAACATGGATGAAAAACCTATGGTTTGAGCTGAATGGTTTTTTTTTTGATGTGGATGGACTTGAGATAGAGATTTTCATTCATTTGGGTTCCCTATATCTAGGATGAGCAGACTATTTCCTTTTAGTTTCTCTTTTTCATTTGGGGGTTTTTGGGGCGCCTACTGAGTATCTTTATACTCACCCCGATATAGGCTTTTTGCACACATTTCTTGCATCTTGTTCCTACCACCGTCTTATTGACTGAGTCTCAGGAGGACACAATGTTGGTGTAGCATAGATCGGCTGGGGAGTTTATCAGAGATGGGCTAAGGAGTATTCCAATGGGCCAATTTCACTATGATTCCCTAATTCTGTGTATGCATGATGAATTTGTAGTTTTCATTTGGTGGGTTCTATATTTTCCAAATTTTTTCTTTTTTTCTACTTGGGTTTGGGATAATTGTATACATGAATCTATATACATCTTTTATATATAAATGTGATGTTTGATGGAGGTTTATGTGGGTGTGTGTGTACATGTACAACAGGCTATGGACTACCATGTGTGTAATGGCCTACTCAGAGTTAGTCACCAGTCCCTAGCCTATTATAGGAGGGTTTGGGGAGTCACATCATGATCCTTGTGGGGTTGGTTTAGGACACACAAATCCTTTCTCAAGATTTTCTTATACATTCTTATGGGTTATATACCATTTTATCCAAGCTATTTAGAATAAATTCTCAAGCTAATTATCATCAAATTTCAAACAAAATCACTCAAGAAACAAAAAATATTATTCATGATATAAATATATATATAGATCATGGAATTCATAATTCCCCTTCTTCAGATCTTGAAAATAAGAATTTGATTGAGATTCTTAAAAAGAATTCATTCTTTTTATGCTTTCCAATGCTCATATCTCTAATTTCATCATCAATAAAAATGATTTTCATTATGATTGTAAAATTCATCATGAATGTATATAATAAAATTAATATGATTGGAAGAAAAAATATTTTTTTAATTGAATTATAAAGTCATATTCTTGACTTCTTCAAAATAATCATTTACGTTCCCATCCTCCAATTGTATGTATTGTGCTATCCTAATCACATGTCTTTGACATTTGAAGATCATCTTAAAAATCATCATAGTTGTAACATGTCAAATTTATCAAGTAATAAACCAATATAATAAATTGATAGCATACAAATTGTCAATAACTTATCACCAAACATGGGGAATTGTCCTTGTATATGAGATCATTATAATTCCTAACAATACTCCAAGGATCATCACTGTCATTCCAAGATTAATCATTGATCATAGATAACATCAGAATACACTTAGTTTTGATTCATTTTTATATATTGAAAAAAATACAACAATATTCAATAACCATTAAAATTGTATTTAAAATAATGTTCTGTTAACATTTAAAAATGGAAATACAATTAAAATATCATTAAAAGTATTTTGAGGAAAATATCATTTTCATTTTGAAAATCACTTTTAAAAACTAATTTTATTTAAAATATTGTGTAAATACTTTTTAAATAAAATGGATACATATATAGGAATATTAAACACATATAATGGATATGATGGCCGTAAAATCCATTTATGAACCAACGACACATCATTTCAAGTTAAAGTTTTCCATGGATGACTGTAATTACATTTTGAATATTTTAAAACACTAAAACATACATATAATACAAAAAACAATATAGTAATACCTAATAATGAAATGAAATCATGAGAAAAAATATTTCAACTCTTTTTATGTTTATGAAATGTTGGAACATCCATCTATCATTGGGTGTGCTTGTAATTACTCAACAAACCATTTTTAATTATAGAAATGTTTTTGAAATCTGGTTCCAGGGAGTCAAAATAACAAAAAAAACATCGATGGTCAATGATATCAGAGGAAAATAACTGTAGATTGATATTTGAAAAGTTTGAACCAATGAAACAGTATTCTATGTTACGGTTTGATTGGGATACCCATACACATGTTTTTAGTGTTTTAAGAAACTAGATCATGTATTCCTTGACCAAAACCATGGAAAACAATGTCATATTAATGTAATATCATTTCACAATAACCATTTAATTATTTGTGACATTCTCACATAGAAAAAAAACATATGACATGTGATGTGCTCAAAATTACTTAATAAGATGTTTTGAATGAAAATGTAGTTATTAAAAAACATTTCTGTGGTAAAAATGTCACAAATAAAATTACAAATCATATGACAAATTTCATAGATTGATTTTTGAAATATAAGAATTGATAATGAATCATTCAATGTTACGGTTTTCCTGGTATTCTTGTAAATTCATTTTCAGTGTGTTAAAACACTAAAACATGCATATAATAATAAAAATCTCTATAATGACCTTAGATTTATGTCAGATCATTGAAAATCCACCATTCAATTATTTTTCTACTGTACAAATAGATTATGCATCCATCTCTAATGTGGAATTCCAATAATTACTCAACAGGTAGTTTTTAATGATACCCTGGTCTTTAAAAACTTGTGTCTGGGTGTAAAAACATTGAAAATACCATTGTATGGCTATAAAATAATAATAAAACGACTCTATTATTATTTTTGAAATGTAGGAAGTAAATAAAGGTCATCATAAGTTACACTTTTTTGGAGATGATATAAACACAATTGAAGTTTTTTAAAACAAGAAAACCTACACAAAAGAGTTTTACCTGAGAAGATGAATTTATATGAATTTTTTTAAATGTCTTGAAGGCCTTCTTTTTATTGATTTATGATATACCCCTTTCAAGGGATTACATGGTACCCTTACATGGCCAACAGGCTTAGAGATTACATGACCCGTAGGTCTTGGTAAATATAAATATTATACATGGATATTCTTCTCCCCATATTTTTTTGGTGATATTAGCTCTCCACCTTCGCATATCTTATTCAGCTAGGCATCCCATGCAATCATAGACTGGACCCCCCATTCCATCTAACTTGCAGTGTGCTTTGTATGACTTAATAAGTAGTTTTTATACATACCAATGTCTTTGAAACCCCATTTAATGGGGGAACACTATAAAATCAACATTAGGTGTCTATGAAGTTTTGTTAAGCTTAAATTAAATAAAATAAATAAATAAATTATTTAATTTTTCAAATTCTTATAACTCACAAACGGTATCTTGGATTAAAAATCCGAGACAACCGCTAAACTCATGAAGGCATGGTTTATTTAAGCAAATACTATCATTGGCAGGAACGGGCCACCAGAAAAAGTTAGTTTTTGGCCACAAATAAAATAATTAAATGACAATTATTTTATTTTAAAATCTGTATCTTTTAAACGGTAACTCAGATTGAAAATCCGAGACTAACGTTGGATTTGTTGGGGCGTGTTTCACTTAGGCAAAGCCTGAACTTTACCGGCGCGGGTCGAGGGAGACTGATAATAATTTTCCGAACTTTTTTTCGGGTAAGTTCAGTAAACGTACATGTGGGGTTTCCTATCTTTTGAACCGGTGCTCAAAATAGAATTCTGAGGGCACCGATGGAATCGCAATGCTGGTAATTTCTTAGAAACTCCTTTTCCGGAGTTGCGTTTGCTAGGGTCTGGTTACTAAATTTTTAGGTTAAGTAAATGAATAAAATAAAATGGTGTGATCAATTTATTTCATTTTAAGTAGTTTAACATAAGTTAAGAGGTTAATGTGGGACACAAAAAATCCTACACCTCTAGGTAGGATATTTGTGAGGTGGGGACCACACGAGCCCCACCTTTTCAGCTTCCACGAAACCCCCCTTTTTGATTAAGGTAACGCACCCGCACCCCCTCCCCCTATTAAACGAAGTCAACTCTTGCATTTAAACTTTTTAATAAACGCCTCTATTAATTGGGCAGTTTAAAATGTTGCAATTAATTGAGTTATTTGTTTGATTTGTTTTTGAATTGTTTAAAATGTTTGGCATGAGTAATAAAATAAGGTAACCCTTATTTTATTGTTGTTGCCTTGGTTGTGCGGGAGGATTTTGGAGAGAATGACTCAAGGTCTTGGAGTTCTTTTCCGTTGAAGAAGAACGCGAAGAACGCCGGATCCTCAGTGATCGACGACGCGACGCCGACAAAGCTTTTCTCCGCGACGCGACGATCCTCCTTCTGCGACGTCTTCTTCCGCGATGTTCAATTCCGTGACATCCCTTTCCACGACAAACCTCATTCGACGACTACGCTCGAGGTAGGGTTTTTATTTATGTATAATTTAATTCCCTTGTTTGTTTCATTCAAAAATAAAACAAATAACGCATATCAACTTGTTTTCATGTCGATCCGTGAATGTTTTAATTGCCGGTTGGGAATTTTGGTATTCTTCAATTTTATTTGAGGGATCATGGAATGGTGGGCTTCAATTTTATATAAATAAAATTGATTATTGTTTTTTCTTTATAAAATCCTATTTTAACTTGGTTAACTGATAATAGCTAATGCGGAGGGCACGAGCCGAACAAACACGGCCCGACAACCCTCCACATATTGTTTTTGGTGCGCGGATTGACGACGACGGCGCATCGGGTTCTTGGTTCGTGTACAGAGGTGCAAAATTGTGGAAGGAGAATAAATATTGGAGAGATAAGAATATCATAATGATATTTTAATTCAAATAAATGAAAAGTATGGGCGATGCGTGATTGAAGGGTTGGCCGCTAGGGTTGCAGGGGAGAAATCATGAAAAATAAGAGTTTGGAGAGATAAAGATATTTGAGAAATAAAAGAAAAAAAAAAGTATAAGCGTTGGTGATTAAGTGGCGCAAATGAGGAATTTGGGCGTGGATTTCTTTTGTGGAGTTAAGGATCAATAAATAAACAATCAATTAATAATAATAATAATATATTGTTATTATTACTTTTGTTGATAAAACACTCTTTCGACGGTATCTGTAACACCCCGAGATATTATGAAAAATATTCTTTTTAATTTAATTAATGTCTTGTGTTATACTCTTTACCAAAAGAAGCTTTCACTACAAACATCTTTGACTTTCCTTGCATTACACGCAATCACCGCCTTCCTCGATAGCATGTGTAGTACGCAATACCGAGTTTCCCTAAACAACGATATGCTAGTAAAATATTATTAAAACTAGCCATTATGAATAGTAATAACCACCTTTTAAAGTTTTAGAAATTTTATCTCTCAAAATGGACTTCATTTTTGGATTCGGAATATCGAAATTAGCTTAGGGTGACATTTTGGTACTTTTCAAATAACTTTCATATTCTGATGATTAGTGAAAATTACTAAATTTTAATTAAAAAATTTTTTTTAATCAAAATAATTAATAGTGATAAATTATTAATTTGAGTGGTTTTAAAGTATATTGAGAATATATTTTTACAATTTAATACAATGTTGGTCATTGGATGTAATTTCACATTTAAACCAGACATAAACAAGTGTCAATCTTTTGATAGTTATTATCTCTTAAAAACACGCTATTTGTTTTGACGATGAGAATTAATTTTTAAATTAATTAATGTAACTGATATGTTTTGAATTTGGTAAAATATGCATCATTTTTGAATTCATAATATCAAATATATCTTAGGACTAATGTTTTGTATTTTTCTGGAAACTTTCATT
Source organism: Viscum album (assembly GCA_963277665.1). Taxonomy (NCBI): domain Eukaryota; kingdom Viridiplantae; phylum Streptophyta; class Magnoliopsida; order Santalales; family Viscaceae; genus Viscum; species Viscum album. Next base: position 965,172,284 of record OY728155.1, read on the forward strand.
TTTTGATTAATAGTGAAACCACTGAGTGGTAGTTAAGAAACTGAATTTTTCATAAAACATAATTTTACCGCTTCTTTGAGTGGAATTTCAAAAATCCAAGAGACACGGTTAATATCAAGTAAAAAAATGTGGTTCAATGAGATGAAAATAATTTTTGGTGAATAGTAACTTTTTACTTTTTTTACCACGGTTAAAAGTAAATAGGGTAATTAAGGGTAAAAATGATATTATTATTACCCTAAAACATGCCCTAATTCTATTGGATAAGTGTAATTCGACCAAAAACAACCATAGGAATATAATATGACCATTTAATCCCACTTGGATTAGATTAGGACATTTATTATTAATTTATTTAAAGAAGGGTTAAAATAGTTAAAATCAAAGTTTAATAAGTAAATCATTTTTAATATAGGTTTATACATAAGATAAATTCGACTATAAATATTCATTAGAAAGCTAACAAATTTCCTACAGAAATATATTTTATTTGTAATTTTTAGACATTAAATAATTTAATTTATTTATGACACAACGATGATGCAGTAATTATCTTATTAATGAAATATTGACATAAATGATCTTATAAATACCCAAATAAATGTAATTTGAGACTTTTTATTAATTCCACTAATTTTCTAGGATAATATTGCATGTTAGTATTTATTTAATTAACTTTTTTCTAACTAATCAATATGTTATGATTTTCACAAAAATCAATTACTAAATAGTTTCAAAATTGACATAAAATAGTTTTTAAAATAAATATTATATTATTAATTGATATTTTATTCCTAAAAATATAAGGTTCTGACAAATGACTTAGATACGGTTATATATATTAATAATAAACAACTTGGGGTTCGTTTGTCTTGTTATAGTGAGTTTATTAACCCTATATTGTAAGAACAGAAGAAGACACGGTAAAAGTAAAATTATTTTACTTAATGTTAAATCTAAATGATTAGGTTAAAATAGGAACCTAAACTTGTCTAAATTCTATTGTATGAGAGTATTTAGACCCATAACCACCTTATCTTCGAAATAAAACAATTTGGAGCTATTTAAAACCGAATTTTGCTTTATAATAAAATAATATTTTTTGTTATTCCAAAGGTGCCCCTCTCCTCCCTTATAAAATGGAACCTCCTCCCGCTTTTCCTCACAACACTTTGAGCCTTCAAGCTCGTCCAACCTCTGTAAAAACCTCTTATCCACTTCCATAGAAACATCCTAGAGGTTCTGGTCTTCCTCAAAGACCAATTTTAGTGCCCTAAGAGGAGGTCTCAAAGAGGCGCTTCAAAGAAGAGGTAATTTCCGTTACGGATTCTTTCACCTATATTTATTCTTCCACTTCTTCTTCTTAGGTTGTTTCATTATGAAGTAATAACATCAGTATCACTCATATAATGATATTTTATTATAATTATTAATCAACCCTATTTCACCATCTATCCATCCTACGGAAAATGAAATCACCACGCGTGCGTACGTACAGAATACCGTCTCCACGCCGTGGTGAAATCTATTTTCCACCACCACCTTACATGGATGGGTATAATGGTGTAAATAATAACTATATATGATTATTTTAAAGTGATATTGATTCTGAAATAGTATACATACACTCCAATACAGTCCCATGATCATGAGAACGATATCATCACTCGTGCGTACGTACGGACTACCGTCTCCACGACACGATAAGATTCATTCTCCACTTTAACCATTCATGAATGATTATAAAGTATATATAATAATTAATCATGAAATATATGACATAATAATGATTCTGGATTTATGTGTATATATATGTATGTCATCTACTTAATTTCATTCAACTCAATAAGGAAACGAAAACAGTGTTCATGCGTACGTACGGCCTACCGTCTCCATGAACGGTGTATTTCTTTCCGTTTATAGATTTATTATATATATGTATATTCTGAATATATATTATATATAAATAATTTTTTATATTATGTGATTATGTAATCATGATCTATGTAATAATATGAATAATTACAAGTTAAAACACGAACGTCAAATGAGACGATTTTACCCAAAACGCTCTTAAACATGGAATTTACAAAAGAACGGGTAATATAAAGTCATAAGTGAACCATATATGATATCATAACAATGATTATGATTCTGGAATAAGTCAATGACGTTATTTAAATCATTATACAGAAGGTTTGGACACTTACGAAGCAAATTGGACCTAATGTAAGGGAAATATCACAATCTCATTTTTATCCGAGATTGTTTATACTTTAGTATTTACTGGGGTGTATTTTATCATCCAAATCCATGTTTTCTCAATATTTAATATTATTTCCATCCACCTAAAATTTTTTAAATCCAATTTTACCCTTTGGTGAGTTTTTAGTAAAGGATATGAAAGGAATATTTTGTAGTTTTTCGTACGAGGTACTTTTTGACTTTTCCGAAAAAAGTACAAGAAAATGTTTTTTTAACTTATACGAACTGAATGGATTTTGAAAACATTATTTCCAAGAAGCTTCCTTTACAAGTTTTCAAGTTTATCTTTAATCAACTTCTTTTAGTTTAAAATTGTATGACAATTTAAGAAAGGAAAATGTTTTTGAAGTAGGAAGGATATTTTCCTCAAGAATCGAGTTCAAGTGTTTTATCAAAATTATTTTCCATCTAAGATAATAAAGGGTTCTATCTAAATCCCTATTATTACATTGATTTTATTATGTTGTGATGGAATTATTTTTATGAATTACTTTATCTTATATGAATTGTTTTATGATGTCATGTTGTATAAGAATCCCATTTTTATTACATGGGTTATGCAATGATGTATGGTTTATGATTTTCTGGCACACATAAGAATGGTATCATTATGAGATGGGTGGGACCTATATCTCCCTCCAATGAATTGGGTAAAGATTTTATATCTCATGAGATAGACATGGCTGGAACGGTAGGTTATACCGGTTCAGTGAAACAGGACTGAAACGAGGAGTGAACTCGGTTCAGAAAGGGACTTTGTCCACTAAGATTGTCTTGGAAATGAGTCTTGACTAATAAGAAATTATTATCTTTGATTATGTGTGTATGCAACAATGTTTCATGTTTTACATTATGATTATTGGGATTACATTTCACTACTATTATTTATCCCATGTTATGAAATTATGATCTCTTTTGCATGTTATGATTTCAAAAAGATATGTTCTTATGAATATGACGTGATTGATATTTATTTTGTTTACCCTTACTGTGCATTTGAGCTCACCCTTTTATGTTTTCTTTTCCCCAGGATATAAAGAATGGTTTTAGGTAAGAAAAATAAGGGAAGATCTTTATGGGAGATGTTGAAGATCTTTCACCATGATTAGAAGATTACGTTCCGAGTTTCCAAAGAAACTAAACTATTATGGTCCTTGTGTGTGTGTTTTTATTATGTACTAAGTATTCCGCAAAAGTAATGTAATGCCTATGTATGTCAAGATTAGGGTATCTACATTTGGTATCAGAGGAAAGGTTTAGTCAACCTTTGGAAACTAGGATGCGAAAACGTTAGTGAGATCCCTAGAGATATTTCTAAGGTATGTCTAGGGATGTCCCTAAGGTTAAGTATTGGTATAAGTTATAGTACTAGAATTACTCTAACGATCATAGAATTAAACCTATGATGTTAGATATTGAAGGTACGCCTCCTTTATTATGTTGTTTTCCCTAGCATGATTTTTGCCTCTCACACTTTTCTTTTTTGGGTTTTAGACGATGGCTGGAACCCGAAGGAACCGTGTTGATCAATGTAATGGACAATGCAATGATTTTCCTCCTGAACAGACAAATGTTATGGGAGATGGAGTGAAAAATCTTATCTCTATACTTACACAAGCTATGAATCATTCTAGACTTCCAAATGAGCAGATAAGGGAACAATATTCTATTGAGTCTTTCATGAGGTAATGTCCACCTTCTTTCAGTGGGCCTTCTGATCCACTTGTTGCTGAACAATTGATCAGTACCACTGAAATGTTATTTTCAGTTCTTCAATGTTCAGAACATGATAAAGTCATCTTAGCAGTATATCGTTTGGAAGGTGAAGCTGATCAATGGTGGAATATTGTCAAAAATACGAGGCCAAGAGGTGAAATTGAGTCCATAGAATGGGACGAGTTCAAGAACTTATTTTTCTATAAGTACTTCCCTCGTATTCTTCGAACAAAGATGCAGAAGGAGTTTCTTGAACTAAAGAAAAAGGATGACGAATCTGTTGGTATATATGAAGTGAATTTGACAAGGCATGCATGGTATGCATCTGGATTTATCATCCAACCTGAAAGTAAAGCTGATCGATTCTTAAGTGGATTAAAACCGAATCTTCGAATGGCATTAGCTATAAGAGACTTAAGTAGCTATGATGAAATTTTGTGTTGTGCTATCAAGGTAGAAATGGAAGTTGGTGTTATTTATCCATCTAGTAGTTTTGAAAAGATATGAAATATGGAGTTCAAGGAGAAATCTTTGAATAATGGTGAAAAGAAGATGAATGTTTCCTTATGCTTAAAGTGTGGAAAGAAGCATGGTAAAGATTGTCTTAAAGGGACTAGAAAATGATTTAAGTGTGGAAAAGAAGATCATCGAGCAGCTGAGTGTCGAAGTATTGGAAAAATGGTTTCTAATGATGTGAATAAAGAAAATACTGCAGAGAACGCGCCACCAACACTTCAATGATTCAAGTGCAAGGAAATGGGGCATTATGCTAATAAATGCCCTAATCCAAGGGTTAGTGATGATCGACATGAGCAACCACTTAAGGCAAAGGACAAAGGGAAGTCACTTGCGATCACCATTGGCGATGTTGAATATGAAAACGATGTGGTGGAATGATTAAGTGTTTATGTAATGGGATTCCAGAATAATGTTGTATATAGTATCGTGGAATATTGGAATATTTTGGTTTTGTTATATTGTGGTTTTCAATAATTTTATGGCATCGGTAACCATGAAAAGTGATTGAAATATTTTTGGAAAGCAGATGATATGCACATAATGAAGGGATAAAGAGAATCTAATATATTAGATAGTATTCATGAGATCAAGATTGATATAAGGACTAAGTGATATCATGGTTTGAGTATATAGAATTTTGAGGGTTTTGGTATGTGGAAAGTGTTAACTTTTAACTGCATTCATGTTTTCACTATGGTTCAATGGGTATTCATTTTCCAAGAGAATACATGATTAAGGACATCGAATGTTTGGAATGTGACCAACAAGACATATCTCATGATATACGGGGATCAACGATGGTATTAACATTCTTGTTATATGAACTCTTTGGTAATCGTTTTCACTATAATATGAGATTGGACAGCAGTATTTTGGATAAGCCTAATGATTGGAAATGATTATGTTGGATATAAGGATAGAACATTTTTCAATATTATTGATGGGATGTTATTGTAATATAGTTTTAGAAAAAGGACAACCTGCTGGATGGGCAACAACCCATCGCGTCGAAAAAAGTTATGCAAATCGAACCCACAACCGAAGTGCGACTGGCCTTTATCGCCTACCACTGGCCTACAAGAAGTCCCTGTTTAGTAGAAATTAGTTTTATTATATTAAGAAGTATAATATTAGAAGTATAAGTCCATTTTAGGAACCATATATGATTAATCTCACTATAGATGGACTTACGTATTTTTTTTGATAACTTTTACAACCTTTTGTTTGAGACAGATGGAATGACCCCTCATTATATCACATGATCTGCTAACACTTCACGAATGAAAAATTCAACTTCATTTCTATAAGATATGAAGTGGAAATTGTCCAAAGAACGATTAACGGTGGGACTATACCAAAATCACGAAAGTATTTCTTCTAATTCCAATTTCATCAACTTTAGGGAAATGATCTTGAAAACCAAAAATGTTGTCCTAGTGCTCTTATATCTGATGAATCAGATGGTACCTTAGATCATCACAAATTTATGGCTTTATGATTGATGTATTTTCTATAGCCATGTTCTATACAACTCTCTATCATAACATGGTGGTTAGATTTCTCTACCATATACATATTTTCACCTATGTGGAAACCCAGTGATTAGTTTATTTTGGTAACCGTTACATTTCATACTTTTGTTTTTAAAGATTGGTTTTGGTATTCCTTTTTACGATGTGGGTTTCTATTAAAGAAACTTTCGAGTAGTAAACCATTTATAACCCCGAAAAATTTCGAGGGCGAAATTTATTTTAAGGGGGGTAGAATGTAACACCACGAGATTTTATGAAAAATATTCTTTTTAATTTCATTAATGTATTTTGTTGTACTCTTCACCAAAAGGATCTTTCACTGCACACATCTTTGACTTGCCTTGCATTACACGCAATCACGACCTTCCTCGATAGCGTGTGTAGTACGCAATACTGAGTTTCACTAAACAACGATATGCTAGTAAAACATTATTAAAACTAGCCATTATGAATAGTAATAATCACCTTTTAAAATTTTAGAAATTTTACCTATCAAAATGGACTTCATTTTTGGATTCGGAATATCGAAATTAGCTTAGGGTGACATTTTGGTACTTTCGGATAACTTTCATATTCTGATGAATAGTGAAAATTACTAAATTTTAATTTAAAACAATTTTTTAATCAAAATAATTAATAGTGATAAATTATTAATTTGAGTGGTTTTAAATTATATTTAGAATATATTTTTACAATTTAATACAATGTTGGTCATTGGATGTAATTTCACATTTAAACCAGACATAAACAAATGTCAATCTTTTGATAGTTATTATCTCTTAAAAACACGCTATTTGTTTTGAAGACGGGAATTAATTTTTAAATTAATTATTGTAACTGATATTATTTTAATTTGGTAAAATAGATATCATTTTTGAATTCATAATATCAAATATAGCTTTGGCCTAATTTTATGTATTTTTCTGGAAACTTTCATTTTTTGATGAATAGTGAAACCACTAAGTAGTAGTTAAGAAACTGAATTTTTCATAAAACTTAATTTTACCGCTTCTTTGAGTGGAATTTAGAAAATCCAAGAGACACGGTTAATATAAATAAAAAAAATGTGGTTCAATGATATGAAAATAATTTTTGATAAATAGTAACTTTTTACTTTTTATTACCACGGTTTAAATTAAATAGGGTCATTAAGGGTAAAAATGATAATATTATTACCCTAAAACATGTCCTAATTCTATTGGATAAGTGTAATTCGACCAAAAACAACCTTAGGAATAAAATATGACCATTTAAGCACACTTGGATTAGATTAGGACATTTATTATTAATTTATTTAAAGAAGGGTTAAATTAGTTAAAATCAAAGTTTAATAAGTAAATCATTTTTAATATAGGGTTATACATAAGATAAATTCGACTATAAATATTCATTAGAATGAAAAAAAAATCCTACAAAATGATATTTTATTTGTAATTTTTATACATTAAATAATTTAATTTATTTATGACACAACGATGATGCAGTAATTATCTTATTAATGAAATATTGACATAAATGATGTTATAAATACCCAAATAAATGTAATTTGAGACTTTTTATTAATTAAACTAATTTTCTAGGATAATATTGCATGTTAGTATTGATTTAATTAACTTTTTTCGAACTAATCATTCTGTTATAATTTTCACAAAAATCAATTACTAAATAGTGTCAAAATTGACATAAAATAGTTTTTAAAACAAATATTATATTATTAATTGTTATTTTATTCAAAAAAATATAAGGTTCGGCCAAATGACTTAGATAAGGTTATATATATTAATAATAAACAACTTGGGGTTCGTTTGTCTTGTTATAGTAAGTTTATTAACCCTATAGTGTAAGAACACAAGAAGACATGGTAAAAGTAAAATTATTTTACTTAATGTTAAATCTAAATGATAAGGTTAAAATAGAACCTAAACTTGTCTAAATTCTATTGGTTGAGAGGATTTAGACCCATAACCACCTTATCTTCGAAATAAATCAAATTTCACCTATTTAAAACCGAATTTCGCTTTATAATAAAATAATATTTTTAGTTATTCCAAAGGTGCCCCTCTCCTCCCTTATAAAATGGCACCTCCTCCCTCTCTTCCTCACAACACTTTGAGACTTAAAGCTCGTCAAACATCTGTAAAAACATCTTCTCCACTTCACTAGAAACATCCTAGAGGTTCTGGTCTTCTTCAAAGACCAATTTTAGTTCCCTAAGAGGAGGTCTCAAAGAGGCGCTTCAAAGAAGAGATAATTTCCGTTACCGATTATTTCACCTTTATTTCTTCTTCCACTTCTTATTATTAGGTTGTTTCATTATGAAGTAATAACATCAGTATCACTCATATACTGATATTTTATTATAAGTATGAAACAACCCTACTTCACCATCTATCAATCCTATGGAAAACGAATTCACCGTGCGTGCGTACGTACAGAATACCGTCTCCACGTCGTGGTGAAATCTATTTTCCACCACCACCTTACTTGGATGGGTATAATGGCGTAAATAATAACTATATTTGATTATATTAAAGTTATATTGATTCTTAAATAGTATACATACATTCCAATACAGTCCCAGGATGATGAGAACGATATCATCGCTCGTGCGTACGTACGGACTACCGTCTCCACGACGCGATAAGATTCATTCTCCACTTTAACCATTCATGAATGAATATAAAGTATATATAATAAGTAATCATGAAATATATGACAAAATAATGATTCTGTATTTATGTGTTTATATATGTATGTCATCTATTTAATTCCATTCAACTCAATAAGGAAAAAAAACAGCGTTCATGCGTACGTACGGCCTACCGTCTCCATGAATAGTGTATTTCTTTCCATTTACAGATTTATTATATATATGTATATTCTGAATATATATTATATATAAATCATGTTTTATAATATGTAATTATGTAATCATGATCTAAGTAATCATATGAGTAGTTACAAGTTAAAACACGAACGACAAATGAGACGATTTTACCCAAAACGCTCTTAAACATGGAATTTACAAAAGAACGGGTAATATAAAGTCATAAGTGAACCATATATGATATCATAACAATGAGTATGATTCTGGAATAAGTCAATGACATTATTTAAATCATTATACAGGAGGTTCGGACACTTGCGAAGAAAATTGGACCTAAGGTAAGGGAAATATCACAATCTCATTTTTATCCGAGAATGTTTATACTTTAGTATTTATTGGGGTGTATTTTATCATCCAAATCCATGTTTCCTAAATATGTAATATTATTTACATCCACCTACAATTGTTTAAATACAATTTTACCCTTTGGTGAGTTTTTAGTAATGGATATGAAAGGAATATTTTGTCGTTTTTCGTACGAGGTACTTTTTGACTTTTCCGAAACAAGTACGAGAAGAATGTTTTTTTAACTTATACGGCAAGAATGGATTTTGAAAACATTATTTCCACGAAGATTCCTTTACAAGTTTTCAAGTTTATTTTTAATCAACTTCTTTTAGTTTAAAATTGTATGACATGTTAAGAAAGGAAAATATTTTTGAAGTAGGAAGGATATTTTCCTCAAGAATGGAGTTCAAGTGTTTTATCAAAATTATTTTCCATCTAAGATAATAAAGGGTTCTGTCTCAATCCCTATTATTACATTGATTTGATTATGTTGTGATGGAATTATTTTTATGAATTCCTTTATCTTATATGAATTTTTTTATGATGTCATGTTGTATAAGAATCCCATTTTTATTACATTGGTTATGCAATGATGTATGATTTATGATTTTGTGGCACACATAAGAATGGTATCATTATGAGATGGGTGGGACCTATATCTCCCTCCAATGAATTGGGTAAAGATTTTATATCTCACGAGATAGACATGGCTGGAACAGTTGTTTATACCGGTTCAGTGAAACAGGACTGAAACGAGGAGAGAACTCGGTTCAGAAAGGGACTTTTTCCACTAAGATTGTCTTGGCAATGAGTCTTGACTAATAAGAAATGATTCTCTTTGATTTTGTGTGTATGCCACAAAGTTTCATGTTTTAAGTTATGATTATTGGGATTACATTTCACTACTATTATTTATCCCATGTTATGAAATTATGATCTCTTTTACAGTTTATGATTTCCAAAAGATATGTTCTTATGAATATGACATGATTGATATTTCTTTTGTTTACCCTTACTGAGCATTTGAGCTCACCCTTTTATGTTTTCTTTTCCCCAGGATATAAAGAATGGTTTTAGGTAAGAAAAAAAAGGGAAGATATTTATGGGAGATGTAGAAGATCTTTCACCATGATTAGAAGATTACGTTCTGAGTTTCTAAAGACACTAAACTATTACAGTCCTTGTGTGTGTGTTTTTGTTATGTACTAAGTATTCCGCAAAAGTAATGTAATGTCTATGTACGTCAAGATTATGGTATCTACAGTATCTTCCCCGTGCGACCTCGGTTTCACGAACCGTCAGTGGCAGTGTGACCTTGACTCTGAGATGGAATTTATGAGTCCAATATTGGATATATTTTTTCGATGTTTGGATCGGGTACCCGAAGCGCATGGAAAATAATAGATTTAATATTATTATTAAATCTTCAACCCGCCATAACTCAGACGTGCGACGTCTGATTGGCTTGCCCTCAGTGGCGATGTAATCCTAACATCAATATAGTCGATTCAAGTCTAATGTTGAATACTAAATTCTGGTTCGTGGCTCGAGCCCTCGAAACAACGAATAATAATATTATTATTATTATTACGAAATCTTGTATCGGACATATCTCTCTCATACGGTGTCAGAATGTCGAACCGTCTGCGAGGTTGCGACCCTATAATTAAGACGGATGTTTCAAAACCAATTTTGGATATTTATGTCGAGGTTGAGGCGCGGGCCCCACGAGGCCTAGTTTGCACGTGTTGTGGTGAAATGAAACTTTTTTCACCGGATATCCGTTTTGGACCAATGGGTAGTCCATATCGTGTGTTTTTCCGTATGGATCGCAATGGTGTGACCGGTTTGGTTAACTAGTGTCACTTGATGTACGACCGGGTTGGTTCAAACCTGAAACCAACCGGGGCCTCGGTGCAGAAACGCTTATATCTCGAGTTTCAGACTTCCGATTGATGGGTCGTCTGTCTCGTTTATTTCCTCTTGATAAGACGGAACTTTTGGCATACTTTGCCCGAGTTTTGGTTGCTATTGGATAGTGACCAGGTTGGATTGTACCCGAAATCCAACCGGGCCCCTAGAACGGAAAAGCTGATATCTTTCAGACCAGCCGTCCGTTTGACGAACCATCAGTGGTGTTGGTGATCACGTTGAGAATCGGTCCCTTTGAGTTTACCCTATGAGAGTTGGGGTACTGTTGAGATAAGGCCGGGATGGTTCGCACACGAGACCAACCAGGCCCCTCAGACGAAAAGGCTAATAACTCACAGACCGGGCGTCCGATTGATGCATCGTCTGTTGCGTTGAGACCCCTTTGACGAGGCGGTCATTTGAGATATGTTTTCATGGGACTTTGAGATACTTTTAATATAGACATGTAGCTCATGGAGCGGACCCTCCTAGAGACGAGCGTGCGGAGTACAGAGACCGTGTAGCCGACTGACACCTGACGACTGCTTGACCGACTCAACTTGGAGTGAGTCAACTAGCCTAGTGGACGGAGCACTACTTTGTGAGGTTCAGACCCATGGTGGACGGAGAACTACCTGTGTGACAGTGCAGACTCACGGTACTCATCCAGAGAGTACCTCTTCAGACTACTAGGGGGTGTGCACTACTATGTTTGGGTGGCATACCCCAGTGGGAAGCACTACTGTGTTTGGGTGGCTGGGCCACGGTACTCGATAGGATGAGTACCTCATCAGTCTTAGGTTAGTGAGCAGTAACTCAGAGTCATGGTATGACCACTGTACACCTCAGAGATGGGGCTCTTCATCAGTTACGGTTTCAATAATAACAATCCTGGTTTGAGGTGAGTCTATATTCCCGGTGTTTCCTCATGATTGAGATGGGTTACTTGAAAACTTAGGTATATGTATGGGAATATTCCTAAGTAGTGTTTATCTATTGAGATCTTCGTTGTGGTTATCCTTGTTGGTTTTAGTGAGACCTTGAGGGTCTCGGGGTCCCTACTGAGTATCATTATACTCACCCCTGCATGGGCTATGCCCGCACCTAGTTGTGTTGATTGCAGACGACGGGCAGTGCTGACAGAGGCCGAGTGTTCGAGGACTGGACGGTACCCGGAGGTGGACTACAAGACGAGTCAATACCCGGAGGTGGACTACATAACGAGTCAGTTTCTGGAGGTGGACTTCACGGTGAGACGACACTCGGAGGAGGTTGACGGGCGAGAGCGTAGTGGGGGCTATCTGTACCTACACTTCAGGAAGTACCCGTGGTGGATGATCGAGGAGCTGCGCCATATGTATCTACCCTTGATGTAGGATCCGAGGAGGACGACCCAGGAGCCGCTTCCGTTCTTCTAGATATTGTCATTTTCTATTGTAGTTTGTTCAGTTGTAGTTGTACTTTCATTGGGGTTTGTATTCTAACCCATTTACCTTTCAGCACTTTCTGTTGTACTTAGTGTTTTACTTCCGCTTGTACTCTGTGGTTATTGTTTACTTTTATAAAGGAAATTCCTTCCTTGTTATCGGGATTTATGCCTTTGGTGCTAGTCGCCAGCCCCTGGCCAATGGAAGGAGGGCTTGGTGTAGTCACGGAACGGGCCCTAAGGACGGGTCGTGACAAATTGGTATCAGAGGAGTCGGTTCTACCGCAGAACATAAAACTCTGATATTTTATTTCTGTGAAGCAATAGTGCTAAGAGTACCGAGTGTGGTTTTCAGTTCAGGGAGTCCACTGTTGGTGTGGGCGGTCGACGTATCCATACACCAGGACCCTTACAACTGATTTCCGACTTTGTGCACGAAAACTCTGATTGCGTGTGTGTTTCCAGATGTTTTTAAATGTCAGCTCAAACCAGGTCAGCTCACCAGGTATAATCGTTTGACCATGTCATGTTGTTTCTTTCAGGATGCCTTTTCATGGACGACCAGCTAGAGCCCAGAGGGATGTGCGTACTGACAGCCTGCTGAGCGATGAGGCTTTGGTACAGGGCCCTCTTACAGTTGAGGCACCAGCGGAGGCACCAGCGGTACTACCATACGTTGGGCCACCGATGCCACCAGCCCCAGCAGTAGGCGATGCACACCACTTGAGTGCACTGCACGAGTTCCAGCGCTAGATGCCACCCAGGTTCTGTGGAGAGACGGACCCACAGGCGACTGAGGATTGGCTAGGGGCAGTGGTGACAGTCTTCAGGCTAGTGGGGACGCCTGCAGAAATCATGGTGATCTTTGCTGCCAGCCTTCTTCAGGAAGCAACATGTAGGTGGTGGAGCCACTTGTCTCAGTTTTGCGACAGGATGACCTTCACATGGGAAGACTTAGAAACCTTCTTCAGGGTGGATTTTGTGCCAGTAGCTCTACACCCTTAGCGTGTTCAGGAGATTATACCTTTGCCGCGTGTTTTTTGATCAGTAGCCGAGTCATCTGTGGGATGTAGAAAGATGATGAAGTGGTCCAAGAGGGCTAGAGCCAGCCGTATGTGGAGCCGGAAGTGTTATGAATGCGGCAGGAAGGGTCACCTAGCACATGACTGTCCGACTCCTCGTACAGTTGATCCATATGCTTTAGAGGAGCCACCGAGGCAGAAGCAGCAGCGGGTTCTTGAGAAACAGCCGAGCAGTGGACAAGGCAGTAGAGCTCCGGGAGCAGGTGGATAGGATATGAACTAGTGGATACGTCACTTGTACGTCTAGTTCCATGTTTTTGTTGTATTAGTGTCTTTGTACTGTGAGCATCAATAATAAAAAGACACTTATCTTTGTGATGTTTTCTTTCCCATCCTTTTTGTTTGGTTGATACTGAGTGGTCCTGGTTAAGACTGTTGACATTACCCTCACTTTCAATATTTCTACTGGAGGAGACCCAGTGACCTCACACAGATGCCGACGGTGTGACTCAACCCTTGGAGGCGATAGTGACAGTTGGATCTCTTGGTAGTTACGTCCAGGCCTTACGACGTCATCCATGGAATGAATGCGTCATTCATGTCAGGATTGATTGTATTAGATAATGGGTGTGGTTCATCCGGGGGATTAGACCGAGTTTCTCCATTCGTCAATGGACAATTTTTTTAGCAGCTCTTACAGATCGTAGGCAAAAACGGTGAAGATCATCGAGGAGCGGATGAAGACTGAACAGTACGGTAAGAAACAGGAAACTGGCGCCAGTCGTAGAGACTCGAGCATGTTAAATGTTTCAAGAAGAGGAAGATTTAAGGAAGGATGAGTCTGCGAAGTAGCAGACGTGGAGGCAGCGCTAGGAGAGTAGCATGAGGTGGTTTACATCTTAACATGCTACAACCACCCGCCTTTGTTTTCCCCACCAGGCTCAGGTAGCTGGGGGGCAAGGGAAGAGGGTAGCTGTGTGCGGTCAGGGAGAGTAACCCGATGGCTCTAAGAATGATTTTAGGGAAAGTATGTGTCCACTACTAGATACTGTAGTAACGGACGTCGATATGAATCATTCCTTGCTTTCACAAATCTTGTTCCAGACCTGGAGTTTCTGGTAAGCCGTGGACTCGATCCTCACGTCTGGAGATACCTTGGGAGAAGAATCGATAATCACACTTACGCCGACAGTGTGATCAGACCCTCAAGGCGAGAGTTTTGGTTGGAATCTCTTGGTGGCAACGTCGAGGCCTTACGACGTTGGTTTGAGTATGGACTGGGCAAACACAGTTCATATACAAATTGATAGTATTAGGAAAAAAGGTTGTGGTTTAACTATGACATTGGAATGGGTTTTCCCTTGGTCGGAGATAATGGAAACCTGAGGCAGCATAGGGTAACTCATGCACAGGAGGGTGAGACTGATCACTATTGAGTCAGTCAAACATACCCTCGTGGAAGCCGCCGTTTTGAGTTCCAGTTCTAAACAGGAATTGGAGACCTCTGGATTTCGAGGATGATGATCACGTCTTTATAAGGGTCTCACCTCGACGAGGTTTACGGAGATGTGTCCGAGGCAACAAGTTATCTCTGAGGTTCAACGGACCTTTCTAGGTCCTCAGCTGGGTAGGCGAGGTGGTTTACCGCATGACCCATCCACCTCAGTTGCACCAGGTGCACGACGACTTCCACATATCTCAACTGAGGAGATACATGCACGACCCTTCACACATCATCAACCTCAGGTAGTTGGAAATCGATGACAGGGTGACATGCACGGAGGTTCCAGTGGAGATCTACAATCGACAAGAGCGAGCCCCTAGAACGAAAAAGATGATATCTTTCAGACCAGACGTCCGTTTGACGAACTGTCAGCTGTGTTGGTGATCATGTTGAGAAACGGTTCCTATGAGTATACCCTATGAGTGTTCGAGGTACAGTTGAGATATGGCCGGGTTGGTTCGCTCACGAAACCAACCAGGCCCCTGGGACGAAAAGGCTAATAACTTACAGATCGGGAATCTGATTGACGCATCGTCTGTTGCTTTGAGACCCCTATGACGAGGCGGTCCTTTGAGATACTTCTTCACGGAACATTGTGATACTTGTAGTATCGACCAACAGCTCATGGAGCCGACCCTCCCGGAGACAAGCGTGCGGAGTACGGAGACTGTGTAGCCGGATGAGACCTGACGACTGCTTGACCGATCGACTCGTTGTGTTTTGGATAGCCCAGTGGGGAGCGCTTGGTTTTAGCGGCAGACCCACGGTGAAAGAGCTCTTGGTTTTAGTGGCAGACCGGCGGTACTCAACAGAAGGAGTACCTCTTGAGGCTATGAGGTGGAGCGCTTGGTTGTAGTGGCAGACCCTTGGCGGAGGAGCGCCTGGTTGTAGTGGCAGACCCGCGGTACTCAACAGAAGGAGTACCTCTTGAGGATATGAGGGTGAGCGCTTGGTTGTAGCGGCAGACCCATGGTGGGAATCACTTGGTTATAGCAGCTGGCCCACAGTACTTGACAGGAGGAGTACCTCAGCAGTCTTAGGTTAGTAAGCAGTACCTCGGAGTCGTGACAGGACCACTTTACACTCTAGAGACGGGGCTCTTCAGCAGTTATGGTTTCGATAATGAAAATCATGGTTTGAGCAGAGTTTATGATCTTTGTGTTTCCTCATGATTGAGATGGTTTACTTGATAACTTAGGTATATGTATGGGCATATACCTGGATAGTGGTTATCCGTTAATTTCATAATCATTGTGTTTCCTCATGATTGAGATGAGTTACTTGATAACATAGGTATATGTATGGGCATATACCTAAGTAGAGGTTAACTATTGAGATCATCTTTGTGGTTATCCTTGTTAGTTTGTGTGAGTCCTTGAGGGTCTCGGGGTCCCTACTGAGTATCGTTATACTCACCCCTGCATGGGCTATGCCCGCATCTTGTTGTGTTGGTTACAGACGACGAGCAGTGCTGACGGAGGCCGAGTGTTCAAAGACTGGACGGTACCAGAGGTGGACTACACGATGAGACAGTACCCAGAGGTGGACTACACGACGAGTCAGTATCTGGAGGTGGACTTCATGGTGAGACGACATTTGGACGAGCTTGACGGGCGAGAGCGTTGTGGAGGCTATCTGTACCTACCCTTTAGGTAGGATCCGTGGTGGATGATCCAGGAGCTGCACCATCTGTACCTACCCTTCAGGTAGGATTCGAGGAGGACGACCCAGGAGCCGCTTCTATCCTTCCTGCTTTTGTCTTTTTCTGTTGTACTTTGTTCAGTTGTAGTGGTACTTTCTGTAGGTTTTATATTCTGTCCCATTTACTTATCAGCACTTTCTTTTGTACTTAGTGTTTTACTTCCTCTTATACTCTGTGGTGTTTTGTTTACTTTTATAAAGGTAATGCCTTCCCAGTTATTGGGATTTACGCCTTTCGTGCTAGTCGCCAGCCCCTGGCCTATAGAAGGCGGGCTTGGGGTAGTCACATCATGGGCCTAGAGGACAGGTCGTGACATTACATGACCCGTAGGTCTTGGTAAATATAAAGATTATACATGGATATTATTCTCCCCATATTTTTTTGGTGATATTAGCTCTCCACCTTCGCATATCTTATTCAACTAGGCTTCCCATGAAATCATAGACTGGACCCCCCATTCCATCTAACTTGTAGTGTGCTTTGTATGACATAATATGTATTTTTTAAATATACCAATGTCTTTGAAACCCCATTTAATGGGGAACACTATAAAATCAACATTAGGTGTCTATGAAGTAATAGGAAAAATACAATTGATTTATTTGTAAAATTTAGGAACCAAAAACAAGTCATTATGAGTTATGTTTTCCATGGATGCCTATATATAAATTTTTAGATGTTTTAAACACTAGAAAATTCATACAACAGTCAAAACCAAATAAAACTGTCTCATATTTATGTGAAATCATGGTAAGATAATCATTGAATTATTGATTTCATATAAGAATTGACAGCACATCCATTCGAGATGTATTGTAATAGGAATAACTCAATATTTAGTTTTCAAATATATAAGATTCTTTATAAATGTATGTCAGGGATTCCAAATGATGAAAATGTGGGATGGATATGATATAACAGGACATCAAACATTGATTGGTTTTTTAAATATAGAAATTGATAAACCATAATTTCATGATATGTTGACTTTGGATCCCTATAATTGAGTTTTTAATGATTTAATACACGTAAACTCGAGTGTAATAGTAAATAACATAAACTACATCAATGAAATTTCCCTACTTATATTTATTTTATATAGTATGAATCATATAATACTACATAGATTACATGATATAATCATTATAAATTATGGATAAAATAATGAAGAGTTATTTCTAGACGTTAAGAACCTATACAGATGAGATAGTAACTTTCCCTTATAAATAGTAATATGAACATTATAAATAGTAAATAATACTAGTTAATAGTATCCCCACCAATGAAATTATAAATATAATTTAACATCTCATAAGTTAAATTATGACATAATTATATCATAGTAAATGTAAGTGAATATTTACAAAAATTAATATTAAAGTGTTGTTATTTTTATAAGTCCTAAATATTTAATTACAATGTTATAATTAATATGATTATTTAAATCATAATTTATTTTCAAAAAATGGATTCAAAAATAAATATTTTATATTCTTATAATTTTAGGAAAATTTTATGAGACCTTAGTTAATTTGTGAAAGAATTATAAAAACAGTTTTAAATTTAAAATATGTATTTTTAAGTACATAATTATATTTAAAAATATATTTCACATATTTATTAATTTATTTTGATAAAATTGTGTACATTTTTTAATTGTACACATCAAAAAATTGATATGGTAAAATTTGGGGTTTTGTTAAATACATGAATTTTGTTAATAGTAAAATATGATAATTTACAGTATAAATACATTATATTCTAAACACACGGTTCCTTATGTCATGGATGATGTAAGAATATGTGGTTCTACCAAACCTGCACTTATTAATATATTTATTCACAAGAGACAATACTATTGTTTCTGTTGACAAAAATAATTAAATAAAAATAAAATAATGAGAAATCACCCCTCTCTGACACTATAAAAACCACCCATCATCCCCCTCTAAAATTAATTCCTATAATAATTTAATCATGTAAATGTTCTTCCAAATTCCACTTAAATAGTATCTCTACAAATCTACTATCTCTTGGTATTTCCATAACACCAAAACCCCTATCCTTAAGGAAGTTATCAAGGAGTTTAATTCCAAAGGAAAAAAATATTCCTTTTCATTCTTTTTCATCTTACATTATTTTCTTACTTTCACATCACCCCCTCTATTAAAAAGATAATTTTAAGTGAAATATTATAAATATACTATAATGGTATACATTAATGGATGGACCATCATCAACCGCCTTACTCTCTTATTTCTTATTTTAAAAATGAAATCATCATCTAGGAGGTGCTGATTTACCACATTCATGGATGACGAACCATAATTATTCTATATCCACTTCAAGGATGGTCATGAAACAGTTATAATGGTTGAACCATACTATAATATATTTATTATAACCTATATTATTATTCATAACCAGTATATGTAAATAATAATAATTCATACGGCAAAACTAGTTTTTGATGAATGAAATACCATTATAATAGTCTAAATTAATATCATTAATGTGTTATATTACAAATCATTTTCCTACCATATAATAAAATAAATTATATAAACATTTATTAATATTTATGTTAATAAATATCATATAAATTCCATACATGAAAATCTACAATCATATACATGTATACCTACTATGAAAACTAAGTAAACGAACTATCCCGAGTGATAAAATAGTATCTTATAACGCATCAAAAAGGACATAAAGGAATATAAAAAAATTATAAAAAAACAAATACAATAATATAATGTTTTTAATTATTTAATCAATAGATTTAATTTTAACATCCATTATGTTAAGGTCAAGTGCAGAACTCATTCATACATAAGGTAAGTGTTTCTACCCAAACCTCTATTTTCTTTCTGGTTACTCAAATTATTTACTATCCTCAATGAAATTATTAAATATTCTTATTTATTACTAAAATTTATTTTAATGTGTTATATATTGGTTTACCAATAATAATAATTCTTTATTTTATGTACATTTACATGTTTTAAAAGGATCTTTAAAAAATCCATCTCGATAAACAAACCCGTTTCAAGGGAACTTCTCGAATTATTACCATAGTCCAAGTACACTAAATAACCTATTTTAATCTCCCATTATTTTACTAAAATAACTAATTTTATTATTAATAAACAATCCTAGTTCACTTATTTTTTTATATAAATATTATTCAAAAAATCTCTTCTTTTCTATGTAAAAGTGTATTTCTCTCATGAATTACTCAATAGTTTTAAAAGAGTATTTTCGTTTATTTCAAAACACAAGTTTATTATTCTGTTTAATCGGGATTCATAATTTATGATATAATACACCAAATTTTATTAAATCTTTTATAATTAGTTTTACTATGGATGTACTATTTTGATACCATTCACCTTATTACATAGAATGGTTAGTGATTGTGTTTACATATTGGGGAATGCTATTCATATTTCATATTCATAAGTTTTATTGTTTAACTCCATTAGTATGATGAATTAATTAGAATTATTATGTGATGTGTGGGGATAGATATATCATCTCAATGCAACTATTGGTATCATGAGACAAAACAGATATAGACTTGGTTGTGGGGTTTCCCATTTTCAGATATTGTTTTTGTCGGGCCTTAATATTTTTTTTATCTCCAACGAGGCCTCGATAATATTGTTTAGATGTCCCACATTTTTCATTCCCTCATTATGAAACTTTTAATTTATTTCCATTTAGTTTAGTCAACAAGTATAATACAATTTTAATGTTTTATTATGGAATTATTTAATCATATTTTATTCCTACCATATTTTGTTAATTATGATGGTTTAAGGGTATGTGTACTTTTTAGTTATTCTCTATACCATATTACAAATTCTTATAATATTTTTATTTCCTTTACTAAGCATCTCAGATCACCCCTTTATTATTTTTTATTTTTCCAATATTTAAAGAATTATATAATGAATGGATTTCAGTGATAATCTATGATTTGTTGACGTTTCTAAATGAATTACTATATTGTATTCCATTTCATGTTGTAATGTAAAACTCATGTATATAGATTTTCATACAATTATAATAAACTATTCGGTCTTCTTGGATGCATCATCCTTGTTTATATGTTAATGTAATGAAATAAGGCACCAGATATGAGTAACTGGGATTTGAGACTTCATAGTAACAACCAAAACCATATGAAACTACATCATAAATGTCAAATCATGGTAAAACCACCATTGATTTTTTTTGTGTACATGAATACAACACATCCATATAAGGTGTGGTGTACTCAAAATGACTTAAAAATGTGTTTCTATGATACCAATGTCTTTAAAAATGTGTGCTTCTAGGTTAAAACTATGAAAATGAGAACATATTACTATGAAATCATAAGAAAATTACTACATATTGATTTGTGAAATGCCCGAATAGATGAAATTGCATTTAGAGTTATGGTTTTCTTCATATTCCTTTAAATTACTTTTTAGTATTATGGATCACTAAACTCTGCATGAAACGATCATAACCACAGAAAATGACTATAGAATGAAATGAAATCATTGGACAACAACCATTGAATTATTTATGAAATAAAATACATTCTTCCATATAAAATAATTTATATATTGTTTTTATTTAAATTTTATGAGGACTCTATGCCATTTTAAAATATTATTAGGTTGTTATATACTTATCCTTTTCGAGTTCTAAGTGACAAATAATATAATAAATATGCATTTTTAATTTTTAAGGTTTTCTATATGATATATTATTTGTTTCATATTAACATTTTTTATATTTTATTAATAAAATAAAATATTTTATATGAAACATTGTAAATATATTCTATGTATATTCTCTTTCATATTTAATTTCGTAACTTTCATTTTTTCATTTTAGGAGATTTATGATGGTAGTAGGTAGGAGGATGATAATTTAGATCCATGAAATTATTAAATGTTATTCATGAGGGTTCTTATTTTTTGTTTTATATTTAAATATTATCATTGATTCAATTGTAATGTTGATTTATTTTGTTTAGTTCAAATATTTTGGCTTTTTTTGTTCCAGTTGATGAGATTTTTTGGTTGGTTCTAATTGATGAGATGATGTGGTGGTAGATGGATGCATAAGAGTTTATGGGATGGTTGTATATTTTCTATGGTTATTTTTTGGTGAACATATTTACTATGTATATATTTATGATTGATTTATGGATTGACTTGGGTACGAGTTAGTTGTTGTATAGTTTGACCAAGGTTTGGGTTGATTGAATTTGTATATATTTGGGTATGGATATATGATTGTATATGTATAATGAGTTTATTTTTCATTTAATTTTTATTTTATTTCATTCCTGAGGTTTCTAAATTATATTATTTCTAAAATATTTAAAAAATTAAAATTTTATGAAATACATGTATTGGTAGTTTATAATAACAAAAATTAAATATATTTTCTAAATGTTATTTTGTGGTCCTTATCATTACTCAGTGATAGATATAACGATTTCTATATATTTTAGTAGTGATAATGTTAATTTAATAAATATTATTTTTAAATTATTTAAAAAAAACTACTCTCCACTAAATTAATTGGGAACCACCGCTAAATTATCTATATCTGAGGCATATAAAAACTATCAATAAATAGGAAAAAGCACTGCTAAATGATTTCAAATAGTGAAAAACGTGGTTGTTTTTCTAACCACCGCTCAACTGTATAGAGGTTTTATAAACCTCCCCATAATGAAAAAACAACCACCACTAAGATTTTCTTTTTTAGTTTGAATGTTATTGATAGGGTGAGTAGGGGTATGGGATGTGGGATGGAGGGAATTTTTCAATAAAAATCTGAATTTATTAAAAATCAAGTTTTATAACACTTTTAACTATGTTTTTATAAACATAGGTGATTGTGGAGTTTCTCGTTAGTTATTTTTATAAACATCACTAAAAAAATTTCAATTTATTTAAACAACAGTAGAATTTTATAACTCATTTACTAATGTTTTTACAATCATTTATAAAGGAGGTGTCATTTACTTGTGTTTCTACCAATGATATTTAATTATGGTTTCTTTAATTATATATGTTTATAAACAATACTAATTAGTGAATCCTTATTTAATGACATTTTTATGAAACATTTTGAAATGAATTAACACCTTTTTAAAATGTCATTATGTGAAAAAAAAACATCACTAATCAACATTATTTTGATAGCGAACTTCCATATAATAAGTACAAAACATATATGTGGACGAAATGGTGTGTCATTGTTTGCTTGTACATTCCATAGTCTATTACCATGCTTGTATTCTCTGGCTCACATGGATGTACATTAGTTATTCCAATGTACACTATATCATATAGTGCACCATTCTAATACTCATGTACACTAGTCATTCCCATGTATACCAGTTGGGTGTGTTCCCATTGACCATGTTCAGTCCAAATTATATATTGTATTCATGTTGGGTCACTAATTAAGGGTTTAATTATGTGATAAAAATATCCCAACAGGTCATATTTATCCATGCATGTATATGTTATCCTCTTTAGGAAGGACTCCACAAAACGTGTGTTATTTTGAACAACATGTCATGCATATCAAATTTTTTAAGAATGTTTTGTCTTATATATATGTATCTCCCACACCACTTCCACCTCTAATTCATCATGGAATTCACCATATATCTCATATCTAGGTTTTACCATTCCTAATCCATCACTAGTTTCCAGATTTTGACAACTCTTCTTCTAAGGAGGCACATCCCATCACACCACATCACTAAAACACCGAACTAAAAAATGAACAATATCTATCCAGAACATGATCATTTGTCATAGTCATCACACCGTGATCAAACCTGTGATATTGATTATGAACCTAAAAAAATTATCTATTTCCCAAAAGTTTTATTATTCAATGATCAATTTCATTACATCATCAAACTGATGGGTGAAATGAAAGACTTGCAAGGGACAATCAAAGAATGAGGGGTGAAAATCAAGAAATACCAAAATGATAACATATATTTCTTAAGTTTTTATGGTTTTCTTTGATTTTTATAGATTAAATGATTATCTATTAATTATAAAAAATTACCAACCAACCATATATAAATTCATAATACAAGGATGAAATCTCTCAATATTTAAAATAATGATCACCCTCTGAATTAATTTTATAAAAGAATTTTTTTTCATATGTAATAATAAAAAGGAGGATAAATCAAGAAAAAAAAATTCTTACCAAAATATTAGATCCATTTATGATGAATAATGATTTATATGTCATTATCATTTTAATGATTCAAGAACATCATTGTTAATGATAAAATCCTTGAAAAAACAATCGTCAATCCACTATCTCACTATCATCCACGAATGATCTCCTTTATTATCATATATAATCTCTAGGTTTTTTATATTAACCATATAATTTGGTTGTAACCATTGTTAAATATAAGAGGTATTAGGCCAAATCCAAATTATAACAAATAAATTAATTTAAATATTTTTTTATTCCACCAAAAAATTATCTTAAAAAACATGACACATACAATGGTTATGTATAAACATGATTAAATAATATATTACATATTTAATTTATTAATTATATTTTCAATTATAAATTCTATTCAGGAGTTATAGAATTATTTTTGGAAAACATTTCTAAATGATATAATATATTTAAAAATTTTAATATATCAATATCGAGGCCCCTGAGACCTAAAATCTCACGCATACTCTCAACCTAGGTCCAAAAATAACATTTAATTTATTTTAATGTTATAAAAGTAAAATTACAGTTGTTACATAAAATATTTGAAAGGGGAAATCAAATGTTGACATTTACTATTCCTTGGGTCAAATATGGATCTACAATTATCCATATTTCTCATCTAAGAAATTGAAGGGGGATTCTCCATTGACCACTATAGAATCTAGTAAATTAACGTAAATATGAAATTTTCATTAATATTTGGATTTCTTATTTATATTTTTTATATAGTCACACAAAATATTTTATACATGGGTAAGAACCAATCCTTTATTTTCTTTTTTTTGATTGTTTTGGGAATTGTTTTTTTTAACAACCAGCAATGCACATAACCATTATCTATATAATATTGGGTAAATTATTATAATAATTTTTAATTTGGTGGTCTTATTGTTTTTAAAAAATAATCATTTTATGTTTATTCTATTTTTTTCCTAAATCACAGGGTAATCCTCGCCTTTTAATAATATAAAATGGATGGTATTATATAAGGAATGTTAGTAACTGTCAAATCAATTCTTTTTTTAATCTATTAAATATTTACTAAATTATAATCCATGAACTATGGATATTGAACTATATATGATGACTTTCAGTTTTTTTCTATTCTCAATAAATGAATATTTCAAAAATTTCCTAATTTTGTTGTGTTTTTGTTCTGGGAAATTTTGGATTGTTATGAACAATTAAAATGGATTTAGTTTCTGACCTCATCTAATATCTCAATGTTAACATCCCCAAATAGGGAATATTATTTTATATGTTGAGATGAATCATCGATTTTCATTGATTTATCTATGCATTACAAATAATCATGTAATTAAAAAGATTGGAATTTTTTAAGATGACTAAATCATTTAACACTTGAATCAGAATATAAAATGTCTTTCAATGATAAATGTTTTTTCTTATCCATAAAAAATAATTATTATAGTGAATTTAGAATATATTTAACTTTATTAAATTCTAATATATCTTTTAGGTTAATATATTTGTAAATTTGGTCATAATTATTAAATAATAATACCATATATATATATGGGATTCCACTACTCAATGTCAATTTTTTACACTAAAAAACATTAAAACAAACAATTTTTATTTTTTGGATATATCATTACAATTTTATATTGACCTCATCCTTGTCCCGATACATAAATAAAACACAATGTAAAAATATTAAAATATGTGATGTGCAAAAAACTCTTATTAAGGGACATCAAAAAGAAGAGATATTTGATTATAGTGGAAGATATTTAATCCCATAAAAATCATTTTCATAAAACCATACTTTTGTTCCATAAGAAAAATATTTTTAATAATATAACAATAATTTATTTTTAAATCACAAAATTTTAATGAAAACTACTTATAAAGATTAGAAAAGTATATTATGTTCATCGGGATATCATCATTATAAAACCCTTAAACAATATTACAATTTCATTCAAAATATGTATGAATTATAATATAATTATCTATAAAACATAATATTTTCCCAATTTATTGCTTTTTTATCTAGGTTCACTGATCATATAAGCTATAACCAGCTCACCCAATGTAATATATGAACACCAATAATATAAGAGATAACTATATCACATGTGTGGTACAATGGTTCACAAACATTTGAATGGAATGTTCAAGGACAATTTCATGTATATAAATCTTGAAAAAATATTTCAATCACATATAAAAAAATTTAGATATCAACATACTATTTCATAATACATTATCATTTGAATATGAAAATATATTGAATAATATAATTATAGTTTTCATTTATAGAAAACATAAATGCATGTATAAGATACCAAACATCAAATAATAGTAATAGTGGTGGGAAAGGTGTTTGATATTGTATACATTAAAATAATTCATTTTATTCATAACATGACTAACCCATGCCAAATAAATCAGTTCCATGAAAATATCATTTAAACATTTATAATCAATCGAAATAAATATTGACTATTTTATCATTACAAAATATCCCTAGTGTATTATATGTTAAATCATGTATTATTGTGATTCTTGAATATAAATACAATTAAAAATTAACTAATACATTTTTTAAGAAAATAACATTTCCATTTTTAAATCACTTATTTAAAAAATTGTGTTATTATAGTCGAACATATTATTATTGGAAAAATACCATGTAAAATTTTAATCTATACTTCACAAAAAAGTATTCATGACATACATAAATGTTATTCACCCTATATAAGTATAGAAATTATAACTTTATGAATTTTTTTGGAAAATTCACCAAGAAGCTCATTTGGAAAATGATAAAAGATTATTTTCAGACCATTTTTCAAATATTTAAACCTAGATTTAAATTAATTCTAAAAATAATAAGAGTATATAGAAAAACATAATTAAATATTTTTTATAAAATAATCAAAAGGATATGGAAGAAAAAGAATGTTTGAAGGGAAACTTGAATAACTATTTTTAAAAGAATGTCCCTTAACATGAGTCCAAATCATCAAATATGTTCTTTAACATTATGAATAATAAATTTAGTTTAATTTATAATTTTTTAATAACATTTTTTTAAGATTACTATTACTTTAATTTTAAATCTAAACTTATTATCTATATTTACATAATCAAATAAATTTGTGTCAACTGTTTTGATGATATTTGTCACGTAAGTAAAAAATAACATTAGATTATTGAATATGATCAAATAATTTGATACTCCTTCATTGTTAGAATAATAATAATGAAATAGTTATAATTTTTTCAAATAAATTATACATTTAAAACTAATTTTGAAATATAGTTATGAAAAATGAACTATGTTACAACAATGAAGATTGTAGGTCATGCAGACAAATTAGTGGAATTTACATTTTCAAACGATCATTTTGGAAATAGGGTGAGTATCATTTTACCTTTATATAATTATCATTATATAAAAATAAATTCTTTATTTAAACTTTTTTATTTTATCCATGTGATGTGGGGATGAAAAATTGATCACATTGCATTAAGGATGTGGAAGACCACATGTACATATGAACATCATTATGATTTTCTAGTATAAGGAATTGTAAGATAATATGATTTCTATTATCATATTATATTGATTAATATTTCATTTATATAATATATATTACATAAATCGATCATTATAACTTTCCCATTGATTTTTTAATGTAAAATCACATCGGTTCAAGAGGTGGTAGTTTACCATACACATAATCAATAAATTACATTTACATATGATAGATGATGATGATTTATATAAGTTATTAAATTAATATAACATCATCCAAGTATATGAAACATAATTATTTTAACAAATAATTTTGGTTAATGAATATTTTAATATGATGGATGAAATAATTAGTTAAAAACACTCGATAAAAAATGATACATCTTATTCGAACAACCTCCATGGAATAACACCTTAAAGCCATTTTGGTAGGTATTATAACAAAACCAAGAACTATAAAATTAGGAAAAGTATTCTAGGAATTTATTGTGGTATATTTTTGAAAAACAATATTTATTTTGTTATGGGAAATAAAGGGATGAATATGTTTTGATTTTAATATAGTGTAAATGATCTCTTTGATTTTCTCAAAATTGTAAATTAATATTAATTAATTTTTCAATTTTAAATCATTACAAACTAATTAATCAATAAAATATGATAATTTTGGGCATATATAATCTCATACAATAATAATTATAGAAGTTTATTATATTTTTATACCCTTATCTTTTGGATTTAACTTCTTGTTTATCACTTTTAAACATACTATGACAACAATGATTTCTAGTCATTAAGGGTCAATATAGTTTCTATAAACTAAAAAATTACCAATAAATGGACCATTTTTTTATAAACCATTATGCTAATAACATAAATGAATATGATATTTCTAAGAATTATATATTATTTTATAATATAATTTTTATTATAATATGTCATTAATGTCTATTTTTAGAACCATTCATTACTTTGACTCTAATAACATAAATAATAATTAAAAAATAAAAAATTTATATAATTAAAATTCCATTTTCATATATAAATTTCATGTATCATGTTATGTTTCTCAAATTTTATTTCTTTAAATAAATTTTATCACATTTATTTCATTTTAATATTAGTTGAATTATTATCGTGTCAATGTTGTGTGAGTATTTATGGTTCTTATTTCATAAAAAAAATATTAAAAAATATCATCATGATATAAATATTTTATATATTAAATTTATATTTATAAATGAACATATCTTTTAGTTATACATTTGATAGAAATATTTAATTTAATAAAAAGAGTTACATTATTTACTTTTCTATAAATAAAATATAATAAGGGTTATAATCATGCCCAAATTGAATTAATGCCATATTTCATAATTATGGTTGAAATTGGATGATATTTAAAATTAAAATAATCTTATTCATTGTTTTATAGTCATTTTTTAATCTTTATTAGCTTATTTTTAACGTTAATGACATGATTTACCATTAATGGTTGTAAAAAAGTTGTAAATATTACTATAAATAATGACAAAAATGTACCTATTTTTCCAATTTAGAACCAATGATTAAAAATTTGGAATAAATTTTAAAAAAATTAAAAACACATAGACAGTATATTTAATGCAAATTCCAATTTTAAAAATTCCACGAAAAATGTGTTTTTTAAAAAATAACATTTTAAAGATTAAAATGTTTATATACTAAATTCATGTAAAAATACATTTCAAAAATGATAAATGGTAATATTTAATTAAAATTAACTAATTAAATTTTTATTTCTATTTTAAAATGGAATTTTATTATTAAATACATTAAAGAAAAATAAAATTTCTAATAAATTTAATATTTTAACTATTCACTGAAAAAACAATCTTTTCTGAAAAATATAATACTTTCTCCCAAAGAAATTTTTGTTATGATGTTTAAAAAATTGATAATAATTTATTACTTATTTTTTTTAAAGTAACCAAAATTAGTTATATCACTTTTTCACAAAAAAAACTTAAAAAAAACCTTTTGGAGAAAGTAAATCATTGATGATGAGAAAAAAATACACATAACCATTTAAACCGACATATGTATTTATTAAGTGCTTCTCCGTTATAGTCTATTATTCAATAAATTTCATTTATTTCCAGTTTAGTTTTTTATTATGGGATTTATTTTTCATGAATATGCAATTTCATGACTTCCCAATTTCTAATTATGGTGTTAATATAATAAAACTATATTTTTAAATTTCTTCAAAACAAAATGAAATTGTTCTTAATTTAAATTTTTATACAATCACTCAAAATGATTAAAATAGTGACAATATTCTATAAACATATTTAATGTTTTTTTTTGGGTTATAATATCCTCAGACCCGTACCCCCAGATCTAGTTTTAATATTACATTTCTGGCTTTAATAATACTGAAGGTGAAAAAAATTTCTCTATTCAAAACATATAAAATTAGAAGAAAATATTGGATAATATACATCCTCAATAAAATTTTAGTTTTATAATTTTAGAGAATTATCATAATTTATTATACAAAAATACCAATGTTTATTAATGATCATTTCTACCAACTAACTCATCTTTTTTACTTCTAATTATGTCATCTTAAACATCCATATGAAACCCTTCCAAAAAAAATTCCATCTATGCCATTGTTAATATCCTAGGGAAATGGAAACATAAGAATTGTTAGATAAAATTCTCAGTAAGGGTAAAAATAATTATTAGTAATTGAGTTTTATAAATGATCATAATAATTTTATAAGTGTAAGAATTCATAATCAATGTGCATCAGAATATCATTAAATAAATAATACCCATAAATTTATAAGTCATCAATCATGAAATATGGAATAAGAATTTAACAAAGTAAAGAGTCATAGGAATCAATATTAATGAGCCATTATATATCAATATTGATTATAGGAATCGTTATATACCCATATAAATCATAGATAAAAACATAATGGTATCCTGAAAAACTATTTTACAACAATTTAAAAATATATATAAATAAGCAATATGGTTGACATCAATCATGATAGTTCCCAATATATTGGAGTGATATGTCATACCACTTAATCCATGGTGTATCATGGTACAAAAAATCCCCAGGTAATAAATAATCACTCTTTCATGGATTATAATGAAAACACTTATCCATGGTTTATAAAATAACAACCCATCATTAAAAAAATTAGATAACTGTATCTTGAATAATATATATAGTGTATTAATTTCATTATAAACTCATTGGACTGAAATTTATTCATTTCAAATCATTATTAACCCCTGGATAATTTTGATTTTCTATAACATTCTCTGTTAAATATAATTAACCCATGGAAAAACATACAATTTTTTACCAATATCATTAAAACATGACTAACCGGATTAAAAGAAATTGATTCCATGTTAATATCTATAGAACAACATCAACATATTTATATAAAGGACAATGATTGTATTATTAAAGAATATTCACATTGGAAAATATATAAATTTATGGTTTTTTGAAATATATCAATGGTAAAGCAATTAAAAATACCTGAAAACGTTTTTGAGGAAAATAACATTTTCATATTGAAAATCATTTTATAAAACGAAAATATGAAAGAATATTATCAAAATAAATTTCATTGAAAAAATCATTTGAAAAATATGATGTCAACTTAATTTCTAATTTTTACGTGATGGTGGGAAAATCCCTTCGTGTAATAAGTGATAAAAATAAAAATTCTTTTCAATGTATTTTGATAAAGGGAGACAGAAGTGATGCTTTTGGAAAACATTAAGAAAATTTATTTTAGAAACTTTTAAAATATGTTAAAGGATCATTTAAAATGTTTTCTCTAAATAATTATTTTTCAAAAATAATATTTTAGATAGAAATTTAGAAAACATATTTATGGAAGAGAAAGATACTCGATCAAAATAAAAATACAATATTGGTGTCACCTATAAATGAAATTATTGGTTTTTCCTTAATCAATAAGGGAGGAAATGGAAGTAGAAACTTTTTAACACATTCATTAATAGTAAAAAATAAATATATGTGGTTCATGAAAATAATATCGTATTATTTACTCAAAAAGTGCCTTCAACATAAACAACCCTAAAAAGAAAGGAGTTTGTATTATAAAACATTTTTCAAATTTTGTAGTCTTTTCAATAGTAAGTAACATGAACTAATAACATCAAATGAAAATAAAAATATCATGATCAAAAGTTTTTTGTGATATAATGTGTTAAAAGGTCAGTATATACACCTCATAAAAGAAAATTTTTGTGTTTCATTACAATATGCATCAATGAAAGAAAACTGATACGAAATCCCTTGTGGATTTCGTAATATCTGAATCCAAATCAAAGGAAAGAGATAACATCATATAGATTCCTAAATCCTAAATAATTTTCCTATAAATAATCATAAAATACATTCCTGGATATTATACACACTATATAATAAAAATATGTGGGGAATATGGCATATGTCTCAACGAAGTAAATGTGATATGAGAAACCTTTAACCCGAGTCAAAACATTCCTTGTATTTATTTTAACAAATTTATAATACTCGCAAACCAGTTATTGTATTTTTATGAAAACATTTTAGGATTAAAAACATATAATTAAATGATTTATTTTATGTATTTATAATAAAAAATTTGATGAAATAGTCAATTACATCTACGTCAGGTGTTTTTAGAATGTCTGGTTCATTCACTACTGCAAAATCAGGCTATAACCACGGTAAAAAATCATGCATATAAGGGTTACAACTATATCTATAAGCTATATCCATGGTTCCAACTAGAAATGGAATGTATTGTCTTTTCTATCAGTAAAATCTATATCCATATTTTCATTAGGATATATCCATGGTTTATAACAGTGGATATAGCCCTTTTGGAATGGTTGTCCAAACTATGGCTACATCCCACATATCTCTCCACCATGGTAGTGGGGTTATAGACACGTTTTTCTAAAGTGGAAACATCGCTATGTTCATGGTTTTCAATAGTTTCTATATCACATGTAATTTGTGGTTATAGCCAAAAAAATGTGTGCCTGACAAGATTCAATATTTGTACCTCCTCTATGTGTAGAATCCTCTATTCCACAAAACCATGGTTTCCTTTGAATATATATATATACATATTGTTGTATATATTATTAAAAACCATGAATATATAATGTAAACTGTCTCTCTAACCCTTCCCACCATTTTTTGCATGTAAGTATTTTTTGGCACAAAGTCAGGAGACTATTCCCATATTTTTAAGGAACCTTGTTTATATAAAATAAAAAAATTATATATCCATGGTGAACACAAACCGTGGGAATATAAATTGAAACAAATACTATATAGCCATGTTTAACCAAAATCGAGGCTATATCCCTTGTAAAAAGGCCCTATAGCCATAGTTTTGAAAAAACCATAGCTATCTCCCTTTGAAAAATCCCATATTGCCACAGTTTAATAAAAACTACGGCTATAACCCTTGTAAAATGAACCTATAACTATGGTTTACCGATACCATGGATATAGCTCTCCAAAAAATCATATATCCACAATTTCACTAAACCATGGATATAGAATTAAAAAATAGACCCTATAGCCACAGTTTTATGAAAACATTTGGCAATAACCATGGTATAAATACCTATAGCCACGGTATTGGAAAACTGTGGCTATAGTTCTATGGATATAACCCCGTTTTCTAGTAGCGATTATTTTAAAATGACATCAGAGTGTTGATATTGGTCAATGAAGTTATTATTTAAACACGTAAATAGTAATACTCATTTAATACTTATCATATTTATCAATCAATTATTCATTCAAAACCAATCCTAAAAAAATGGTAATTAAAAACGAACAATGATACGTTAATAGAGACTCTAGGGAACATTTACGAATTAGTAAAGTTTCCATTTATCAATTATCATTTTGTAAAGAAGGTGTGTATTTTTTTATCATTATTTATTTTTTAGAATTTCATAAATACAATAATATATTTAATTTATATATACTTATATAAAAAATCTAAGTGATGTCATTTTTTTATAAACGATCATATTGTGTCATGGAGGCGGTAGCCCACATGTACACCAACAGTGTAACCAATATACATATATATATATATATGAAATAAAATAATATGATACATTTTAATAATGAAATATATGATATGAATATAATTATTATTTCATTTATATAACTTATATCCATTAAATGTTTCTTTACTACATTCAATGTAATGAATTTGTGAAAAATGATGCACATGAGGTGGTTGTTTTCTGTGCACATGATCGACGTTATCGAATCCCACATGGAATGGAAATTAAAAAATTTATATGATATATAATAACTCCATTTTTATAAATATGTTACAAATATCATATATATATAAATTAAATCTATCACTGAAATAAGTTGTGAGAGGTGGTTATGAAAAACAAATGACATCGGATCGTGGGGAGGTAGTCCATCGTAAACATCAACGGTGATATCATAACGCATTTCATGGAATAGTAGATGAATTAAGTTTGTTAAATTAATATAATAACATAATATTATCAAGGGGATTATGTTTTATCATGTTAGAATATATGAATAATATTTTTAGGAGGTTGAATAATAAATAAAAATAATTCATAATTTGAAATTATACCTTTTCTTGGACCACCTCATTATGATTATATATCTAAAGTATTTTTATAGTGTATTTTTGACCATAAAAGGATTATAAGATTATGGTAATAATTTTTTCATGTCATTTAGTCACCTATTTGATTAAAAAATGGTTTTAAGGTGTTAAATAGAGAGGATATGCGTTGTTCTTTTATAAGTGAGGTGATAGACACACTTTAAATTTATGAAAAAAATATGGTTTAACCATGATTTTCACATGATATAAGGATACAAAGTAGTATATTATTGATAATTATACATAAATAGGATAAATAATGTCCAAAAATCGTTTTTAGATATGTTTATTGTTTTTCTAAATCTTATAACATTACATTAACCCCTCGAAAAAACACTTTTCACCTTGATAATTTATTTTTTATATTTTAATTATTCATTGTGGTTTAAAAATTGAACTTATTAGATAATATAAATTTGAATATCTAATATTATGGAATTAATATTCCTAAAATTACTTACATTATTGGAAAATTTTAATTTAAAATTAAACCCAAAGACGTGACGAAACAATATGTTTTCAAGAAGTGTATTTTTCATGAAAAAGTGATTTTATATTAACTATATGATTAAAATAATTTTTAAAGGATTATAAATTAATAATTATTGATTCATAACTTATATATATATATATCATTTATATCATTTCCTCATTGATATTTATTTTCAGTAATTTTAAAGGAGAAATAATATTGACTTCAAAAAAATTGTTAGAAAAATCTAGTTTTAAAACCAAATACAAACTTATAATAAAATAAAATATAGAGTCTAATCAAAAGAATTTAGGTTTTTAATATAACTAAATTATATTTATGTTACTACAAATCATATTGAGGAAAAAAAATATTTTAAATTTAATAATTTATTTAATAGAAATGCATTTTTTTTAAAATGCATATTTTTTTCTATTTAGTAAAAAAATACTATTTTCCAAAAAAATCTAAAGAATTCCCACAATGTATATTTTGAAATGATTAAATAAAAAATTATCTATATTAAATGAAGTAATTTTTTTAAAAAACAATTATAACATTTTTTCATTAAAATAGATAAATAACATTTTTCAATAAAACATATTTTTGATTGATAAAATTACTTTTATAAAAAATTGACTAATTATTTACTAAATGTTTTTCAATAATTTATATTAAGAAGGATATATATATATATATACTATATATTATTTTTTATTATTCATGTCCACCAATTTGATATCTAGGTTATATTTTATATATATATATCATAGGTCATTTATGAATGAAGTTATATGTCAAATACGATATTGAACATAGTTTTACATTAAAAAATCTCGAATGTGATACATCCTCCCCTCATAATTTGTTTTATCCTCACAATTTTAAAATTATCTTGGTAATAAATGTTTAGATACATTAAAATTAGTTTTTTATTACCACATCATAAAAATATTTAATAAAATATCTTCAGCATAAAATTTAAAGGGTAGTATAAAGGTCATTCAGAATAACACATACTGGAAGTCCGTATTAGAGAAAATTGGTGGAATGCTAGTATTTAGATATGGAATAAAATTTTAATTCCTATATCATGATAAATAATAATATATATCATTGATCATATGAATTTTAATTACTAAGATATATTCAATATGAACAAAACCATAAACCAAAGAGGTGTGAGAAGGTCGTTGATATCATTTGAGATGATGGTAATAAGACAAAAATTTATTTCAAGAACAAAATTTCAATATTTTAATAATTTTTTCTATCTAGACTAAGGGAATCAAAAATTACATACTTCATGTGTATAATTTCTTCCATTTAACATTTGTCATGACATTATCATCATTTTCACCAAGTTATGAGTATTCTAGATGAATTTACATGTCATCGGCGTTAAAATCAACTTTTAATGACCACATAAACATAAAAGTTGTAATAAATCTAAGCAGTTATAAATCTATTCCACTTGACTTTATAAATTAACTAAAATATGGTTAGTATATAGTAAGATATTTTAAAAAAATAATTAAACTCGCATACGATGAAATATGATATTAATCTCTAAAATTCACTTGTAATGCCCAATAATGAAACTAAATAATTCTTCAATATCCTAAAATTAATGTTTTTTAACAGCTGTTGTAATATAAAACCTTCCATCTATCAAGACCAGAAATATCGAGATTCTATTTAAAAAAAATATTAATCACTTATTTATATAATCACATATCAATATAATAGTTATCTATATGATAAGACTTCTATTTCCATAATTACCTTGACAAAGGAGATCATATAACCTCTAAAGGATTTCAATTCCATTAATATTATTTCCAAAAAAATTTAACGAATACTTCACTATAAAAACACTTAATATATACGTCAACCAAATAAAATGTGTCCTAATGTTCCATTAATCACTTTAATATCTCATTGTATAAAATATAAAAAGCGTATATTTGAATTTGAAAATAGTATATTTGTTTATCTTATATAACTCTGATGGTATCCAAAAATTTTAAGATATCCTCAAATGGAAACATCCAAATGACCAATGTTACCTAAATTATTCCTCTGATACTAACTAGAATACCATTAAATCTACACTCACAGATCCAGTGCAAACATTACATCTATGGATTTTATACAATTGAAGGTGACCCAATTTACACTATCCAAAATAGACAATATCGTAAGGAAATATTGGATCATTTATAATCTCATGGCATTTTTATGTTTAATGTTTTAGAGAATTAGAAAAAACACAAAAAACCTGACACTCATGTTTTTTAATGTGTATTTTATAAACATGATGCATATTTTTTTATTCCACATTAAGTCATTATCATCATCCATATGAAACTATTGATGAAATAATTCATTCAACATAATTCTAGAAGATAGGGGGACATGAAACATAAGAATGGTGAGATTAAATGCTCTATTAGTTTACATATTTTATTAATAATTTCATTTCCTCAGTGATAATAAGTTGTGATAACAGTATTATAACGCAATCAGAGATCATGAGAAAATCATAAAAGAACATATACCCATCAACACTTTAATAACCAATCATGAAATATTGCATAATGTTTTAACAAACGGAATGTTCATATAAATCAATAATCGAGAGCCGTTTGATATAAAGTTTGTTCAATGAAAAATTATGTATCCATAGAAATGGGAATATTATGTTCACATCACATATTACAAATAGAAGAGCCTATATGCTAAACATTCATATCTAAAATAACCAATGCATTGGAGGGGTATAACGGGCCTACCATTCCATGGTTTATCATGGAACCACCCATTCTTGGTTAATATCTTAACCAATCTTCCTTTGACTATAATGATACAACCCACCATTCGTTTATAATGGAACAACAATTCATTATAATAAGTTTCTAAGAATAGTATCATTAATAATGTACCTATGGACTTCATTTCGTCAAAAACTCATTGAAAAAAGTATTGTTTTCCTTTCATAAATAAATTAAACAATAGAGAAGAAATGGGTTCAATAAATATCTCTGATAAACTATTAACCTATTGAAAAAAATCAAAATTTATAATAACATCATTTAAACATGATTTAGCAGTGGAAAAGAAATATGTTCCATATATTTCTATTTTAAACAATTTTTATCCATCTAGAGAAATAATTAAGATTATATCATTAGAAAATATGTAAATTATATCATAAGTAAATGTATTTTCTTTGTGGATCATGTTGTTACATAGAGTACGGGGTGAATCAATGTACCTAACATTAATTGAATTTTACATTCAGTGAAATTAGTTACTCTCACTCTTAAAGCACTACCTTGTTTTAGTGGAAATTTTATATTGTGTATTCATAACAATGAAATACACATTAAAAATATATAATAATTTAAAAATTTTCACAAAAATATTTTTACATGAATCGGTACCAAAAATGACTCCATACGATGATCAAACTATTTTTTTCACAAATTGTCACATCCCTATAAATATTTAATTGTTAAAAATTTATATAATTAACATATGTTTTTTGGTTGGTTAGATACAAACCTATCAATGACATACAATTCTATTTATATTTTTACAACCATTTATAATTTTTTTTATAATAGTCCCAGCAGTTCTTTAATAGATATTTAATGAAGTAGATATGTCTTCCGCATTGCATGTTATTGTATAATCCTAATTATCTTGTTTTTAATTTGAAGTCATACAATTATAATAAATCCAAAATATTTAATAGACGTATGATTGGTTCTCTATTATAATTGAATGATGTAACTTCCATATCAAGTCACATTTCTATATTAGAAGGATCAACATATGTTTTCGCAATGATATGAAATTTACCTTATTCATATGTCTACCATTTATTCTTTTTTTATTTATCCAATGTGATTATTCATGTGAGAATGTGTTTGATAGTCAGATTCATTCATATTGGCCAGCATGGGCACACTTTTTACCTTTCACAATCATGGATGGTTGTGATTTTACTATTATTGTAACACCCCAAGATTTCATAGTGTGTTATTTCTTCAAAATAATTCAATAACTTTCACTACACGCAACACTGAGTTCAATTGCACCATGACTTACCAAAAAAAAGCCATTAAAAGAGGTCATGAATAGTTTTAACTAAATTTTAAACTTTATATAATCCTTATAATTTTAGAATCTATATTATGAGTTTCTTAGTCATAATGCAAGAACAGATTCATTTTCAGTATTGCACTTTTATCAACTTTTGATAGTGAAACCTTTTTAAATACAATATTTTAAACTTTTTGACTAAATGGAGACATCAAAAAATTTAAAATGAAACATCCCAAGCTTCCACGGTACGCTTTCCTTTGAATAAAACAGTAGCGTGTGTTGTACGCAACTTCGAGTTCTAACACACCGTAACCAATCAAACTAGCTGTTATGAATAGTAATACCTACTTTTTGAAGTTATATATATTTTATATTTTAAAATGGACTTCATTTTTGGATTCGTAATATCGAATTTAGCCTAAGGTGAAATTTTGGTACTTTTCGGATAACTTTCATATTTTGATGAATAGTGAAAATTACTAAATTTTAATTAAAAACAAATTTTTTAATCAAAATAATTAATAGTGATAAATTATGAATCTGAGTGGTTTTAAAGTATATTTAGAATATATTTTTACAATTTAATATAATTTTGGTCATTAGACAAAATTTTACAATTAAACCGAACATAAACAAGTGTCAATCTTTTGATAGTTATTATCTCTTAAAAACACGCTTTTTGTTTTGACAGCGGGAATTAATTTTAAATTAATTTCTGCCACTTCTTTGTTTTGAATTTAGAAAAATGGATTCCATATTTGGAATCAGGATGTTCAAATTGTGTAAATAGGTAACTTTTATTTTTAGACATTTTGAATAATTACTGCGGTAAATATTTT
Source organism: Viscum album (assembly GCA_963277665.1). Classification (NCBI taxonomy): domain Eukaryota; kingdom Viridiplantae; phylum Streptophyta; class Magnoliopsida; order Santalales; family Viscaceae; genus Viscum; species Viscum album. The sequence continues at coordinate 965,211,994 of OY728155.1, forward strand.
ATTTACCATGGTTAAGGGTAAATCCGGTAAATAAGGGTTAAAAAATAATATTATAATAATACTAAATTAACCTAAAACGTGTCTTAACCCTATTGGTTGATACATGGTCGACCATGGGAATCTTTGGGTCTATTTTTGGACCCCATGGATCCACTTGTAAGTGATAATGACACTTTATTTTAATTAAGTTAAAATGAATACAAAAATGACACAAGCATATATCTTTTAGAAAAACAATTGTTACATAGGGTTATATATGTTGGATTTTAGATTATAAATATTCATTAGAAATATAGAAATATTTCCTACATAAGGATATTTTATTTATAATTTTTAGACATTAAATAATTTATTTTATTTATGACACAATGATGATGCAGTAATTACTATAATAGTGAAAATTTAAAGTAATTGATATTATAAATACCCAAATAAATATAATATGAAACTTTTAATGAATTGAACTAATTTTCTAGGATAATATGATATATTAGTATTGATTTAATTGACTTTGTTCAAAGTAATCAATCTTTTATGAGTTTCACAAAAATCAACTATTGAATAGTGTCAAAATTGACATAAAAGAGTTCTTAAAACAAATATTATATTATTAATTGATATTAAATTCCTAAAAATCTAAGGTTCGGCCAAGAGACTTATATCTTGATAGTTTCATCATTAAAGTACCACTTGGGGTTCTCTTGGATGTATATAGTAAGTTTATTAACCATATTATATAAAAATACAAAGAGACATTGTAAAAGTGAAACTAATTAACTTAGAGTTAATACTTAAAGATAAGGATAATATAAGTACCCAAACCTGTCTAAATTCTATTGGTTGAGTGGTTTTAGACCTATCCCCACCTTACCCTTTGAATAATAAGCTTTGGAGCCATTAGAAACCGAATATTAATTTATTATAAATTAATATTTCTAGCTTTTCCAAAGGTGCCCCTCACCCCTCTTATAAAAGGTCACTCCTCCTTCTCATTTCTTCAAACCATCAAACCTTTTGGTTCGGCCAAACTCTGCCCAAATACTCTCCCAACATCCCTCACTACAACCTAGAGGCATTAGTTTGATCAGAAAGCCAACCTATGTAGCCCTTTTGATCAAATCAAAAGGAAGAACCCGAAGAAGAGGTAATGATTTCACCACCCTTCTCCAAGTTCATTTCTTCTTCCACTTCTTATTCCTTTTTTCTTACCATTATAAAATAATAACTCCAGTATCTCACATATACTGTGATGTTATTATAAATATGGTACAACCATATTCAGTATTCTATCCACCCTTTGAATAACATGTCACCATACGTGCGTACGTACGGACTACCGTCTCCACGTCGTGGTGTAATTGTTATTCAATATAATATTATTTGGATGGGTATAATAATGATGTGTAACGCATGTAAATAATAAATATAACATGTTAATGATTCTGTATATATGATATACCATCCATTTATATATTATTTTAATATCAAAAGAATGATATTGTCGCTCGTGCGTACGTACGGACTACCGTCTCCACGAACGCGATGAGATTCATTCTCCATCGTATCCATTCAAGTATAATTATCATTTGATGATTTAAAAATGATGTTTAAGGACTAGATATCATTCTGGATATGAATAAGATACAACAACCATGGCTTATGTAACAAAACATATAAAAGAAAATGAGTAAGTTAACTCCCAAAACGACGATAATTCTAAGATATTGTTAACAAATCAATGTTAAAAGATCATATATGATATCATATTATTATATATGATTCTTGTATAATTTAATAACAACTATTTCACCATTATACAGGAGGATAACCTACCCCATCCAAGGAAAAGTACAAGTTAAGGGGTTTTCATCTCACTCCTTATTTCCGTGAGATTCATGCCATATTGCCACCATCACCTTATGTGTGGTGTATGTACTGCCCATAATTATATTCTTTGTGTAATACACTCTAATTTATGTGTATTTACATATTAATTGTATGATACCTCTTTTATAGGTTGTATGTTTCATAATTTACCAAATTGGTAAGGGTTTACTTTACAACCTCTTCATTATCCAAGGTTGTTTATACGTAATAATCTACTGGGATCTCTTTATCATCCACATCCATGTTTCTTAAAAATGTATTTCAAAACATATTTACTATTTACTAGATTATGAGTTAAAGTCATTTATACCCTTTTTGACTTTTATAAGTGGTTTATAAAGGAATCTTTCGGTCGTTTTCAAAACAGGGTCCTTTTTAACCTTTTCGACAGAATTAAGGTAAGAATGTTTATACGGCGGGTGCGGTTATTTTACGCTGTTATAAAATCATCAAAGCTTTCCTTACAAGCTTATAAGAATATTTTCAAAGAAAATGTTTTATTTTATATGGATCTTAAATGATTTCAAAATAAAAGGAGATATTTCTTTAAAAAGAATTTTGATTTCATCTACGTCAACATCCTTTGATGGATTTTAAGATTATTTGAAGTTGATTTATTATGATACAAAACATCTATATTTTATTGAAGGTTTTGTGATATGTTTGACTATGGATGTGCTATTTTTATACCATTCATAGTTTATGGTGAAATTATTGACATTTCGTATGCTAGATTTAATACGAATGTTTTTGTTATGTTTAAACCTTTTCATATGGGAATGCATTGGACTTAATAAGTGACGGGTGGAGCCCGCTATAGCTCCTCGATGCATCGGTAGGTCTCATGAGACAAACTAGTGTCTTGGCACAAGGCCTTGACAAAATCTTATTTGTAGTCTTGGCACGAGGTCTTGACTATGTGGTTATGATAGTCTGACATTATGCATTCCAACATTATGAAAGTGGTTATTGATTTTTGCATGTGATTATTCGATTAGTAGAATATCCATGTGAATAAGTAAATGGAATTATTTCATTTTATTTATGTCATACCATGTTGAAAGTTCATGTTTGAAAGGCTTTTGTTTTAGTTATACATTGCCTTAAAAGTTTATTCTTATTTATGAAAGTTTCTGCTATATTGTTATCCTTACTGGGAATTTGAGCTCACCCCTTTTCTATGTTTTATTTTTCTCAGGATGTGAAGATGTAAGTTATGAATGACCTGCAGGGATATTATGAGGGGATTATAGTGTGGATTGTGGAAACATTATGTTGTTGTATTAGTTTTTCATTTTATGATGTAATGTAAAACTTATGAATATATCTAGTGTTTCCAAGGCTACTAAACCAATCGGTCTTTCGAGATTTGATCTTTCTTGTGATCATGCCAATGTTATGTAATAATGCACCGACTCTGGGTAACTGGGGTCGGGGCGTTACAGTTGGTATCAGAGGAAGTTTAGTACAAACCTTGGAAGCTAGATTTAGATAAACTCTGATTAGAGCACGTAGACCTAAGATGAACGTTGAGGATTAGTGTAGAAGAACTTCCTAGAATTTTGGTATTGTAGAGATTTTGTGAGTTTTCCGAGCAATACATCCCTGTCTGGATACGAGCAGGTAGAGGCGGCTCTGGCACAGATGTACCTAGGGGTAAAACCTGAAAACACCGCTTTGAGCTAGACTCGAACGGGAACTGGTGCACGACAACGGGCCTTGCTGCACTCTTGGTTACGACACTCTCGGGGGATATGCTTAGGATAATTCTCATTTTCTTTACAAACCATTATGATGGGTTTATGAGTATATACTTCCTCAAAGAAAACATTTTTATGATTATGGATTATATCCATAAATAGTTCAATTTATGTTAAGTGTTTTATAAGTATGGGATTATGTATTTTGACTCATAAACTAATCTAGTTTATGCCATTGTTTAGAAATGGCGCCCAGTAGAAGGAATGATAACTCCAGAAATGCACATGATTCAAAGAGAAGGAAGGATCATATCTCTCATGGTCTTAAGCTAGAATTTATAAGAGAAATAGTCTCCCATGTATTATCATCATATGAAGAAATAATATCATGTGTTGATAAGATAAGTAAAGAGTTTACTGAGTCCTATGGCTTTGAAGGGAAGCAAGAGAAGAAAAGGATGGAAGAGAGAAAGATGGATAAAGGGAAGAGGGAAAAGAAGAATTTTCCCATATGTGGTAACTGTGGAAAGAAACACCCTGGAACTTGCCTGAAAGGAATGGGAGTTTGTTATAAGTTTGGAGGAAAAGGGCACAAAGTACGTGACTGCAAGGGTAAGAAAATGGTTTCAAATGTACAATGCTTCATTTGCAAGGAGTTTGGACACTACGCGAACCTATGTCCCAGTCATCAGACTATGCCGCAAATGATGTTATTGGATAATAATCATGTTATGATACTACCACAGATGAAGAGGAATGATTAGAGTTCTTATGTTGATTATGTCAATTGAGTGTTGTATCGACAATGTACTTGTTACAATAATCATGGAGTATATAAGGATTGTACTGCAGTACTATTTCATTAAGGACTTGAGATGGTGTGGAACAAAGAAAAGTGACTCAGTAGCAGGTTAAATGATTGGAAAATATATGGTTGAGAGAAAGATAAACCATAATATGGTTCAGATACCGAGGTGGTGATTTTAGAATAATAAATGATTGATTTGGATAAATTATATTGGATATTATTTACTACCTTGAAGCTGATTAATGATTTGTATATTCCATCATTTTTGGGGTTTAAAACATTTTGGGATTAATGAAGTATATCCAGTATTCTATATGGAATAAGGGAACATGAATGTAATCAATAAGAAATATGGTAATACATGATGAAGGTATTCATATGCTATTACGGGGTAAAAAGGATCTATATTATGTTTACCTTCCTTATAAATGTTGGACTGTGAGTTTGGATAGAAGTATTTTGGATAGTTCTAGTTTGGATTATTTTGGATTTCCATAAAAGGACAACCCGGAGGTCGGGCGGCAACCCGTCGCGTCCGGCAAGGCTGCGAGACTTGAACCCGCAACCGAATGGCGACAAGGGTGTATCACCTACCACTGGCCCAAGAGATGTCCTAGATTAAATAATGTAGTTTTTTTAAAAGATCTGGTAGATGAATTATAAATTCGTTTATTTTGGAACCTTGTACGAATAGTATAAATATAATTTTTTTTACGAGTGAAAGATGAGTTTGTGGTAGAAATTTATTAATGGACAAAACTCTAATTATAAAGTAAGTATATCTCCTTATGATCTTAGCCAATCTCATATATAAATTCGTCAACATTAATAAAAGGAACTTAGAACAAAAATGTTTCCCTAGATGGTACCCTAAATCATCACTAATTTATGGCTTTGGGATTGTTGGCCTTTTCATAGCCATGTTCTCTACCACTCTCCATCAGATAATTGATGGTTAATTTTCTCCTCCATATCCATATTTTCCTACATGGAACCCTAGTATGTGTTATTTTCTGTAATCTTCATTCTTTCCACTCTTTATTTTAAATAGAGGCCTCATTAATTCATTTTTCGATGTGGGATTTCAACTAAGATATTTTGAAACGTCAAAAATGTGTTATCCTAATACCCTATGTTGTGTAGAACCAATGGTATTTCAAATCATCATAGATTGATGAGTTTAAGGACCTCAATTTTATACTTTTTTGTGATTTATGACCTCAATCACTACCTATAAATATTTACGTTTTTCCTCCGATTATATGTCTCTAATCTCCACCAATGTTCTCCTAATCGAGATCATAATTTGGTGGTGACCCTTTGATTTCTCTTTTCCTCATATTAAGACTAAATTTTCGTAACCCAATTTCCGATGTGGGTTTTCCCACAAATATATTTTCTACTTTCAACCATTTATTTTTGAAGAACAATTTCAAATTGCGAGGACGCAATTTATTGAAGGAGGGGAGAATGTAACACCCCAAGATTTCATAGTGTGTTATTTCTTCAAAATAATTCAATAACTTGCACTACACGCAAGACTGAGTTCAATTGCACCATTACTTACCAAAAAAAAAGCCATTAAAAGAGGTCATGAATAGTATTAACTAAATTTTAAACTTTATATAATCCTTATAATTTTAGAATCCATATTATGAGTTTCTTAGTCATAATGCAAGAACAGATTCATTTTCAGTATTTCACTTTTATCAACTTTTGATAGTGAAACCTTTTTAAATACAATATTTTAAACTTTTTGACTAAATGGAGACATCAAAAAATTTAAAATGAAACATCCCAAGCTTCCACGGTACTCTTTCCTTTGAATAAAACAGTAGCGTGTGTTGTACGCAACTTCGAGTTCTAACACACCGTAACCAATCAAACTAGCTGTTATGAATAGTAATACCTAATTTTTGAAGTTATATATATTTTATATTTTAAAATGGACTTCATTTTTGGATTCGGAATATCGAATTTAGCCTAAGGTGAAATTTTGGTACTTTTCGGATAACTTTCATATTTTGATGAATAGTGAAAATTACTAAATTTTAATTAAAAACAACTTTTTTAATCAAAATAATTAATAGTGATAAATTATGAATCTGAGTGGTTTTAAAGTATATTTATAATATATTTTTACAATTTAATATAATTTTGGTCATTAGACAAAATTTTACAATTAAACCGAACATAAACAAGTGTCAATCTTTTGATAGTTATTATCTCTTAAAAACATGCTTTTTGTTTTGACAACGGGAATTAATTTTAAATTAATTTCTGCCACTTCTGTGTTTTGAATTTAGAAAAATGGATTCCATATTTGGAATCAGGATGTTCAAATTGTGTAAATAGGTAACTTTTATTTTTAGACATTTTGAATAATTACTGCGGTAAATATTTTATTTACCATGGTTAAGGGTAAATCCGGTAAATAAGGGTTAAAAAAATAATATTATAATAATACTAAATTACCCTAAAACGTGTCTTAACCCTATTGGTTGATACATGGTCGACCATGAGAATCTTTGGGTCTATTTTGGGACCCCATGGATCCACTTTTAAGTGATAATGACACTTTATTTTAATTAAGTTAAAATGAATACAAAAATGACACAAGCATATATCTTTTAGAAAAAAAATTGTTACATAGGGTTATATATGTTGGATTTTAGATTATAAAGATTAATTAGAAAGATAAAAAAAGTTCCTACATAATGGTATTTTATTTATAATTTTTAGACATTAAATAATTTATTTTATTTATGACACAATGATGATGCAGTAATTACTATAATAGTAAACAATTAAAATAATTGATATTATAAATACACAAATAAATATGATATGAAACTTTTAATGAATTAAACTAATTTTCTAGGATAATATGATATATTAGTATTGATTTAATTGACTTTGTTCAAAGTAATCAATCTGTTATGAGTTTCAAAAAAATCAACTATTGAATACTGTCAAAATTGACATAAAAGAGTTCTTAAAACAAATATTATATTATTAATTGATATTAAATTACTAAAAATCTAAGGTTCGGCCAAGAGACTTATATCATGATAGTTTCATCATTAATGTACCACTTGGGGGTCGCTTGGATGTATATAGTATGTTTATTAACCATATTATATAAAAATACAATGAGACATTGTAAAAGTGAAACTAATTAACTTAGAGTTAATACTTAAAGATAAGGTTAATATAAGTACCCAAACCTGTCTAAATTCTATTGGTTGAGTGGTTTTCGACCTATCCCCACCTTAAACTTTGAATAATAAGCTTTGGAGCCATTAGAAACCGAATATGAATTTATTATAAATTAATATTTCTAGCTTTTCCAAAGGTGCCCCTCACCCCTCTTATAAAAGGGCACTCCTCCTTCTCATTTCTTCACACCATAAAACCTTTTGGTTCGGCCAAACTCTGCCCAAATACTCTCCCAACATCCATCACTACAACCTAGAGGCCATAGTTTGATCAGAAAGCCAACCTAAGGAGCCCTTTTGATCAAATCAAAAGGAAGAACCCGAAGAAGAGGTAATGATTTCACCACCCTTCTCCAAGTTCATTTATTCTTCCACTTCTTATTCCTTTGTTCTTACCATTATAAAATAATAACTCCAGTATCTCACATATACTGTGATGTTATTATAAATATGGTACAACCATATTCAGTATTCTATCCACCCTTTGAATAACATGTCACCATACGTGCGTACGTACGGACTACCGTCTCCACGTCGTGGTGTAATTGTTATTCAATATAATATTATATGGATGTGTATAATAATGATGTGTAACGCATGTAAATAATAAATATAACATGTTAATGATTCTTTATATATGATATACCATCCATTTATATATTATTTTAATATCAAAAGAATGATATTGTCCCTCGTGCGTACGTACGGACTACCGTCTCCACGAACGCGATGAGATTCATTATCCATCATATCCATTCAAGTATAATTATCATTTGATGATTTAAAACTGATGTTTAAGGACTAGATATAATTCTGGATATTAATAAGATACAACAACCATGGCTTATGTAACAAAACATATAAAAGAAAATGAGTAAGTTAACTCCCAAAACGACGATAATTCTAAGATATTATTAACAAATCAATGTTAAAAGATCATATATGATATCATATTATTATATATGATTCTTGTATAATTTAATAACAACTATTTCACCATTATACAGGAGGATAACCTACCCCAACCAAGGAAAAGTACAAGGTAAGGGGTTTTCATCTCACTCCTTATTTCCGTGAGATTCATGCCATATTGCCACCATCACCTTATGTGTGGTGTATGTACTGCCCATAATTATATTATTTGTGTAATACACTGTAATTTATGTGTATTTACATATTAATTGTATGATACCTCTTTTATGGGTTGTATGTTTCATAATTTACCAAATTGGTAAGGGTTTACTTTACAACCTCTTCATTATCCAAGGTTGTTTATACGTAATAATCTACTGGGATCTCTTTATCATCCACATCCATGTTTCTTAAAAATGTATTTCAAAACATTTTTACTATTTACTAGATTATGAGTTAAAGTCATTTATACCCTTTTTGACTTTTATAAGTGGTTTATAAAGGAATCTTTCAGTCGTTTTCAAAACAAGGTCCTTTTTAACCTTTTCAACAGAATTAAGGTAAGAATGTTTATACGGCGGGTGCGGTTATTTTACGCCGTTATAAAATCTTCAAAGCTTTCTTTACAATATTATAAGAATATTTTCAAAGAAAATGTTTTATTTTATATGGATATTAAATGATTTCAAAATAAAAGGAGATATTTCTTTAAAAAGAATTTTGATTTCATCTACGTCAACATCCTTTGATGGATTTTAAGATTATTTGAAGTTGATTTATTATGATACAAAACTTCTATATTGTATTGAAGGTTTTGTGATATGTTTGACTATGGATGTGCTATTTTTATACCATTCATAGTTTATGGTGAAATTATTGACATTTCGTATGCTAGATTTAATACTAATGTTTATGTTATGTTTAAACCTTTTCATATGGGAATGCATTGGACTTAATAAGTGACGGGTGGAGCCCGCTATAGCTCCTCGATGCATCGGTAGGTCTCATGAGACAAACTAGTGTCTTGGCATAAGGCCTTGACAAAATCTTATTTCTAGTCTTGGCACGAGGTCTTGACTATGTGGTTATGATAGTATGGCATTATGCATTCCAACATTATGAAAGTGGTTATTGATTTTTGCATGTGATTATTCGATTAGTAGAATATCCATGTGAATAAGTAAATGGCATTATTTCATTTTATTTATGTCATACCATGTTGAAAGTTCATGTTTGAAAGGCTTTTGTTTTAGTTATACATTGCCTTAAAAGTTTATTCTTATTTATGAAAGTTTCCGCTATATTGTTATCCTTACTGGGCATTTGAGCTCACCCCTTTTCTATGTTTTATTTTTCCCAGGATGTGAAGATGTAAGTTATGAATGACCTGCAGGGATATTATGAGGGGATTATAGTGTGGATTGTGGAAACATTATGTGGTTGTATTAGTTTTTCATTTTATTATGTAATGTAAAACTTATGAATATATCTAGTGTTTCCAAGGATACTAAACCAATCGGTCTTTCGAGATTTGATCTTTCTTGTGATCATGCCAATGTTATGTAATAATGCACCAACTCTGGGTAACTGGGGTCGGGGCGTTACAATTATTCCTTGAGAAATTATGCATGATTCTTTTTCTTGTTTCATGTAATAATAATATGTACATCATATTGAAAAATAGTGTATGTTAGGTCTTCTTCTTAACATATAGGCATCGTGTGACATGCTTTGTCTATGGGATCCCTATGTGTGATTAAAGCATGCTAAATTCTTCTCCATCTTCTGTCATTACTTTTTTAGGCCAGTTTCTACTTATTCATCCAAGATGTATGTTTGCGGATTCACTTCTTCATCAAGAAATATGTGTTTCATAGGTTTTTATTTGAGAGATCATGTATTAATCATAATTTGTATATAATTAGAAATATAGAGATATTTTGTTTCATTGAGCATGCCTCTATTAATATATAATGTTCTTTACCACCTATCTTTGATATTAATGTCATGTTGAGGAAATCATTAATCATCATGATAAAGCAATATCTCAATAATTTTTGAAGTATTTTTTTCATCAACATGATGAACTGCAATGATGATTCATTCAATTTATTACTTATCATGGTCAATTTTTTTATCATTAAATGCCTAGTTGTACATCCTAAGAAGCCATTTCAAGAATTCCTTTAACGATTCTCATGAAATTTCTGATATTAATGGTGAGTAAGTGTAATATTACTAAGTATTTCGGTATATTAAATTGCATTAGGGAAACAATATATAAATATGAGATTCATGTCATCTCGCATAGCTTCTTCATGTGATAGAATACTCTTGATCATGCATATGCACTATCTTATTCAATTATATAAATTTTTTTCATTCATATAAGTATAATATTATTCAAATAATGTTAGGAATACATGATGAAGTTTCATTCATGGATTTGTGTATTGAGCAGAACATCTTTGCCTTGATTTGATCATTGGAGGATGAAGGAACAATGGTCATTGAGCACTAGTGGTTTTGAGATCACCTGTAAAAGACTCGACAATCATAGGTATAATATAATGATATGAAATTATTGGATGGTATAGATTCACTATAACCAGTGACCATGGTTATATCCATACATTTTTTAAGATGGATGAATAGTAACAAGCATTTTCATCCCATAGCTATTATATCATCTAGGTACTTAAATTTTTTATAATTGTCACTAAAATTGGTTTTATATTATTTTGTGGGATCAACATCTTCATTACACTACTCATTCATATGATCTATATCTATGAGGGCTTCTATCTAAACCTATGATGCTTATAGAAATTCTCTATGCGGTCCTTGTACATGGGCATGATCACACCTTGTCGGTGCTAATCATGACCTCTTCTCCCACACATGGGATGGACAAGGAATTCTCCCTTTAAATTGGTTAACCATTGGTTACCATAATGTAGAAACTTAGGATTGGACCAATCAAACATTGGTATTGTTCTAAATATATTTCTAGAGTTATGGGCTGAGATGACATCCCATTTCAAGGACCTATGTGCCCGGAATGTCTTTTATAAAAATATTAAATATTTTTATATTGTGCACGTGGAAAATATGATTTATATAGTAAATTATATCTCATATCATATAACCAAGGCCACAGTTACATCTCCAACATGTCGTTTACCCTAGATGTGGTATATTTTTTGTGACTATAGGCCTTCTGTGGAAAATTTTATCAAGGGTGTTTTTGTAAATAAATTAAATTAATTTATTTTTGACCCCAGATAAAATACCTCTGGAATAGAGTCTAGTATCAATTTTCTGAGACTGTGGCATAGTCTGTAACATAGATTTTACCCTAGACGTGATTTAATTTTGTCTGTGTTGGGAGTCAGGTCAGAGGAAAATCTAGGGCGGTGTCTTAAATGGTGCATGAGGGATTTTATTAAAAAAAAATACTCACCCCTCACATATCCCTGATGCAAAAAATGAGGAAGCCAATAACCTACACTCTTCTCCTTAGACCAATGAATGAATCGAATGGTATGTCTTCAATCTCTGTTCGGGGTGGTGATCTCCCCTGGATCGAGAAGCTGCACTAGTGAAAAGTAGATCTAGCCTATAAGCCTTATCAATCCACCATGAGCTTTGTGATTTTTTGTTTTAAGACCTCTTCCAAATAAATTTCTTCATTTTTTATCGAGTTGTCATTGGAGTGTTGAGAAAAGTTTGAGTTTGTGTCTATTTTGTCCTATGTTAACCATATTATGTCTCAAATCAATTTTTGGACCACTAAGGTGGCCCAGGTGGTCATCGTATTATGGTAGTGGTGTAGCTCTAGCGAGATGGCTTAAGCGATGTAGCTCTGGCCAGGGTGGTGGTGCGATGGTGGTCGTAGAATGGCATGAAGGTGGCTACTAGGCATCATAGCAGATGCCACTAAGGGCATGGAGGTTGCAGTGGTGGCAGGGGGCTAGCCAGGGGATCCCCCCCATGCAAGATTTCATAAAAATGATAATAAATAAACAATAATAAAAATAAAAATAATAAAAATAATATTATTATTATAAAAACAATGGTAAATAAGTCTCAAAATTTTCATGTGGGGTCCAATTTATGTTCCATCTATGGAAACATGAACCATGGGTTGAGGAGGACTTTTTAATTCAAATTAGATTGATTTTTGTGACGATCTTGAGGCTCGATGGCATGAAAAAATTCTATTAAAATAATAATAATCTTTTTTATTTTTATTTGGAGACTATTTTGTCAAATGTAACTCATGAGTTCGATGTCTGATTGACATTCCATAATCATCTCTTTAAACCCTTACATTAATGTGGATCGTTCAAGTTTTATTTTGGGTACTTAAACTATAATCGAGTAGCAGGCACCGTGAGGCCTGGTTTTGGACGTTTGCAGCGAAATGTGACTTTTTTGCTAGGTGTCCATTGTGGAAAAATGAGTAGTTGATCATGTGCGTTTTTTTAGGATTTCAATTGTGAAATCAATTTTTTCACATTTAGGGAAAGTTTCATAAGCCCCACAAGGGCCCGTTCGAGCTTGTTGTGATGAAAAGTTACATTTTCACTATTTATATGTTTTGGGAAAGTAAGTAGCATATCCTTGTGGTTTTTTAAAGTTGGACATTATGTGGTAATGGTTTGGATCTAGGGGGTATGATTTGTAGGAGAATTTTTTCAGGTTTCATAGGTCTGCGATGCCTTGACTGGATAGCTTGAGTGATTACCACTAATGTTATGACAGTTTTTAGTATTACATCCCCTTTACTGGATTGAGATCCACTCGATTGGATGAGTTCATATAGAGTTGTAATATCCCACTAGTGAGGCTGGGGTAGGATTATCTAGCTTACCATTTCCTTATATAGGGTTCCTATTATCATTGTGACCAACTCTACAAAGGCAGTGATCCCCCATCTGGAATTATCACCCTATAGGGTTTTAGAATATTTGTGTATAAGATCCCCTACAAACTGGGAGATGGTAGTAGCATTGACTAATCATTAGATATATGATCTCCTACAAATCATGTGGTTTTTGTAGGGGTTGTGGTAAATTCCGTATGATCCCTTACTTCTGGAGTAATTCAAGATGGGGGTTTAGGCTTCGTCATGACCACATATACATGGGAAACAAACCTCTATCTATGTGACATGATATGTGGAATGTCAGATCATGTTTTAGTATCTCCCAATTGATCCTAGGAGGTATCCCCACTCTATAATATTTTCGAGTTACCTGTTTGGGTTATGGAATCATCTAGGAGTTCCTAGGAGTGATCCCCTATTCGAGGAGTGTTGGGATTCCACTGAATTTTAGCATGTTGGTCTTAGTGGCAATATCCAAATAAAGTGTTCACATAGATGTTACATTAGGGATAGCTAGGTTTTTTTAGATGGGTTTTATCTCTGGGGTGAGTGTCACCTAGGATGACTTAGCTTTTGGAGTTTTTTTTGTGGTGATTTTCATTAGAACCTCATGTAGAATCCTATCTCTAGTGATGAGGTCATGACCTCCTATGGAATGGTGCTTAGATGATTATATATGATGATTTTACATTTATTTTTTATGTTGTTGTAACATCTAGGATGAAACACCCTATGGTTTGCGTTAACTGGTCATTTTTTCAATGGATGGTCTGGAGATAGAGTATCTCTCTCACTGGGGTTCCCTATGGCTCGGATAAGAATGCAATTTACTTTTTGATACATTTATTCTATGGGGGTTAATTTGGTGTCTACTAAGTATATTTATACTGATCCATGCAATGGAATTTCTTGAACATTTCTTATGTCCTCTTCATACCACAAGACATTCAATAGTGTCCCAGGAAGAATCAGAGGAGAAAGATCTTACATTGACTAGGGTGTTTACTAGATCTGGGATAAAGAGTCTTCGAGATGGTTCTTTTGATAGGAATTCCTACCTTATGACTAGGATGGAAGCATTTACAATTTTCTTTTGATGGACTTTATATTTTCACTTTAGGTATTTTATTTTACTCTAGTTTCGAATAGTTGTATGCAATCATCTGATCAGTTTTTATATATCTATTCTCTATTGGGGTGGAGGTGTATGTGGGTGTGTGAATACAATTATGATATGATAAGGCCTCCAATGTGTGTCATATCCTACTCGACACTAATCGCCATCCCCTGGAATATTAGAGACAGGATTGGGGAGTCGCGGCTCGAGCCCTGTTGGGTTGAGTCATGACATATTGTTATCAGATCATGTTCCACCTTTAGGGCCTCAGATCATAGTTGATCTTGTTGGAACTTGGTTTGGGTGGCATTGTGACAATTATAGAGTGTTTTTGGTTTAGATTTCAGGCCTGAGACTCCTGCATGGGTGCGGTGGCTGACGTATCCATTCATCTGGTCTATGATTACATGCCTTTCATCTAAGGGACATTATGACAATAGTCATTGGTAAATAATGGTACATTCATTATTTAGGACTAGTTTTTGGGTTTTACATTTCCTTATTGATTTGTCTCTATAGATATTCTAATTGACCTTGATTTGTCTTGATTTTATTTTTGGATGCCTGCACGATGATATCTAGCCAGGTTTTTCTGGTGGGATTGTGATGATGATCTGTTGTGAGTAGAGGCTTTAGATCAGGGAACATGTTTGGGGGATGCACCTCTATCTGGTCCACTAGTTGAGATACAACCTGTTGATCAACTTTTTGTGCTGGTAGTGCATTATGAGGATATATGTAGGTTGAGTGTGATTCATGAATTCTAGACACAGTGACCTATAAGATAATGGGGTGACCCGGAACATCAGGCAATTGATGACTGGCTCGCAGTAGCCACGTGCTTATTTCGCCTTGTGAGGACACCTCTTAATCAGATGGTGGTCCTAGTTACTATACATTTTCATGGTTCATAAGAGTGTTATTATAGACTTGTAATGCATACCAATTACTACGATTCAATTAGTTCCACAGAAACTGATTATCTCTTCAGGGATGAGTTTTATCTATACACACAGAGGTCAGTGCATATCAAGGAGCCTTTCCATCATTAAAAATTGGGGAAAACTATGGTGATGTACTCATCAAGGTTCATGCACCTATCTAATTACACCCAATATATGGTTTTTGATCCTTTTCTCCAAGAACATACCATCGACCAGGGCTTGCACAGGGTGTTTAGGAAATTAGTGGTGCTGATGTTCATTCCCACCAATGCTGAAGTTCTAGAGAGGGACTTGGTGGTGAAGTGGTTTCAATATGAGTGGAATCCAACAATTTTTAATGGTCTCATGGGAGATGAGGCCTCAATATCATTCTCGGTTGTTTGTATCCAATGATTGTATCAAGGTAGTGGTTATACATGACATTTCAAGAGGTGACCCCAGGAGGGTGGATCTGAGTGTCAGAGCTCTCAGGCTGGTTTTGGTCAGCTACAGGAGATTAAATGTTATGCATGAAATGACTGAGGAAATATTGATAGATACTATTAAACCCTTTTTGTTGTTGATATGGATATAGTTGATGGACCAAATAGGAGAGGCATTGTTTCGAGCATGAAGGATTGCAGGTTGTCGGACAAGGATGTGGAGCAGGAGTTGCAGCGAACGGTGGCATATTGTAGCAGTTTCCACCAAGACCACATTCAGGTGGTCCATGCCAGGCTCATAGAGCTTGAAGATGTGGTGGGAAAAACTACAGGACATATAGTCTATTAACCCAGAGGGTCCACGGTTGGATTGAGGTATGCTATATGTCTTTTCAATGTTCTGTAGTAGTTTTCATATACATTGTTAAGCTATACACTTTCCTTTATGTTTCTTGCTCAAGGATTGACCAGAACATCAGTAAGGCCCAGTGTTGGCGTTTTTTGATGTTCTTTGAATGCATGAGGAAGGTCGAGTGATCCTTCACCCACTGAGATTTGTTTTTGGGATGCGACTAAAACTATGGGGGTGTATCAATGCCACCCAAATTAGACATTGTAGAGTTGTGGTGGATGAGTCCCTCTGCCTTGTGTGATTGCGGTGGGGTTTGGAATTGGTGATTTTATAATAAGGGGCTAGTAAGACTCAGAATGTGTGCTTGGAAGGCCTTTGTTTTTTCATTTTTTTCTTTTTTGTGTTTGGATTTATCATGTTACATTAGTTTCATGGGGAGGTCGTTGTGTAGTTTTTTGTGGCTTCTAACTCACAAGAATGAGTAAAGATTTACCCACTACCAGTGGTTCCTGATACACAATGAAAAAACTACAAGGTTGAGTCATTTCAACCCAATGATGTTATTATCGAGGTGTAGTGGATGAGTCCCTTTGATTGGAGTGTTTAGAGTATGTTGTTTAAGTCCCTACATTAGGTTAGAGAGGTGGTGTACCGCAAGACACTCTGACTAGAGGAGAAAAAGAGCTTGGTGTTATCCCACTTGTCGTTGTTGAGGAGACATGTTCCCAATTCCATGATGTTGGCCTAGGATGAGCTGGACTTGGGTATGACATTGGGTTCTCCATAGTGTGTACTCATTGGTAGTATTGGAACCTTTGCTGATTTTGTTGTGGTTTTTAGTGAACTTTCTTGCATGGGAGACCCAAGTGAGATTTCAGTTTCCTTCTATCGTGGCCATCCTTTTTATTTTTAGGGATAAAAACTATTAGTGTGTGGGATATTTTTCAACATGGGCATTTCCCTATCAAACGTTGGAATATTTCTATATATATTTCCAGAGCTAGGTGATGTGCCAACGTTCCATTCCATGGCTCTGTGTGCCCAGAATAAATTTTATAAAAATATTAAATATTTTTAGACTATTCCCATTGAGGAAATGTGTGATCTCTTAAATGGTAGATTGCATCAGAAAACCGAGTCTACTATTTCATCTATAGTGTGTTTCTTAACTTAGGAAGGGTATATATTTTTCAAGCACATGACTTTGGTGGAAAAAGTTATCAAATGAATTTTCGTAAATAAATTGAATTAATTTATTTCTAATACTAGATATAATAACTCTTGAATAGAGTCTTGGATTAAATTTATGAGAATATGATTGGGATTGTAATGTCGCATTTATCATAGATGTAACATAATTTTTGTCTGTAGCTAGAATTGGGTTGAAGGATAATCGGGGTCAGGGCATCCAACAGTGGGTGAGGGATTTAATTTGAATAAAATTAAGTCATAGCCACTCTCATTTCCCTAATGCACACAATGTTGGAGTCATGCTCTTCCCCTCTTCCTCTATAAACAATTAATGACTCAAAATGAACATCGTCGATCTCCAATATTAATGAAACTCACTTTTATATGGAATTGTGGAAGCAGTAGAGTGTGGATTTATCCTTTAAGATTCAGATATCTACCATGAGATATGTGATTTTTTCTATTAATCCTAATTCCTTGTAAATTCCTTCGTTTTCATCAAATTGTCTTCTAATCGTTGAGTGAAGGGTGAATATATCTAGATCTGGTCCTGACCATTGTGAAATTGGTATGAGTTCAATTTTTGGACCACCGAAGAGGTACTTGTGGTCCGTGGAAGGTTATGGAAGCACGTCTCCCACGATGTGGTGGCAGCAGGCCACATGATCCCCCCCCCCCCACCATGTGGGATTTTGGGAAAAAAAGAAATAACAAAACAAATATAATAATAATAATAAATAGATTATTATTATTATTAATACAAATATAAATCGACCTCAACTCCCCATACAGTGCCCAATTTTTGTTTCATCTATAAAAACATGTCTCTTCAATTGAGGCAGACTTTTTAACGATAAATGGAGAGGTTTTTTGGTTGGGATCGAGGATTGATTTCATGAATCATTCACTAAAAATAAAAATAAAAATAATATTATTATTTATAGTTTCTTCAGTTGGGCCTAACTCTTGTGTTTGATATCTAACTAACGTGCCATCAACGGAGTTGCAACCCATAATTTAATGATGTCATTTCATGTCTGATTTTTGGGGATGTAGTGGGCCTTGTGAGGCCCGATTTTACGACATTTGTAGTGAAATGTAACTTTTTCACCAGGTGTCCATTTTAAATGAATAAGTAGTCAATCCAATATGGGTTTTTATCAGTATCATAGTTGGGTGATCCATTTGATGTGTTCCATGTTCAGGGTGTTGTCCCCATAAGGAACTATTTGGGATTTTTGTGCGGAAAAGGGATATTCTCAATAGGTATCTATTTTGCGCATTTGAGTAGCCTATCTTGTATGATTTTTCATATAGAATACGATGGTGGTCACAATTTGGGCCTAGGTGGTGTGGTGTTCAAGAGAAGTTGTATAGGCCTCTTGGTTCAGATACGCCTTGATCGTCCTGGTTGAGGGAGTACACCTAATACTATGATGGTTTTTTTATTACATCATTATTATAGGATTGAGTTCCCTTAGATATGATTATTTAATATAGAGTTTTATCATCCCTTTGGTGAGGATGATGTGGGATGCACTGGATTATTATTTTCGTAGATCATGTTATTGGTATCGATGTGACAAACTCTACATGGGCGTCGACCCCCTATCTAGTAGGAAAACCATTTAGTGTTTTGGGGAATAATTTTTTATAAGATCCCCTACAAAACGGCCAATGATAGTAGGGTTTAAGTATAACCGGTAATACCATTCCTCACTCAACATGTGATTTTTTAGGGTTTGTGGTACTATCGAAATGATCCCTTTCTTCACGAATAGTACAATTTGGGGTTTCCAACATTGTTTTTACTACATATACATGAGTAATGATCCTCTATCTGAGTGATGAGATCCATGGAATGTTAGATCAGGTTTTATTAACCCCTAGAGGATCCTAGGTGGGATACCATATCTAAGAGATCATTGAGTTACTCGTTTGTTTTATCCCCAAGTAGTTCCTAGGACTGATCCCCTGTCTGAAGAGTTCTGTTTTTCCACTATGTTTCATCCTGGTGTTCTTAGTGGCTATATATGATGAGTTTCTTCTCTACGATGGTCCTTCAGGTATGTATGGGTTGTTAGAGATGTGTTTTATCTTTGAGATGAGTGTCACCTAGAATGTCACCTCTCTTGTAGTGTTCCAATGGGCTATTTTCTTTACATCCTCAAGTAGGAACCTATCACTGGTGATGAGGTCAGAACCTCCAGAAGATTGGTTCTTGAGACAAGTATATCTTATATTTTTTATCAGTTATTGTTATGGTGTTGTCACGACATGGATGACAAAACCTATGGTTTGATCTGAAAATTTGTTTTTAGATGAGGATTGACTTGAGATAGATTTTTTCTTTCATTCGGGGTCCCTATAACTTGGATCAGTAGACAATTTCCTTCCAGTTTCTCCTTTTGTTTTGGGGATTTTTGGGGTACCTACTGAGTATCTTTATACTCACCCCCACACAGGCTTCTCGCAGACATGTCTTGCATCTCATACATACCACCGACCTATTGACTGAGTCTCAGGGGGACCCAAAGTTGGTAGAGCATAGATCAGACGGGGAGTTTATCAATGATGGGCTGAGGAGTATTCCAATGGGTCAATTTCACTATGAATCCCTAATTATGAGTAGGCTGGATGCATTTTTAGTTTTCTTTTGTGGTTACTATATTTTTCAAATTTTTACTTTTGTTCTACTCAGGTTTGGGATAATTCTATGCAAGAATTTATATACATATTTTATATAGAATTGTGATGTTTCATGGAGGTTTATGTGGGTGAGTGTGTACAGGTACAACAGGATATGGACTACCATATGTGTGATGGCCTACTCATAGATAGTCACCAGTATCTAGCATATTAGTGGAGGGTTTGGGGAGTCACATCTAGATCCTTGTTGGGTCGGTTCAGTACAAACAAATCCTTTGTCAATATTTTCTTATACATTCTTATGGGTTATATACCATTTTATCAATGTTATTTAGAATAAATTCTCAAGCTAATTATCATCAAATTACAAACAAAATCACTCAAGAAACTCAAAATATTACTCATGATATATATATATATATATCATGGAATTCATAATTCCCCTTCTTCTTTTCTTGAATATAAGAATTATATTGACATTCATAAAAAGTATTCTATCTTTTTATGCTTTCAAATGCTCATATCTCTAATTTCATCATCATTAAAAATAATTTTCATTATGATCGTAAAATTCATCATGAATGTATATAATGAAATTAATATGATTGAAACTTAAAATATATTTTTTTAATTGAATTATAAATTCATATTCCTGACTTCATCAAAATAATCATTTACGTTCCCATCCTCCAATTGTATGCATTGTACTATCGTAATCACATGTCTTTGACATTTGAAGATCTGCTTAAAAATCATCATAGTTTTTAAATGGTAAATTTATCAAGTAAAAAACCAATATAATAAATTGATAGCATAAAAATTATCAAAAACGTATCACCAAACATGGGGAATTGTCCATGTATATGAGATCAATATAATCATTAACAATTCTCCGAGGATCATCACTCTCATTCCAGGATTAATCACTGATCATAGATAATGTCAGAATACATTTAGTTTTGATTACATTTTATATATTGAAAAAATAAAACAATAATCAACAACAATTCACATGTATTTTAAATAAAAAACATTCTGTTGACATTTAAAAATGGAAATACAATTAAAATATCATTAAAAGTATATTGAGGAAAATATCATTTTCCTTTTGATAATCACTTTTAAAAACTAAAAATTTATAAAATATTTTGTAAATACTTCTTTCAAAAAATGGAGATATATATAGGAATGTTAAACAGATATAATGGATATGATGGCCGTAAAATCCATTCTTGTCATATGTGTTAAAAATAAACATAAATTTCTAAACATTTTGAAAAAGGGAGTCAAAAGAGACCAAATAGAAAAATGATATGAAATTTTATTTTAAAACAAATTAAATTAAAGTAAAATATTAGGTAAATGGTTATATAAAATACTATAAATTTTTAATGGAATTTGTTTGGAATTATTTTATAGAAAATTTATTTTGAAAAGAAATATACCTCCTCCAAAAGATAATACACTATCAGTAAAACATTCAAATCACATTCTTGATGTTCCTTTAATAAATAAATAAAGAAATGAATATAGAAAATATTAAAAACATTCATAAAAAGTTAATAATAGTGATATGTTGTTCACCAAAATAATATCATTTAATTTACTCAAAAATAACATTCAACCCAAACAATCTAAAAAATAAGGGATTTTATGACATAAAGCCTTGTCCACATCAGTAATCTTTCCAATAATATTCCCCAAGAAACAATAACTTCCAATGGAACATTAAATATCATTAAAATAAAAGTCTTAATGATATAACAAATAAACAGAAGTATTATATACATAACATAAAATAATATAGGTGTGTAACATTTCAATATTCCTCAATGTGGGGAAATTATGATGAAGTCCGTTACGACATTGGTAATCTCTGGATGAAAACACCCTGAATGAGATAAATACCAATAGATTCATAAGTCCCAAATAATTTTAAATAGAATAATACTAAAATGAATTCATTATAAATATATATTCAACCAAATAAAATCAATTTGTGAATATGTCACATATATCACAAATGTAAAATCAATATGAGAAACCCTTACCTCAAGTGTCAACATACACTATATGTCTTCTAACTAAGGTATAATATGATTATGAAAATTATATGTATTTTAGAAACCTTTTAAAGGATTAAAATATTATAATTAAAACATTTATTTTATTTATTTATAATTACATATTTTAAGACATAAGAAATTAATTCCACATCAGGAGTTTTGAGAAGATTCGTTTAATTGTTTCAAAATGGATTCAATGTGTTGACCGGGTCAAAATAGAAATTATTTTAAAATATATTTAATAATAATCATGAAATATTTTTAATATTTACACATAAATTATACTTTTGAAACCAATAATTGAAAATTATAATGACAAATAAACTATGTAATTATCATGGTGATAGTTTGATTTATGTACGCATGAGTAACGTTTCCATTTTTCAATGATCACTATAGAATAAAGGATTATATTATTTTATTCTTAAATAATTATCATAATATAATAAATACCATATTTTTAATTTCAATATATTTATGTATATCATTCTAGTGATCCAATGATGAAAAAATAATGCCATCACTTCTTGGAGATTGTAGTCTGCATCTACATGAACAACATTATCATTTATTAGTGTAAGAAACAAAATGATATATTGTATTCTTAAATTGATAAATATGCCAATAATAATATTATTATATCATTTATATCATATATATTCATTAAAATTAACTTTATTGGCTTTCATGTAATTAATTAGTTAAAAAATAATCTTATCTCTTTGCAAGGCAATAGTCTGTCGTACACACGAGAGATGTTATTGTATTCGCCATTGAATAAAAACAAATATGATATATATGACATCAAAACTTCATAAGAATTAATATGTCACAAATAATATATATATATATATATATATATATATATTATATTAATCATTACAACTTTTTGTGAGAGGGGACGATAGAAAACGAATGTCATCGGTTCGTGGGGCTGTAGTCTGCTGTACACAATAATAATGATTTCATATCACATTTGATGGAACATGGGATGAGTTTACATTGTTAAATTATCATAATAAAACATTATTATATATAACATACCTGTTATAATATTATATCATTATATTACATTTTGAAATATGTGGAATATGAAATTAAACAATAATGGTTAGTTTGGAATTTTACATTTTCTCATACCACCACGTTAGGATTTTAGTTATAGTATCCCTAGAATTAATTTATGACCAAAAAAACCTATATTATTAGGATATGGATTTGGGATGTGATCGGGTTAGGTATTGTAAGAACCTATAGGGTTTTAATGTTTAAAAAAGATGGGATATGGGGTAGCATTTTATATATGTGGTGAGTGTAAAACATTTAATGTATGAAAAGAAAAATGTGTACCCTTATTTTTACATTACCAAATGACTCAAAATGGACCCTATTCAATGATATTGAATTATAATGTCTATATATGTACCTAAAATAGATTTTAGACTTTCATTTTTTGTCAATGGAACACTTATCTTTTTAGTTAAACCCCCAGTAAACCAGCTTTCAGTTTGACCGTGATAATTTATTTTTATAGTTCTAACTATAATTTATGGTTAAAAATTTATTTGAGATTATTAAATAATAAAATTTTTATGATTATAAATATGGAATATATTTTTCAAAATTCAACTCATAGTTGTGGAAAATTTTAATTTTAAATTAAACCATTAGACGTGACAGAACAACACGTTTTCGGGAATTATATTTTTCATGAAATAGTTGAATTTATATTAACTCTATGAAAAATAATATTTATTGTATGAATATATATTAATATTTATTGATATATAATTTTTATATATAATTTATTAAATTCCTTATTTAATGGTTTATTAATTAAATAAAAATCAAAAATATTACAGACATTAAAACTATTTTTATAAAAATATCATTTTTAAATCGGAAGAAAAACATATAATAAAATCAAGTATGAAGCATTATTAAAAATAATTATGTATATTAAATATAAATATATTATTTTTTTTTATTTTATAAATAATCCAAACACATTGTGGATTTTTAATTACTGAATTTGATGAAAATCACTAACATTTTTATAGAAAATCAGTATTTTTTACTATTCAAAGATAAATCAATATTTTAAAAAAAAATACAAAAATTTCACCCAAATTAACTTTTTAAATACCAATTTTAAAATTTAAATTAAATTTATAAAATTATTTCAAAAAATTTATTATAATAAATTTTCTTGAAAATAAATAAACAACATTTTGATGAAAACATATTTTTAAAAAAATTAAATTACTTTACTAAAACATGATTTATTAATTACTAAATATTTATTAATAATTTATATTATGTATGAAATTTATATATTTGTGTATATATATATATCATGAATTATTTAATACTACTTATACCCACCAATTTAACTATTATGTAATAATGGTTATATATAAGACATGTCATTTATGCTTGGCATTTCATGTCAAATACGATTTAAAAAAAGTTTTATTTTCTAAAATACCTGGGTTTTACATGGATCCTCTCCAATAATTACATGTAATTTACGTGATATATGAACTAAACTATATTTATGTTTTATGTTGGGTTCTTTATTAGGATGATGGAGGTATGTAAGTTCATACTCTATGTCTAGGGATATTAGTTACATTAATTTAAAAATATTATTCTCAATATTGTGAAAATTAATTTATATCCAAATTTTAGTTCTAAAATTATATCTTTTTATAAATGTATTTATTTGTTTACATCACCCTTAAACGGATTTTTCTATGGTTTTTAATGTTCATGATGTTGTAGCTTCTCTGTTATATGTTAAAACGATGGTAGTTACCTAGGATCAGAATGATTCATTCACAATACCAAAAACCGAGTTATTTTGATCACATATTGATGTATTGAAAATTAAAAAATAAAATAAATATTTATATATTTAAGAAATCAAAAAGATATTCTAAATAACACACACTAAATGAAATCACTCCTCATAAACCGTACAAATATTTGACTTTATTTTCATGATATATTAAATTAATATACATGTTGAAGATAATATATAACATAGGTTATACCCCAGTATTAGTGATAAAGTATCATTTTATGTTTTAGTGTGAGTTTTTTTAATAATTATGATTATAAATACTAAAATTGGTGGGTAATTTGAATATATTTTGATGTAGAAAAAAACTGAAATGACTTGATATATGGATTAGTAATTTTCATAATTGAAGAGGGTTTCATGATATTGGTGGAATAAATTATTCAATAATTAGTAAAAACCTTATTGTGCTCATTATTATAAGGTTATTATTTTGATTAATGAAATTCTATAGTGTAAGAAAAAATGATCATTATCCTTATATATAAATTTAAAATTAAACATTTAAAAGGTACCCTTAACACATCAATCGTTTTTTATGGTTTATGTTTTATGCATTGAATGAGGGATAATAATGAAAACTTATATCT
This sequence comes from Viscum album, assembly GCA_963277665.1. Classification (NCBI taxonomy): domain Eukaryota; kingdom Viridiplantae; phylum Streptophyta; class Magnoliopsida; order Santalales; family Viscaceae; genus Viscum; species Viscum album. The sequence goes on from OY728155.1 coordinate 965,237,604, forward strand.
TAAATGTTTCTAATAAAAAATCAAATTTGTTCAATAATTAAAACAACAGAAGATGAAACATAAAATCTCATAGTGATTAGTTTTTATATAACATGTTTTCCATTCAATAATATAAAAAATTACATTAAAACATGAAATGAGACATGATATAATAAAAGGAAATTTGATTTAAAAAATATATATAACATGTCAAAAATAAATTGATGTAACTCTCTTCCCAAGTGTTTTTTCCCACAATAAAAACCAAATGTTTATTAATCCACCAAGAGTTATTAATGGATCAAGTGGATATCGTTTTTCATTTTATCTCTCAATATGAGGATATGGAGATACAAAACCCCTAAAGTGATGATAATAACCATAAATCAATCCAAAATAATTAAACATTTCCCCTATACAAACGTCAAAAAAATTTACCCTAGTTGTTTATTTAAATAAAAAATGAGTTAATGGTTTCTCCACAAATATTTACCAACACGAGTTTCATCTTATTTTAGTCATAATAATAAGATTTACCCTTTCTTTGATAACTGAAGAGTCAGTTTTAGTCATATTTTCCAAATCCTTTTTATATTTGTTGTTTATATAATATTTGTAAGAGTATATATTTTCAAAATAATATGTTATAGTCTTTAGTTCAAGACGTTTTGATTTTATAAACAAATCCCTTAATTTGTTCTTATAAATGGATTAAGAAAGCTGATGTTAATAATAATGATTTATATTCCACATATTTAAGGATGAAATGACAAAATTTTAGACCATTTAAAATTTAATCATTTTTGAAATATGGAAATCAATTCACATGTCTGCCTGGGATTCTATATAGTTTGGCCTATTTTTCTACAGCATCGTCCTGTGATCTCTATATCATATCAACCTACAATGATAACATCAAAAAAGTTAAATTTTATATTTTAAATTTAATTATAAATTATTTAATAAATTTAAATTATATTTTTAATGTATTATTATGTTGAAAAGTAACAATAAAAAAATTAATTAAAATAGTGTCATAAGGGTTATATAAAATAGAAAATCTTAATGAAATCAGCATTCTGTGAATCTTGTCAAAAAATCAAGTTCAAATTACTCATATCACAACTGGATGTCTCATCTCCAACTTTGTCAAGTAAATGAAAAATTCACGAATAATTATAATTAAATGGATTATTATGATTATTTTAAATCTAGTTAATATATGTTACACTTTTTTACATGTAAAAATGGCCAAATCACTATAAATTATGAAGGATAAAATCATCATAGAGATTCTTGAATTAGTTTAGAGAGACATTTTTATAGATTATCAATTTGAATAAATTGGTGGATACGATTACATGATAATATTTACCATGGATTTCGTGTACATGGATATATATAATTAATAAGTTATAAGTCTGAATGCCTTAAAAAATTCATGGATATGAAGAATAAATTATTCATCAATTAGGTAAGAAGATATGGGTACTCCCATTATAGCATTATTAAGAGTATCTTATCAAACATTTTATCATCTATCTAATGGAATTTTTTATATTTTATCATTTAACTCATCTTTATACACCCTAGTGGAATGTTGTTAGTAAAGGGATGAAGCAAACCTTTCTAGACATGGTGGGATTGAATATGATATATGTGAGTCTTCCATTCTAATTTTGGAGATATTAATTAAATAATTATTCACACATAATAAATAGAGTACCAAGTAAGGAGGAAGATATAAGTACATATGATTTTATATAAATGGGGAAATCTGATTTGTCAAATTTATACGTATGTCGTTCTAAGGAAGTTTTTAAGGCTATATATGGTAACAAAAATTCTCCATGTGAGTCATAAAGTATATATTTATAAGATGCTCAAAATATATTAATTATATTATTTACAAAAACCATCATTTAATAATATAATTATTGAAGGCAATTTTATATTTCTAGAAAGTGATCACATTTCCCAAATTGATTGTAAAAAAATGACCTCGATAAAGATGATCCTCAAGATAGAATAGACATTGAATAAGAATGTGTTCCCTAAATCCCCATGGATTAAATTTTTTTAAAGATAAATGTAAAATTTAGATGCACTGGGGGGATTGAAATCAATAGAGATATGGATGTATGGTTACTAAATATGGTGACTCATTATTAGTAGATCCTAATGAACCTATATAGTTAAAGGATATAGATAGTGGCACAAAACATTCTATGTGGAAACAATCCATGAATTCTGAAATATATTACATATACCATAACTCGGTTTCCGGTTTGGTAAATCCTGTAGTGGATACAAATCCACTTTCATGTAAATTGGTAATTATTAATAAAATAGACATAGAAAGTAAAATTAATACTTATATAGAATGATTATCAGTTATATGGATTAAGAAACATAAAATCAGGTACTATGATGAATCATTTTCGCTAGTTTATTTACTATAATCTATGATAATTATAATATCAATAGTATCTTACAACGATTAATAAATTTATAAAATAGATATTAAAACAACCTAAATTAATTATAAAATTGTGGAATATATATAGATGACAAAACCATAAAGGGTTGTGAATCAAAATATGTTATTAAGGGAGATATATTACAATGATCCATTTATGGGATAAATAAAACATTAAAATTTAGTACATTTAATAATATGAATCCATTATATAATTAGTATTCATAGAGAATGTTTTATATTCCTGTGTCTAAAACAGATTTAGTGGGAGTGCAACAACTTTTAATGTAGTATATTATGATGAAATCATACTAATGGGAAATGAGGAAGTAGAATTATAGTACAATAATATATATTAATACATATTCATTAAGGATTAATGTAAATAACCCTATATTATAGGGATCAAAATTATTCATTATTTATCTAAGAGGCTGTTAGGATTATATTAGAGTACATACATTTACATGGTAAATAAAAGATTCAATATAAAGCCCAATACCCTAATACATTGAAAAATATTGAAAGATATGATATGAGAAAAGAAAATATCATTATGGAATATATAAAATATTAAATTAAAATCACTTATTGGTTTTATAACCATGATATCATAAAAGGAGTTTTTTCCTTTCTGAAAATAACATTTGACATCAAATATTATTCTATTAACCTATGGAAATAGGTTTACCATCCAATGTTTTTCACAAAATATTTTATAATAATTATTGAAAGAAAAAAAATCATATTATGGAGTTATTTTTTGAAATCATTAGAATCCTTGAAAAAAATCACTTAAAATCATATATTTTTATCGAAAAATGGAATAATTATTCATTTAAAACAATAGATTATTATCTTATAATGTGAAAAAAATTTCATTATGAAACCCCATTTTTAAGAATTGATGTTTTAGATAGGTAACATGTGGCATAATCTTTATATATCTTTTATAATTATTCTTATATATGGAATAACCAAACTGGTAAATTCTAATAATCTCGTTTGAGAAACCTATAACAGGTTAACTAAGCCCTGTTACCCAAAGCATTGTAGAGCTATATCAAGATCTTCCATTTTTATGAGCAGTATATAGATCAACTACCAATATAACTAATTCCTAAGATTCCTTAAATAACCATAATAATTAAAATATTCCATTTATATCATCATAATAATAAAAATACCCTTTCCATCAACTAGAAAAATCATTCATGACATAAAAATATCAATACCATTTAAATTACTTTTTGAAAATAACAAGAATATTATAAAAGAGGTTTTCACTATGATGAATAATATGAGATATTTTAAATGAATTAAATCATAAAATAATGGCTATGGTGGAGGGAACAAATATCGACGTCGTATATATTAAATCAAAATATATCTATTTCCTTATCAAAACATTCCTTATAAAATACATAAAAAGAATCCTTTTTAAAACCAATGAAATAAAGTGGAAACTAACCTAATATTTCCTTTATTATAATTATATATATTTATAAATACATAAATTATCTTCACTAATAATACAGAAATGGTAGAAAATGATTTATATAATTAATCATTTGAATAAAATTAAATGAGGTTCTTAATGTTAATTGTCCAATTCCTCAAGGCTGAGTCATTGTGTATGTTGTTTTATCTTCATTAATAATAAAATTATTTTCAATTTAAAAATTATTAATAAAAATTTTCATGTTTATTTTCCCTATTAATTTATTAATTTCCATGTTATATACAATAACTTAATCTGTTAATTTCAAGTTATTTGTTTTGATGATATTCGGATCATATGTCCAAAAATGACTTGGTAAGTTGACTCTGGTCAATGAGGTCACTATTACATCATATCTAGAATAATAATCATCACATAATTATCATATTTATAAAGAAATTTTAATTTTAATTAAAATAACTAATAGTAGTGAGAAAAATGAACTATGTAACAATATTGGAGATAATAGGTTGTATGTACGAATAAGTAATTTTTCTATTTTAGAGAAATCATGATGGATAGAGTGTATGTATTATATAAAATTTCTATAATTATAATTTTATAATAAATATTATATTATTTATTTAAAAAATAATATTCATTATCCATGTGTAGGTGTCATCAAAATTTTATAAAATCACTTCATCGAAGCGGTAATCAACAAAAATGGACACACATAGTTATAGTTTTTATGTGAATGGAAATAATTTTAAATTAGATGATATATTATATTTATATAACTATAAATATATAATTAATATTATATATATATACATAAAATATATCATTATAACCATCAATTAGAGGATGAGATGGAAAATAAATTACATTGGTTCGTTAGGCGGTACTTCACCATACACACGAATGATGTTTTCATTATTCAATTGATGGAGGAGGATACAAATCGTGTTTATGAAATTTACCTATTAACATATATTTATATGGGGTGTACTTTTATTATTTTTTCAACATGTTTAATGAATATTTTATTGAGTTATAATAATACATAAAATTAAAATGATTGGCTATGAACTATACCTCTTCATCAGACAACTTCTTTACATTTATACCAAAATCTTTCATAGGTTGTTTTTATGTTCAAAATATTACCTATATGAAATCTGTATTGATGTAACAATATTATTTTTATAGGAAAATGTTGATATATAGTGATAAAACTTAGTGTAGAAGAGAGGGGATGAGGTTATCTTTTAAATGTGATACAAGGGATGCACTTGGAATTACTTAAAATATCATGAAATATATATATATATATAATCATGTAATGTTAAAATAATTAACAGCATATTCTAGTATAAGGTGCTATAGGTCCCAAATAATCTCTAAAAATTACATTTAGTCTAATTTTTAATACATTGAATCATTATTTCCTTGTAAAACCACTTTACACTCATTTTAACCTTAATCAATATAACATATGTTTTTAACAATGAAAACATAACTATATGAACAAATATAAAATGGTAATTATTAAAATATTTAGGAATTGTGATTCAAAATTTTGAATCAATTTTATTGGGTAAATTTATAATGGTGGAATAGATTATTTTTTATATAAGAACGCCAAACGTTCGAAAAATTGTTTTTTGGAACATACATGAGTTAAGTGTTTATATTATATTACCTTGAAATTATGTAATTAATCTTTTACCATGAATATTTTAGGTTAAATCATAAAAAGGAATAATTTTAGTCTTTTTTATCAGTCCAAAATTGAATGGAATATTCCAAACATTCCATCAAAATAAAAGACCCAATAATATTTTCTTATTTCAATAAAATATAACATATCTTCTCAAATGTAAAGATTAGGTTTTCTAATTTATGTTTTAATGTATATTATTTGACTCCATAAATAAATATTTGGTACTAAAAAACTCATATAATAGGATAAATGCAAGTTTTTTGGTAATTTTAACTCCTATATCTTTAATTTAACCCCCAAAAAGCATGTTCTAATCATGATTATGGTACAATTTTTTTATTGTATTTACAATTCAATTTGGCAAAAAAATATGTTGGAAATATTAAATTTAATTTTTTATTATAATTATAAATATTTAAATTATTTAATGAATTTCAATTCACATATGGTATTGAGTTTAATATAAAATTTATCCCGCAAAATGTAACAAAAATTGATTTTCTAGAAAATGAATTTTTAATTACAAAAACATTTTTATAAAAAAATAATATATATTTTTATTAACATAAGAATTATTGGATTATGTTGAATCATTAAAACTAATTAAATTTAAAAAATAATCAAAAATATAATGTGACATTGTAAATAATTGAAAATATTATGTTGTTTTCAATACAAGAAAATATACTTTTTACTATTGAAAATTCAATCATTTCAGAAACTTTTATAAATTTAATACTAATATTATTTATATATAATGATTTGAAAAATTATAAAATATTTATTATATCAAATTTTTAAATTTGGAAGAAATTATGTATTACATTTTCTAATATAAATCAATAAAATTATGTTTTGAAGAAAACTATTTTTTTAAAGCATAAAATGTCTTTAATAAAAATTGAGTGATTATTTTATAACCATTAATCTAAAAGATTGAGCAGGAAATTTATATTCATTTCATAATGTGTTTATTTAAATTCGTACAATCTGATTAAAGGGTTTTGTTTTAATCGTTATATTTTAATCATAATATTTCATGGTTCATTTAACCTCAGTGTTGCATGTCGTATATGAAAAAAAACATAATGACCATCTTCTAAAAACCTTAAGTGCTACATTTAGTATATAAATTACCATATGTATTGATAAATATGTCATATTTTATATATAACATCAGGAAAATGTGACATTGGACACTAAAAGAGAGTTGAGATAGATATATAGAGGGAGAGACAGATGTGGATGGAGGTGGGGAGGGTGAGGATAAGTATGATTTCTTACGAATATGTCATAGTATATATTATGTATGTCATTATATATACACATTTTGATTTTACCCATGAAATTTTTATTATGGAAAGATATCAAAAAAATCTAGGAAAATATTAAGTATTGTTTCTAAGGCATTCCTAAAGTATATGATGCATAACAAGGATAGGTTCCTATTTTCTGGAGGAGATGAGGAACTAGTCATTTGTGGATGCACGTATGCTAGTTATTATAAATAACATAATGAATTGATATCAATTTCAATATATGTATTTATAATTAATATAGAATTAATGGTTTTCAATAACACAATGAATCGTATGTTCACTAATTCTATATTAGATTCTGAGTAAATTGTACCTTTTGATATAGCTAAAGATATAGTTTGGATTTAATAAAATTTAAATGAGCATAATTACATTCCATATAGTAATGATCCTATCACATTTTATTATGATAATAATAGAGAGGGTTTTCCAACCATGGATCCATGTTTACATCACCATATAAAGAATATACTTCAGAAGTATTAGATCTTAATAGAATTTTCTCACAAGGGTATGCTTATAGATAGAAGTGTTTCATAGTTTAAAGAATCTATTGATCATATTTTTTCACATAGTGAGTGGATCGATGATCTTTAGTCTCTCATATACAAAAAAAACACACGTTGGAAATCTTTTATCCTCTTTTCAAGGCCCCATATCCTCAAGGATCCAAGGGGTGGGGAGTAAGATCATGGAATTCATGGTTTGGGCCATCATTATTTCTTCCATCAACTAGGCTATCTGGGAATCTAGAAGCCAGACACATCTAGGCATCCAGTGATCTATTATCTTATTCCATATGAGTGTTAGATCCATAACATAGGAGATTGTTTCAATCATTAAAGGGGTTCAGCATTTAGTTTTAGTGGTTAATATTCTCAGTTGACTTATCATGCATGAAATCTTTAGAGGCAGGTTGGTTAGTTGGAGTATCCCTCTCAGCTAATTGAAACTTAACATGTATGGATCCCTCATTAACAAAATCATGGATGTTGGAGGAATCCTTCATGACTCTCATGGCTCGGTTCTAGTGGACTTCAACAAATTTTATGGTATAGGCAACTGCCTTTGGGTGGAGGCACAGACGCTGCTTACAAGTCTCTCAGGTTTGCCGGGAAGGCGGTATTTAGGTGTCCGCAGTGGAGTCGGATTCAATCGTCATAGAGAAGCTGGTTGTGGTGAGGGCTAATATTCCATGGGACCAGACCTACATTATCGGCTGAAGCACTATGGATACTATTTCAGGCATGAACATCATGTATGACCATTGAACCCAATTATAGGACCATAATAACGATATAGATTCTCATTATACAATAGGGGGTGAATTGTATCCTTTAAAAATTCATTAGGATCATTTAATGTTGATATAAAACTTTTTATTGTTTAACATTGTTAAATAAGGTAAATTCACACAACCTCATTGTTCTACAAACTTGGTAGATTCCAGAAAAATGTTTCTCGAAATGAAACATGAGAAAATTTTACAATGGAAAAGATTCTACCATAAATCATATAGAATCATACTAATCAATCTACAAGTATAATAAACTATAAGATTGTCAAACACTCCTTATAAATCAAAATGTTGTGGAAATCAATGTTTAAAAAACTCAAGTAACAAGTATGAAATCTTTTTTCTCAGAGAGTAGGGTATCCAACAACATTGGCTAAAGGTGCCATGATTTATACTTTCAAAAAGTCTATCTTACCCACAATAGGGTAATACCTCTATAAGAATATCAGAGTTTTTTATGCTATACCCACAAGCCATCGATCTTCAAGGAAGTGGGAAACTATACCTTCTTTATCAAGGATTTCCTGAAAATTTAATGTAGTCAGTACCTCTGTATTCCTATCCCATGAATCCCTTGAATGTACTCAGCAACAATCGGAGTCGCACGAAGCATGATGAACAAGATGTTCAGTATGCACAAAGCATGAAAGTATCTCTTTCTAAAAATCAGTTCACCAACATTCAATTTTTATATTTGTAGATATTTCAGTTAAATGTTATGAGCTCGTTCAAATGAGCTCCTATTTATCGGCACATCTCCAACGGTCGACTCCCTCCTCCAACGGTCATATTTTTCAATGAATCTCAGAGGGGCATGTATACATTTCACTCAAACAATGGTTTTCTAGAAATAGAATACAATAAATAATTTAATTACTATAGAAAAGGAAGGTAAAATATGGTTTCTCAACCAAGTCTAATTTTATAGAGTCTAAAGAAAATAATTTTCAGAGTCTAAGAACATTCGAATTCTAAATTTCATGAATATTTGGATTTTTTTATCACAGAATTTTCAATCATAATTATGTAGACTTTAGAGTATGAATTTTGCGGAATTCAGAGTCTGAATTCGGAGGTATTCTGAACCAGAATACAAAAGAATTAAAAACCTGAATTCAGAATAATTCAGAAAATAAATTCAGATAATTCAGAAACGTAATTATAAGGAATTTGGAACTTGAATTCTAAGGAATTCATACACTGAATTTTATATAATTTAGAACCTTAATTCTAAGGAATTCTAAACCAAGATTCTAAGGAATTCATAACCCTAATTATAATGAATTTGGAGTCTGAATTTCAGAGGATTCAGAGTCTAAATTTTAGAGAATTCAGAATCTTAATTTTAGTGAATTAGGAGTCGAAATTTCAATTAATTCAGAGTATGAAATTAAGAGAATTCAGATTCTGAATTATTCAGAATTCAGAGCCAAAATTCCAGAAAATTTGGAGTCTGAATTTAAGAGAATTCGGAGTGTGAAATTTAGGGAATTTTGTGTCTGTATTATAGAGGACTTGGAGTCTAAATTTCAGAGAATTCAGAGTCTAAATTTTATAGAATTTAGAGTCTAAATTTTGAACTTGAAATTTGAATACTCTATATCAATGTATTTATAAAATTCGGAGATTTTAGATGTGAAACCTAATTTTACACATTGGAATAAAAAAATATTGATTTAGGGAAACTAAATCCTGAACAAATAAAAAATGTTAAGGATAAATTTTCCTTCTGGAATGAAAATTTTCCTTATTAAGGAAAATAAAATTTTCCTTCTGATAGAGTTATTAAGATTTTCAAAACATTAAGTAATGGAAAGGTCACAAGGACACCGTATTGACCCAAAAATCTCCCCCTTTTTGGAAAGCACAAACATCCTTACATAAAAGAATATAAGGACTTTAAAATTTTATGAACATAAAAATAAAAACTTTCCCCCTTTTAATTATTGATCAATGTGAATACGACTAACTCCCCCATAGGCTTTCGAAACCCTTAGGATCATATTCCTGATTTCCTGAATGAGATTTTTCATATTCATGAAAATATTCATGATAAACCCCTGGATGAACTCTACCTTACATAAGGAAATTTCTTCTATAATTAGTATTATTTTTGAAATTTCCTTCCCCACGGTTGTGATAATCAAAAATGAATAAAGGGAATGGACAAGAAAATATAGTACCTAAAATATTAGAACTAAAAAACCAAAAATAGAGAGAAACCAAAATTTTCATTAATATTAAAGGAATCTGTACAGCAAGGAAATACAACAAATGATCGGATTTGGAAAAGTTTATCCTTTTTCTTCTTAGGAATAATATTCTTGAAAATGGAATTCACTTTCTTTAACTCTTTGTGATCCCCCTCAATACGATTGAGAAGTTGATCATGTTCTTCAATTTTCTTCTTTATGTCTTATATCTTTTCATCCGGAGAATAATTATTTTCTACATGCACTTTCAAGACATCATCATACATAACCAGCTTCCCTTCTATATAAAATATGAGATCCATTTAACTCATCCAATTCATGGCCACAGAATTTAGCTTCCCATTCAGATCCTTAAATTCTTGTTTATGAGAAGTCTGTTCATGACATAACATTTCTTCAAAACTATTAGTGATATCGTTGATCTTCACACTTCGGTGTCAAAAGTATCATTGACACTATCAGGAAATTCATCAAATATTATCAAATCTTCTATAGTATTCCATGACCAACATGTCATCTTTTTGAAATATCTTTTATGATCCACATAGCTAATGAGAAAATATTTAAAATCTTCCTCGATACTAAATATTTTATCCATCACAAAAAAAATAGAATCCGACTTTCGATTTAACGAATGCTGAAGAATCTTCGATCTTAGGTCTATACTAGGTAATAAAATATTAGTTACAACAAGTTTTTTCAAATATTGAAAACAAAGTCATTCCCAATTGAGTATGATTCTGAATCCGAGACATTGGATGATGAGGAATATTTTTCTATTTCAATAGCCTTCTTCTTCGATGAATCACCAACTTTTTTCTTTTTTACCACTGTTTTTTCTAAGTGTATCCACAACCACTTATTTTCCATTATCATACTTTATAATGATTTATTCTTTATTAGTAGATTCATGTTCACATTTTGATTGCTGAACAATTTTATCTTCATCAACTTCTTCCTTCTCAACTCATGCCTCAACATCCTATGAGTGAATGAAATCATGATTTCTACTTTTATTTTTAGATAACTTATTCACTTATTCCTCACCCGTGTCATCTTTTCATAGGGTATACTATTTTGAAGACATGGATTTATATGTTCAGATTGATAACATCTCTGAATGAATCTCATTATCATGAAAATCCTCTACTTTATTTATCAAGTCCTCAGTAACACAACTTCCTTCTTCTTATTATTCTTGCGCTTCTTCTTCTTGCACTATTTCATTTTTTTTGATGTCGTTACAGAATCACTAACTTCATTTCTAGAGACTCTGGTAATTGTTCTACTAAAAAAATTTCTGGTACAAGAATATGTTTAGAGGTTTATTAAGTAGAATTCTTAATATATTGATTGAATTCAGCTTCCGACAATTTCTTACATTACTTTATTTCATTTTCTTCCTTTTCAAGATATTCAGTAGACATTATCTTCATGGCATTTTCCTTGGCAGGATCCAAACCAAAACAGCCTCCCCTGATTTCTTTTTCTTCTTTTCCACCTCCATTTAGCATCCACTTCGTCAGTAAACATCTTTTCCTTCTTACTTTTTTGGGGTAATTATTGAGTTTCCTCTTTCACGGGTATTTTTTATTTTGCTTCTAATTCCTACACCTTCCTCTTCCATCCGCCCATTTTAGCAATTTTAGCCACCTCCTGTTTCTTTGAAATAGCATCAACTTCTGCATCTGACAAATCATGAAATTATCAGGATTGAAAATTTAAGCCAATCATCATCCTACTTAGATTATCATTGCTCAAAAGCATCAAATTAAAATTTATTGTCATAGAACTACATGGATTCTTGAAAGAATGATGACAAAGAACAATGATCATTGAATTAATGTCCATATACATGATAATCTAGGAATTCAGATTTTCATTCATTATATTCCCAATCAAAACCAAGATATGATTAACAAGGTTTATCATTCATATCATCACCATGTAATCACGAATATAAATATCACTTTTCTTCAGGGTATCAAGGTACCCTTTTCTCAGAATGTGGAAACCTTAAACCCATAGCTAAAGAATCTGATAGTTTGTAGAGAGATGAATAATTTTTGGAGTCTTCACATTCTTCAAGACAAGACAGTCTATAACATTTTCTTTGTCAAAAGATCCTATTACATCAAGAAGAATAGGTGAGAAAAAATCCTCTTTTCCCTTATAAGGAATTCAAATAAGATTTGTTGCTATGTTATAAGAAAGTGAGTATGTTTTTCCATGTCTCTTGAAATAAAATTTATCCCTTCCTCATTCATTGAAAAAGGAAATTGGATCATAGAATTCAACCAGAAATTTTGGATACACCAGATCCTCTACTCTTGGTTTTGATATACATACACTATCCCACAAATTTAGCTAGATATTCTTAAAACAAATAAAATCATATTTGGCATAAAACATCAGATCGACAAACCATTCTCGGTAGATCTTCCAATTGATGATTTCCATAAAAGTTGATATTTCATTCTGATAAAAGGAATTAGTAGAAATTTGGATGTAAGGAAACATTAATGATCTGGAATAGCATTAAAAATAGAGGCAGAGCTTTAGTAAGAGAAGGACTTGGGTTCGATGTGGGATAAACATTGGGTGGCCTTTATATAGAACATTTATGCAACGGTTTAACTTCCATGATTGATCAAACATTTGAAAACATTCATTAGAATATCTAATGGTTGAGATGAAAGCCGAAGAATGATTTTAATATGATCTGATATTTTGAGGGTTTTTTAAAAAAAAATCAGATTTAAGGAAATGTGAATCCGAATATTTTCTAAACAGAATTAAAATACCAACTACTAATAGCCGAATAAGAAAACATAGAAAATGATTCATACATTTCAGAATGCTAGGAAAATTATCCATAATGTGAAAAAATTCTTCATGATGAACTTACATTCCAAAAAATTTGATTATGGAAAACTTTGACTAAAAAATTTTTCACTACGAAAAATCATAGAAAAAAAATATGAAAATATGATTATGAAAATTTTAACTACAATAACCTTTATTACGAAAATTTTAACTATGAAAATATTCATTACGAATTTTTTAACTAGGAAATATTTTTCAACAAAAATATTATTTTATGTAAATTTGATAATGAATAAAAATTTACGTCTAAAATTTTTGATTACAAACATTTTTACTACCAGGAGAATGTAATCCCCCTATGAAAAAGAGATTATTACTGTAAAAAGTTATGTATCAACAAGAATTTATTAAGGAAGATTACTTTATTGTTATCCTTCCTAACTTCTATTTAAGGTATTCAAATCTATTTGATGGTAAAGATATTGGAAAAATATTAGAAAGTTTATATGGGGTTCCGATAAATTGAAGAATGATATATCCTTTTGTGGGTGATCCCAAAGAAAGTGATGCCTAATATCTACGTGATTTGCACGAGAGTGATATAGAGGGTTTTTAATTAAGGAAATGTCACTCGTATTATCACACAATATTTTTGTTTTGGTAAAACACATACCATATTCTGCGAGTTTGTGTTGCATCCAAGATACATGAGCCCAACATCTTCCAGCTACTACGTATACAGCTTCAGCATTGGAAAGTACTACTGGGAGTTGATTTTTTCATGACCAAAAGAAATATGAATCTTTTGAAATGACAGGTTCCAGATGTTCTTTTTCTATTCATTCTACACCCACAAATCAGCATCTGAAATTCTTTTTAAAACAAAATCAATTCCAAAATTATAAAAGAGTCATATATCAATGGATCCATTTAAGTATTGAGAAATCCTTTTCACTGCCATTAAATGAGATTACTTATGATTGGATTGATATCTTCCACATAAGCATACTGAAAACGTTATGTTCATATGACTAAATGTTATGTAAATTAGACTTCCTATCTTACCTCTAAAGGATGTTTGATCTACCGGTTTCCTAGTTTCATCAAGATCAAGTGAATTTTAGGTTCTAATGGGATTACTTATACTCTTCATGTTGTCATATCCATACTTTTTAAGTAGATAGTTATTATAAATATGTTGGGATTTATAGATTCTATCTTCTTTTTGAGAATAATAAAAATCCTATGAAAAATGTTAACTCAACTGTCATACTCATTTCGAACTCATATTTCATTATATCTTCAAAGAAATCAGTTAAAGATTTATATTTTTCACCAAATATAGTGTCATCATCATAAATTTGAACAATCAAAACATTTTTCTTATCTTTATTTTTAGAAAGGGTTGGATCATCATTTCTCTTATCATAATAGTTTTTAAGCAAAAACCATGTATATCTATCAAACCAGGCATTAAAAGATTGATTATGTCCACAAAAAGCTTTGTTATGTTTGAAAACATGTTCAAGATATTTTGAATCTTCAAAATCAAGATGTTGATCTAGAAAAACATTCTCTTGAACATAACCATTATTGAAAGCACATTTAACATCCATTTGAAAAAATTTGAAGTTGAAGAATGCTGCAATGGAAAGTAGAATACTAATAGAGTCAAGTATTTCTACTTGATCATAGGTTTCTTTATAATCTATTCCTTCTTTTTGATTATATCCTTTAGAAACTAATATAGAATTTATTTTTAAATACGATTCAATATTCATAACACTTGTTTTTGAAGTCCCGTTTTTCTCTAATAATAGAAGTTTCCATAGGTCCTTAATTCAATGTCAAGACATTATTCCTTTCGAATTCATTTAGCTCATCTTTCATAGATTTTATCCAATCGTCGTCACCTAAAGATTCATCTGTGCTTTTTATTCTAATTTTTAAACAAATTATAGATGTTCTAATTCATTTCACAAGGAACTTATAGTCCTTACAGGTTGATTTACATCACAAATTATACTGTCACTAGGATGATTCATTAGAAAAAACTGATTTGGGTTTAGTAAAACACGTTCACCAATGTATGGTAGGATTTCTTCTGGGGTAAATGTTTTAGAAACATTTTCCTGAACATTTTCCTTATTAAAATGATCTTTTATCAAGGGTTGATAATTATTTTTGGAAAAAACATATGAATATGTACGTTGAGGATGTTTAAAAACAACAGGATTAGTTTAATCGAATTTGACATGTACTGTTTATTCAACAGTACAAGTATTTTTATTGAAAACTCTATACGCCTTAGAAGTTATATATTCTCCTAGAAAATTATTTCATCATATTTTTTTGTGAATTTGTGGAGAATATATTTTTTATTCAGAATGAATACCTTGAAACCAAAAACCATGAAGCAGAAAAGTCTATGTTTTCTACTGTTCCATAACTCATAAGGAGTTTTATTATGAAAATGTCTAATCAAAACAAGATTTATATTATAATAATTTGTACTTATAGCTTCAGCCCAAAAAAATTTGGCTATATAATATTCACTCAACACGGTTCTTGTAATCTCTTGAAAAAATTTGTTTCTTCTTTCAACAAAACAATTTTGTTGAACAGTTCTTGTTCCTCTGAAGTTATGAGTAATGCTTTTTCTACTACAAAATTTTTCAAAATAATAATTTTTAAATTCTCCACCATGATCACTATGAGTAGTATTCAATTTAATTTTTTTCTCATTTTTAACATGGTCTCTAAAACATTTGAAATTAAAAATTCTTCATATTTCATTATTAAAAAATAGACGGATGTAAATCTAGTGTAATTATCAATTAGAAACAAAATATAATTTTTGGATTTAATGATTCTAGTTTGTGTGTGAATAAAAAGATCCATATGCACTAACTATAATGCATCAGTATTTGAGACATCACTGATTTATTTAAAACAAGATTTATGTTTCCTTCCAAATTGAAACGTTTCACTAACTTTTGAATAATCAAATCTAATCTCCTGTAGATCCTTCACTAGTATTTTCATTGAGTGTTTTCAATGATTCCTAATATTACAGTTTCCTAATATTCTATTCCATAACAAATAATTATCTTTCATTTCACTAAGACAAGGTAGATCATGGCTCCTAATATATTCTTTGTTTAGTGTGAAAACAGTCTCTTTACTATTGGATGATAGAATAAACTCTTCTTTGAAATTGTTTACGAATCACTTTTCATTTCTCAAATTCAAAAGGTAACCTACATCTCATAATTGACATATGCTAATGAGTGTATTCTTAAGACCCTTAACAAATAAAACATTTGAAATCAATGTTTTTCCATGAAGAAAATGTAACCTATACTAATAATTTATCCCAGAGCATTATCTCCAAAAGATACTTTTCTTCCCTTAGTATTGATAATATTTTCAAAGAAGTAATTTTTACCAGTCATATTTTGGGAACATACACTATCATTTTACCTTATATTGTTTCTAGTACTATCTTTTATTTCCTAAAAACAATAGAGCTAGACTTTCGGTACCAAAAATTTCATGGATCCTGAAACTTAAGAAATCAAAATTTTAGGAATCCATGTTTCCATTGAAAAATATGCTTTATGAAAACCTAATGACTGAGTTCTTTTTAAGGAAAAACATTATTCCCAATGCCCACCACACTGACACTTAGTGCAGAATGGAGGACATTGAGGAACAAAATAATTGTTACTAAAAACTGTTTTTGAACTAATATAACCAAATCTAGAATTATTCCTTAGAGTTAGAATTTGGGAATACTTTTTATCAAAATTCTCCTTTCCCAAGTTAATTTTTGAAAAACACTTTCTCAAGGAAAATATTCCTAACTTTAGTCTAATAATTATGTTCTTATCCTCGAAAAAATTTGTTTTAGAACTGGGGTTAGGCTCTAATACATTTTTCTTAGAATTTACTTTTTCTAGATCCTTAAAAAGATTATCCATCCTAGAATTATATTTCTCAAGGGTTTTTGAAACATTTTCAAAATAATAATAATTATTATCATGATCTTTAGAAATATCTATTATTTCATTATTATGAATTGAAATTCTAGAATTTTTCTTACCATACTTTTTCTTGACTTTAGAATTTTCATTCTAAAGGAGAAGAGAAAACCTAAAAAATTATTCATATTTAGGTAAAGTATTATCTTCATCAGAAGAATATTATTCTTCCAAGTATTCATAGTATTTATTATAAATATAATTAGGATTCATGGATACATTTTCTAAAGATTCAGCATTGTGTACCATGGCCATTAAACCCTGATTTTCAATAGGTACCATTGAATGTAAACCAAGATTCCTCTGACCAGAAGATTCATACTCTGAGGATTCTTCAGAAGTGCCACCACCACTAGCATGCCAGGGTTCATTGTCTTTAAATACATTCTTAGCCTTATCCTTGTAGTATTTCTTTATATTCCCCTCAAAATGATTTTCCTTTCGATCTTTTCTCTTAAGAATAGGACAATCATGCCTGTTATGACCTTCTATTTTTCATTCATATCTAGTGACTTATGAGTATTTCTTATCCCTTCTTTCTTTATTCTTTTCTATAGATTGAAAGATCTTCTATCCAAAAATGTTTTTCATCCTATGAGCATGATTGGCGAACTCTTTTTTTTGAAGATTCGCTACCACTAGATTCTGATTCAATAACAACCTCCTTATAATTTAATATTGTAATGCTTTCAAGAGTCATAGATTTTATATGATTTGAATTAGTTATAAAAGAAACATTTCTATTTCCATTAGTTTTCTTATTCATATCAGCATCTCTCTTCATTCTATTCTCAAGTTGAAAAAGATTTCAAAAAATATCATCAAGATTATTCTGGGTAACTTTTCTATTTTAATCTACAACTGTCCTCTTACATTCCCATTAGTTAGGCATGATGTCTTTTATATTTTCCACCAGTGCCACATCATCTAAACCTTTCTCACCCAGTGATTGTAAACAGTTAAAAATAGTCATGAAACATTGTTGTACCTTACATATGGTTTCTCTATAAAAAAAATCAGAAACCTTGATATTCAACTCCGAGCATAGCTCTTTTAGTTTCATTGACATTGGAAGATCCGATGTGATTTACTTCAATATTTATCCAATTACTATTTTCTACTTCACAAGATGAAATTTCGCAATATATATAATTCTAGTCATAGAACAAGGAAAAGTATTTCGTACCTTATTGATCAGCTGATATTCCACCTATTCAAGATTAGTAAAGGTTGTATGTTCCTTATCAAGAATGTTATAGTCTCCAGTTAACATAATGTTGTTGTCTACACACGTGTTTATCACAATGGTCTTTATACGATCTCTCTAACATTCATAATTCTTTCCATCAATGATTGGTATTTTTGTAAGATTAAGATTTTCAGTCGAACCAAAATTCATTCCTGCTATATAAAAGAAAATATCTTTCCAATCAAACATGTTAGTAATATATGTTTGTAAACAAGGAAAAAAATCATAATAACGAAAAATATGTAACAATGAAAACTTGATAATGATAACATATATGTGTATATAAGTATTTTAAATTCCTCCTCTGGTACCAATTATAGGACCTCTAATCCCAATTGTAGGATCAAACTAATGATGTATATGCTAAATATACAAGAGGGCGGTGAATTGTATCCATTAAAAATACCTTTGGATATTTTTAAGTTTAAAAATAGACATTCTATTGTATTACAATTTTTAACAAGGTAAATTCACAAAACCTCTTCATTTCGGAACCTTGTTAGATTGTGTAAATATGGTTATGGAAATGAAACATGAGAAAAGTTTATAAGGTAAAAGATTCTACCTTAAAGTATATAGAATCTAACTAATCAGATTATAATTTTAAAAAATTATAAGATGGTTACACATTCCTTATTAAGAAAAATTCAATGAAAAAAAACATGAAAAAATTAATGTAGAATGTTTGAAATCTTGTTTCCAAAAGAGTAGTGTATCTAACAACCTAGGATAAAGGTTTCTTGATTTATACTTTCCAGAAAGTTTTTCTTACCCACACCGGGGTAATCCCTCGATAGTAATATCGGAGTATGTCTTGCTATCCCCACAATCCCTCAAAAATTAAGGTAGTCATCACCCATATCTTCCTTATAAAGTAATTCCTAAAGTGTTAAGGTTGTTGACACCTCATTATTCTTTTCCCCGGAAGCCCATTGACTACACTCAGCTACATTCGGAGTCGTACAAAGCAAGATGAACTAGATGTTCATTACTCGCAAAGCATGAGAGTATCTCTCTCAAAAAATCACTCCAACCAGGTAATCTCAAGAGTTTTACACCATTTAGTTAAAATTTATGAGCACATTTTAATGAGATTATATTTATAGGCACATCTCCAATGATTGTCTCCCTCCTCCAACGGTCTTATTTTTCCTTGAATATCAGAGGGACATAGAGAAGTGTCACTCAAAAAATGGTTACATAGAAATAGAATACAAGAAAACATTTCATAACTATAACAAAGGTAAGAAAAATATGGTTTCTCAACCAAATATAATTTTCCAAAGTGTAAGGAAAATAATGTTTTCTGTCGAAGAACATTCAGATTCTATATTGCACGAATATTC
Source organism: Viscum album (assembly GCA_963277665.1). Classification (NCBI taxonomy): domain Eukaryota; kingdom Viridiplantae; phylum Streptophyta; class Magnoliopsida; order Santalales; family Viscaceae; genus Viscum; species Viscum album. Next base: position 965,257,522 of record OY728155.1, read on the forward strand.
CGATTCTATTTATTAGGGAATTTGGAATCAAAATTCTTTAGACTTGAGAGTATGAAATTTGAGGAATTCAGACTCTGAATTTTAAGGAATTAAGAACCTGAATTGTGAGGAATTTGGGACCTGAATTATGAAGAATTCAGAACCTTAATTATGAGTAATTTGGAACCGGAATTGATTGGAATTCGAAACCAGAATTCTATGGAATTCATAACCTGAAATATATGGAATTCAGAACCTGAATTCTTAAGAATTTTGAACCTAAATTTTAAAGAATATAGATCATGAATTCTAAAGAATTCAGAGACTAGATTGTAAGACATTCTAAACCTAAATTATAAGGAATTTGGAGTCTCAATTTTAGATAATTCAGAGTCTCAATTTTTGAGAATTCGGCATCTGAATTTTAGAGAATTCAGAATTTGAATTTTAGAGAAATCAGAGTCTGAATTTTAGATAATTTGGAGTTTTAATTTCAGAGAATTTGGAGTTTGAGTTTCTTAGAATTCGTAGAATTAATTTAATAGAATTCGGGTTCTGAATTTCAATGAATTTGGAGTCTGAATTTTAATGAATTTAGAGTATGAACTTTAGATAATTTGGAGAGTTAATTTCTGAGAACTCACAGTCCGAATTTCAATGAATTTAGAGTCTAAATTTGCAACCTCAAAATAGAATACTCTATATCTATGTATTTATAGAATTCTGAGGTGTTAGATTTGAAACTGAATTTTACCCATAGTAATAAAAATAGAGAGATATATAGAACTAAAACATTAACAATGAAAACAAGGTTAGGATAAATTTTCCTTGGGGAAGGAATATTTTACTTATTAAGAAATATAAAATTTTCCTTAAGATATAGTTTTTGTTAATTTCAAAACAAAAAAGGAATGGAAAATTCATAAGGAAACCCTATGGACTCAACACATCCCCCACAGTTGGAGAAAGGCTAATTTTTTTTTGTGGATACACTTTCTAGATTTGGTCATCCGGGAGATGGGATAATCATCTTTGATGGTGTGGGTTCACTTCCTTTGGAATGAATAGTCATTGTGCATGGGGAAACTCTTGGGTAACAATACATCCATCCTCCTTAAGGATTTATTATAATGCAGGGGACCCTCCTTTTTTCCAATGATAATAGTAAAAATAATAATATGTATCATGACTATAGTGTAAGAGGGAGTATGCTGAGTAAGATACTTAAGACCAACTATCATTTTGCATTGGATAATTTTTATTTTCAATATCAAGATATTAATAAATATCTTATCAAATGATGAGTTTTATTCTATAAAACATTAATGTGTTAATATTCTAAGATTTGATTTCATTGAATAGTTTTATCATTGACCTGATATATTGATAACCTTAAGGCTCTATTAAAATATTCATAATCGTAAGTTATATAGTTGGTAGGTATCTATCTGATGAGACATGGATGAATTTTTACTATCAGCTAATAGTGGACCATAATACATTTAGAATAATTCTCATTATGTTCACAATTATTAATCTTCCTGATGGGTTGTTATAAGGAAGGACTCACTGATATTAATTCCATGAGTTATATTTTTCGTAGGATATTCATTTTAAATGACATTTTTATTTTTTATACATGATATTATTATTAACATATATAATGAATATCATATTTTGATGTTTTTTGAAAAAATATAATGATATATGGTCATGGATAAGTTCGATACATTGGATGTTTAATATGTGATATAACGTTGATTAAAAAATCCAACAAATGAATTTTTCATTTTCAATAGTTCAAGATGACATCTCAGTACGTGTTATTTAAATAAAACTATCTGATTAAGCATATGAATATTGTAGTTAATTGATGTATTACTTAAATAGTGTCAAATAATACATTCATTTATATTTATTGATGATTCATATATGTAACCAAATTGATTACATATAGTGACAAAGGGATTATATTTACTAATGAATTTTTGTATTTTGTATTTTTTCCGAATTAACATATTTATATAGGGATTCATTGACTTGTTTCGTACCTTTAATTATTGAATTTATGTTAGTTATCCAATTTAAACTAAGAATGTCTCCTATAGGGTAACACATTAATTGTAAATTTGATCTCAATAAGGTCATAATTCAATTTAAGATTAGAAGAAATATTCTTGTCAAGACCAATAAATCATATTTTCATTGGTCTTATCAATCAAATAAATTCAATAATTAGTTATTTTAGATTGAAATATTAGTGATTTGACTATTATATAAATATTTATTCATTAGTATGTGAGTTTAATATGTATTTATTTAATAAATAATATAAATAATTCTATTTTTAATAAATATTTAGTAATCACCATTCAATAAATTAAATGGTGGATTGACGAGTTGAGTTAAAGGTAAGAATGTGAATGACTTATTTAATTTAATATCATCTAAATAAATATTGATTAATTTATTTTGAAAATTATATGTATAAATAATTGAGTAACCACATTCTGTTGAAACATCATCATCAACAACAACAATATTATTATTATTATTAAACATGGATTTTAATTAGAATGAATAAATTAGGTAAGGGTATTTTCTGAATAAAGACATAGCTAACCCTATGTATATATACCACCTTATATCACCTTATTGTGTAAGTGAATTATATTTCACAACATGTACATTAAGACAATTATCTCAATATTTTAGTGAAATTTTCTAAGAATTATCTCCAGAATAGGAGATGATCACCCTCCTCCTCCCTCTCTAAACCAATAGATAATGGAAGAATTAATAAATCCCAAATAATTTTTTGTTGTGATCATTTAAAAATGATTTAGGATGATTGATACTTCTATCTGAGCCCTCAGATTATCATTGGGGTTAGTTTGTGATCCATGTATCACTTATGGATAACAATTGAGAAATTATACATTGGGTTATTCATCATGGTGACCATATTAAGAGAAGATCAATTGTAATTTTCAATGAATAACATTTAATCAAGTGAGGTAATTACGTTTTATAAATTAATTATAAATTATATTTGATTAATAGATCCTCTATATGAATATTTTGGGGTTTCATTATTCTATTTATATGGGTTTATCGTAATTAACGTGAAAAAATTATTATTATGAATGGGTTCAACCATATACATTTCACCTCAGAGGATTCAATGATATGGTCATGATACTAAATTTAACAAAATGGTTAATATAATTTATTCTGATAAATTCGTCATGAAATTTTCTATATAAGATTTCATTATGGTTTATGGGTAATTTCTATTTAAAAGAATTCCTAACAGTAATCACAACATTAATATATTAAATTCCACTTTCTATTACCCCATATAACAATATATTAAGATTCTATATCACATGAAAATATTGTATCACAATTCATATCATTATATAGTTAAAATTTGATGATTAATTTATTATGGATGGTTCCAAGTAATTTGGTAAGAAATATTCGATGAATAACAATAGAGGAATAAGAATTTTTTTGTTTCACGAACCTGTTAAAAATATTTTTATAACTCATTTAATCTCCTTACAATATAAAACAAATTATATTTGAATTCATTAAGAAAATAATACATTTTTTAAAGAATGTTGTTTCTAAAAGATGAATTTCTACAGAAACATTCACAAACACCATGGAAATATCAATAATGACCACATCAATAATTAAATTTATGATATTGGTTATTTTCTGTTGTTTCATTTTATAGATAATAATTCATACACTAGTTATTTCTAATTTTTTTATCACGTTATATTATATTAAATATATATTAATACTATTTTTTAAAGAAAATTAATGAAGTTCCTAGATTAAGACATGGGTTTGTAGGATACTATGATGACATACATCATGTTTTTTAATTACACATTTGGTATAAATATACCCTTCTTAATTATATTTTCTTATAAGTGACATTTGGATCAACTATAAATAACTATGATCACCCTTAGATCTAATCAACATGGCTATTCCAATCTGTATTTTAATTTGTTTAAAATTGATATTTATTTAAATAAATGTTTTTGATTGAAACAAATACCTTTAATTAATTAATACTAGTAAAAAATATATAATTTTTTTTAAAATGTATATTTATAATCAATTTTCTATATATAAATATATTTAAACTCTGATTTTATGCATATTTATATGCTGGTTTTATTTATATATGATTCAAAAACTTCCACATTCTATGATATTTTATAATTTATTTATATAATTATTTATCAATAATTTAATATATATATATATATATATAATTATATAACATTTTTATTCATTTATCATACTAGTATGTAATTTTTTTTAATATAGTGATTAAAAAACTGATTTTGTGTCTTTAATTTCATATATTTAATTTGATAATACCTATTTAAGACCAATTTTGAGCTAAATTTGTTTCTAAATTACATGAAATTAACAAAAAATTTGATAGAGAATGAATATTCTAGAATCAAAAAATTGATGTAACTTTCAAATCATACTAAATTTTATTCTATCAAAAAATTTCATCAACCGTATATCATAATCCCATGAACTCATTATCGCATGACCATCCAAATTATCATTAATTTCCCAACGTTTAGGATTCCTTATGCGACCAACTTATATGACAATTCACCAATAATAGGTAAATAATTTTCTTAGGAAAAAAACATCACAATTTTTTTTGATGTAAAAGATATTTATGTCACAAATATTTTGTTGACTATTTCACCATTCCACCCACATAATTCTCATTTCTCTTGACCAAGAAATCACTACGGTCATTTGAAGCCCCGTGTATCATGCACATGATACCCTTCTAGAAATCCATGACCATATAAAATATAAATTTTTAGATTAGTGTTTTTAAATTTTTGATACACAATCTATATTATTTACAATTTATAAAAATTAATTTAAAATTAAATATTGGGAAAATTGTGTTAAAAAAAGAGGGGAATATCCCAATTTCCTTTCCATTAAAATTTTATTCAAAAAAACAAATTACACTGAATGAAAAATTAAATAATGGTATAATGCCAAAAAATTTTATAGTTTATATAAATAAATATATTTTATAAAAACCCATTTAGAATTATATATTGAGAAATTAAAAAAATCATGGCATGGACCTCGTTAAAGTGTTCATTTAAATTAGGACCCAATAAATGGTAAAATTTACATAAAAATTTGATGAACAAATACTGTAATAAAATTAATTAAATTTTCTACTTAGTATTTCTATAATGTGCCAATAATTTTGGAATTAAGACAAATATATAAAAAAACATTAATGGACTCATTCAATTATATAATTTGTAACTATTATTTATTATATATCCATTTTAAAATTTTAATGTACCATGATCGGACTGGCATAATAAATTCCCAACAGGATGGTTACCACTTATATTGGCCCTTATAGTTTTTGAAAGATAATACCCTATATGTTTTAAATTGTTATCATTTATATTAATAAACATGAATTATTGAAAATGTTTTATAATGAATGAGAATAGAGGGAAAGGAATTTTGGTTATGTTTAATGAGAGAAACTGAGTACCTGAGGCTGTCTAATTTGAATTATCGTACCATATATTTTAAAAAATGGGAATGTGGGTGCCATATAAGTTTTTTATAATTAATAAAATGGTGAATTATGGCCCTAAAAAATGTATCGTCATGTAATTTCTTGTTTTTTAAATAGTGATGAAATGGTAATTTCATAAATAAATTTATTACACATTTAAATCCTATACATGTGATTTAGAAGCCATTATACCCTCATATCCTCTCTATAGAGTTATCCCTTCTCATATATTCACCTCATATTGATCCAATAGATGATCATTCATTTATTTTTTTCCGTATAATTATATGGAACATCTTTCAGCATGTTTGATATATAGATATCATATTTTCATTGGATTTTCTATTTTATTCAAGGAATTAAAAAAGGTCCATATTTGTTATATAGATTGTCATATTTAATCATTCATGCTAAGAAATATTATCATCCATTTAATTTTAGTTTCGAGTGTAGAAAATCCTTTAGTATGTGTGTCATAATTTTAATTATATTATTCTATTATAGATGAACAGAGAAGTATGGGATATGATATAAAATAAAATAAAAATACTGTTTTTCTAAAAACAATTTTCTAAAACAATTTTTTTTTCAAACTAAACAAAATCAAATAATTATTATTTTATTATTTATTGGATATTCTGATTTGATAGTTTTCATTATAAATTTATATGGTATATATAATTATACATATTATACTGTATGAAATTCATGTATGATATATTGGTTATGTGGAATTTAAATTTCATTATATAACATAATAATGTTATTAATATCATATTAATGGGTGATTAATGTGTATATATATATATATATTCCTTATAATAAAATTAGAGTCCTCAAGAAATGATTATGGATATGCATATGTATATGTTGATATATATAGGCGTGTATATTTTCCAAGTAAATGAGGTCCTGGGATATCATTGTGGGATGATACAAAGAGACACGCACACATAGACACACACACATATATATATATATATTACAATATGTTGTTACCTCCCTTATATTGGTGATACCAATTTTTCCACCTAAATTGATTTTAAACATGTCTTAAATCATATATAGATTATTTTTAGTGTGGTTTTATAAAAACATCTAAATAAAACTATATAAATACCGACATTTTTTATTTCATCAATCCATGAGAAATTATTTATCCAAAATGTTTTCAGTCATATGGCATGCTCCTACTACATAGACATGATTTTATGAAAAATAAATTTAGGTGGATGGTAACATCATGTTATGAATATTTTAGATAAAACCTACATTTTTTCCCTTAAGATGGGTATGTGTATGTACTGTATAATAGATATAATTAAAATACACCAATGCATGGTGGTTTAAGGATACATGACATTAGAGGTCATGTTTTGTTAGAGAAATGTATGTATTTCTTGTAATGATAGAAATTGGGATCATTTTTTGTTATATTTTAATTCATATTTTGAGACTTCACATTAGACATATATTGTGAAGTATTAAATTTTATTATGGGATCACGTATGTATATGAGTTGAATAATTTTTGTATTTTAAAGATGGTTTTTTGGTTGGATTTTATATTTCACTATCTTTATGTAAATGTAGACTATTTTTTATTATTATATTATTATTTCATGTAGAAGCTAGTGTACATTTATTGATCATGTATCCATAGACAGAATGGTGTTGGGTTGGGTAGCCACAACAACTTAGTTTTATAAACTGATCAACATATGATAGAATAAATTATTAGGCTCATATGGAACAATGTGGGAGATGGTTTACTAGCTTTATAAACCATATATAATACTTTATAGTGGGTATGATGTTTCAACATGGCACAAATAGAATATCCCCCAGGACTAGGATATCCTCTCATCAATTTATTTAAATAAAAATAGGTAGAATGTCTATATTAATAGTCATTTAAAACAAACTATAGTCTATAATAACCACAATTAAAATTGAAATTATATTAAACTGACCCAATCCATTGGGATTCAGTTAGATATTCAGAAGGTCCCATGTGATCCTCCTTGTACATAAGAGGCTACTACATAATTGTGAGGTTCTAAAGGCCATTTTTGGGGATACTATACCCTATAGTAATTATAACCATGTAAGAAAAAGAAATATAAATTACAATATAACAATTAGAATATCATGAAGAGGACAATATGTCAAATATAATAATGGATGACATATAATTAAAAAAAAAAATTGTCTTCTAGTGTGTCAAGAAAATTTAGATAACAAATGAAATAAAAAAAATCAATAATGATTTATAAAAAATACTCCAATTTATATACAATCCCTATCGCCAGCATCATGCTTTAATACTTAACAATTTTCTATGGGCCCCTTTCCATTTCAAAGATTATCATACATGTAGTCTTCACGAACATCAAGACGATCATACATGTTTTGAGTAATAAAACAAAGTATAAAACTCCCAATGTTTCCTTAAAATGTCTTCAAAACATGTGTAATTGATGATAATCGTAAAAATTGAGACCAGAATAAATAATCATATGTCAAGTAACCATGTTCTAACCATGACCCAATGATCCATGGCCATTCCTACATCAGATCCATGCTAAAAATTATCCACAGTGTCAAAAGTGATCAATAACTAGCCACATGATTGGTTACAAGTTACACAACATTGAAACATTATCAAGAGAACATACTACTCATCATCTTTATGGAATCATGTTTAGACATGTTTCTTGGTCACCCAATGCATCAAGTCTCATAATGGACAAATGTTTTTAATTCTCTAACCCTATTTATGGATCCACCTTCATCATAATTACATGTTGTTATGCCTTTAAATATAAGGGGTTAATTGACCATAATGGTCCAACTATTATGAATACAAATGTGATACCTCTAATTAATGGTTAATACTCATTAAATGTTGAATCACAATAATACAAGAATAATATTTCGTAATGAAAATATAGAAGAACCACAAAAAAACAAGTGATCAACATGAATCATTGTAACAAGGAAATATATCAATACATATTGAATCAGGGATCATATATGGGTCTCTTAGGATACACACTCACCCACACCAAACATCAACATACATGGTAAACAATTTATGCTCAAAAATATGAAATACATGGAAAAGGATATATATATATATATATATATATATAAGGTCCTCAAAAGTAAATAAACCTCCAACTTCAATGTGTTCAGTGAAGTAATCAAATATTAATCAAAGAATTGATTTATATATCACGTTATAGACACATTTATATCTAGAAATGATGTCAAGGAGACCTATCTCAGGAGCCAAGTAATCCATAACATTGTTTATAATGAGATACCTAAGGATATTCAATATCATGAAGCATAAAAACTCTGTCCCCAGTACCCCAGATACAGTGACATACTTTATTCAATTGGCATAGATATATGGAATTAAATCATTAAGCCCCAAAAATGTTTAGTAGTTTTGGAAACTGGATACATACACAATTACCATTTTATATTCGGAATATAGAATGAAACAGAATACATGATAAAATAAAATTTGCATCGTCCTATAAAACTCAATCCATGAATTAATCTTCCTATCAGAGGGAAATGATACAAAATATGGGTAAGATCAATTGATCAGTAAGTGTTTAGTACACTAGAATATATCAGGAATCATTATATAATGGTCACTATGGAAATTTAAATTATTGAAACACAATATGATTAATCAATTACTTGAGCATTATATGATAGGAAGAAAATATTATCAAATAATGAAATATGAAAAAAATAGACATAAAAATGGACGTTGATATTTTTTATAATTGAAAAATCACTTGGAATAATAATAATTTTAAAATTCATATTTTTGGATGTATGAACTATCAATACTTATCATTGTGATAATTAGATCCATGATCTTTCCTCGAAATAATTGAAATATAATGGTAGAGACTTGTCTAATTTGGAAAGCAGATTTCTCTCATTAGACTTCATATGCATCGAGGGTATTTCATTAACTAGTATACAACACATGATTTCTTCTCCAAATAATTCCTCATATGTCAAATAATCAATTTAATTCATGAATAATGATTCTTATCAAATATTTTTATTTAGTAAAGGATACTGATTTATCAATATTTTCCTAGTTAATCAAGTAAGATTCCAAGTAAACACCATATATTAAAAAGATATATTGTTTATGAATTTATCATATAAATTAAAAATGAATATGGATATTTAAGATAAATTTAATTTAAAATGAAATCGATTTACAATATATTAATTATTTTAAGATAAAGATAACAATCATAAATGAAAGTGAGATTGTGCAAACAACTTTTTCCATTTAAAGATATTCATGTAAAATCCCATTAGAAGAAATAAATAAATTTTAAACTAAAAAAACCATGAGTAATAAATTATTCCCGATATCACTTATCAAAGATAAATTATATAAAACATATAAAAGTTAATTTTTTCACAATAACACATAAGTCTCGATGGAATATAAAATTGTTTTAAAATAGCTTACCATCTACTATTTCTAGGTTAAATTCTATTTAATATCATGTCTAATTGTTTGATTAATTTTATTAACTTGTACTAACGAATATTACCATTTATAATATCAAATATGATACTTTTTTAACATATTATCTCCTATTGTTTTATAATCATTCATTACATCCACTGTTTCAAGTGTAAATTGTCATGTTTTTCAAGTATATTTTGACTTATTATTTTTTTTAACTCTTATTTAATAATATTGGAATTGAAAAACTTGATTTAAATATTATATATATCCTTTATATATTTATCTAGAGTAATCCATAAAATTTGGAGATAGATAATGAAATAAATCATTCATAGAGATGGCAGGTCGTATGTATGCCAAAACGCTCTATCCATTTTCTTTACATATTAAAATTAATAAACATAAATTCAGTATATATTTATATATATATTCAATAATGTATCATTATTATTTCATATATTTTTAATATGTTTATTTAAACCGTCTTTAATACATGCCATGTAAGGTATGAGTGAATCACATTACTTCACAAGGTGGTAGTCTGCCATACACATGAATGACGATATCATATTCCCACAAAATGGAAACCATGATGTTATGTGTGATATACAAATTACTAATGAATAATAACATAATAATAATCATATATATTATATATAAACTACAAAAGCATCATTATTTAAACCTGTAAATGTGGTGATGGAAAAATGAAAAACATCAGTTCGTAAAGTTGTTGTCTTCCGTGTATATAGTCAATGATTTTGTAACCCATTCGACGGATGTGTGTGAAGTTGTATTTAATACCCTTAACATAAAAACATCTCATGATATGGTATATACTATGTTTTTATGACATAATGATAGAACAATAATTGAATATGGTGGAGATTGAAATAAAATAAAAAATCTATTACAAGACCATTCACTCTTATTTTGTAAAAATCCTTCAGTTTGCACTAACAAATTAACGAAAATTATATTTTAAAAAAATATGGACTCTATTATGAGGTGATGGATGTTTTGGTATGATTTAATAATTTTTTATGAATATAATTAGTGGAGTTAATAACGTGAAAGTGTGACTTCCCTTTTACATTAGAGGTGGATTTTCAATCTAGTAATCACTCAATAATATTCAATATTGGGATGGTTCAATTCTATCATGTTGATCAAAATTTGAATAATAATTGATGATAAGAATAAGTTTTTTCCTAAAAACCTCCAACACAGATAAATTAGTGTATTCTTAATATTTGTTTTCTAAACTTCTATGTTTCCCCACTTTTGTCATTTTTTTATTAATGTATTTGATTTTCTAACCTAGGTAAATTTTTTATTATGAAAAAATTCATGTTATAATTAATAGTTACTTTATACCTAAATATATTAAATATGTTATAAAATTTAAAAATATAAATCCCACATGTGTTGTAAATTTATTCTAACAGAAGATCAAGTAACTCATTGAAACCTTTCTCTAACTATAACCACACTACAAGTTTTTTATTATTTAGTTATATATTTTTTCACTATAAAATATATATTGGTTCATTAATGGATAGTATTATATATTTATTAATATTAAAAATCAGTTAGTATATGATATGACTTTTATAATTTTAAACCATATAACAAAATAAAATATATTATAAAATAATATTAACATCAATTTTGACACGATAAATTTAATTTGAATTTTATAATATCAATAAAATGATAGAACTTGAATATATTAAGTTAATAACATTGTAACATGACATATTAATCATTAAAATTAATGTACGACAATAATTCAAACAATTAAATTAACTTTAAATATTTTTTATATTATTTTAGTTAAATATGAACAAAATAATTCCAATGTTGTTTTATCATAATCATTTAATGAAATTATTTAATATCTAAAAATGATAAATAATTTCATGATAAAAAATACATAACTTTTAAAAATGTTGTTTATAAACTAAACTATTATGTTTTTTTCATTATCTCAAGGCTTTATAAATATTAAAGCAATGAATTTTTCTTTTATTTCTTTTTCATTACATATCTCATTATATAGGTCACATTCATGGAATAATATCCCACAAACTCATAAAAATAGTTAATAATGTGTTAAGGGTATAAATAATTACATAAAATGGGTATTGTACAAGTTGGTAGATCATTTTACAACATATATTCTATGATTAATCACTATGTAAACTTATTTTTTCCTTAATCTCTATAATTTGTTTTAACTATTATCATTTATCACTTTGTTAAAATGTATGTTATATTTATTATCCATTTTAAATTATTATTATTTAAAATATTGAATCTATTTTTTTATAAAATAGTTCAACAAAAGGGTATTATTTGATTTAAAATTAATCTCACATAGGTGATGAGAGAATGTGTTTTTAAAGTGAAAATGTTTAAAAGATTAAAAATAATTATACCCAAATTTAAAATTATAATTATTAAGATGACCTAAAATTGGATTACTAGATCCATAATTTAACTATTTGGAGTCTAAAATAAATTCTAAATATAACATAACGTTATAAATTATTTGTACGAAAAGAATGATTTCAATTAAAATCATGTTTTTTTACTATTCATAAAAACTGTAACTTCTCATAAATATACAAAAAATTAACCATAATCTATGTTTAATATTATGATTTAAGAAATAAATTTTATTTTTAGAAATAATGTATATAATTTTTTTAAAATATTATTTTAAATTATGTTCGCCAATCATGATTAAAATGCCTTTTAGAAAAAATATTGTTTTTTCAGAAAACACTTATTTTAATTTTAAATTTACATCTTCTTATATATAATCAATAGTTAACTAATGAACCTTTTAAAATATTTATTTTCATTATTTATTTAATCCTATTAATTTTCTTCATTGCAACTGGTACATGATAACTATAATCATTAATAATAATACTAATAGTATATTATTGTTTTGAAAAAATAAATCGTACATGAAAAATAAGCAAACACAATGTTAAATGTACTAAAAGATAGACACATTGTTTTGTGTCACATATTAAATTAAATTAAATATTATTTTTTTGAATTATTGGGGTGTTACATTTCCACCACCCTGAATAAATTTCATCCTCACAATTTAATCTTTATCTTGGTAATCAAGGGTTTGATATTTGTGAATTAATTTATTGAAAAATTCATATATTAAAAGGGTTAATAAAATATCCCCATAATTAGATAGATAGTTAATCACAACTAAACATGGATTAATGTATAACTAGGTTTCAACATATGAGTACATTGGGGTTAAGTGAAGATTTCTTCAGTGAAGAAAATCACAAATAATAATAAAGGCTGATTGAGGTCATTGATCACAAGAAATTGAATGATAATGTAAATTTAAGGGGATCAAAACTATAAATCTATGATTATTGAACATACCATTGGATAATTAGTAATGAATGTACTAGGATAAACAATTACCTTACAATTGAAATAATGATGACTAATTCATTTACAATCTAAGAATATGAAGGAATACATGTTCCTGATATGTTTCTATTTTGAAATCATAAATTTCCTTTTAGTGATGTCATAATATAATATCTAAAACATCATCAAAATTTCAACATAAACAATTTCATAAAAGTTTAACCTTATGACCAATCAAAAATATCTTGATCCATTACAATGTATTTTTTTGTATCCAATTTACTTTATCCAAATCTCCAAAGAATTCTATTTATGAACTAGGTTAAAATTCAATGGTATTGGAATTATTTTTTGATTTATCAATTTGATGTTTGTTTAAACCAAACTTATGAATTTTATTCTATGTTTTGGAAGATCTAATGGTGTCAATTTTGACCTTGCGTAATCACCCTAAAATTTTAGCTAGTGTCTCGATGAGTCTCTGAGGCACAAGATCTAGAAAAGTCCACATTAAATATTTTGCACAGGTATAGCACTATTGCGGTCCAACCCATGCAATTTACCCTATTTAAAAAATTATTTAATGTAACTAAATAATTTTATATTAGATATTGTTATTAATTAAAATATAGTGTTAATAATAATTATTTGGAAGTTATTATTCTTATTCTTGTAGTTGTTTAATTAAATGATTGGTAAATAATTTATTAAATAAAAATTGAAGAAATTAATGAAGATTTTGGGATTATTGAACAACCATTTTAATTAAATAAAGACTTTCTGAATTATTAGAAGACAATTTATTATTAATTGATGGAATGTCTAATAATAATAATTTTATTATTATTATTATGGTGTCAAAAATTGTTCTTATTCTTTGATAATTTAATTACATGGTAAAGGATTATATCATTTATGAGAATCTATTGTGGTTTTTGAGCTTCACGAAGAAACTTTTAATTAAATGAGGGGTTACATATTTAATGAATCACTGTAATTAAATAGAGGTGTTGGGTTTATTGAGGTTTTTAAAAATATTATTAATAACAATGATATTATTATTATTTTTTATTTTTATGAGTGTAATAATTATTATTAATATATAAATTAAATTAGGGGTTATGGGTTATTGTTTTTATCATATTAATGATATTTTAATAAATTGAGGGGTTGGGTTTCAAATAAATTAATTTTGGAATAATTATAAAAATTATGTTATTATTATTTTTGTAAAAATTTAATTTGATTAATGTTAAAAGATTTTAATTTAATGATTAATAGGGAGTTTCAAAATTAATGAAGAAATGTTTTCCATTGAGAAGAGTTAATTGCAGGTTACAGTTATATTCTTTAGTCTTTAATAAATAAATGTTAATTAAAGTTTTTTTATTCATATTATAGGTTTAAAATTAATAATAAAATTTAGGAGAGGACTATTGCACTTCCTCTTCTAAGTGAGGCATGTGCAACCCCCTTCATCCATATGTGCACACCGCACCTCCACAGAGAAACCTCCCAGGTCGCAAGTTCTTCCTCTGCACTTTTTCCTCTTCCGAAATTCCTCCTCCTTGCGGGCGACCTCCAGTAGTGATAAACCTTCCCCCTCGTTCTCTACTTGAAGCTCACAAAAGACCCCATCGGATAGACCTCCACTAAGCATGTGACCGTCGGACAACATGCATCGGCATGCATGAGACCTCCTATTTTGGAGCATCCTACATCCAGTTGCGATTTACAGCTAGTTTGTGACAACCAGACGAGCCCCGGTAACAGCGCCTATGACCCCTCGAGCGAGAACTATAGTTCCCAACCCCATATCTTGGTTCCTCTATCCGTGATCATTTTCATTGAATTATTCCTTAGATTTAGTCTGAATATTCTAGGTAGGATCTCCAATGATGATTCTGATTATCTCTTTTCAATATTTTTGTTGTTTCGGTACCCATTTTAGTTTTTCCAAATATAGGGTTTTTGTTATACCTTGAATGTTGGGTGTTCTTCGGTTCTAGGGTTGTACAATGAGGTTCTCAGGATTCATTGGACCGCTTTATGGCAACCAGAGTAGAAGATGAGGCAGTTTGAGCTGATTCAGTTTGTCAACGTTGTTTGGAGGTAATGAATTATACTGTTGTTTGGTTTTCCACCACCTAAATAAGAGTCTAATATTTAATCTGATTCCCTAGTATCAAGCAGTTGTTTTATAGACCATGATTCAATTTTTTTGGTCATATGATGTTTTTTTTGTTATTTTTTAATTTTTTTTGTTGGGTGCCCATTAGTGAAAAAATATATATATATACATAGACATAAAGGTCGTGCGTGTGTGACTGCATTCCATTTTAATCTAATTTTCACCATGTACATTAAATTAATGAATAATTGAAATGTTTTTACCCTGATATAGGGTCCCAAATCTCCATCACATTATTTATGAAAGACTTACTTTTTTAATGAATTTGAGAGAATGAGTTTCATTGATTTTGAAACAGCTAAATTTTCTTTTAATGACGATTATTGATTAACTAATGGTTAGTAGTAATGTCATATCATTCTTGATATAGTTTTTATTTTCATATGTCTTCTTGCTGGCGTTGATATATGATATGTCAGATCATGACACATTTGATGTTACTAAATGATTCTTCCATGTGAGATAAATGAGGACTTGATAATGTGTGGGTTTTATGCATGTATTTCCATTTGGGATAAAGTGATATGATTATATAGATAATGGTTTTAATTGAGAGGGTTTAGTAATAGGGTAATTAATTGACGAATTAATTATTTAGTCGTGAGTTGGAAATTTTTTGATTTTAACTGAATATTGAGAAGATAGAATATTTTGACATGATTGGAATTTAAATTGGAAATTGGTAATAATTAATGGATAAATTAATTATGAAATGATAAATGATAAATTTTTAATTAATTGATGAACTTTTTTAAGAGGTATATATTATGAAATTAATTGTTGAATTAATAAATTTGCATGGATTACTTTATGATTGTGAATTTATTTGATTGTTATAACTATTGTCCAATAATAGCTTCGGTTGGGTTCTTATTTTCCATGTTGTAAGTTTTTTAGGATTGAGTTGTTTAAAAATATTATATGCTTTGTGAGATCATTGCGAAATATGTGGTCCTTTTTTCCGAACGTTTTACTTGAGATGTTTAGGACGTGCATGTAAATTGTTAAAGTCCTGGACAAAACCCTATTTCAGCTGAGGAGTTCAGACATGTAAATGATTTGGGATATTTAATTTATAAAGAATGATTGTTAATTGATTATTGACTATTGATATGTTGAATGCATACATTATTGTAGTATTTTTTGAGGGGAGGTTAGTGTTATTAATTAGTATTTGAAATAATAAAAGGTTTGGGGTAATTAATTTATGAATTAATTAATGGATGGTTTTGGGGTGGTATACATGGCATTCTACACCAATGATAAATATAAATTAATGACTGATAAATATGTTGCGAGATAGGGATCGTTGCTCCGAATAATCATGGGGTGCTAGACATGGCGTTCAACACCCAACATGAATACAAAAATTCTATTATTGGGAATTGACTAGTCCTCCAAATACCCATGGGATGAGAGACAAGGATTGAAGATCCAAATACTCGTGAAGGTGATAGATATGATGTTCTACACACATTAATTGACATTGCAATGAGGGTCCAATTGGTCGTATATGAAATTACTTATTTGTTAAATGAAAACTATTGTGACATAATGATTTGGTAATTTAATATGAGAAATTGTTCAGACTTATCGATGATTTATTTGAATCATTTTTAGTGGACTGACCCATGTGTGAATCACTATTACTAGTGGATGGGTTCATAATTTGAATATGAAAGATTAAAAATAATGTCTTATTACATGTTATCCATAATAAAACACCAGTATGGATTTGGTCTCTACATTGATTACAGAAATGGTCTTTAGATACATCTGTGGGGTGTGACATATATGGTGGATGTCATGCTGAGGCCGGATCTCAAGAATTTTTTAATTTAACGTGGTTTGAATAAATGATAAATGAAATTTTATGTGTGGTGACTATTGTGCATGAATGAAAAAAAATATAATGCAGGTACATACACTAGGTGAGGGATGAAGTAGGTACATGGGTATATAGATACATTGTACTACTTACTATTATTATTAATTTTTTCACACTATTTAAATTATTTATGAATGTCTAGAATTTTGGTAGACAACAACCGTCCCGACCTACTAATATTTATATCTCACATCATACTTGGGATGCTATTGAACTGTGGTAACTGAGTAGATTCTATTTGTTTGCAAAATTTTCTTGTATGCTAGTACGTATTGATAAGAGAAAATGACTGAGCTAGAGCTCAAGATAATCATGGATTTTTCCCTCAGGGCTTTTGAGTCTTTCCTTTATTTTTGTATTGTGATGTAAAACATGTTTTTTTTGTTTTCTGATTTCAAGAATGTATCAATAACATCTCTCGCATGCATCTATTGTATAATTTGTGTTGGAAAATTTTATAAAATGAGATCTATTTTTCTTCTGCTTTTTGTCCAATTTTGTATTAATGCTTTCACTATTTTTTGTTATTTACTCTGATATACTACTGTGCAACTCTGATAAGACGGTATGATCTCCCGACAAACTCTCTTTAGACCCTCGAACTAGTCAGCAGCCTCTGGCATAAGGGGATATACAGTTGAGTTCATGTGGTGACCGGTCTTTCCCCTGATTTAGGGGTGATCCAGGTCAGGACAATACAAAGTGGCATCAAAGGGTTGTTTTACATTTGACTTTCCATTTTCGGTTTCTATACAGAAGACTAAGAATGTTTCAGCACTTGGGATAATAATCGTACATGGGACTGTTCAACCCATGTACATGAAATGACCATGTGGCCAGGGATTCGAATTGATGTTTATAGTATATAATGTGATTTCTGATATGATTTCACCTTGAGTGACTGGTATATTTTCCGCTACATAATGGTTTTGAGAATTTTAAAAAAAATCTCGTGGATAGAACGAGCATGGATGTTTCATAAATGAATCAAGTTAGGAATGTATAGATTCACAAGTCATGCATGTAACATGCCCTGTATTTTCAATGGTAGGATGCCTCCTAATTATGATTGGGTGCCATGGTGGCAATGGAATGTTTTGATCAACTTTATCATGCCTCTGTAGCTAGCATGTTTTGTTGAATGATTTATCAAGATCAGGTAATTATATACCATGCTACCTCAGTTATTAGCATGTTAGGTTTTTGTACAAAGCTTATGTGTAATAGAATGATGTTGTGTTGCTACTTTGGATAACATGCTAGATATGTCTTGATGTGTTAAAGGTTAGCTACAGTTAAAATGATGAATGAATTTTGATTTTTTTAAACGGGATCCAAATTCAAGTGATAAGGTTTATGGAATCCTTATAGATTGGTAGATGTCCACACATGTGCTTAAACCTTATATAACCATATTTTTTTGAAAATGGTGATAAATTTAATACTACTAATTTTTGATTGATATGATCTTTTGTTGGGTTTCTCTTTGAAGAACCGAGATTGAATAAATGGGATCCTCTTAGGTCACGTTTTCAGTTAAAGTAATTTAGAGGATAAATTAAAGGATTATATTTTGATAACAATATATGTGAATTGATTAAATAGGATATTTGTGATATCATGCATATTGATTCATAGGGAGTTGATTTTAAAACCAAGTAACTTGTTGTGAAAATGTAATTACGTTTTTGTGGAAATTATTTCAAATTTTAAAAGGTAGTAATGATTTAATTAAAATATCTAAAAGAAAACGGGGGTTTTTTATTGGAGATATCAGTTTTGTACGACCATGAGAGAGGGTTTATGTTTATGTTTCAAAAGGTTCTTACCCGTGGTAGGTAGTACCCTTATAATATTTCTGGCAGTTAATGTATGTTTGTCCACTTCTTGAGAGGACTTCATGGTACTCGGGTGTTATGGAATGCCAATATGTTTATTCAATGGATTTTATGATCAATGCCTGATGTGGTGATCATGGTTCATGGTACGTCATATGTATGAATTTAGTGTTCTAAAATAGCGCACCGACCAGCGGATAATCTATTTTTTCGACCTCAAATAAAATCCTACGGTGGGCACTGTAACATCGTTTTTAGTACACGTGTTAGTTGGAGATGCTATGATTTCAAAATAGACTTATCTGATAGTATTTTCTATGATCCTATTAATGACCTTGGTTATTACTTAGTGTTCTCTTCTGAATATGACGAGCATGTCCCCTACATTGACCTCATCATAGAGACAGTAAGAGCGCATTGGTCTTACACAATGGTACAGTTTAAATGTCATTGGGATTGATGAGTGGTTATTAACTATGTAGTATGCAGGATGTGTTGTTTCATTAGGCTACTATTTTCATGTAGATGCACGATTGTTATTTTTTTTAAAAAGCCTTGAAATGGCTTGAATTAGAAATTTAACCATAGGTCGAATAATGAATTTTTCATACAAACGGATGGTTTTGGAAAATTTCTCAAAGAACATCTTTAGATAAAGTGTGAATGTGGATTTTGGGCCGACGACTTCTTTTGAGGGATGCCTGCTCAACCTGTTCTGTTTGTTTTATCAGGAATCAACCATTTTCGTTGACTACATCCATGTATTTGCCTCAGATATAAGCTATGTTTCTATGTTTAATCTATATAGTGTGATATTTCTCTAGTTTAGAAGTATTATATGTTAGGAATTTGATAGTTTAATGGTGAGTTTGGTGATGAGAATGCAACACATTAGTTCTAACGGTATTAAATGACCTTGTTAGGTCAGTTGTTTTAGAAGTGGTTTCTAATGGCTTCTCAGGGATTCATTTTTTTATGCTGTGTAGATTGTAAAGTCCCGTGTTTTTCAACTATATTAAAATAATATGAGTTCTGAATTTTCATTCGATTTGTCAATGGGTTGTTTATTTTAACCCAACGTCAGAATTTTATTTTGAGTGCTGGAATACCTAAAAGTGTCATTTATGGACTTGTGTAATTACCCTATATACTAGAGGGTGTCCTGGTGAGTCTCTAGAGTAGCAGATCCAAAAAAATTATACTTTAAAGAATCTGCACAGGTAGCGTAGAGTTGTGGTCCAACACGTGCAGTTTACCCTGTTTAGTTAATTTTCTAATTAAATTAAATAAGATTATATGAGAGATTCTGATTAATTAAAAGAAAATTTAAAAAATAAAAATATTGAAAATATTATCATTATTAATTTGGTTGTTTAATTACATTAATGATAAATAATTAATTAAATGAGATTTGATGAAATTAATGTAGATTTTGGGTTTATCGAAGAATCGTTTTAATTAAATGAAGTTTTTTAGAATTATTAAAGCATCATTTATTTTTAAATAGAAATATTTTCTAATAATAATAATTTTATTATTATTATTAGGGTATAATAAATTATTTTTATGATTTGATATTTTAATTTTATGTTAAAGGAGTGTGTCATATATGAGATTATAATGTGGATTTTGTGCATCGCAAAGAAAAATTTAAATAAATGTGGTGTTTCAGAATTAATGAATCTTTATAATTAAACCGAGTTGTTGGGTTTATCGATGGTTTGAAAATTAATAATAATGTTATTATTATTATTTTAGGTTTAGGAATGTAATTATTATTATTATTATTGAAATTAAATTAGGGGTTATGGTTTGGAGTTTTTATCATATTAATGATATTGTAAAAAATTTGGGGTTTAGGTTTTAAATAAATGAATGTTGGAACAATAATAATGATGATGATATTGTGATTTTTCTGATTATTTAATTAGATAAATGTTAAAAGATTTTAATTTAATGATTAATATAAAGATTCCTAATAAATAAAAGTTTTTTTCCTTTGAGAATGGTAAATTGGGAGGGTTACAGTTCTATTCATTGGTCTTTATTTAATACATGTTAATTAAGGGGTTTTTATTTAGTTTATAGGTTAAAGAATCATAATAAAATAGAGGATAGGACCCTTCCACTTCCTCCTCTATATGAGGTGCGTGCATCCACCCAAAAACCCTAGGCTTGCAACTCACCTCCTCCATGCTACATCCTTGGTTGCAAGATACTTCTACATGCTTTTTCCTCATCCGAACCTCCTCCTCCTTACAAGATACATCCTGCGGCGAGCAACCTCCCACCATGGGCTCTCCTAGTAGCTCGCATGAGACCCCCTTGGTCGGACCTCCTATTGGCTTGTTACCCCCTGGACGACCAACAAAGACGTGTGAGATACCTCCACTTGTAGTGTTTCCTCCTTTGAACCGCAATTTTTAGGTGGTGTGCAACCCCTAGATGACCCCCGGGAGGAGTGAAAAAAACCCCCGAGCAGATCCTATATTGCACAACCCCGTTTACTTGGTCGTATGTTTGTGAGAATTTTCATGGAATTTTTCCTTGGATTTAGTCCGAATATTTAAGGTAACATCTCCTACGATGTTTCCCATCATCTATTTTGTGGATTGATGTTTTTTAAGTACCTGTTTTGGTTTGGCCAAATTTAAGCCTTTTGTTATTATCCAATTTTTTTTATTCTTTGGATCTAGGGTTGTGAAACGAGGTTCTCAAGATTCAATGGTCCACGTTCTGGATACTGCCATCAAAGACGACGTGGTTCGAGCTAATTCAGTTCATCGACGTTATTCAATATTTAAAAATTATACCATTTTTTGGTTTTTCACCACCGAAATAGGATTCTGATATTTAATCTATTTCCCTAGTATCTTGAGTTTGGTGTATATAACTTGTATCATTGGTTATGGTCTTCCAATGTTTTTTTTGGTGATTTATTGAATTTATATTTACAGGGAATGAGTGCATGAAAATACATATATAGATAAATATGTAGATATATATAGATATTTATAAATTTTCTTCATGTAATACTACGTTCCATTAGAAAATAATTGCAGCCTTGTACAGTAAAGTACTACATATTTGAAATGATGTCACCCCGATGTATTGTCACTAATCTCCATCACTTAATTTAACAATTATTTTCTTATTTAAATAATTTGACAGTATGAGTTTCCTTGATTTTGGAACTTCTAAATTTACTTTAAATGATGATTAAATATAAAATGCTGGATAGTAGTAATGTCAAATCATTCGTGCAACGGTTTGGCTTTTCATATGTCTTCTTGATGGTGCTTATATATGATATATCAAAGCACTCAACTTTTGATGTTATTAAATGACATTTCCACATGATATTAATGAGGACATGATCATGTGTTGGTTTTAGGAATGTACTACTAATTGGGTTGAAATTATATGATTAAATAGTTAAGGGATTTAAATAAGGGTGGTTGATTAAAAGTGTAATTAATTGAAGAATTTATTATCTAGTCATGAGTTAGAAAAATTGTTGCATTTATTGAATATTGATATTATATAATATTTTAACTTGATTGGAGTATAAATTGGATATTGTTAGTAAATAATGGATGGATAAATTATTAAATGACAAATGATCAATTGTTAATTATTTGATAAAGTGGTTTGAGATTGATGAATTATTTAATTAATTGTTTAATGGATTATTTTTCATGCATTAGTTTTTAATTGGGAAATGATTTGATTGTTCTGATTTTCGGCCAATAATAATTATGGTTTTGTATTTATTTTCGATGCCTTATGTTTTTTAGAATGGAATGGTTTAAAAATGTGATACGTTATGTGATATCATAGCTAAATATGTCAGCCTTTTTCAGCATGATTGACATGAGATATTTAAGACGTGAGTGTTAGTTCTTAATGTCCTGGATGAAGCACTGTTTTAGTGTATGAGTTGAGAATTGTTAATGATTTGGGTTATTTAATTAAGAATAAATAATTGATAATTAATTATTAACTATTGATATGTTCAATCGTTTATTGATTGTATAATTATTTTATGGGTGGTTTATGTTGTTAATTAATTGGTGAAAAAATTAACGTATTAGATTAATTAATTTATAAATTAAATAATGGATGGTTTTGGTGTGTTAAACATGTTGTTCTACACCAATTATAAATATATATGTATGATTGTTAAACAGTTTTTTAGATAGTGATTGATGTTCCAAATACTCATAGGGTGCAATACATGGAGTTCAACACCATGATTTTAGGAACACATTCAATTATGGGATAGGAAATGATGCTCCAAATACCCATTGGTTGTGAGACAAGGATTGATGCTCCAAATAATCACGAGGGAACCAGAAATGATGGTCTAAACACATAAATTGACATTGTATTGAGGATCCAATTGGTCGTACATGAAATGATTTAATTGGTTAATGAAGCCAATTGTGACATAATGATTTGTTATCTGAATATGAGAAAGGGTTTAGTATTATCAATGAATTAGGTGAATCACTGTTACTGGATTGATTCAAGAGCGAATCACTATTTCTATTGGATGGGCTCCGAATTTGTTTATGAAAAATTAAATAGAATATCTTATGATTCATTATCCAATCCAAAACACAAGCATTGATTTGGCCTTTACTTTGATGACATTAATGGTATTTAGAGACGTCTATGGTGAGTGACTTATACGGGGGATTTCGGGCTTTGGATGGATCTCAAGAATTATGTAATTTAATGAGGTAGGAATAAATGATAAATGAAAATGAATATATGATTAATTTTTCACATGCATGAAAAATGTATAATGAATGTACAGACACCAACTGAGGGATGATGTAGTTACTTTAGTAAATAGTTATTTTTACTACTTCACATAATTATGCATGCTTTCAAACTATTTAAATTATTTATGAATTTATGGATTTGTAATAGATACTGGTGGTCCTAGCCTACTAAGATTTATAGCTCAAACCGTAATCGGAGTGCTTTTGCACTTGGGTCCCTGAGTAGATTTTATTTACTTTTAGGATTTTATTGTATGATAGTACCTAGAGATCGGATCAATGGATTGAGCTAGAAATCAAGATACTCATGGAGTTTTGTTTTAGGGCTTCTGAGTATTTCATTTAAATTTTATTGTGATGTAAAACATGTTTTTTTGTTTACTACTTTCAAAAATGTATCAATAACATGTCATGCATGCATATTCTATATAATTGGAATTGGAAACTTTTATATAATGATTACTATTTTGCATCTATTTTTTTTTGAAATTATGTATTACAGCTTCTTCTATTATTTGTTCTTTACTCCAATATATAATTGTGCAGCTCTGGTTAGAGTGTATAATCTCCCCCAAACTATCCTTAGACCCTCACTGCTAGTCCGCAACCACTGGCATATGGTGAGTCTGCATTAGGTCATTTGGCAACCAGTCTAGCCAATGGTTTAGGGGTGATCGGGGTTAGGACATTAAAATAAAAAATATCTATTTATTCCAACATTATTATCTAAACATAATGAACATAGTAGATGTTATCATTCACTCAACCACATGTTTTCTAAAAAGTTCACTTGATACGGAATAAATTTTCATTGTACCATTGAATATATTACATAAAATTTTTTATGAACAAAAACTTATTTAAAATCATTATATATTTCATAATTATTATGATGATAATATAATCAATAAAATATAATTACAGCATATTTCCTAGATCCAAAAACACAATATTTTTAATCATTCCTCTTTAGTTTTATCAATTGCATATGCTTGACCGGGATCCCATAACTTCTTCGGTGGTATATTCCTTTGACATATGGGGAATTTATTTGTGTTGTTCCCCATTTCACTATAGTGAAAACATTAAATATTAGTCTTTTATTTTATCTTTATTCATTATTTTCCTACTGACCCTTTTCTCTACACTTGCAATAAACTGTAAATCCATTCAAGCATTTTCAAGAGAGATTCATTCCATATTTTCCACATGTGGGAGAACCCTTATTTCCATTTTTCACTTTATAATTTATTTTCTATATCATCCCATTCTTCTCTTTCCCCCATTTAATCCATAATACTTGGAGAATATTTTCTCTGGCTTGATAACACATAAATCAATTTCATAGTATGATGAAATCTTTTGATTGGTCATCTCCCTTTAGAAACCGATCTTAAGACCTTCAAATAAATTGTCAATATTTCATTCCCTATTTCATATGTTATCCTTATAATAACTTAATAATGTTTTATTGGTTTCCTCAACCTCCACAAGACATTATTCATCCTTTTTTAAGCTACAGACTTTCTAGTCATCTTAGTTTATTGATAATGGGGGATATATATTTAAAATTATTCATACTTAAAATATTTCAACTACATGAGTTTTATTGACTCCTCTTCTTTATTATTTTTGACTAATTACCATTATTAATCAGAACCACCATTGAGACAATACACTGAAATTTTAACCTTCTCTTTTTCACCACATCCCAGTGCCATAAATATATTCTCTAAATTCTTAATCCATTTCTCAACATGAATTAAATTAGTAATCCCACAAAATGATTGGTTCGTCTATCATATAAAGTCATTTAAAATAATATAATCCCTCTATGGAATATGTTTCTCAATCTACGCAAGGTTATGTGCGATTACTTTATTATGATTCCTTAATATATCCAAAAAATTCTCAATTCTAATACAATATATGTAGGTTTCTGTAACAGTGAAACATTTTCATTGGTTATAAGTATTGATAAATTTCATCCTTTTAGGTTCAATATCATAACAATAGATTATTCTGGAATAGTTTATCAGATTATTTATAATTCAAAATATATAATAAATCATGGAATAAAGTAAAATTAATGAATTTTTTATATCAAAATCCTAGATAAGGTTTTTTTGGGGATATATTTGTTTTCAAATCCTTCGTAGATGTTTGTAAATAAAATTTGTATTATCCTAATCCATCTCCCCCAAGAGTATCAATATAGGTGAATAATATGGCCATTTTTTGGCTACCAGGTAATGTTCGAGTCAAGTCTGAAATTCCATTCTTAGAATTTTTACACCTAGGTATCTATTGATTCAGAAACAAGTCCACTTATTGTATCTAGACTAGATTGTATTTTCTACGAAGACCTATATAATATAATTCTCACTAAAACATTTGATTTTTATTATAAACATGTCTTCAAAGTCAATAATCAGGTTATTTCTAATAATACATGTTCTTTTAAATATAGTTCTCAAGGATTCTTCTAAATTTTTTCTAATAGATTCTAGTACAACCTTGACCCCAATATTTGGATCTGGTTCCGTAATTTATTACATTGGCATTCATACATGGAATCAATTAGAAAAGATCCAGAAAAATTATTATTTGAGAATATATATATATATATAAATATATATATATCATTCCCATTTTACATTCGAAATTGAAAATGAATCATAACACATAACTTAATACAATAATCAACATGCTTGATATATCGTTCCAATAATTCATCTTTATATCATATAGAAAAGAAATAAAATTAATATTGAGCTAATATTCTTAGTAATGGTTAATTATAATAGAATAAATCATGATTCAATAAAAAATGATGATCATGGAATGTTAAATGAGTGAAACACATTCAAATTAATCTATAACTTGAACATAATATAGCAGGGATAAAAGTAATCAAATAATGCCACATAAATAATCACATGAGATTGAAACATGAAAATGGATATTCAATCTAATAGAATAATCACATGGAAAAATTTAATGCTGGAATGCATAATTTTGGATGTATAAACAATCATGATCAATCCCCAATATAGTTACTATCAAGATCTATCCTCAAGACAATTTATGTCTGTGGGTAGAAACCCATTCTGATTGGGAAAATTAATTCATCTCAGGAGAGTACCATTAAATCAAAGGTAATTCAATAAACATTCCCCAACCCATTTCATGCATATACAAGGTATTCATTGTATATTGAATAATAGATATAATTCATTAAAAAATTTAATTGTAAATTGTCATTATTTTGGTAAAGGATGAAATCTTATCAATAGTTACCCAGTTAATCAAATATCCTTCAAAGTAATCACCATATGTAAAATATAATATATGGTTTAGTAAATATTAAAATACATTACACCATAATATTGATATTTTATTGAAAAATAATTTCAAATAAAAAAATATTACAATAATGTGATGGTTTTAAGTTAATGTTAACACTCATAAAAAGAAAGTGATATTAGACAATAACTTTTAGCATTTGTTAATTAACATTTCATTTCCCATTGGATGAAATAATTCAAATTGAAACTAAAAACACATCAAAGTATAATTTTATCCAGATATTACAAGTAAAAGTGGAAGTATATATACCATGTAAAATTTAATTGGTACATAAAAACAAATAAGTCTCAATGAAATTCCAATTGAGATAAAATTTCTTACCTTATGCTTCCATTTTGTTGTAGGATATTTAACCACTTATATAATGATTTTAATCAAGTTATTAACTTATAAAATATCCATATTAATGTTTTTAATATCATATATTATCATTTTATAACATCTTATCACTCATTTTTTAACACTCTTTCATTATTATCATTGGTTAGTATGTTTGTTTCCATGAATTTCGAGTATATTTGGACTTATTAATTTTTATTCCTCAAACGTAAAACATGATTTTATCATATTTAAAATATTTACAATTATTTAAATATCAAATATATTCATTAAATGTAACACCCTGATATTTTATGAATTCTTTTTTTAATTTTATTGATGTCTTGTGTTGTACTCTACACCAAAAGGATCTTGAACTACAAACATTCCTTACTTGGCTTGCATTACACACAATTGTGACCATC
Source organism: Viscum album (assembly GCA_963277665.1). Taxonomy (NCBI): domain Eukaryota; kingdom Viridiplantae; phylum Streptophyta; class Magnoliopsida; order Santalales; family Viscaceae; genus Viscum; species Viscum album. The sequence continues at coordinate 965,285,872 of OY728155.1, forward strand.
CATGATAGCGTGTGTAGTAGGCAATACCGAGTTTCACTAAATGAGATATTATTATAAAATTATTATGAACTAGCCGTTATGAATAGTAATACCCAATTTTTGAAATTTTATAAATTTTATCTTTCAAAACAAACTTCATTTTTTGGATTCGAAATATCGAAATTAGCTTAGGGTGAAATTTTGGTACTTTTCGGATAACTTTCATATTATGATGAATAGTGAAAATTACTAAATTTTAATTAAAAACAACCTTTTTGAAATAATTAATAGTGATAAATTATGAATTTTTGTGGTTTTAAAGTATATTTAGAATATATTTTTACAATTCAATACAATTTTGGTCAGTGGATGTAATTTCACATTTAAACCAGACATAAACAAGTGTCAATTTTTGATAGTTATTATCTCTTAAGAACACGCTATTTGTTTTGACGGTGGGAATTGATTTTTAAATTAATTAATGCAACTGATATGTTTTGAATTTGGTAAAATAGACATCATTTTTGAGCTCATAATATCAAATATATCTTAGGCCTAATTTTTGGTATTTTTCTGGAAACATTCATTTTTTTGATGAATAGTGAAACCACTAAGTGATAGTTATAAAAAATGAATTTTTCATAAAACTTAATTTTACCGCTTCTGTGAGTGGAATTTCAAAAATCCGAGAGACACGGTTGATGTCAGTAAGTAAAATGTGGTTCAATGAGATGAAAATAATTTTTGGTGAATAATAACTTTTTACTTTTTTTTACCACAGTTAAAAGTAAATAGGGTAATTATGGGTAAAAATGTTATTATTATTATCCTAACTCATGTCCTCATTCTATTTGATAAATTTAATCGACCAAAAACAACCATAGGAATAAAATATGACCATTTAGCCCCACTTGGATTAGATTAGGAAATTTATTATTATTTAATTCAAAGAAATGTTAAAAGAGTTAAAAATCAAATTTTATTTTACTAAAACATTTTTAATATTGGCTTATACATAAGATAAATTCGATTGTAAATATTCATTAGAAATATAATAATATTTCCTAAATAATGAAATTTTATTTATAATTTTTAGACATTATATATTATAATTTATTTATGACACAATGATGATGCAGTAATTACCATAATAGTGAAAAATTAGAATAATTGATATTATAAATACCCAAATAAATATAATTTGAGACTTTTTATGAATTACAGTAATTGTTTAGGTTAATATGACATGTTAGGATTGATGTAATTAAATTTGGTCGAACTAATCATTCTGTTATGAGTTTCACAAAAATCAACTATTGAATAGTGTCAAAATTGACATAAAATAGTTTTTGAAACAAATATTATATTATTGATTGATATTTTATTCCTAAAAATCTATGGTTCGGCCAAGATACATATATCATGATAGGTATATCATTAATGGACCACTTGAGGGTCGCTTGGATGCATATGGTAAGTTTATTAACTATATAATATAAAAATACAAAGTGACATGGTAAATGTCAATCTAATTAACTAATAGTTAAAACTAAAAGATAAGGTTAATATAATGACCTAATCTTGTCTAAATTCTATTTTATGGGAGTATTTCGACCCATAACTACCTTATCTTAGAAATAACTCAATTTGGAGCTATTAATAACCGAATGTGACTTTATAATAAAATAACATTTTTAGTTATTCCAAAGGTGCCCCTGTCCTCCCTTATAAAAGGGCACCTCCTCCCTCTCTTCGTCACACCACTTTGAGCCTTCTAGATCGTCCAACCCCTGCCAAATTCTCTTATCCACTTCCCTAGAAACATCCTAGAGGTCCTGGTCTTCTTCAAAGACCAAGTTTAGTTCAATAATAGGAGGACTCAAAGAGGAACTTCAAAGAAGAGGTAATGTCTGTTAGCGATTCGTTCATCTTTATTTCTTCTTCCACTTATTCTTCTTAGGTTGTTTCATTATGAAGTAATAAAATAAGTATCACTCATATAATTATATGTTATTATAAGTATGAAACAACCCTATTTCACCATCTATCCATCCTATGGAAAACGAAATCACCGCGCGTGCGTACGTACGGAATACCGTCTCCACGCCGTGGTGTAATCTATTTTCCACCACCACCTTACATGGATGGGTATAATGGTTTACATAATATCTATATATGATTATTGTAAAGTAATATTTATTCTGAAATATTATAAATACACTCTAAAACAATTCCACGATCATGAGAACGATATCATCGCTCGTGGGTACGTACGGACTACCGTCTCCACGACGCGATGAGATTCATTCTCCACATTAACCATTAATGAATGATTATAAAGTATATATAATAAGTAATAATGAAATATATGAAATAATAATGAACTGGATTTATGTTTATATATATGTATGTCATCTACTTAATTCCATTCAACTCAATAAGGAAACAAAAACAGTGTTCATGCGTACGTACGGCCTACCGTCTTCATGAACAGTGTATTTCTCTCCATTTACTGATCTATTATATATATGTATATTCTGAATATATATTATATATAAATCATTTTTTATATTCTGGGATTACGTTATCATGATCTAATTAATCATATGAATAATTACAAGTCAAAACACGGACGACAAATGAAACGATTTCACCGAAAACGCTCTTTAACATGGAATTTACAAAAGAACGGTTAATATAAAGCCATAAGTGAACCATATATGATATCATAACAATGAGTATGATTCTGGAATAAGTCAATGACATTATTTAAATCATTATACAGGAGTATCGGACACTTATAATGCAAATCAGACCTAAGGTAAGGGAAAATATCACAATCTCATTTTTATCCGAGATTGTTTATACTTTCAAATTTACTGGGGTGTATTTTATCATCCACATCCATGTTTCCTAAATATGTAATATTATATCCATCCAACTACAATTTTTTAAATCCAATTTTACCCTTTGGTGAGTTTTTATTAAATTATAGGAAAGGAATATTTTGTCATTTTTTCGTACGAGGTACTTTTTGACTTTTCCGACAAAAGTACGAGAAGAATGTTTTTTTAACTTATACAGCATGAAAGGATTTTTACGGTTTTATAAAGCCATATTTTAAAGAGGATTCCTAAAAAATATTTCATGACAATTTTCAAGAAAATCCTTTTCTTTTATAAATTCATGAGATTTTGTGAAAAGAAAATGATTTTAAAGAAGAAAGGATATTTTCCTCAAGAATTCATTTCAACTGTTTTATCAAAATAATTTTCCATATAAAATGAAATTATTTCATATGTGTATGTTTAGAGTATAATGTCTCTTTTATTTACATGGTTTCACTTTCCTTATTATTAAATTATATCAATTTCTTTTATTTGGATTTTGTTATGATGGGATGATGTTTATGAAACCCATTTTATTCGTTGGGTTATTATAAATGATGTATGTTTATTTTGTGGCACAAGTAAGAGTGATTACATTATGAGATAGGTGGGACCTATATCTCGCTCCAATGCATTGGGTAAAGATTTTATATCTCTTGAGATAGACATGGCTTGAACGGTAAGTTGATCTGGTTCAGTGTTACAGGACTGAAACGAGGATTGAACTCGATTCAGAAAGGGACCTTGTCCACTAAGATGGTTTTGGCAGTATTGCCTTGGATACTAAGGAAATCATGACATGTGCCGAATAGTTTCCACAATTACATGCTTTACTCCCATGCTATTTTATCATGATTAATGTTTCTTTATGATATATGCCTTACGTACTTCCATGTTTTATGACATTGCTCAATCTATTAAACATTATGTTCATGTTTTTAAGCTCAAATGTATATGATTTTTTTTATTTTATCCATGATTACCCTTACTGAGAATTTGAGATCACCCTTTATATGTTTTCTTTTCCCCATGATATAAAGAAAGCTTTTATGTAAGAAAAAAACGGGGAAGATAGATATGGGAGATGATGAAGATCTTTCAACATGATTAGATGTTTATATTCAGTGTTTCCAAAGACACTAAACTATTACGGTCCTTGTGTGTCTGTTTTTGTTATGTATGAAGTATTCCGAAAAATCAATGTAATGTCCATGTACGTCAATCTTTCCGTCTCTACAGTTGGTATCAGAGGATATTTTTTGTCAACCTTTGGAAACTAGGATGCAAAAACATTAGTGAGATCCCTAGAGATATTTCTATGGTATGTCTAGGGATGTCCCTAAGGATAAGTATACGTATAGGATATGGTCCTAGAACTACGGTAACGATCTTAGAATTTAACCTAAGATGTTAGATATTGAGGGTACTCCCCCTTTAGTATGTTTCTTTCCCTAGCATGATTTTTTCCTCTCACACTATTATTTTTGGGTTTTAGAAAATGGCTGGAAATAGGAAGATTCATGATAAGGGAGGACATGACGGATAATGGAATGATATTCTTCATGAGAAACCAAAGGAAACGGGATTTGGAAGTCCAAACATCATTATTATGCCTAATCAGCAATCTCATAATATGGTCAATAATCTCAACTTGGGTAAGTTTCCCAAATCAGATAATAAGAGAAAGATGGAGTTTCATGATGATCATAGAGGAAATAAAGTTCAATTTCCCTCATGTAAATCATGTCGGAAGAGGAATCGAGGAGATTGTTTCAAAGGAACTGGAAGATGCTTTGGGTGTGGACAAGAAGGACACAAAGCCAGTAAGTGAAAAAGAAAAGGTTCAGTTAACACCATGGACGATGATAATGGTATTTCTACAACAACAACAATGGTTAATTGTTTAAAATTTGGAATGTACGGGCATTATGCAAGCCAATTCCCTAAGGTAAAGTCTCATGACGAGAATCAGTACGGTCGTATGGGTAGTATTTATGTTGATGATGATGAAGAGACTACAAATGATATGTGAGATGAATGAATTGTTGAAGTTTGGTCAATGGTTTATGAAGGTAGTGGAATGATTACATGTTTATCAAGTGTAATTTTGTATAAGTAATCTCATGGTACTATGGAATAAAGAGACATCTAAAGATTGTTACACTGTTATCTTTCCTATGTTCTAAAAGTGTATGATTAATGGTATTAGTAACCCTGAAAGGTTTTTCAGATATTTTTGGGAAATAGATTATATGCGCATAATGAAGGGATACGGAGAAAATTAAATGTTTGATAGTATTCATGAGAACATGACTAATATAAGGATAAGGTTATATCATTGTTTAAGTATATAGATTTTTTGGATTTTGGTATGTGGAAAGAGTTAACTTTTGACAGCATTCATGTTTTCACTAAGGTTCAATGGGTATTCATTTTTTCAAGAGAATACATGATTAAGGTATTCATATGATTGTAATGTGACTAACAATATATATAGGGGATAAATGATGGTATTCACATTCTTGGATGATGAGATTTCAAGTAATCCTTTCATTTATACTATGAGCTTGGACCAAAGTATTTTAGATAAGCCTAAAGATTGGAATGGATTGTGTTGGACATATGCTAGTATTGTTTAAGGATAGAACTTTTTTCGATATTACTTATGGGATTTTATTGTAATGTAGTTTTAGAAAAAGGACAACCTGCAGGTCGGGCGACAACCCATCGTGTCGGACAAGGCTATGGGAATCGAACCCACAACCGAAGTGCGACGGGACTTTATCACCTACCACTGTCCTACAGGAAGTACTTGTTTTGTAGAAACTAGTTTTATTATATTAAGAAGTATGATATAGGAAGTATAAGTCCATTTTAGGAACCATATATAATTAATCTCACTATAGATCGACTTATGTATATTTAATAACTTTTGCTAACCTTTTGTTTGAGACAGATGGAATGACCCGTCATTCTATCACATGATCTGCAAACACTTAACGATTAACAAATTCAAATTCATTTCTTTAAGTGATGAAGTGGAAATTGTTCAAGGCATGAACAATAGTGAGATTGTACCAAAATAAATTAAGTATTTATTCTAATTCAAATTCTTCAACTTTAGGGAAATGATCTTGAAAACCAAAAATGTTGTCCTAGTGCCCTTATATCCGGTAAATCAGATGGTACCCTAGATCATCACAAATTTATGGCCTTGTGATTGTTTTCTTTTTCATAGCCATGTTCTCTACCACTCTCCATCAGAACATGATGGTTATATTTCTCTTCCATATCCATATTTTCACATATGTTCTCCTATGTAGAAACCCAGTGATTAGTTAATTTGGGTAACGGTTATGTTTCATACATTAGTTTTTAAAACCAAGTTTTGGTATTTCTGTTTACGATGTGGGTTTTTATTAAAGAAACATTCGAGTAGTAAACCATTTATAACCCCGACGAATTTTGAGGGCGAAATTCATTTTAAGGGGGGTAGAATGTAACACCCTGAGATTTTATGAAAAATATATATTTTTTAATTTTATTGATATCACGTGTTGTACGCTACACCAAAAGGAGGTTTCACTACACACATCCTTGACTTGTCTTGCATTACAGGCAATTGTGACCTTCCACGATAGCATGTGTAGTACGCAATATTGAGTTTCACTAAATGAGATATTATTATAATATTATTTTTGAACTAGCCGTTATGAATAGTAATACCCACTTTTTGAAATTATATAAATTTTATCTTTCAAAACAGACTTCATTTTTCGATTCGTAATATCAAAATTACCTTAGGGTGAAATTTTGATACTTTTCGGATAACTTTCATATTATGATGAATAGTGAAAATTACTAAATTTTAATTAAAAACATCCTTTTTAATCGAAATAATTATTAGTGATAAATTTTGAATTTTAGTGGTTTTAAAGTATATTTAGAATATATTTTTACAATTTATTACAATGTTGGTCATTGGATGTAATTTCACATTTAAACCAGACATAAACAAGTGTCAATCTTTTGATAGTTATTATCTCTTAAGAACACACTATTAGTTTTGACGATGGGAATTAATTTTTAAATTAATTAATGCAATTGATATGTTTTGAATTTTGTAAAATAGACATCATTTTTGAGTTCAAAATATCTAATATATCTTAGGCCTAATTTTTGGTATTTTTCTGGAAACTTTCATTTTTTGATGAATAGTGAAACCACTAAGTGGTAGTTAAAAAAATGAATTTTTCAGAAAACGTAATTTTACCGCTTCTGTGAGTGGAATATAAAAAATCCTAGAGACACAGTTGATGTTAGTAAGTAAAATGTTGTTCAATGAGATTAAAATCTTTTTTGGTGAATAATAACTTTTTACTTTTTTTACCATCGTTAAAAGTAAATAGGGTAATTAAGGGTAAAAATGATATTATTATTACCCTAACACATGTCCTAATTCTATTGGATAAGTGTACTTTGACCAAAAACAACCTTAGGAATAAAATATCACCATTTAGGCCCACATGGATTAGATTAGGAAATTTATTATTATTTAATTTAAAGAAGAGTTAAAAGAGTTAAAATCAAAGTTTATTTACTAAAACATTTTTAATATAGGGTTATACATAAGATAAATTCGATTGTAAATATTAATTAGAAATATAATAATATTTCCTACATAATTATATTTTATTTATAATTTTTAGACATTAAATAAGTTAATTTATTTATGACACAATGATGATGCAGTAATTACAATAATAGTGAAAAATTAGAATAATTGATATTATAAATACCCAAATAAATATAATTTGAGACTTTTTATGAATTACACTATTTTTCTAAGTTAATATTACATGTTAGGATTTATTTAATTAACTTTGGTCGAAGTAATCGTTCTTTTATGAGTTTCACTAAAATCAACTATTTAATAGTATCAAAATTGACATAAAATAGTTTTTAAAAAAATATTATATTATTGATTGTTATTTTATTCCTAAAATTATATGGTTCGGCCAAGATACTTATATAATTATAGGTGTATCATTAATGGACCACATGGGGGTCGCTTGGATGTATATGGTATGTTTATTAACTACATAATATAAAAATACAAAGTGACATGGTAAATGTCAATCCAATTAACTAAGAGTTAAAACTAAAAGATAAGGTTAATATAATGACCTAAACTTGTCTAAATGCTATTGTATGGGATGAGTTCGACCCATCCCCACCTTATCTTCGATATAAATGAATTTGGAGCTATTAAAACCGAATATGACTTTATAATAAAATAATATTTTTAGTTATTCCAAAGGTGCCCATCTCCTCCCTTATAAAAGGGAACCTCCTCCCTCTCTTCCTCAGTCCACTTTGAGCCTTCAAGCTCGGAACAACCCGGCCAAATTCTCTTCTCCACTTCCCTAGAAACATCCTAGAGGTCCTGGTCTTCTTAAAAGACCAATTTTAGTGCCCTAAGTGGAGTACTCAAAGAGGCTCTTCAAAGAAGAGGTAATGTCCAATACCGATTCTTTCATCTTTTTTTCTTCTTCCACTTCTTCTTCTAAGGTTGTTTCATTATGAAGTAATAACATAAGTATCACTCATATACTTTTATTTTTTATAAGTATGAAACAACCCTATTTCACCATCTATCCATCCTACGGAAAATGAAATCACTGTGCGTGCGTACGTACGGAATACCATCTCCACGCCGTGGTGTAATCTATTTTACACCACCACCACCTTACTTGGATGGGTATAATAGTGTACATAATAACTATATATGATTATTATAAAGTGATATTTATTCTTAAATATTATAAATACACTTTAATAGAATTCCACGATCATGAGAATGATATCATCGCTCGTGCGTACGTACGGACTACCGTCTCCACGAAGCGATGAGATTCATTCTCCACGTTAACCATTCATGAATGAGTATAAAGTATATATAATAAGTAATAATGAAATATATGACATAATAATGATACTGGATTTCTTTTTATATATATGTATGTCATCTACTTAATTCCATTCAACTCAATAAGGAAACGAAAACAGCGTTCATGCGTACGTACGGCCTACCGTCTCCATGAACGGTGTATTTCTCTCCATTTACTGATCTATTATATATATGTATATTCTGAATATATATTATATATAAATCATGTTTTATATTCAGGAATTATGTAATCATGATCGATTTAATTATATGAATAAATACAAGTCAAAACCCAGACGACAAATGAAACGAATTTACCCAAAACGCTCTTTAACATGGAATTTACAAAAGAACGGGTAATATAAATCCATAAGTGAACCATATATGATATCATAACAATGAGTATTGTTCTGGAATAAGTAAATGACATTATTTAAATTATTATACAGGAGGTTTGGACACTTACGAATCAAATCAGACCTAAGGTAAGGGAAAATATCACAATCTCATTTTTATCTGAGATTGTTTATACTTTGAAATTTACTGGGGTGTATTTTATCATCCACATCCATGTTTCCTAAATATTTAATATTATTTCCATTCTCCTACAATTTTTTAAATAAAATTTTACCCTTTGGTGAGTTTTTAGTAAATGATATGCAAGGAACCTTTTGTCGTTTTTCGTACGAGGTACTTTTTGACTTTTCTGAAAAAAGTATGAGAATAATGTTTTTATAACTTATACGGCATGAAAGGATTTTTACGGTTTTATAAAGCCATATTTTCAAGAATATTCCTCAAAAATATTTCATGACTATTTTCAAGAAAATCATTTTCTTTTAAAAATTTATGACATTTTTGTGAAACGAAAATGATTTTAATGAAGAAATGATATTTTCCTCAAGAATTCATTTCAAGTGTTTTATTAAAACCATTTTCCATATAAAATGAAATTATTTCATATGTGTATGTTTTAAGTATAATTTCTCTTTTATTTACATGGTTTCACTTTTCTTATTATTAAATTATATCCATTTCTTTTATATGGATTATGTTATGATGGGATTATGTTTATGAAACCCATTTTATTCATTGAGTTATTATGAATGATGTATGTTTATTTTGTGGCACAAGTAAGAATGATTTCATTATGAGATGGGTGGGACCTATATCTCCCTCCAATGAATTGGGTAAATATTTTATATCTCATGAGATAGACATGGCTGGAAGGGTAAGTTAATCCGGTTCAGTGTTACAGGACTGAAACGGGGAGTGAACTCGATTCAGAAAGGGACTTTGTCCACTAAGATGGTCTTGGCAGCAATGCCTTGGCTACTATAGAAATCATGACATGTGCCGAATGGTTTCCACAATTACATGTTTTACTCCCATGATATTTTATCATGATTAATATTTCTTTATGATATATGCCTTACGTACTTCCATGTTTTATGTCATTGCTCAAGCTTTTAAACATTATGTTCATGTTTTTAAGCTCAAATGTATATGATTTGTTTTATTTTATCGATGATTACCCTTACTGAGCATTTGAGATTACCCTTTATATGTTTTCTTTTCCCCAGGATATAAAGAATGCTTTTAGGTAAGAAAAAAAGGGGAAGATAGATATGGGAGATGTTGAAGATCTTTCAACAGGATTTGATGTTTATATTCTGAGTTTCCAAAGACACTAATCTATTACCATCCTTGTGTGTCTGTTTTTGTTATGTATTATGTATTCTGCAAAAGTAATGTAATTTCCATGTACGTTAAGCTTCAGGTCTCTACATTATATATGTATTTATACTAATCCCTAAAATTTAGTTATAGGAAATGAAATACATATTTTATAGAGATGATAAGACAAATGTACACATGAACACTATTTTTTTAGCATTGAAAGACAGAAAATTAAATTATATATATATATTATCATTTCAGTATATATATATTTTCAAATATATATATCAATATTTTTATTAATCTCACCTTAAATATATTTCATGTAAAGTGTGTATGAATCACATCACTTCGTGAGAAATCTACCCACTGTACAGAAGGGCAATGATATCCTATTCCTAAAAAATAGATATCAAGATTTTAGATGTGATATACTAATAAAATAATCATAATAGCAATTTAAATATCATATATATTGTATATAAACTATAAATCAATCATTGTTAACAACATTGAATGGTGGTAATGGAAGAAATGAATGACATCGGTTAACATTTTTATAGTTCACTGTACATATGAATGATGGTTTCAGATCCCATTTTATGGATGTGTGTAATATTTTCAGTCGAAATGATAAAATAACAACATATTAGTTTATTTATTATATTGTGGTTATTATATCCTCTTATTATAATAATAATTTAAGGATGTGGATAAGGAAATAAAATAAAAATTATTTTAGAAGAACATTACCTCTTCTTCAGGTATCATCCAAATTTTTTCTATAAAACATTAAATGATTTTAATAATTAAAAAACTAAGGCTTATAGGATGAATTTATGGAATTTAAGAAGTGATTTTAGTAGGTTTTGGTTTATTCAAATTCCATGGAAATTGTTGTGCCCTTTTATAGATGAGTAGGTGTTTTATTCTTGTTAATACTCATAAGTATTCACTATAAATAGGTCTCTCATTCCTCATGTGGATAATAAAATTAAGAATAATGGATTGGAGTGTGTATTTGTTCGATAAAACCCTCCATAACACAATTATATGTTCATTTTCAAATCATTATTCCTTAACGTCAATGTTTCCCCACTTTTACAATTTATGTTTTTATTAATGTAACTAATTTTCTAATCAAGGTAAATTATTCATTAAACATAATTAATGTGTGAATTATTAGATAATTTCAATAAAATTATAATAAATATGTTAATACATATATATAAAATAAAAAACCCATTTATTTAAAAATTTATTTTAACAGAATCAAAATTAACACACAAGAACAATGCTTCAACCCCAACCACGCTGATAATTTTTTTTACTATTTATGGGTAAATGTGTTCAATATAAAAGATAAATTGGTCCATTAATGGATACTATTTAATAGGTGATTTAAATAGTTCCTCCAGGATCAATACTTTGTGATAGTCTATACACTTGGGAAGGTGAATCTGGTAACAAAATCTCCCAATAGAAGATCATGCTCACAGTAGTTGACCGACGGTTCAAACCATTTATCCTCATTTTAGTTTTCCATAGTGGAAATGGTTGGTACTTCATATAGATAATGTATTGTTGTTAACACTCTCAATTATATAATCGGTTATGTAGGATATGTAGGGGGATACAGATGGTAAGACCTTGAATTCTATGATATCCACTAGATGTGCTCCTAATGGATTCTCCAAAGGTGTGACAACATCATTATTTACAAAGAATGGATAATGGGACTAGTGATGTTGTGGGAGGTGGTGATGAGGGAGTTTCATACATCCCAATTAGATGTGCATCAATTAGTGGAGAAAATTAATTAGGAATGTTGGTGCAAAATTTTGGGAGGAGGAAGAGCAAGCATGGAGCCCTTTGGGCGACATCGCAAAGCTCATTTGTGGAGCCCGCATCAAAAAGGCCCATGCGAAGCTCCCCTCTGTGATGTTGTCATAGAGCAAGGATACGAGAGGCTATGATATAAGATTTGACATTTGTGATGCCACCACAGAGCTAGGAGGCTGGAGGATCTGTGAACTAGATTGATGTTTGTGAAGCCTCCATGGGGCAAAGAGGGGGGTAATTATGACAACGATCCAGGTGGCTCAGAGCTGAGAGAGATCTTCTTCGTGACACCTCATGCCAATAAATATTAGGATCCCCTAGATCCCAAAGGAATAATCCTCTGAAATTTCACCTTCTCAATTCTCAAATTAGGGTGGAATTTCTTCTCTATGAACCACAAGCTCTTCATGGTACATTATCATACTGAAGTTCCTTTCCCTTTTCTTAAATCCAACGCCTATTCAATGGGGGGTTCTTTTCGTGGTTCCCATGGGAAATCGTGAAGGAAGGGGATCCCCAAGGGGACTTGGGTCTTTGTGGGGCACTTATGAATAACAATGTACCCTCCATGCACATGTAACCCACATGCTATGTCTGGGTCACTTTGCTTCAAGATGCACAATGCTTCATAATACTATGCCTTCTAGGTCACCCTTTCTTTTCAAATCACTTCTTCGTGAAATTCATTCCACATTCTGAACCACCTTCCATATAGACCTATGCCCCATTACTAGGCTAGTCTACTTTAGTTTGTGATGAATACCCTTTTAGGAAACCCCTCTACTACATGGAGCACCAGATACTCCCATGGATTCTTCCTATGAACCCCATTTTCTTAACAACTCCTTTTACCGTGAGACCCTCCAGGTTTGAAAGAAGTGATTTCAATGTCCCTTGTGTGTTGCATCATGTTGTGTTTCATTGCCTCATGCTTCTTTTCATATCCACACTAACAAATATTTCTTCTTCGCATTACCACTATAATGTTTACCCCTCAGTGGATCCCTCCACAACACCCCATCACTATGGAATTAAAGATTATTTCCCTTCACCAAGGGTTGAGGTGCACCAATTATGTAAGTACTAGGGGTCAGGAGTGAACCCCCATCGTCTGAGATTATGGATGTTAAACTGCCGAGTACCATCTTCTCTAGCACATGACGTTATATTGTGGTCTCACCCCATGTATCATACATAGGGTTCCTAACCTCTGACATTTTCCACGTCCGATTGACTCCATGGGAGTGAAATCATCCTCACAGGGAATGAGATCCTCTTTGCTGGAGCGACATCTTTCCACAGGGAAAGGGAAACTACCTTGGTGTAAGCCACTTGAACCCTCCTCTCTTCCATTCCAAATCCTTCTCCCATTGGTCTTTGTCTCCATATAGAACTGTTTTCTAGTCTATGTTCAAATCATCATCTCCCTGTGATGTTAACCACACGTAAACCCATGTTTCCTATTTGGGATGCTAACCACATGTATGTCCAACTCCACTTCCCAGAGAAACACCTTTCACGACATGATCATCAGGTCTTTGTGGACTCTTATTTCTCAAACCAAGAATGACTCACACGGTCTTAGAGTAAGCATCATCCATGACATCCTCTATGGGATGTCTAGACTATAATACCCACTCATTCAAAAACTATGTGGGCATTGATCCCTTCCATGGTAGGGTGCGTTGGAAACATCCATGTGGTTCAATCTCGACAAACATTGGTCTGGAACCCCATCATGTTGGTTCAACAACCTCATTCTGAACTACGTGGACTTTGATCCTTGTCAAGGCATGGCATGTAAGATACATTTCTAGGGTTCAAGCCCAACAACCATTAGTCTCGACCACTTCACGTTGGTTCACCAACACTTTCCGAACTACGTGAAATTTGATCCCTACTAAGAAAAAGTACATAGAACACCTCTCTAAGGATCAATCCCAACTCTCATCAGTCCTGACTAATTCACATCAGTCCATCCCCATCCTGCATGATGTTAATCTTTACGCCTCTTTTTGTCCCTCATGACTCTAAAATGTTCCCCAATATGTGTTAATCCATTGTCAACCCCATTCTGTGGTAAGCTGTTGTGATCCCATGTAACGGTAAACTAATGTTCCCCCATATGGTGGTAATACATAGTTATCCCGTCTAGTGGTATTCCATTGTGATCACATCCAGTGTAAGCCGTTGGGATCCCATCTAGCGTTAAGCCGTTTTGACCCCCATCTAGTGGTAATCCGTTTTATTCCCCACCTTACTATAAGTCGTTTATGTACCCAATTGATTGCAAGACATCATCAGATGAACTATGTAGGTTTTATCCCTGTCTCATGGAAAAGGTACGTATGAATCGCCCCGAGCTTCAGCCCAGAACACTAGTAAAAGTTGGTGTACCCTTTTTTGTGACCCATGTCTGAGGTAATCCCTAGAGATTCAGACCAACATCAAGATTCTAACCACGAGTAAGCCACAACATATCATCAGGTCGTTTTCCCCTATGAACACCCTGATTCCATTCCCTATCCTGAACAATGTTGAGTTTGATACCTAAAAAGGAAAGGTATGTAGGAAGCATCCATGAGGTTCAGGCCCATGACCCATGTCTTATCATGTTCATTCCCTTGAGCCTATGTGTTTCGGGAAGGTCATGCCCCATCCCAAAAGTTCTACTTCCTCTGGGTCCCCTCCATACGGATCTCCTCCTTAATCTTCCCCTCACCATCCAAACTACATGGACTTTGATTCCCTACCAGGGGGATATGTAGGAAGTCTTTTCAAAGTTCACATCCAACATCACTATCGTCCTCTCATCGGTTCCATTGAATTCTTCATCAACTCTCATCCCTACATCATCCATCATGATTATCTCCTGGGCTGCCACATCCCAGTTGGATCATGACATATCATTTCCTCACGACTTCATGCAGCAATAGGTAACTAACCACACATTAGACCAAGTATTAGTGCTCCCTCATGAGGTTGCACCAATCTAATCCACTCTTATCAGTGTTCTAATCAGTCTGATCAGTCTCTGCTAGATGTTAAACTCGTGAAATTCCCTATGATATACATGGATAGTTGAGTAAAACCACATATGCATGCCTATGGAATATAATTCCCCACATTTTATATGGGAGACCTCGAGAATCCATACCCTTGAGAAGATCTTTCATAAGGGGAAGAAACTCAGATACGCTAGTGTTCCAGAGTACAAACATGTCAATGATGTCCAACGTGACTACTCCCCTGACCAAAGGTTCCATCCCAGACAAGACCCCATAGAATGTCCAGACCGAAGCGGTTTTATTAACCGGAATCTATAAAGACATGGCCTTGGGAAGAGTTTCACAACCAACTCCATAATCTATAAGGGAGACATGAACTAAGAGTTGAGTTTCAAGGAGAAATCCACTGAAGGATGAACCGAAATGAAGTCATCCAATTTTTATCATGGGGGAAATTTCACTGAATAAGCGATGAATGCCACCCACCTTTGGAAAGATAGAATGCGGGGAAACTATTTGGGTGTCCTCCTTGAAATGTCAGATGCACGAGCCCAGGTGAAAGTGTCGGAAATAGAAATGGGAACCTGATGAGAATATCTTCTACACAATGTGCATATTAGTAGCGTTCAAAACATTAATGGACTAGAATGTCACCAAATCCAGTTATCTGGTGCCAGGTGTCGCCAAGAAAATAGTGTGCCAGGATTGAAACTCACCAGAATGTGGGGCTGTTGAACGTTGGAGATTCTTGTTTGTGATGTTTTCAGCAGGGATTCTTCTTCCCAGACATGGAAGATGGAATGACAATGGGGAATTATATGTATATTTCCTCATTAAAGCACTAATGGTTTAATCACCCTGTATATTAGGACCCATGCAGACATAACAGGAAAACGATCACCACCCACCTACCAATGCTGGGGTAGGGTAGCACAAATGTGCCTATCCCACGTGGATCCATTGCTTATGCGACAACATCCACCCACAACTATTGGGAGCCCATCCCCCATCTACCCTTCTGATCACGGTTAACGAAGGGAGTTAAATGACTTCGTCTGCTGTTATGAGGAGGAGGGGGTTATCCTGACTCGAGATATGGTCCGCCATGATTAAGAGACATTTCGGCCTCTTCATCACCACTACCCCCATGGGTCGCGTATGGAGCCACTGCTCCCCACTCCAAACGCACTGCCATTTTGGGCGCATCTCCCCAGAATGCATTAACAAATCCCTCCCCTACATCGATGAGTTAGGGGATGTCCAAGACAGCTTGACCGGGATCCGATTATAGGGGATTCCAAGAAGGGCCCCACTAGGCCGCACCAGCACCAGCACCCAGTACCATGAGTCATGAAGTATGTAATCTATGTTCCTACACCACTGGTCTGAGTCTGGCTGACCCGACACCGACGTCGGGTGAAGGCCAAGGAGGACGTCTGCCCAGAGGCGTCGACGTCAATGACTACCATGGCTCGTGCCACCACTAACGTATACCATCAGTCCCCTTTCTCTATTGA
Source organism: Viscum album (assembly GCA_963277665.1). Lineage (NCBI taxonomy): Eukaryota > Viridiplantae > Streptophyta > Magnoliopsida > Santalales > Viscaceae > Viscum > Viscum album. Next base: position 965,302,736 of record OY728155.1, read on the forward strand.
GTAAGGGTACTCAAATAACCAACCCAGATTGAGATACCAACCACACCATGGGTAGGTTGGGTCGACTCTTTTGGTTTTCACTGTAGGTAGTGTCCACCGCATACCGACCCGCGGGAATGAAACCCAGTACAAAAGTCCTCCACATACTGCCACCATTGAGAATGTGGATCGTCGCAACTTTCATGCTCTATGTGGAGGTCCAGCCTGCTATACCTTCAATCTGAATGAGGTTACTCCCCATGGTAGTGAAACTCTGTACAGAAGCCTCTATTACACATATGGCATCTGGTAAGGAGTCATTCCACATTCCAGAGGCTGCTGGTGTGGAGATGTTATATTTCTAGTCAATATACAGCATGGGGCCCTCACCCATGTCCATATTGAGGCCATAGAATGTACTCCTCGCCCAATAAATCATAGGAATGAAGTTCAGCCTCACTACATTTGACCCGAGCATGGAGGTCATACCTGTGTTCGGCTTGACTAGTGAGAGGAACCTCCTTGCATTGATGTCGATAGGGAAAATAAGCATAGGTCCCTATCCATGCTCCTACCCCCTCCAGCACTTCCTCTAGAGATCGTCATCGCATGTCATCCAGTGGACATAGTGGCCCACTATATGTTCCCATCAACATATGTCCAACTTCTCCCCACACCCTAGCTCACTCAGGCATAATCCCTCTCCACCCCAACACCAGTGTGGAAAATGGTCCTCCACGTACCAGAAATCTACCATGTCTTGAAGAGCCATCGCAAGGTTGGAAGGCAGGTTTCTGCTACCATAAAAATAATGGTGGGAAGATTTAGATAGAGATTAAACATGTACTATTCGCAGATTCTGAGGCAGAATATGACTATGCGATGGATCCCTCACCTTGATCCTCCATGTCATGGGCCAGGGAAATAACTAGGAACATTATCCTCATACTTCTGGAATGAGAGGTCCACCAGATCCCTACCTCCCTCCACATATACATCTTGGAGGAAGAAGATTTGGCATCTCCTTGGTCTCTGTCCATGAAATTTCCACCATTGTCACCAAAAACACTATCTACCTCGACTATAGATCACGAAGAGTTATTCTTGCGACTGATAGTGAACAAGTAGCAGCATGGTGCACCACCCGCATCTGGTGTCCCTATGCCAGAACATATGGTCTGCAGCCCATCTTTTCGTGATGTGGTGTCCAATTCATTTACAATTTAGAGAATATCCCATGATGATGTAGTTTTTCAGCACACTCGTCATATTCTGCACCAGCCAGTCTACCATCTCTATGTCTTCTTTAGTACTGCTATACATTCCCCTACTTCCTCTAGTTGACGAGTGGGGAAATGATGGTACAGACACAAAGTCAAAACCGAGGAGCTTGTGGGACATTCTTTTGGAAAACAATTTCATCGATATGTTTTCTCCAATTGTTGTATAGAACTTTTTGTGCTCTAGAAGTACTCTCCCAGGATGTGGTTGGATTCTCTCTCCTCACCCTCTTGGGGAATCACTTTAGTCTTCATCATCGATGAGTGGGCTACACGAACAGTCATGTGCACTTCAAAGAAATTGGTGAACAATGCTTTTTTTTATTTGAATTCAATCCCTGTGGCCTAGTGCCATGAGTCACCAGGACGCCATAGGACCCTCCAACAATGGTGCATCCAGATATTTAAATTCCACAACGTGATAATCAAGGAGTCTTCTCCCCATGTGAAAATTTTCTATTGGGGAAATTATGTGGCCCTATATTTCAGTTCTATCCAGAACCATCCCAATTTTTCATGAAACATAGAGGATATCCCTCCAGTCAGGTTCGTGGTTAACAATGTTGACCTTCCGGGGGAGAGGAAGAGCTAGAGCTTCTTCGAGAGGACCTACCCCCCGAGTGAGTATCACACCTATTTGATCTGTTAGGAAGGATTAATCATTAGCAGAGAAATCATCTTGTTCTTCTCGTGACCTTTGAGGCATTATTACATTTCTGAAATACCAACAAGGATAAAGAAAATATTAGATCTCTCTAACCGTCAAACCCATCTGGATCAGTTCATAAGGTGAATGAAGATCTAAAAAAATAATGATACATCAACAACACATAGAATGCATGAAGAAGGATAATGAACTCCTTGCTGAATTCATAGTGAAGTGACAACCAAACTATGGTGATCCTAGACTAGGGAAGCAAGGGAAGACCGAAATTCCCCTTGGAGAATTGCCTCCCGATGACCCTGACCATCCCGCCCACATAGAAAGGGTATAGGTTGTAACATATGGAAAGAGGGCGTGGTATGCATCTCTAATTACACCTTCACGACGTGACAATACCTAGGACCCTATCAATGTTTTCCAGATGCTCCACTGTTTGTTCCACCAGCCACTCCATTAGCTTCTGGGCCTACTTATCATGTTGAAGAACCCGTGAACGCGCTGGTGCTCATGGATCCCCGCCAAGATAGGAACTCGTAGTCGTTTGACCCCATGGAAATGCTCATTTCTTGCATTGATGAATTGGAAACACGACAGGTGGAAATCCCTCTTGATGGAAAGCTATATCTGGCATGGGGGGATGATATGATGGCACCCTAGGTTTCAGAAATCCCTCATTTTCCCCCATTAATGAGACGGGTGACCCACTGCAGCAGCTGGACCACTTTATCACAATGTGTGGAACCATGTTGGGGACTCCAGCGCAGCAAGAGGCCGCCAAGATACAATTTTTCATACAAACATTTGAAGGGTACACGTTTGTTTGGTACAGCCAGCTACCCATCAGTTCAGTTTTCGAATGGGAAGGAATGAACATACAGTTCCTTTACTAGTGTAGTTACACCACTTGGAAGAAGAGCATTGAAGACCACATCAAGTGAAAGCCGAGTCGTCATGATGGCATCACAGACTTTTTCGGCCGATGGAAAGGGATCACATACTCCCTTAACATGCCACGGTCATAGGAGAATCTAATGAAAATGTGTGTATGAAATTTCAAGACAAAACGGGCCCCCTCTCTCATCACCTAGAATTACCTTGGGGGACATTGAGACTTCTTTGATAAAGCCCAGCTCCGAGAAGAATCCTTCAAATAGGCCAACCATACACATCTGTTGCCTCCTGAAATCCCCATGGGAAGGGATTATCAGGTCAGGCCCACTAGCATGGACCAAATAGAGGCCCTAGAAAACTAGATTTATTACTAATGGAGCTGCCACCACATCCTTGTATAGGCTTACCACCTCCAGCACAGCCTCCAGACCAGCAGCGCCTACCTCTGTAACGGCAGGCACCCTACAAAATGTGCCGCCACCACCCAGGCTAGATAACCAGCTCCCACCTCCATGTCAGGCTCCTCCATCCCCTCTTCAGGTCTAAGCTCCTAGGTCCCCCTTCCTAGATAGGAGGAACGATGCATACTCATTCAACAGGGCTCAGGTCCCTAGTTATTTCTGAACACCCTAGGAATATGGGATTGTTTGTTTTTCTAAATATAGGAGACCAGAAGAGGCGAATATCATTGGTCTCCGAAATTAATGCCCCTATCACAGGATCATTGGGAACACCCTTAAACAATGTTATGTTACTAAGGAATGGAATCATGACCAGGTCACCAATAATGTAGTCCGGTTTGACCCAGCTCTCGCACATGTAGCTTCTGGGTTCGTGAATCCTGATAGTAGTAGTGACATCAATGGTGAGTCACATCGGGTTTCTAACCACAAGTCTCAAAAGTTATATGACTAGATGTCTTGTAATATAGTCGAAATTCCCATGGTATTATCCATGCACATCTGAGTCTACGCGAACCATCAGAAAGAATTTGTGTCACCCATATCCAATACCTCAGTGTCAACTGCTTAATCGTCCTCATTCCAAAAAAGATAGCATCGACGATGCAAGGGAAAACAAAGTCCCATTCCAATACCATCATCATCCCATAATATCGGCATCTTTATGAACACATAGACAGAGGATCCCACCATGATCCATCCAATAGTGTATGATTCATCATGTGATAGTCAAGGGTATGACTCGGTTAATACCGTAGAGATTGTAAAAGCCTACATGACTCATGAAGATTAGGAGTGACAGGCGAACACTCCCAAGATACTGAGCCATCACCAATGTCGGTGGAGCCACGGCAATATGGACCATTGGGGTTCCTCGATCATTAATTCAAGCTAGGTTGTGTATGAAACTAAGACCAGATAGCAGGCCCATCATATAGCTCAGCATGCACAACCTTATCTAATGGTTTCATCTAGTCCGCCTTCGCTGCTATTTGTGCTGCTGAATCTGGAAGAGTTGTCCCAACCATGATGTGATCAGCCATATAGACCTCATCTGGTAGTCATTCCACAAGCTTCAACTATTGATATGTGGGACATTCCCAACACTAGTCAGCCGCTGGTCCAGCCAGTAGGTCCTGCCATACCTCCTGTCATAGAGAGACCGCTAGTAAGAAGAAGCTCACACCGGCACAGATGTATGATGTCATCAATAATCTTTCTAGAATCCTTAAAAGTCTCTATATCCTTGAAACTATTCTCTTGTCAGTAGAAATGCGTGAATCCCTTATCGAGGCATTATGAATCCCCCATCAGTTCAAGACGGAGGAAGCAGCCACATAAGCCTTCCATGCTAAGGCAGTCGAGCATACTGAACTCTAGGACACCATCCCATTCTATGGAGAATATGAAGGCTCTCCCATATAGGGTCACATCCTTCTAATGCACTTGACCGACCATTTTAATGGAATGGATATTTGTTTCTATATAATCGACAAAGGTTTTGGGATCAACCTATTCCCGAATCGGACAATACAAAAAAGGGGGTTGTTTGAGGATGACCTGAGTCCCTCTGACCTAAAAATACATGGTTATCACCAGACAGATTAGATATCGGTTAGAATGATCCACATAAAAACCCAATTTGGGAGTCTAGTATCCATCACTGAGTTCATGTTTGACTGTTTATACACTTCTTATAATGCATTGATGGGTAGGACATGGCTCAAACTGCATGTGGCGGTCCCTTCGTCGTATCTCTAGTGCTTTAGGTACTCCCTTAATGGTAGACTGGGCATCTTCCAAGGTATAAAATCTTCATTTTCCTCTTGAGAATCCCACTATCATGATGACCAATATTTGAAGAGGTAGGACAAGGAGATCCAAGCTATCGAGGTTGATAATTCTATACCTACGATCGACCCATGGAGAGATCTGGATGATTCCTACATCATTCCAATCCACTGATTAGAGACTACAACCCCAGACATGGGACAATGCTCCATTTTTCTAGAATGAGGGGGGATCACATTCCCAAGTCTATGTGGCACCATAAGATCACCTCATATTCCTATAAAAATTAGGCTCAGGTGATCTCAGAGCCCCCTACACCCATAAGATATCAGGATGTTCGCCACCTGAATAAATCAATGCACCATACATGATTGTTATTCTAGGCTAGGTTAAACAGACTCAAGACAACGTGTCCCCACTACTTCAATATCATCAAGCATGGCCCGTTTTTCCAATGAACTGATAGGATCAGATCAAAAACATTCATCGTTATTGTATCAACATCATAGGAGTCCCCTAATATAGTGTACACTACCACTCAGAATGGTACCAATCCCCCATCAGGATATTTTGACTAAGTGGAAACTCTTCCCACTGAGGATCCCTCCTCCATTAATGAATAAGAGTATTTAGATGATGATATACCCTCCATTGAAGATGGTGTATCAACCACGATCAATGAATTGGTACTCGTGAACCTTGCTAGCGAGGCAGACGTGAAACCCACATTGATTAGTGTCGTTGTTCCCCTAGAGGTGAAAACGTTGTACATGGGATTCCTGAAGTAGAACCATGATGTATTCACCTTGAGATTTGACAAGATTCCAAGACTAGATCCTCATGTTATCCTTCTATTCCTCAGTCTCCTAGAAAATCACCGTCGGTTCACGCAACCTCCCAGAAAGATGCACCTTCCCATGGTTCCATATTCTAGGATGAAGTGGATATGCTCCTCAAATTAAATTTCATTAAGGAATTCTGGTACCCCAAGTGGTTGGACAACATTGTGCTACTCAGGAAAAAGAATGGGCAGATCAGAGTCTGTATCAACTTTAAAAATCTCAACTGTCAGTGTCTGAAGGATGATTTTCCCCTTCCTGTGATATAATTTTTGATCGATGATATAGCTTGGTTCCAATGCCACACCTTCATGGATGGGTACTCAGAGTATAACCAAATCAGAATGGTTCAATATGATGAGGATTCTATGGCCTTAAGGTAACCACAATGTACTTTATATTACCAAGTCATGAATTTTTTTCTAAATAATGATGGTTCTACAGACCAACAGGCTATACATCACATATTTAATCTTATCCATGGGAAGCCAGTGCAATGCTACATGGAAAATCAGGTGGTCAAATCCCAATAGCGTCAGGACCATCAAAAAGACCTCAAGAAAATGTGTGGTTTTCTCAATTCTTGCCACCTCAAGATAAAACCATTGAAGTGTACCTTCAGGGTCACAACTGGAATGTTTCTCTGTTTTTTGTCAGATATATGGGAATTGAGATTGACCTAGAGATGATTAATTCCATTAGCTAGATGTATCCCCGAGAAACCTCTAGGAGAATAATGGTTTCTAAATCCACTTTCCCTACATACACTGATTCATCACGAATTCTTCCGGCAGGTGTAATCCCTTTTTCTGGCACTTTAAGAATGGTAATTTTTATTAGTGGTTGACAAAATGTCAGATTTCTTTCAAGGAAATCATGGAGTATCTGCTTCATCCTCTGGTCTTAATGCCACAAGTATCTGGAAATCCCATGGTCCTTTATTTGACCTCCCTTGATGATCTCTCAGTTCTTTTCATTCCCATAGGAATAATGATATAATAGAGAAATATTGGCACCATTTTTAGAACTACATCTCGAGATATTGATAAAATAATGAACACCATATTTGACATTGTGCATATTTGATGTGCTGGAACGATAAGGTCGGTTGGGCCACTATACGGACGAATGGGTCTTGGGGCCCTTCTTAGGAAATGTATCCCAATGAATTTTGGACATGCACAAAATCATTTAGCCCATTTGGATACATGATCTAGTATCAGTGTGCAGATGGATCCACTAGTGTGCTTGTGTCTTTCACAGTTTGGCCCATTTTTCCTGGACATCATCATCGATCCTCCAAGTCACCTCTACCTTCAAATAAACAATCAAAACAAGTAACATTTCCTTTTTTAACAGTGATAAAAAAATTGACTCAATTAGGGAGTGCCTTTTTTTATTATATTTTGAATTTACAATAAAAATTCATTTTAATATAATGGTGTAAGGGCGAAGATGACACATTGAATCATGGAACGATCACATACCCACACCTAAACAGTTTCACTCCTAGGAATAGTCACATATCCAATAAAATAATGCAGTTATATATTCAAAACATCATGAATATTTATCATTTGAGGAAATTTTAATTTTTTGAAGTAATTTGATCAATGCACGAAACACACTAAGTAGTTCATCCTAGTGAAAATGAAAAAATATGTCTAATAAAACATATCACAATGAAATTCAAATAGATCCATGACACCAAATAGAGCATGGAATTCAAAAATTAACCATTCCACTAACTCTACATGTCTGTGACTGAAAACCATTCCATTATATTCTTTCCACTTTCTATCCAATAAATATAGGTTATTTTAAAATTATTCAGTGTAAAATGAATTTTCACTGAACCTTCCATGCATTCTTTGTAATCATATTTCAAGACCCACTCACTTATGCATACCCAGAAGTCAAAGCATAATCTCCTGACCATGATATCCCCATATGTTTTACTTTTCATCACTCCCCACATTTATTATTTTATTAGACGTTTTATTTGGAACAAATCTCACACTCATCTCTCAATCCTGGTTTGATCTACTCATGACACTAATTTCAATAGTTATAACAATATTAAAGTTGAGGTGGAGTGGTGTTTGTACTGACCAATAAAAAAGTTGTTTTAGGGTGTACAATAGTTGAACATTAGGTACACATGCATAGCTCAATATAGTACAGTAATGAAACAGATCAGATAAGGAACAAATGTATGGAAATATCAATTATTATAGATAAATATTTACCTAACATATATTTACCTTATATTTTGCATGAAATATTAAAACATTTTTGTTTGGTGAAAAAATGTATGGAGATATTAGTGACACAGTTTTCCGAAAAAATACTCACACAATGGGCATCAATCATCTAAATTGTGTCACGATGATACAAATATTTATATCATTGATAAAAAACAAATTCAATTAAAATAACTCCCTGAGGTTAACTTCACACAGATATTTTTTCCCTTATTTATGGTATATTTTATTTCCCCACCTTATTGTCACCTAAACATGGATCTTTGAAATTGTTGATGGGGGAATATAAAAAAATGAGAAAAATGGTGAAATGAGAAGAAAGAAGAAAATTGATGGAAATCCTAATGAACATAACTATACAAGGAAAAGTGAAATTACTATAAAAAGGTGAAAATGAGATGAATGAAAAAAAAAGAAATGAAAATCCCTATCTAACCATGGAATGTACCAATCCCCCCCCCCCACCTAGAATATGCAGCGTCCTCATTTTATTTATAGAGAAGGTGAGAAGGGAGGATAAATACTGTTTTGTTTCACTGGTATGATGCTTCTTGAGCATGGAGTTCCTCCATCAGAAATGATGGAAGGGCATCGTGGAAGTGCTTCACCTGCTACCCTATGACAGTGGAGGTTTTCTTGATTTCTTCTTTTTGAACATGAACAACCCCAAATGGAGATACATTAATAACAGTTTATGGGCCAAACTAGTGGGAATGAATCTTACCTAGATGCAACTTCATCCAGGAATTACAAAGAAGGACCTTCTTCCCAATGTGAAACTATCGATGAATTATTATACTTTCATGGGAATCATTGGTTTGATCCTTATAAGTCCTAGGGTTTTCATATGAATTTTTTCTAATTTCCATCCAACTGCCGAATCTGTAACTTCTTTTGTGAACATTCACTAGAAATATTAGAAATGCATTTCTTGATGGCCCAGTAGGCCCAATGCTCAATCTCAACAGGCAGGTTATAACTCTTTCCAAACACATGATGATATGGTGAAATTCCAATGGGAGTATGAAAGAAGTACAGTAGGCCCATAATGAATCATCATGTCGAATACTCCAATATTTTGTATTAGGTTGAACCTCTTTGTCATGATTTTTTTACCTCTCTATTTGACACCTCGGCTTGACCATTGGTTAGTGGATAATATGTAGTAAAAACTCTATGACTGACCCCATACCGACACAAAATTGATTTCATTGTTTGGTTGCATAAATGAGACCCCCGATCAATGATGATAAACCTATGTAATCTAATCCTACAGAAGATTTAGTTTCTCAAATATTCTACAACTAACTTAGATTCATCATTCCTTGTAGCTCGTTCCTATAACCATTTTGACACATAATCAACTGCCAGAAAAATGTAAATGTTGCCAAAGGAATTGGGAAATTAACTCATAATGTGAATTACCCATTCATAAAAAATGTCATGAAAGAGCAACGATTGTTGTAGAATTTTATTTCACTAAGATACATTCCCAATTATTTGATAATGAGGACAATATTTGAAAATATTGTGGGCATCCCGATAATGTTTTGGCCAGAAGGATCCATAATCAAGGACCATGCTTGTAGTTCATTGGGGACCAAAGTGGCCCCCACAAGCAAGAGTGTGATAGAATCTGCAAATAGACTTAAACATGCTATCGTGAACACAACGCCGAAGTACGTGATCACTACATGTTCTCTAAGGGTAGGGGTCATCTCAAATGTAATAACAAGTCTCATGTTTTAGTTGTCTGGTTTTGTTTTTGTTGAAACCATTAGGAATTCAAGATGCTACCAAATAATTTAGAATTTCAGCATACCAAGGAATAACTTCTTTCTCACAGTATAATTGCTCATCAGGAATCAAATAATTTATATGAATACAGGGGGATGAGTAATGTTTTGAGGATGGAGAAATCCAAATGATAAGGTCAGCCACCATATTCTCTGCTAAATTTTTATCTATAATTTCTTGATTAAATTCATGATGGAGGATCATCCCACAAATGAGACGTGGCTTGGCATCCGATTTCATAATGAAATACTGAAGGAATGAACAGTATATGAACAAAATGAATTTGGACCCCAAAAGGTATGACAAGAATTTTTCCGTGGAAAATACTATCTCAAGGAATTATTTTTTAGTTTTGGTGTAGTTTTCCTGGTCAGGGTCCAATGTTCATGAGGCATTGGCAATGACATGTGGAGCTCGATCGACCCTTTGTGACAAGACAGACCTAATTTCATAGTTAGAGGCATTACATAAGGGCTAAAATGGTAAATCCCACTAAAGAGACTGGATTACAGTGAGCGACGTGAGACTTGATTTTAACTTATTAAATGATTCCTCACATTTTTTTTCAAAAACGAATTCCTTTTCTTTTTGTAGTAATTGGGAGAGGGGGAGTGAAATTTTACTAAAGTCTCGAAGGAAATGATGGTAAAATCAATCATGACCTAGGAAAGACAGCACATCCCATACATTTTTTGAGAATTCAATGGAATAAATGACATCCACTTTTGATTTATATACATGGATAACATCCCCATAAATGACATGCCCCAAAACTATACCTTGTCGAACCATGAAATGTCCTTTCCCATAATTTAATATGAGATTATTTTCAATACAAAGATATTGTACTGAAGCAATACTACTCAAACATTCATAAAAAATAATCCATAAAAACTGAAATCATCTAGGAATAATTACATGCAATTATCCAAGTAGTCCAAAAAAATACTAACCATGCATCATTGGGAAGTACACGGAAAATTGAACATACCAAATGGCATCCTTCTATAAGAAAATGTTTGAATGGGGAAATTGAAGGTTGAATTTTCTAGAACCTCAGGGTAAATTTGGTTTTGAAAGTATCCAGAATACCAATCAAGGAAATATAAGTGAGACTTACCCACTAGCCTCTCTTGAATTTGGTCAGTGAATGTTAATGGAGAATGGTCCTTCATAGTGTGTTGGTTTAGTCGGTGATAGACTATACAGACACACCATCTATTCTACACATGAGTTGGATCCAATTTTTGGAAACAAAAATTTATTCTCCACTTATGTGTGTTTTAAATATATTTATAAAATCATATAAATTAACATATTAATTTTTTCTTGATAGAAAATAAAAAAGGTATCCAATTTTTTTATTAGTGAAGGATATATTTCGTTAAATATATAATTAATGTAATTTTATTTTCATGATGGTTAATTATTTTTATTTATTATGATATAATATTTATGGGAAAAATAATTCATGAGGATTATTATTATATAATACCATAAAATATGCAAAAAATGAGAGGGTGTTAAGCTTTTATTATGAATAATAAATGTTAAACATGAAACTAATTAAGTTATTTATCTAAGTATAAGTGATTTAATGTATATTTCCAAATAAATTTATAGTATAGTGCCTCAATTTCCACATATATTCATGAGATAAGCGGATTATGTGCTTGTTCTACTCGCTTGAACTAATGTTGGCCATCAAGACTTTGAGGCACATTCTTAGATAATTCAGGTTAAATGGAATATATTTTTACTGTGGGAATCCAAAGTCACATATGTCTTGTGATATTTCAAATTTCATCCCCACCCCTAATTTTTTCAATGTAATGTTTCACCACTTAAAATTTATTTTTTTATCATGTATGAAAATATAATATTCAATAGAATTATAATCCTTAATTAGGATAGGGTACGATCAGAAAACATTATGTTTGAAGGGGTGGGAATCATTATTGGGACATAATGATCGATAAAGAAAAATATTTGAGGACAAATCTGAAGGTAATCTAGGGATTATTTATTTGAGTATGTCTAAACTACAACCTTATTTCATTTAATGGGTCATAAACTCATGTTAGTCACTAAAGGGATGTTGATGATGGTGAACTATAATGTCATGTTTACTAATTTAAATTATTTCACACACTATCAGTGTAGGGATGAAGAATCAAAGGTTATATAAATTAAAATGGTATTGAAAGATCCTTTATAATGATTATTATGATAATACAATAAAATGTATTCTCAATGGTTTTTAATAATTATTTTTTGGATCAGATATGTTCTAATGGATATTGGGGAGAATGTGGGTAGACTTCTTTCCCAAGAATAGGCAGAGGTTCATTTGTTGGATTGAAAAAGAATTTTTAATACCTAATTTGGGGTATTTATTTTTAATGTAAACACTGGATAATATATTCCCTTACTTATATCGATGTGATACATCAAATTCAGTATTTGTTTTTCATTTTTAAGGTACACTAGAATTTTTTTTGTTTCTAAGGAAAAGTAATGGAATATAAGTGGATAGGTTAGATAATAATAGCGGTAATAAAAGTATAATGATTCAAATATTATTTTTTTAATGAATTAAAATAAATATTATATCTCACATTATACCATGTAAATGTGTTTCTAGAGAAAACCTTCCTACCATAGGTAGATATGATCCAGAAAATAGATAGTGTTATAAAAATAAATAAACAATGGAAACATGTTTTGTCAATGAATTTTAGGAAAAGTTTTATCATATAGAATTTGATAGGTCCTTTTAGTTATTCAATCTTTATCTTGCATTAGTGAATGTACATTCACCAAGATATTTACTATTTTGATATCATCTACTACGACATCCACATTGTTTGATATAATTGTTTACCATTCCCATTTAATGGGAGTCATGTATTTCTATAGGGATTAAGGGTACAAGTATGTTAATAAGATATAAATTTTGATACTCTCTTGTAAAAACATATAGACATGAGTATGATATATTTTTATTAAACTATTTATGTTGGAATATTAATGGTTGTTTCAGATTTATCCACCATTTTTATGATGATATATGAATTTATTTTGCTCTAGCGATTAGTTAATTGTGTTTAAATTCAATATTGTTTTCTACTGATGGTGGGGTTCATTATATTCTCATGATAGTACTCTATATACTGTTTTAATGGAATTTTAATACCAAGAACGTGGAAAAATATTTAATAAAAAGACAATTGTAATGATCACCGTCAGGATTGTAGGAATACCTCTTAAGACTATAGAAACCAAAAACCCCAAGGTTGTAACTTTTGGGTAATTATTTTTCTGATGTATTTCCTTGAAAAATTAGGATTTATTTTTAATTGAAATTGGAGTTCCAATTTGAGTTAATATTTTAAGCTCCTATATTAAATCAAGTTACCACGCATTTATATTTTTAGTTCAAATCCATAAATCAGCCCAAGGGACTCACCGACACAACCAGTTGTGAGTCTCAAGAAGCTAATAAATCATTTAAATAGTTTTATGGGGCTTATGTAAAATAATACATAATTTTATATCACAATGTTCGGGTTAAAATATTTAGAAATGATTAAAAGGAATAAAAATAAATTTAATAAAATAAAATAGATGAAAAAGGAATGGAGATTAATAATAAAATAAAAAACATACACGAGAAGTGTACTAAATAATTAAAAATGGGTTTATCCATTTTTATTTTTATCTTAATATCCCATCCCATCCCTTTTATTCTATTTTTATTTTATTTTATTGTTTATCATTTTTTCTTTTTCTTTTTTTATCCTTTCTTTAGTTCTTTAATTCTTCTTTCTTTTTCATTTCTCATCTTTTTCCTCTCCCTCTATGTGTATTATGCCCCCCTTGGCCAGGTGGGGTGCACCCCTTCCTTCGCTTCAGATGACTGCTTCACCTGTATATCTCCTCTATTTTCAAAGTCACTAGAAGAAAATTGATTGTTTTAGTATGGAGAATCTTCTGCACTATGAATCAATAGATTTCATCCACTCCCTATCACGTAATCTGCCACAAAATTTTTTTAACTTAAACTTAGGTTTTTCTAAAATCATCAGATTTCTTCAAATTTAGGTCAAATCAAAGGTTTCTGTAGTGAATGGGATATACTATGACATATAGGTAGGGATTATTTATTATTTGACGTCTTTTTGTTTCTTTATTAATTTCACATAATTGTGTCCCTCGTCAATGCCTATTGGAAAATCACTAATAACACATATTAATTTAGTTGTTTTGTTTTCTAGAATCCATGTGTCCATTGTTTAATGATAACCCCCTACTTAGGTTTTTTCATGTCATTGGAAAACCCTTTTTATTTACTGATTTAATGGGATTATATTAACCATGGACATGAGTCTTTAAAATATGAATTATGTGTGCGTGTGTAATAATTTGGGTTCGTGTTTTAAATTGAATATATTATTTGGGATAAATCATAAACCATGAATTTTGTTATTGTTGATGTTGTTCCATAAATAATTGTTGATTTAATTCCTAATCCTTTATTTTATTTCTTGATTATCCAAACCTTGACATAACAATCAAATTGATTTGATCCTGAAATTATGCATTGAATAAGATCTCCCAAATCAGATAGAAATCATATGGAATTGAATAAAAAAATGATTCATTTGTTGTCCAATTTGACCGACACAATTCTCACACTCAAATCCTCACCCCAATCGGTTATAAATTTATAGAAGATCAATTACTTGCATCAAAATAAGCATTAATATAGTAAATAATTTAAGATAAATGGATTGAAATATTTTTAAAACCAAATTAATCTAAACCAGTATCTAATATATACTTCATAACATTCATGACATGTGTGTAGCTCCCTCATAATGAACGCCCGCCATTTTCCCCAACATCGAGAGGAGGAAGAAACAAAGGTGGAACCCATTCATAAATCTTGATCCCCCTATGAGTATTGAGGAATCCAGAGAATATAAGATGAAGTGGAGACTCCAATAAGACTCCAAAATGATAGATATTTTCTTCTGGGTTGAACATGAAAATGGGGAGCCCAATGTTTCATTTTATAGGCAAATTAGAATGTGGTTTTTAGCCCCATGATTTCAAAAAAAATTGGACTATTTTTTTCAACCACCATAAATTCCTATCACACTTGGATAAATTAAAAAAGTTGTATCTACACCTCTTTAATATATCCACACAAAAAATTTATCACCCATTGGAAAAATAACTATCAAGATATAGATAGAATACAGAACACTATTTTTGACCTTGTGATAATTTGATTCACTTGAAATATTTGTTTAGATGGGCCCCTTAATGGACGAATGTGGATTTTGTGTATTCATATTAAATGTGGCCTGTTTAATTTTATAACATAATAGAAAATATCATCCCATTTAATGAGTTTATTAGAAGTGTTCAGTCGAATCCATTGGTGTCCTTGGATCTTGCGTAGTTCTTCCCATTTTTTTTTAACATAATCTTTCTCCATCTAAATCACCTCCACTTACAATGAATCAAAGAAAACAAGTAAAATTTCACTTTTTAAAAGATATAAAAACAAATAATTGAATAAAAATGATGTTTTATTTGTTATTATATTTTTAATTTATAATACTAATTATGTTTAATGCCATTGTGTATGGGTGAAAATGAAACAGCGAATCACAATGTGATTTCCTTCTATCTCACACAAGAGTAACAATGAATTCTCGCATCGGTTATAATCCACTTAAATAGTTATATGTAAGGGTAGTACATGTTTCTTAATTATTAGGTAAAAGTCATAAGACCAGTGTGAAGGTAACAACAATGCTTCAAGGAACCATGTAAGGGTAATCTTAGATATGTACATGTGACCTCACACTTCAAATCCTATAGAAGGGTAACATGAACCAATGTAATGGTCATCATGATTCAATAAAACATCTAATATTTTTTCAGAAATTAAAATGAATGAAACCTCAAATTCTAAAATAAATGTAAAATCATGAAGAGAAATCGATATGACAAATAAGAGTTTATTAGAAGAAGTTAATGCTTCTCTTGGAATCCAATAGAATTCAATTTGTTGAGTAAATGATTCATCTTGATAAATTCATGTATCTAAATCCAAGAACTTGCGAGGGGTAAATTTTATTTGAATAATTTTTATCAAGTAACATATAGGAGATAATTAATTACGAATTCTCCATTATGGAGGCCTTCGTTATTAATCTTTGAGCTTTTTAATTGAGATAATAACTATGCACATTTGATCTTATAGGGTGAATATACAGTCACTAGAAATTCCATATGAAGGCTGTTAAGAATAAATAAATACCATTCCACAAAAACAATTCTTCATGTTAAATTGATATTTTAATTCTTTCCTATTTGGTTTATAAATAGGGGATATAAAATTTGTAATTGATATTATTCATTTCTCAATTTGGGATTTGTAACTCTAATTTAGTTCTGTATATAATTTTTTTCTATTTACTTCATATATTGTGTTGAATAAATTCTAAAAAATGAGGGATACCCAAATTATTTGTTCTAAGTGGTGTATCTTGAAGCTATATAGATATTAGAATATCAAGATAATTATCAAGTTCTTCATCACACTTAGTAGACTATGAATGTGAATTGGGGTGATGTGATGGAAGACTCACATGTGGGATCAATTTTATACCCTATTATTTTATTATTTTCTCCAATCATCATTAATTTAATTTCAAAAAATTAGATGAGTGATGGATGTGTGAATTGATTACCTAAATAGGATCATTCTATCTTCTGGGACATAATCTCTAAAATGGATTAATTGAATGAATCCTAATGTCAATTATGAGATAATTTGGGTATCAGTATAGATTATATAGATGACTATTTATTTTTTAAATTGAGAGTGGTTTTATATTTGAGACATGAATCATTCACTAAGAGATGTAGTTTTTAGTGGTTTAATCCTTCGATAGTTCTATGATAGGAATTATAAAATTTAGTCAACTTAGAAATGGTTTTTTTCTTGTTAATTTTTCCACCATTATGTTTTGTCTACCTCCATTTATTGTTTTTATTTTATTTATTAACAAATATTTATTTTTCATGATTCATAATTATTTAAAATTGATAATAAAAAATATGTTTTAGAGGAATTAACTAGATTAACACCCTACATCTCTAGGATTACCAATATGGTATCTATTATGATGTATCTTGGAAGATAATAAATTGTATTTTTACTTGGTATATGACAACCCAACATCAAAATTTGGCACTTTTGTCAAGCGTCTATGTTTTTTATTGATTATTCAATTTTATAAAAATTATAGCCATCAACAGTGATGGACTATAATTGTTTTGAATAAATTTTGTAGTCATATTTCTCTTAGGTGTATGAACTATAGTATGATATGGATGGTGTTCAGGGTTTTTAGTAGTGAAATTTAATCAAAGCATCCACTAAATATGATCTTCTCGCTACTGAGTGACTTAGAATTCTTTTAAAGTGGCATGTATGATCCAAGAGGATCATAATATAAATGAAAAATTCAAGAATGTTTTTATGTATATTTTGAGAATAACATGAGAAAAAGTTGAAAAATAATAAAAAAGGGAACAACCTAAAGAATTCAGATCTTCCTAATATTCAACAAGAAATTATAATTGATGCCAATAAAAAAATAGAAGATCAATATTTTGTATACTGTTTTGATTAATGGTAAGAGGAGTAACATGATGAATTTTAGGAATTTGGATCATACTCAGAAGAAAATTTTTAATTATGATTCATTGTTATTGAATTGTTTTACAATAAAATTTTTAATTATTTTCACTTGCATGAAAAAGTTGACCAATTAAAGAAATATTCTCTTTCCCCTTGAATTACAATAAATCAAATTTAGTGTTCATTATAGAAAATATATACGAGTAAATACCTTATTCCATCCATGAAAATAAACCCAGAAGAATAGTTCCATAAAGATGAAGAAACAACATAAAAATTTTAGTGTGTTGAATATTTTATAGAAGTTGTTTTATTTTTGAAATTAATTAGTATTTTATTTCGATTGAACTTTACTATTCTTCTTTCTCTTTTTTTATGATTATTTTGATATCTTTGAAGTCATATATAGTTAAGAGGAATTTGAATATTCACCTTCTAAGGAACAACTAGAGATCCAAGATTTGACTAAAATTTTGAATATGGGATATTTTAAAGTCATGAAAATTGTGTCCACATTTATGTTATAAAAATCTAGAGAGTAATTTTCTTGTCTTACTACTATATTATAAGGTTTCCTTGAGAACTATAATCATAATCATTTTTCTTATCACCCTATGGACCCCATTTATAAAACCTTGACCCTAGTAGTCTTGAGATGGTACCTTAAATTATTATATTGGTGCTAAGTATAAGAGATCAAATCCAAAAGGATAAAATAGTTTATTATCATTGGAAAAATATATAAAAACATAAGTATTAAATTACTACTCTAAATGAAAAACAATATAGTAACATTATGGAAAACTCCCTGATTCTCCATTGTTATCCATGCATAACAATCATTATATAAATATTGTCATCCTAGTGAAAAATAAATCATAAGAATGTGGTGGGATCAAATTCTTAATTAGGGTAATCTTACATCAGAAGATAAATAAACAAAAACAATACTGTAAGGTGAATAACTAAAAACACATGCTATTAAAACATAAACATTATCATCATGTGGTAAGAATAAAAGATGATCAAATAATGCTATATAAATAATCACATGATAATTAAAAATAACCATGGATATTATACATGTAAATAAAAACATGTATTATCCAAAAAAATCTCATAACAAGGGAATGAATAATGTGGGATGTCTGAAACATTCCATGAGGGCATCGATAAGGAAGTCCATATAAATGGGTAAGTCCTCAGTCAATACTCCGTCTATTTTATCTCTTGAGACTGATCGATGCATTGAAGGGATATAATGGGCCCTCCCATCAATTAATATGTCCAATTAATTCCTCATATAAATTCTTTTAAAAAAAAATTAAAAAATAATTTGGATTTAAAATAGAAAATTAAATTTAAAGACCTTTCACATTATATAAACATAATTATAAACCATCCATCGAAATATGATAAATAGTATGAAAATATTACTTCCCCAATCAAACAAATCCTAAAATCCAGCATAAAAAATAGAAGATGTTATCCAAGGTGGTAAATCCTAATTATGATGAATATATAACAAAGGGTATTGACAAAGATTAAAATAATCTAATAACATCGGTCATTTTGTATAATGTTCTGTTTATGTATTGGTTTCAAAACATGATGTAACTTATAATAATTTTTCTTAAATTCACATATATCCATAATAATTTTTATACGACCAACCATGTAAGAGGTAATTTAAAATTCAAAATCATGTTCTACAAAGGTGGTGAATCAGCACAATATGGATGATGTTTTCATTTTCAAAAATAAAATTACAAGATAATGGATTTGATGATGTATAATCTATCCTCACAATAACATTATAGTGTATACATGATACTAGTATTACCATGACACATTGGATAGGGGTTTTTAGGAGACAATAATAAAATAAAATAAATAAGTGGAGAATGAAGGAGGATTTTACCTCTTGAATGTCATCTCATTGGAAACTACCTATAGACATTTAGATTTGGTCTTTTCATAACACAAATAAGTATTTGACATTTTGAAGACGAATGTGGTGTTAATTGGGTATAATTTATTCAATAATAAATTTTTATAAGGTTTTTGGAAAATGGTTGTGGAGGGGTGGTATATATTGGGAAGGAGAGGGGTGTTCTGTTTATTATTTTATTCATTTACTTACTATTTTGGGTCAGGAATACCAATAAAACTAATTATTGTGACTAAGTAATGTTACTATTTATTGTATGTTCAAAATAATGGGTTATTATATCATCAATACGTCATTTGTGACTCAATAATTCATTTATATAATTATAATGTTAAATATCATAATTTTCCTACTTTCACTATTCATAAAATATTCAAATATTTTTAAAAAAACCAAAAAAATCACCATAACCATTTTTTAGATTTAGTTTTAAAAATTGGACTCCATTTTATGAAAATAATTTTCAAAATATTAGAATAAAAATTTTTAAATAACATGTTCATTTTTAGAAAATAATTCTTTTTATATTATCACTGATTTTACAACACTTTGAAAAATTAATTATAGTCTCATAAAATTGTATTATAATAATAATTAATGTAAATATTCTTTAATGAGTATATTTTATGAAAATAAATTTCCTTCTATAACATTATATTAATTTTAAAATAGTAAATAATCATTTACATTTCAAAAAAATATGAACACTTAATTAATCATTTTTAATACATTTATTAACATCTTCCATGATATAATTATATCATATTATCATTTATAATTAACCTATATTTTTTTATTACATTCATTGGTGAGGTTATTATTATAATGGCCAGATAAATATTCCCATAGTATACTTTACTATTCCAATGGTCATGTTAATATTTAACAGTATATCATTTTTTTTCAAGCACAATGTTACAACTAAGATATTGAATAAATTGAATATATTTTAGAAGATACATACCACAAAATGATGGGGTGTTATTTTTTTCCCTCCTTCAATAAATATCATCCTCAAAGATTAATCATATGATTGGTAATCATGGATTTTTTTAATTTTAAAATACCAATTTTCATATCCCAAATCATCATAGAGCTAATAAAACATCATATTAAATGGATGGAAATGAAAATTAGGTGGTCACTATAACACTAGTTTTCCCTAGAAGAGAATATTTCTGGGAAGTGAAAAAATGGGCATATAATGTAAACCTATTTATCAATTTTTTAAGGAGAGTGATGGATAAACCTGTGATTAGAAATTCTACGATCACAGAACTATAAATTTTTGATGGATTAAAATTACATTGATTTCATAAGAATAAAAGTAGAATGATAATATTATTGTTTAGAATACATTTCCTAGAGTTGATGTATTCATTTACTATATATATAAGACCATGAGAAAATAACATTACATGATATATTTCCATGTAATATATATAATCTCATCCTTTTTTGTACATTGATCCTTCATCAATTAATTTTAAAAAAAACATGGATATTCCAGATGAATATATATTCTTGAAGAAATTTTATTAAACGATCACTATGTAGTTTCTTTGGACATTAGATATTTACCAAAATAAAAAGGGTTAGAAAATGTTATCAAATTTGATAAATCATTCTTTAAAAAAAGTTTAAAATAATCCATTCCATAATTATTTACCTGAAGATTCAATCAAAATAAATATTTCTACATTCAATGTTCAAAAAACTTTGATGGAAGGTTACTAAAATTCAAAAATAAACTCAGTATAATATTTTCCCCATGTAATGTATCACTTATTGTCGCATAAAAATATAATAATACATTAAATTACTTTAAAAATTATTTAATTTTCATTATTTGATGAGTAAAATATCATTTTATTGAATATATTCCATAAATCCCAATAACTAATAATTGTATCATAAGATAAACTATCAAATAACTAACAACATTCATGGTAACAAATACTATCCCATAAAAATATATTTATTATTATCTTTATATCAAGCACATATTTAGGGTTATCTTTTCCCATGCCATGTGTATTCAAAATAATCACTTCTCGTGATTATTGGTTATATTAATCACATGCTTCCAATGGCATAAAATTTTTGTATTTCAGCACAATCATTATTTATCTCATGATTTTTATAACAAAAATATCATTTTTGAAATTCTTTTTCATCATAATTCATGAATCCAAAAAAAATTAATTATTCAACTTCATTATTATTATTTATCTCATGATTCTATACCATCCTCTTCTTCTCATTATTCATTTGTAATTGTAGAAAAAGATAATTCATTCTCTATATTAATAAAACATTACACTATATCCACATATAATTGGAATTTTTGGGAAATCAATTCCCCTAGATGGATTGGTTTAATCCTCTAAATTAAATGATCAATCATACTCTTTGGATAATGTATGTAGTTTTTAGTATATTGATATAAAATTTTAATGTTATATTAATAAACGGAAACATTTTCTTCTTCCATTTTTTCTAGAATCAAGAATTGTGTCTCAATATCATCTTGTTGTTATTGAGGAAATTATTTTCCGAAGAAAATTTTTATAGAATCCTTCAAGTCATTATTTAAAATTTCATATTCCTCCTTAATTTTTTGAATCAATTACCACCAATGATCCACATTTCCTTATATATGACTAACTCTGATGATAACATTATCCAATCAATTAATTACATAATTAAGAATTATATTCAATAAGGAACATATCCATTTTTTATCTTTAAATAGATCTATAGTCCCATTTAATAATTGTGGTAGTTGTCCCATGATGTATAATAACATTGTTACACCATGTTTTTGATTGGGGTGATCTATATGGTTGATGGTATTTCTCATAACCTCAGTCATTTTTCGCATTATAGTTATAATTTAATCATTTATAGTTGTAGTTCTAGATCTATCATTGTTAACTTTCATAGGATGTAAATCCCTAAATGGATTACATGAATTGAAATGATTTACATTCCTTCTACAAGGATTCATTTCTGAATAATGGAATACACTAGATTAGATCATAACATTATTAAACATAATATATAATATAAAACTAGTGAAACTCTTATCCTAAATTAAAAATTTAGTTATAAATAATATCAATTTCATAATCGTGGTTACATTGGAAATATTATTTAAGTCATTTGTAGAATTACATTTCAATAATATATGTTTTACTAAATCTATTTTTCAATGGTTCTACTAAAACTACAGTCGTACAAATCATAAAGACACCTACCCTAGTTACTCAGATCCAGTTCAATTCATTATTACATTAGTACTAAGTACAAGTTATCACATCCCAAAGGAAAGAAATATT
The DNA here is from genome assembly GCA_963277665.1 of Viscum album. NCBI lineage: Eukaryota > Viridiplantae > Streptophyta > Magnoliopsida > Santalales > Viscaceae > Viscum > Viscum album. The sequence continues at coordinate 965,325,720 of OY728155.1, forward strand.
TTAGTATAATTGTAAAACTAGATACAAATATAATCATTAAATTACAACATGAAACTAAATACAACATATTAACTCTCTTGGAAACGCCCATATTATTCAGTATTATCCCTTCATTTTGATCATAATATACATCTTAGAATCCTAGTAGAAAATGAAAAAATAAAAGGGTGTGATCAAATTCTCATTAAGGGTGACCATATAGAGGGAGAAAAAAAAATATAAACAATAGTGGAAGGTTAGTAACTAAAAACACATGTAATTAATACATTATCTTGAGCATAATATGGTATAAATAAATGCTGATCAAATAATTCCACATAAATAATCACATGAGAATAAAACATAACCATATATATTTTACTTTTCAAAAAATCATAGGAGTTATCAATAAATTTTTTTCATAATGATGGAATGGATAATGTGATATGTATAAAACATAACATCAAGGAATCATATAAGATATCTATATATATAGGTAAGACCTCGGCCAATACCCAATGAAGTTTGTCACATGAGACCTAAAGATGAATGAAGGGTCTATAGAGGGCCCAAACTATCACATAATAAGTCCAATTAACTCTTAATTTAAAATTTGTGAAACATATTAAACATAAACATTTATATATAATCTAGAATATAAAATTTGATTTCATTTCTATGTTAATAATCATAATTATAATCCATCTAGAAAAATATGTTGAAAAGTATAAAAAGAGTACATCCCCACTAGAACTGAGGTTAAACTACTCAATAATGTATGGTTAATGGTATTATACGATATGAACCTAAATTAATCATAATATTGAACAAGGGGTGTCGATATAGATGAAAATACTATAATATAATCATTAATAAATTATTTAGATAAATAACACTTTACATTGAAATCATTTATAAAAATGCTATACAATTATAACTAAAAAATTTTCAGTGAAAATAAATTTAAAAAAATGTAATGTATTCTTAATGATTTGAATATGTTATGCAATTGGGAAAATCATCACATTTCATATAATTTTAAAAAACATTCCTTTTAAATGGTGAAAAAATAAACATTAAAAAGAGTAATTTTAAAAGAAATTGTTAACATTTTCCAAATAAATCAATTTTCTGTATCAGATATAAATACATTTAAAACAAGAAGAAATTAATCATATGAGAATAACAATTAATTTAAAACCTGATCAAATCATTAGATAATCAATGGAGTAGATGTTTAACCCAGAGAATGTAAATTGGTTTAATAATTTCATTACCACTCTATAATCTGTCAAATCATATTCCCCATATAATCAATGATCATTAAATGAAACAATGAATGCCATGATGTTAAAAATCAAGTATATGATACATTAAAGGTAATTATTTACACCAATAATAGTAAATAAAGGTTGAATATGTAATATATCCCGTAGAAGTAAAAATCAACGGGAAACCCTTACCTTATGTATAAAAGAATTTTGAAACTGTACATAATGTCTTTTATAACAGAATTAGACTCATTAATTAAATAATTCATAACCAATTAAACACATATTTTATTTATTTTGATTTTATAAATTTAATTTGTTCCCATTTCTATGATTTATAATGTTTAATTTTGTTATTCTAGTAGCTTTTGTTTCATTACATTATTGTCAGTTCCATTGAGTATAGAATGTGGTTGTTTGTTTCAAATGGAATAACATATATTGAAGTGAAATTATTTAATGTAAATGAACATTTATAAGTTTATATTATCTCATAATTCATTTTATTAAATGGTATGGGGATGAATATTTTGATAAAATGTAGTAACTTATTTTGGGGGTTTTTACAACAATCACAAAACTATGTCATTTTATTTAAAATTATTTTTTTATATTTGTTCTTGAATATGATATAAATTAATATATATATATATATATATATATTTTAAAATATTATTTAATCATGATAATTGTTTTATGATAATCATTAACGGTGGTAATAGAAAATTAAAACTCGGTGTCCATGAAGGTTGTCAATCGACACATCACGAACGATGTTTTCATTTTAAAAAGTAGTGTAGAATTAATTTTATTACATATAATTCATTATAATAATAAAATTATACTTTATATATGATATTGTTGTTATAATTCCACTTTGAAAAGGATAGGTTAGGAGAGGATAAAAATGGAATAGAAATTAATGGATAAAGAATGAGGATTTTACAACTGGAATATCGTCTCCTTGGAAACCCCCTTAAGACATTTGGAGTTGGACATTTAGAAATCCCAGTAGGTATAGGACACATATAAAAGGATATATAAGGTAATTATGTATAATTTATGAAATTTTAATGTTTTGTATTTTGGGATGAGAAGCGGCGGTATTTATAGGGGAGGAGTGGGGTTTTTTTATTATTTTATTAATTTATTTCACATATTCACTCAAGATATTCAATAGTGTTGATTATTGTGACAATGTATAGTAAATATATCATATATTTTATATATAATGGGTTTGTATCACATCCATACATTATCCATGACTCAATAATTCATTTATTTAATTATAATGGTAAATATTATAAATTACTGTATTTCACTATTCATAAAAAATCAACTATTTTAGAAAACACCCATAAAATCACCAAAACATTTTTAAGATGTGTAGATATAAAATTGGTCTCAATGTTTTTAAAATAATACTCTAAGTATGATAATTTTATTTTTTTTATAAAATCTTCATTTATTCGGAAAGTACTGGTTTTGATATTTTAACAGAATTTAGGACAATTTGAAAAATTAATTGTGGTCTCATAAAATTCACATAAAATTATAATGAATCCAAATATTAATTTATGAATATATTTTATGAATATAATCATTATTTTTAATCATTATATTTATTATAAATTGTAAATAATTAATTATGTTTCACAATAATACCAACACATAATTTATCATTTTCAAAAACTAATTACAAATTTTAGGATATAAGTATATCAAATTTGCACCTATGATATAGATAAAAATTATTCATACTTAAATATGTGAGTTTTTAATTCAAATACCTATATTACAATTCCTAACTGTCAATTTTCTATCCCAATAGTCATGTGAATATTTAATTGTATATAACGATTCATTTAAAATTGGTGTCATGTGTAATGAATCAAAAAAATTAATTTATTTCTGTAGATAAATATAGTAAAATATTGGGGTTTTTTACAATCAATAAAATAAAACTGTAATTGGGGTTATGAAATTTGTTTTAATTATTATAGAGGACCATAATATAATTTTTTTTTATTATGATATTAATAACTTGTGTTTATGGGAAAATATGATGAATCCCATTTGGTGATAATTAACAAATCATTTTCACACCTCGTTAGATTTGTGATGAAATGAAGACTATTTATATTTCTAAGGCCTAAAATTAGAACCCAGTTGGGGTATATCATAATTGTTTTCTTGTTTTTTAAATTTTTTTTAGTTTTAATAAATTTGTATTTTTTAAATTGTTGGGAAACAAAGAGGAAGTGCATCAACAAAATTTATATGGTTGCACTCAAATAATTTCAATTCTACTAGGAATTAATTTGTTGTATCCTCATAATATAATCCTTTTAAGACTTTTAATTCTTATTTAATTATTTATATTAAGTGCGTGTGGTGGTAAATTTAATTATGATTCTACGCTTATTTTTATGGTTGAATTAGACTAGTAGAATTTTAAATCATTGGGATACATTCTTAAATCTATTTATTATAAACTTTTTTTAGATTATTAGCTAATATAATTCATTCTTACCTTCAAATATAAGATTTTTCATAACAATTCTAGATATAATTGATGGGTGTTAATTAATTCTATAAATATTACTTTCTCAAAATTATTGTGAACTAGCTTTTATGCTTTTGTCAGAACCTTAAAAAATCATTTTTAGACATTCTGAGTTTTTAAATCTTTTGAAAGTTACCACTATAACATGTTGAATTTAATTGTTAACATACTTTTTAGGTGATTTCCTGAAAATTCAGGTCTTTTATTTTTAAATAATGTAGAATTTACATTCATTGGTATAATTTCCCAATTAGATTTTATAGAAAGGATGGAATTTATTAGCATTGCCTTAAATAAAAAAACTAAAATTAATTTGGATTTTGACCATATTTTATTTTCATGGATCAAAATAATCCTCACTGTTGGAAATATATTAACTACACATCATTAATAAACATCCTATGATTTATTTTATTCTAAATAACAAAAGTTGAATTGTAATATTCTTTTGTAAAAACATGTTGGATCCGTAAATGGGTAAATAAAAGAAATTTTCAGATGAAAAATAAATAAATTTTATTTATTTGAACTTCATATTACTTTTCTTCTATACCAGGGGAGTAATATTTCTAATTTTTCACCTACTCCTATTTCATTTACATGAAAAATAATATTTTTTTCAATTTTAATGAATGAAATAATTGAAAATTTATTTTAAAAGTTAATTATATATTATCATATCATTTTTTAAAGTCCACAAGTCACTGATAATATTTTTATGCTATTGTTTGAAAAAAGTGTCTACTCCATGCTTGTTTTATACTTCCCTCAATTTTTTTAAAATTTTAATTATTATCAAGTATTAATTTTGAATACATTATAATGAATTGAAATTTTTACATAGTAATTAGTGGAATCCTTACTCATGTTTTTAAAATTAATAATATTTTGTTTTTAGTTGAAAATATATTAATTAAACTTACTAATAACCCTAGGCATGATTTTTAACTACTGAAATTTATATTTCCTTTTCAACCAAAAATTATTTTAAATGATTCAACAACCAAGGGATTTAGCTTTAGGAATAATTTTTTTTATGTGTCAGGAAGGGTTCTCACATTATGATAAGATATATTTCAATAAGGGCTTGTAAAAATTCCCTATATATTTTTTTTATTATCTATTATTAACCTTCAATTTTCATTTTTAGTGGTAGTGAATTTTTTAGTGTTTTAAGGGTTGTTTTACCTACCTGGGATGATTAATCATTTATGTTATACCATGGAAACAATATTTTAACATCATTTTCATTTTTCTCTTTTAAATTTTACTTTTTTATCAATCCTTGTGATTAATGATTACAATGGTAATTATTTTTGAACATTATATTGTATTTTAAGATTATATTTTCTCTATTTTAATGAGCTATGAAATGAACTCCAAATCCACGTGAACATTTAAAACGTTAAGATAATCCATGTGGATATGTTAATTATGAATCCTTTTGTCTATAAAATTCTCTCATTCACTGGTTAAATTATTTATTTTTCGAGTTAAAAATCTGATTCTATTCACTTGAAGAAAATGAAATGTTTGGGATAACATTTAAATGAAAATTGAAGCTTGCTTGAATATATTTAAAATTTTCAAGATCAATAATTTGTAAAAAAACAGAATCCAATTTTTTCAGAAAATATATTTTTTAAGAGTAATCATACATACATACATAAGAGAGATTATTAAGTAAAACGTTTTTTAAAAATAAATTTTTAGTTGGCAAGAGAAGGAATTTAATTATTAGAGAATTTTTCATCCAAAATCTTTTTTATACTGAATACATGAGTATAATAACTTATTTAATTATGGATTATTATGTTGTAGATTATTATAAATAAATTTTTACCACTTATTTTTTATGAAATTTTAAATATTATTTATAAAAAATGTTCTTTAATTAATTAAACATTAATTTATAATAACTTTGAGTGAGAAACATAATAATTGTTTCTTTTGAATGGTATTGATTTTTTTTGATTACTAACATCTTAATTTTCTCTCATTTCCATTTCCATATATTTTTAGACCAAATAAATTGAATTAATTTATTGTTGAATAAAATAGAAAATATTTTGATGTAATTTTGATACGTTTTGAATTATTATTTCCATATTCAATGTTTTAAAATTAAATATTTCTTTCTAGAATATATTATTTATTCATATATGATGTTTATAATTTCTATTACAATTTTGTGTTGAAATAGTTTCATATTTTGAATTGATAATTTTCATTAATATTTAATTTTTTATATTTTTTATTGTGTGATGGATCCATGGAAGCTATGTAAAGTCATATTATGGTCAAACCAATATTTTTTAAGTTAGAACTAGTGAAAAGAAATCTATTTAAAGGTGATTTTTTGGATGAACAACTATGTGGTGTTTATTATCCAGATCATGTAAGGTTTCCACTAATGCTAACAAAGTATTACAAGTGTAATGTAAAAGAATCACTTTAGGTTCAGGTCAATATATTAATGGGTAGTGTATGATTCATTAGGGATACGTAAGGGTATTTTTTACTTTATAAGGGATATTTAATGGTCCAATTACATTTATAGGGTCTCCCCACAACTTCAATGACCAATATGAATGTCAGTTCATCTATATCTGGGTTGAAACAGACTTCAAAACCTAGATAATGTTAATATTATCATAAAAATGGGTTAATGTTCTTCAATATTAATGTATGGGTTTTTTGAAAAATTAAATCTTGTGAATCTCTAAATTCATAAATATAAGTAAATGTAAGAATAGATATAATTAATTTAGAGAAGAGTTTTTTAGAAAAAGATACTGAGATTCGATGAATCTAAGAAGAATAAATCATAAAAAAAATTCTTCCTATTATTGAATTCATGGATCCTAATCTATTTGCACATGGGGGATTTTATTACATTAAATAATTTTAGATCATGTAAAATTTTTGATATGATGAGAAGTGACATATTATAGGTTGAGTCCTTTTACATGAATATTTGTGTTTTTGACTATGAGAGAAGAACGAACATCATTTTCGATGAGATGATATATCTACATTAATTGTTTCTGTCACATGAAGATGATGAAAAAAACTAGGGATCCTTCTATGTTGATTAATATTAGAGTTACATAGTTTTTTTTGATGATTTTATATTTAATTTCTAAATAAGGAATCAATAATTTGTTTGGAAGATTATTCATTCTTCTCATGAGGATTTATAAAACTTGTTTTTAGTCAATATATAAATTTTTTCTATTTCTATCCTATTTTGTTTTTCACAATGTTTGTAAATGTAGTAATAAACCAACTCTAAATTTTATGAATTAAATAATAATTCTTTAGGTTAATCTGAATATCCCAATAATAATTAGCTTCGTGTCATCTCATTGTAGACTGTGATGGTTATGTGGGGAGACGTAATGACATGCTCACATATGGGATCATATTTACACTCCTTTCCCATTATTATTTTTCCTCTTACTCATTTATTTCTCTCAATAGTATGTTATGAGTTACTATTGTGTAATTGGATTTCCATAATTGGAATGTTAAAACATACATGAATTCCATTATAGAATGACTATATTAAAATATTCTTATTAGAAATTGGGTGATTAGTTGTGTATTGGGATACATTTCATGTGTGTGTGTTAATTTTTAAAGGTATATGTTTTCTCTTGAGTTGGAATATCAATCATGAATAGTGTGATGTAGTATATTGATTTTTAATGCTTTATTAGATATGTGATAGGAATTTGAAAATTAAATCAACCTAGAACTGGTTTTGTTCTGGCATAATTTTTCCCCTTTTCCAATTTCTTCTTAATTTTTTATTTATTATCCACTATTTGATGTTTATTCACATTAAGTGGTTTTAAAATAAACAAAAACAAAAAAAATATTTTTATGGAATTACCTATATATACAAATTTCCTCATTGAGATAAACCTATATTTAACCACTATATTATATATTGGAATTTTATAAAAAAAATTGAATGTGAATGTGATAGATCATCATTACACTATAATAATCCCATGCATATACAATAATAAAAATAATCCAAATTCCCACTATCAAATTTTCCCCCACCATTGATTGTTTCAAAAATAACCATGCAATCTACATCAGATACATGTTATTATATAACATGTACTATAGTGGGTGATATGAGATAATTGTGGTATCTATGTTCTCCTCTATGATCTTATATCATATCATGGTAGACCTTGGACATAAATGGAATTTAAATTAAACATTTTTTTAACCTATATAAACCATTAATGGATAATCATTTAATAATTGATATATATTGTAGAGACCCGAAGCTTGACGTACATTGACATTACATTTCATTTGCGGAATACTTAGTACATAACAAAAACACACACACAAGGATCATAATAGTTTAGTTTCTTTGGAAACTCGGAATATAATCTTCTAATCCTGGTGAAAGATCTTCAACATATCCCATAAAGATCTTACTTTTTTTATACCTAAAACCTTTCTTTATATCATTGGGAAAAGAAAACATAAAAGGGTGAGCTCAAATTCTCAGTAAGGGTAAACAAAAGAAATATCAACCACATAATAAGAACATAAAATTTTGAAAATCTTAACCTGAAAAAGAGACCATAATTTCATAACATGGGATAAATCATGGCAGTGAAATGTAATCACAATAATTATAACATAAAACATGAAACATTTTGGCATACAGACATAATCATAGAGAATCATTTCTTGTTAGTCAATACTCATTTCCAAGACTATCTTAGTGGACAAAGTCCCTTTCTGAACCGAGTCACCCTCATTTCAGTCCTGTTTCACTGAACCGGTATAACCTACCATTCCAGCCATGTCTATTTCATGAGATATAAAATCATTACCCAATGCATTGGATAGAGATATAGGTCCCACCCATCTCATAATGATACCATTCTTATGTGTGCCACAAAATCATAAATCATACATCATTGCATAACCCATGTAATAAAAATGGGAATCTTAAACATCATGACATCATAAAACAATTCATGTAAGATAAAGGAATTCATAAAAATATTTCCATCACAACACAATCAAATCAATGTAATAATAGGGATATAAACATAACCCTATATTATCTTAGATGTAAAATAATTTTGATAAAACTCTTGAACTCCATTCTTGAGGAAAATATCCTTTCTTCTTCAAAAACATTTTACTTTCTTGACATGTATTACAATTTTAAACTAAAAGAAGTTGATTAAAAATAAACTTGAAAACTTTTAAAGGAATCTTCTTGGAAATAATGTTTTCAAAATCCATTCATTCCGTAGAAGTTAAAAAAAACATTCTTCTCGTACCTTTGTCGGAAAAGTCAAAAAAGTACCTCGTACGAAAGAACGACAAAAGATTCCTTTCATATCTTTTACTATAAACTCAACGAAGGGTAAAATAGGATTTAAACAATTGTAGGTGAATGGAAATAATATTAAATAATGAGGAAACAAGTATTTGGATATTAAAATACACCCCAGTAAATACTAAAGTATAAACAATCTCGGATAAAAATGAGATTGTGATATTTCCCTTACCTTAGGTCCGATATGCTTTGTATGTGTCCGAACCTCGTGTATAATGATTTAAATAATGTTATTGAATTATTTCAGAATCATAATTATTGTTATGATATCATATATGGTCATATTCTTAGCTTCTTATTAGTAATATTTCATTGCTACTTATTATGCGGGTGTTTATTACTTTTTGTTCTTGTGCGTGTTTGTCGAATAAATTATTATTTTTCTCTTTAGGTTATAGATACCTCATTTCCAGAATGGTATTAGTGTAATATATATCATATTCATTCATTCAATTCATTTATATAATCATTATGAAATTATGATCATGTAGAACGAGTCGCATCACATCGTGGAGACGGTATTCCATACGTACGCACGAGTGATGATATCGTTCCTATGATTTTGGAATTGTATTGAAGTGTATGTATACTATTTCAGAATCAATATTACTTTATACTAATCATATATAGTTACTCATTACACCATTATACCCATCCAATTAAGGTGGTGGCGGAAAATAGATTACACCACGGCGTGGAGACGGTATTCCGTACGTACGCACGCGCGGTGATTTCCTTTTTTCCGTAGGATGCATAGAAGTTTAATTAGAGTTGTTTCATATTTATAATAACATATCAGTATATATGAAATGATAATTTTATTACTTTATCATGAAACAAATAAATAAGAAGAAGATTAAGAAGAAAGAAATTGAAAAAGATCTGTAATGGATATTACCTCTTTTTGACGCGCCTTTTCTTAACCTCCACTTAAAGAACTAAGGATGGTCTTTGAAGAAGACCAGGACCTATAGGATGATACTAGGGAAATGGAGAAGAGATTTTGGCATGGGTTGGCTGAGCTTGAATGCTCAAATTGGTGTGAGGAGGAGAGGGAGGAGGAGCCCTTTTATAAGGGAGGAGAGGGGCACCTTTGGAATTCTTAAAAATATTAATTTATAATAAATCTAACCCCACTTAAAAACCTCCAAAAATGACTCATATTCGAAGATTAGAAGATATAGGTTTGTAATCTCATAAAACAATGAAATTTAGACATGTTTGGATCTTATTTTAAACCTTATCATTTTGATTTATCTTTATTTAATCTATTTAAGTTTATTTGTGGTAATAAAATTATAAATTTTAATTTATATCAAATAATTACTTATTTGTTGTGAATTTTCCATAATTGTTTAATTTATAACATTATAGATCATAGAAATTTAAATTTATAATTTTTAAATATTTTTGAGATTTTTAAACAATTTTATAATATGTTATTTTTATAAAATAACAATAGTGTCAATTTTGACACTATTCATTTATTTGAATTTAAATAAAATATATACAGAAGATATGTTCGAAATAAAAGCTTTAATATATTAATAAAAGCTCATATGTGTATATAAAATTAGTGTATCACATTAAATAGTTCATATAATATTTATTTTATTATTTTTAAAACCATTTATTTGGTTTATCTCTTAATAAAATAATTACTACATCATTTTTGTATAATTATTTAATATACTTATTTGTTTCATAAAAATTTAAAATAAAATCCTATGATGAATAAAAATATATTACCTTTCATAATATTACTTTAACTCGAATTTATCATATTAAAATAACAATATTTAAATTTTTATATTTATTAAATTATGAAGGTGACAACATTGGCATCATTTAATATAAAATAATATAAGTATCACAATTGCTTGTATAAGACTCCAAATGGTCAAATATTCGACCATTGGATGATTATAGTTTAAAGTTACATGAAAAATATGTTTTGGTCAGGGTTTTGTGACTTTTATGGTCACTATTAGTTTAATAAAAACTATATTCTTGATTTTTCAATAGATAAATAATTTTTGCATCACTATTGTGTCACAATTAATGATAATTATTTAATCCCAAAAAATTATAAATAAATTTTCATGATGTAGATAATTTTGTTAGATTTCTGGAGACTATTCATGTTCGAAGTTTTATGATGTTGATCACTAAGTTAACATTATTATACTTATAAGATTTAAGAGAGTGACATGTTGTCACTTTCTTTGGTTTTAATAATAATTAAATTATTTTCATGGTCAAAAGTCCATCAAATGAATCTAATCCGACCCATAGTTGATATGGGTTTACTTTTATCCATAAAATAGAATTTTGTCATGTGTTAGGGTAATTTTATAATATTATATTTACCCTTAATTACCCGATTTACCTTTAACTATGGTAAATAAAATTTACCGTAGTTACTATTCATAATTCTATAAAAAAAGTAGCCTATTAACATAATTTGGACCCACTTATTCCAAATATGAAATCCATTTTTTAAAATTCAATACACATAAGTTGCAGAAATTAAATTAATATTAATCCCGTTGTCGAATAAAAACGGGTTTTTGTTTAAAACATTGCAAAAGATTGAATTGATTTAACCTACGAATTCAAGGTAAAATCAATGCTAATGACATACATTATATTAAATGGTAAAAATATATTCTATTTATAATTTAAAACCATTCAATATAATAATTTAACCACATAAGATATTACGATGAAAAAAGTTGTTTTTAATTAAAATATAGCGTGTTTTTACTATTCATTAAAATGTGAAAGTTAACAGAAGAATATGAAAAATTTATCCAAAGTAAATTTTTATTTCTTTATTCCAAAGAAGAATTTTATTATGTCGAATTGAACTTATAAATATGTCAAAAACTATATTTAATGTGGGTGCGCCATCAAAAGGCGGCAAAACTACATTTTTTGAAAAATACTTATTTTACACGAAAAATTTATTTTGTTCTTATACCATGTTCTAGAAAATGTGTAAGATGAATAATAATGTTATAAAATTCAAAATTTAGTTAATACTATTTATAACGGCTAGTTCATGACAAATATTATATTAATATATCATTGTTTATTAAAACCCGATATTGCGTACAACACACGCTATCGAGGAAGGTCATGATTGCGTGTAATGCAAGCCATGTCAGGGTTGCATGTTTTGAAAGAATCCTTCATTGTTTTGTATAACAGATTCCAACCATATTTCATTTATACATTGAATATACATATATATATACTCAATGTTGCGTAGAATAACTATTATCAAAATTGTGTGTAACACAGTCCAAGAATAGTGTTGCGTATACTGTAAGCTAATACGGTGTTGTGTATAGCACAAGGTAATATTGGTGTAGAATACAACACAAGACATTAATAAAATTAAAATAATATTTTTCATAAAATCTTAGGGTGTTACATTCTACCCCCCTTAACATTAATTTTTCCCTCGAAATTCGTCGGGGTTGTAAATGGTTTACTAGTTGAAAGTTTCTTTAAGAGAAACCCACATCGTAAAAAGGAATACCAAAACCAATCTTTAAAAAAAAGTATGAAATGTAACGGTTAACCAAATAAACTAATCACTGGGTTTCCACATAGGTGAAAATATGGATATGGAAGAAAAATCTAACCATCGTGTTCTGATGGAGAGTGGCAGGGAACATGGCTATGGAAAAGCCAACAATCACAAATCCATAAATTTGTGACGATATAAGGTACCATCTGATTAATCAGATATAAGAGCACTAGGACAACATTTTTGGTTTTCAAGATTGTTTCCCTAAAGTTGAAGAATTTGAATTAGAATAAATACTTACATTATTTTGGTATAATCTCACTTTTGTTCGTGCCTTGAACAATTTCTACTTCATCTCTTAAATAAATGATGTTGAATTTGTTATTCATGAAGTGTTAGCAGATCATGTGATAGAATGACGGGTCATTCCATCTGTCTCAAACAAATGTTTAGCAAAAGTTATTAAATATACATAAGTCATTCTATAGTGAGATTAATCATATATGGTTCCTAAAATGGACTTATACTTCATATATCATACTTATTAATATAATAAAACTAGTTTCTACTAAACAGGGACTTTCTATAGGCCAGTGGTAGGCGATAAAGGCCAGTCGCACTTCGGTTGTGGGTTCGATTCCCACAGCCTTGTCCGACGTGATGGGTTGTCGCCCATCCTGCAGGTTGTCCTTTTTATATTACTATAACATCCCATCAACAATATCAAAAAAAAAGTGTTATCCTTAAAAAATACTAACTTATGTCCAACATAATCCATTCCAATCTTTAGGCTTATCTTAAATACTTTGGCCCAACTTCATAGTATAAAGAAAACGATTACTTGAAATGTCATCAACCAAGCATGTGAATACCAGCATTTATCCCCCATATATCTTGTTCGTCACATTCCAGTCATGTGAATACCATAATCATGTAATCTCTTGAAAAATGAATACCCATTGAATCTGAGTGAAAACATGAGTGATGTCAAAAGATAACTCTTTACACATACCAAAATCCTCAAAATTCTATATCCTCAAACCATGATATCACATAGTCCTTATATCAATCATGAGCTCATGAATACTTTCAAACATATTAGATTCTCTTTGTCCCTTCATTATGTGCATATCATCTGCTTTCCAAAAATATTTCAATCACTTTTCATGGTTACCGATGCCATAAAATTATTGAAGACCACAATAGACCAATACATAAATATTCCAATACTCCACGATACTATATACAACATTATTCTAGAATCCCATTACATAAACACTTAATCATTCCAACACATCATTGTCATATTCAACATCGCCAATGGTGATAGCATGTGACTTCCCTTTGTCCTTTGCCTTAAGTGGTTGCTCATGTTGATCATCACTAACCCTTGGATTAGGGCATTTATTAGCATAATGCCCCATTTCCTTGCACTTGAAGCATTGAAGTGTTGGTGGTGAGTTCTTTTCAGTCATTTCTTTAATCACCTCATTAGAAACCCTTTTTCCATTACTTCGACACTCAGCTGCCCGATGACCTTCTTTTCCACACTTAAAACATTTTCTAGTCCCTTTAAGACAATCTCCACCATGCTTCATTCCACACTTTGAGCATAAGGAAACATTCATCTTCTTTTCACCATTATTCTGAGATTTCTCCTTGAACTCCATCTTCCGTTTCTTGTCAAAACCATGAGATGGATATGTAACACCAACTTCCATTTCTACCTTGATAGCACAACGCACAATTTCTTCATAGCTACTGAAGTCTCTTATAGCTAATTCCCTTTGAAGACTTGGTTTTAAGCCACTGAAAAATCGACCAACTTTACTTTTAGGTTGGATGATAATGCCAGATGCATACCTTGCAAGTCTTGTAAAATTCGCATCGTATATACCAATAGATTCATCATCCTTCTACTTCAGCTCAAGAAACTCATTTTCCATCTTTGTTCGAAGAATACGAGGGAAGTACTTACTGAAAAACAAGTTCTTGAACTCGTCCCATTCCATGGACTCAATTTCATCTCTTGGCCTCGTATTCTTGATAATATTCCACCATTGATCAGCTTCACCTTCCAAACGATATACTGCTAAGATGAATTTATCATGCTCAGAACATTGAAGAACTGAAAATATCTTTTCAGTGGTATGGATCCATTGTTCAGCAACAAGTGGATCAAAGTACCACTGAAAGAAGGTGGACGTTGCCTCATGAAGGACTCAATAGAATATTGTACCCTTCTCTGCACATTTGGAAGTCCAGAATGATTCATAGCTTGTGTAAGTATAGCAATAATATTTTTCACTCCATCTCCCATAACATTTGTTTGTTCAGGAGGGGAATCATTGCATTGTCCATTGCATTGATCAACACGGTTCCTTCGGGTTCCATCCATCATCTAAAACCCAAAAAGAATAGTGTGAGAGGAAAATATTATAATAATGGGGAAGTAACTTCAATATCTAACATCTTTGGTTTAATCTAATATCGTTACCATAGTTTTAGGACTATATCCTATACGTATACTTATCCTTAGGGACATCCCTAGACATACCTTAGAAATATCTCTAGGGATCTCACTAACGCTTTTTCATCCTAGTTTCCAAAGGTTGACTGAACCTTTCCTCTGATACCAACTGTAGAGACCCGAAGCTTGACGTACATTGACATTACATTACATTTGCGGAATACATAGTACATAAAAAAAACACACACACGAGGATCGTAATAGTATAGTGTCTTTGGAAACATGGAATATAATCTTCTGATCCTGGTGAAAGATCTTCAACATATCTAATAAAGATCTTCCTTTTTTTTATACCTAAAACCTTTCTTTATATCCTGGGGAAAAGAAAACATAAACGGGTGAGCTCAAATTCTCAGTAAGGGTAAACAAAAGAAATATCAATCACATCATAAGAACATAACATTTTGAAAATCTTAACCTGCAAAAGAGAAAATAATTTCATAACATGGGATAAATCATGGCAGTGAAATGTAATCACAATAATCATAACTTAAAACATGAAACATTGTGACATACACACATAATCAAAGAGAATCATTTCTTGTTAGTCAAGACTCATTTCCAAGACTATCTTAGTGGACAATGTCCCTTTCTGAACCGAGTCACCCTCGTTTTAGTCCTGTTTCCCTGAACTGGTATAACCTACCACTCCAGCCATGTCTATCTCATGAGATATAAAATTTTTACCCAATTCATTGGAGGGAGATATAGGTCCCACCCATCACATAATGATACCATTCTTATGTGTGCCACAAAATCATAAATCATACATCATTGCATAACCCATGTAATAAAAATGGGAATCTTATAAATCGTGACATCATAAAACAATTCATGTAGGATAAAGGAATTCATAAAAATATTTCCATCACAACATAATCAAATCAATTTAATAATAGGGATAGAAACAGAACCCTATTTTATCTTAGATGTAAAATAATTTTGATAAAACTCTTGAACTCCATTCTTGAGAAAAAGATCCTTTCTTCTTCAAAAACATTTTCCTTTCTTGACATGTCTTACAATTTTAAACTAAAAGAAGTTGATAAAAAATAAACATTAAAACTTGTAAAGGAAGCTTCTTGGAAATAATTTTTTAATAATCCATTCATTCCATATAAGTTAAAAAAACATTCTTCTCATACTTTTGTCGGAAAATTCAAAAAAGTACCTCGTATGAAAAAACGACAAAAGATTCCTTTCATATATTTTCCTAAAAACTCACCGAAGGGTAAAATAGGATTTAAACAATTGTAGGTGAATGGAAATAATATTACATAATGAGGAAACATGGATTTGATTGATAAAATACACCCAAGTAAATACTAAAGTATAAACAATCTCGGATAAAAATGAGATTGTGATATTTCTCTTACCTTAGGTCCGATATGCTTTGTAAGTGTCCGAACCACCTGTATAATGATTTAAATATTTTTCTTGACTTATTACAGAATCAGAATTATTGTTATGATATCATATATGGTCATATTCTTAGCTTCTTATTAGTAATATTTCATTACTACTTATTATTCGGGTGCTTATTACTTTTTGTTCTTATGTGTGTTTGTCGAATAAATTATTATTCTTCTCTTTAGGTTATAGATAACTCATTTAAATAATGTTATTAGTGTAATATAAATCATATTCATTCATTCAATTCATTTATATAATCATTATGAAATGATGATCATGTAGAACGAGTCGAATCACATCGTGGAGACGGTATTCCGTACGTACGCACGAGTGATGATATCGTTCCTATGATTTTGGAATTGTATTGGACTGTATGTATACTATTTCAAAATCAATATCACTTTATAATAATCATATATAGTTAATCATTACACCATTATACCCATCCAATTAAGTTGGTGGCGGAAAATAGATTACACCACGGCGTGGAGACGGTATTCCGTACGTACGCACGCGCGGTGATTTCCTTTATTCCATAGGATGGATAGAAGGTTAATTAGAGTTGTTTCGTATTTATAATAACATATCAGTATATAAGAAATGATGATGTTATTACTTTATCATGAAGCAACTAAAGAAGAATAAGTTGAAGAAGAAAGAAATTGAAAAAGATCGGTAATGGATATTACCTCTTTTTGACTCGCCTTTTCTTAACCTCCACTTAAAGAACTAAGGATGGTCTTTGAAGAAGACCAGGACCTATAGGATGATACTAGGGAAGTGGATAAGAGATTTTGGCAGGGTTTGGACGATCTTTAATGCTCTAATTGGTGTGAGGAGGATAGGGAGGAAGTTCCCTTTTATAAGGGATGAGAGGGGCACCTTTGGAATTCTTAAAAATATTAATTTATAATAAATCTAACACCACTTAAAAACCTCCAAAAATGACTAATATTCGAATATTTGATGATATTGGGTTGTAATCTCATAAACCAATCAAATTTAGACATGTTTGGATCTTATTTTAAACCTTATCATTTTGATTTATCCTTATTTAATCTATTTAAGTTTATTTGTGGTAATAAAATTATAAATTTTAAATTATAACAAATAATTACTTATTTGTTGTGAATTTTCCATAATTGTTTAATTTATAACATTATAGACCATATAAATTTAAATTTATAATTTTTAAATATTTTTGTGATTTTTAAACAATTTTATAATATGTTATTTTTATAAAATAACAATAGTGTCAATTTTGACACTATTCATTTATTGGAATTTAAATAAAATATATACAGAAGATATGTTCGAACTAAAAGCTTTAATGTATTAATAAAATGTCATATGTATCTATAAAAGAAGTGGATCACATTAAATAGTTCATATAATATTTATTTTATTATTTTTAAAACCATTTATTTGGATTATCTCTAAATAAAATAATTACTACATCATTTTTGTATAATTATTTTATATACTTATTTTTTGCATAAAAATTTAAAATAAAATCCTATTATGAATATAAATATATTAACTTTCACAATAATACTTTTACTAGATTTTATCATCTTAAAATCACAATATTAAAATTGTTATATTTATTAAATTATGAAGGTGACAACTTTGGCATCATTTAAAATAAAATAATATAAGTGTCATAATTTCTTGTATAAGACTCCAAATGGACATATATTCGACCATTGGATGAATATAGTTTAACTTTACATGACCAATATGTTTTGGTCAGGGTTTTGTGCCTTATATGGTCACTATTAGTTTAATAAAAACTATATTCTTGAGTTTTCATTAGATAAATAATTTCTACATCACTATTGTGTCAAAATTAATGATAATTATTTAATCCCAAAAAAATCTAAATAAATTCTCATGATGTATATGATTTTGTTATATTTCTGGAGACTATTCATGTTCGAAATTTTATGATTTTATCACTAAGTTAAAATTATTATATTTATATGATTTAAGAGAGTGACATGTTGTCACTTTCTTTGGTTTTAATAATAATTAAATTATTTTCATGGTCAAAAGTCCATAAAATGAATCTAATCCGACCCTTAGTTGATATGGGTTTACTTTTAGCCATCAAATAGAATTTTGGAATGTGTTAGGGTAATTTTATAATATTATATTTACCCTTAATTACCAGATTTACCTTTAACTATGGTAAATAAAATTTACCGTAGTTACTATTCATAATTCTAAAAAATAAAAAGTAGCCTATTAACATAATTTGGACCCACTGATTCCAAATATGGAATCAATTTTTTAAAATTCAATACACATAAGTTTCAGAAATTAAATTAAAATTAATCCCGTTGTCGAATAAAAACATGTTTTTGTTTAAAACATTGCAAAAGATTGAATTGATTTAACCTATGAATTCAAGGTAAAATCAATGCTAATGACATACATTATATTAATTGGTAAAAATATATTATATTTATACTTTAAAACCATTCAATATTATAATTTAACCACATAAGATATTACGTTGAAAAAAGTTGTTTTTAATTAAAATATAGCGTGTTTTTACTATTCATTAAAATGTGAAAGTTAACAGAATAATATGAAAAATTTATCCAAAGTAAATTTTTATTTCTTGATTCCAAAGAAGAATTTTATTTTGTCAAATTGTACTTATAAACATGTCAAAAACTATATTTAAAGTGGGTGCGCCATCAAATGGCGGCAAAACTGCAATTTTTGAAAAATACTTATTTTACCCGAAATATTTATTTTGTTCTTATACCATGTTCTAGAAAATGTGTAAGATGAATAATAATGTTATAAAATTCAAAATTTAGTTAATACTATTCATAACGGCTAGTTCATGACAATATTATATTAATATATCATTGTTTATTAAAACCCGGTATTGCGTACAACACACACTATCGAGGAAGGTCGCGATTGCGTGTAATACAAGCCAAGTCAGGGTTGCGTGTTGTGAAATAATCATTTGTTGTTTTGTATAACAGAATCCAACCATATTTCATTTATACATTGAATATATATATATATATATACTCAATGTTGCGTAGAATAACTATTATCAAAATTGTGTGTAACACGGTCCAAGAATAGTGCTGCGTATACTGCAAGCTAATACGGTGTTGCGTATAGCTCAAGGTAATATTGGTGTAGAATACAATACAAGACATTAATGATATTAAAATAATAATTTTCATAAAATCTCGGGGTGTTACATATATAATAGTTTAATTTATCACATCATGATAAACATAACTTCTCATATCCTAAATAATTATTTTGAGATCATGGATTAAATCTAATGTTATACTAAGGTAACCAATAAATATTGGTATTCTCGTGATTATTTTTTAAATACATTGAGTATACTAAAAATTCAACCATAAAAAGCATATAGTAAATAATGGATGATTTTATATGTTGATTAAATTAACATGGTAGGGGAATTAGTCAATATAAAATGAATTAAAAAATACTTAAAATGAAATACCACCATCTAAAAATTATTTTTTAATATCATTAAGTTTCACTCAAATATAATTTTATCATGAGTAGAGATCAATATTAGAAAATTACCTTTAACCATTCAGTTGTTCAAATAGGTCATCGATAATATGAAAGGGGTAAAAAATCATGATTTTCACTAGACTAAATTTTTTATAGTGTACATAGAGACACAAACTTCCATCAAAATTTATTAAAAAAATAAAAAGTGAAGAAAATAGATAATTTCTTATCTAGATGAATAATTTCACTTTTAACTCCTCTAACAAGATTTTCAACTCAGGTAACTCAATAATATCATTTTAGTATAGATGAATTTTAATTTAATAAGATATAGGGAGTATAAAATGGTGAAGTCCACTTACTGTTCTAAAGGTAATTAAGAAAAATCCTTAAGGAATACATCTGGATAATGATTGATAATAGGATATAAAATTTGACACTATATAGATTCCACTGATTCAAGAGTGAGGATTGGTATCTACACAATGATATAACCTATATATATCTAGACTTAAATCTCGTGAGTAGCTTTAAATTTGAATACATCATAGAGAATATACTCAACACCAACTAGGTATGTAAATGGTACCCTTCTACGTTAATAGTCAATAGAGGCTCATATTATAATCAACCATTCCATTCCCATATTTAGTTCATAAGCTTACGTATAAGGATCATTGAGATCCTAGATATTTTTTTTAGAATCAATCACTAAGGAAAAACATAGATAAGGTTGCATCAACCTTATTTATATGAAAAATTCCATGATTCTAAAAAATAATTGAATATGATTCCACTGTATCAAAGAATCTCATGTAAATGTTTAAAATACAAAAATAGTACCTCTCATTGAGTAAGATCATATGATCATATCAATACAGAAAGGCCCCATAGGTGGTCCCTACACTAACCCATGAAATGTTCTTAATGATGAAATACTTGTTCTAAGGACTATACATCTAATAAATTCCATTAACTAACATAAAAAACTCCTTAACATAACATCCTTGATATTTTTCAGCATCACCATGTATAATCAATATTAAAATGGGCCTTTGATGAGTTGGTCAACTGAGGTCATTAACTAATGGTCACTGATGCATTATTCCATAGTAACCGTTGAATGTGACCATACACTCAATTATAATGGAATTAAGTTATCTAAAAGGTAAATTATATATTGATATAACACTATATCCCATAATGGTGACACTGAAAATTATTCCATCAAAAACATGGTCACTGAGTAGTGGTCCTTTATAAACTGGGAGGTGACGATACAAATCCATGACTACAATAAAACGATCATCACCTTATTTTCTCCTATAATCATCATTTTTGAATTCTATATGTGGTATCCTATATGGATTGGATAGGAATTATCCTACAATCCTTCAAGAATATCTTATACATTGTCTCAACTAGAATGGATTTATTTTCAACATCAAATAAGGTGGATTGGTTTTAGTTCATCACCTATGTATAAATAGACTCTTCCATTCAAATTTAGAAGTTATATGAAACTAACTCAATGTCCATTCTATTATAAGGATAAAGATATTTATATTCTATAAGGGTGTTAGTATATAGGATGTCTAAAATCGAACCATTCATGAGGTTAATGAACTCCTTTAAATTTACCCATCATAGTATATTATGATATAATTTCACCATAAATTGATCTTGAAATTCTATCTTGATGGTGGAATATACATTCTTTGCCTCAATAATAAAATCCCTCCATTGACATGTTTCCCCCTCTTAAATGAAGGTGTCCTTCCAAACATAGAGTTTCTTTGGTGTTTTGATAATTTTGATGATTTGATGGAGATGGTTAATCTATTCCCCATCCACATTGCATGTAATATCACTATAAAACATTAGCATATAGTTATATAAAAAATGAATCATGATGTTTAATTTCATAGGCTCGTTTCATTTTGTTGTTTGTCCAATTTTCTAACATAAATGATTAGATGTCTAGTTGGTAGTGCATGCTCACCTTCCCCTTTTAGATCAGTTGGGTGTGGTCTTCTATGTGGAATAGTGTATAATAATGTATAGAATGATGTCAATATAGAATCCATATATGAGAAAACCGATAGACATTAACTATATCATATTTTTTAGGAAACAACCATCCCACACATTCATTTTACATAACACTTTTAATTATTAAACATGTTATAAAACATTTTAAAATATATTCATGAACTCAAAGAATCATGTAAAATCATGGATAATAACTTTTTTCATGTAAGATAAAATATTACAACTACCATTAACATATTAAGAAACTAAAATAAAGTGAAAATTTTGAATCCCCATATTAACAAGCTCGTTAAAAATTTATAAATGTGAAAAAAATCATTTTTACAGTTTCTGTTTTAGTTCATACGAGAGAACAATCAGTTTAAATAATAATATTATAATGAAAGATTAGAAATCAAATGTCATGGAACCTTTTCCAAATTATTCCTAAAAAATGTCTAGGGGGGTTTGATACCTAAGGACACCGAAAAATATGGATGGAAATGGAAAGGACAGATCCCAAACTACCCTTGGGGAAATAAGATTTTATCATAATAATACTGTATTAGAAAGCTTACGAGTTTCTTCCGAAGTCATGAAGTCATATCTTGTGGATTACTTCATGTCCCATTACTGAGAACCCATGACGTGGCCTCTGATAAAATTTTATAATGACTATTCCACAAGATCCCATGATATCACAACAACATAGGTTAACCTCTTGATTATCAGAGGCTATAATAAATTCAAAGAGTATGATAGAATTCTATGGTAGATAGTATTCCCACTTAACAAACCATATTTAATACCTTATGTTAACCTAATTTTAGTACATAAACCTGAAACTAAATCCCTTATAACCAATACATTTACCAATCAAATGTTTTATTCAAATATTTAATGAAAAAATATGTGAACATGAATTTATAACTAATCAGGATCCAAAATAACTAGAAGTGACATAAAACTATTTGACTACACAGAAAATATAATTTCTCATAATGTAAAATTTAAATATGTCCAAATTATCCCTAAAATATAGTGTCTTTTTTATGAAATCATAACCAATTATCCAAGGACATCCTTACTGATCCCACTCAAAATTCCCACCAATATGAATAAAAAGGCACCACCTAAACTCTAAGACTTCTTGTAGAACCAACTATAATATTTGGGAACACTATCATTGTTTAGATCGTGAAATAATGTATCTACATGCATCTGAATATTTCATGTACTTGTTTTGAGTAGAAAACACCAAATAGGTGGTTAGAACCTAACCTCTAACAACATTTTTTAAGAAAATGTGTATACTAATACATCATATGGAATGAGAGCATATACAGTACAATATTATACATGAATAACTATGGAATTCGTTTTATATAACTCATTATTTAATGAGGATTCATATCCTTTATAACTAATAAAATCCTTATCTTGATTCTTTAGAAGTATGTGACTAGTAAATATTTTATTCATTCAACTAAATGAGAATAAAGAAGTCCATGTAAATTAATCATTCAATATAGGGTATTAGGGTCCATGTAAACTCATGTTAGATCAATTTTATATCCCATACCTCTGAGAATAGAAAAATTGGTATAAAACTTTTTGGTAATGGATATATTATAACATTTCATCATCTTATTTTCAATCCACGGTGAACTTGGAATCCTAATATTTCAATAAAATTTACCCCTTTATTTCATACATATTGGTCATTATATAAAATATACATATAAAAATGTTATTAAATTTATATCAACTCTTAAAAGTATGTATATGATGCTTAATATAATTTAATCACTGTGAACATTTGTAATATAATACTACGATATCATTCCAGCTCCATTATAATCATAGTTAACAAGATAATCCTTTTTGGAAATAAACCCTTAAGAATAGCCTATAGTAAGAAAGGTCCCAAATTTTTAGAAACATATATGTGATTCATGCTTTGATATCATGTGTCTCTAAAATTGAAAATTAATTATATGTTCTAAGAAATTGACATGAAAATTTAAAATTATATTCCTTATCACATGATCAGATCAACGAAGAAAATATAATCATAAACCAGAATATAATTATTTAATCATGAAAAATATGGAAATATGTACCCTATTAAATGAAATAATATCATTTATTATTACGTTTACCATGGAAACAAACCATTAATATCCAAAATAATTGATAATATTATAGGAATAATAGGTTCATCATAAAATTATTATACATAGTAGAACATTTCGGTTTAGGGAAGAAGATTATGCCCGAACCTAATGCATAAAATGAAACTAAAATGAAATTGAATTGTGTATAATAAATTTCAAATCAAGATATCTAAAATAAAATATTAATATCAAGTTATTACCGTTATATATCCCAAGACAACATTTTAAAGCTTCCAAATTGAAATGAATGGTCATAAGGAGAGCAATCCCATAGTCGATATAGGCAGATAATGATATATTTTATCCACTTCCGTGAGAAAAAAGTAATAGAAATGATGGTATTTATAGTGGATCCAAGGCCTTTCAATTCTAATAGTGAGATCCCATGACCAATCATAGATTCATGGGTCAATAATGGAAGGTTTATTCTCTTGGTGTTCTCGTGAGGAGAACTAATTCCTGAGAGATAGCATAATGGAGATATTTATGATGAAAAATATTGATTTGGATTAAATTGATTGATTTTTAGTTATAATATTAAATAATTATATTTTATTTCTCTTTAAAGAGCATTAGTTAGTAACACTATAACTCCCTTCCAAATCCAAATGATTTATAATAGAAAATGAAATATGATTTTGCTTATATATTGCGATTCGAGTGGACTACCCCTATAATTTCAGTATGAGTTCTTCAACCATGATTTCCTCCAATATTCTAGAATGTTTCCCAATACATTCTCCAACCCTTCTTGAACCCTTTTAGGCTTCTAAAACCAATTAATTTAGATTAATATATAAATTTAAAATCTATTTTCGAAAAAAAATCACAATTTGTTTGTTATGTTCCATTCAATACAAATTTTTATTCTATAAGTAAATTACATCAATAAGGGTTCATGCGTCATTTCAAGTAGACTACATAATAAAAACGATAAATTCCAAAACAATGTAAATCAAATACCATGTAATTCTATTTATACCATTTTTTATGCTTGCATCCAGAGACTAGGATGCAAACCTCAAGCTTTGAGGTTATTAGGATAAGTCCCCTAGGATTATCACTAGGTCATTGAAAATTTATCATAAATATTTCTTTATGTATCTGATACTGAGATATACAAAAGATAAAATAATTATGTTTCATTAATTTACCCATAAATATACATCTCTAGAATAAGCATGGTGGAATCATGAGTTTGAATGGGAAATACAGGTTTTAATTTTTCACTCATTGAAATATAATATTTTAATATAGACGCATTCATCATGACTATAACATTATAAATATCCAATTTTATGAACAGAATGTATATTATCCACTTATTTTTGTTTATTAATGTATTTTTATAAATAGATATATTATTATAGTAATTTTTTCTTGAAAATTAATAAAAATGGTATCCTGATTTTTTTTATTAGTGAAGGATGTATTTTGATAAAACATTAATTTATGTAATTTTTGTTTTCATGCTGGTTAAGTATTTCTATGTATTTTGAAACAATATTATTTTAAAATAATTCATGAAGATTATTATTCTATAATACCATAATGTATGTAAAAAATGAGAGGGTGTTAATGAATTATCATTTCTAAATTAATGTAAAATATGAGGCTTATTAAGCTATTTATTCTTGTATAAAGTAATTTAATTTATATTTCAAAATAAATGTATTGTATAATGCATCAATTTCCGCATACAACCACAAGAGCAGGGGATTGTGTTCTTGTTCTACTCACTTGAACTAATGTTAGTCCTCATGACTTTGGATCGCATGAATTTCTACTTCAGGTTAAATGAAATATATTTTTACTGAAATAATCCAAAGTCAAAAATGTGATGTGATATTTCAAATATCATCCCCCCCAACTATTTACTAGGCAATGTGTCACCGCCTAAAATGCCTTTTTTTCAAGTATGAAAATCATATATTCAAAAGAATTGTAATCCTTGATCAGGATAGGGTATGACCAGAAAACATTATTTTTTAAGGGGATTGGAATCATTATTGGTACATGATGAACGATAATGATAAATAACGGACGTTAACCCTAAAGGCCTTCTAGGGATTATTTATTTCAGTAAGTGTAAAATAAAACCCTATTTCAAGTAATGGATCATAAATTCCAATTACTCAATAAAGTACAGATGATGATGGTGAACATTAATTTTATGTCTACTAATTTACATTATTTCACACACTATCAGTGTAGGGATGAAGAATCAAATGTTAGATACATTCAAATGGTAATTAAATATTCTTCAAAACGTTTTTTATTATAATAAAAGTATATGTATTCTCAAAAAATTTTAATAATTTTTTACTAAAAGAGATAAGTTTTAATGGATATTGGGGAGTACGTGGCCAAAATTTTTTCACTAGAATAGGTGGAGGTTGATTTGGTATATAGATATGGAATTTTTAATACCAAATTTAGGGTATTTATTTTAAATGTAAACATGGAATAATCTCTGCTCTTACTTCTATCTATGTGATACATCAATGTCAATATTTTTATGTGTGGATGTTCAAGGTGCACTACATTTTTTTGTCCTTCTTTGGAAAATTATTTCCATATAAATGATGAGGTTGGAAAAAAATAGATGTAATATCATGATAATTATTTAAATATTATAGGATAATGAATTTAAATTAATATTATATCCCACATTATACATATTAAAAGAGTTTCTGGAGTAAACCTTCCGACTATAGGTAGATATGATCCGGAAAATAGACAGGGGAATAAAAATTAACAAACAATGGTACCGCCATCTGGGAAGTAATTTGATGAAATGTGTTATCATATAAAATTAACTAGGTCCTTTTAGGTATTCAATCAAAAATTAGCATTGGTGAATGTCCATAAACCATGATATTTTACTATTATGATATTATCTACTATAACATGAACATTATTTGATATAATAGATTACCATTCCCATTTAGTGGGAGACATGTATTTCTATAGGGATTAAGGGTACATGTATATTAATTAGATATAAATTGTGAATCTCTTATAAAAATGTATTGATATAAGTAAGATATATTATTCTTTAACTTTTAATATTTGTATATTTAGGCTTATTTTTTATTTATTTTCAATTTTTATGATGATACATTAATTTATTTTTGGGTATAGAGTAGTTAATTGGGTTTTAATTAAATATAGTATAAAACTGATGATGGATTTCCTTATCATCATGTGATAATATTCTATATACTCTTGTTAAAGAATTATAATTCGAAAAAGGTAGATAATTTTTTAATAATAATATTATTGTAATGATAACCTATATGATTGTGAGTTTACCTCTTAAGACTATATAATCCAAAAAACCAAAGGTAGTACCTTTGGGCTGGTTATTTTTCTAATGTATTTCATCAAAAAATATAGTATTTCTTTCTTAATGGGATATGGTGTTCCAATTTGAGTTACTATTGTAACCTCCCTTCTTAAATAATGTTTCGTACTGTTTAAATTTTTAGTCCAAATCCATAATGTGGAACATGGAGCTCATCCACGTAGCTCATTGTGGATCTCAAGAAACTAATAAATAATTTAAATAGTTTCACGGGGTTTGTGTAAAATAATACATCCTACCCTATCAAAATGTTTATGTTATTATAATTAAAATTTATTAAAATGAATAAAAATAAATAAAAATAAATTAAAAAGATATAAAACAACAATGAAGATAAATAATAAAATAAAAAACTGACCTGAGAAGTGTAAAAAATAATTAAAAATGTGTTTATCATTTTTTTTTTATTTTTCTCATCTCTCTTCAATTATTCTATTTTTATTTTATTTTATTCAGTTAATTTTTCGTTCTTTTCATTTTAATTTTTTCTTATTCCCTTATTTCTTTCCTTTCTCTTTTTTCTTTACTCCACTCCTCCATCTACCTCTTTGTGCATTGCACCCCCCTTAGTCAGGTGGTTTGCAACCCCTTCATCTAGATCATAAGACTACATCACCTCCATCTACCCTCTATTTTCAATGGTTTTGTAAGCACATTTAATATTTCTATAAGGATAATATTCCTATCTTTGAATCATTAGATTTCATCCCCTCTCTATCACATAATTTGTCAGATAATGTTTTTACCTAAAATTGGGGTTTTTATAAAATCATCTAATTTCATCCATTTTATGTCTAATAAAAAGTTTTTGTGTGGTTTCAGATATACTATAACTTAGAGGTATGTTATATTTATTCTTTCTTTTTATTTCGTTTCATAGTTCAATTCACAGAATTGTGTTACTCCTTAGTGCCTACCGGAAAATCACTAATAATGTATATTAATTTTGTTTAATTATTTTCCTTGATCCATGTGACCTTTTTTAAGGATAACCCCTTAGATAGGTAGTTTTCATGTCATTGTACATACCTTTGGATGCGTCAATATAATTTGATTATTTCATCCTAGGCCTCGAGTATTTAAATTTTTAATTATGTGTGCTTGTGTAATAATATGGGATCACCTTCCAAATTGAATAAATAGTTCTGGATGAATAATAAACCATGAATTTTGTTTTCCTTGATTTTATTTCTAAAATAACTGTTGATACAATTCTTTTCATATTTTACTATAGCATAATTTAGTTGCCTCTTCTTTCACTAATCAGTGACAGTTCTATTTAATATTGTGTCAATATTATTATTCGTGATGGTTAGACATGGATAATTAGTAAGTGAGGAATTAAATATTTAATAAGATGGTTGTGGTCATAAATGTTTCCCATAGATATATATATATATTTTCCACTCTAGTAGTTTTAAATAATCACGGGCTAGAGAGTGAATGTGGGTCGCATATTCAGAACCCACAATTGGACTCCCTATGCTCGATAGGTTACAACAAAACTTGTTGGGAATTAAATGTTTTAGGTTCATCTGGAAACGGCATTCCTCCAAATTTTCATATTCTATTGAGTGACACCGGTTCCCTAAGGGAAAAAAGAGGACATACCCATTTTTAAGATGGCTACACAATGTCTCGGTTGTGAATCGTTCCATTATGTGTCATACATGGTATAGACTCATCGTTACCACACAATATGAAATACCTAGGATTATAAAAAGGTTTTCCTTGGAAAACCTAGGTTGCATTATATAATTGATTGGATGTAACATAATAATAACTTTATGATAGGCTCAGACCCCGCCTCTGTACTGGTCAATTTTAATATATAAACTTCTGATTCTTTTCTTAATGAAACATAGACTTTTCCTTTTTATTGTGATCCTATATTGTGACTTTAGTGTGCCTAGTTTTGACATATGGTGTAGAACCTTATCTCAAACACATGATTGGTGTATGTACTTTTCCTTCAGTTTTAATTTTATCTAGGATATTCTATATATATTATTTTTTATTAGGTGTCTCATTCAGACTTCCAGTATATGAAGAAGCAGGAGGTATGGGATGAGAGTCTTCATGAGAAATTATGCCACATTATAGTTGTTTTTATTAATTATTTATTTTGTTTTAATTATACATCACCACACAACTATTTTTTATTGCACGAAATTGATAGGTATAGATACCTCAGGTGTTGGCCTATTGAGATTATATCTCACACACTACTCGGTCATTCTTTTTTGATTGAGTATAATTTGTGATCATAGTTATGGATACAGAGAAATAATACATTTACAAAGCATGATTTTTATTTCTTTTTTGAATGGATGTTTGGGGGAAGAGGATCGATCCATTCTTAGGATGCCATGTGGTTGTTTCTGTTGGGCCTTTTAAATACTTGTTAGCATATAGTTTAGGGTCTTACCATATACCCCAAAAAATTTATTTATATTTTACATTGTGCACATTCTTCATCATGGTATCAATTATGAAATTTCCACTTCCACGTTTACTATATATATTCTCGATGGGACTTTTATCTGCTTATGTTTTTGTCAGTTGAATTTCTATATTTCTTATGAAATTTGATCAATTATATTATTACCATCCTATGTGATATAAATTTTTTAAAATAAGGAATAGTATCCCCATAGCCTTGCCCAAGGCCCTTTCTTCTACATAGCAGCCTCTGGGGTTTGGGGAGAAGCGCTTTAGGTCATGTGGCCCATGGTCTTAGGGATGGTTTTCAAAGGCACTCGGGGTGGGATGATTCAAAGGGGTATCAAAGGGGTTTTTTTCTTTTGTCATACTATTTTGTCTCAATAGGATACTATAATTTAATAATTTTGAACATATTCTATTCTTAGACGTATCTGACGCTTGTATTTGGGAAACCAAAATTTCTAGGGTTGGAATCTCAATTATTTATTATACCATTTATTGTTGACATTACTGTACCATTGGGTGACATAATTATTCTATGTTGTTATTTGTATTGATTTTATAGAAATGATGATATTTACTATTCTATCCTAATGACTTGAGGGTATTGCATTTACATGCATCATATTAGGCACCATTGATAATAAAATGGCAAGAATATTGACATTATAAATCTTCTTTCGGCAAGAATATACATGTTGCATGTGTTGTTTTTTGTGTTTACATGTAATATTTTAGAGTACTTTCTGGTTATAAACATAATTCTTATACAATCTTTAGGATAAAATGGTAACCATAAGTGGAAATTTTAGAATTTGACTTAAATTTACCTGGGAGTCATTGCAACTTCCATGAGAGTTGTGATGACCACATTCCAAAGATGGTAATACTGAAAGCACTCATAGTTTCACCCATAGTGAATCATATAGTGCCTCTTAAAAAACCTCATCACATTCTTCCCATGTATGTCGATGCTTAGTTCAAGGATATTCCTTAGAGTCTTATACAGTTATTTCTGAATGTTCCATGGCATGCCCTGACTATGGTAGAGCTGACGTGAGATTTTCTATGGAAAATTCTTCCCACCTTATCAAAGGATGGCAGTCCCAATGCTACTGAGTTGGGGATTTAAGCTTTAAAATCCATCTTCGACCATCTTTAGATTCTCCCAGAGAGAAGGGTCAAACTTGTGGTCTCTAAACATTGTGACTCTACCAAAAATTGGTTGGATTTAATTTCATATCCATATAAACCAAAAGATACAGTTTGGGAAGACTTATATACATCTATCTATGATCAATTTGTTCCATAAACCGTGAGATTAGAACATTCCAAATAGTTCTTACATCATCAACAGGGCTCTAGAACATTGTTTGAGTATTGTACAAATTTCATTATGCTTTAATTGTTTGGTTCATCTATGAACGATGAAACAAGGATGACTACAAGATGATTTGAGGATGGACTGTGATATTTTATCCACTGAAAGGTGAACATCTTTTATTTCAATCTCTTTACAATAATTTTGAATCATTCCCTAACTATAGAATGAAATATTTATATTGATGATCTTATATGCCATGGAAGTGCAGTTACCAAGAAATATGGTTATATAGGCTATAAAAAGTGCCTCTTTGATTGTGAACATGGGGGAAATAAAATCCATGTGGAATCTTCTGATAGCACTATCATATGTCACCAGTCTATCAGAAATGGCTATAAGAATCCTCGGTGCCATAGAAACCCATTGGAGTGACTAGATTGTGGTAAGGTGGATGCACTTCAATAATTCATCAATTTATTTCCTTCATCATCAAGATGTAGTGGATTCATTCTATTATCTTCAGTAGGTATGGGATCTATGGCTCCATGTGAGGCTGGGAGTTCGTTTCCCACTAGCCAATTATGCTAAGGTAGTGGGGGCTGTGGTCAAGGAAATAAAGTTAAAAAACATCAACTTTAGCAGAATGAACATGCTCATGCAATCGAAGAGGAATATCAGGGTTGAGGATATATCCATATGTATACAGTGCAACCAATTCCATCAGAGAAGATTCTAGGGCCATCTACAGCTAGAGGTACAATCCGTGTAGCCACTACATTAGTTTTTGACATTTTTTATATAGGTTATTCACACTATTTCATATCTACTAGAAAGATGGAGCATTTGTGTCTTTTCATTAATCACTTATGCTGTGTTATGTCTCTCGACACTCCTTTGGGGGTCAAAACTGAATGTCTACTCTAGTTCCAAGTGTCCTCCCTCCAAATATGCAAGTACCATTTATTCTATAATTTACGTGTCCTCATGTTGAATAGGTTTGATGTCATTCTCAATATGGAATGGTTTATTCTTTATCAGTCTTAAGAGGATTTATATCACCTTTGAGTATCCTTCACAACACCCGAGGGAATCACTATTATAGACAATGGATAATGGGATATCTACGTAGACCAAGATGGGACCAAGAGTTCTAAGCTGGGTAGGGTGACATCTCATCTTGTTAATCTCATTATGAGAAATCTGGAACTATAGTCAGTGGTGTTTCCTCGCATTTTTTATAATTTTTCGGATGTATTCCATAATGATTTCTCTAGATTACCTCTTGTGAGATACTCTGAGTTCACTATCAATCTAGTTCCAGGTGAGACACCAGTATCCATTCCACCTTATAAGATGACACCTATAGAGATACCCATAACCAAGAACCATCATAAATATATTGAGATGAAACGTTTCATAAGAACTAGTACATCACCTTGGGGTGAACCAGTACATTTAACACAGAACATGGATTGTACACTCATATTGTGTTTGCATTACCATAAAATCAATCATCATACAATAAATAATCAATATTCATTACCTCTTATTGAAGACCAATTTGACCCGCTCTGAGGAGAAACTTTTTTCTCCAAGATCAATATGTGGTCAGACTATCATCTAGTGCATGTGAAAACATCTGAAATACCACGTACCGCTTTTTGGTGTAGGTATGGTATGTTTGAGAATTTTCATATGTCTTTGGTTCTAACCAACACAACATCAGTTTTCCAGGGTCTGATGAATCATGTATTCACTTGAACATTAATTCCGTTATGGTAGTCCTGGTAGATGACATCTTGGTGTATTCGCACTCCAGACACGACCATGGAACCCATTTTAGATCATGATGAGTACACTGATATAGAACAAGCTATACATGAATCATTGTAAATGCCACTTTTGGGTCACTAATATTCACTTTTTGGTTAATATCATATCTATGGTAGACATATCATTCAACCTGGAAAATGTGAGTGCAATGGTTTTCTGTGAGAATCCCAAGAATTTTTTTGACATAAGAAGTTTCATCGGGTTTGAAAGCTATTACAAATGATTCAACTATTTCTTCTCCCACATAGTATCACCTCTTACGGTCATGACTATGAAGAGTGTACAATTCATATAAACATATTTTTTTGGGATGTATTATCAAGAGTTAATGGGAATACTCATGTAAACTCAGATAC
The DNA here is from genome assembly GCA_963277665.1 of Viscum album. Classification (NCBI taxonomy): domain Eukaryota; kingdom Viridiplantae; phylum Streptophyta; class Magnoliopsida; order Santalales; family Viscaceae; genus Viscum; species Viscum album. Next base: position 965,359,464 of record OY728155.1, read on the forward strand.
TAATTCTTTCGTTGTCAGGAAGATGTTATATTGTCTACCGTGATGCATTAGGAATCAGACAGGATAAATTTCTAATGTAGTGTGATCGAGAACAGTCTTGTGGATCCTTCCAGTTGATTCCTCAATAGAATAAATATCTTACAAACGACATCAAATTATCAACAGTAGTTCATGCTCTGTGTTGTTGGAGACATTAATAGTTGTTTGAGAGGTTCATTGTTTACACTGATTATAATAGATTCAAATATATCTCCACATAGTGGCACTTTAATTTATAGAAAAACATGTGGGTAAAATACCTATAGTCATTTAACATTGATCATATATATAACCATGGAAAGGGTAATGTTGTGGATGATTCTTTCAACCACAATTCACAGACACAAGTAATCGTGGTAGCCAGTAGTGAGTGGAAAATGATGGATTTATTTTCTGAAATGCATCTGGATGTTATAGACCAGTACAAACAACCAATTATTACATCTATTATAGTGAAATCCTCCCTTATGGAGTGAGGTTTCAATTAATAGTTATATGATCCAGAGGGGATCTTTTTTAGGGAATGAGTCATAGAAGAAAACCCTCCTCCAGGCTGCGATGTTGATGGCAGTGATACTCTACTCTATCATGGACAAATATCAGTGCCTACTAATATTTGGGAAGAGTTGATGGAGGAATATCATGATTTTGTATGGGCACATCATCCAAGAATTACTAAGATGCACATGGATATGCATTTTCAATACTAGTGGACAGGTATGAAAAAGAATATAATTGGTATCATTATTCAGAGATCCACCTATCACAAGGTGAAGGCAGCGAACCATCAACCTGTTAAACTCCTACAACCTCTATCCATTCCTCATAAGAAATATAACTATGTCACCATGGATTTCGTTATAGAATATACAAGATCTCCTTGAGGCATTGATGTTGTATGGGTGATCATCAATTATTTATCCAATGTCATGTACTTCATACCTATATAGGACACCTTCGCTATTAATGAGTAAGGGGGCCTTATTTTCAGGAGATATTTCAAATTCATGGCATTCCCCATTTTATCATGACAGACTGAGATTCCTTTTTTACATCGATATTCTAGAAAAGAAGCTTAGGTAATATTGTTCATAGGTATTTTGAGTACTCTATATCACCCAAGACTAAAGGGCATCCCGATTAGACCATTCAGGTGTTAGAGGGTGTTGCAGTCATTTAACCTTGATTATTTTGGAACATGGGAGAAACATATTCCTCTCATTGAGTTTACATATAATTACATATTTCAGAAACAATACAAATGGTCTCATAAGTGGACCTCTATGGAAGACCACGTTATCACCTCTACGCTGGATCGAAGAAGGTGAGGTTGCTCTTATGGGTCCTCAGCTGGTTTTGGAGAATTATGTGCATGTACCTCTAATTAATATGTATATGGTTATAGTGTAGTTATGATATAAGTCATATACTAACTGGGGTCACATACCTCTATAGTTTTATGGTGTTCATCAGGTCTTTCTGTGTGTTTCACTGAGCTCGGGTCATTGGAGAATCATGAGATAGGTAATGTTATCATTAGGATATGTTGTGTCGATCATGATAGTTAAGATAGTTGGGAAGGTATCTTATCGGTTGTTGTTACTTCAGAGGTAATGTGCCATACATGATGTCTTACATGCATCTCATCTTCTACATTATCATCTAGGCTCATCTCATTGGATTGATCCAAACTACATCAATCTTAAGGTTGGTGCATCCTTTGAGAAGCATCTGATCTGTATCATTGACAATAGTTGAAGGTTCTCTGAGGCAGGTATGTTCCGATGGTCTTAGTGTTATGGAAACACATATGCATGCTGGACGACACCGTTGATCAAGATATTTATGTACATGTGTAGTGGCCAAAACCTTTCTTAGAAGACATTCCATTACCCTCATAAAATAGACTATGTGACGATTTGCCTTAAGGTGGGGAGTTTGTAACATCCTAGCTTAAATCAAGGTCCAGACCGTTTAATTTTTTTGTCCAAATCCTTATTAAAACCCAATGTGTGTGCCCACACAGCCTGTTGCAGATCACAAGAAGCTATTAAATTATTTAAATTGTTGTACGGGATTTATGTAAAATAATACATCGATCCCTTCTGCATTGATCGGGTTATAATAATTAAAAATGACCAAAAGGAATAAAAATATTTTTAAATAAATAAAAAGAGATGAAAAAGGAATAAATCCAAATAATAAAATAAAAAGTAGAAATGAGATGAGTATGAAATAATTATAATTTGTTTTAACAATTTTTATTAATTTTTTATGTTTTCATTCTCTTCCATTTTATTCAATTTTTTTTATTCGTTAATTTTTCTTTATTTTATTTTTCTTATTTTCTCATTTCATTCTTTTATTCCTTTTTCCCTCTTCTTGTCCCCCACCCTCTCTATCGATTTCACCCTATGTCTAGGTGGTGCACACCCCCTTCCTCCACTTTATAAGATCATTCCACATCCTTCTCTCCATCATTTTTAAAGTCATCAAAAGCGTAGTGAAGCTAACAGTAAGGATAATATTCTACATCTAGAATTATTGGATTTCATCCACTCTATACCACACAATCTTCATTATAACATTTTTACCTAAAATTGTGGTTTTTCTAAAATCCCATGATTTCTTCTATCTTATGTCAAATAAATGGTTTTCACATGGTGTGGGATACACTGTTACAACAAGGTAGGTTCACTTTATTCTTTCCCATAATTTATTTGATTCATTCAATTCACATTGTTTTTCCAATTGTTGGTATCTAATTGAGAATCCCCAATAATGCATATTAATTTAATTAAATTGATTGTAATGATCCTTGTGACCATTGTTTTACTAGAACCCAGTTATTAATTTTTTTCCATGTCACTGGAAACCACTTTGGATGTGCTGACATAATTGGCCTATTTTACTTTTCACTTTGTGTGTTAAAATTATTAATTATGTCTGAATATTCAATAATTTGGGTTCATGTTTTAAATTGAATTAATTATTTATGATGGATCATAAACCATGAATTTTGTTAACATTGAAGTTATTTCATAAATAATTATTGATATAAGTCTTTTCATGTTTTACCATTTTTAAATGTATTGTCCTGATTGGTGCTATTCCTGATTAATATTTTGTTAATGTTATTACTCCTGATAGTTGGCCTTGAATAATTTGTATGTGTTGCACTAAAAGGCTAATTATATGACTAAAGATAGAAATATTTATCTGTGATATATATATATATTCCACTCTGGTTATTTTAAATAAATTCACGATGGGGAGCGAGTGTTGGTCCCGTTTAAAGAACCAAAAATTGGACTCTCCAAACTTGATAGGTTATAGAACATCGCTTTATGAAAGTGATGTTTTAGGCTCAATAGGAAAAGGTTTTCCCTTAGTTTTTCCTATACAATTTAATGACACCATTTACCTAAGGAGAAGATTAGGATAGACCCAATGGAAAGATGGAAATTCCAAGCCTTGGTTGTGACTATGTCCCTTATGTGTGATATTTGGTATGAACTCATGGTTACCACACCACAATCAATACCTAGGATTTTTTAATGGATCTCCATCGAGGATTTTTGTGGCATCAGATAATTGATTTGATGTACCATAGAAATACCTTCAGGAAGGGCTCAGACTCCACCTATGTAGTTGTTAATTTTAATATAAATACTTTATATTCTTTTCTTGATACAACATAAAATTTTCCTTATGATTTTGATCCCCTCTTGCTATTGTATTGTGCCTAGTTTTGATATGTGTTTCAGAACCTAAGCCAAAAAACATGATTTAGGGTATGCACTTTTACATTAGTTGTCATGTCACATAGGCCTTTCTAAATATATTTTTCTTCACTATGTATATCTTTTTGACATCTAACATAGGTCGAAGCAGGTGGTATGGGATGGGTTTCCACATTAGAAATTTGGACATGTTATAGTTTTTTTTATTATTTAAGTTGCCTACTTTTGTTATACATTAGCATACTACTATTTGTTTTCTACAAGAAATTGGAAGGTCTAGATACCTTGGGTTTAAACCTATAGGGATTATATCTCACATTCTGATCGGGAGCTTTTTGGTATCTCAATATAATTTATGTTCTTTGTTATATATACAGGGAAACGTCCCACTTTTGATGTGTGATTTTCATTGCTATTTTTGATTGAGATTTTTGGGAAAAGGATCGTGCCATGCTCGTGATATCCTGTTGTAGTTTCTTTTACGTATTTTCAGTCCTTACTAGCATGAATTCTATAGTTGTATCCCATAACCAAAAACATTTATTTATATTTGACATCATGAATTTTAATCATCATGGTATTAGTTATGAAATATCAGATCTTGAATTTATTATATATTTTCTTATTGGTTCATTTATCTAATTCTACTACATTTTGGTTCTTTTCTTATTACTTCCATTACTTGCTCTGCTATATTATTTTATTAAGATGTGCTATAATTCTTTACTATTAGGGAATAGTATCCCCATGAACTATCCCAAGGATCTCATTTCTAGACCCCAACCTCTCGAATTTTGGGAGATGCACTTGATGTATTGTGGCCCACCGCCTCAGTGCTTGTTTTTAGTGGCACTTGGGCCGAGAATCTATAGCTAAATTGAAAAAATATTATTTTATTTATACCCTATCATATAAGCCCAAAATATTTATTGAAATTTAAGGTACACATTTAGGATATTTCCTCTAATAATTTTATAAAACATACTACCTCTCTATGGGGTTCCCATGGTCATTTTACAAAGAAATACTTTGGAGTTTATTATTTTTAATAGATTATTAGAAAATAAATTTTAATAAAATATATAATTCTTATCCATTGTCTCAGATAAATGATTACATTTAACAATTCAATGGGTACAAATGGTTTTTAAATTATGAAATGTGATTTTATTAAATTCATCATTCAGTGAGACTAGGGTATATGAAACAAATATATTTTTGATTTTAGTGTGATCACTTTGAGTAATTCATTATGAAATTTGGGTTTAAATGAACCAGTGGATTTCATTGGGTAGTTGAATAATATTTTTTATCTATTTTTAAACACATTCATGGTTAACATTCTATATTTTAGCCTAATGTTATAATGAAATTTGGAAAATCATGGAATAAGTCTTCATGTTAAATTACAAACATTAGGAGAGAAATTTATTTTTTATAAGTTATTACCATTATCTTTCTATATTCATAAAATAAAATTCCTATTTAATATAGAGTATATGTATTTAATTATGTTAACTATATTTTAAGTACATGTAGTTATTTCTATAAAGGTACTCAACTATGTATTTTATATTTAATGTTTATTGGAAAATACTAGATACTATCATTACAATATCAAAATATACTCAACCTAGAATGGGATTCATGAAGAATGTGGATGGGTCAAATGAATTCGGTGTCATGAGAGGCAGGGGTAATGTTTGGGATTTTAGAGGACCAATTATTCTATCCTTTAGTGTATTCTTTGGCCCCAACAGTTCCCTAAAAGAAGAGGTTAGAGCCATGTCCACGTAGATTTCAATTTTCATGTTGTATAACATCAATTTTAAAGTGGTGGTGTTGGATTATCAAATCCTGGCGAGGGTTATTCTGGGAAAGGAAGGTGGTCAATGGCACCTTATATACATGGTGAGAAAATGAAGACACCTATTTACCCTAATAATCATCATCTAGAACATCTATAGGGAAGTAAACCATGAAACTAATAAACTATCCAGTAAGGGGTGCCCAGGAGATGGCCTCCCCATTTACTCCAACATAGGATCCTTAAAGAAGGAATTCTCTCTTATTGTACGCAGTGATGATCTAGGATTTCAATATTATTTCCCAACATAGGAACAACTCCTACAATTTTCATTATTCTAATAAAAAATGTGAATTTGATAGTGAGAGTAAATGGTTATTTTTATCCCTCTCTTAGTGGTTTTTGGCTCTGTGATTATATATCATAACCATATAATGGAATATCATTATAGAAAACCTTTTCTTCTTGAAAATAGTAATTAATCACATTATATTGGTTTATCTATTATGATATATACCATATAGCAATGGAGACACAATCTTCTTAGATTATGAAAGTTGTTTTATACCAATTAAAAAACCCTAAACTTTATATTTATTAATGATATATTTATATGAGGAATTGGTTTTTGGTTTAATAACTTATATTTTATAATTTTGATCATTCCAATGAATCTAGGAGGTGGAATTTGGTTCTATATTCCATTAATAGTAATAATAAACATAAAATAGTATATGTTTTGAATGATAATTGGAGATTGATTCTTAGGTTTTCCATGGATCTTCTATATAAACTATAGTGTTGTAATAATATATATTTTACCAGATTTGTGGGAATTAAATCTTATTTTTAAAATAATAAATAAATTTGGTTTATGTGACTCTCATCTTACATGGTATTCATGAATATTTTTCATGGAATTTGTAGGTCATTTTATTTGAAAACGTGGAATTTTTGACACTTCCATGTATCCATCATTTAGGGAACCATTTCAGAAGGTGATATGAATGGGGAATCACATTAATTCATGTGATGCATGAATTGGATATGGTATTAAAATGTGCATTGTAATACAAGACCTAATGTATGAAATGGTTGGGGTGCATCCTCATGGGTATATTATAGAAGTTTTATTTGATGCCAACGTGATGTTTCTTAAAAATATTCTTGGACAAAAATCCCTAGAACCTGATGCTCCCATTATCTTCCTCTTTAGTTGTCATGAACCGTCTTTGGGGCCCGTTCCTTGACTACCCCAAGCCCGCCTTCCATAGGCCAGGGGCTGGCGACTAGCACCAAAGGCATAAATCCTGATAACTTGGAAGGCATTGCCTTTGAAAAAGTAAACTAAACACCATAGAGTACAAGCGGAAGTAATACACTATGTACAAAAGAAAGTGCTGAAAAGTAAATGGGCTAGAATACAAACCCAACTGAAAGTAAAACTACAACTGAACGAAAGTACAACAGAAAAGACAACAGCTCGAAGAAAGGAAGTAGCTCTTGGGTCGTCCTCCTCAGATCCTACCTGAAGGGTAGGTACAGATAGCACAGCTCCAGGATCATCCACCACGGCTCCTACCTGAAGGGTATGTACATATAGCCTCCACAACGCTCTTGCCCGTCAACCTCCTCAGAGTATCGTCTTGCCATGAAGTCCACCTCCTGATAGTGACTCATCTTGAGGCCCACCTCCGGGTATCGTCGAGTTCTCGAACACTTGGCCTCTGTCAGTACTGCCTGTCATCTACAACCAACACAATGAGGTGCGGGCATAGCCCGTGCATGGGTGAGTATATGATACTCAGTAGGGACCCCGAGACCCTCAAGGTCACACTAAATCCAACAAGGATAACCACAAAGAAGGATCTCAACAGATAACCTTTACTTAGGTATAAGCCCATACTTATACCTAAGTTATCAAGTAACCCATATCAATCATGAGGAAACACAGATATTATGAAATCAATGGATAACCACTACCCAGGTATATTCACATACATATACCTAAGTTATGAAGTGACCCATCTCAAGAATGAGGTAAAGTCAAAGATCATAGACCCAGCTCAAACCAGGATTTTCATTATCGAAACCATAACTGCTGAATAGCCCCGTCTCTGGAGTGTACAGTGGTCCTATCACGACTCTGAGGTACTGCTCACTAACCTAAGATAGCTGAGGTACTCCTCTTGTTGAGTACCGCGGTCCAGCCACCCAAACACAGTAGTGCTTCCCGCAGAGGTATGCCACCCAAACACAGTAGTGAACACCCCCTAATAGCCTGCAGAGGTACTCTCCGGACAAGTACCGCGGGTCTTCATTGTCACAGAGGTAGTGCCCCATCCGCCATTGTTCTGAAACCAACAAAGTAGTGCTCCATCCACTGGGCTAGTCGACTCACTCCTAGTCGAGTCGATCAAGCAGTCGTCAGGACTTAGTCGGCTACACGGTCTCCGTACTCCGAACGCTCATCTTCGGGAGGGTATGCTCCATGAGATACAGGTCGATACTCTAAGTATCTCAAAGTCCATTGAAGATGTATCTCAATGTACCGCCTCGTCATAGGGGTCTCAACGCAATAGACGACGCGTCAATCGGACACCCGGTCTGTGAGTTATTCGCCTTTTCGTCCAAGGGGCCCGTTTGGTTTCGTGTGTGAGCCAACCCGGCCGTATCTCAACTGTACCCTGAACTCTCCTAGGGTATACTTATAGGGACCTATTCTCAACAAGATCACCAACTCCACTGACGATTCGTCAAACGGACGTCCAGTCTGAATGTTATCAGCTTTTCCATTCAAGGGGCCCGGTTGGATTTCGGGTACAATCCAACCCGACCATATTCCAACTATGTCCAAACCCCCAGCGAAGTATACCAAAATAACCGTCTCATCAATATGAATCCAAAAAAGTCGACGGCATGTCAATCAGACGTTTGGAGCTCAAGTTATAAGGGTTTCCGCTGCGAGGGCCCAGTTGGATTCATGTTTGATCCAACCCAGTCGTACTTCAAATGACACCGGTTAACAAAACCTGTCACACCATTGTGATCCATACAGAAAAAACACACGATATGGACTACCCATTGGTCCCAAATGGATAGACGGTGAAAAACTTTCATTTCACCGCATCATGCGCGAAGCAGGCCTCGTGGGGCCCACGCCTCAACCTCGACTTAAATATCCAAAATTAGTCTTGAAACATCTGTTGTAATTCCAGTGTCGCAACATCGTAGATGGTTCATCATTCTGATACCGTATGAGAGAGATGTGTCTGATACAAGATCCCGTAATAATAATAATAATATTATTATTCGGTGTTTTGTGGCCCAACACCACGAACTAGAATTTGGTATCCAACATTAGACTTAAATCGACCGTATTAATGACAGGATTATATCGCCACTGATAGCAAGCCAATCGGACGTCGCACACATGAGTTATGGTGGGTCAAGGATTTAATAATAATATTACATCTATTATTTTTCCGAGCTCTTTGTGTACCCGATCCAAAAACATGAAAAAGACATCCAATATTGGACTCATAAATTCCGTCTCGAAGTCAGGGTCACACTGCTGCAGATGGTTCGTGAAACCGAGGTTGCACGAAGAAGTTACGACATAAAAAGTGTTTTATCAACAAAAGTCATAATAACAATATTTTATTATTATTATTACTTATTTATTTTCTTTTTCCTTAACTCAAAATTCAATCAACGCATGGGAATTCATTTTCTACATGAGGATTCAACGTGGGCATTCATTTTCCATTTATTTTGTTTTTATTTTATATCCTTTCAATTCCATCTTCTCTCTCCAATCACATAACTTATTCATTCACAATTTCACGCCACCTCTCCTGCGAACCCCAGCGGCCAACCTCTCACACCCGCTGTATTCACCAGAACCATCACGGCTGCCTTCAGCCTGCCGCGCCACTGTTGTCTTCAACGTAAACCCTGATGCGCCCGCTCCCGCAACACCTGCTTCCTCACACGACTTCTCCCCATGACCTCCACCAGCGACCTCCGCCTTCCGCACTCCATTCCGACTTCGATTTAACTCGGAAAAAAGATACGAACACATATTCATGATCCTCGGGTCGAGATCTTCGTGTCTGTATATCGCGCTCAGGGAAACATTGAGTTTCCAGCATCAATAAATATATGGACTCCTCCTTCCGCGATCCATTGCTGCTTCGTTCCAAGCCCGAAAAATAAAACGATCACATATTTGTGATCCTTGTGTCGAGGGCTTAAGATCCATATATTGCGCTCAACAAAACTTCATGTTTCCAGCATCAATAATTATTTGGCATTGAAGAACGCACGAAAAACATGTGAAGAATAAAAAGAAAAAGGAGAATGGTTTATGTGCGGGACAATGTCCATGATCATTTGGTCATCATCATCTTGAATTTAAGATACGAAGAATCAATAAAACGAATTCAATCATATATAAAAACCCCTACCTCGAAAAGACATTGCACGTCGTTGAGTCGTGAAAGTTGAACGTCGCGGTAGAATGGCGTTGTGAATAAGGAATAGAGAGTGACGACGGTCGTTGGTGTTCGTCGCTTCCGCCATTGTAGAAGTTAACCCGAAGAAGAATCGACATCTCCTCTCATGTCACATGAAGAAGAGGATAGAGGGTGCCTCATCGTTCTTCATGGAAGGGTGTTTCGTTCTTCGCCGGAGGTTTCAGTGTTCATTAACGATGGAGGAAAACCCATCTTCCTCCACAAAGCTCTCTCTCAAGAGGGTTCTCCCCACTAAACAAAAGCCAACCCTATTAAAATATGAATCCATCATATTTTAATTAATCTTCCATGACATTCAAAATTTGAATAACTTAATTCATTAATTGGGTAGGTTTCATTAATTAAACATGTAGTTGGATAAAGTTATAGTGAAATAGGAAGTTGGAAGAGGAAGGGTCACATAAGTTAAAGTTGAGTTACAAAATTAAAGCGGGAAGTGAGTTATGGGAGGTCAAGGGGGTTATGGGAAGATCAAGGGGGGGTTAGGGTCTCGTGGGGCCCCCCCTCCCACATATCAACACATGGGATGTTGGGTGGTTGGGGATCCCACCAACAACTTCCCATCGTATAATTTAACTACCTTGGTTAAGAAAAATAAAATTGATCACAATTTTATTTATTTCATCCTTAAACCCCAAAATTTAACTTCTTCTCTCAAGAAAACGCACCTACGGTAAATGTCCTCTTAAGAAAATACCGGCACTGCGAGTACATCAGTGTCCTCAGATTTCAATTCCGGGAACCGATTCAAAAGATAGAAAAACCTGCTCGTTCGTTCCCTGAACGTACCCGAGCTAAACTTTGGAAATTGATTCCGGGCTCACCGGGACTCGGAATCATACTCCCTCAGAAACTGCGTTCTTGTAAAATATGAAATAAAATTAAGAAAAAATTTCCCTTGATTTTTACGAGTATATACATTACTCCCACCTTAGGGCTTTACGTCCCCGTAAAGCTTTAACACAAACTAGGGATACAAAAGCGGTATTGAGCACATATTTCAGCCTTTCCCTCCCATGTGCTCACATGGAGGTTCTCATACTCCCAGTTAAAGCGCTCCCAAGGAATTGACCATCCTCATAGGATCTACTCCTATCGATCCTCAATCTCCAATGGAACCTCCGTGCATGTCTCCCTGTCATCGACGTCCAACTCCCTAAGGTCGATGATGTGTGAAAGATCTTGCATGTATCTCCTCAGCCGAGGTACGTGGAAGATTTCATGCACCCGGTGCAACTGATGTGGAACGGTGAAGCGGTAAACCACCTCACCTACCCTGCTGAGGACCAAGAAAGGTCCGTTGAACCTCAGAGGTATCTCATCGCCTCGGCTACATCTCCGTAAACCTCGTCGAGGTGAGACCCGTATAAGAACATGGTGGCCATCCTCGAACTCTAGAGGTCTCCCTTTCCTGATTAGAACTGAAACTCAAAACTCCTTCTTCCATGAGGGTAAGGTTGGCCGACCAAAGAATGATCGGCTACACCCTCCCATGCACGATTTTATCTTGTGCTGCCTGGGGTTTCCTTTTTTCCGACCAAGGAAAACCCATCCCGATGTTTGCCTAATACCGTCAATCCGTGTATGAACTGTGGATCCAATACATATCAGACCAACGTCGTAAGGCCTCGACGCTTCCACTAAGAGATTCCAACCAAAACTCTCACCTCATGGGTCAGATCACATTGTCGGCGTAAATGTGATTATCGAGTCTCCTCCAAAGGTATCTCTATACGTGATGGTCAATTCTATGGTTTTAACCGAAAACTCTAGGTCTGGGACAAGATTCTTGGAAGGAAGGAATGATTCGTATCAACGTCTATTACTACGATAGCTAGTAGTGGACACAGACTATCTCTCGAATCATTCTTAGTGCCATTGGGTCACACTACTTGACCGCATGCAGTTACTCTCTTCCCCTTCCCTCCACGTCTGCTACTCTGCAGATTTATCCATCCTTAACATTTCCTCTTTTTGAAACATTCGCATGCCCAAATCTCAGAGACTGGAACTAGTTCTCATCTTCCCACTGCTATCATTCACTGGATATAACCAATCAGCCAAAGAACATTCAACCACAAAAGCTCTTTCTAACACACTAACATGAATAGGAATGCATAGAGAAAAGAGTTCTTACCAGAATATCCTTTAAACACACCTCGCTTTGAGGTACGAGATCTAAAGCACTGTTCATATCGCAGTCATCAAGTACTAAGAACGATCGGTACGCCTCGATGAATACTCAGCTATCAACTCGTCATCCTGCCGATGTTGTATAAGCTCAAGAAAACATTCAGCCACCTCCTCAAGCTAGTCCTCAGCTGCCTGTGAGTTGGGCTCGCCTCGGAACTTGATGGTATCTGATGTTAGAACATGTGTAAGGCAGTAATCCTACATGTGTCACCTACCGGTACCACCGGTTGTAACTACATACCAACAGGTAGTGATGTATAGATGACACACTACCCGAAGGGACTATCTCAGGCATCAGTCCACGTACCGAAGCCTCATCGATATGCAGACCATCCTCATGTTCACTCACTGGAAATCACTAGTAGCCAAGTCCACCAACCAATCCACTGGTGCCTCAGCTAGGTGAAAAACTCTAGCAATCCCCTCCATCCAGTCCTCTGCTGTCAGGGAATCTACCTCGCCTCGTAACCTCGGAGGCCGCTGCTGCTGGAACTCATGCATCGTGCTCTTCCAGCGTGCACAGTTCGCTATTATGGATGGTGGAATCTGCTACTCATCAGGTGGTGGTGCAGCTGGTACACCACCCGAGGGTGTCAACATAGCAAAAAGGGCCCACACCAGAGCCTTGTCGCTTGGTGGGCCGTCATCGAGTTCTCTCTCAGAACTCCAACTGACTGTCTGCGTGGAGACATCCTGAACAGATGTGTCACGGACAACATTTATACCTGGTGACCTGACCTGGTTTGAGGTGACATTAATACTTTTGAAACACACACGCAATCAGTGTTTTCGTGTACAATGTCGGAAATCAGTAGTCAGGGTCCTGGTGTATGGATTCGTCGGCCGCCACACCAACACTGGACTCCCTGAACTGAAGACCACACTCGATACCCTTAACACTATTGATTCACATAGAAAAAGGTCCTAGTCCTGAGTTCTGTGGTAGATTCGAACTCCTATGATACCAATTTGTCATGACCCGTCTTTGGGGCCCGTGCTGTGACTACCCCGAGCCCGCCTTCCATAGGCCAGGGGATGGCGAATAGCACCAAAGGCGTAAATCCCGATAACTGGGTAGACTTTGCCTTTAAAAAAGTAAACTAAACACTACATAGTACAAGTGGAATAAAAACCCTAAATACAAACGAAGGTGCTGAAAAGTAAATGGTCCAGAATACAAACCCAACTGAATGTACAACTACAACTGAACGAAAGTACAACAGAAAAGACAACAGCTGGAAGAAAGGAAGCAGCTCCTAGGTCTTCCTCCTCGGATCCTACCTGAAGGGTAGGTATAGATAGCACAGCTCCTGGATCGTCCACCACGGCTCCTACCTGAAGGGTAGGTACATATAGCCTCCACAATGCTCTTGCCCGTTAACCTCCTCCGAGTATCGTCTCGCCGTGAAGTCCACCTCCTGATAGTGACTCGTCATGAGGCCCACCTCCGGGTATCATCCAGTCCTCGAACACTCGGCCTCTGTCAGTGTTGCCCGTCATCTAAAACCAACACAATGAAGTACGGGCATAGCCCGTGTACGGGTGAGTATATGATACTCAGTAGGGACCCCGAGACCCTCATGGTCTCACTAAATCCAAAAAGGATAACCACAAAGAAGGATCTCAACAGATAACCTTTACTTAGGTATAATCCCACACTTATACCTAAGTTATCAAGTAACCCATCTCAATCATGAGGAAACACAGAGATTATGAAATAAACGGATAACCACTACCCAGGTATATGCCCATACATATACCTAAGTTATGAAGTGACCCATCTCAATCATGAGGTAAACACAAAGATCTTAGACTCAGCTCAAACTAGGATATTCAATATCGAAACCGTAACTGCTGAAGAGCCCCGTCTCTGGAGTGTACAATGGTCATATCACGACTCCGAGGTACTGCTCACTACCTAAGACTGCTGAGGTACTCCTCCTATCGAGTACCACGGGCCAGCCACCCAAACACAGTAGTGCTTCCCGACAAGGTATGCCACCCAAACACAGTAGTGCACACCCCCTAATAGCTTGCAGAGTTACTCAACGGATGAGTACCACAGGTCTGCACTCTCACACATGTAGTGCTCCGTCCGCCATGGGTCTGCACCCAACAAAGTAGTGCTCCGTCCAGTGGGCTGATCGACTCACTCCTAGTCGAGTCGGTCAAGCAGTCGTCAGGTCTCAGCCGACTACACTGTCTCCATACTCCGAACGCTCGTCTCCAGGAGGGTCCGCTCCACGAGCTACAGGGCGATACTCTAAGTATCTCAAATTCCCATGAAAAAGGATCTCAAAGGACCGCCTCATCATAGGGGTCTCAATGCAACAAACGACGCGTCAATCAGACACCTGGTCTGTTAGTTATTATCCTTTTTGTCCTAGGGGCCCGGTTGGTTTCGTGTGCGAACCAACCCGACTGTATCTCAACTGTACCCCGAACTCTCATAGGGTATACTCATAGGGATCGATTCTCACCATGATCACCAAAGCCACTGACGGTTCGTCAAACGAGCATCCAGTCTGAATGTTATCAGCTTTTCCATTCTAGGGGCCCGGTTGGATTTCTGGTACAATCCAACCCGGCCATATTCCAACTATGTCCTAACCTCCGGCGAAGTATACCAAAATAACTGTCTCATCAAGAGGAATCCAACAATGTCAATGGCACGTCAATCAGACGTCTGGGGCTCATGTTATAAGTGTTTCCGCTCCGAGGGCCCGGTTGGATTCATGTTCGATCCAACCCAGTCGTACTTCAAATGACACAGGTTAACCAAACCAGTCACACCATTGCGATCCATATGAAAAAACACAGGAGATGGACTACCCATTGTTTCCAAACGGATAGCCGGTAAAAAAGTTGCATTTCACCACATCATGCGCGAACCGGGCCTCATGGGGCCCACGCCTCAACCTCGACTTAAATATCCAAAATTAGTCTTGAAACATTTGTCGTAATTCCAGTGTCGCAATGTCACAGACGGTTCATCATTCTGATACCGTATGAGAGAGATAAGTCCAATACAAGATCCCGTAATAATAATAATATTATTATTATTCGGTGTTTCGTGGCCCTACACCACGAACTAGAATTTAGTATCCAACGTTAGACTTGAATCGACCATATTAATGACAGGATTATATCACCACTGACGACAATCCAATCGAACGTCGCACGCATGAGTTATGGTGGGTCAAATATTTAATAATAATATTATATCTATTATTTTTCCAAGTGCTTCGGGTACCTGATCCAAAAACCCGAAAAAGACATCCAATATTGGACTCATAAATTCTGTCTCGAAGTTAGGGTCACACTGCCGCAGACGGTTCGTGAAACCGGGGTCGCACGAAGATGTTACGACATAAAAAGTGTTTTATCAACAAAAGTAATAATAACAATATATTATTATTATTATTACTTATTTATTTTCTTTTCCTTAACTCAAAATTCAATCAACGCATGGAAATTCATTTTCTACATGAGGCTTCAACGTGGGCATTCATTTTCCATTTATTTTATTTTTATTTTATATCCTTTAAATTCCATATTCTCTCTCCAATCACATAACTTATTCATTCACGATTTCATGCCGCCTCTCCTGCGAACCCTAGCGGCCAACCTCTCGCACCCGTTGTATTCGCCAGAACCGTCGCGGCTGCCTTCAGCCTGCCATGCCACTGCTGTCTTCACCGTAAACCCTGATGCGCCCTCTCCCGCATCACCTGCTTCCTCACACGACTTCTCCCCACGACCTACACCACCGGCCTCCGCCTTCCTCACTCCATTCCGACTTCGATTTAACGAGGAAAAAATATACGAATGCATATTCATGATCCTTGGGTCAAGATCTTCGTGTATGTATGTCGCGCTCAGGGAAACATTGAGTTTCCAGCGTCAATAAATATTTGCACGCCTCCTTCCGTGAGCCATTGCGGCTTCGTTCCAAGCCTGAAAAATTAAACGATCACATATTTGAGATCCTTGCGTCGAGGGCTTCGCATCCATATATTGCGCTCACCAAAACTTCGTGTTTCCGGCATCAATAAATATTTGGCATTAAAGAACGCACGAAGAACACATGAAAAATAAAAAGAAAAAGGAGAATGGTATATGTGTGGTATAATGTCCATGTTCATTTGGTCATCATCATCATGAATTTAAGATATGAAGAATCAATAAAACGAATTCAATCATATATAAAAAACCCTACCTCAAAAAGACGTCACACGTCGTCGAGTCGCGAAAGTCGAACGTCGCGGTAGAACGGCGTTGTGAAGAAGGAATAGAGAGTGACGACGGTCATTGGTGTTCGTCGCTTCCGTCGTAGTAGAAGTGAACCCGAAGAAGAATTCACGTCTCCTCTCTTGTCACATAAAGAAGAGGATATAGGGTGCGTCGTCGTTCTTCGTGGAAGGGTTTGTCGTTCTTCGCCAGAGGTTTCGGTGTTCTTTAACGATGGAGGAAAACCCCTCTTCCTCCACAATGCTCTCTCTCAAGAGGGTTCTCCCCACTAAACAAAAGCCAACCCTATTAAAATAAGAATCCACCTTATTTTTATTAATCTTCCAAGAAATTAAAAATTTGAATAACTTAATTATTTAATTGGGTAGGTTTCATTAATTAAACATGGAGTTGGCAAAAGTTAAAGTGAAAGAGGAAGAGGGAAGAGGAAGAGTAACATAAGTTAAAGTGGAGTTACAAAATTAAAGAGGGAAGTGAGTTATGGGAGGTCAAGGGGGTTATGGGAAGATCAAGGGGGGTTAGGGTCTCATGTGGGCCCCACCTCCCACATATCCACAATGGGAAGTTGGGTGGTTGGGGGTCCCACCAACAACTTCCCATGGTAGAATTTACCTCCCTTGGTTAAGAAAAACAAAATTGTTCACAATTTTATTTATTTCTTCCTTAAAGCCCAAAATTTAACTTCTTATCTGAAGCAAACACACCTATGGTAAAAGTTCTCTTAAGCAAATACCGGCGCTCCGAGTTCATCAGTGTCCTCGGATTTCAATTCCGAGTACCGGTTCAAAAGATAGAGAAACCCACTCGTTCGTTCACGGAACGTACCCAAGCTAAACTTCGGAAATTGATTCTGGGCTCACCGGGACTCGGAATCAGATGCCGTCAGAAATTGCGTTCTTGTAAAATCCGAAAGACAATTAAGAAAAAGTTTCCCTTGAATTTTACGGGTCATTACATTAGTATAGTGGGGTGATAGAACACCATTGAGTTATGTAGGAACATTTTCATACAATGAACTATTCATCTATACCCATAGATACCTATGAATTTCAAGGCATTACTATAACCACATGGGTAATAATCATCCAAAAAATAAAAAACATATCAGGAAGGGTATAGAGGATTAATTGGTGAAAGGAAAATACATTTACAGTATTTATTTATTTTCATATATATGTTTTTTTCATATTTAATGCATTGGTGATCTTGAGAATGGAATTAAATGAATTTTGTATCTTTTAATAATTCTTCTTATATCATAATGAATCCCTTGAAGGGTATCAAAATAATTTTATGTGATTATATTTATTAAATCATACATGATTTAAAGAAAACATAAAAAATTGAGAATTGATATATTGATATATTGAATACTAGAAATTCATAATTAAATTAACTTCTGTTAAAAATTTGAGTTTTTTTAATGGTCATTTATATTCTATAAAAAATAATTAACCATACTCATAAGTGTTCTATATGATAGCCATTTTTATTTACCATTACATCGATTGGTCTATGTAAGTGAAAATTTATTTTATTCTTATATAGTGTAGTATGTATAATAGTTATCCAAAGAAACCTTTACTTTGAAAATATTTTTTTAAATTCCCTTATTGTTTTACCTTTATATATAGGTGTCTATGTGAATTTAAAGGTAGATTAAATTTCCATAGATTGGCCTATATAATGTTACTGCACATTCACCCTAAAAGACAATATTATATGTAATGTCCATAGAACATTACCTTTTTAAGATATTATCATTTTAAATGTTTTATGGTGTAACCTTTATATTAATGGGTATGAAAAATGGTCACTCAAGTTTTCTATTACAGGAAAAAAAAGCGATATGAATAAAGGTAAATAATGATACCTTTACCTAAAAGGGTTTTTTGTGTTATGGTAAATAGAATCTTTCAAAAAAAAAATTACATATACTTTAAATATTTTTAGAAATTATAATAATTTGAATTATTGGAGTAATTATAAATTAATAAAGGTTTTAATAATTAAATAATAAAAAAGGATTATATATAATTAATATATGAATATGAAATATTAATTATTTAATAGTCCTTAAATATTAAATATTGTTATTTGAAATTCTCATTAAATAAATTGTACTACATGATTTATGATCTATAAATAAAATTTTGACAAATAATTCTTTAGTGGTAATTTATAAATAGTTAGTAATAGTAAATTAATGGGAAAATATGAGAAAACAAAATTATTATTTATTCATTAATTAATTAATTTTAATTGTTAAACATATTTGGGGTTATTTGGGTTATAATTTAATCCATGTAAAAATAAATTTTATGATTGGTTTGGTCATGGTTTAAATATTTTTATATATATAAATGATAAATATTTATAAAACAGAAATTAGACTATCAATTATTTATAACTATTAAAATAAAATATAATAAAAAATATCATTTAATGTATCATATGAATGACTTAATATTATAATTAATATAAAGGGATTATATTAATCATTTTTGGTATGTCCATAATGGTGAGATTAATTATAAAATGATAAATATTGTTTTTTTGAATTTTTCATAAATAGTTATCTGATGCTTATAAATTTGAATTGTTCATTTATTTAAAAGTATATTCAATGTTCTTTTGAGAGTCATAAATATTTTATATTATACATCATTTGTAATTTTGTTTTAATGTTATGCTCCCTCAATGAAATATATCCCTTCATTACATTATAGGTACGATAATGAATTTATTGTTACATATACCTTGACATACTTTTATAATTAATGTTATTATTTTAAAATCATCGATTAAACATAGAATATGCATATTAGGTATTGTGTTATGATTAATTATATTTTATATTATGTAAATAATCCTTGATTAGATTGATGTGGGGTGGTCCACCAACCATCCTAGAGGATTGTGCATTATCTAGAATGATGAATGGGGTATGAAATTTATTAGTCTCTGGTTACACAGGTGGAAATTTTCATCCACAAATAACTCTATGATTTTACAAGTAAATTTAATGCAACTTACATATATGAATCATTTGGATATTAGTAAAAATACTTGACTTCTCTTTTTAGGTGAGTAACAAAACATTTTTTATTGTGTAATGATTTACACATCATTATAAAGTAAACGAATATATTTATTTTATGGAATACGATTTATAACTAATTCTCTATAAGTATGAATTCAAAGGGAATAACATAAGATAATGTGGTGAGATTAAATCCACTTAAAATACTAAATTACTGAATCCTTATAAATAAGAACTTATCATGAATTTAGTCATCCAACTGGGTAGGTTAATTGAAATTTAGGTTCCTATGGTTTTTATTATATAAAGAAATTATGAAATATATAACATTATAGTGTACAAGGTTTGTCTATTCCAAACTATAATGCCTCTATATTTTTATAGTATGTTCATGGTGTTTTCATTTATTTACTCTTTTTTGAAAAACCCAAAGAGTTAGGATACTAGAGGAATAGAGTTGTTTTTATACAAATTATGGATAGGATAAATAGTTGATCTATTAGTTATCTATGAGTAATATATGATATAATTAAGAAGATTACTGAACAAAATAACAATGTGGTAAGAGAAATGGAAAATAAAACTCATTTCTATATGAAATATAGATCTTGTTTTACTAATTGATATGAGTTGAATTAGATGAGGATATCATTTTACTACAAACATTTTAATAAAAGTTTTTATTATATTGTAACTAAAAATGATACTCATATAATAAAATCATAAGTTGTAGATGAATAAAATCATCATGTTAAACATTAACCTTGAGATTAATACTTGAATGTAGAAGATTAATGTATGATACTCACATTGTTGGTAAATTAAGTAATGATCTTGTGAAATACATGTTCTTAAAAGAATATTATTAAATAAAATTCTATGTGCTAAACCTATATCTTCCTAAGTAACCTAGTGTTGAATATTTTTAAGAGGATAATATACAAATTATAGAATTATTAAATGATACATTTGATGTTTCAAAATGTGTTAAATAAAAACTATCTTATGGGATTTTATTGAGTGCTTATAAATTTTAAGTTGGACATGACATACCAGAGACTATGTAAAACATGATATTTACTTATGTTGTATTCTAGTTATGTAAATAATTATAATTTCATCTATGTAACAGATCCAATTTATATAGAAAATCATTAAAATATTACCCAATTTTTTCAAACAGTTGAGAGTAGATATACTAAGAACATGTTGTTTGGTTTTTAGGAAAATGTTAACAGTATAAATGGGTAAAAGATTGATATAAATGAAGAACATTTTCTTGGGTTTTAAATCAATTTTTCTTCATGAAGTTATCAGATTTCATGAAATCATGGATGTTAAATCAAGAAGAAGAAAAGAGTATTAGTTCCATGTGATGGAATTTTGTGGATTACCAAGAGAATAATAAGAAACCAAGCAGAATATTCATATAAATTTTATAGAAAACAAATATTTTATTCTGATAGTTATATTTTACAAAATGTATGTTTTAAAATAGTATTAGATATATAGGTGCTCATAATATGATAAATAATTATTGTTTGGAGACTGAAGTTTTATTTCTCATAATAAACAATATTAGTTTCTACATTTATATCATTGATGTTTCAATATTTGACTAAATTATATTAATATGTGTATTTTATGTTACATTAATCTTATAAACGTTTGTAAAAAAATTAATAAAAATAATTGGTTTTTTTAACACACGTAGTTAATGATTTATATTATTTTATAACATGCATTATGGGAAAATAAAAAAATAGTTATTCTGATTAGTGAAATTATCGATTTGTATTTTATGGAAATTATTTTGAAATATTAATGAATTTAATAAATTTTTACCTTATATTCTTAAGGTGTTTACTATCGATGAACTAGAAATATGAAATGTTGATTTTGATGTTGTGTAGAGAATAAAGTATGAAAACAATGAAAAAAATGAAAAAGTGAGAATTAATGGGTTAAAAAATGTTTTTTAAGAAGCCAATATATGTTATTTAAATCATAATTTTGTTAATAATTAGGAATAATAATTATATATGATGATCTTATCCATAATACCGGACATAGTTTAGAAAGCACCATAGAATGTCCATGTTTGGTATAAGTATTATAAAAATCGAATTTTTTGTTTTTAAATGTATAATATAACTTATGTATATCTTAAAAGTTTTATGGATATAATTTCTTTCAAAATAAATGGATGAATTAATAATTCTTTTATATTTCATTAAAATATTAATATAAATATTTTTTATATAAAATTTTTATTTTTAAAATATTTTATCAATACAAAATTAATCTAAAAAAAGAACGAGTATCATCATATCATCTATCTCTTTTGATATTATATTTTATTAGAAAACAATGATTTATTATGAATCGATTGAGGTGATTAATTTTATATACACGTTTTGATATTCATCAGATTCAACAATATATTTTTGAGAAAAAGATAAGTATGAAAAATATTTATCCGTGATAAATATTTCATCAAGATGTACTTAAAATATAAGAGAATGTGTTCCCACCCCTGATTGGTGATATATTTAAAAAAAATATTTTTTTCGAATAAAATACTTCCAACACATATAATAACATATATTATATCTAAATTATTTTTTATTGGTTAATATTTACACTAGTAGGATGTAAAAATTATCCATAATCACAATGTAGTTTATGTATATTAATAATATATATAAAAATAATATTGATTATAAGAAGGTTGTGGATGTATTTTTTTGGAAATTTATTAGTTAAATGTTAACAAACAAAGTATTAAACTATTTTATGATTTTTGTGGTTTAAACATAATATCCTAAAGAGTATACAATATGTGGTAATAAATAAAAAAAATTACATATTTACTATAAATTATAGTGCATAAGTGGATATCATTTATTCATACAGAATTATACTAGTAAGATTAAAATTTTGATATGACTTTATCCAAAATATATATTTTGATATAGTGGTAAAGATAAATGTAATGTGTTACATTAGTTAGCATAAAAAATGTTTCGTTTTCATAAAATGTTTTAGGATGTACTGGAAAACATAATGTTGGTAGTTATATTATTTCAATGGAAAGGTGCTATATAGAATGGGTTCTAAGTATGACCATATTGAACTTATGAGTTTTATGTATAAAATATATGTTACCATTTGAAATTTGATGTTATGAGGTTAAATATTTCTTCGTATTTTTGAAGAGTTGAATGTTAGGAATTTGATTTTTATATATCACCATTATTAAAACATTCGTCATTCATAAATTTCTCTCACTAGAGAGTAAGTGGTATGGTTTTTTCATATTATCACATAGATATGTGATAATAATTAGATATAATGTAATGAGTTAACAAAATTATAAAATGTGGTAAATATATAAGGCTCATTTAGTAGTTTATCATATATGATATGAATGAGTGGTGATTGTTTTTTAATTTTTAAATATTCATAAAGAGTATTGATTATATTAAATGTATCAAAATGTATAAAATGAAATATGTATTTTATCATTTATAAGTATTGGATACATTAATGTATATATAGATATACATTTTTTAAAGAATACTGAAACATATCTTCTCAAAGAATGATTTTGAGTTATCCTTAACGAATTTTTGTCTTAGATTATTATATATTATGATTAAATTGTAATGTTACTATGAAAATTATTCTTATATTGAGAAATGTAATATTCAATAGGGAATAAAAAATGAATAGTATTCATTGTGTGCACTGGATAACACATTATGTATAGAACAGAGTGTCGTTTAGATGTCATTGGCATACTATGGTTTCATGGATCTTATTTGAGACCTCATTAATTAAGGATGATGATATACCTAGCATGATAACATTCAAACTTTTATAACCCACCTACATAAATAAGGGGGAGGTTTAATATAGTGCTAATCATGTCATCATTTGGAACATAACCATGAAGATACTCATCCTCTCATATAAAGCGTATAACATCTGGGACCTTGATTGAGATAGACTGTGGAGTGTATAATCTCTCCTATATATACCATATAATATGATTATCGATATAGATAAGATAAATGTGAATCACTTCCCAATAAGGGTTAATAACATGTGTTGTATTCATGAAGTAGGTTATTATATACTCTATGTTTTGAAAACAATTGAGTATTCTAAATGTAATTGGCACACTATTTGTACCATGGTTGTTCAAGGTCTCGTAAAAAGATAAGATATGAGATTTAACATTTCATATGTTATTTACTGGTGGAAAAATTTATAGATATACAAGTGTTTTATGGGGATCAGTCAAGATCCTTTTATTGATAATGTACAATTTTGATCTTTCTTGAATCATCTATTATCCAATAATTATGAATGAATTGATCTTTTTTCAGTTTTCTATGTTTTAAAAGGAATTTTGGTTCACCCTTTTTAGATTAATGAATTTGGATTGAGTTTGATTATTTTTATTCTCTTAAAAAGTTTATTGTAATAAAAAATGTTTTTTGGGTGGGTATCCACAAGGAATTTTATTTGACATAATACAATATTATGTTAATTATATATTTCCATTAATATTTTAAAAAAATATCAAAAAATTGTTTTTTTCATTTAAATTTAAAAGATATTTTATATGACACAATATATGATTAATTGTCCAAAATTTGTTGATACTTCAGTGAAATAGAATGATTGAAAGAGTTCTATGACATTATGGGTATTTTTTATATTATATAAATTGGTGCGTTTTATGAGTTCTGCATTACATGCCATGCATAACTATATTACATGGAATTTATTTTCCATTATCATCAATGAAATGTGTGTATAAACTCATCCACACGTCTATCATCTAAATAATTTTTTCACAAGATGAAATTCATGGGGATTTCCATTCATTCATGTAATACTTGAACTCGATGATGTATTATCTCATGCCTTTTAATGAATGACTTGATAAATGAAAAAGATGTGGGTAATTATCATGGATGTATTTATCCACTTAAATATAATTTTAGTGTAAGGTGTGTTCATAAAATTTCTGTAAAAACCTCCCTAGAACCCAAATCACTATTCTTATCACTCCTTATAATAGTGAGGTGCTAGAAAACCATAGGGTGATGGAATAACTTTTTCACTTGAGGAATGATTCTACATGACATTAGGATACCAAAGATGGTCGGAGGATTTTATATACTAATCAATTTTTCATAATCAAATTTCTCAATTAAGACTAATATAGCTTCACAGGATTCTATTTTGAATGGTACACATGTTTATAGTATTTCTATATTTATATTTATATATGATGTTAATATTTCTTTTCTGGGAGATAATTGTAAATATATAAAATATCATTTACAAGTTCTAATAATATTTATTAAACCATAAAAAATATATCATAAATTTTTTATCTTATCAATATTTCATAATTTTGTCATAAAATAGTTAATGAAAAAACAAATATTTATTCATGATTGTATCATCATTCATGAGAGAGATAATAACTATGAATTTACTATCTTTTTATGGTCGATGGGATTCCACTTTTGTTACAATCCAACTTACTCTCTTTCACGGATATCATTACCATGTTTTCCATTACGCATTCACAACATGATAGTCCTCAAAGGGTTAGGCACCACTCTAGGATATTTATTCATGATTTATAATTCCAACATTCACATGGTGCCCCCTTTTTTGTTGTATATGTTTCAAGGTAAAAATTTTCAAGAGTCTCCCTTGAAAAATTCTTTATATGGTGGGACTGGTAGGTTATTTCTAGCGGCATATTTAGTACAACTCATAAAATGTCCTCTATAGTTCCTATCAAATTCAAAAAAAACATTATCTTTTTTATAGGTGGTGGAAAACCAAGTACCGATACTGATAAAATATATTTTTCCATCATGATGTTTCTCCTTATAAGTTCTCATATCTATGTAATGGGTTTATTTTACACATCCCCTCGATCATCACTTTATTTAGGTATATGTGGTTTGGTGCAGTCAAGTAGACATCAGATACAGAAGTGCAGTCCCTATATCCCCTATCTATTCCCCATTAGGTGTAACTGAATAGAAGTTACAATTATTTCACTAGAACTATTTTTATTGATTCCATGATTTCCTTTATAGTTGAATCTTTTGAAAAGACTATATTCCTCATGACTGATGATCTAATCCCTATATAATTTGATTCTCTTTTTCCACTATTGTGAATTTGTACATGGATACTCAAAATACAATTTAATGATGTTTATACTATATTTCTTATTGATTTGGTTTTTGGTCATTTGGTGGTATCTGTATATAATATTTTATAACTTTATCTCTATATCCAATTTAACCCCCTCTTGGTGAGTGATGTCAAATTTAATGTAGCTCCTAAAAATCATAAGTCCATATGGTAGAGTCATTAATTTCATTGAATATATTCCACGAAATTAATAAATGTGGTCGTGAATCAGTCTGTAAATTTATTAAAATCTATTATATTCTAATTTCATTTTTAACACATTATTCATGAGTACTAAATATCATATAAAATTTATAGAATTATATATGGAATAAATAAATCGTTAATTTCATCAAGATGAGGGATCCAATTTAGGAATATTAGGATCTAAAAATGAGGTAGTTCAACCTATGTTATGCACATTTATCCAAAATTAGTTTAATTATCTTATCCTACATTAAGGGAAAGACCCAAGAAGATGAACCATGAGAGAACATGTATTAAAGAAGATTAGTCAGTGTTTTTTAGTGATCTGATGCTCCAAGGATTGTATTTTTGTGTTTATTGAATATGTATCTTGTTTATTGGGGAATTGGTTTCATGTAAATGGATTTTATGAATTCCTAGATAACCCATTAATGATGATTTATTTCAAAATAATAAAAATCGATTTGTTGGAGTTTGGAAATGAGATGAAAACAAGATGATATCATTACTATCATTACTCGATCATTGAGAGGTTATGATACAATAAGATTGATTATTTATCACATATCCTAGATTATAAATTTCAACCATAATAATGATTTTTATACTATATATATATATATTAGTGATGTTATATATCTATTAGATATTAAATAATCGTGGTTTAAATGAAATAATTGTTTATGTTTGGGACATGAAGGTTACTTAAATACATTAGCATCTCTTTTAGAGTGATCTTAGTAAATATGTAAAACTAATTAATCCATATCAATATCATCAAAATATCAAATCTTAGATAACCATATATAATATATATGATATACATTGGGACTATAACTTTGATATTGGTGGCTTGTTAGTATAAAATGTAACCCATATACTAATTTAATATAAAAATATTAATTTTGAATCATCTATATTTTTTTAATTTTTAGTATACTTATTTTCTATGTCATTTATTTTTCAACTATGATAGATGGAAATTAGTGAATAATCCACTATTGATCCAATTATTGTATAAGATAAGAATGGTAAGGAAAAAAAGATTCAAAAATGGTTTTTCCCTAAAAATGTTAACATGATTAATATGTTTATCATAGGTAACAAGATAGAATTAATTGGTCCATGATCACTTATTCCCTTGATTTTCACCATGATTAGGTAAGTGTATAGTGGGTAATATTATAATATTAATCCTTTAATAATTTAAAAATTTTAAATAAATGATAAATTTGATGTTGGTTCTATTAAATTAAAATTAAATCTCTATTAGAGTGGTATAAATATTATATTATATATATCTCAATTAAAGATTTATTTGATAATAATATTCATTTTATTTAGTTTGATTATATTTTTTAAGGGAATGTGGTTCCTTTTTGATGAAACATGTTTCTATTATCATTCATATATGAAAATACCTTATATATAAATATATTCCTCTGGTCTAAGTTCAGTGTTTTCATTTTAGAAACACATTATCATTAAATAATTTTAGATGAATATTCAATACATTTCACAATAATAAATTCATGTGGACCATAATAATTTAGTATATTATGATACATGGATATATAAAAAGCTGGTACATAAACGATTAATATAATTTTTCATTTAGTTCTCAAAACTATCACCCTTAAAAGTCATAACATACTCAAAAAAATTCACCATACCCCATGGAATGGAAACATATCAATGGGTGATATCAGACACTCAAAAAGGGTAAAAAGTATATATTAATTAGTGATCATATGTGATAATAAGATGAGAATAATGGTATGAAAAAATGTGATAAACATTATAAATTCATACCCACAAATTCATATGTCATAATCCTAAAACATGTAATAATGAATTATCCTTTTAAAATGGTAATTCATAAGAGTATGGAATCATAAATAGTCAATCCATAGACAATAAAACTTATCTTATTCATAAGTATAAATTGTTTTTCATGAACAGATGAATATAAAATCATTTCCATTATCATGGATCACTTCCAAGACTATCAGAGTGTTTTGCGTTCACTCTTCATTCAATCATTTCCTTAGTTAAGGATAATTCCCAAGAATATGTTATTTGAAAATGTACCTTTTTAATGTAGTTTCACTCAACATTTTCATCTTGATTATCTCATGATATATGAATCTTTAAACAATTCATTAAAGGGATACATAATTTTGGTCCCACCCATCAAATAATGAAAACCTTTTATATGTGTTCCAAAAGATCATAAAACAGTAATCATATCATCAAATCATTACTCATGGAAAAGATATATGTTTAATAAACATTTTCTCATAAAATCATAAAAAATAATGATAAATAATAGTGGTGGGTAAATTGAATAATATACCCAATAAATCATAATAAACATCCAAGGATGTTATTATAGATATAAATACCATTAAAAGACTAGTAGAAAATTTATTTCATAAAACACTACTTTTATTTGAAATCAAATATTTAGAATAAAAATGATTCCAAAATATTAAATAAATTATTTTATTTGAACTGAAATAAATAAAATTTGAAACGAATATAGAAAAGAATATTATTCACGGATAATGGGAAATCATTCTACGCGGTGTGTGTTAAAATAAAAATGCCATTATCATTTTCTGTAAAAACATTAAAGTACCATGTTATGGAAATTAAATAGGTTTCCATTAAAAATGTGGAATGTAAAGTCAAACATACTGAAAATTTATTTATTCAATTTTTCGAGAATATTATAAATATTCTAGAATCATTTCAATGAAAATATAGACAATGAAGATTATATTCCCAACCAAAGGGATAAACTTGGTCGATTTCCCTAAAAAATATTTTTTCATCCTCTTGATTTCATAGAGAGAAAAATTAATATAAATCATATAATACAATACAATATAATATAATAATAAATTTCAAAATATTTTTGAATTTTAGATCGTATAAATTTTTTAGATTCAAAAATTTATTCATAAATAATCACAGTAAATATGATACTTTTACGTTAAACCCTTACCTCATGTCTATCATTCTTCATAAGAACTCTCAAATATTTAATAATAATTTTAAATTATATTATAATTCTATAACAATACCATAATCATAGCTATAATACCCTAAATGTTTTACTTATAACATCATGTTAACAGTTCATTAAAAATAATTCATTTTCTCATTATTTTGGGTGTTAACTACTTTATTTTTCATGTATGTTTTGGTACATTGGTTATGGTCATGTCAAAATGATCATGGTTAATTCATAAAAATAATATCAATTATGATATATATATATATCATATATGTTCATTATATTCATAATTATAATAATCCATATAAAATGGTTATGAAAATGAATTACATCTCTACATGGAGATGTCAGTCCACACATATGCATAACTGATCAATTCATACATTATATATTTAAGATTAGGTTTTAAATGGTTCTTAAATAAAAATAATAATAAATAAATATAATTATTATATTTTATTCATCATTTTTTTATTGATACAACATGTTTTTAGGATTTGGAAAATGAAATAAAATTAAAAGAGATTAGTTTCACTATATCCCTCATATTTGAAGGGCCTCCTATAATATAAAACATAAGACTTAATGGATTAGTAATCAGATAATTAAATAATATATATGATGATTTTATGGATTCTATTAAATTTTTTTGGTTTTTATTTTCTAATATAGATGGCCCAAAAGGTGTGAATAAGGGAGGAGAAGAGGTGTTGTTTTATATGTGAGGGAGATAGGAGGAATTTATTAAAATATTTCAATGATTTAAAGTATCATTCATACGAAAGTGGATACAAATGTACAAGGAATAATTTTTTTTAAAGAATATTTTAAAACATATTGAAATAATATTATTAATTTTAGGTTTTTGTGGAAATATACCCTTATCTCATTGTTTAACACCCCTCCCACCAGTAAACCAAATCTTAACATAATAGTTTTAAAGAAATATTAGTTAGATTACTATTAAATATGTCTAAAAATAATGTTGAACCCATTAATATACATGAATTATTAGGATTAAAAAAATTTAAACCTTTTTTCATATTCTATTTCTATTAGTGAAATAACATAATTTTCATTAATTGTACAAACCACTATAAAACCCCATTTTTGATAAATATATTTTAAATTATAAAAATAAGTTTACAAATATTAATTGCCTTATAAAAATAAATAAATGAATTTTAAAACATTATACTTACTTAATAATATATATATTTCAGAAAAAATAAATAGATATTAAATTAATTTATTATGATAAAAACGCATTGAGAAGATAAAAAAATTTATGAAAAATATATGTTTAAGACCAAAATTAACTTATGTCAAAATATAGTATGATGATTATTCCTATATAATTAAATATATTTTTTTATATTAAGGATATTTAAGATATTTTTTTATCAAATTCAATACAAAATGTGTCATTCACTTGATAAGAAATTCCAATTTATTTAAAAATCATTATTATCTAGTATTCAATGAAAAATTGATAATTTTATAAAATTCCTAAAAATTTACCATAAGATAATATTGGAATGATGATTTTTAAAATTACATTAATTTACAAAAAAAATAACATTTCCCAGAAATCTGGAAATTAATTATAAATTTCGATTTAAAAAATGTTATGAAAACACTTTTTGATCATAATATATTTTTGATGCACAAACTGAATGTACTAAAACATAAGTACTTATTTATTACTAATTAATAAATAAATTTTCATGTAAACAAAAATTATATATAGTTATAATAATTCTTTTAATACATTTCATAGCAACATATTTAATATCTATGTTATAATGAATTTTAATATTTTGGATTATATAGAATTATTATTTCATGTATGTAAGTTATCCAATATTTTATGTTTTATTACAAAGGAAAAAAAATCTATTGGGGTAACACTATACCTCCCTTAAAATTAATTCATTTCTCTAAATTTCATCACTACAATACAAACAAATATGTCTATCTTTTCATCATCATATCATCGGTTACCATGTGTCTTCTTCAAATTTCTAATTACACCAAAAAACATTAACCAAGTGAGTAGGCTTATTAAATATAACTTTATCTGTTTGATCCCTAATTTCTATCAATTATTCTTCATATTTAATATCAAGATCTTGGTATAACCTATAAATTAAATACATGTGAAGGATCATGTATTTACCTCCACGAGAGAGATGCATGGAATTCATCGTGGACATGAATGGTGTTTGGTCGAAGTTCTAGGAAATAAGCTACAATCAGTACGTGATAATGAATCTCAAAGGGAATAATATTCCTTGGGATCAAAATTACCTTCTTTTTGAATTGCATATGCTTCTTACCAAAAATAATTCATAGGAAAACCATCTCACCAATATCAATTATTAAATCTCACCAATTATTTTCATTATAAGTCTTCTATCAACATTGATTTTTTGTGATTTTTGGATGAATGAATCTAAAAATCACTAAAATTTTATAATATATCGTAGGTCCCAATAAAATTATTTCTAAAAATTCATCCATATATGTAAAATTTCTATACATATTTATATATAGGAATTCATATGGATAGTTCTGATTTCTCTACTAGAAGGTATTATTATAAGAAAACTTGTCTGGGGAAATGCGTTAATCTCAAAGACCCTTAAAATCAAGAGAATAAAATCTAAAAAAATATCATTTGGGGTTCGAATAGACTTTTTATACTAACCATATCTCTGATGATGATAATAAATAGTGAAAAAAAACCCTATACTTCGATCTTGTTGATGAAAACTCCAAAAAAACAAGGTAATTCTCATATTCTAATCAGATATAATTTAATTTTTTAACCATGTTAAATTTCCACTTCCTTAACGTGTATCCTATAATTTTAGTTATCAAAATAGAGATATTATCCAATTGTAACGTAGTGTCATGATTTCATAATATGATCACATAGAAACAAAATAGCATTAAGGCCTATAGATTTTGGGGGGTCCATCAACAAAATGCAACTGATATTTTCCAAATTAAATTCTAGTATGGTTACTGTTTTTAACATCCAATAAGGATTATATCTCTCATTAATAACTCTTTCACATAAAAGTCATCAAGATACATACTCTCAAATATCACTCTTTGGATTTTACCAATAGAAATATTATTTCAAAACTACAATCATCTTTGTATATCATGAATGAATATATAATGATGAGCTTTGAGATTCTTAAAATAGTTCATTCTTTAGGTATGTTATTTATGGAACACATTCTCCTTTAATGAACATTATCATTCCATCATAATAAATTAAAAACTCAAAGACATTTTTCACCTTCTATTGTAGCTTCACATCGACCTTTTTCACATCTTCACCCATTACATGTATATATGGTTGAAATATCATTTTATAAATATAAACTTTTTCCCCTTGAATAAATATTTCATTTTCCATCTTTTTAAATTCCATAAATATTAGATATTTTTTGTTTCTCATAAAGGATAAGTGGCATGATCCTTTGGAATCAAAGTGTTAGCCACCTTATTCACTTCCCCGGGTTGGTAAATTATTGACCATTCATGATATTTAATAAAATAAAAGAAAAATATTTGGTGTATATTTTACTCTTTTTGTCAAAATATATATAATAATATTTTATGATCATTATATATGTCACACCATTCTCTATAAATACAATGCAACCGTATACTCAATTTAATAATGACTGATTCTAACTCCAAATCATGATTCATGTTATTTTTCTCATGACCCTTCAATAAATATGTGGAAAAATCAATCACCATATAATTTTTGATATGAATGCCACCCAACCCCTTATTTTATATATCACAAAAAATCAAAAAAAACAATGTATACTATATATTAGTTAGAGTATATGTTCAATGAACAAACATCTATTTTCTTTCGTGAAAAATTATTTTGATTCCTCAGACTTAAGGATCTTAACTCCCATTTTAAATATCATAGTGAGTGGATTATATATAATTTAAAAATACATCACTAATAGTTAAAAATGTCCACATAGTTGAAGAATCCTATGGATATCCATCATAGTGGTTAATATAGGGTAATGGTCAATAACGTCCATTTTTGTTAGATCCTCTCATATACCATCAGTTAAGATTATATGGCGCAGAAAATAAAACATTGTTAATCTATAATTCCATCCTATAAAAATTTTCATACAACTTCTTCTTTAGGGTCTTCTGTACAATCCTTAAGTAATCTTCATGCTGTAAATTTCTCTTTGAATATATAAGAATATAATTCATAAAGAATATGAAATACAAATAAAGGTAATATCTAAATCATCTACCAATTAAATCAATAAATATAACTAGAGCATGAGGAAGACCAAATGGAATCACTATAAATTCATAGTATATATACCTTTAATTGAAAGTCTTCATGGGTATATTTTCACTATTTGTCCTCAACTAATAATATCCACATGAAAGCTCAATGTCTATAAAATTTTTTTATCCTTATAGTTGATC
Source organism: Viscum album (assembly GCA_963277665.1). Classification (NCBI taxonomy): domain Eukaryota; kingdom Viridiplantae; phylum Streptophyta; class Magnoliopsida; order Santalales; family Viscaceae; genus Viscum; species Viscum album. The sequence goes on from OY728155.1 coordinate 965,393,041, forward strand.
AAATAAATCATTAATACGGGGAAGAGGGTACTTATTCTTGATCATGATCATGTTATGTTCATAATAATCAGTTTATAATTGCATTGATCCATCTATCATCCACACAAAAAGTAATGGTGTTCTCAATGGTGATGCACTTGGATGAATGAATCCCTTAACAAAATTATCTAATTTTTTTTCTATAATTCCAACAAGAAAATTGGGGCCATTCTATATATATTCATTAAAATTGGTGTAACATCGGGTCTGTGATCTATTGAAAACTCAAGCCCACAATTTGGAGGAAGACCATGATCTTTATCAACAATACATCAACAAACTCCAATGAAATATGTATGTCATAAATGATGATTTTCTTCTCTAAAATATACGTTTAATACCAACCATTACTTCAAACAAATACCAGGAAGTGCATTTAATTAGTATTTTAATTTCATATTTAACCTCACATCGGTAGTCAATGATATGGTGGTTCAAAATATCAAATGTGACAGCCCTTCCTCAGTAATTGATTAGAGCATCAGATAATGAAATCCAACCAATTCTTATAATCATATCCATTTCAACTAGAGAAGGAATAAAAATATTTTTAGGAATAATATTCCCACAAACATCAATTGGGGAAGATTCATAGACATTAGAGGTGATCACCATAAAATTATGAGTTTTCACTAATATTTAAATATAATGTTATTGAAGAGGTAAAAGTATACCCTTATAAAAATTGAAAATATAATATAATGGTAAAATCATGAATCAAATAAGACCTTTGTAGTTATATATTGGATAGTAACTTTATATTTCACCACATTGTTTCACATCCCATATATGGAAAACTTATTTCATTATATTCTTATTTTTCAGTGGGATTAATAGGTTATTGATACCAATCATCATCCATAACAATAATTTTTGGTCACTGGTCAGAATGAGTTCCATAAACATTGAAATTGTATAATTATTCGTTGGTTGGATCATTTTTTGGAAATTTATCAAAATTTTCATCATTTGATAACTTTTTATATTACTACAACATTGAATTTCTTGGAGGCCTTCTTATCCACAATTTAATCAATCAATTTCCCCGTTAAGCCAATTTCCTCTATGATTTTTCCACACATTAAGAATGAAGAAAAACTAATATCTCCCATTAATATTTTTTATTATTTTAATTTCCATTGAGTTACATCTATTTTTATAATCAAAACAATGATATTAATATGTGGATACAATCTCCATTTACCTCATTTATTGAATTTCAAATGAATTTTTCATATCTACTGTAGTCTTTTATGAATTATTTCAATAAGATACATTTTCTTAATCCATTTATGATTCACAATCATTAATATCTAGTTTTATAATAATAAAAAAATAGAATACAACCAAACTATTATAAATTTTGACTCATATTTACCAATTTATTCATCATCCTAATACTTATGTTCAAGGAATTCCAGCTCCATATTCATATAAAGAATATTGGTAATGTAATTATTGAAATATAATATCTTAAACTCATCCCATCCCATGGATCTAATTTATTCATGTTTATTTCACCCTTTATAAGATTCCATAATTGGTCAAATTCGCTTTCTAAAATATATACAATTATGTTACAATTTTCATGTTTCATGCACTAGGGAATGGAAAATGTATTTTCAGTGGTACTTACAAGTTTTTCAATAATTAGTAGATCTAGGGACGAGCTATATGAATGATAATATTCCAAATGAAATACTCTATAGTGTGTTGTTCCATCCTTTTTTCATTTTTAATCTCAACATTATTGTTAATTCTATTCCCATAGTATTTCGTTTTTCATAGTGTTTTTCATTTCATTTTCCATCGCATTCAGTGTCAATACATCTTCTGCTAGTTATATCAATTGACTAAAATAAAAAAATAATTTTATGAGTTACATAATTAAACTGGGAAATCATATAGTATGTAAAATATTTTATAGTATGTCTAAAAAAGGACACCTACATTAAATCTAATAAACTCTATGATTATCCTTGAACATTCATGGTCATTATCTATTCCAAACCTCTTTGATGTATCTTATATAAATTTTTAATTAACAAAATAATATCTTTTGTGATATTCAAAAATGGTACACTATAAGGGAACATTAATGTGATGACATGGACCCAGATGCCACTGAATGGGTGCCCTGAGCCCGGGGGGTCACATGGCCTCATGTACATCTTCCCAAATACCAGAGGATGCCAACTAGAAACGAGGGCTTAGGGTGTGCCTGTGGGAAGACTATTCCATAATTAGAAAATTGTAGCACCATGGATTTAATATAATGGAATAGTAAACAATAGAAGAAATATAATTAAATAGAGGAAGAAAACTGATGTAATAGAAAAAAAAAGAAACAAAATAATTGTATGTACTGAAACATTGATGATATAATGTCATTTCACTAGAAAACTAGAAATCATGAATACATGGTAATAGGAATAACATGTTCCTCAAGGTAATAGAAAACATAGTCTACTTCAAGCGTCTCATGATCCTACTCAGTTATATACTATCAAGCTCTATCCTATCAGCACACAATGATGTATTGGAAGCCTCATTCTTCCCATTCTGAATAACTACAACCATGTAATCTACTCTGAGTACCAATCGACACCCAGAGTGGGAGTGAGATAACTATCAGTGGTCCACCACCAATAGCGTCTATAACATCTGGCATGTGTAATGGATTATAATAGTTTTTATGCATATATATATAAATAAAATAAAGAAGTAAAATATAAAAAAATACCCAAGTACCTAATTTAGCACTCTGTTAGTGTCAGAACATATACCCAGTTCATTTATTAATCAATTACCATTTAATGATAATATGTCACATAAGGAATATCCAACACTAACATCACCTCATGATAGGATATGGAGTGAATGTCCAAAGATGTAACATTGAAATCATACAATGGTATTTATTTAGGGAGATTAAGGGTATAATAAAATTTTATGTAAACTCATAGAAAGAAAAACTGGTATTATATAGGTCTAGCAATGGGTTACGAGTGTAATCTAAGGATCATAATCCAAGTAATTCACAATAAGGTGCCTACCGAAACCAAGGTGATCGATCAACGTAAAACAAGGCTAAGAAAAGAAAGGGCCCTATGGGCTTTCACCATGGAACCTACTAGTCAATGGTGGATCCAAGGAGTGTATCATAGGTATCCTATAATAAAAAAGTCATCCATTTCTATTATATTGACCATCCAAGGAATAGACAAGAATCGGACTCTAGGGGGTATCAACCTAAGAAAACCATATCCTAGAATCTGAAGGGGGTTCCTGAGAGCCAATGTATTTTCTTCTATGAATCCAAGGAGGGATCGAGTCAATATATTCCTATTTGATATTTTAATCAGGTAATAATTCATTTGGTTCAAATCTTTCCTACCATTAGTGTCGATATGCAAGTTAGATTTAAATTCATTTATATATTGGTCCAATCCTTGTCTTACTTTATTGTGGATATTCCAAGTAGTATTGAAACCATTTAATCAAGTCATTGTTAGCCATTAAGGCATATTCAATTATTTAGGTTCACATTTCTACCTTCCATTAAAATGGAATGGGGTGCTATGGGCATGTAACCATTATTTAATCTCTTTTATTAAGGCCATGTTATATACTTAGTATACATGCCATTTCACATTTCAAATTTAATAATTATTTGAATTCACATATAGTAGGTGGGTCAAGTGGTGATAATACTTAGTACGTTACATTATGAAAGTCTCAGTAATAACTAGACATTTATAATAAGAAGACCTGCCTTTAGAAAGGTCAAATAAATTCACACCCAAACGGTGGCTCAAATGTTTCAAACAAAAAAATGCAATTATGGAATAACCTTTGACATGGGGAGGATTGAGATGTGGTTGAAACCACTAACTAACAATCACATATTTGGAAAGAGCTTAACCATACAATTATAGCTAGTATAATCATGGAATTTTAATTAAAAAATAGTTTCCAACTAAAATAGTGGGCCCCACACAAATGTTCCAAAAACAACAAACATTAGGGACGAGTTATAGACCACCCACCTTAGAGTTATATGAGACTTAAACACTGGTATTGGACCATTATGTGCCTCATATCTGATTACATCTATGAAAATGTGAAAAATTCTCACATGGTGATATCTAGGTTAAGATTGACAGAGAATAAGTTTGGCTAAATAGGAGTACAATTCTTGCTATTGCACATCCAATGTGATTAACGGAATCATGATTAGATGTCAGAAGAAGGAGATATCTTGATACATAAATTTTCTCCTTTAAAAAGAACCAAATTCGTGAAAATGGAGGAAAATCCTTCTAGTTCTCAAATTAGGAGGAAGAAGGATTATTATTAGATCGTTAATGGTGTTTTGGAAATTTTACATTGTTTTTTTAGACTATGAAAAAAAATTCACAGGGTTTTTCAAAACGTCTGCAAACTGTGGGAGACGGTTTTGCCCGAATAGTCTTCCTCTACACGGTTTGATCAAACCATGCACCACTAATGCAAGGTTACCTGGGAAAAGGGGAGTTCTCACGATTTGGATACTCGGTTGTACGCAATCCATATGAGGTTCCAATGTCTGAAAAAACACCATCTGTGTGATTTAATCTAAACATTGTGAAGTGTATGTTTATTCCAAAATGATGGGTTTCTGGGCTCTGAACATTCCCCATACACCCTCGGAACCTTAAATAACTCATTAGCATCCATATTAGGTCCATAGTAATGATTTAGACCTAAATTTTAAAAGATATATACCTATTACAAAAACATGTTTCTTATAGTCTTCCTCCCAAAAAAAGAACTCACCCATGAGTTATCCTTCAAAGGGTAAGGAAACACTATCTAAGAACAACTCTAGGCATTGGGCACGTATGTTGGCTTCCCTCTCAAAATTATCATCCAATACATGACCGTGATTCCACAACACCCATATGATAGGGACAAAAATGCCTCATAGATCCTCGTACTTCGGTCAACAATGTGCACTCGATACCCCTTAATTGTAGCTTTGACATCTAACTCAACTTCCTTAGGATCAATTGTATGAGACATGTCATCATGATATTGGTGAAGCTATGAGAAATGAAAAATGTAATTCATGTAATGGTATCTATGAGGTAGTTCCAGCCCAAATGTTACCATCCCTACTCTCTCTAGAATCACGAATGGCCCGGAAAATTGAGGCGACAACTTTCCCTTCGTTCTTGGCCATCTATTCCTGAGCATGGGTTATACCTGAAAATAATGAACTCCAACCTCAAAATCAAGAGGTCATCAATGACGATTAGAAAAATATTTCTATATTGAATGAGTAGTATTCATATGATTCATGATTACTTCGACCTATTTTTATGTCTCCTGAATGATATGAGGACCTAGTAGGGCTACCTCACCAGTCTCCAGCTAGCACAATGGTGAATGACATGGCCTACCATATAAGTCCTCAAAATGAGAAATCTGAATTTGTTTCCTAGATACTATTATTATAGGCGATCTTAATGAGATGGATATGATTCTCCCAAGAAACATCAAAATCATGGAATCAAGCTTGGAACATATCCTCCAAAACCTATATTGTCAATTACTATTATCCATCGGTCTGAGGGTGAAAATCTATGCATAGAAGCACCTATGTTCCGATAGATTTTTTCAATGATTTCTATAATAGTGAAGTGAAAAAATAATCCCTATTTTAAATGATTGTACGTGGAAATATGGGTAGTCATCTGATCTCACAGACATAATGGCTTCCTAGCTCGTCAAATTGAGAAAGTCTCCTAAATAGGAATTAAGAGGGATAATTTCATTAGTCGGTCAATGACTACCTAGATAGAATAACTGCCCCTCAACAACTTAGATATGTTGACTACAGAATCCATGGAAACATATTCCTCTTTCCATTTTGGGACTGGAAGTGGCTATAACCGGCCTTTATGTCTCTAGTTCTGTGCCTTCACCAAATGACATTTTTAAGACCATGTGATGAAACCTCCAATCTAACGATTCATCCCAGGCCACCAATACTGGAATCACATATCTTGATACATCTTTGAGATTCCTGGATAAACTACCCACTGGGAAACATGAGACTCATTCATCAAATCCTCTCTCACATCTGTAGGAACCCAGATACATCTACGTAGATGCATCAAATCCTCACAATCCATAGAACAATCCTGATTTTGGTTATCATCTGATATACACTCACGGAGAACGAATCGTTCAGGTGATGAAAACCTCATATTATTCACCTTCTCAAGGAGGGAAGACGTATCTATTACGGCTGAGCGGTAAGATTGCACGTGACTATCTTGAAACTCTAGATGAATTACTGAAAAGAGAGCCATTAACTTCTCTTTCATCCCTAGATTCCTGTACGGCCTGCATTTGAGTTTTTCGACATGGTGTATATACAACCACATTGCCTTTTCTAGGTTTATAGGGAAGCTCAAAATCAAAGGATTATAGATATTCGACCCATCTACACTATCAGAGGTTCATGTAATGATGATAAAAGATATAATTGAGGTTATTATGATCTGTATACACCCCAAACCACTCACCCATGATATAATGTCTCCCGTAATGTAAGGAATGGACAACTGCTGCTAGCTCGAGGTCATGTGTCAGGAAATTTCTCTTGTGGGGACTTAACTTCCAAGATTTTTATGCAACGAATTTACATTCTTACATCAACACTGCTCTTTGGCCAATGCCTGATGCATTGCAGAACCCTATATAACCTTTACCAGGTTCTAGATGAATCAGAATAGTTGTCGAGACAAACCTCATTATCAGCTCTTCAACGGATTTCTCGCATGGTTCTGAAAACATTAACATAACACCTTTCTTTGTATGTTCAGTAAGAGGTGAAACAAGATGTGAGAAGTCTTGTATGAAATGCAAGTAATATCCACCAAGCCCTAAAAAAATCCTGATATCAAACATGTTCATATGATTCATCCAGGAGAGTAAATAACTCAACTTTTTAGGGTCAACATATACTCTTGATTTAAAAATAATATGACCCATGAAGTGGACCTTGTCAATCCAGAAGGTGCATATAACAATCCTAGCATAATGTTGATGATCTCTCTGTATACTTAGAATGATCTCAACATGTATGGCCTGGTAGTTATGAGTGTGTTATTACAACAATATTGCATACAAAAATACCCTTACATAAGATTCCAATTATGGATGGAAAACCATATTCATCAAAGCCCTGAAAATGGAAGGCACATTCGTAAGACCTAACGACGTAACTAGATACCCGTACAAATCATACATACCATGGAATGTTGTACATGGTATGTCTAAGGGTCTGAATCACACCTAAAAATAACCTGATCTCATGTCGATCTTTGAGAACACCTTTTATCCTCATATCTAGTCAAATATATCATCTATTTGAGGAAGTGTATACCTGTTCTTGATCATAAGTTGGTTCAAACTTCTATAATCCACACAAAAATAGATATTTTCTCCATCTTGTTAGATAAAAGCAATTGTGAACCCCAAGAGGATCTACTGGGCAGTATAAAGACTTTGTCCCCTCTGTATTATATAAATATCTTGATCTCCAAAAGCTCAGTATGTCCCATCATGTATGGGGAAATGGACACTAGAGATGATCTAGTAACTAGCTCAATTATAAACTCTAACTCTATCTAAAGAGGTAATCCAGAAAAGTCCTCAAGAAATACTTCCCTAAAATAATCAACAACTAGATGGAAATTAGTTTGACGTAAACACTTATCCACTATGAAATGATTTTCAATTTGGGAATTCACTCCACACAGCCCATGATGTTTTGGTCCCGCTCTCCTAGCCTGGACATCCCACATGACTTTAAAAAGATAAATGTTGCCTACAAGTGATGTAAAAGAAACTCTTTAGGGATAATAGTCTAAAAAGGTGTAATAGTGGACTAACTGGTCCATCCCTAGAATGAAATATAATCCCACCATCTTGAGAAGAAAGATATTCTGCAATAAAAGGTAACTGCCTACCTCAAGGGGACTCTTCATGTACTGGAATATTCCCTCCTTATGTATTCCCAATGGTGTATCAAAATTCATTACACCATATTGATATTGTATCTCTAGTCGAAGAAATTACACAATATAGACATAAATAAAATATTTTGAAGCACCTCTATCAAAATAGAAGAGACAATATTAGAGGTTACTTGAATAGTACTTGTATTATAGATGGTCCCATATCCTGATCCTTTTGTATCAATTGTAAGGCATGCAACTAACCTGATCCACAACCATGTGCAATAGATATACTACCATGATCATGAATACTCTACTGGCGCTTCTGGTGTTCTTGGATTGGACTACCACAACAACAACCACCTCCTCATCCAGACTAGGAAGTGTTATCGCAAACTCCCTACCTAACGCGGAATAAATGAAATCACTCTTAAAGGTGGATCTAAAGATGATACTTTTTCAATCAAAGCATGTGGAAAGGTCCAAAAAAAGTGCTGAAGATGGCCCGTATAGACAGAAGCCTATAACCACATAGGGTCTCTATCACACTAGGGAATCTTATGCACTAGTTTTTTCACAACAATGAAACACAATAGTGCTATCAAACTGGATACTCTGGCCACCACATCCCTAAAAATAATATTCTGGTGAATGTTTCCTTCCACCGAAAGAACTACTGCCTTGATGTAGAACTAGTCCATTAAACCCAGTACTCACTCCATCCATCAGTTTATGGTTAGTGATAAGGGCCTTATAAACTATTTAATATAATGTAAGAAGTTGAAATACAGTATCCTAAGTATAAATGGCATACTGGATCCCATCCTCAAATCATCTAGCACCCCAAACTCATCACCAGCTAGAAGCAGTACAAAGTGCTGTAAATCCAGGAAAAATGCATAATATTCCATAACTGACATTGAACTCCTCTTGAGAGGCATGAACTCTCTGTCATTTTCAGCTCTCAATGATGGTGGAAAGAACTGATCATAGAAAGAAGTCTGGATGTCATTCCACAACATGCCCTAATGACCTCCATCTTGGGTAACTACATCCATCCATCGCTTGGGTGAATCCCGAAGCATGTATTTAGAAATCTTGAATCTCCACACAAGAGGAATTTCTATATGCTCAAAGATAGTTAACATATACTCTAAATAAGACTCAGAATCCAAATATTCACCATCCCTTGAAAATGTTGGAGGATGATGTTGTTGGAACTCACAGGTCAGATCACCATTTGTAGGTCTAACATATGGAGCGTTTTCCTGGACATTATTAGACATAGGAAAATATCACGATCATGGGAAATAGTTCACGAATTAGGTATTGTAAGCGGTGCATCAATTGTTACTCCTAGAATTTAGACTGGCTGGTAAGGTCGCACCATGTCTAGAGCATGGTCGTCCCCATCCTCTTGGTGAATGAAAGTAGGACATCATGGCGGCTTTGGTCTAAAAATTACAAGAACACACCTTATAACAATCATAGAAGAAATGAGATAGCATCACTAGCTGAAAACTATCATAAAAAGACTCTATAACCAAGGAATACTATCCAAAATACCATCTTAGACGGCCAAGTATCAGTAATTTCTCATGTATATGTTTTATATCACTTCACAATTAATTATTAGGTTCACTCCTTTAACATTCATAAACATTACATGGTGGAATAAGTATGTGAAACTAATTGATTTTTGATTTTAGGATTCACATTATAATGGATAGTCATTTTTGATGAATTAGTGCCCATACCCCAATCAATAAATATGACACCCATTTACATATAGCATAATGGATTGATTTAGAAAGTTAATCTATATAACCCATTAGGGCCTATACAGATCAAGAATTAGGACATGAAATCACTCAGTCAATGTCAATGTAATACAATTAAATGAAACTATCACGACATGACTCAACAATCACAAGAATATCATGTAATGTAAAGTAGTGAAATTCACCTATATGGAATGGAAATATGCAAGACTTGTGAATTATACGTGCCTATGATGATTCATGAAGCAATACACACTTCCCTCATATCATCAGGCTAAGGATGAAATAAATTTCCAAAGTAGAATAACCAACAACACCAAAAAACATGTGAGTCACCCAATAGTGAAATTATATCATCTTGAATTGTCAAAATAGGTCAAAAATTTCATATTTGGGTAACTTTTCATTTATCCCGAACATGGGATTAAAACACCGAAGCATGAATTATGTCCAAGTCCCATGCATTACAATTCTCCAATATATTGTATCCAAAGATTCAAGAAAAAAATAAACCACCTCCGATACCACATTGTGATAAACCATCCCCAGATTCCACTTAACATATGCACAGATCCTGGTGAGCCACAAGGCCTCAATCACATCTTTTTGAATGATAGAGGTTGGAGACTAGCAGCAAGGGCCTATGTTGTGTCTATGGGAATAATATTCCCCCATTATCATATTTTAGCATAGAGAATGGAATATAATTGAATATTAAACAATAGAAGAAAAATAACTATATAGCGAAAGAAAACTGATGCAATAGATAAACAAGAATAACAATAACTTTATCAACTAAAATAGTGATGATGCAATGTCATGTCACTAGAAAAATGGAAATCATGAATACATGGAAATTGGAAAAACATTATCTATATGGTAAATTAAAAAAGACTACTCTAATCATTTTGAGAACCTACACGGTCATATTCTATCAAGCTTCTTCCTATCAGCACACAATCATGTATTGGAAGCTTCATGCTTCCCATTGTCACTACCTGTTTCCATATAATCGACTTTGGGTAGCAATTAGTTCCCAAATAGGGTGTGAGATAAATATCAGTGGGCCACCACAAATGGTGTCTATAACATCTAGCCGATGTAATGAAATATAGTAGTGTGCATGCTTGCATTTATAAAGTAATAAATGAAATATAATATAACTAAATAACCAAGAACCTGCTTCATTCCTCAGTTAGTGTCTGAACACGTAACTAGTTCATTAATCAGTCAATTACCATTTAATGATAATAGTTCATGTGATGAATAACCAACACTAACATCACCTCGTGATAGTATGAGTCATTAAGTTCCAAATGCGTAACAAGGCAACTAGACAATGATATCCAATGAGGGTGTTCCAGGGTAAAAACCAATGTAACATTAACTTATGGAAAGATAACTCTGTATTATCTGAATATAGCTAAGGGGTAAGAGTGTAGTCCATGGAGTGTCATAGAATGCATTCCACAATAAGGTTCTTAATGAGTCCAAGGGGAACGGCCAATGAAGAAAGGGTATATAAAAAGACAGGGCCCTATGGGCTTTCACCATGGCTCCTACTTGTCAATGTTGGAACCAAGAAGTGTATCCTAGGTATCCAATAATAATGAAAGGGACCCAACTGTGGTATATAGAGAATAAAAGGAATATACATGAACCATAGTATAGGTGAGTATCAACTTAAGAAAATAGTATCCTTGTATCAAAATGGGGTTCGTGAAACTCAATATATTCTCATCTCAAAATCCAAGGTGATCTCAAGTCAGTCCATTCCTATTCAATATTTTTATCATGTAATAATTAATTTGGTTATTTCTTTCCTTCCATTAGTTTGAATAGGTTAAGTATAGTTAAAAATATTTATTTATTGGTCCAAGCCTTTTCTTACATTAGTCTGGATAGTCCATGTAGAAATGTAACAGTTTAATCAGGTTTGGTTAACCTTTAAGGAATAATCCGTTATTGAGGTTCACTCCACTACCTTCCATCAAAATGGAAATGGGTGCTATATGTATGTAACCATTATTAAATATATTTTTACCACCATGTTATATATTTGTTTATTTTCCATATCAAATTTTACATTTAATAATTAATTAAAACCACTTACCTTAGGCATTTCAAATGTTGAGAATAACTGGTATTATACATTATGAAATTCTCAATCCTAACAAACTATTTATAATATGAATACTTACCTTTTGAAAGGTCAAGTAATGGCACACCCGAACGGTGGATAAAATGTTCCAAACACTAAAAGCAATATTATGGCATAACCATCGACATGAGGAGGATTGAGTAGTGGGTGAAACAATGAACCACTAATCACATATTGTGAAAGAGAATAACGATAAGATTCTACAGAGTATAATCATGGTATGTTGACATAATAAATGATTTACAATGAAACTGGTGGGCCACACATGAATGTTCAAAAAAAAAAATATCGATGTGATATATAACACTATCCTTTGGATTGTACGAGCCTTATCCTCCGGTAACGACCCTTAATTAGCCATGAATTCTAGTAGATCAAATTATAGGTGAATAACATGCACATGGTGATATCTAGGTGGAGGATGAAAGAGAAGAACTATGACATAATTAAAGTAAATTTCTTACCATTTTTTATCCAACATGTTAAACAAAAGCTCGATCGGATTCCAGATGAACGAGATCTCTTGATTCCTAGCATTGGTCTTCAAAAAGATCCCAATGGGTAAAAATGGATGAAAATCCAACTGGTTCTCTGATTAGAATGGATGAGGATGATTAATAGATCATTAAGGGAGTTTTGGATATTTTACATAAGTTTTTAGCCTGTGGAATGTTATTCCACACGGTTTGTCAAAACATGCAAAAACAGTGCGAGACTGTTCTTCCAGAAAATACTTCCTCTAGATGGTTTGATCAAACAATGTGCCACCCATGGACGGTTACGTAGGAAAAATGAGAATTCACACAGTTTGGCTGCATGGTTGTAATCAAACCATGTCATGTACCAATTTTTTAAAAAAACACCTTCCATACAATTTGGAAAACCATTAATAAATTGTGCATGGTTTAATCTATACCTTGCATATAGTCTGTTTCCTCCAAAAAGATGGGGTTTTGTGCTCTAAACAGGCCCTATACACCCTCAGAAGCATAATTGACTCTTTTGGAATAAATATGACGTCCAAAGAAAATATTTTGACCTATTTTTTGTGGGATCCATACCTAATTGAAAAACCGGGTTCTTACAATTAACTTTTCAATGGATTAATGGTCAATATAATCTCACCAAACTCTTTTTTAGTTTATTACCCTTATGTTCTTCTGACCTAAAACAAAGACTATTTATAGATTACAAATAGTAATATATTTTATTAGGGAAATGAGGTACTTTTATATACCATAACATATTTTTTTCTCCTATAAATAGAATTATCCTATGGATTTTCACTAAACATTCATCATCATGGATTCGAAAATTTACAAAACCCTTTCATCTGATAACTTCATTAAAGACCCAAAACATTTTAAATAAATACTACATAATTTTAGGTGAATATTAAACACGTTTCTATATAATACCTCTTAAATGACCATAGAGTTTTAGAGTCTCTATACATATTGATATTTAAAAAAATAACACATAAATGTTCTACATAGATTCCAATGTATTTCATTATTACTAGATACATTAATATACATAATATACTTAAAAGGTATCCCTACAAACAAGGGAAGACAAACATAAGAAAGGGAGAGAATATATCATCAGTAACGAAAAATATATGATATAATGTTAAATGGCCATAAGTTAGTATAAGATAATCATAATAGAATAGTTACATGGGATATATATTAGAAAATAATACCCATCAATTCGTATATCTAAATCCTAAACCAGTAATAATATTTTATCAATTTATAACATAATACATAGGACTAAATATTCATCAATAGTCAATCACAATCCCTGAATACAAATCAAAAGAAAAACACATTAATTTTTATCATGAATAGGGGAATTTAAAATCATTTCCTTAGTCATGTCTCACATCCAAGAATATCTTTGTGAATTAGGGTCACTTCCCATTCGATAATTTCTTTATTCAATGATCACTTACAAGACAATATTATTAGAAAATTACCCTTAATTAACTAATTTAACTCCCCATTACAGTCCTTATTACCTCATGGTATATACATGTCTACCCAATTCATTATAGATCTATATTATTCTAGTCTATCAAGTCACATAATGAAACCCATATCTATTTTTTCCAATAGATCATAAAATATTCCCTATATTATCAAATGGTAACATGTAGAAAGAATGCCCGTTTTATAATAATTTCATTATCATTATCATAATAAATCAAGTGAAATAATTATAATTATAAATATGGTAACCCAATATAATATCCTCAATAAATCATAAGAAACATCATAGAGTGTTGTTAGAGAAACAAAACTATTAAAATATCTCTAGAAACATTGTTATGAAAAATCCCATTTTATTTGAAATGACATATTTAGAATATATAAATTTAAAAATAATATGGAACAATTTTTTTGAAAGGAAAAAATTAAAATTTTAAATTAAAATTTAATTAATATTGAATTCATTAATTCAAGGAAATACATCAACATGGTGTAGGTCAATACAAAAATTCCTTTCACATATTCAGTAAAAAGTAAAAAGGTACCACATTTTTAAAAAGATAAAGAGTAAACAATTAAATTTTTTTAAGGAAATTCAAATATATTCAAATATTACTTTAAATGAACTTTTTATGATTTTAAAAATATTTGTGAAGACATTTAATGAAAATATGGTCATTGATGGAATGATTCATGAATAGGGGGAAGGTTGTTATTCTATAAAAAACTTTCTCTTAGTCTATTTAGTAATTAATGATGGGAAAATTGATGGAAAACATTAAATATACCAATAATATAGAATACTTTTTTTGGTGAAATATATCATATAATTTCATCATTTTTATATTTAACCATAAGCAATCCTAGTAAAATTGTGATTGTAAAATAAAACTCATACCTCACATACTTATTCATTTTTTAGTGATATAACATAATATATATTAAATATAAATTTTTTTAAACTTTTAAAACATAACCATAATCATAATATCTAACATTGTTTACTTCTAACATCATATCTCCCATTAGTTAATTATCATTCACTATTATAATCATTTATGGTGTTAACTTCTCCATTTTTCAGGTATGTCTTGGTTCGGTGGGTATAGTCCTTTCACATTAATCATGGTTACATCATATCCATAATTTTATCCAAGATATATATATATATATAATATTTATTATATTCATAATTATAATTACTAGTATAAAGCAGTTAAGAAAAATTATTTACATCACTATGTGGAGACAGTGGTTTATATATATGCACAATTGATGATTTAATTTTTGATGGATGAAATTAAACAAAGGTAAATACTAATTTACCATTATAGACTCATTATTACATCATAAATATGTTATATAATCAAAAATTCTTACATAATATCAAACCATAATTGATGGGGATGGAAACTGAATCATATCACTACATCTTAACAATTGTCCACACATATTCACGAGTGATACCTTCATCTCAATTTTGATTGATAACAGGTTGTAAATGGTTGTTTCATCACTATAATAAAATCTATGTATATATTTGATACAATATTGATTATGTTTTTATGGATTAAACAAATTTATGTTATGTATAATTATAAATGAAATTCAAAAATATTGGTCAGGATCTATACCACTTCTATGAGATACCTCACATGGCTTACAAATTAATACATGAAGGATTGGACCTATAAGAATAAAAGAAGCTCTAGTTTAAAGGGAAATATTATAGAAAGGTATGCTATAAGGCCCCAAATTTGTCATTAAGGGAGAATAATAGTTTCCATTTTACAATTGTGGATGGGGAACACATGGAATTTCTTAAAATATTTAAATGATTTTATGTCAATTTCTGGGAATGGGCAATGTTCAATGTTTCATACCTTGTTTAAATTTCTAATGGATTTTTAACTTTTAATTTGATGGATATTATGAATATTATATGAGGAATCATAATGTAAATATGAGAGTTGGATAACATAAATGTGGTGTTTTTAGATGATGTTAAAATATCTAGAGTAATCTCCGGTGTTCCTTTGAATTTTAGGATCCTAGGGCATTAAAGGGATATTTTTTAAAACATTTAAAGGGGAACATGGTTAAAAAACTATTAGTGATAACAATGATTCTCAGATATATGGGGCCTAGAGGGTGTAATGAAAATTTTCAAACTGTGGACCCAACTCCTCATAGCTGTTTGAGGCATCTACTGTAAATTATAGATCAAAACCACACAAGTTGTGCTTAGTTATAAAAACTATGAACCTTCCCCACCCAAGTAGCAACACATAAAAAGGGGGTGTGTATAGTTGGAACATAGTTTTTCCAAACTATGCGTCTAAATATTTTGGATCATTATACTTGAGAAAATGATGATTTCCCTCATCCTCATTTAAGTGTGTTTACCGACTTCTTCCTCCCTTATTTTTTCAAGAGGTCCCCCTTGAGATAAATCATTCATCACCCTATTAAAATGGTCTTTCTCTATAATTTAAGCATATAATAGAATGTATTATATTGTTTTTTAATCTTTTCATTAATAATATTACTCCACTTTCTTTCATTCCTTGGTTATCTCTTCTTATCAGATGTTAATCCCTTGTGAGATAATTTTCGATATTTTCAATGTGATTGATGATTCTTATAATTATTGGAATTTATACTCAGTTAAAAACCTATTATTAGATAAAATTTTTCCTAGGAATGAAGTATGTTTTAAATGTATTATCCCTTAAATTCTCATCATTTGATTAAATGTTGATGTTTACGGTGCGTCAGATTCTCTAAGCATTTCTTCTAAATTATAATATTAATAAACATATTTTCCTAGACCATTATATATTGGAATTATGATTTATATTTTAAATTTCTAGATAATAATACCTAAATGGGGACCAACCCATGGTTTTTTCACTTTAATTCCATTTATGATTAATCTTTTTAAGTATCAAAAACACTTCTATGTGTGTTTGGACCAACTATTAAAAAATCATCTAATTATTTTAAATGAATTGATTGAGTTATTATCAAGAATGTATCCATATTGTGACCAAGTTACATTATAAAGTATTTCCACACAGTAAAATGGTTTTTGAATGAGATTCAAGACTCACATAATTAAATGCCCAATATGACCACATTTCATACGAATCTGGAAACCATTATATGGTTTGTGGTTCTAAATTTTTAGTAGTGACTAGGTAAACAAAGAAAAGGGGATTTGATATGTATTTTCAGACTTAGTAGATTATTATTTTTGATCAAAGTAATTATTTGAGTATGTTAAATTTTTATAAACAATTTGAAAATAAAATATAAATTTATATTTACCTTCATACTTCATGAAGTGAATAGATTAATAAAATAAATCATTGTAATTCTTTTGATTGAATGAATACTATTAATGATAAATTTTTCCACATAGAATAATTTTATTTAGCTAATGATTCATGAATGTTTTGATAATGAATGGAATATTCCATTGAATAAGTTGAATTATTGAATGTAGTGATTCTATTTTCATAAATACACCTTAAGAGATACATGTATTCCTGTTATATAATGCCTGGGATGAGCTCAGTGTTTATATGAATTTGGGATTTCATTGAGTGATTTAGAGTTATTGATATTGAATTCATAGGAAAAACAAATATTTTTCATTCCATTATATATTCTTAATAGATACTATGACCTCTGATGTGGAATTCCAGGGATAGGATCGAAGGATAAAATGAAATTATGTCTTGCCTTGGGCGACACATAGATTCTGATGTGGAATTCCTTAGACATGCTCACCTATCATATGATATTATTTTATACTATATTTATCATTAGTTTCCCATTTTATACTAAATATTTAATGTTGTGAAACATGTAAATAATTATATGTTCATAATTATACAGGGATTATCTCGGTTATCCTTGGGTCTTGCATTATTAGTATTATATGTAGACTCTAGAGTTACGCATGAGGTACTGGATAGTACCACATATCTATAGAAATGACTGTAAAGGTTATTTTATGTATAATATATATATATATATACAAATGTACTTATATATTTGTATACTGATATACATGGTGAATTGTTTTTATATACAATTAATTTTAAGATCGAATACGCATAGTCAGTTAGGTGTCCCTTATGAACATGTTCCTAACATTATTAAATTTAGTATTTACTCAGTATTCATTATACATAAACACTAATTATTTTATAATCATTTATGGATTTCTTTAGACCCCATTTCTGGTGGCCTACTGAATATATCTATTCGAGCTACAATGTGGATCCTTAGCAGACCTCATGATTACAGGTTCAAGATCGGAGACTGTGTTATGTGTTGTTACTCTTGTACATGGGAGATTGAAATTATAATACTGAGCTCATGATCATGATTCTCTGGATATAAAAATTGGTTATTTTATTCATGTCATAATTTAGGTTTTTAATTTACCTTTTTATGGATGTATTTTTATATTGCAACTCATTAATGTAGGGATCTTTATCTATTTATTTATTATAGATTTTCAATTGTTATTATATTTTTATACCTATATTTATGATTGATATTTTTTTATTAATCTATGATACATGAGGGTATTTTCTCCCCACCATACCACTATTATACCCTCTCTTCTAGTCGGAAGCCTCCGATGTACAGGGAGACATGCTTGAGGCCACATGAACAACATGTCCAACTACTACTTATAGAGTGAGTTGGTCGACATGATAAAAGTTATATCTGAACATAATTTTGATTATAAATTATTTTTTTGTTTATCATATTGGATAGTAAGATTATTTCAAAACATGGTAAATAACTTATGTATGGGTCCATCTGACCCTCATGTGAGGGAATGATCATGTTTCTCATAATGTGATTATTTCTGTCGTTGCAATTACAGTTGATTATTCTTTCACATATGGTGATTTTCAAACTTATGTTAGTTAATTGTTTAAAGATTTATTAGATTTAATACATGGCTCGATATGTTTAGAGATGAGGTGTGTTCATGCATCGTTATAGGCACACAAAGATTCAAATTTCATTCATATACCATGCCATGTAGAATAAATTATGGATTTTACTGATTTTTGATTATTTTTACACTATTATTGTTAAATTATTATCATCGTTAGATATAGAACATAGATGGGTATTTTACATATTTTTATGTCATTGTTTCCTAGTTACATAGTACTTTTCTATGATTATATCCATTTTTACTTGTATTATTTATTTTTGAATGAATTCCCAATTATAATTGAGATATATGATTGGTTCTTAATGTTTCAACATCAACCTAAAATGTTTTTAATATATATACCTTGTTGTTGGATCCTTAATTAAACAATTATGACATGTTCTATTTGGGGTAAATTTGTTTCAGGATAAAGTTAATGTATGGTAGTGATTAAATGGGATCCAATAACTATTTATAAAGTGTATGGGCCCTTATAAATTGTGAATAGTAACCTATAAAATCAAACTATCATATATGAACTTGACATATTTTAAAACTAAATGTAAAAACCTAGATTTAGTAACATAAATTCCAATTATAAATTTTAATTTCACATACATTTATGTTTTTAGAATGTTAATTCATCTAACTAAACAGTGATATATATTTAATAGTAAAATTGAAATTACTATGTAAATTGAGTATTTAAATCTAGGTGTGAATTTTAAAATGATAATGTCATATACCACTATAACTTGGGCATGAAGAAACATATTATTTAACCCCTAAATGAATAATTGTTTCAATGTAGGTTATTTGGGTCATGTGGCATATATGATAAATCCTTAAAGCCGTAACTGGACCAAAGTAGGTCAATTGAGGTAGGTTACATATGATATAACCCCATTAATGGTATTTTAGAATTTTAATAATTTCATTATTATGGGTTACACTAATATGAACAATTATTTTCTTTATGTGGCCCTAGTAGGTCTCCTTTATGATTATATGATTTAGTTTCTAAAATCTTGGGGGTATTCGTGTGATAAATATCAGATGGCTATTTAATGTTTCAGCATCCAATTATATTGTGTTACATATAATTTTATGGTGAAATATTATTGAACCTATCCTTAAAAATTGATTATATACCTTTAATCTACTCTTGAGCTTATTATTGTGATGAATCCATTAATTAAAATTCCAATAACATCCTAAGTTTTATTTTACACTACAACTTGAAATTGAAATTTTCATTAATGATGTCTAGTGTGATAATTTTATGGTTATGTAAATAATGATTATATGTATGAAAAAGAAATTATCAGATAACTTTCTGATTATGATATATAAAATTAGATATAATAATTTCTTAGTTTAGTTTCACTCAAAATTGGTAATTTAGGTCCTTTATATATGATATTCCATAAATATTTTGATCCATGGTAACCGATTAAATAACATAAATAATAATCCTTAATGTGGTGTTCTTACTTTCAGACCTTCTATTAGGGTAGCTAATGTTTTTACCTTGTATGGTAATGTGGACATTCTACATAGTAAGCTTAGAGGAGAGGATTGTATGACTAATTGACTCTTTGGCATAACCTCGTTATATGGTTGATGCATTATGATATAGTAAGAGGATATCCTAGTAGAGGTATCTACCTATGATGTAAAATAGCATTGAAAAATACCTATTTGTAGTTCCATATGAGAGGCACAATTTTAATGTTGTATGAGTTGGATATGACTCATATATTATAGAAATAATCGAAGAATAGGTGGGTGGTTGGGTGATATAATGGAGTTGGGGTGTATGTGATCATAATGTAATGGTCGATATCATTAGGTTAGACATTCCTAGGGAATGTTCAACCAATTAGTTGGTCGTGTGAACCTAGATTCTCATTAATGGATGACATTGTGAGTTGTCAACTAGGTAAAAAGTCAATTGCGGTATTATGACACAAGAATGTGTGACTCTTAATTCATTTTGTTTGATATCATAGTAGAACACATTGTATCATACTATTATTATTGAGCTATGGATGTGATGTGTTAACCCATATGTTGTCTGAGTGATGATGTTGCATAGGGTCTAGAATTGTTTTGACTCAGACCAATTATGTGAAAGGGTGATGAATTCAATAGAGTTATTAATGTGGTTTATCTCTATAGTAGAGTGACCTATGTATATACACTTATATAGGGTGAGTTTTCACTGAGATTTTATAAGAAGGATGATTTGTGGTAGTGTTTCAGACAACATTTTGAAAAAGGATCTGGTGTGATAACAAAACTAGTCTATGTTAGTTTGGCATATATGACTAATGTTGACGACTGGTGGGAATGTGACTGGTGATTATCATCAGACATTCATATAAGAGTTAACCTGTTTGAGTATTCTTATATGTTTCTTGTTATTCTATTATCATGTTTTCACTTATAATAAGCTTGTTAGACACATCTTAAAGCCTACATTGGTGATGGGGGAACATGTGTCACGGGAGGATTTCCAGTTTTCATAAAACAAATTTGAGGTTACTCCTAAGGTGATGTGAATTATGGAAGTCATGAGAAGAGTTACATTCGAAGTGTCGTGAACAATACCAAAAAAACAACTTGGAATGGTCCGAACATCTTTAGGAAAACTGTGAATTTTAACATTTGATATTTTGAGTCTCATTCAAGGTGTTCAGATTAAAATTATAGGTGAGAGTTTAAACTAAGTCTAGATAATGAATTTAGGGTCTTTAGGATTAATAAATCAGCTATTTTTATGGTTAGGTAATGTGTCTATGCTTTCACGGTTTTATGAAGGTGTGGTGGTTGGTTGAGTACCTTACTATTGAAGAACTATGAGATTCGGGTTGAGAATTTGGAATTTTTTTAGAATTAACATTAGTACAACTAAATTAATGGTTAATATATTGAAATCATAATTTAAATATCATCTATTAATCTAGACATCTCTTAAATATGTTGGCTTGATGTGGATTGGTTTATTTTTTAGTAATAAAATTTTGAAGGTGATTTGAGACTACCTTCAATGCATCATGTAAAATTTTATGGGTGTGCATTGGAGTGTAAACCCTAAAAATTATTCTTAAATAATATGAAAATGGATTGAGGGTTCCATGAATAGATTGAAACATATTTATACATACCCAAAAAACATCATCATCTATGGTGTTAGGTGTTGATTTATTGAATATACACCCTATTGATGGAGCATGGCATGAGATAACTATACACACTCTTCGATGGTAATCCTTGATAATGTATTGGTGTTGTTGTGTTTCAAAGATGATCATGACCGCTATCTTGACATTGCCTAGAGTACACTAGGAAAACACTGGCTATATACCAAGATAATCATGTTTTATCTTGTTTAGTGGAGGGAGATTCTTATGTGTTGTGCTATAGGATCACTATGAGAAAATCCAGATGGTGGATCAGATAACCATATGATATCAGAGAATGAAACACATTTGATAAGGGATGTAGAAACATGAGGTCAGTTGTTGGATTGTTTTTATAGATCATTGGTGTTGTTGTTTTATTGAATTATAATGGATTGACCAAGATTTGACATAGGAATTCGATTAAGGAACATAGTGAGCATGCTCAAAATGACCTTGATGACCTTTGAATAAGGGGACTAGAATCATTTTCTGCCACATTTCAAAAATTAATGTTGATCATTTTCAAGATTAGTTAGACAAATATGGATTATATTGAGTATTCATGGTTTCTGTAAAATGGATGGTGGGAAACGACATTGAATATATTGTTGGAGGAGATGACTGTATTGTAAGAGTTTTATGGGGATTTTAAAAGAATATATGACATGGAAAATTAATGTGTGTTCGATTTGGATTCGACCATTTGGGTCTTAACAAGGTACATGATTAGAATCCTCAGCTCTTACTGGGTATCACTAGTTGATAATCATTCCAATTGAACCTTTAGGATTCGAGAATCATTTTTCAAAAGGATATTTACATGATGGAGAGTACTATGGATGAAAATTGTTAGTTCAAATTCAGAATTTATGGTGTTGTTCATCATATGATTAATTATGGAAGAGATTATGCTAATATTTTTTATTAGTATAGCTGGTATTGGCTAAGAACTGTATCAATTTTTTAGCCTGGAATATAAATGATCGATCTTATTTTTTTTATTGGGTAATTCATATTTGAAGTAACGCATTCAAGTGCGCCAGGAATTGGAAACACTTTGGAACCATTTGAGAAACAATTCATGACCCATATAGTTTTGGTGATGATTTATTAATACCCTAAGGATTTTTGGGTAAGATACATTTTAACGTGTTGAGATTATAATGTCACATGTTTTTACTGGGTTGAAATTTCTAACATAGAATGAAGTTTTCATTTGGTTGATGGGTCAAATCATAAACTAGGACTCTGAATGTAAATATGAGGGTTTTATCACTTAAATGTGATATTATTAGACATGGTATAAAATCGGAGATGTTTCTTGGGTGTTCCTTTTATTTTTTAGAGTTTTGAACCTCAAGATCTATATATTTTGGAAATCCAAAGGAAGGTACACAATTAACAGACAGATATTTCTATACATCTACCTCAACAATGTAGTTCCTAAATGGTGTCACATGATTTTTTGAACCATCAACCCAATGATACAAGGAAATTAAAATAAATAATTATAAAATTGGGGAAAAATACAACAAGGGTTACAGAAACTTAAATAAACTATATGCATAGAATGCACAGTTAGTGCCACTTAGGGAGTGAGTGTACATTGTTTGAAAATGTTTTTTTTCCAAAAAGGGCATCCAAAAAATGGAACTCTTAGAAATTTGAAATTTAAATTTTACCATGACTCCTAGTAGTTTTACCACTTTCCTCTCTCATCCACCTTGGAGGTCTTCCACATGCGACACCCTTCCTCATCCTCTTATCATGGTATATGTCCCTTATTTGTGCTAGGAATTGAACACCATCTATTATATTGGAAGACTTACTAATTATAACACTCCAATTTAAAAATTTACTTTTTTATATATACATATGATATTTTATTCCTTTATGAGATAATTTTCCCTATTTTAGGGTATTCTATTATTCTTATAATTTATATCATTCTTAATCGAATAAATTCTCGATATTGGAAAAGTGAATCATTATAAGAATAAGATATGTTTCCTATGGATTATCCATTAATGTCTCATCATTACATAAAATGTTTCCAATTATTGTTCATAATTCTCTGAGGGTATCTCATAAAATGTGTATCTCTTAAGATTTGTTTCATAGGACACTATATAGAGAAATTATAAGGCTCACTAACATTTTATGATGTAAATACAAAAATTAAAACCACACAATGGGTGTTCAACTCTAACTCCTTTTATGAATAATGTGAGTAATTAGAAAAAACACTTCTATATCTATTTTGATGGTAAATTAAAACAAAAATCCTATAATTATGTTAAATAGATGTATTTAGTTATTCTTTGGATTTCATTTATAATATTCCCATTGTTAAATTATAAAGTATGAAGTTGGAATAAAAGGGGGTTGGAATGAGATTCCAGAATCACATAACTATATTATTATTATGAAAACAAATCTAATGTAACAAAACACCCTACTAAGGTGTGACGGCATAATTGTTTTAAAAAGTAATGAATAGGTAAACATTAAAAAGGGGATGTGTTTTGTCTATTCCCAGTATTACAATTTTAATTTATGATAATATTTTTATTATTGTAAGTTAAATGTTTATAATAAATTTTTCAATGGAATATATATTTAATTTTCCCTTCTTACTTCTTAATGTGAGTGCATTAATTGAAAGAATCCTGATAGTTGTTTGAATGGAATGAATACTTGTGTAGCCATTTTCAACCACTATGAGTGATTTGATTAAATGATAGGATAGAGATGAATTTTATTTAAAATTGAATATTACATAGAATAATATTAATTACTTAGTATGCTAAAATAATTTAAAATATACCTTGAGTGATACTAGGGTTCTTGTTATTGAATTCCTTAGACAAGATTAGTGGTTAAATTAATTATGGAGTGCCTTGATAGATATTGGGTTCCTAATAAAGAGTTATCAGGATGGAATCATAGGTACTCTGATGTGATATATTATTGAGTGACACATGGACTCTATATATGGTCTATCATGGACAATGTAATTTGAAAAAAAAAATATTTTATGACAAGGGTGACAGTTCGATTCTGATAAATAATGTCTTGCATGTTCTCATGATCACATGAAATTAAATTTTTTTGGACTGATATTTAATTTACACATTTCATATAAACTATTAATTTTATTAAAAATGTGGATAAATATTTGATCATCATTATATAGATATGCCTTGGGTTCTCTTTGGGTCCATAGTGACAAGTATAATTCATGGAATCTAGAGTTATCCCTCAGGTATGGGCATGCACCAGGTTTCTATTTATATGAATATATATGTTATTTACTATATAGTATATATATATATACATACCAATATGTATATATACCAATACACACGGTGACATGTATTTTTAAGACATCCTAGCTTAAGAAGATGCTGGTATAGTTGGTTAGGTGTCCTTTGAGGAACTAATACTGACTTGATTAGTTTCATTATTTTCTACTAATTTAGTATACCAATTCACTACTTGTTTTATACTCACATAATTTATTTCATTAAATCCCATTAGTGGTGTCCTACTTGGAATGTCTTATTCCCTATGTGGGCCATCGTTTGGTATCCAAACAGACAGTATGGTTGCAATTTCAGGATCGTGGATTGTGTTATGTGTTGTTACTCAGGTACATGAAACTCTAGGATAATAGGATTTGGTTGGGGCCTAGGATGATCGTGGTGATATCCTATAGGGCCTTTTTTCTTTTCCTTAAGTTTGTAATGTATTGAAAAAAGTATGTATATTTTTTTACATTATATCATTTTCATGAATGGATGTTCATATACTAATTTATTAGGAATTGGAAGTGCTTATTATATTCCATGGTCTTTATTTATGAATTAATATGTTGTATTTTTCACTGATATATGAAATATTAGTCTCCCCATAGTATGACAACAAGACCCTAACTTCTAGTCAGAATACACTAACATATAGGGAGGTACAATCATGGCTATGTGGCCAACCGATCCTATACAATTTATAGAGTGAGATTGTTTAGAAAATTACATAATGTGGATCAAAATTTTTAGGTATTATATGGTAGGATAATAAAAGTTATAATTATATTTAACCAATGATAATTTGATTTGTTTGGGTTGTAATAATGTCCTTATATCATTTATTAATCCCTGTTAAACTATTTTTAAGCCTAACTGTGATAACAAAATTTTATTGTCTTTACTATTCACCTCGAAAAATGTTATATTGATAACATTAAAGTATATTAAGTAAATTGATTCAAAATATGGAATCCAGTAAAACATATTTTATTTCCATAAGGGCATGAAATTAATTTAAATTAAGCACACAAAATGAAACTAAAACACTTATTTAAAAAACGAAATTTTAATCAAAAAACATAATTTAATTCCATTACATACATTATAAATTCAAAAAATGAATTTTAAAATATTACATTGAATAAATAATCCAAATATTCTTTTAAACACATTAATAAATAGGGACTAAATCAATTTTTAAATATAAAAATACATTTCATTAATAAAAATAGTTTTTTATCAATTTTTTTAAACCCAATGATTAACTTATACCAAAATAAATTATAATGTTGTTTCCTATGTAATTAATTATAACATTTCTAATTAAATAATACTTAAGTTATTTTAATATTAAATTCAAAACACAATGGGTAATTTAATTGAAGAAAATTCCAGTTTTTTTAAAAATCAATATTTTTCTCTGTTCAATGGAAAAATAATTTCAAAATAATATAAAAAATTTACCCCATGATATTATTGACATGTTCAATTTATAAATTCTGATTACTTGCTAATATAAAATTTGAAAAATAAATTATAAACTAATATTAATTTGTAAATGATTTTTTTTATAAAATTATTATTTAAATATAATATATTTTTGAACTATAAGGTATCTTTAGTGAAAATTGATTAATTTTATATTATATATTAAAAAAATATATTTGTATTTAAAATTTTATACATATTATTCATAATGTGGTAATTTTTATTCAGACAACCATTTTAATGGGTAAGTTATAATTATTTAATATATTATAGACAGATAGTCTATGGGTTTCCTATAAGGAAACCAACAAAATACTTCATTTTTTATTTTATTGGAAATAAATATATAATTTTTATTTTTTACAAGAATCGTCATCTTAAAGATTAAATATAGAAGAAATTGAGTTTTACTAAATAAAAATGGTCTATATTGTTCCCTCGGGAAGTTTTCATATTTATATCATGAATGAGAACACATATAGTGGGAAGTCTATAATTATTTTAATCTCTATAAGTTAGTATTTTTGATGAATTTTTAAATTTTTATTTACTAAATTGATCAATAAGATAGTTTAATGATTTTTTTTATTTCATGATTAAGAGAATAAAGGAATATGAATTGTTTTCAGTTCATTATATTACTAAATTATAATAATATTGGGATATGAGGTATGTCTTTGTATCTAGTGGGGATTGAAGAACAAATTTTTTTAATAAAAAGAACCCAATGACACTGTAATTGGTTTTAATTAGAATATTGGGTTCTTTAATAATCTATTACACATTAAATCTAGTATTTATCTCTAAACATATGAGGGATGAATAATTCTACTAACCTAGCATAAATATTCCATATTTCATCTATATTACAGTTTTCTTTTAATAGAGTGACACAAATAAAAAAATTTCTCAAACCTAGGATTCCTAAATGCATTATATGGTCGAACATTCTCTTATATCAGATTTTATTTTTGGGTTTCCTGAATCATTGGAAGGTAATCCCTTTTTTCTCACATATCACTATAGTGGGTATGGTAACAATGCCTTGTCAAATATTATGGAATAATAAAGAAAGGTTTTTGAATGTAATGTTTATTTTCAAAATGGATTATTAACAAAATAAATAACATTAAACTATTTTTATTCTATATTATTTAGGTAAGTATTCCTAAATATGTTTCTTTATTTAATCATATTCCATTTATAATTATTAATCATACATTTAAATGTTTTAATATATGATTTATTCATTAGGGAGTATAGTCATTTTCTACAGAAGGATTACTCATGTTATATAGGTTATGGACATAGTGGATTTCTTCTTATATAAATATTCAATACCTTCATATGAGAATATGGGCCTCTTAAGTGATGATTAATATTTATATGTATATGTATATATATATATATATTTGTTTATACACATTAATTCTTATACGTGGAGGGAGTCATAAGTTATAATGGATATATATATGTATGTATTTACATACAAACGTATGTAGGTATGAACATATGTATTTATGTATATGTGTATGTATGAAAGTATGTATGTATGTATGTACGTATTTATGCATGTATTATTTTATAAATTTATAGATGTATGTATTCATGTTTAAATTTATTTATGTATCTATATACATTTGTATGTATGCATGCATGAATTCATGCATGCATGTATGCATGATTTCATGCATGAATAAAGGATTTTGTGAATGTATGTATGTATCCATAAATGTGAGTATGTGTGTGGGTGTGTGTATGTATGTATGTATGTATGTATGTATGTATGTATGTATGTATGTATGTATGTATGTATGTATAGAGTAATGTATAGATTTATGTATGTATATATTAATTTATGTATCTATATATGTATGTATGGCTATAAGTATTTGTGTTTTTGTGTGTTTTTGTGTACATGGGGGTGAGTGTTTGTGTGCATCTATTTTTTTGTCTATGTGTGTGTTGATGTATGTATTTATCTATGTATATATGTTTCTATGTGTGTCTGTGTCTATGTATGTATGTATCTATGTATATATGAATGTATGTATGAATGTATCAATGTGTGTATATTATATGTATCTATGTATGTAAGAATAAATGTGGTTTTTTCCATCACAAAAATGATGTGCAATTTTCCACTAGGTTGGAATATGAACTTGGATCAAAGTACATATAGTTGGTTTTCAATGTAGTTTTTCATGATTATAGAAATATTTACGAACCCAATTTTTTCCTAAGCTATGGATCCATTAAATCTCATCAATTTCCAGTTTAAATGTTAAAATATATCCTAATGTGAATGGTCGTTTAGGCCATTGAGGTTTTAGGGGTGTCCTGGGTTGGTTTGTAGTCCGAAAACACACTCTTGGGGGAAAATGCCTAGTGCATGGTTGGTGTGAAATGTGTTGGGTAGGGCACACAGTTAGATAAAACCATACGAGGTTGGATAGTGGGGAGCTACATGTCGCGTGGTTAGAGAAAACGATGTTACTTGGGGTGCACGCCCCTGTGAAAATGTATACAATTTTGTGATACAATTTTTTCTTTTTTTGTACATGGTTAGTCAAATGATGTGAAGAACTGTGTGATGTTCCCCTTTACAACATAAAATGTTGTACGTTTGGTGAAAAGTTTGGATCATGTTCTAGGAATTGAGATATCATCTTCATCTGATGTCTAATTCAAGAAACATTGATCATATAGGATCCACATTGGTATGATCTCAATTCCTTTTTTATCATTACTCATTTGGATTGTTATCGTCTATTCAATTTATGATCAAGATAATTTTTCTTATTATTAGGTTCTCTATCCATTCATTATATTTCTCCTCATTTGTGTCAAGTAAAGAGTTTCTGCTATACGAGTTATCCTCAATGAAACTACGATAGGTGGTCTCCTATATTTATTTAGATGTAGAAGTGTTTATATATGATGATGTTTAGTGGGTCAATTTTTTGAGGAACCAACCTTGAAATGAATTTCAATCTTTGAATCAAATTGTTATATGTGGCCTATGTAATTAAATACGTCTATCAATGACTGTTTATTGGTTATATACCTTGATTTTGAGCCACCCCTCATGTGAGTGGATAGTGAATTGGACCACCATGGGTGGCCTTTGGAATTGGATTCCTTATGGTGTCACATTACCCCTTGTCATGGGATGTTAAGACTGAGTTGTGAATTGAAAAGTAAATTGAAATGCAATATGAATTGTAAATTGTAATTGAATATATAAATGAAATGTAAGGGATTCCATTCCCAATGTCCCTTTCCCTGATATGTCTTGTTTTGGCATTTTATACATGATATAATGAATTGAACATGTAAATAGAATAAAATTCCAAGCCATGTAAGCTTAGCCCATGCCTTAAGTCACCTTCTAATGTGAGAATGAATTGAAATTTTCATGTTATTGAGCTTGACATAGTTTAATGATATTTATTAAATGATTTTTAACTGATCAAATCCTTATTTGCCTTTGGTAACACATCGATTGAAATGATGAATTCCATGGATTAATTTATTTGGATTTTATCTCACTTCTACCTGAGTGACACATGGACTCCTTATATGGACTTCCAAATATAGAATCATGGTGGATGACTATTATATATTGAGTAATACATGGATTCCATATTAGGAATTCTATGGATGGACTCAAAGTGAACTTGAACATATATGTCATTTGTGATACTTGGGATCCTTTAGTGTACTACCATGGATGGACTCAAATGGAAGAGATGTTATACTACGCCTAGAGTGATACCTAGGTTCTTATGTGGATCTCTATGGATAGTCTAGTAGGGTGTTGGTTTATTTCATTCCTGGAGAAATACTTAGATTTAAATTTATAAATTCAATTGTTGGTCTTTGATTCATAAAGGAATAATAAATGAATGGTGTTATATGATGCATCTTCTAAGACCATTCACAGGCTTGGATATGGTCTCAGTCTTACACTTTATGGATGGCATTTTTAGGTATCATTTGATTATGTTAGCATGGGTGATGTTGTGCATTATTCCATGTCTCGAGACATAATTTTTAAATGGAATTGAATAAATAAATGAATTTTATTATAAATTATAACTTGAACATTATAGGATATTTACATTCTGTACTTCCTTGCATATTAAATTATTACCTTCACAATGGGATGTTTATATATTCACTTATTAGACATCACAAGACCTTTGTTTGTGGCGTACTCGGATTATGTCTCACATCATGTTTGGGCCACATTTTATGCCTGAATATACTATATGATTGTATGAATTGATAAGGGAATTCCCCCTGATACAGTTCGTTAACTTCTTATTAGGAGAGGGGAAGCATGGGACCAAGCTAAGGATCTTGATTCTACTTGTATTCTTTTTTTCATTTTTGTACTTGTCATCCATGTATTCTTATGATGCCATATAAACCTGTTATGGATGTTTTGTATAGAAATATGACATGTATCATCAATATCATTGTATATGAGTTCCGTTTTTTAATTTTTATCTATTCTTACAAGTTATATTTTATTTATATATTTTACTACATATGCTATCTATTTGTTACTAATATTTTATTATGATACACTATGGTGATGAGGGAATAGTCTTTCCATGGACACACCTAGTCCCTCACTTCTAGTCAGAAGCCTCTATAATTTATGGTGGTGCACTTGATTCCATGTGACAAACTAGACATATGGCACTACGGAGTTTCATCTGGGTCTAAGACATTATAAAGTGTTGTTAGGGGGGAAATATTTTCTGGTATGATTTACTAATTGGAGATATTTTAAATATATAGGAGTAAATTTGGATTTTTAAAGATTTGTACCCTAGTTTAGCTAACACACATATAGAAAAATCCAAATCGCCACAAATGAAATTGGTATTTTCAATATTTTGACTATTATATTTGATTTGATTCCACAATTGGGTGTTTCAAATGAATTATGGTGATATTATTGATATTAATTTTGGTTATATTGTAATGAAACCAGATGAGATGAGGGCATGCCATCTTGTGTATCTGGTTAGAAGCTTTATAGGAATCATATACCATGCATTATGGTATTATATTTAGAATGCATTTGTTATTTCATGTTGTTGTGATACGTGTCTTGATAGTTATACACAATACTACGATTGAGTTTAGGGAGTGGGTTATTTTGTGAATAAAGTGGATGACGTACTTTGGATCATTTGGATTATGGGGCCTCATGGATTAGAATTTTAAGAACCATTGGTTCAAATATTTTTAATGAAATATGATATAAATGTGAAATGATAATTAATTAAAAATAAAATTTCAATACAAGTGAAAAATACAATGATTTGGGAAATGAATTTGTTTATAGAATACAACATGACCCTATCTGGGCCATAGTAGTATGTAGTAGGTAGAATCTATTGCATATATATGATATATATGTCTCTTAGACCTGACTCGTGGAGCAAGCATTGGCTTTTGTTATTATATAAGAAGAAGTAATCCTTTCCTATTTTAGTGTTTATACTTTTGAGCAGTCAAATTTGAAAATGATCTTAATATGAGTTTTATTCTTGGAATTTGTAAAGATTTTCCACCACAATGTCCTATAGTCATACGGAAGGAGGGTGGAAATGACCACACTCAAAGGTGGTGGGACGTGGTCTACCTGTGAATCCAAAAATAGTGTCAGTGGGGGAACCATTAGTTTTACCACACACAGATGGTGAGGCATAGTTTTGTGAAGCGTTTTTTGCAATTTTTTTCATACCATTAAGGGAGAACTATGAACTTCCCCGACCATGGGTTAGTTGACATGTGAGTTACAGCAGCAGTATCCACCCATGTTTTTGAGGGATGGAAGAGCACAGGTTGTAGAGTCATGGATTTAGGACATGCTACCTATCATTGATCATTTATAGACGCCTAATGAGATGAGGGTAAATCTCACTATATATATGTTGTGTGATTCATTTAAGAGATGTTGGGATGTTATTACTCATATGGAGCATCATTAAGAGATGTCATGTATGTATTTTCATACAACCTTTTATAAATACATCTATCATGAGATGTTGAGGGATGATAGTTCTCATGTGTTCAGGTTCTTTGAGCGTGAATCATTGTTAGTTGTGGATTATTTGGCCCGTTTTACTATTCTCCCACACTTAACACCTATTCTGATGGGGGATGAGTTATCTATATACAATATATTCAAGTATTTTCTCTGATATGATATATGAACATTTGTTAATGTATTTTGGTTGACTATGGTTTCTTGAATAGTGAATCACCTGCTTGTCACCGAGATTAACCTGAGAGAGGATATGTGTGTGATCTTGGAAGGTTCGGCATTTATATCTGGTGCTGCATCAACTTATAGCAGGAATGGTCATCTAGGGTATCCATGTGATGATATTAGTAGTTAGATCGTATACTTAGGTAGCCAATTTAGGTGATTTCAGGGTAGCAGGACGAGATATATGAGACCATAGGGTTTAAGAGACACAATCAATTGTCAATCATATATAAATTGGGGCCCTCTATATCACATCTGTTGAGTGATTCTTTTTAAATATAGTGAGAGTGGTATTGCATTGACTCCACACTTAGGAATGGGGTTAGAAACTTCTCAGCAGCCAGTGAGTTGGAGTAATACTGGCTGATTAGACTGTGGTGGTGGTCTTGGTTGTGGTAGTGAGACCATAGTTTTGTAGTGATAGTAGAGTGGATCAACTCATGATAGATAGAAAGTATTACAGGGCCATGATTCCGTCAAGATATAGTCAATGTAATAGACACTTTAGGAGTAGTATCCTGAACCTTCTATTATCAGAGCTAATATTCAACTATAGTCTAATTTAGCTTATTCAAATTTTGATATAGGGTATTTTCATAGATTCTTATATGTTCACATTGTGGAGATCCTTGATCTCAGTGTTTATACATATGGGGGCTTGATAACTATCAACAATAAATTAAGGATTATAACAGAGGATATATATATGTTTATGGAGTTTCCCCTTGAGATCATCTTGTGTCACTTAGTATGGGACCCCTTATTCTTTAAAATGACTAGTTTTGAAAATATTATTGGGGTGTAATGGTTAATTCACATTCATGATTTCATTAATTTATATCACTATATGGTGACATTCACATCACCAATTGTTATTCAGTTTATTCACAAAGGTGAATAGGATGTCTAGATGCTTTGATATGGATGAACAAATCATGGTGTAATGACCCGTAAAATTCAAGGGAAATTTTTTCCTAATTTTCTTTGATATTTTACAAGAGCGCGGTTTCTGACGGCACCTGATTCCGAGGCCCAGAGTGCCCGGAATCAATTTACGAAGTTTGGCTCGGATACGTTTAGTGAACGAACGAGCGGGAATTTCTAACTTTTGAACCGGTGCCCGGAATCGAATTCTAAGGGCACCGATGAACTCGCAGCGCCGATATTCGCTTAAGGAAACCTTTTCCGAGGGTGCGTTTTATGCGGTTTGAGAGTTAGTTTTTGGGAATTTAAAATGAAGTTAAATAAAATGTGTTGAACACATTTTATTTTTATCCAAGTTGGTTATAACCTCCCAAAAGGAGTTAGGGGTGGGACCCACATCCACTTAACCTCCCATGAGAGTATTAAGTGTGGTGGGGCCCACACAAACCCCAACACTTCATCTTCCCTTTAAACTCCCTATAACTCCTCTTTAATTAAACTTGACAACTTGGGTTATTTAATTGAGTTGAGTTGTTTTGAATTTCAAACTTTTGAAATTCAAGTTGTTTAATTGTGTAAATAAAATAAGCTTTAAGCTTATTTTATTTTCGTTGGTATCCTTTTCCACATTGAGAGGATTTGGGAAGTTCTCTCCATCTTCTTCAACCTTGACGAAGAACAAGAAGAACACTTAAGCTCCGACCAAGAACGCCGCTTCTCTTCTTCGTAGCCGGTGTGTTTCCGAAGATCGATGACGCCACATTTTCGATCTTCTTCCCGTGTCAACGAATGGAGATGCTGATTCCTCCTCGGACTTTCTCCGTCAGCTTACGAAGCTTCTCCAGCGACGTACCTCTTCGGACGCACCTCGACGTCAATGGAAACGACGTTCGGTTTCCGCGACGCCCGACCTCCTCGACGCTTGTCTTCTGCGGCTTGTTGACGTGCTCTGCACTTGAATCCGGGGTAGGGGTTTATTTTATTTTTTTTGTTCGTGAATACAAACTTGGTGATGATCGTGGATTAATACCCCTTTTTGTTTTTGAATAACGCGAGTGGGTCGGACCGCACAAACACAGCCGACCCTCCTCCTTTGTTATTCGTGATGGTTTCTTGAGGTTGATACAAGAAAATTTGGTGTCGTTGCACCACACAGTATATTGCAGAAGATACGCGCGGTGCCGTCGCGCCGCACTGTGGAATGAAATTTCAAGGACGCGACGCCGTAACGTCATGTCGAGGGAAGTCGAAGGCGCCGCGGCTAGAA
This sequence comes from Viscum album, assembly GCA_963277665.1. Lineage (NCBI taxonomy): Eukaryota > Viridiplantae > Streptophyta > Magnoliopsida > Santalales > Viscaceae > Viscum > Viscum album. The sequence continues at coordinate 965,428,467 of OY728155.1, forward strand.
CGGGGCCGCGGCGGAGGGACGCGGTGTCATCTCACCATGCCAGACGACGAAGGCCGCGGCCAGTTCCGGGCCGTGGCAGAACGAGAAGACCGGCGGCCAGCCGAGCCGCCGGTGTCGGAAGCCGGAAGGGGACTGGCCTTTGCCGATCCCGTTGAGGAAGAACCGGCCGGCCAGGTCGGGCCGGCCGGAAGGGAGGTAAACCAGGGGGAATTAATTCCCCGGATAGCAAGTAAACGGCCCCCCATAATGAGGGGGGCCGGTTTCGCAAAGGGGGGCAGGCGGCCCCCCATTTTTTCCAATCAGCTCGGCCTTCGGCCAAGCTGGCAGCGCGCCCAGCGCACTGCCTTGCGCCGAACCGGAGCGCCAGGCCCGGCTGGGCCGGGCCGCTCCAGGTCGGGCCGCGCCGGGCCGGTTCGACCCTGTCCGGGGTGGGTCGACCCGGTTCGGGCCAACCGGGGGTTCTCGGGCCGGGACGACCCGAGCCCGAAACCCCCGTTACCGAGCGGTTTGGAGTAAAATTCCCATAACTCGGGATAAGGACATCCAAACGACGCTCTGTCAGTGGTGATGCAATCCTTGTATCGAGATGGTCGTTTCGGTATATCGCACTCATGGTTTCGGATTACTTTGAGTTCAGCCGGGTTGGTTCGTACACGAAACCAACCAGGCCCTCGGAACGGAAACACTCATATCTTGAACTAAGGACATCCGTTTGACGTGTCGTCAGCTTTTCTGAGTTCCTCTTACTGAGAAGGATCTTTTGGCATACTCCACCCGAGGTTTGGACGCAGGTGGAGTACGGTCGGGTTGGTTTTGCATTAAAAACCAACCGGGCCCCTGGGACGAAAAAGCCAATAACTCTCAGACCGGGCGTCCGATCGACGCACCGTCTGTTGCATTGAGTTTCTGTTGGCGATACGGAACTTTTGGATACATCAACTCTGGACTTTGTGATAGTTGATGTATCAGCCTCTCGGCTCGTGGAGCGGACCCTCCTGAACGAGCTTGCTGTGTGCGGGAACCCTAGAGCTGGCTGCGACAGCTACTGTGACTACGACGACGACAGTACAGAGATCTTTAGTGGATTCGACGACGACGACTACAACACTCAGCTATCCTATGTGGATCAGTGCTATCGATCATGTGTGGGTCTGATCCTGTGTGGTTCTGCGCTCAGCGGTCCTGTGGGAACCAGCGCCTACAGATCCTGTGTGGGTCCGATCCTGTGTGGGTCTTTGCGGGGGTTAGTACCTTTCGATCCTTTGTGGGTCCGACGACTTAGATGGATCAGTGATCTTCTCAATCGTCTTCCGAAGAAGTATACCTGTGTGAGATAAATCCTGTTTCTTTCCTGTGTGGATTGTGTTGTGCTATCCTGTGTGGATTTCGTTTTTCTTTCCTGCGTGGAATACGTATACATTCCTGTGTGGACTGAGGTGTACTTGGGCTCGGAGGTTGGAACGTATTGGGATTGATGACTTAGGTATATGTATGGGTATTTACCTAAGTAGTGTCGGTTGTTACTTCCTGTTTGTATCTATCATTTGTGGTTTATCCTTCGTGGATTTTGGGAGACCTTTGGGGGTCTCGGGGTCCCTACTGAGTAGCTTATACTCACCCCTGCACGGGCTATGCCCGCACTACGTTGTGTTGGTTGCAGACAGTGGACAGCGTTGATCGTGGTTGAGGCTTGCAGAGCAGGACGGTACCTGGAGGTGGACCATTGGGCGGGACGTGCTCGGAGCGGTCGGCGGGACCCGACGAGCAGTGGAGCTATCTGTACTCACCCTTCAGGTGGGATTTCCAGTGGACAGCTCGGTGTAGCGGATTTTACTTTACAGTTGCTGTTTCCCCTTTCGAGTTGTACTTTACTTTCAGTTTGGGTTTGTATACTGGCCCATTTACTTTTCCGCACTTCAGTTGTACTCTGTTTTGACTAAGTGTTTACTTTTCCACTTTCTTACTCTGTGGTTCTTGTTTACTTTAAAAAGGCAATGCCTTCCCTTTTTACCGGGATTTACACCTTGGTGCTAGTCGCCAGCCCCTGGCCTATGGATGACGGGCTTGGGGTTGTCATGGCACGGGCCCCGAGGGCGGGTCGTGAAAAATTGGTATCAGAGGAGTTCGGTTCTACAGCGAACTCTGATCTTTTCTATGTGATGAAATAATGTTTAGCGTATTGAGTGTGGTTATCAGTCCAGGGAGTCCATTGTTGGTGCGGCGACCGACTTATCCGTACACCAGGACCCTGACTTCTGATTTCCGACTTAATGCACGAAAACATTTATTGCATGTGTGTTTCAAGTTTTCTTTGTGATTACTTTGTATCAGCTCACCAGGTATACTGTTCTGACCGTGGAACACCTGTTTCCTTTTTAGTATGGCCCCACGACGGTAGCCAACTAGGGTTCCGAGAGTCGAGTGTGACGACAGCCCACCGAGCGACGAGGCCTCGGTGCAGGGCCCTTTGTCAGCAGTGGCACTGGCGGTAGCTCTACCCGTCGAGCCACCGATGCTACCTACACCAGCCGCTGACGATGCACATCGCCTTGGAGCTCTGCACGAGTTCCAGCACCAGTGACCGCCTAGGATCCGTGGGGAGACAGACCCCCAGGAAGTAGAGGGCTGGCTGGAGGCAGTGGTACAAGTTTTCAGGCTAGTGAGGACACCAGCAGATCTCATGGTGATCCTCGCTGCGAGCCTACTGCACGCAGCAGCGGGCCGATGGTGGAGCTTGATGCTCCAGGTGCACGATGAGGCATATCTACTTTGGACGGACTTTGAGAGCCTATTCCGCTCGGAGTTCGTCCCATCCACCCTCCGTGCGGTGCGCATTCAGGAGCTTCGTCAGCTGCGGCAGGGCAGCATGACGGTCGCTCAGTACTCGGTGAGATTTACTGATCTCTCGCGCTACTCGACCGACATGGTACGGGACCCATTCTTACGGGCCCGGACCTTCGAGCAGGGATTGAGACACGAGATCAGGGCATCACTGATCTCCCTCAGCATACCGACTCAGACGAGAGTACTGGAGCAGGCCCTTTTGATCGAGAGCTTTCTTGTTGAGTCTACACCAGCACCGAGACCCACCGCAAGGCGGCACGTGGCAGTGTTTTCTGTAGCTGGTAGTCGACGGATGACTCAGGGGTCCAGGCAGACCAGACCTTCAGGCAGACGACTTCAGGACACTGGCTCAGCATTGCGGGGCACAGAGCGTGGAGCCAGTCTTTCGAGAGGCAGACAGTGCTACTCGTGCGGCGTGCAGGGCCACATGGCTCATGACTGCCCGACCCTCCATGCCGAGGAGAAGCAGACAGTTGAGGGACCACCGAGGCAGAGGCAGAGGGTCTACCGTGGCGGTCCGCAGGGAGGAGGTGGACGAGGCAGAGGAGCTGGCCGAGCAGCAGGTGGTGGGCGACGCTTTGAGGCTCTACCACCACCACCACCACTAGGAGGTCCACCCCGACCACAGGAAGCTGGCGGGCAGAGACAGGCACAGCTCCAGGCAGCAGAGGCCTACGACCACGGCACGCCCAAGATGATTCGAGGTACTATCTGTGTCTATTCCACCCTTTCTACAGTACTTATAGACACAGGAGCGAGTCACTCTTTCATAGTCGATGCCCTTGTTCAGAGCTCGGAGATTCCGACAGAGTCGTTGGCTTGATTCTTATGGATAGAGACTCCTACGGGAGCAGACTCGACGATTACTCACTGCTGCCGGCAGTGTGAGCTTACTCTAGGAGGCGAGAGATTCGGCTGGGATCTTCTTGTAGTAGCGTTGAGGCCTTACGACGTCATATTGGTCATGGATTGGATATCTATGGTCCATACACAGATTGGCTGTTTTAGGCGCAATGTGTGATGTGTACGCACCGACGGGAGCAGGTTCACCTTCACCGGTGAGAAGGAAGCCTTCACAGCATAGGATGGACTTCCGAAGAGGAGCGGACAACCCATCACTCATCAGTTGGCTAGTATCATCCTAGGAGCAGTTGACGTGCGGAGTCCTGGTTTTCCTACAGTGGTGGATCAGTTTGCGGACATTTTTCCCGACGACGTTCTAGGGCTACCTCCTCGCAGAGAGGTAGACTTTTATATTGATCTGTACCCCAGTACAACACCGATATCGACTCCAGAATATAGGATGTCCCCCGCTGAGCTTTGAGAGCTACGAGTACAGTTGGAGGACTTGCAGGGCAAGGGGTTCATCTGACCCAGTGTTTCACCCTGGGCTTCCCCGATTTTGTTCGCCAAGAAGGTGGAAGGGAGCTTGCGACTGTGTGTCAATTATCGTCACCTGAACCAGGTGACAGTGAGGAACAACTATCCGCTACCGAGGATTGATGACCTCTTTGATCAGCTCAAGGGAGCACGGTGGTTCTCGAAGATAGACCTCAGGTCAGGCTATCATCAGCTCAGAGTTAAAGACGAGGACGTGCATAAGACGGCCTTCAGATGTCAGTATGGACACTATGAGGAGGAGCACGCATACCACTTGCGGGTTGTACTAGACACACTCCGAGAGCACTAGCTTTATGGTAAGTTCTCGAAGTGCTTATTCTGGATACGTGAGCTCCACTTCTTGGGACGCGTTATCTCTGAGGCGGGAGTTGCAGTGGATCCTGTGAAGATCGAGGTTGTGTTAGCATGGGAGCCACCCAGGAGAGTGACGGAGGTGCGGAGTTTCTTGGGACTAGCTTGATACTACCAGAGATTCGTGGCATACTTCTCTAGAGTTGAGGCACCACTATCAACTTTGAAGAAGAAGGGGAAAACCTTCGTATGGTCAGACAGATGTCAGCAGAGCTTCCAGGAGCTGAGACAGAGATTGACCAGCGCACCTATCTTGAGGTTGCCTGAGGAGGGAGTAGGCTACGTAGTCTACTGCGAAGAATCAGGGACCGGACTCAGATGTGTCCTAATGCAGGAGTGGGTAGTGATCGCCTATGGATCACGTCAGTTGAGGTCGCATGAGTAGAACTATGCTACCCATGACTTGGAGTTAGAAGCAGTGGTCTTCGCCCTGAAGACATGGTGACACTACTTGATGGGAGAGCGCTTCACAGTCTTTTCTGATCATCAGAGCCTCAGGTAAAACTTCTCACAGAAGGACTTGAACCTGATACAGTGGCGATGGCTCGAGTTCCTCTAGGACTATGAATTTTAGATAGTCTATACTCCTGGAAAGGGGAACGTGGTAGTCGATGCCCTCAGCAGGATGACGAGAATTCAGCTACTTGAGGAGGCGACAGAGCAGCTAGCCTCTTTGCAGATATCCTTCATGGATAGAGATGGAGAATCCTTCCTTCAGTCTCTCACAGTCACCCCTCCACTGCTGCAGCGGGTCAGAGAGGCACAGCGAGAGGACGCTGACTGTGAGACACGACGTGCACAGATATCCTTGGGATAGGCACCTGATGGTTTCTCCCTTAGAGCAGAGCACGACATCCTTTTCAGAGGACGTACCATGGTACCGGTCGCTTTGCGGGAGGAGGTTCTGAGAGAGTCTCACAATTATCCTTTGGTGGTACATCCTGGAGTGGCAATGATGTACCAGGATCTCAGACGACAGCAATGGTGGCCGGGCAAGAAGAAGGCTGTGGCAGAGTTCGTTTCTCGATGCCTCACCTGCCACCAGGTGAAGGCAGAGCATCAGGTACCAGCAGGCTTGCTACAACCCTTGGAGGTTCCAAAGTGGAAGTGGGACGGAATATCTATGGACTTCGTGACTGGACTTCCACGCACTTCTAGAGGTCACGACTCCATCTGGGTGATTGTCGACCGACTCACCAAGTCAACTCACTTATTACCCATCTGAGAGCAGGGCTCAGTGGAGAGCTTGGGACGTCTCTACGTTCAGGATATTGTGAGGCTTCATGGTGTTCCATCTTCTATCATCTCTGATCGAGATTCTCTCTTTACTTCCCGTCTTTGGAAGGGGTTGCAGGAGGCGTTCAGGACACAGCTACATTTGAGCACAGCCTTTCACCCTCAGACAGATGGTCAGACGGAGATGACCATTCAGACTCTCGAGGACATGCTCCGCGCATGTGTCCTCAACTTTGGTCGTAGCTGGGAGGACCACCTACCCTTGGTGGTATTTGCGTACAACAATAGCTACCACTCCACCATCGGGATGGCACCATACGAGGCGTTGTACGGCCGAACTTGTAGATCTTTTTTGTGCTGGACAGACCCTGGGGAGTCAGCACTTGTGGGGCTGGAGATGGTCCAGCCCACGACAGAGAAGGTCCATGTCATCCAGGAGCAGACGAGGACAGCTCAGAGCTGGCAGAAGTCATACGCTGATAGGAGGTCAAGGCCACTAGAGTTCGAGGATGGCGACCACGTCTTCTTGCAGGTCTCACCTCGACGTGGTATACGGATATTTGGCTGAGGCGGAAAGTTATCTCCGCGCTTCATCAGACCCTTCCAGGTCCACAGCAGGATTGGCGAGGTGGCTTATCGCCTGGCTCTACCACCTCAGTTGCACCGGGTGCATGACGTCTTCCACGTATCTCAGCTGAGGAGATACGTGCACGACCCGACTCACATCATTGGCCATGGGGAGCTTGACGTAGACGATGGGGAGACTTTTATGGAGGATCCAGTGGAGATTGATGATCAAAAGTAGAGGGTCCTACGTGGACGGTCGATTCCTCCAGTGCGCATCAGATGGCAGCACGGGAATCTCCAGGAGAGCACTTAGAAGCGGGAGGCTCAGATGCATGCTCAGTACCCTCATTTGTTTCCCTAGTTTTGATGTATATTTACAGGGACGTAAAGCCCTGAGGTGGGAGTAATGTAAAGACCCGTAAAATTTAAGGGAAATTTTTTCTTAATTTTCTTTGGAATTTTACAAGAGCGTGGTTTCTGACGGCACTTGATTGCGAGGCCCGGAGTGCCCGGAATCAATTTCCGAAGTTTGGCTCGGGTACGTTTAGTGAACCAACAAGCGGGAAATTATAACTTTTGAACCGGTGCCCGGAATCGAATTCCGAGGGCACCGATGAACTTGTAGCGCCGATATTTGCTTAAGGAGACATTTTCCGAGGTTGCGTTTTATGCGGGTTGAGAGTTAGTTTTTGGGAATTTAAAATGAAGTTAAATAAAATGTGGGAACACATTTTATTTTTATCCAAGTTGGTTATAACCTCCCAAAAAGAGTTAGGGGTGGGACCCACATCCACTTAACCTCCCTTGAGAGGATTAAGTGTGGTGGGGCCCACACGAACCCTAACACGTCATCTTCCCTTTAAACTCCCTATAACTCCTCCTTAATTAAACTTGAAAACTTGGGTTATTTAATTGAGTTGAGTTGTTTTGAATTTCAAACTTTTGAAATTCAAGTTGTTTAATTGTGTAAATAAAATAAGCATTAAGCTTATTTTATTTTGGTTGGTATCCTTTGCCACCTTGAGAGGATTTGGGATGTTCTCTCCATCTTCATCAACCTTGACGAAGAACATGAAGAACACTTAAGCTCCGACGAAGAATGCCGCTTCTCTTCATCGTAGCCGGTGTGTTTCCAAAGATCGACGATGCCACATCTTCGATCTTCTTCCCGTGTCAATGAAAGGAGACGCCGATTCCTCCTCGGACTTTCTCCGTTAGCTTACGAAGCTTCTCCAGCGACGTACCTCTTCGGACGCACCTCGACGTCAACGGAAACGACGTTCGGTTTCCACGACGCCCTACCTCCGCGACGCTTGTCTTCCGCGGATTGTTGACGTGCTCCGCACTTGAAACCGAGGTAGGGGTTTATTTTATTTTTTTGTTCGTGAATACAAACTTGGTGATGATCATGGATTAAAAACCCTTTTTGTTTTTGAATAACGTGAGGGGGGTCGACCCACACAAACACGGCCGACCCTCCTCCTTTGTTTTTCGTGATGGTTTCTTGAGGTTGATACTATAAAATGTGGTGTCGTCGCACCACACAGTATATTGCGGATGATACGCGCGGCGCCGCCGCGCCGCGCCGTGGAATGAAATTTCAAGGACGCGACGCCGTCGCGTCGCGTCGAGGGAAGTCGAAGGCGCCGCGGCCGGAACGGGGCCGCGACGGAGGGGCGTGGTGTCTTCGCACCACGCCGGACGACGAAGGACACAGCCGGTTCCGGGCCGCGGCGGAACGAGAATATTGGCGGCCAGCCGGGCCACCGGTGTCGGAAGCCGGAAGGGGACCGGCCTTTGCTGCTCCCGTTGAGGAAGAACCGGCCGGCCAAGTCGGGCTGGCCGGAAGGGAGGAAAACCGGGGGGAATTAATTCCCCCAGCCAGCAAGTAAACGGCCCCCCATAATGAGGGGGGACGATTTCATAAACAGGGGTAGGCGGCCCCCCGTTTTTTCCAATCAGCTCGGCCTTTGGCCGAGCTGGCAGCGCGCCCAGCGCGCTGCCTTGCGCCGAACCGGCACGCTAGGCCGGTCCGCCAGGCCTGGCCAGGCCGCGCTGCACCGGGCCTAGCCGCGCCGTGCTGGTCCGGGTCGACCCGGTTCGGGCCAACCAGGGGGTCTCAGGCCGGGATGGCCCGAGCCCGAAACCCCCGTTACTGAGCGGTTTGGATTCAAATGCCCATAACTCAGGCTACGGAGTTCCAAACGACGCGCCGTCAGCGGCGATACGATCCTTGGATCGAGACGGTCGTTTCGGTATATTGCACTCAAGGTTTCAGATTACTTTGAGTTCGTCCGGGTTGGTTCGTACACGAAACCAACCGGGCCCTCGGAGCGGAAACACTCATGTCTTGAACTACGAACGTCCGTTTGACGTGCCGTCAGCTTTGCTGAGTTCCTATTAGTGAGACGGATCTTTTGGCATACTCCGTCCGAGGTTTGGACGCAGGTGGAGTACGGGCGGGTTGGTTTTGTCTTAAAAACCAACCGGGCCCCTGGGACGAAATAGCCAATAACTCTCAGACCGGGCGTCCGATTGACGCGTTGTCTGTTGCGTTGAGTTCCTGTTGGCGATACAGAACTTTTGGATACATCAACTCTGGGCTTTGTGACAGTTGATGTATCAGCCTCTCGGCTCGTGGAGCGGACCCTCCCGAACGAGTTTGCTGTGTGCGGGAACCCTAGAGCTGGCTGCGACTGCTACTGTGACTACGACGACGACAGTACAGAGATCCTTAGTGGATTCGACGACGACGACTACAACACTCAGCGATCCTGTGTGGATCAGTGCTACCGATCTTGTGTGGGTCCGATAATGTGTGGGTCTGCGCTCAGCGGTCCTGTGTGAACCAGCGCCTACAGATCCTGTGTGGGTCCAATCATGTGTGGGTCTTTGCGGGGGTTAGTACCTTTCGATCCATTGTGGGTCCGACTACCTAGATGGATCAGTGATCATCTCTATCATCTTCCGAAGAAGTATACCTGTGTGATCTGAATCCTGCTGCTTTCTAGTGTGGATTGTGTTGTGCTATCCTGTGTGGATTTCGTTTTGCTTTCCTGGGTGGAATACGTATACTTTCCTGTGTGGACTGAGTTGTACTTGGGCTCGGAGGTTGGAACGTATTGGGATTGATGACTTAGGTATATGTATGGGCATATACCTAAGTAGTGTCGGTTGTTACTGTGTGTTTGTATCTATCCTTTGTGGTTTATCCTTTTTGGATTTTGGGAGACCTTTGGGGGTCTTGGGGTCTCTACTGAGTAGCTTATACTCACCCCTGCATGGGCTATGCCCGCACTACGTTGTGTTGGTTGCAGACGACGGACAGCGTTGATCGTGGTTGAGGCTTGCAGAGCAAGACGGTACCTGGAGGTGGACCACTGGGTGGGACGTGCTCAGAGCGGACGGCGGGACCCAAGGAGAAGTGGAGCTATCTATACCCACCCTTTAGGTGGGATTTCCAGTGGACAGCTCGGTGTAGCGGATTTTACTTTACAGTTGTTATTTTCCCTTTCGAGTTGTACTTTACTTTCAGTTTGGGTTTGTATACTGGCCCATTTAGTTTTCCGCACTTCAGTTGTACTCTGTTTTTACTTAGTGTTTACTTTTCCGCTTGTTTACTCTGTGGTGCTTGTTTACTTTACAAAGGCAATGCCTTCCTTTTTACCGGGATTTACTCATTGGTGCTAGTCGCCAGCCCCTGGCCTATGGAAGGCGGGCTTGGTGTAGTCACGGTACGGGCCCCGAGGGCGGGTCGTGACACATGGGTTGGGTTGGATGGCATCATGGAATTCACATATATATCTAAATGATCATGGAGCACAAAGGGAAAATTTTTCTCAAGGTTTTGATCATTTTAGTACATTTTCTTAGATTACATTTTAGGATTATCTATAGGGAGATAGTTAGGATTTTCTATCAATCTAGTTCCAAGAGCTGCACTAGTATCCATACCTTCTTATAGGATGGATACTACTAAGATGCAAGAGATCAAGAGGTAGTTAATGGATTTTGAGATAAAGGGGTTTATCCAACCCATTACTTCTCTATGGGTATTGCTATTACTTTTTCAAAAAGGTAGATGAAGCTTTGGGATATGTGTGCATTATTGCAAATTGAACAAGATGAAAATTCAGAACTGGTATCCTCTTCCGTGGATATATGATCTCTTCGTCTTGCTATAAGGAGAGCGGGTTTTCCCAAATATTGAATTCAAATATGGTTATTATCATGTGAATGTTAGACCATTATACATACCATGTACATATTTTTATATTATTTATATTATTTATCAGTATTTGGTTATGTCGTCCATCCTCCAAAATTCACCAACACTCTTTATGGAACTGATGAACCAAGTTTTTCATCCTTTTCTATATTAGATAGTCATGGTATTGTAGAATGATATCTTAGTATATTCTCACAATCGACAAGAACATATAAAAACCTTTTGATCAGTTTGAATAAATTGATAGATCATTAGTTATATGTTAATCTCATCGTGTACCACTTCTGGATGGATCAAATTCACTTCCAATGTAACATTATCTCAGAGACATGGGTATCAGTTGATCCAAAGTTGGTGAGAGATAAGTTTCCTGGGAGGATCCCAAAAATGTTTATGACGTACATTATTTCCTAAGTCGATTTGTTTACTATAGTAATTTCATATCATACTTCTCATACCTAGAATAACTTCTTAAGGTAGTTACTATGAAGGGTGTGATGTTTTTTATGATTAGATTCCTATGAGATAGCCTTTCATGAGCTGAAGGGGATATTGAAATCATCATCAAAATTAATTTTTCCACAGTCAAGAAGGAGTCACAATGATTATAGTGATGCATCAATAATTGGGTTATGAGTAGTCCTTATGCAGGGGAATATAGTTTTAAAAAAAGGGTCACAACATTTGATTCCATATTTGTGGAATTACCTGATATAAAATCTATAGATTGATTTGGTTGTTCAGGCATTGTTTTTTTGGATCCATTACTTACTTGGAGTGAATTTTGCGGTTTAACGAACCATAAATGCACAAATAAATATTTATACAACATGATCTGAACCTGAGACAGTAAATGTGGGTTGAATACCTATAGTATTTCGACATCAAGATTGCCTACACCCTTGGCAATGGAAATGTAGTGGTTGATGCATTGAGTATGATGACATAGATATAGGCAGCGCAGTAGGCCTGGAGTGTGTGGTAGCTCATTGCTTTGTCCTCTTTGATCCACTTATAAGTGCACGACTGTCAGGGGTAGAATTTTCAATATTATTTAGCTCTCAACTATACCGTTTTGTATATTGTTAGGATAAGGCATATATTGTACTCAAAATCAGTAGTCCTGTGAGATAGTATGGTAGGTGGGGACCATCCTCCTGGATGGACCATAAGCGATGATGAAATTATTCATGAACATGGTCTCATACTGGTTTTATTAGGCATGCACGAGGACCTGATCCAAGATTTTCATGCTTCAAATTGGGAATTCCACCCTAGCATTACCAAGAGGTATTAGGATTCACATCACTGGTACTAATGACAATGTATGAAAATAAATATCGATTATTTTTCATGAGATATTCCAATTGTCAGCAAGTGAAGGAGGAACAATACTTACAATCTATTCACTTATGGTAGTTACCCATCCTTAAATGGAAGTTAGAATGTGGTTTGATGGATTTCGTGACAGGTTTACCAATGTATCATTGAGTTAATGATGTTTTTTGGGTGGAATTTTATAGTCACACTATGGTTGTAAATTTTCTACCGATCAAGGAGACGTATAGTGTTAATGATTATGGTAGATTGTATATCAGTGGGATAGTACATCTTCATGAGTTCATATTCAATATATTTATAAATAGGGATTCCTAGTTTATATCTCATTTTTTGTAAGAGTAAATTGAGTGTGTTAGGAACATAGGTGATTCTGATCACGACATGCCACCATTATAAAGACGGACAACTGTAATGCACGATTCAGGTGCTTGTGGACATTCTACGAGCATGCATCGAGGATTTCAAGGGCTCATAAGAGAGGCATATACCCCCAGTTTAGATCACCTAAAATAAAACCGTTTAGGATACTATTTAGATGTATCCTAAAGAGTATTTGTAATTTAGTCCATACCAATCACCCCTTTATTGGATAGAGGAAAAGAAGCATTTATTCATGGAAATATTCATGTTCATGAGACCAGAAAACAAGTTCAATTGATTCAAAAGCATATGTCAACTATATAGTCTTGACAGAAATCATACATTGATCTCCACTAAAATTTTTTATAGATTGAGTTATGGGATTGGGTTTTCATATGTGTTTCATTGAAATGGGTACACATGAGAATCTTGATATAAGGTAAGCCTTCAAAACATTATGTAGTGACATTTATCATTCAATAGAGGGATGACCCGGTAGCATATCTATTTTATTTACCACAAAGGTACCACGCCATACATGATGTCTTCCACGTATCTCATTTATACCTTAATTATTCAGAGCTATATCATGCCTTTTAACTCAAAGGGTTTTTGTAATATGTAGATGCATCATTTGAGGAGCATCTTATATCAATTTTTTTTATTATAACACAAAGTATATCTAAGGATGGTCAATTCATTTAGTGTGGGTGCTCCAGTATAATGGATGAGTACAAGACGAGACCTGTGAAAATGAGGTTGATGTACAACAATAGTGGAAAATGTTATTCATGGATCATTCTTCACCTCCCTTGGATGGGAAATTTGTGATTGGATTTATAAGGGAGGGATGTTTGTAAGAACCAAGTTCTTTATTGAGGTATGGATCCATTAAATTATATCAATTTTTAGTTTTAATTTTAATATATGGCCTAATATGACTACCTATTGAGTTCATGGAGGATTTGGGGGTGCAAGGGATAGGTTCAGATATTGGAACCCAAATCATGGGGTGAAAATTGCATGGTGCATTGTTAGTATGAGTCATATGGGGCATGATGTATTGTTAGATAATATTGTGAGAGGATGGAAATTGTGAAACCACATGCCACATTGTTACATTAATCCATGTGAATTTGGGTTCTTGCTCATGTTAAAATTTCTTCATTTTTGAAAGATATGTTTTTCATAGATTGTGTATGGTTTTTCAAACCATGTGATGTCCCACATTCCAATATAAAAGGATGCATAGTTGATTAATAGTTTGTCCAACCATGAATCCAAACAATGTGATCCAGTATATTGGGTGAATTTACAAATTTTACCCCAATTAAAAATATTACTAACCTATTTCCTCACTTCCTGTCCCACATAGAAAACATGGATGTTCGAGATCCTCTTTAGAACCTATTTTAGGAATTCAGATATCATATTTTTCCGGTTTCCAATTATAGAATTATCTATCTTGTGGGATCTGCATCGATAAGATATCAATTCTTTTATTCCATTACTTTTTTTGTTTTGTGTTGGATGCACAATTTGGTGCATGCTAATTTTCCCTTTTAATATGTTTTCTCCGTATTTATATAGAAATAGGTGATGGTATTGGATGATCTTTCCTCTAAGAACCTATAATACGTGGTATCATACATTTAATTAAATTTAAAAGTATATATATATGATGTTGTGACACACATCCTATTCTTGGGGTGTCTCCCTTAAAATGAATTTCAATCCTAGAATTAAATTGTTGGGCATGCACTATGTAATTAAAGAGGCCTATTAATGAATGATTACAGGATATAGACCTTGATTTAGAATGACCCATTGGGTAAGTTGATAATGAATTGGATCACTATAGGTGGGTTTTTTAATCTGATTCCTTAGGGTGTTCCCTTTACCCCTTGTCATGGGATGTCAATATTGATTTATGAACTAAAGTGTAAATTGAATTTAAATATGAATTGTAAATTATAATTGAATTAATAAAAGAATCGGTAGGGATTCCAAACCCCTTGTACCTTTTTTTATATGGATTGTTTAAATATGAGATTCTTGATATAATTAATTTCCCATGTGAGAAATATTAATGGTCGATCCTTCTATTCTAAGCCCGTGTCTTGAGTCACCTTCTTAAGGTGAGATTGAATTGAAATGCTCTTTGTATTGACCTTAAAATAGTGAATGATATTGAACTAATTAAATTATTATCTTCCATGGGAGACACATGGATTCAAATGACAAATGTCATGGATGGACTCATTAGGCTTCTACCTTGTTTATGCTCGAGTGGCACTTGGAGTTCCTACACGCACTACCAAGGACGAACTAGGGGGAAACTATTATATGTTGAGTGATAATTGGATTCCATATTTGGAATTACAAGGAAATAATCAAATGGAATTTGATCATATTTTCCATGGGTGATACTTGGTCTCTCTTAGTGGACTGTCAAGGACGGACCCGAATGTCGGAGATGTTATAACACTCCTAGAGTGATTCATGGGCTCTTGTGAGGATCACTAGGGACATGAATGTAGGTTGTTTGTTTATTTTTTTACCGAAAGTGATACCTATATTCCAAATTAGGAATTACTTGGGTGGGATTACGTTTATAAAATAATAATGAATGAATTGATTTATATGTTGCATCTTCTGAACATAATTATAGTCTTAGATTTAGTCTCTATATATCACTTTTTGGATGTCTTGTTTAGGTATCACTTTTTATGTTATCACATGGAAAGTTGGGTATTATTATAGGTCATGAGACTAAATTATTAAATGTAATTGAATCATTATATGAATGTTATAATAAATAAGGACCTGGACTTTATAGGATATTTTTATATTTAGTACTTTCTCACATATTGTATTACTTCCTGCAGAATGTGACAATTATATATTCAATGACAAGAATGAACATGACCTTGGGAGTTTTCATTTTGGGATTATGCCTTACACACATTTTGGTCCACCTTGGGTACTTGAACAAACTATATGAAGGTTCGTATTTATAAGGGAATGTGACCTGATATTGGTTTATGATAGTTATATAGGATCATGGAATCTTGTAACCGAGTTGAGGTTTTTGTTGTTCGCTAGATTCTTTTAGGTCTTTTTTACATTTGTTACATGTATTGTGTTGATCCTACATATACATATTTTGGTTGTTTTTAGAGACATACAACATGTATCATCTACATTATTGTATATGAGTAATTTTTTGGCATTGTTATGTATTCCATCTAGTTATCTATTTTATGTATGTTTTTCCAATTCATTAATCTATTTTTTATTGATATTACATTATTATACATTCTAGTGATGATTGAACAGTCTCCTCATAGACAAACCTAGTACCTTAAAATTAGTAGAAATCCTCTGGTATTTGGGAAGATGAATTTTAGGTCATGTGACCAACCAAACTTGGGGAACTTCTTAGTGGCCCCCAAGTCTGGGAAGTAACAAAATAAACCTAAGTTATAAAAATTAATAATATTTACCAATTCCATGATATATTTATTAATGTTTTAATTCACTATTATACTATAATGTGATGACACTACATATATTTTTTCTTTTGAAAATTGGATATTCCATAGTTTGTGGCCTCAAATTTGGTATATTGAGAACACATTCTCCACATATCCCATTAATATTAGTATAGAAATAATTTCAATGATACATGTAATATAATTTCCATCAAGATTTGGTTTTGATGGATATTGGATCTAATATTCTTAGTGATTTTTTTATAGGCAGATGGAAATACAATTCAAATATTTACATGGAAGTAATTTTATATACTTTTTGATATCGTGGTGTAGGATTCTATTTAATCATGTATATCAATTATTTCATTTTCATTTGGGGTCATATATATATATATATGGGTTGTGGTATATTCATATTTAACTTATGGATTTTATCTTTTAGGTTAATTTTTTTTGTTGAGTCTACATTCATATAGAATGTAATATACATTGTTTCACATTTATGAAGGGTATAATATAGAAATACGTTCTTATTTATGAAATTTCCATCTCAGGGATGGGTTATGTTTTTTTTCATGTAGACTTCATAATAAGCAAGATAAATAAAAAATAAGGAATATAACATCACACATCAAATTATTTTTCCCTGATTTTTTACCTTGACATCATTCATTCCAGAATAACAGATATAGTCTTATGAAAATTGATTTGTACCCTTAGTATCGAGACAGGTACATTAATCTTATTGTATGGATAATTTATTCTAAACCCACATCACTACAATGTAATTAGTTTTTACACTAAGGAATGCACCACTTAAATTATTCAAGGCACTTTGATCTACTATCAACATATTTCCTCAGTCTATAAGAACCTCAATATTTGGTAGAGGGGTTAAATATTTCATGATCATTCTCACTGAATCAAAAAATAATAATAAATGTCAAAGTATGTTATGAATTAACAAACAAAAAAATCAGGTTAATATTTTTATTGATATATTTTCTTAATAAATATTACTACATGAATAATTTATACATAGTAACATATATTTTTCCTTGAACCTAACTCTATAAGTATAAATTATATAATTATCCAAAATCTCCATAGATAAGAAAAATAATACAACCCAATATTATTCATTCTATAATTGATCTAAAAACCATGTCCAAATCTCTAAAAATCACATAGAGAAAAAGAATTTGGTATTAATTCATACAACAATATAGTAATTAATGAACTAATTAACACTTAATCCAATATAAAATATTAACTTATAATGATCTCCCTAAAATAAAGAAGTAAATAACACAAATACCACACTATATCACCCAATAATAATCCAACTACCTTTTTTATCTTTAAAAAATTAATTGATTACATATATATAATATATTAATTTAAATTTTATATTTTAAAAGGTTGGTATTATCATAAATTGAATATATGTAAATAGGTTACAAATATATTGTATAAACCACCTAAATATTGATAATTAAATTCATGCAACATGCTTGATAAATAACTATGAAGCAACCAATCATTCTAGGAATTTAGATAACACTATGACATGATGTATAATATTGAATCAAAATTAGATATATTTTACATAGATTTATTCTCTTAACTAATTATTTTTGGGTTTCTAATGATCAAAATACACCTTTTTAAAGTAGGGGAAGATGATAAAAATGTAATAACATAATATTACAATACATTTAAATCAAACCATATAATCTATTAATTAAGAACATTGTGTACCTTTCACCATTATCTGTTTTACTTTAATCCTCTATCATAGTGTTTGATAATTATTACTATGGAACTCTAAAATAATTATTACCATTAAGGTATATCTATGGAAAGAATCTAAACCGCCCAATGAGTTGGTGGGATTCTCCACAACTACAATAGTATTCTGGTACTTATCTGTAGAAAGGAGAAGAATATAAAAATCATTTTTGTAGAAAAATTAAGTATTTGAATATTAAAAAAGCACCAAAAACATGGAATAATTGTGAATTCCATTTGACATAGTTCTAAAGACACTTAGAATACTTCTAGAAAATTCACTAAAACCTTATGATATTATTCAGAAAATCCTTCAATTAGAACACACGTGACATATAAATGATTTGTATTTTCCACCAATGTTTTATCAAATGAAATGATGTTAAAAAATAAAAGCCTTTAATGGATGATTTCAAATTATGTGATTGTTATCTACCTTATCAATATTAATGTAAATAATACAATACGACTCACCATGTCTTCTAATTATTCAAATTATACAATATGATTAGCTTAGGCAGTTTTTATATGAAATTTTCATATCATATAAAATGATATGCCCATAATGAATATAAAATGACTTAATTTAATGTATATCATTCAATATGATATCCCTTATATCATATCATAGGATATAGCCTAAATTAATAATATAAAAATATATATTAAAGTTTATCTCAATCATTCTCTTATTTGTATTAAATTCTCCTAGAAGTTGTTTAATTCAACATTATATTGTATTATATATAGTAACATGTGATTATATATCCAAATTTACTTTTGGGTATCATTGTAATAATATTTAGAAAATTTAACACAAATTTCACCCTTTTGATTAAAATTGTACTCTTTTAGGGTTGCTATCTATGTTTGATAAAACTCAATTCCAATTTTTACAACAGCAAAGTGTAACCCCGTGGGCCATTTCAGCATTAACAATAAATATTAATTCTAAATTTCATAATTATAATTGAATAGAATCCTCAAGAAAAGAATAAACGAAACATGATCTACAATGGTATATGTAATGATCTTAATCGAACATGCTCATTTTTATACATCCCCCCGCTATATAATTTAAAATAATGAATTTTCAAATAATCATGTTTTCCAAGATATCGAGTAACCATGGGACATAGAGTATGTAAATATTGTATAATTACACATAATTTATTGATTCTATATGTATTGAATATTAAGGGGTATAAATCCCAAAAATATTATAAAAATATATTTTTTAAAAATATAATTCCTCAATAGCATGTGTTACACATGACACCGAGTTTTAATGAACAGTGACAAACTATTTACATTATTTTTGAAACACAATAGTTGTTACCAAGAATTTTTACTTGATGGGATAAATAGGATTAAAAAATTTACAACATTAAGTATGGTTTTTTAATATATGGAAATTATATTTAGCAAAAAACTTAGTTTTTAGTAAAGACTTTATAGTCTTCAAAAATAAATTTTTCTTAAAAATTGAATTGTATTTATTTTTGTGAATATATAATAAAATTAATTTTTAATATTTTTTAAAGTATTTTTTAAAAAATATAAATCATTTTTGAGTCACAATTTCATAATTATCTTTTTGTGAATTTTTTTAATTTTTATGAAAAGATTCATTTTTCCATGAATAGTGAAAATTACTGGTTTTTATCAAAACTACCTTTATATTTTATGTATTTATAAGGTTTAATTTTTTTTAATTTCCTAAAAAATAAAATTTTCAAAATTAATTTATAATTAACCTTTAAATGTTATTGTAACCAATTTCAAATTTAATTTTTATATAAAATCATTTTAAACTTTTGCAAAATTTCTCTTTGGTAAAACAATATTTCGTTATGTCTATGAGTATAATTTTAAATTAAAATTTTCCAATTATATGAAACAAATTTAAAAAAATGGATTATATATTTGGAATAATAGTATTTAATATTATATAATAATGTGAACTTAATTTTTGTCAATATTAATATTAAAAACCCGTAAAAATCAATTACTGATGTATGGGATAAAATGGGTTTACCATGGGTATAATCTAATGACATGGTGTAAAATGACCATTAATCTTTTCCAAAACTCCTTGTACGGACATATGTAAACATTTTCCATAATATGGATATATTATGAACCAATTTATATCCTCTTGGCGTATTAAAAACATGATTACATTTCATTATTTTTAATAATTTTATTTGTTTCCTCACCCCTAGTTATAAAAGTCCACCCCATCTAATATCTTATTAAAACTTTCAAACCCCATAATTTCAGCCATGATATTCCCAAATACCTACCCTAATTCTATATCCTATTAAAATAATAATTTCTTTTTAATAACCCTTCTATAAATTATTTATTTAAAACTGAACAAAGTTCTCTATAGAAGTGGGGGTGTAAACATGTACGAATGAAGTTAAGACCTATGCTAAGGGAATTTAATCTCAATCTGTCTTCTTTGGAAAATATGTTAAGTTATGTACAAATTTTATTTAATGAGTTATATATACATTTTATTTAACATTTTATATAATTTATTTATTTATTATCATTATATATAATGTTTTATTTAATTTTATTCTCCCATGTGGCTTATGATACAATTATTTCCAAATAAGGTAAGAAATTTCTAGTCTATCTTTTATTTATGGGATGCATATGAAAAAATCACCACATATTTTTTTAGTGTATATAGATTCCCTTTGAGATTTTATACACTGAATCTTATTCTTTATAAGATATTTAATGTTTCATTTGATGTTATACATTAATGGGTCCTATGATTAAAGGTTTTCCAAACTGGTACGGTATTTCTAGTCTCCCTTTTATTTCTAGGTGACATGTGTGATATTCAACGATTTTTTATTTTGTGTTCTATATATAAATCACATGAATTTATTTTATTATTTTTATCATGATGATTAAGGGAGATAAATACATATATAATGTTTTCAAATTAATGGGACTTAAAATTCCAATGTTTCAAATATGGTAATGGTATGACGCTACAATCTCAATTTCTATCAAGATTTTTTCAGATTATTATTCAGATGATGAAATATTATTTATATTTTTAAATAACATTGTAAATTTTAGTATCCTGTGGTTATTAATTGAGAATAAAATTTTTTCAATTAATTTAATTCTATTTATGTACTAAATATTCCATGAAATATTTTTTTAGATAATTGACTTTATTTATCAATTTGCTCTAAAACCCTTTCTCTTCCATATCCATGTTTTATAAAAATGTTTTAAAAAAGTGTTTTAATTTTACTCTATGATTTCTATAGTCATTTGTACACATTTGTTTTTACTATTTTACATATTTTTTAAAATCATTCTTCATATCATTTTCAAAACACTGATTGGTTTCCTTTAAAAATAAATACGAGAGGAATTTATGTTTTAACACATAATATATGAACAGAATTTCCCATCTTCGAGACCACTCAATGTCTTAAATATTAATTGATATGTTCCAAAGATTATTTTAAATGAAAAGGATTTTCACAAATTTTTTTAGAACTTATACTTCTAAAAATGTGACTTTCCAGGTTATATAGTAATTTTTCTCAAGAAACATTACTAGAGATATTTCAAAATAATTTTATTGAGATGATGATATCCTATGATATTAAATAAGATTTATTGGGAATATTATCCATTAATTTCATTCTTATTCATTATCTAGGTTGTTTATGATTATTATTATAAGATGACCATAATACCAATTGTGTTTTGATGTGTTTTTCTATGATGAAATGTCAAAATATCTATGAAAGTAATTATTTGTAATATAAAAAATATTTTATTATATTTTAGAATACATTTATAAGGGTTTTTATTGTTTTATGATGGTTATGTTATAACCAAGGATGGTGGTTACATTATTACCAAGGATTGTGGTTATGTTATAACCAAGGATAGTTGTCATGTTATAATAAATTATGGTGGTCGAGTTATAATGAAGGATGGGCGAGACCAACTTCTCCCACAAATACATTGGGTACTGATATGTTATGAAAAAAAATTGGTTCCTGTTAATAATTTTATACAAGGACATTCTCTTATGTCCATATGATTACGTGAGTTCCAGGTTTCATGTCCTTAATACAATGAGTAAACCTATTTATATTTATAAACCTTAAAAAAAATTTGAAGTTTATTAATATGATAAAAATATAGTTTTTTATTTTAATTTTATTATCTCATAGAATATGTAAATTTATTCATTTATGATTCATTTCTTATGAACATCCATTATTTATGATATGAATTAGGTTTATATATTATGATACTGTGGGTACGATTTTCAAATGTTATTTTGATGCCCTCATACACTTATGCTCATGTAATTTTTAAATGATATTTTATATCTCCCTTGTTTACCCTTTATATAATTATGAGATCATCATTTATTATGTTTTATTCCATTGGTTATGAAGAAAAATTTTATGTATAATAAGCCTAATATGGGTTCTAGATATGAATAGATTTTTAGGAGAAGATGTATTTCACCTATGAACCTATTTTTTATGTTTCCATGTATCTGAAGGCACTAAACCTAAATAATTATAGTATAGACTACACTGTTATTTAATGAATATAATTTTTTTATGATATAATATTTATTTTGGACATGTTTGGGTCATTACAGTTGGTATAAAAAAAATTTAGTTAACCTTTACCAACATCGATGAAATACATGTAATGATATTTATAAGGATATGTATAAGTATAATTCTACGAATAATTAAAATTATACGATAATGACAAGTTATATTAGTGAAGAATATAGAGGATGGTTTCTAATAAATTACATCCTTATCGAGATAATACTAGTGGATGTGGATCTAGAATAGATATACCTAGGGGTAATAACACCAATAAAAGAACATTGGTCTTGACTCATGAATTACCACGTATATGAAAAAGGGACATATAACACCCTTGGATTGAAAATCCTGATGAATATTATTTAGAAATTTACATACACTTTACAAAATATCATTGATGAATTGAGTTGGGGATTCCCATGAATGTCCAAGGTTAAACCTAAGGTTCCATAGATTTAAAATAAGGGGTCAATATTAAGACAACCCATAAATGGTTTTTCTTCGTTATTATTTGTGTTTCTTACACTATGATTTTTTGTTTTAATATGTTGTTAAAACTTAGAGGAAAAAAATTATTTATGAAAGTGATGGACAGTGCAATGATTTTTCTCATGAGAAAAAAATTATTGGATTTTAAATATAAAACCAAATTTCTATGCATACAACACATTCTAAAGCTATAAATCATACAGAACATCCAAACAAGACAAGGAGAAAACAATTAACTACCGAGTACTTCATGAGGAAACATCCATCCTATTTTTTTTGTCCCACTGACCAACTAGTTTTTGTGAAATGGATCAGTACCACTAAAAATATATTTTCTATCCTCCAATGCTCATAACATGAAAAGGAAATTTTATGCGTCTATTGTTTTTAAGGTGAAGTTGATGAAAGGGGGATTCATGTTAAAAATTTGAGGCTATAAGATGAAATTCAGTCCATATTGCGGGATGATTTTAGAAACATATATATCAATAAGTTCAATCCTTGCATTATTTGTTAGGAAATAGAAATGTGTTTCATTGAGATAACGTAAAAGGATAATGAATCTATTTGTACCTATGATTCAAACTTTACACGACTTGTGATGTATGAATCCAAAATTATCATTAAACATAAAATTAAGGTTAACCAATTATTCAGTGTCTTACAAAGATGTATTTAACAATAATTATCCATGTGGTCATTCATTGGATATATTCAAATAATTTTTTTTATAACGGTTGTAATGGAGGTTGGAGTTACACAATAATCTCATGGACTTGATAGAAAAATAAAAATATATTTAAAATAAAAAGATTATAACCATGGAAATAAGAATATGTTCCTTCCTTAATTATTAACATGTTGAAGGAAACATGGAGTAACATATCTTGATGGGAATAAAAAAAATTATGAGGGTGAAGGATGTTCATCCAGAAATTTATTTCTAAAGTAATTGGCTGATGTTGTATAATAATGATAATAGAGATAAATATTTACATAATGAACCACCCACACTCTAGTGTTTAAAATGTAAATATTGGGGAATTATGGGAATGAACTCACCCAATCCAAATCTAAAAATAGTGATACGACAAACAAATATTTGAATAAAATTGAAAAATAGAATAGTTATTCAATAAAAATAGTTTAAGTGAATCATGACAATTATTGAAAAAATTTCCTCCATAACATAGATAGAAATTTCATGTTTGTTTTTTTCTGAATAAGAACTATGAAAATAAAATTGAATCATGACAATTATTGAAAATGTTTTTTATATATAAATGGTGAATTAGGTATTGAAATTTTATGTGTCTCCTTGTATAATAAAGATAAGAGTAATTGGAACCATCATGGGTTTAGGAGTTTAAGGTTGATCGTCAATTCAGGGTCTTAGGCTCCCTTTCTGAGGTTTATGTGATGGTTATTTATAAAGAGTAAGGATATTTTTGGAGATGTTTATAGATACACAACCCTTTTTTTATATGTTTTAGTGGAAGACATTATTTGAGGAGGAATGGCTTTATAATTTTTATTCATTGGATTAAATTTATTATTTACCTTTAGGGTTTATATTATCTTTAATGATAAGGTAATTATGGGTTATTTCATTTTAGGAATGTTTAAAGTACTATATTAATATTGTTTTAGAAAAAATATAACCAACAATCAAGGTGAAAATATATTTCATATCGAAAGGTCATGGGTCTTAAACCCACGTCTAAAGGGTGATAAGGCAATGATGTTAACCAGTCCAGAACCATGCCAGGTCATCCCCAAACCGGTCACCTGATTCGGTCGAAAACAAGGCCCTAAGAGCATTCCTGATGCCCATGGGCTGGAAAATAATATTGGGCATCAAAATAAATCAACTAGGAATGGTTTATCCCATCACAAACAAAAAAACAAAAAAAAATAAACTGAACAGACTTGTAGGAGGAAAATAAGTAAAATATGAAAAAAAACATACCTCAAGTTAAATCATGGGTCACCATAGTATATAAAAACCACACTTGCTCAAAGAGAAATCCATGACAAGAGAAACGTGAAACTGTAAAAAATTAAAGTAGACATGAGAAATGGGATTCATAGTAGGAATTCAATAGTATGAAAACACCATATTCCCTTACCTTAAAAAAGAAACTCAAATGTGCAAGTTTGAAAACAAGACATAATAAAATTATGATTTTTTATTCTTTTCAAATTTGAGTAACAAGATTGAATATTTCAAAAAATAATTTATCTTCAACGTAATTTTCAAAATAGGTTCCCATCATGAATTATCTTTTCAAAATGAAAGTTGACCAATTTAGATTAAAAATATGGTTTCCAAAAAAGAGTGAACAGGCACGAAACAACTTAATTTAAAATCTTTTCACAAGAAAATTTGGATATCCCTAAGAAGCTAGTTTATTTAGTGACCTAGGATTCTCATACCTCAGTGTAAACATGGAATATAAACCACAATGATATACATTCTCATGCATGAGCCAATAGTAGGGAACCCACCCATAACCTAGTAGTCTCCAATCGTCATTTTCTTTAGTTAGTGTTGTAGTGTCGATCCAACTAGATGAAACCAGAACGAACCACATCTGTATAATATAGAATACCATTCCTAGTCCTCCCACCTCGATACCCATGTTTTCCCATGTTCTATATTTCACGTGGTGGAGAGTTTTATTAAGAAATCACACATGAACATATCATTCTATGTATTAACAAAACACACTCACCCTCTCACAAATGATATCCCTCCTTCAGCACATCCCCCCCTTCCATCACAAAAAATACCCAAGGCTCTTTACTTGAAAAATATTACTAACTGAAAATAAACTTTTTTTAGAGAATAATCCCTATTTAATGGTTATCATGGAAAACCCACATGACTCCAAGGACATTAAGAGATAAAATTGTGACCTAACATACCAAAAACCATCAACACCCAGAACAATCCAACTAGAAAAGCTCCTCCCCAACATCAAAATCATTACATATAGATTTCACCTTCTCATCACTTCTCAACTAATTGTACCATTCAGATCTACATATGATTGGTACAGATGAGAAAATCCATACCCTCACAAACGTCCAAATCTATATAACAATGGGATGGCGAAAACTTCCTGCTCTGAACCTCATCTGAATCTACCCCTTGAGGAATGTTAGGATACAAGGCCCCTGAATGCATGTCATAGTAATAGATGAACCACCACGAAAAACATTCAAAAATATAGATCCATTCATAAAAACAATAACTAAAAATCCAGCTACCCGAATGCCAAAATAGATGCTGAAATACAGCCCCACTTCAACTTCCCTCCAGGCACCCAATAGAACAGCATCCATAGACTAGCCACATAAAAAATCCAGACAATCTATGATGTGAAAGGGAAATTCAACACAACCCAGGGCTGGAAGACCAAACAACCACTCCGATAGAAAGTCACTAAAGAGGGGAACCATGAGGATCTAGACTAGAAGTTCCACATAGTGCATGAATCCAAGCATATCAGATCCTCGAAAGAACATACAATAGAGGCCAAAATGGGAAAACATACATGAATCAGGGGGATACCGCGATGGTCATGAACCATGACACCCCAAAAACGTCAATGACATAGATCACCTCAATTATCATCCTTGCCCTCAGGACCACACAAGAGCACCACTACCAACCAACTAAATTAATCTCCCTACATAAGCATGACGCAGAAGACCTATATCACAACATCACTGAGGACGACTATAGATCGACCATGATTTGTCACGGATGACCTGGATCCCACCGTGAACAAATGGGATCTGACCACTCTAATGAATCATTAATAGAAAAATATCCCAACCCCAATGGCGTGGAAGACTCCACCTGCATACTTAAAACCTGACCCGACTACAAACAGCAACAGGAAGGAATGTGTCATGCCTCAAAATGGATTTTATTTTTTTCACACACCATTATTGAGGTACCAAATGGGATTAATTATTACAATTTGTAATTTTTGTTTTAGAAAACATAGTCACATAAAAGTTTCAAGTTTCCAAAACTGTTAGAATTTTTATCTAAACAACCAAGGTACTGCCTATTTTAAACAAGCATAAAACCACACTTAGACCAATGAAAAACTATTAAAGAGGTCAAATAATCCTTTAATCTTTTGTTCATGCCAAACCCCATTTCGGAAATCACATTTTAATTTATCTAGAAAATCAAGCATGTAATTAATATTTTATAATAAAACCAACTGATAGCCTGCATGTCTTTTAAAAATCCTGTTTCACGTTCAAAATGTCTAGGAAGCTACTTTTCAAGAACAAAAACCATCTATATATATATACCTATTTATTTATATTTCAAATGCACTTCGTATAAAACCAAGGGACATAATATCAAAATAAAACCATGAAAAAATGGAAAATTTTATTATTGATCAAGGCATTGAGAACCAACCTCAAGGTGGAACCAAACCGAAAACCCAGCCCCTAGTGCTTTTTAAATAAGATATGATTATCAAACATGAATTATATGAACTTTCACATACATATAAGGACACCTAACCCCTATGCACACATGCATATAGTGATGAAATTGTGCTAGGAGACCTTACATATATGTTTATATGATTATACTAGTCACCACTAACTTATGTATTCATTTTCATATATATATATATGGGCACACCTATCCCCACACATGTGTATTCACTACCATGGATGACTATACAGGTAACGGGGGAACCCATATATATATATATATATATATATATATACATACCTATACACACACAGGTGAGTAATGTTAGACCCGATGACTTGAAACCATAAATTAGGGACCACACACTATACATATAATATAATAAATCTCGTAGAAATTTTTATAAAACACATCAAATTAAAACAAAAAAATTACACAAAAAAACACACCTGATTTCATATAATAATTCCACATTAAAACCCAATGCATGGAAAAATTCATTCAAACCATGATTAAAAAAACAAATGCAATTTAATAAACCATTGAAACAATTATTAAAATAATTTAAAATAACATGACAAGGTATTAAATCATGACTACAACAGTTGTTTCTATGTGAAGTCTAAATTAAAAATATTTCATATCAAATATCTTCAAAAATAATTTTGTACCTTGATATAATTTAATAATCCATAAAAAAAAGTTTATAAAATAATTTTCAAAATGTGACACTTGGATTTACCCACAAAACCCACTCTAAAACCAGGTTTACACTATGTGCATGCCAACTCAATTACCCGAACAAAATACGTAGCCATTGCACTATTTAATAAATCAATTCCATATCTTATAAATCAGTAAAAATAGATGAAAAATGGGGTTTTACCCCAAAGTGCACCCCATTTATATAAATATGCATCTTAAAAATCAAACACATATAACACTCGTTTGAAAACCAATTTCCCACATCAAAAATTACATTAAGAACACAATAAATCAATTAAGAAATAAAAATAAATATCCAAATAATGGTCAGACACGGAATCACAAACCTTTGATGTCAAATTTTTCTCAAATTGGTGTGAAACACCAATTTCACCATAAATGCACCACCCAAAGATCAAATTGAACCCTAAATCAAATAATCAAACCAACATTATCCTGAATTATCCCAAAATATAATATCATACCAACTTGTAACCTGAAACCCAAAATAAAAATGAACCAAAAACCTAAAAATGAGTAAAAAGGGGCTACCAGAGTTGATCACGTTGGTAAGGGTTCGCATCGAAGGATACCTCACTGAGTGGGGTTGTAGAAAGGGACTCGTGTACCATGGGGGAGTCAAATGAGGGGAGAAATGAAGCACGATGGGTGTGTGAGCGGTGGATAGTGCTAGGATGGTGGAGGGAAGTCAGCTCGAGGTTCGGTGAATGAATGCTAGAGGGCAGGCTAACTAGGTTTTGCGCCGGGAAGAATGAGGATGTTGTATGAGGTTCATGCATGGGGGAATTGGTGCAACATGGTTTTTCCGGATGGAGGGGTGCTAGAAACTGGGTGCCACACATGATGTTTTTCACTAAAAGGATTTTGTCTGAGGGGAATGGTGACATTCATAGTAAGGATAGGGGAGGGGGTTGAAATTTGATGTAGGGTGGGGAAAAGATAGATGTGATGTGAATCAAGGGGGGTTCTAAACACTAATACACACACACACTAATAATAATAATAATAATAATAATAATAATGATTAAATTCTATCTAATTACAAAAAGACTAAAAATATTAGTAGTAATCATAATAATAATAGTAATTATCATGTATTAAAACAATTCATTAGAAAAAAAATTTATTTTAATTTATCATCAATTAATTATTTATTTCACTTTATTTATTTGTCCGGAACAACGGGCAGGTCGTGTGGTGATCCAGGTGAGGCCATGTAGCTTCAACTATGCTTTTCCTGTGAGCTAGATGCTATCAAGAAAGAAACATACATTTATCAGTAAAAAAACATTTCAATCAGGCACAACCCTCTCCTTCATTGAATATTTCAAATCTAGATAATATAATATAATAAAATTATTTCAAAAACCCGGGTGTAAAAATTATCCTAACCGTAATGTTTTCCGGCCAAGAAAATCCATCCCAAGATGGTTTAGAGGATAACTGAAGTACACTATCATAGATCAATGAGGATTATATCAAAAAAATGAGATAGATGTATGAAATCTATAAATACAAATAAAATACTTACAAAAAACGGGAGACCGGAAATTTACTCCCTGTCAAGTGACACTCGCCAATTGATGTCTGCCAAGTGACACCTACCATGTAATGCCCACCAAATGACAGATTTCCTAAAAAGTTAATTCACCTCTAGTTGACGATCATTGGATAAAAACATTCACAATACATAATTCTAGGTCCCAAGAAAAAACTCCTTGAATACTCTCGAGAAACTCAAACAGTCCACCTCAAACGTACAATGAATCTTAATCACCGACATAGGGACGCCCGAATGGACTCCCCGCCATAATAAATGGCCTAAAAAAATATAGAATGGGGACACTAAAATTGGTAGGCTTGAATTGGCTCCCCAAAAATAGGGATAGGCTAACACCATTTCATTTTAGTGGAAGGTTCAATGAGACCAATGTTCTGTCCCCCCACCATAAAAACTGGCTAGATTATTAGTCTCGAGTGCTTCTCTGTACGGACCAAGAACCCCTTCCCCCCCTCCAAGAGGGGAGGGGAGGGTGGGGGCCCAGAAAATGAACCAATAAGACACCCAGTGACACATCCCACTAGTTTATTTCTCCCAAATGAACACAAATCCATCTACTCTCAATTTATAAGCATGTGCCACACCAGGGCCATTAAAATAAGACCCACATTTTTTTGAACACCACCACTGAGATTATAAGGAAAAAAAATGACTATATCATTTTTTTAACCGCCGAGAAACTCTTAATCACAAATGGGCCATAACGTGGAAATTTGGTCCTCCCACCTCTATCCACCTAATTGGTACAATTGAAACAAAATAACTACACAAGAGGTTTAAAATATTTCCATCTCCCACACCAATAATCACTAATACAAACCTTTCACACCATGGGGGTTCTCTAAACTATGTGTCAACTTCACTCTATGAGCTATGGATGAAACTATGGTGGATGAAGCATCTCCTACCTCATAGTAAGGCCTTAAAAACCCCAAACAAAACCTCGTTTCTAGTTCCATTAGCAACTACACCACATCATAGATAGATCCACTAGAACACAACACACCCTGAGGTACACTTACCCTAACAATGAACATTACTAATATAAGGTCAAAGAAAATTCAGATGCACCACCACTTTTTTACCTAGAATGGGAAACATATGGAGTGATAACTCTGAGAAGAAACCCCTTCTGAAACATTGGGATTCCGAATTCCCCAATAATGAAAATTCTATTGTTGAAATAGATGTTTGAAAAAGTACCACGAAATTAACTCTGGGATTTCAATGGGAAACCACACTACAGGATGTCACCCAAACTGAGGCTTGCAATTAAGAGAAACATTACAAGATGAGGGACCTTAAACTGAGTCCTAAATGACATGATATTACTGTAAGAGGCCATAACAACTTCTTATTACATGATTCCCTACATGGGCGGCTCCACATGATCTCTTACTAAGATAAAACTAATGAGAGACCAAAAGACCGTTTTTTTAAAACAGTATCCCTCTATGTAAACTCTAGAATGCTTCTACTTTTTCCAACAGGAATTTATTTCACCACATACAAATAGAACCCAGACTATTAACTCCTTAGGGGAACATACACTAGCTACCGAAGAGAACCAAGAACCTAATCAAATCGTTAATATTTCAAAATTCAATTCCCACACTTTTCAAAGAAGAGTTTTTAAAAATATATTTTGGAACTGAAGAAGTCACAATATGATTAAATTATGAATCTAGAGTCAATGGGTGACTAAGAAATATGGTTGGAGACCATATATCGGTCACACCACCATCCCAGTGAGTGTTCATGGACATTGTCTCCAACTCCACCTGGCATTTCAGGCCCTACAATCTCAAGAAGTCCATTGTCCCAACACTATTTTCATTTCCAAAACATCAATGAACTACAAGGAATAAAAAATTCACTTGAAATTGACTTCCCCTTGAAACTCATGCCCCAATACAAAGTGTGATCTCTAGGAACCTTAATCAAAACTAGAACATCGATTTTTGGCAATCATAGATTTGGTCTACCCAGACACATTCCCATGAAATAATACCCAAAAGAGTGAACATGCTCTGATACCATATTTTCATGAACCAAGATTGGACGGCCCTGAACAGGTCACCCGAGCCGGTCGGTGACAAAGCCCTAGGGGCATTCCCGATCCCCACAGGCTGGAAACCAGTGTCAGGCATCAAAATAAATTATTTGGGAATGGATTAGCCCATAGAATATAGAAACACAAACAAATGTAATTGATCATACTTGTAGTAGTAATATAAGTAATCTAAGAATTGAAACATACCTCAAGTGACAATACGGGTCACTATAGAATATAAAAACTACACTCTCTATAAGAGAGAACGATGACTATTGAAACCTGAAACTAGAAAAAATAATATAGGTGTGAGCACTTGGATGCTTAGTAGGAATGCCAGAGTACAACAACACCCTATGATCGTACCATTAAAAAGAAACCCAAATGTTCTAGTTTGAAAATAAGACATACTAAAATAATTATTTTCATTATTATCAAATTAATGTAACAATATTTCATTTTAACAAAAAATTCATTTATCATCCACATCTTTCTCAAAAAGGTTTATAAGAAAGAATTAACATCTTAAAATGAAAGGAGGGCAATTTAGATTAAAAATATAGTTTTTACAAAATATGGAATTTGCATAAAATAATATAATTGAAAATCATATCACAAGAACCCTGGGAAATCCCTAAGATTATAGTGTTAGTTGGGGACCTAGGATCCTCATACCAAAGTGTAATCCTGGATTATGAACCACAATGATCTATGTTCTCATGCACGAGCCACTAGTAGGGAACACACCAATAACCTGGTAGTCTTCAATATTAACTGTGTTTATTTATTGTTTTAGATTGAATTATAATAGATGAAAATAGGACAAACCATTTTTGTATAATCTAGAATACTAGTCCATGTCTTCCCACCTAGATACCTAGGTTTTCCCATGTGCTCCATTTCATGTGGGGTTGAGTTCTATCTAGAAAAACATACATGAATATATCACTCTATTTTTTCAAAAACACACTCACACTCTCACCACTATTATACCTTATTGATAACACCCCCCTTAGTCCCACAAAATACACAAGGATCTTTACTAAGAACATATTTATATTCACACATTCAACATACACGTCATTTTCTAAAACAAGGGGGAATGGCTTAAGTGGGGTTTTCTTTTCATTTTTACAAAATATTATTAATGTGAAAAAATGATTAAAAATTATAAGGAATAATTTTCATTTTAGAATACATAACCACATAACACTTTCAAGTTTATAAAACCATTTTAATGATTAGGTAAATCACCAAGGTACTATCTATTTAAGACATACTTAATACCAAAATTACAATGAAGCAGTCCTTTTAAAGAGGAAAAAATATCCTTTAATCTAATTTTGATTCCAAAACTCATTTTGGAAATAACATTGTAATTTATTTGGAAAATCAAACATTTCATTAAATTTTTATAATAAAATATACTGAAAGCCCAGATGTCTTTCAAAATACCCATTTCACGTTTGAAACATCTAGGAAGCGAATTTTCATGAACCACAACCATTTATATATATATATTTACATATTTATATACATGGCATATGAATTAAATATTAAATAAAGAAAAAATACTTTTATAAGATCACCAATTAAAAAAATGCAAACTATAATTAAAGATCAAGGCATAGAAAACCTACCTAAGGGTGGAACCGAACTGAGCACCTGGCCCTTGACACTTTATAACTAAGAGATGTTGCTCCCCCACTATGTAAATGAAAATTCACATAAATATAAGGACACATAGTCTCTATACACACACATGTATGTCCATGAACATATGCTAGAGGATCCTATAATATATTCTTATATTCTTATACTAGTCTCCAATCAACAAGGCATGCTTTTTCATATATTTACATTGGCATTCCTAGCATCATACGTGTATATTCGATGCCACAAATGACTATAAATGTAATGGGGAAACCCATATATATATATACACTCCTATTCACACACATGTGAGTATCCTTAGTCTCGGTGACTCGAAACCATAATGATGGGACCACAAATTACCCAAATAATTTAGTAAATACAATTAAAAAAATTTGTAAAGCACTAGAAATTTGAAATATAAAATATACAACAAACCAAAATTTCATATAAAAATTACACTTTAAGACCTAGTGCCCAGAAAAACTCATTCAAACCATGGTTTGTAAGTGAAATTCAATTTAATAAATCATTGAAAATTTTATTAAAACATTTGAAAAGAACAGAAAAATTGATTTCATCAATATTACAAAATAAATTTCCATGTAAGGTCCACTTTAAATCTTATTTCATATCAAATCACTTAAAAACTACCTTCATACCATGATATAATTTAATAATACATAAATAAAAGTTTAAAAATCAATTTTCATATAGTGACACAAGGCTTTACCGAAAAAACCCACTCAAATTTTTTTTTACACTATGTTCACAACAACTCTATACCACAATACAATATACACACCTTACACATTTTAATAAATAAATTTCATGTGTTATTAGAAACTAAAAATGGAAACAAAAAATAGATTGACACCAAATCTCACCTCATTTATATAAATATGAAACTTAAATGTAATACAAATATAAAAATAATATTTAAAAAAATTTCCCGAAAAACAAATTAAATCAATAACTCATTAAATCAATTATAAAAGAAAAATATTTATCTAAATATTGGTTATTATTATAATCACCATCCTTTGATGTCAAATTTCCCAAAAATTAGTGCGAAACTCCACTCACGCCACAAAATCACCACACAAAGATCAAATTAAACTCTAAATCAAACAATTGAACAAACATTATCAAGAATTCACCCAAAATATAACATTCTTCCTGGTCGAAACCTAAAGAACCAAATAAAAATGAAAAAAATACTAAAAAAGGATAAAGGGGCTACTAGAGTAGATCAGACTGGTAAGGGGTCGCGTTGGAGGTTACATTAGCAGTTGGGGGTTTCAAATGGGGAGTAATGGACCGAGGG
The DNA here is from genome assembly GCA_963277665.1 of Viscum album. Lineage (NCBI taxonomy): Eukaryota > Viridiplantae > Streptophyta > Magnoliopsida > Santalales > Viscaceae > Viscum > Viscum album. The sequence goes on from OY728155.1 coordinate 965,462,994, forward strand.
CGTGTGTGAGTGGAGAAGGGAAACACGAGAAGTTTAAGATACAAGGATGGCACACGAAGGGTGTATAAGAGATGGCCTGAGGTTCACTAGTTGAATGAAAGAGGGTAGGCTGGCTGAGTTACACACTGGGAAAGAGTAGAATGTTGGATGCATGTGGTGTGAGGGGGAATTGGTGAGCCAGGTTTTTTCATAATGTAGGGGCGCTGGAAACCTGGTGTCGTGTTGGAGGTTATTTTCTATAAGTAATATGGAAAGGGGAGGGGAAGCATACACCACTAGATCAGGTGAGGGGGTTGCAACATGATGTGGGTGGGGGAAATAATTGTGGTGAGGTGATACAGGGGGGGGGGTTCCAAACCCTAATACACACACAAATAATAATAATAATAAAATCTATCTAATAATAACAAGAATAATAATAATATTAATAATAATAATCCTATTAAAATAATTCATTAAAATTTGTTTTTATCATACTTTATGCTCATTTTATTATTTATTTCACCTTATTTATTTATCTTGAACATCGAGCAAGCCGCACGGTGACTGAGGTAAATCTATGTGGCTTCGACCGCCCACTTATAATATGATGGATGCTGTAAAGGACAGAAAATTCATTTATCAAAACAATGAAAACATTTCAATAGTTCACGGCCATTGCCTTGACAGAATATTTCAAATCAAGATAAAATAATAAAATAAAATTATTTCAGAAGTCTGGGTGTGACACAACCACTAGACTATGCGATATAATATTAATGGTCGAAATTCATGAAGAGATATATTATTGATTATATATCTCATTTCATGGTATGTAAACATGTTATGTAAGATATGAAAATCGTGATGGGGTGATATAACCATTATCCATTCCAAAATTTAAATGGGAAATCAATAACCTAAGTTTTTTCTTCGTACTCCCCAGAACATATAAAGGGCATAATGCTACATGGGTTGTAGTCAATCTCAAAATGAAGTTACTAAAAATAATATCTATCAGAAAAAAGTTATGTTTGGATAATATTTTAATTATATATATTAAAAAAAGTTGTAAGGTTTCTTGTTTTTCAACATTCTATTATATATGATTAGAATCTGAGTATTACGTTGATGTTCTGTTGAATTATTCAGCAGGACCTAGATAAAAATCAATGTTTTAGCACAGCGTATCATCCTAAAAAATAAGAGTAGTATAAGAGAAAAATTCAATCACTTGAAGATGTCATATGATATTGTTCAATGGATTCCAAATATATTTAGGGCCTACATCTTCTTCTAGTTGAGTTTTCATAAAAAAAAATATATATTAATCTAGAATTATAATTACTTCATATGATTCTTAATATAAAAATAGGGATATAACCCCAAGGTAATGGGATGAGGTTGTAGAAATAAGTCTATTTAGACTATAGTTTTTAATGGAATTTTAATGTGGGTAGATCAATTCACCATAACATAAGGGTGTCATAATGATGATATAAATTCTATGCTAACAATCACTAGCATAATCTAGAATTTGAAGTTGGTGGCAAGTCGTATCTAAGAATATCTCCATGAAATATGGTTAATAAAATTGTAAATCAAGGAAAATTAATCCATATATTGTCCTTTTATAAAATCTTGATCATATTTGGACCATTGTTTATCACTTGATACATCCAAAAATTCTCTCTCAGGTTCATGTAGTTTTCCATGTATCTTTCATGAGGATGTACATACCAGATCCATCACATCTACTAAAATCATAGGTCACAACACTAGAGCATAATATTTATTATTTGGAAGAACCCATGGTGATTATGGATCCTACGGTGAAATTTCTATTAATAAGACAACTCACCTAGTAAATGATTTGTGGTGAATCCTTAATTTGAGGAAGATAAATAAGAACCTAGGGATGGAATGAGGTCGATGTATCTTCATATTGTTATTTTAATGTTACATTATTTGTGGTAAAAATTTTTCGAAATGTCTGTATACAATAACAACCCATGATTTTATGAAATATATATTACTGAGTAAATTAAATTTCATCAATAGCTTGTGTTACATGTAACATTGAGTTTTAACGAGCCCTGACAAACTATTAATATTATTATTTTTAAAAACCAATATTACCTTATTTTTAGACATGGTATTTTGAATATGAAGTACCACATTTTAAAATTTAATTATAATGGTTTTATATAAATAAATTATATTGATAAAAAATAATTATTTTTTATTAAAGTCATTATATGATTCAAAAAATAATATTTTTTTAATAAAATGATTTTGATTGGTCCCTGTGAACAAATAATAAAATTAATTTTGATGCTTTTATAAAATTTATTAATAAAATGAAAAGTTTCTACAGGTTTAATTTTAAATTAAAACATTTCACTAATATGAATGGAATATTTAAAATGGATTACATATTTGGAATCATCATAATTGATATTGTATATTAAGGTATATATATATTTTTAGAAAAAAAATTATAAAAATAGTAATAATCAATTACTTTGGTTAAGATTAAAATAAATTCACCAAGGAGTTTACTAAAATGATATGGAATAAAATGACCTAGAATATTTTAGAAAACCCATTTGATGGAATTATTTTGACCTTATAACCTATAAGTTTTATCAATGAATCATTTTAGAGCATTTTGGCTTGTGGACGATGTGGGTACACATTATTATTTTTAAACATTCCATGTCTATCCTGCCCATTTATAAATTGCCACCCCATCTCTACTCATTATTATACATCCAATACCATTTGGATCAACCAATTCTTGGAAAAATATCTTCACTAATAGCCTTTTCATATCCAATATTACTTTTTTTCAAGGAAACCCTTCTAACAATGCTTTAAGTATAAACCCTAAGAGGATTTTTAAAAAAGATTATATTCAAACATTTATGATGGAAGTCAATACTTAAGGTAACAAAATTTCTTATCAAATTATCATATTTGGTACATTTTTTATGGTATGAAAATATAGTATTTTATTAGGTGCATATAAATACCCTATAACATGTTAAATCGTTAATGGTTTTATTCTCTTGATATTTAATTACTCATTTAATGATGTTCTTTCATGGATCCTATGATTCAAATGTTTTCAAAGTAGGTAACAGATTTGTAGTCTCTAATTTATTTCTGAGAGACATAAACAAAATTTATTAGACTTTTATTCTGTTTAGTGAATATATTTCACATTTTAAATTTTATATCATTAATATATTTTTTCCATGATATTTTATGTTTAGTATGATGTTATTTTGTAATGGGGCTTATGATTCAGATGTTTCCAATGTAGTATTTGTATTTCTAGTCTCTATTTTATATCCAGGATAATTATTTGATAATCTCTAAATTTTTTCCATGTATATTATATATACTACACATGAAATTATTTTATACATATTATCATAAAAATTATGGGTTATACATATCTTTATAAGGTTCTATCATTAATGAGAGTTATGATTCAAAACATACCACAGTGTTAAGGGTATAATGTTATAATCTCATTGTTTATCCAAAATCTATATGCTTTTTATTATAAGATGAAATATTATGGTTTATTTCTAAATAAATTCTTGAATTTTATTCTCCTCTAGTTAATTTTTATAATGCTTATTTTCCATTCATTTTTTTCTATTATTTATTCTAAATATCTATAACTCTATAACCCTAAATAGCTTAGAGATGGTGTATTCTACTCATTGCAATGGCATGATTACAATGAATCAAATCCCAATGGAATGTGAGTTTAGTAGTCCTAGTGAACCAGAAACATACATACGTCTTTTATTACAAAATAATAAAATAATTATAACATAAATTGTTTTCCATTTCCTTAATATCAATATTGAGGATAAATTTAATCCAACTAGTGAATCCTCTCTTTTCTTTCATAGAATGATACATGGTTTCTTAGGGAAAAAACATAATAAGGGTGAGCTTGAATGATCAAAAAGGGTAAAGTATATTAGATGAAATAATGAATCAACAATAATAATAGTTATGACATGGTAAATAACAAAAAAAACTATTCCTATATTTAGTATGTTGAGAACAAATTGTGAAATATTTTGGAAATGAAATAACTTTAAACACATGCCATAGAAATAAATGGATAAGGGAAAATCAATATCGAAAGATAATGACCTAAATCATGTTCCATTTAATGAATTAATTGAAATGAAATGCATTCATATATATATGTCGATTCCAAATCTCATGGATGAACAATAATTAATACAAAAAGAGGGAAATTATTTCTTGTTGGACCTCATATCTAAGGATAATAAAAACCTATACCATCAATACCTTTTAAAATATGGTATAAAATAATTGTATAAACAAATTTTCTCAACCTATTTGTCTTTTTAAAACATGTAAATGCATAGATGATCTATATAATGTTCAGGCTCCACCAATCATTTTCATTCCAAGACATTCCTCATATCGAATAATAAAAATGAATAATATGCCTTACAAAATATCTGTATTGAATAGATAATATAAAATTATAAATATTTACTCCAAATAATCAAATATCTATCAAATGAGACAAAATATACAAAATGTAATATGGTTTAAGAAATAGTAATATCCATGATAAATGAAATGGATAGTTTTGGGGAATTAAATTTTAAATAGTCATAAAAGATTGAATATTTCAAGGGGACTGACAAATAAATAAAGGAAGTGAATGTGCATAAAAACCATGTCCAAATAAATTATAAACCATAAATAGAAAAATTAAGGATGAAATCAATACAACATACCTACTGTGGGGTAAAATTAAGGGTTGTTGTAGTTGATGAATATACATATTATAAAATCATCATTCAAAAATATTCCTCAAGAAAATATTATTTTGTTTTGAAAAAATATTCAAACACATTTTTATTTAAAATAAATTTTCAAAAAAAATATCTTTAAAAATTAATATTTAAAAATAAAAAATCATTAATGGAATGATGGTAGGTATCTCTGTACATTTCATAAAAGAAAAAATCTATATTCTTTTTTCATTTTAAAAAGGAAAAAATAATGTTTTATTTTGTAAGAGAAAAGATGATTACATTGATAACATTATTAAAAGACAAAAAAGTAAAAAATATATTCACTAAATCATTTTGAAAATGTTTTTGACGAAATTTTATTAATACATAGTTTTTATAAGAGAACATGTTCCTTGACTAAAGAGAGAAATAAAGTATGTTTTTCTTAAAACATATTTAAAACACTTTGAGTACCACTGAGTTGAAAAGTGGTAGTAATAATTGAAAAAGGGTAATAATATCCAGATTAGAGGAAAATGAATGGTTTTAGTGAAAAATGGTAAAATAATTTTCTCGAATGGAAATACCATAGAACGATAATTAATGTTATTATTAAGGAAGATAATCTATAAACATTACAATGTGTTTCATACCACATTGAAACAATATAAATCATAAACCTCATGAAGGATTAATATTAAATGAAATACTTAAATAACATTAAGATAATGTAATTCATTGTATAATATATAAAAATGGTACATTGATACACCACTGGAAATTTGTTAGTGGTGAACATGAATTTTATCTCACTGATGTAAAAAGTGAGATTAGAATCCCTTACCTTGAGTTTCTTTTCGGGTAAACGTCCTTTAGCCTCCTTTATAATAAATGTAGGTTAATTTTATAATTTATTTAGGACAATTTTTATTTTTATAATTACATGTATGTAACTTTTCACAATGTTTTAAATAACTACTTAAACAATCATGTTTATGTGGGGTGTTTTGACCAAATATAGTTTTTGTGCCAAAAAACAACTTTTGAATGTCAATTATGGTGATAGGGATCATTACATAACATTTCCATTAAAATTATCCATAAATAATTATCATATTTATACATAACATGTACTTTTATGATAAATAAATAAATATGGTAATGAAAAATGAACAATCTCTACAATCATGGAGACAGTAGTACGTACGTACGCATGTGTAAAATTCTCATATTTCAATTATCATTATGGAAAGAAGGTATGTAACCCCATATCTTTAAATAATGATAACTATATCCTAAATACCTTTTTATTTAATCATATATACTCATATACAATTTATGTTGTGTAAATGGAACCACATCGTGTCAAGGAGGTGATAGTCTACATGTCCACAAACGACATTATAACTTCTTAAGTGTTTGAAAGGGTAATAAATAAAATTAATATATATATATATGTTGTATATTTCATTAAATTTAATCATTTCATCAATATCATATTTTTTATGTCATTTATTTTTAATTAAAACTATCCTTTAAAAGTTCCATGTTTAGTGTGAATGAATCACATCACTTCGAGGGGGCGGTAGTCCACACATCCTCAAATGGTGTTATCATATTTACATAAAATGTAATGTATTAAAGGTATGTATAATAAAAGGATTAAAGAATTATAAATACATAATAAATATAATATATAAATATATTTCCCATCATAATATACTCCATGAGAATTTTTAATGAAGAAATTAACAATCTTTGTTTTGGGAAGTTATAGTTCGTCGTATATAGAAATCGTATGTTCATTACCAATTAGATGGATGTGATTGTAAGTGTAGGTAGATGCCTTTACATAAGAAAATATAATATAATATTTAAGATACTTATATGGTTAAATAATAATTGAATAAATATATTTTATGGATTTTATAATTGCTATAATATTAAAAAAACATGAGGGAAGATGTTACCTCATAGTCGGGTAAAAACTTTTGGTTGGAACCAAAAGGCTTCCTTCAAAGGATTTCATCCCAAAGGCAGTATTCAAGGTTGAGGAGAGTGAAGTTTGGAATATATATAGGAATATCTTGGACAAAAATAATTGGTTTGAGATGTTTGAGGAATGGGGAGCGGTGGTGGCCTTTATCGGGTCGGAAAAGGACACACTTGGCCTTTTTTAGAAACATGTTAGGTGTGCACATCTTCTTTCATAAAAAAGATAAAAATTCCAAAAAACTCAATATTGAAATTTTAATGGACTATTTTTGACTATAAAATAGGTTTTTAAAAAGTTTCTATGTCATTTGGGGCCCTCTATTGTAGGTATAGTTTTTTATTAAGCTTAATTTTTTCCTTAGTATTTGTAATTAATTTTAATTACATTCAATAATACTATTGGTAAAAAAATATTTATATTATTAGAAAATATAAATTATTATGATTCCAAATAAAGAATCCATACTTTTCAAATTACAATCATATAAGTGACAGAAATTAATTTATATTTATTCTTGCATGTGGGAAGACAATATAGGTTTTAATGTAAAAACGTGTAAAAGTTTGCAATGTATTTATAATCAATATCAAATTAAAATTGATTAAGATGAGATAAATTGTATTAATTTATAAAAATAATATATAATTAATGTTAAAAAATGTAAAATAAAATTTAGCCGTAATATTAATGTAGATGAAACATTATTTTGATCTAAAATTTCAGCATTTTTAACTATTCATTAAAAATGATATATTTCTAAAAAATATCAAAACATCACAATATCATAATTTTTAGGATAATTTTTCCATTATGAATTTTATCATGAAATCATAAATCAATTAATGTTTCAAAATTCATATTTAAAATGGATTCTCCATTAAAAGGCAGAAAAATTTCCTTTTTAAAAATATAGGTGTTTTTGTGTCAAATACGGTTTGTTCCCATCTTATCCATGTCAAACAGAATGGATAAATATAAAAAAATTATTGAATATATAAAACATATATTTTATCAAAATAGTTGAAAAATTTTAAATAATTAATTTTATTAAGACACAACTCCTTTGGATATATAAAAATAATAATGTTTTTTTATATCTAATTGGTTCTTATTTTCATTTCTCATTTATTGGAAACCCATTAATTAATTTTATATTAATATAAAACATAAATTTTCATATGTTATTCAATATTATTCATAACCTCTTACATAATGGCTATGTTATATCATTTTATATTAAATAGTGATATTTTTATAATACATTGATACATGGTGAAACTGAGTCTTGTGAGTAATGCAAGCTATTGAGGAAAGTTGCTCTTGAGTGTAACACAACCGATCGAGGAGGGTCATGTTGGGGTGTAATTCACACCAACATGGTGTTTCATGGTTTAAAATAAATAGAATCTATTTTAAATATTAAATATATTGTAATGTATCCATTTATTACATTACCGTACATGCTTAGTGTCATGTGTCATACACACTATCAAGTACAAGGTTATTAAATTAAATTATTAGTGTGTCACATATTCCAAATAAATTTATTTGTAGGAAACCAAATTTATTTATCCCTTTATTCTAATACACATTCCCTTCCATATCTATTCTATATATAAAAATTTTATATATTTTTTAATGATAGTCTATGTATGTTTAAAGTAATTTTCATTATTTTTTACTCTATTAAAAATGATTTAAAAAGATTATTCATATAATTTTTTAAACTAGGAACACATGGATTAAAGAAACAATTAGAATATAATGATTGTTTTAACATGAATGAAATGTATATAATTTCCCCTCATCATGAACACTCAATGTTTTAAAGATTACATTATGTTCTTCAAAGGGTTTATTAAATGAAAATACATTTACGATGTTTTGGGAAATTTAAATTTTTGAAAATTTATTTCCAATGTGAAAAGGTTATTTTCGTCATGACATTATCCAATTGATCATTAAGAATGACCTTTAATCTATGATTAAATAATTTTATGTTACATAACCATTGCATGGGATATGACCTCTTAATAAAATATTTATTCTTTCTGTGCGTGTTTTATCATTATGATTTTAAGATGGCCATAAAACCCATTGTAATTTTATGGGGTCTTCTATGGGAAATTGATAAATTTATTATAAAACCAATTTATTTTCATATAATATAATCTATGGAATTTTTTATGATTTTTCTTACACATATTTATGGTTTTCATTATGTTATAATGTTTATTTTATTACCAAGGATTGTGGTTATGATATAACCATGGACAATGGTTACCTAATAACTAAGGACATTGGTCATGTTATAAAAAATTAAGGGTGGGACCTATACCTCTCTCCAGTGCATTTGTTAATAATATGTCATGATTATGCTGGATTTCTTCTTCAAAATATTATGTGGGGACATAATTTCTTATCTATACGATTAAGGGCCATATTTCATGTCCTTAATACAATAAGTGATCCGGTTTTTATTTATACATTTTCATGATGTTATTATATTATTTATATTCCACAAATATATGACTTATACCAGGTTTTGGCAATTCTGGACTATGTAATTTGACTTATTTTCGATTCATGTATTATTATCTTCTAATATTTTCGCCATGACGCGAGTTAATGAGCAAGGATATGTAGGGTATTGTTTTGAAATGTAAATCTATTGTCTCGTGATATTATACTCATTTTATACTTATGTGAACATTGATACTGACATTATTTTCTCTTGCATATCATATGAGTTCCCCCTATATTATTTTTTCTTCACCGATTAAGAAGAATGGTTTTATAGATGATATTTTAATGATGGTTACTAGATATGAAGAACTTTCTCAGAGAATATATAGTACACCTATAAACAAGTTTTTTTGGTTTCCATTTTTCCATAGGTACTTTACCTAAATGATTATAAAATGGATCATTATATTTTGTAATGAATATTCATATATTGAGATTAAATATTTATATATGATAAGATTGGTTCTTTAGAAGGATGATGAATACATCACATGTAATTCTTTCCTTGAATGAGAATATCACATGCTCATCACATGGATATATAAGTATATCATATATCTAATATATATATAGCCACACAATCCTTCAGTATAATGTATTTGATGTGTCATATTTGAAACCCATTATATAAGAGGAAAATTCTCATATTCTCTTAGTCTCAATCAATGATATGATCATCACCATAACCAATAATCTTTTAATCCACTATGTCATAAGGATTTCATAATAAAGATATAAAATTTTGTTTTCATCCAAACCACATATATAAGAGAAATCCCTCTATAAAGGATGATCTCCTAGCATACCAAATGTATAGTACATAACACTACATGTAGTATATTTGGTGGGTTATTCATATCTCAAACCCCATTTTTTGGATTATGAGGAAATTGGTCTTCTCTATATGAAATCTTACTAATGATAACTATAACAACCTTCCATTACAAATAATACACAATGATGAACAACAGTTATAGATAACTCGATGTCATCCTTTGATATTTTAATTATCATTACAAACTATGATTATATATAAGAAAAATTTCTGAATAAATATATAGAGAATATCATTTATATAAGAAGATACATTTTATATTCATAAAATATATGAGAAATATTATATATTCCAAATATAATCACTTATTTAATTATATATAATATGATATATCGCTTGATAGGCCTTGTGTTTACTATATTTTTAGTTTTTTATAAAACTCAATACATGTCTATATAATTCATTTCTATCATTAAGTGACCATTCAAAAATTCCCTCCCCAAAATATTCATGAAACATTTATAAAGAAATAAATTTTTATAAATGATGATACACTAGAATCATATTCATAATATTGAAATCATTAAATAGTGTATCCAAACTCCCAATCATAAAAATATCTTGTGTTAAAATGTTAAAAATTACTATTTTCTATATAAACCTAAATATTAGTGCATCAGCATCATCTTTCGTGGAACCTATTTAGTCAAAAATTTTAGTTTTGATAATTTTGGTAACTAATTTAACTTGTTAAAATATTCTCTTATAGATATACAAAACCACTTTCAGGATATTAGGTAATATTCACTTAGTATTTTAACTAACATAGCCTTTTATATATTACACTGGAACATTAATATGTCTAACCATACTTCTACTAGATCATAGAAACTATATTATTTTCAAACCATATTTCTAAAGTACAATTTTTTTTGTGGGAAAAACCATTTTATTTTTGTGAAAATATTTAAAAATTAATATATTATAGAGAAACGATCCCCTGATAAGAATAAGTTCAAGTACCTTGAAAATATTATAAAATTTGATAGTAATGAGTTTGGCTAATAATAATAAATATAGATTCCTTAATTTCTCTAGGAAAAAAATAGACAAAGTAGATCTACCCAACAATACTATCATATTAGCCTAAATGTCAGCACCCATGTTCTAGTCATGAATAGTTTGAGACACCCATAAATCTATGTGCTTGAAATAGAACAATATATCCCTACAATTCTCATATACTATCCATAAAATAAAGATTGTATAGATATTTATGGAATGCATAATTAAATAATAATCCACCTCTAACAATAAAAATTCCACTAAATGAATCTAAAAATGTGAATAGTCAGGTTAACACATTTTATTACAGCCATAAATGTCAAATCCTATACATAATATTTATTGATTTTTCGGAGATCCCCTAATTTAAAGTATTTTAATTATATTCTCATCCCACTGCCCATGGGAATCCTTTAGCTTCCCAATTCTAATTTAATTGGATATATAATAAACAAGAAGGATTCCAAATCATAAGACTATATCCAATATATTTTTTAGTATTCCCCAAGATAATATGATTATAAAATATAACAACATAATCGTAAGATTTCCTTATTAGTATAGATTTCATATAATTATCTAGCTTTATTTATGAGAAGATATCAATCATAGAAATTTCAGGTTTATTTATTAATTAATGTGGCTAGAGATGTTCCAATTCAACCATATGAAATCAAAATTATCAGAAATAACCATCATAAACATGTTTTAAAAATTCATTATGTTGGATAGGTTATATAGTTATGTTAGCATAACTATAATGATAATTGATTCATATTATGTAATTTCAAATTCATTGGTGATTGTTGATCATAAATATTTGGTTAAGAATAATTATAAAAAAATATTATCTATATATTTCTCCAATTTCATAAAATGCTACACATTTAATAGATGGAGGAACCTATTATCCTTTACTATTATTTGAGGTTAGTTTTTCATAATATTCCCTCTATATAAGATCATATTTTTTAGGATCAACCCATGTTATATGAAGCTATTTAATCCACCACGATAAATCACTATGTCTTCTCAAGGTGTTATTGTAATACATATTTCATGTAAAGGGTCTCATGTCTCATTTTTTCTAAAATCATGATGGCCTTCATAGAGGAAAACTAGTAGTCATAGAAAGATGCCCTAAAAATGGAGTGGAATTCATCTAAGCACGAGCTAGTATTACCTCTAATTATAATTGTTTGGTCTAAAATTTACATGGGGACCATAACTGAATTGTCAAACAAAAATGAAAATTCACAATTAAGGTTATCCAACCATCCTAAATTTCTTATTACTAAGTAATAATATTTCTTAATTACCATCATAATAGAGGATCATAAATAGTAAGGATAAACTTCTCTAAATTTACTGATGAATCTAAACTTAATGATCATTTTTCATTAATCTTACCTCATAAAAGTGTCAAGAAAATTGAGTTGAATGATATTCATTAAAAATACACAAATTATTAATACCTATAAATCATAACATATGAGATTTAATTAGATAATCCATAGAATAGTAACAAATTTCCACTCAAAGATACTACTACTCCTAATTATGTTTTTAATAATCATGTCAATTATCCTTATGAGATCATGATTATATTTATAGACTATTAATGAGATGAAATTTTTTAGATTTAAAAACCTTTTGATGAGGGAGATTCTATCAGGAAGGGAAAAATCCTTTCCATCCCAACCACTACAATGATATTTATTTTGTTGGTTATAACAGACACACAAAAAGTGAACCATTTTACATCCATAAAATAAATAGTTTATTAATTTTGGTAATAGAAAATTACCTTTAATGATGTTTAATATTATTTGTATAAGAAAAATTACCAAAATTGAATATTATTTACTTAAAAGGAAGTATAAATTAGTCCACTTGATTTATTTGTGGTGATATCAACATAATGATTCAGTGTATATTTGAGAACATCCATATTATTCAATATTAGTTCAAAGAACATAATCAGGTTATTATGATAAAATAATTGGGGAGGGGCCTTCTGGGATCTCATATTTTGTATGAGATTAAAAAATCCATGATCCACTAGTTGAAGAATACATTTTCTTAGGAAATTTTTATATTTTGTAAATATAAGTGATGGTAATGGTTCACCTTTCGTTACACAACAAGAATATGACGTGTATCATTTGGGGATCCATTAATAAATATTTTAATATTTAGAAATTCAAATCAGCTATTGAACTAGTTGATGAAGGTTTTATTGGAACTAAAACATTTTAACACATTGAATATGATAGTATAATTTATGGTGTCAATGGAAGTCATCATATCCAACAAAAGGTTGAAGGTACCATTTTTTATATTCTATTCATTAATGTTATGTAATTCACAATTAGAATTTAGGTTGTCTATATTTTTATATCATGAAAAAATATAACATCATTGGTTGAAAAATATTAATAAGTTACCAATGTGTTATTAGTGGATAAGATTTCACTAGGGGTCTTTTAAATTGTATTATTTAAGGAAATGGGCATGAAAAAATACATATAATCTATATATTATATTTTTGGAAAAAATAAAATGTATTAATAGATGATTCCACTAGGAAGAATTATATTCCTATAGAATATTTGAATTATATTAAGGATTTGAAAGCGTAGTATGGCCTAGTAATTGTGACAAAAGAGATTGTTGAACCTATTTAGACCAAGATAAATAAATGAATAGAGAGTGAAATATCGATTTGTAACCTCTTCTAGATCAAATAGTTGAGCTTGTATTTTCTTAACTGATTTCTAAACTGTGAAATTTTTTATATTCCATATGTATCTAATAGTCCTCATGGAATTATGTTTTAAAATATCCTTATAAAAATCCTCAATGTTATGCCTAATCCTTACACATTAAAAAACTCATCCAACTTTCAACGAAGTGATATTCTTATAAATTTTTATATAATCTAATATATTTTTGATGAAATGTGTGTTTTGATTCTCCTAATTAATCTATTTGTCTCGAATGTTCACATTGTGGATTTCTTCCTTGGTAATGATATCTTCATTAAATTGAGATGATCGTTCCAGTTATTTTTAGAAAGATGAGTCATGGAACTCATTATTATGAATTATTTAAATTTCATCCAACTTCTTTTCAATATCTTAAAGATCATGATCAATACTGATATATATCTACTTTCTCTGTATACTAATCAAAAAAATTATGATTCTCAATTTTGATACAATATCATAATGATCATTAGTAAATGGGTTTTTTCTAGGAATACTATAAAATTATTCTCTAATATGGGGATTTCTTCCATAAATTGTTGAATTTAAAGGAATTGGGACCATTTATTTATTATTTATAATGTTTTATAGAATTGAACGATTATCTAAAATAATATCTATTAATTGTTTTTAATAGACCTCTGTCAATTAATGCCACACTGTAATATTAAAAAACATATCTTTCAAAATTACTATAAAAAGTTTTCATTATAGATTTTATTTACTAGTAAAAATGATCCCCATAGAGTGAAAATTCTACCACGTATTTTTGAACAATATATTCATTGAAATATCATCTTGAAATTTAGGATTAAATATCAACATACCTTTCATGTAGTCTTGTAACTAAATTGATGTAACCTGGTATAAACCATGGGTCATAAAAACTTTTGTTAAGAAGTTACACTTCCATGAAATATCTTATTAATTAATATTTATTAGTAGTAGGTCAATATCCTTTTTGGGATTCAAGTACATTAAAATTTTCCATAATAGAACTGTGTTAATTAATTCCCACTATGTCATATCCTAATGAAATGAAATTTGGGAATTTTAGGAGTTCATGATAGCCAAAGGTTCATAAATCACAATTCTAACTGGGTGTTGTTATAGAATATGGGTGTTGAGATAAATAGAAGTGGTTTTTTAACATACCCCTAAACATTCCAAAGAGGATATTAATTTATTAACAAATATTTATTTGTATCTCTTTCCACATGAGTATATATTCTTTTTCTTAGTTAAAAATTTGGAGATTATGTTCTTTACTTGATAAGAGGTGGAGGATATCGATCATTTAGGACTATCTAAAATATCATTCTATGACAGTTCATTCAGTTTGTGGTAATCCAACATAGTGCTATTGATAGAGGGGATTTCATCATTTTCAATAGGTTATCTGTTATAGGGAATACCAGTTGACTCAAAATTAAGAACAGAGATATATTTCTCACATGATGATTTCGTTAATCATATTATAAATATTTTAATAGGATTGGACCACTTATTATGTAAGGCACCATTATTCATCCACTTGATCACACCATTTTTCCACAATCCCATTTTCATTTCTAGTTAAAATAATGAGATTGTGTTCAACCAAATCCATCCCCTTGGGTTCCATGGGGATAATAATTATGTAATAAATAAACAATCATATTTATAACCTATAAATTATTTTATATGATTACTAGAGTTTATATAATATAATATTTTATTCTTTAAATTATTCTAGTGGTGGGTGGTGAGAACACATCACTTATAATTTTTAAAAAAATATCTAGATAATCTTTTTTATCCAATATAAAATATTTTAATCCTTATATTATTTTGAATTATGTTATAGAATCTAATGTATCATAAATAATGCTTATGACTTTCATTTCATATTACTCATAATTAATTTTTGATACAAATTCATCTTCTCTAATCATATATGTGAAAAAAGAAAAAAAATTATTATATCTATCTAAGATTAATATTTACCTTGGAATTTAACTCCATGATTCAACATCCCATTTTTTATAATTTAAATAATAACTACACGATTGAAAATTTATTTCCCTGATTTTGAACATCAGTATATTTAAAATATTTTAATAATATACATTCAGTATCATATACACTTTAAAATCAAATAAAATTATTTATATAACACTAATACCTACAATCAACAATCTAAAAAGTATAACGAACTACTTTAGGTATCCTAGAAAATTTATTTCATATAGATTCATTTCTCATTCTTCCAAGTACATATATATTATTTCAATGACCACAAAAAACATCTCAATAATCCAAAATTTTCAATCTTAATTAATCATAACCCCTTTAATATTATCTATAAATCACAAGAGCCCATATATCTCTTGATCTATTCATTTATTCCCAATTATTTGGGAAATAAGGGATTAAATTTTTTAAACACAAAAATTTAAAGAATAAATATGATAAAAAATGCATAATTAAACCCATACCTAGATCAATACAAAATGAAAGTATTCAGAATCTCTATGTCATTGGGACACTAAATAAAATTGAATATATTATCATAGAATAAAGTTCCTTTAGTTATCGTTCTTTTAATTTTTTTCAAATCATGATTCAATATATTTATAATTCTCATAAGAATCTAAATTAATATCTTGATCAAATTCAACATTCAGTTATGAAGGAAGTGATTACATTAACACATATTGTTTTCCATATTACTTTAGAATAATTCATAAACAACTATATCCATATAATAAACATCTTTCATTAATATTAAAGTTTCAAATGATTGATCTCAATGACATTTTCAATTATGATTGTTCTATTAATGTAAAAAAATATTTTATCATATTTTAATCATATTTTACATTAATTTAATATATGATTTTTTTAAAATTCTCCCACATAAAAGATAACCCTTATTAAATTTAACAATATATCCATTATTATTCCCAGATCCATATTTCACTAATATTTCATTATTCATTGGTGTTTCTCTCTCTGAATTTGTTTATTAGAAAGTCCCTCTTTCTAATCATATAACATAAGAATCTAATATGGTTTATTAGAAAAAACAATTACCAATTCATAATATGGAAATATGATACATAAATATTATAGTTTCATTCCTATGTATTTCCTATATAATGGTAATCCAATAAAATTTAAAATTATGGGAAAGATAACTCTTGGTGTTACCTCAATACATATTGTACTTATATAAGATATTTATGGAGAACCATAATGTGATATATTATTTTTGGATAATTTATTGAGGTCACGATATGTTCTCTATTTGGATGCAATATGAAAATTTACATTTTATAGGTTAGTTACTATCACATCAAATGATTAGAAATGGTGTTTTTATATGATATGAATACTTTTATCATATATTACAATATATTGAAAAATGAGGGATTATAGTAGATCCAATATTAGTAAATTTCATAGAAAAATATATAAAAAATAATTTATTTGAAATTATATATTGTAAAAAAAGTGTGAATTATACATTATATATTGATTTTAATGGAATATAATACAAAATCTATAAGATCCAATCTTTTAACCAATTGTTTCAACTTTTAAATTTTGGATGACAAAATTAGGTTTTGTTTTTCGCATTGTTACTATAGTAAAATGATTATTTGGAGTATATTAGGACTACAAGAAGCTGAACTAGTAGGTTTCTATCCTTGACATGTAGTTTTAGAACTTGGTTTTTTCTATAAAAAACTGTGGAATATTCTTGATGTTATTCCAGAGCAGCGCCTTCAGACGGCGTGTGATTCCGAGCCCCGATGTGGCCGAAATAAAATTTTTAGTGTGTTCACACTGGGCACACCAATTAAATCGGATAATTCCTAAATGGTGCTTCAGATCATAAATCTAAGTGTACGTAAGGGTCCGTAATGGGGTGTTTACCATGGGAACGACATAAAACATGTCAGCGCGGGACGTTTGGACCCCTCACTCGCTTCTGGAACATTAAACGAATAATTAAAATAATTAATTCATTCGTATAATGGTTAAAATCATGTATCTCTTAAATGGATGCTCAGATTGGAAAACTGAGGCATTGTTGAGTCTGCAGCGTGCCGTTTACCCTAGGAGGGGTGTAACTTTCGCGGGTGCATGTCTTTTGTGAAAAATGGACCCAGGGGTGTTTTCGTAATTTGGATGTCTCGAGCGTTGGGTTTAATAACTTCTGAACGATGCCTCAGATTAAAATTTCAAGATCACCGTTGTGCTCGGGAGGTGGTTTTTACCCTGGGCGCGACATAATTTTCACTGTGTTTGGGGTTTCAGACATGGATTTAATTTTGGATGAGTTTTTAATTAAGGGTTTAATTAATTTCCATTATTTAACCCATCCATCCCCCCTTCTTCCTCCCCTCTCCACTTCCCTAGAAGGACCTCTCAAGGAGGAACTCCTCCTCTCTTCCACCTCTCCGGTGAGGCGCGACAGCTCCAGCGAGGTGCGGCAACTCCGTTGGATCGTCACGAAGCGTCGGCCTACGCCCCTATATGTAGGATCGTGCGTTTATTATTTTAAAATCCAAAACCTTCATTGAACCCGTTTATATGTATTTAATTACTGTTTAATTTCTGAGAAAACGCCACAGTTGCGTAGTACTTTTTATGATCTTTCCTACGCTTGTTTCAGGTTGAATTTTTGAGTCTCGAGCTGCCCGCAGCGGTCCAATAAAGTTTGTGGGTTTTCCAGTGGTGTGGAGTTGTCTGGACGGTTTTGAGGGTTCCGGCCATTCGGTAGTAGCGTGAGGCATCAAAACGAGGTTGTGAGGCCGAGCACTGCGGAACGGGCTCCCTACAGTGGAGGAAGCCGTGGGCTTCAGAGGCTCGGTGAGCAGGGTCGCCGGATGGAGACGGCGAGTGGGCTGCGGGAGCGCGAGCGAGTTGGGGGCGACGGTGGCTCGTGGTCTCTGGTGCTCCTGAGGGCGTCAGCGTGTGAGGGTGAGCGAGGCGGTCTGGGGGCATGTTGCGGAGGAGCGGCTGGCTGGGTGGCCGGCCGGTGTAGGATTCGCCGGACCACCAGGGTCGCGCGACATTGGTGGAAGAGGAGAGCCGCTGTTGCGGGTCTCTGCTGGAGCTGACCTGCAAAAGCAGGTTAACAAAAAAAGGGAGAAAATAAATGAGTGGGGAAATCTCCCGTAATTGGAGAGAGAAACGACATTAGAAAAAATATATGAATAAAAAATTTATTTTAATAATTATAATAATGTTATAATTATGAAAATGCTGAATCGGGCGTATCTTCCCCGTGTGTCGTCCAAATCATGTGCCATTAGTGGCAGTGTGCCTCTGTTTTAAATATGGTCTTTTTAAGACCAACTTTGGGTATCTTTCGGTCTATCGTGTAGCGGCTGGCTGGGTGGCCGGCCGGTGTAGGAGTCGCCTGACCACCAGGGTCGCGCTACCCTGGTGGAAGAGGAGACCCACTGTTGCGGGTCTCTGCTGGAGCTGACCTGCAAGAGCAGGTTAACAAAAAAATAGAGAAAAGAAACGCGTGGGGAAATCTCCCTTAATTGGAGAGAGAAGCGTCCTTAGAAAAAAAATTATAAATAAAAAAAATTGATTTTAATAATTATAATAATGTTATAATTATTAAAACGCTGAATTGGGCGTAACTTCCCCGTGCCATGTCCAAATCATGTGATGTTAGTGGTATTGTGCCTCTGTTTTCAATATTCTCTTTTTAAGACCCACCTATTGAGAAAAAGACAGTTTTAGTAGAGCAGGCTGAGCTTGATCGCATGTAGAGTGCACTCCGTGAGTTACAGCGGTAGAGACCACTGAGGTACAGTGGTGAGCCAGACACTCAGGCAGCAAAGGATTGGCTAGAGACAATGGTTAGCCTTTTCAGTCTTGTGCAGATGCCAACAGATCAGAGAGTGGCTCTGACAACCAACCTTTTTCCTAGAGAATCTTGGCGTTGGTGGAGCCTGATGACTCAGTTTCTTGACGAGTCGTCGCTTTCATGGGGCGACATTCAGTTTTTGTTTCGTGAGGAGTTTTTCTCCTCCTACTTGCACTTCGTTCGAATTCAGGAGCTCTTGCAGTTTTAGCAGGGAGGGATGATGGTGGCCGAGTACGTGTCTAGTTTCGCAGACCGTGCACGCTTTTACCTGGACTTGGTCCTTGACGATAACATCCGAGTGTGGAAGTTTGAGCAGGGTCTCCGTCGAGAGATTCGTGCTGTCATAGTACCCTTGGACATTTCTACATATGCTAGGGTGCTAGAGAAGATGCTGGTGATAGAGATCTTCCTGTCACTTTCTAGAGTTGGTGGTAGCAGCAGAAACGTTGGAGCTGAGACGTCTACCGTAGCTTGCAGGCATCGTCAAGAAAAACCTCTACATGAGTGGATTTCTGATAACCGGACTCAGGGGTGTGATCGTACAACACAATGGCGCCGTAGGGCACTAGGAAATCTTGGAGAGTGTCGATGTTATGCTTGCGATGGGCATGGTCACCTAGCACGAGACTGCCCGACCAGGCTTGCTGAGAATATCGGACAGGTAGCAGGTGCACCACCCCGGCAGAGGCAACGCCGTGATCAGAGTAGTGCCCTGAGAGGTGGTGCTAGAAGAGGAGCGGGAGGATCTGGTAGTGTGGGATGTCGTTACATGTTCTTCCTATCACTACTAGGTGGTCTACATCAGGCTCTAGGAGCTGACAGTGTGGACCACGGACAGCCGCAAACTTTGGATGTCTATGATCCTGCAGAGCATGAGGTTATAAGAGGTACGCTCTACAACTCTTCTACTCTTTGCAGTATAATTTTTGGACTTTGTGTGTGAAATTATATTCTCCATTCTCCTTGTTTGAGTTGTTACTTGGGTGGCACAGGGTGTCCGTGTAACCCTGTTTTGGTATGGAAAAAGGCGTGGAACCCTTCCCTTTAGTCGATGATGTTGACTCCTTCTCTTCCGAGTGTGTAAGAGGGTCTTAGTTGTGGGGCATCGACAGTGGAACCTTGCGTGGCTATATATCTTTGGGTGTTTCACAATATGGATATTCTGAAGGAGAGAATCACCAGTCCTTGTTATAGGTACGGGCGGTGATTCCAGTCACAGCATGCGACGTAGAGGTTCGGTCGGGGAGGTGTGCTACCCCTGAGAGCCTTCGGGCCATTTGAGGCTGTGTGTAGGGACGACGAGGTTCCCTACTTCCTTTCCCTAACCCCAAAGTCTGGATTGGGTGTGTGACGTCTCCCACGTTACTTACTTGAGAAGAAGCATGCATTTCCCGATGCACGCCATCGGCAAGGGCAGACCTCACATGAACGGATCAATCCTTTGGTCTATGTGCGGAGACGTGGGATTGTGAAAGAGTTCTTCTGGGTATGGGATAGCCAGGTGCAGGTATAATACCCTGATTTTTTCCATGGATTTGCATTTCGGGGATGAAAATCATGAATGAGGAAATGATTTAAGAACCCGGTTTTTCCTATAAAAAACATTGGAATATTCTTAATGTTATTCCAGAGCAGCGCCTTCAGACGACATGCGATTCTGAGCCCCAGTGTGGCCGGAATTAAATATTCATTGTGTTCACACTGGGCACGCCAAATAAATGTGATAATTCATAAACGGTGCATCAGATCCTAAATCTGAGTGTATGTATGGGTCCGGAATGGGGTGTTTACCCTAGGAACGACATAAAACATGTCAGCGCGGGATGTTTAGACACCTCGCTGGCTTCCAGATCGTTAAATGAATAATTATAATAATTAATTTATTCATTTATTGGTTAAACTCAAGTATCACTTAAACGGTAGCTCGGATTGGAATATCGAGGTGACCGTTGAGTCCGGAGATTGTCGTTTACCCTATGAGGGATGTAACATTCTCGGGCGTGGGTCTTTTGTGAAAAATGGACCCAGGGGCATTTTCATAATTTGGCAGCCTCGAGCATTGAGGTTAATAACTTCTAAATAAGGCCTCAGATTAAAATTTCGAGATCGACATTCTGCTCGAGAGGTGGTGTTTACCCTGGGTGCGACCAAATTTTCACTGCGTTTGGGGTTTCAGATGTGGATTTAATTTGGGATGAGTTTTTAATTAAGGGATTATTTAATTTCCCTTATTTAACCCATCTCTTCCCCCTTCTTCCTCCCCTCTCCACTTCCCTGGAAGATTATCTCAAGGAGGAACGCCTCCTCTACTCCACCACTTCGGCAAGGTGGGACAGCTCCAGCGAGGCGCGGCAGCTCCGACGGATCGTCAGGAAGCGTCGGGCTACGCCCCTGCAGGTAGGATCTTGCGTTTATTATTTTAAACACCCGCACCTTCTTTGAACCCATTTTATGTGTCGAATTTCTGTTTAATTTCCGAGAAAATCCCATATTTGCGTAGTACTTTTTATGATCTTTCTGACACTTATTTTAGGTTGAATTTCAGAGTCCCGAGCTGCCCGGAGCGGTCCAGTGAAGTTTGCGGGTTTTCCAGTGGTTTGGAGTTTTCCGGTTGGTTTTGAGTGTTCCGGTGGTTCGGCAGCAGCGTGAGGCGTTAGCTCCAGGCAGTGAGTCCGAGCGCGGTGGAGCGTGCTCCCTTCAACGGAGGAAGCTGCGGGCTTCGGAGGCTCAGCGAGCAGGGTCGCTGGCTGGTGATGGTGAGCGGGCTGCGGGAGCACGGGCGAGCTGGGGGCGACGGTGGATCACTGTCTGGGGTGCTACTGAGGGAGTCAGCGTGTGCGGGTGAGCGAGGTGGTCTGGGGGCATGTTGCGGAGGAGCGGTTGGCCGGGTGGCCGGCCGGTGCTGGAGTCACCGGACCACCAGGGTCGCGCGAACTTGGTGGAAGAAGAGACCCGTTATTGCGGTTCTCTGCTAGAGCTGACCTGCAAAAGCAGGTAAAAAAAACAGATAAAATAAACGTGTGGGGAAATCTCCCTTAATTGGAGAGAGAAAAGTCCTTAGAAAAAAATATGAATAACAAAATTTGATTTTAATAATTATAATAATGTTATAATTATTAAAACGCTGAATCGGGCATAACATCCATGTGTGTCGTCCAAATCAGGTGCCGTGAGTGGCAGTGTGCCTCTATTTTCAATACGGTCATTTTAAGACCAACATTGGGTATCATTCGTTGTATCGTGGAGCGAGTCAATCAAACACCCAATTAATAATTTTATTATTATTGTTAATAATTGGTTTTTCTGAGATAAAACCCCCATACAGTGCCCGTTTGACGCGTCGTCTACGGCTGCGTAGTCCCGACAATGAGACTGTGTTTTTGAGTCTAATATTGCATACATAATTTGTAGTTGAGGTGTGGCCCGCACGGGACACTGTTCGAGCTGTACGCATCTTTTTACAGCATTATCATCGGTCGTCCGTTCGGGGCGTGCGAGTAGTCGTTTTTTGGTGTTTTCCTGAGGGCATTGCAATGACGCAATCCGCCCGCTTTGATTCAGCACGCCGGTGTAGGCCCCATGAGGGCCGTTTTGGGAGTTGGCAGTGATTTCCATCTTTATCACTGGGTGTCCATTGCGGGTGAATTAATAGTGAATCTTATGTACTTTTTCAAGAGGGTTGCAATGGTGTGATCCGTTGCCAATGCTTCGGGACCGAGGTGTGGGTCCCGCGTGGTAACGCTCGTGCGCGGTAAGCCGGAATGTACATTTTTCTCCAGATATTTGTTCCACTCAAGTGAGTAGTGCTTTTGACATGTTTTCCCAAGAGCATTGCGATGGCGCAGTTCGCCCGACCTTTTTTGGGGACGTGGTGTGGGTCCCACCCCACCCGGCTACAGTGAATAGTAACCTTTTTCACCGGGTGTCCATATTGGGCAATTGAGTATTCAATCCCGTGCGTTTTTCTGAGGGGATCGCATTGGTGCGATCAGTTTTTTTCAGTTTTGGGATCTTGGGGTGGGCCCCATAGGGGT
The DNA here is from genome assembly GCA_963277665.1 of Viscum album. NCBI lineage: Eukaryota > Viridiplantae > Streptophyta > Magnoliopsida > Santalales > Viscaceae > Viscum > Viscum album. Next base: position 965,486,817 of record OY728155.1, read on the forward strand.
TTCGTTACGGTGAATAGTACCTTTTTCACTGGTTGACCATTTCGGGCGAGTAAGTTGTCTATCTCACGTGTTTTTCCTTTGGTATTTCAATGGTGTAGTCTGTTCGGCGAGCGGAGGCTCATACGCGATCTTATTAAATGTGGAAATTTGAAAGGTGCCCTGGTGGTGGTTCTTCTACCGTGTTTGTAGCGGACCCTTGGCGTGTGATCGCGTGCACTCCCGTGTGAATGATGTAAGTGCTTGAAGAGATGTGGTTGGTTGTGCCTCGGTTGTTGAAGTGGCAGGTTGGAGTTGTTACGTTATGCCTTCGCATTGACGTTGGGTGTTGTGTACACGACAGCCTTTGAGCTGGAACCTGGTATACTCTAGGAGTATATGGGAACACATGGGGGTATATGTGGTTGTTTATACATGAGATCATTTGTGTGTTCAGTTGGGGTCGAGTTGGGGCAACTCGTTGTGTGGGCCCCATGTGCGTGTCATGCTCTGCTTTGCGTACTTTTGACCTCTTGCGACGTAGAGGGTTCCTCTGTTCTTGTGGGTTGACCAGCAGGGTTAAGTTTTCCCCTATTTTTGCTCTCGATGGTTAGGCCGGTAGCGGTGCTAGTGGCACCCAGTGATGGAACGGGAGATGAACCTCTATTAGGTCAGTTGTTCTGGAGTTGGGTGGTTGCACGATACCCACTCCGTGTTCGGTTGGCCAGTGTTGTACCCTCCAGTAGAGATGGCCAGAGCAGTTCTGAGTTTTACCCTCCAGCGGGGCTGGGCAGTGGTTTACTCGTTGACTTCTTTGGATTTACCCTCCACCAGGGATAGGCAGTGGGTTACTTATTGACTTCACAGGGTTTACCGTATAGTAGAGACAAGGCAGTGGGTCACCCAATGACTCTTGAGGGTCTACCCTCCATCAGGGTTGGGTAGTGGGTCGCTCGTCATCTTGTTTCATGTCTACCCTCCAGCAAGGCTGGGCAGTGGGTCACTTGTTGTCTTGTTCCGGGTTTACCCTCCAGCAGGGCTGGGCAGTGGGTCACCCGTCAACTAATTCCAGGACTACCCCCATAGGGCTGGGTAGTGGGTCGCCTGTCGGCTTATTCCCGGTTTACCCTCCATTAGGGCTGGGCAGTGGGTCGCCTGATGATGTTTTAGGGTTTACCCACCAGCAAGGCTGCGCAGTGGGTCACCTGTTGGTATTTCAGACTCAGTCCTTTATACTGGGCTAGTCTGTGGCTTTACTTCATGTCTACCGGAGCAGGACCCTTGTTTGTACGGGTCAGTGATGTGACAGCATTGACTTTGAAAAGACTCTCGACAGCGGGGTAGGGACGAGGTGTGGTTTGACTTAACCCGGAACTCTCATGTAATAGGGTCACTTTCCCCATCGAGCCGCATCCTTGTGATGCGACCTAAAACTATGCGGGTGATTCAGTGCTACCCAAAGCGGATAGTGTCGAGGTGCGGTGATTTGAGATCCCTGACTTGTAGTTCGGGGCAGACGTGCGGGATGATGGGTATCAATGGTGTTTAGTTCTGGGACTGTTGGCTACTCGCTTTCTTGGGCTGAGTTACGGGATAGAGATCCCATTTCGATCGTGTTTGGGTTTCATGTTGAGCATACAGATATGTATATACCTTGTTTCTGATACCTGCTTCTTGGGTTTTGGTTACTCTCCTTCCAAGAAAGGCAAAGACGTGTGGGGTATGCCATGTGCTTTCCGTGTCTAGCTTCTCATGGTTGGACGAGTCTACTCTCGTGCTATATGTAGCGAAGACTCGACGGGAAGTTTATCTTCTCACCGTTTCCATCTCCTTCTGTCTGGACGAGTCAAACTCCTTTCACTTGTTGGGTTGAGCTGGAATCTCTACTGTCACACTTACTGCACTCTTAGTTGTACTCCTTTACTTTCCCCTGTTCAATCTACTGCTCACCCTTTAGTACCTCCTTTGTTGCTCCCTCGAGCCTTCAGGGTATCCTACTGAGTATTTTTATACTCACCCCTGCTTGGGCTTTGCCCGCACTTGGTGTACCCTTCCAGATGACAGACATGTTGGTCGTGACATCAGTGGAGCATAGGATTTCGGGAGCATGGACCGCATGCAGTGGTCGTAGTTGGGTTCTAGGTGGGGGAACCTTCCAGCTGTTTTTCTTTTGTTCACCTGTTGCTGGGTTGTGGCACTTTTCTGGTTGGGCGCGTGTTTTGGCCATTTTCTTTTCAGCTTTTACATTGTATTATTTAGAGTTTTATGCATATTTGTGGTTTATATATATAGCAGTTTCCCTTTTCTTTACTTGTCTTGTCTTTTAATCTGCACTTTTTCATTGAGCGTGATGTGTGTGTGTGTACAGGTACTCAGGCAAAGGCCTCCCCGAGTTGTTTAGCCTTCGGCACTGGTCACGCAGCCCCTGGCCTATGGAGGCGCGCTTGGGGTAGTTGCGGCTCGAGCCCGGGTAGGGTCGGGTCGTGACATGTAGCTCAGGAGGAGCTGTAGTACCATCGGCTAGCTGATGGGATAACCCTGATTACCTCTCTTACAAGAGATCCACCAGCAACTAGGTTTCTTAGGTAAAAAATGACACTGAAGAACAACATTGTTTAGCTAGGAGGTGTCATGATAGGTCATTATTATGAGGGGTTGAATCATATATGTTTGCTTATCTCCCTTTTAATCACCTATTATACTATAATTTGACCCTTTCTCAATATTCATAATTTTAGGTGATTCTAAAGAACTTCGGTGATATCTCCAATACCAATTGACCACCTCTTGATATGTTCTTTGATCCATTGATCCAAAATTTGTATTTCCTCTTAGTTTGGATGAAATTCTATTGTTTTTTCATTGGATCATATTCCTCCAACCTTGAAGATATATTTCTAATGATATCTATATGAGAGAAATTTACTATGAATTGATATGGAATTCAAATACAGATCTCTTCTTCTTTGTTCATGAGGTGGGTGGTCTAAAACAATGGCCTTATGTCTATTTTAATTCATATAATATATGAAACATTGTATAATCACACGGAAAAAACATTTTTACAAACTAAATAATTTGGATACCCATTGAATTCTATGATTCTATTTGTTAAGAAGTTTCATGGATCCTCTTGGATTCATTGTAATTTGGACTAGGACATGCAACAACACTAGTAGTGTTCTTCCCTTTGAGCCTATATTTAATTGTAAAATTTTAATATAATGCCCAAATAAGAAGGATTGGAATGGCATAAAATTTGAATGACATGGTAATTCTGATCATTAGATTAACAATGGAATTGGACAGAAATATAAATTAATGTACAATTCATAATATAAAAAAAATTGTCATGGAAATGGTTTTTTGTAATGTTATGTATTTGTATTATAATACCAAAAATATTTGAAATAATGATGTGTAAATGGTATTTATGTTATTTAATTATTGTAATAGAAATGTTACACTTGTTATCTTGATATATATCTAGTTAATTAATAATTTAATGAATTGAACAATTTGTGTCATATATACTTGTCTGTAAATCTTAGATATGGGAATTATAATACCATTCATGGAATATTTGCTGGTTATAAATCATTGATTAGGTTTGACACCCAAGGGATAGGTTAATGTTTATGTTCCTCCTGAGTGTTAGATTGATGGTAATTTACCACACATGGAATAGATTCAGGGAAAAGTACATATAGTGTGATGGCCAGATTAATGTGTACATACAACCTAAGGTATCGATTCATGGGTAAATATGTCCTAAGGTATAGATACATGGTTACATGATGACTAAGGATATTATTAATATTATATGTTATACATGTGCATCATATCCACAGTTTGGGTGAATCATCCTTAACTAGAGAATCGACCAATGGTATGTGGGATTTATCATATGTAGGAAAATCCACCACATGATAAAGATATCAAGAATCATTCAAAATCTTGTTTCAATACAACTAGGTATAAATAGAAGGTGAATTTGTATATATATTAATAGTTTATTGCTTGAAATTGTGGATGTTATCCTGCTGTGTCTAAATCACACAATGTTTGAGCACTGTGTGATATCTGGGATGACATCGTATATATATGCATAAAAAATTTAAAGGGCCATATTTGTGATTGTTTTTTTTTGAATGGGATTATAGAATATATGAGGTAAAAAATGGGGTTTGGGACTAGTATTTCAGAGTATTATATACTAATTCTTTTTTTTAATTTTGTTTGAAAAAATTCAGAACCTCATTTTTGTTACCATGCAATATGAAATAAAATTGTTTATTATTATTATTTTTATTCATTATCATTTATAAATTTCTCTATTGAGTTGGTTATGAATTATTATCCACTGTTTGAGTTTTTAATTTTTGTAACTTATTTCTAATATCATTATAGCTTTTTATAAAATGGTATAGTCTCCCCCATTAGATTTCATACACCCTCACTACATGTCGGCAGCCTATGGAATACGTGGAGTTGATTTTAAGGTATCGTAACATCTCATCTTGATGATGTGAGGGAGTACAAGGATGATTTCATTTTAAATTTGTATTAAATCATATATTTTTTTATTTAATTACTATTTGGAAAGGTATTCATGAGACTAGGATGTTTTGGGGAATGGTAATGAACCTGTGTATGGGAGTATCTTGCCCGTCTATAGGTGAAAACCCAAGAACCTAGGGCTGTTAGTATTTTTTATATTATTTTTTTTACAATTGTGATATTATTTCACCATGGAGGGTTCAATTGTTGTGTGATGTTACTCTTTATGATGGTTTACTCAAGGATTGGTATGGTATGAGGTTAGTGTACATGCATTACCATAGGCATGTAGGGGAATATGTTGACATGCCTTATTCATGATATTTTTTTCAAAAGTGAAATATCTAACCATATAAATTGTGAAAATAAATCCCAACATATTTCTTATGAAAAAAAATGAATGAAACTTTTATGACATTCTAGTTAACTTATTAATATAATCTTGGTTCCACCTTGTGTCAATGAATCTCTATTATTATCTTATCTATTTATGATTTATCATTATATGTATGAAATATATTCAAGATTTTTTGTTGAACCTTTTGGAGAAAATGAATCCATTTCATCTTTTAATTTAGAATAATGAGAGTGGTAATCATCACACTCCTCAGAAATCTAAGGAAAAACATCCTGAAGATTTTTTATAGTATTAAATGGACCATGAGATCCAACGATAGGGATACTACTCTTGTTTTCCATTTTATTTCTCGCTAATCTAGATAGTTGAATCTAAACCATACACTTATGTTCACTAGGGTGAGAGGTCCTTAGGTATCTGTGCTTTGGATTGTTTATATCCAGATGATGTTCAAACACCTTGAGACACCAATATTTATAAGGGTGAATTTTTATTCTTATATTATATAAATAGAAGCCCAAATCTAGAGGTATATCTAAAATAATGTTTAAAAGCACAAATAGATACCCAGTATAGACTTTGAGGTAATGTTATTCAGTCAATTATATCGTGAGATATTGAGGGACGATAGGGATTGGAGATCAAACACCTAATGAGGGGGAGCTTGTATGTTATAGACTACACTAAAAAATTACTAATCTATAACATTATTCAACATCTGTTGTAATATATGATATCACTAGGTAATATCACTTGTAGTATGGGATTCATTCTAAGATAAAGTCATAGGTGTATGTATTCTTCTTGATAAACATCACTAATGTGAGAGTCACGATCTTAACATAGAAGGGATCATGAGAGTTGCATCGAGTGGTGGGTAGGAAGTATTTGTTGAAATATTGAGGATATTTCATGAGGTTGAAATATGAATTATTATAATAGTTACCACCTAGGTATTAGTAGACATGGAATCCAATGGAGTTGAAATACAACTTATTAATGTAGTGTGGTGCAATATTTTATGTATGATACAACTTATTGAAAACATCCTCTATGTCCTTACCCTAAAGTGGAGTGTTTTACTTATAGTCGTATGGGAAATTAATAGATGTTATATTGGGAAACTCTGTAATGAAGCAATGGTGGTGACACATGGTATGTACTAGAGGATTGGGTGGAATTAGCTACCACATATAAGTCATGTATCTACAGTTTCACAATAAAATTTATCCAGGGTAGTGGATGTGGTACCCCTAGAATAGGTGAATAAATATCAGATAGAGAGAGCATCCCTAAAAAGTATTGATAGATCCCATGTGTAAATTTCTTGACCCCAGTAGCCGAAATCCGATGGTTACTTTTTTAAATTAACACAACATACTCAAAATTGTATCGTAAAGGGATAAATTTGTTTGTAGTCTTGGTAAACTAGATACATTTAAATGAAACTCACATTATAATTGAAAATAAAAAATTTAATGCACAATGAAAGAAAATATTATGAATCCTTGAACTCATGCATATGTTCCTTCTTCATACCATGTGGAAAGGGAAAAAATACATGTGATCTTATAAAAATTAAAAGGGTTATTTATGGTGTAAGTTACCATGTATAAATAAGGAATGGTAAATATGATAAGGTAAATAACGAAACACTAATTCCATTATATAAACAACATGGTCTAAAAGGATAAATGGAAGTAATAAATGATGAAAAAATAATTCCATAAAACTAATCACATTAGAATCAACCTTATCGATGGATATAGTAAATATTCAAATAATCTCATGGACATAAATAACTAATCTCATAAGTATGGAAATCATAATTTGGGACATCATAAATATCATATCAATGCATTTTTCCAAGAAAACATTCACAAATGATTAAGGGCTCTACAAAATACACAATCTAGTTTTTCTCATGAGACCTAATGAAGAATCTTGAGGCTATAGAGGGGCCCTTCTATGACATAATATGTTGAATAAATTCATTATATGAAATGTATAATAACAGCTCATTAAATAATAAACACAAATATTCATATTTAAATACTATAATTGTAAATGAATATAATTTCCCCATTCAAATTAATCATAAACCAACCAAATAAATAATAATAATTGTATCAAAAAACTTATTCCCATTTTATTATAAATAAATTAATGATTTTTATTAATTTTTATTATAAATTACATGAATAAATTCAATAGAATTATTCTTCAGTAAAATAACCATTACATTATAAAAATTGATTTTAAAAACTAGAAAATTTTATAACGACAGGAAAATAATTTACGTAGAGAAGAATCATGCAAACATATAAAATAATCCTCAAATCATTTAGATGTAATGATGAAAAAAATTATTTTCATCAGTAGTATATTAAAATAAATATTACTTTCAAATTTTATACAAAAGGTTAGAAAGTATATTTTTTGGAAAATAATTAGAAGATTAATTTTAAAAAATTTCATAAAAATTAAATCATGGGTGAAAATTTCCCTAATAAATAATTTTTTAATAATAATAATACATATTAAAACCTTTTAAAAAATATGGATATAAAAGAAAACATTCCCAAACAAGTATAAAAACAATTTGGATTTCATTAAAAAAAGATTCAGGAATCTTATATACATAATTAGTGGGGAAAAATGAAAATGAGGATTTTAATAAATAACTGTAAGTGAAAAAAATAGTTTCATTTTTGGATATAAATATCAAATAAATCCCCCATTGGAGTCCTAAATATAAATAATCATGAATAATTATGAGATTGGGAAATAAGTCTTTTCCACTTTGGTATCATTTAAATAATTACCCATATAGAAGAAATAACAAGAAATTAAAAATTAATTACAAATGATAGAAATATATTCATGATAATATATATTAATGATGAAGTAGATACACCTCATTAAAATAATTAGGTTCATGATACCGAATATGTATTAATTAAGTGGAAATTATGTTGAAATATTTTACAAGTATCATATCACTGAAGTGAGGAACAATTAATTAATTAATTATGTGTATAAAATGTAAATCCACATAAAACTAGTGGAAATGAAACATAAAACAATCAAAATATTTTACATGAATAATCTTATATTAAAAATTAGAGCGAAGATTCAATGGAACCAAATGAAAAAAAAATTGTGTCATGAAATGATTATTACTCTGTATTTTTCAATACAAGTCCACATGGATGATATAAATTTAATTGAAACATAAAATATTGTTAATTAAGAATTATTAATGATAGTGAATGTCAAATGGGTATTTCATTCACCATTTAAAATAAATAATAATTAAAATAATAAAATATGGCACAAAAAAGAAAAATTATGTTGAATCCTCTTACCTCAAATCTCGAATTTTATCCTACACATTTGATAATAATATATGAAAAAATTATTTTATTATAAATATATTCTAGTACCAAAATAATATTTGTCATATCATATATTATATACATATGACCTTTTATCCCCATTTTATAAACAACGGTTTATTAAAATATCTATTCCGGGGGGTAACTGCATTGTTTTTCATGTAGGTTTGGTTATGTAGTTTTGGTCCTTGAAATTTAGTCATGGTAATATCATATCAAAAAATTTTATCATGATATAAATATATTATATATTAATTATATATATATTTATTTATATTAATATATAAAAATATTTTTAGAAATATGAATTGCATGGTTCATGGAGATGGTGGGTCGTATGTATGCTAGAAAGTTGTTTTTATTTTTTTAATGGATGAAATAAAATAAAGATAAATAGTAATTAACCTTCCAATGAAAATTAAAATACAAATATATAATATATATTTTATAAATATATCATTTATTCAATACATGTAATGTGTAAATGAGAATATAATCAAATCTCTTCGGGGTTTCGATAGTTCACACATATGTACAAGTAATGTTATTACTTTAAAATGGATTGGAGGGTATAAAAGAAAAATAGATATTATAACTATATAGGTATAATGATGAAAACAATTATTATATACATATATATAAAGTAAATATATCATTATATATAGTCTTGAGAAGTATTGATGGAAAAAAATTACATTGATTCATGGGGCTGTAGTCCATCATACACTCGAATGACGATTTTGTTTCCCATTTTATGGAATAATAGATGTATTTAAGTTATTACATTAACATAAATGAATATAATTATATTTGATATAATAATTATATATTATAATAATGGTTAAATAATATTGTGTGGAGGTGGAAGAATAAATAAAATAATAATTATTGGTTAAGAATGATAACTATTATTTGGAAAACCACTTTATGTTTTCAGAAAAATCCTTCCTATATGGATTTTATAATGAAACAAAGTTCTATAAGATGGTTAAATGTAAGTAAGGATGTTATTTAACAAGTATTTTTATAACTAAAAGTATAATTGTCTATAATGATTAGAGGAGAGAAGGATTCCTTTTATAAGTGGGGTAGTGGACCTGCTTCGATATTTGATAAAATAAAATAAAATGAAAAATTCATTCACAAGATAAATTCTCTCAATTGGATATAGAATAGAATGTGAGAAAGGTTAGGGTATATATATTTTAATAACATTTTTTTATATTAGAATATTTTTTAAACATTACCATATCTATTGGTTTTACCCCATGTAAACATATTTTAATATTAACCATTGTAACATTATTTTACTATTTTTATAATATATTTCACCCAAAAAATATGATAACCTTATTAAATATTATTAATTATGATTAATAGAAATATAAAATCTATTTTACCAATATTGATTCAAGTAATTGGTCGAATTAAATTTAAATTCAAACACACAAACACAATGAAAATCAGTTTTGTGAAAAAATCATTCTTCAAGAAATATATGATCATATATTAACTCTTTGAATAAAAATAATAATTATATGAAATTAAAATTCTATAAATATCTACAAAACATATAAATTTAATTGAAATTTTCTCTATTAGGTTTTAATTTATTTAATTTATTTTGATAAACTTTATTTATATAAAAATAGTTTTCAGAAAACTGTATTTTTAAGAAAAAAAATAAAATTATAACAAAATCATTAAATCTTTTGATTCAAATGAAATGAATTAGATTATTATAAATATAAATATTAATATATCACTTTATTACCAAATAAAAAAATATAAGAGGACTTTTAAAATAATATATTTAATGAATATAAAGTTCACTATATGAAAAAATTAATAATGTTCACTATAAACTGAATAATCAATTACTTCAGAAAAATACCAAACCTTCACCCTAATGTAGTTTTCATATACCAATTTAAAAAATTATTTTTACCTCATAATTTTGAGTTTATAATGACTCTAGATATTATTTATAATATTTTATCATAATAAAAATAAACAAAAATGACAAAAACATGTTTTTCAGGAATAAGATGACCATACTAAAATTTGACTGATTATTTACCCAGAATTTATCAATAAATATTTATTGATAATAACGTTTATATATATATAATATATTATTTAATAATTTTTATATACACCAATTTGATGTCTAGGTTATAATATTCATATTTAAATAATAACAGTTCATGAAACATTTAGGCTTTGTGTTGTGAGTCATATACACTATGGAACATAATTTTATTTTTTATAAAAGAAATCAACGGGTGTAACATTATATACCATTTATTAAATTCCATCCATTAAATTTTAACTCACTGTAAGTAATAAGTGTTATTAAATTAAAAAACAATTTTCTTGAAATCCAACATCTCAAAAAGGACTACTAAAAAATCCTCTTTAAAAGTTGTAAAAGAAATACAAAGGCCATCTTAAATAACACATAACTAGGTTTTCAAATAGAATAAAATTTTAGGGAAGTGAAAATATTGGCAGGGTGTAGAATCATAATTTTAAAACAATAATGGATATTGATATGTATCATTGATCATAATAAATTTAATGACCAATATAAATTTTTTGACCACAAAACCAAAAAATTGAATTGTTTAAAAGGCTAGTGATTCATTGGAAATGATATTAAATGTATAAAATTTATATTCCATGATCTTATTTCTATACTTTATAGATTATTTTACTATCATTATTATGAATCCAATAAAATTTAATTAGTTCATATATTTTTATTTTATTAGAATAATTTTATCCACTGGTTGTGCAAAGATATAACATCCTATTAATATACAATTTTTTCATTTTAGAATAAATGTAATTTTGTTTCTATATTTATTTACACACAAAAAAAATCAATATTTCACTACAAAAAACACTAATATTATATTCTAATACACGCAACACTACATTGGATTATGTTACACATAATACTGAGTTCCTTTAATAACTTGTGTTACATGCAAGACTTATACCAAAGTACAATATACTATTAATATTATTAATTAATAGGATAGTTATCAAATAGCCATTATAATGACATGTATGAAATGTATTAACTAAATTTGGAAAATATTTTCTCTATATATTAGTATAATTATTTGGTGTTATAAATGAACATATAATCCAATAAAATATAATGGAAATGATTTTATAAGGAAACTATATTATGCACCAAACACATTCTGTCTTAATAAATTAAATTAATTACTATTTGTGAATAATATTAATTAATTATATAATTTTTATATATTAAAATAAATTATTTTTCACATTCATAAAATATTTTTCATATGCATAAGATAAGAACGAATCTAATTTAATGCATAAAATAAATATTTTTCTAAAGGAAATTTTTCCAGATTTTAATGGGACACATATTTTGAATTATAAATTTGAAAATTTTATAAATTATATTTTTATCAATATTAAATTGAATATGGATATAAATTTTTTCAAAAATTTAAATATTTTCACGTAAAAAATATATTTTCTTGCTCCATCTACATGAATAATATTAAATTAATTTCTAACATGATTGTGATTTTAATTTATTAAATTGTACTAAATATTTTTAGTAATTTAATTTTATAATTTCACATAATTTAAACTTATTTTTCTAAAAAATATTATTGAAATAAATTGAAATCAATTTCAGCGATTAAGTGAAAAACTAGTGTAATAATGGGATAAACTGTAAACTTATGTGACAAAATTAAATATAAACATGAAAAAACCAATTTTATGACCTTATATATTCCATATAATAAAATTTATAATAATTTTTTCATTATTTGAGGAACTTCAGGTAATTTATACATTTCAATAGTTTTTACCTTTTTATATTTACAAGAATATCATTCCACCACTTTAAAAAGGAACTCATCCTTCCCTCTTATTCAAACATTTTGATCCATTTTGATCATATAAAACCAACCAAAATAAGGCCCAAAATACCAACCCTAATCATATAATACTCACATAAGGAATAAATAATACCATTGAAGGATTTTTGTATAAACCAATAGTAGTTACCTAAATAATTGGTAATGTTCTTCAGTGATCACTTTTGTTTCATTTCATTATCCAGGAATTAAATTATTTATATATCATGATAATATAATAAAATTAGTATAATAAATATATTAATATTATTTTAACATTATGTTATTACCTTTACCCACACACACACCCATCAAATGGGATATGTAATCATTGTTTGTGTGTACAACAAACTACCGCCTCGCAAACAGAAGTCATTTTTTCTTCCATTACCACATATCAATGTCAGAAATAATGATATATTTATAATTTATATATTATATTTAAATATTTTTAATATATATTTATGATTATATTATTTTTTATATAAAAATAACTTTTGGATCAATATTTTGTGTGAATATGATTAAATTGTTTGTGGACATGTGGACCATCACATCCTCGAAGCGATGTGAGTCATTCCCACATTACAAGAAATGTATTGAGGATGGTTTTAAGAATAATATATGATATATATTAAAAAAATATGATAATATACTAATTATATACATATATATATATATAACTTAATATTTAAATATGATGAGGAAATGGAAGTAGTGTTCATTGTATGTATGGCCTACCCTCTCCCTGAAAAATGGATTTCATTTCTTATATCCAAATTTAATGGATTTTTATAATTAAATATATATGATATTTGAATATTATTTTAAAAACATTATACGATAAAATATTTATATATGTATGAAGAAGAAAAATAACATGTTAGAACATACATGAAAAATAAGCCAATTAACACATGAAATGATGAAATTAATGGATTATTGTCAACAAATAGGTAATAAGATATTACAAGAAGATATTTTATGATATTATAAATAAGATTATGGTTATTATATGTGTTAATAATAGGATTTGGACAATTATATATAATTTTATAAGCATTCAACCAAAATGGAGTGTAATGTAAGAGATTTCGGTTCAATTCTTATTCCATTGAGACTATTTATTATTATTCAACAATTCACTTTAATGTGGTGTATATACAGCCTATTGTCACATTTAATGACATGATTCAATCATATTTAATTTTATTATATGTTTCCATTTTAATTATTTCATCCAATGGTGTTTTTATTTAAAATTAATAATTGTTAAATGTTATTTTTGGAATCTCAGCTTATTTTCTGATTGTTAACTTTCATGTGGAACAATCACTTGTTTATGAAAATATTCTAACAGAAATCATATTTATTTAAAACATCCATACTCTGAGTTTATGTATTTAATTATTTCCTAAACCATAAACTATTTTTATATATGATATTTACCGAATATTTATTTGATTAACTTGGGAAATATTGGTAAATCTGTATCTTATAAAAAATATAGATATTTGATAAAGAATATTTTTCATGAATTAGATTGATTACTCAATACATGTTGAATTATTTGGAAATGTATCACATGGGCGAGACTAGTTATAGATATCCCCTCGATGGATCGGTAGTATCCTAGGATGATTCATTTGGCCAATCAGATGGGTTTTTACAAAATAAGTTATAAACCATCAATTGAAAGGCCGTGATAGTAAAGTTACCATGTACCTAAGATACATGGAATCCAATTATTTACCACTTACTTCATTTAGATTTAGACATTATTTATCTATGGTTCTTTCTATTTAACATTATCTAAGTATGTAGTTCATTCTCACTTTATTGATTAAATAAAATATATTTTGGTTTCTTACCATTCCATGTTTATTTTTTCTTATCCAGTTATATTAATGGCATGTGTTATCAATTATTTATCTTTCCATATTTATTATTCATTATTGTTTAATTTTATCTTCATATATTCATAACTATTACATGTAATTTTATCTCAACCATATTTTATTTCTTTTCCCCAATTTATGAACCAGATATCCTTGAATGAGTTTTCAAGGATGTCGTTTACTAGGATTTGTAATGAATTATGTATAATTTACTATTTTTTAATGTAAAATTGGTATAATGTAGGTAATCTGGTTATTGAAAACTATTAATCTTTTTGTCCTTCTATATTTGATTCCTTATAATTATTCCAATGTAATAAAGGAACTAACTCCACGCTTCTTGGGTCGGTGATTTAAGGATGGTATTGGATTATTCTTAGAAGAAAACATGGAGTGTATATTTATTAAAACATATATTAGTGATCATAAAACTTTGATAGAATTTGAAGATAAGGATATAAAAACATCTCAAAGAAACCCTGATTATGATTATAAGATTATCTATGACTATGTTTTTTAATTTATGTTATGTATTCTATTAAAATTTGTATTATACATGTTATGATCTTATCTAGTCTATATAATAATTTATTAATAGAACCTAGAAGAAGGAATGTGAACCTCACCAATGCACATGATCCAATGTTTAATAATTACTATATAATTTATGGTCATAATCAACACTTATTTAGGAAATAGCCTACCAAACATTATAATCAATCGAATACATATTATCCTATAATAACGAGATAGAGAAATAATTATCTATGCCTTATGGATTCAATGGAAAGAAAAAGGAGAAGATGATGACATAGAAAAAGATGGATAATGGAAATGAGAAAAACATGAATTTCTAACATGTGATAATTATTGGAAGAAACACTATGGTATGTTCATAATATTAAAAAGGGTTTGGTTCGTATTTATAGAAAAAATCCACTATGCTCATGATTTCAAGCGCATGAAATAATTTTTCATTGTTAAATTCTTCAACTGTAGGGATACAGGGCACTATTCAAAATAATTTCTCAAGCTTCAAGAGAATATACCTCATAAAAAGATAAGGTATCAAGGTAAAGCATATGATATTGACATAACTAATGTGTATTGATTAATTTCCTCATATATTTTGAACCTTTAATAATGTTCTTAAAGTATGTGTTGTTGATCTCATAGTTATACGTATTATGGAATGTTTAAGGGTTATACTGAAGTATTTTTTCATCATGTATTTAAAATCATTTGTTTTTCGGAACCAATCACAATGAAAATTTATTTGATTGCATGTTAAACCTATCTACAGATATATGATTAAGGGAAATGAAATTGTTAATATTCCCGTACAATTTTATAGAAATTAATGGATAAGGATTTGATTGGTATGGATAATGTAAATTGGATAATACCAACTTTTTTGTAATTGATTAACAATTTATTTAAAAATTGATATTCTTTTATTGATGGATTCTATTTTTTTTGTATATAATTAATATATCCAATATCTTATGTTTTACATGAGGATTAAGGAAGCCTCAATGTTTTTCAATAAGGTTTGATGGTAATTCTTATTATTACCATGTTTCAAGTGAATACATGATAATGGTGTTCACATACTCAGTATTTGATGATTAAAGAGATTATTCATGTTGACTAAAGATTAATGATATGTTAATTTTGTAAATTTAATGACCTAACATCTATATTATTGGTTCATTACATTTGGTAAAAGTAACCCATTTTTAAAATGGATTATGTTTATCTTTGTATCAGGTTTTAGATGTAAATGTATTATATAACCATATGATACATCTTTTTCGGAGAGATGGTGTATAAATAGATAAATAAATAATAAAATTATAATATTCTTTATGTAATAGTAATAAATCAATAAATAATATTTAATTATAATTTTAGAGAGAGAATGAATTTCTTAATTCTATGAAATGGGTCTTGAAACTAAAAAATTACTATTATCATCATATTTTATTATATAAATGATCTTTTTCAAATAGATGGTTTATGTATTTTGGGTCAAAAACTATCTCAAAAACATGATCTTTACCACTCTCCATCATAACCTGATAGTTATATTTTCCTTCTATGTCCATGTTTTCATTAATATTATCCTATTTGAAATCTGAGTTATATGGATACCATCACATTTCTTTTTTCCTCTTATTAAGAAGTTGTATTCTTAAACCTATTTATGGTGTGTGTTTTTTAAAAATTATATTTCAAAATATCAAACTTTGGATTACCGAGATCAATATTGAATTATGAGGATAAAATTTATTTAATGTGATGAGAATGTAACACCCCAATACTTTGCAATATATTCCTTTTAGAGTAAAATTTATATTTTTCCAGTTTTGATTATATGAAACAACATTTCAATAATATGCTATATAAAAAACGATATTATCTCACGGTACACACAACACTAGTTAATGTTTGGTTACACACAATATAGAGTTTCTTTGATAGATTGTATTACACGCAATACATTGTTTTAAAAAACTACAATATATTATTAATATTATTATTTAATGTGATAGTTATCAACTTTCCATTATAATGTCATGTAAAAAAATGATTAAATAAATTTCAAAAATATAGTATATATATATTTATATAATTTATTGGTGTTGGAAATTAATATATAATCCAATTAAATATAATTGAAATTTTTTTATTGCAAAACTATTTAATGCACCCAAAAGTGTTCTATATTAATAAATTAAATTAACATCTATTAATTAATTATAGTTATGAAATAGATATATAATATATGGAAAAATTATGTTTTACATTCATACAGTAGGTTTTATAGCATAAAATAAGAATAAATCCAATTTTATGCATAAAAATTATATTTTTTTAAGGTAGTTTTCCAACCAACTAATGGATCACCTTTTTTAAATCAAAATATTGACACCATTATAAATTATATTTGAAAAAATAATCTTTACATGTAAAATAAAAAATTCAAAATTAAAATTTGATGAATTTTTTGTAGTTTTCAATGAAGTTTCATTTTTTATTGAATAGTGAAAAATACTACATTTTAATTGAAATTTGTTTCTTCGTATTAAAATAAGTAGGGTTAAATAATATTTTTAATTATTTATATATTATAATTATTTCAAATTTACATATATTTGTCCTATTTATTTTGTTGGTATGAGATTTATATTTAATTTATATATAAAAAAATTTCAATATTTTAATGATTTTCACTTTAAAAACTCACTTTCTCATTTCATCTATAAGATTGATTTCAAATTAATTTAAACAACATATGTGATTGGAAGTTGGTAAAATATATTAAATATTTATAATCCAATCAATTTATAATTTATATCAAATTAAACATAGTTTGTGACCAAAAATATTAGTAAAATAATTTGAAATTACATAAAGTGATTAATAGAAAAACTAGATTACCAAGGAACTAAAACATAATCTTAATAACCAAAATGATCTATAAATATATCAAAAACCTAATTAATGAATTAATTAATACCATATAGTCCATTTTATCTAATTTAGTTCATTATTGGAGTCACATTATGTAATTCATACCTCCAAATATTGTTTTTCTTTTTTATATTTACATGAATTCCACACCTCCTCTATTATCAAAAGTTACTCCCTCATACCACTTATTCACACATATAAAGACATTTGTATCATCCAAACCCAGCCCAAATAAGATTCCAAAATTCATCCCCAATCAAATAATCCTAAATTTGGGTATAAAGAAAACCATGTAAGGCTTTTTGTATAAATCAAATTGAGTTGCTTGAATAAGTTGTAATGTTTTTCAATGATCTCTTTGGTTCCATTTCTTTTTCAACCTCATAAATTATTTATATAAAATTATTATATAATAAAATAGTTTCACTAAATAAATTAGTAATTTTTTATCTTATGGTTATGACCTAAACCTACACACATTTCCATCAATTGAGATTAACAATCATCATCTTTGTTTAAGGTGGACTATCGCCTCGAGAATAGATGTCTTTCATTCTTCCATGACCACCACTAAAGGTTAGAAATAATGATGGATTTATATATTATATATTATTTATATAATATTAATAATTTATTTATTCTTATAAAATTTTTATATTACTTATATATTCATTCTTATTATTTTTTGAGAATACAATAACATCATCTGTGGACATATGGACTATAGTCTCCTCAAAGAAATATGATTCATTGATTGATATAATTTTTTATATCCTAGAGATTATTAAATCAATATCAATGTAAGAAGAACAAAAATAACAAGACCAAACTATCTCGAAAAAAGATGGCAATTAACACCTGAAAGGATGAAAATAGAGAATGATTTTTAACAAAAAATTAATAAGATATTATAAGAAGATAATATATAATATTATAAATTAAAGGATAGTTATTTTATATGTTAATGAGTTTATTAAAACCATAATACATTAGTTTAAATACAATTTAACTAAAATGGAGCATAAGGTAATGGATTTCATGTCAATATACATTCCACTGAGACTTATTTGTTATAAAGAACTGGTTCAATTTAATATGGTGTATATACTTCCCCATGATCATTTAGTATAATGATTCACATATATTTCATGGTATTATATGTTTCAATTTGAATTATTTAATCCTAGGGAGTAAAACATTAAAATTTCCAACTTGAAAAAGTAAAGTTTGTTATCTCACTATCTTTTGCGATTGTTAACATTCTCTTGAAAAAATAACTTACTTATGAATGTTTTCCATTATAAATAAAATTTATTTTCAATATCAATAATCTTAGGTGATGGGTATAATTATTTCACAAATCCTTTAATATTTTTATATATGATGTGTACTTGACAGTTATTTGATTGACTTGGGAAATATTGGAAAACCGATATCTTTTACTCAATTCATTTATTAGATATGGGACGTTGTTCACAAATTACATTTATTATTAAATATATGATGAAATATTTAATAGTTACAACATAGGTGATTCCTAATTATAGATATCCCCACAATTAATTTTTAGTCTGAGGAGATGAATAATTTGGACAGACATATGGGTTTTTACTCAAATAGTTAAAAATCATCTTGTGAAATGTCTTGATGGTAAAGGAACCATGTACCATGAAAAAAAGGCATCCAATAATTAATAATTTCGATACATCATATTTAGTTATTAATTATCCACTTTTTTCATTTACATTATCCATGTATGTACTTCATTGTTATTTTATTTATTGAAGGACAAGTGTTTCAATTACATACCTTTCTCAATTGAATTTGACTTATCCAGTTATATAAATGGAATGACTGTTCAATTATATATCATTCTAAATTGATAATTCAATATTAATTCATTATAGATTTGGTGTTACATAACCCTAACTAATCATTTTAGCTCACCCTTATTTTGTTTCCTTTCACCAAATTATGAATAAGTGATCTTCTATGTTTTCAATGATATAGTTTATTAGTTTTTATTAAGTATTATATTTTATTTTATTATTTCTCTCTTTCAAATGGGTGTCTTTAATGAAATATTGTTTTTTAAAATAGAAAGACATTAAGTCCTTATGAATTTGATTCCATGTAATCATGCCATTATAATAAAGCCTGAAACCTATTCTAGGATTTTATATTCAGGGAGTTACATTAGATCTATTTTCACGTCATTTATTACTCCATGAAATGAATATTAAATATGAATATATTATGTCTATGGAATTAAAATTTGAATTTAATAGACCCTAAATCCTTAAATGACTGAATATTACTCCTGTCCAAAACCAATATGGTAAGAAAAAATTATCCAAAATAATTCATTAATCTCTAAAACATGTACAGTAACATCCAAAGTTCAAATTAATCCATTCAATTATTATTGGTCCACAAACACTTAAAAACTACATCTCAAAAAAATCAAAAATAAAAAATTTAGAAATAAAGTCAATAATTTTCCTAAAATAACCTAACAATAATCCATAAAACATTATAAATTAACTCTTATTATTATATACTAAATATTTGATTATTTTTATTAGCATAAAACCTCAATGAAATGATAAATACACCCAAAATTAATTATATCAATGTTAAATCATTAAAATAAATAATTATAAAATATATTATAATAATATAAATATATAGTAAAATCTGCCATGAATTACTTTTTCACAATATAAAAAAACATTTGAAAGGTTTACAATACTATAAACTTGACATCATCGATTTAAATCTTCTATTTATACCAAATAAAAAATATTATTTTAATATCAATCACATATTAAGGGTTATCTTTCCCCCAATCATGTGTTTTACATAAAATATCACATTTAATTTAAAACAATTTTCTATGTCATTGGTACTATTAAATATATTATTTCATTACATTCATTAAGACTACCTGAAAAAATCATTAAATGATTTAATATTCTTATATCCAAAATACCACTGATAATAATATTTCAATAAAATAGTTCTCAAATCCCCATAGAAAAATACTTCAATCCTCTCACATAAATATTTGGTATAACATTGATCCTTCCTTGGCGTATTAGTTAAACTTTATAAGAAGGAATTTAATCAGTTAATGACTAGGTTCGCCATATTTAAGACAATGAACATTAAATAGATCTCTAGAATGATGTTTATTTCTCTCCATTGAACTCATCATTTTTCCTTAGAAATTCATTACTCTAAGATGTTGTTTTATACAGAAAAAATTATTATACCATTGAAACATTTTATTGGGTGTCTCTCTCTCTATATTTCTTACATGTTAGAAATTGAACCTCCTCTCCTCCATGATCACCACAACCTGATCTCATAGCGAAATCCATATAACTCTTTTATAACGATTCTAATATATGTTTATGGTATTATTTTTTAATCAGATAAATTATAAGTGATTTGGAATAATTAAAATATAATCAGTTATCAACCCATTTGGTATCATAGAATCATTGAATTTTCCACCACATTCTACATTAACATAATTTTTCCTACTTCTTCCATTGACTAAAACCAAAAATCATGGTTTGAGGATCAATAAAAAAACAATGAAATATCATTTATAGGATGTATAAATCATGAGACCTTAATTTCAATATATGACACCATATGTTTACCCAAGGTCATCCATGATTTTTATATATTCAATTCCTTCATTATTGATCATAATAAAAATTTTAATTAACCCAAGAACATTTCCTTTAATTTTCAAACTATGTTAACATTAAGGGAGATCTCATTATGCACTAGAATGATAGAAAATATATAATCAACTAACTTTTTTTAGTGTTATTACCCTGCAATTCTTCTATTATAAAACCAAGTCCACTTTTAGTATCCACACACGAGTATACTTCTTTAAAACCCTCTTAATATCACCCTTACTGAAAATCTAGTATGTTATCCTATACTTATATTTATCCTCAAATTTTGTTATAAGGCCTCATTCCTTATTCTACATTTTCATGAATCTAGTTCCTAAGGATACCACTAAACATTCCCTATTACCAACCCTTAAGACTCCCACTTCAATTGACCAAAGCTGGTGGTCACTTTATTAGATTATCCCAATATCGAAAGAATCATATCCCTAAGGACCATATAGTTTAGTAGTCTTGATAAACTAGATAAGTAAATGAAAGTCATATGACATTGAAAATATAAAATAAACAATGTATTGAAAGTAAATATTATGTATCTTATAACTCATTAAATGATTCCTTTTTCACATACTGTAGAAATGAAAAAAATGGTGATCTCATGTGCTTAGTAAGGGTTATGTAGAGTTCCAGATATCATGAACAAATAATAGATATTAAATATTAAAAGGTAAAAAACTAAAATTGTTTAAAATTTAATTAACTACTTTATCACAAAAGATAATATGGATTGAATATATGTTGATCATCTAATTCCATATAACTAGTCCAATGGGATTGAAACATATCAATAGGTATCAAAAATTTTCAAATAATGACATGTACATAAATAAATAATGTCATAATTATATAATGCATAATGTTAGACATTAGAAACACATAATTGGGGTCTCATTATAAGATATATTACATGAATGGATAAGGCCTTATCCAAATACCCTAACTAGTATAACTCATCAGTCCCACTAATGAATTGAGGGGTTATAAGGGGTACAACCCATCACATAATTTGTCTACTGAATTCATCATATAAAATTGTAGAATAAGAATTCAATATATAAATGACACACACATGTTCCAGGGTGTGGAAAAATATATTTTAATTTATTTTAAAATGCAGCACAATAGATGGAAAGGGTCATCTCACTTAGGGAGCATCATTATTATTCACTAAATAATTATAAATAATTCAAATAAACTGATTCTTTTTTGGTATTTATGATTTTATATAAAAATTAAAAAAGAAATAATAAATCATTTGAATACAAAAACCTATCCTATAATGAATGAAAAATTAGGTTAAAAAGAATTTTTATCGACATATGGTCTGGTATTTATAGTTCCTTCATTATTCATGTTTGTTTTGTAATTTCAGTTTGATATTTCAATTATAAAATCTCATTGATGAACTAGAATCCCTAAATTTTTTGTTTATGAAATATCAAATTATTAGGAATATTACTTGGAAGCAAAATTTCCATCTCCTCCTATATTCAAGGTTGATGACACACATTAATAAATAGTGTGGAATCTTCCAAAACGTAGCTCAATCATACATCATTTCAGGCATTAAACTGCTCAGGTCCTATTTGTGAAGAGATCTTGTCTAATAGAAGGGAGGGAAAAGATATAAATCAAATTATAAAAGAATGTTCAAGATTTATGTTGTGTGGGATTACCACCACACCTGTACAGTTATCCCTTATTAATGGAAAATATAATAAAACCTTTTAAAAATATAAATAATATAATTCGAGAACACCGACATCCTCCCCCAAAGCCAAGACCCGGTTCTATCACTCATTGTCGAGTGAAAGAGATCACAGTGGAAACCAAATAATTAATGATATAATAATAATGAGAGAATAAATGAAAAATAAAAATAGAAAAGATGGAGAAATTGAATCAAATAGCATAAATTAGACACATAATGAATCCATTCTATATACAAAAATGAATAGTTTGTAGAAATAAATTGTCTATCTCCCAAACATATGATCATTTACTAAATTATAAAATCCCACCTATTTATAAAGGTATAAATCCCTTGTATATTATTTATTCAGATATTCAATATCTCCTGGTCAAATTTTGATTATAAATTATTTAAATTTTCCATGATTAATTCACTTAGATGACATGGCTTTCCATATTTACAGTGCAAAAACCCCACGATGTATGTACAGGACTTCGTGGCATAGAAATTACTTCTTCATGCATATCTATGATGTTGTAATTATTCCATGATTATAGATTTTATTCTATATTATTTCTCAAAATCATATCCACTGCATATTTTCACCGCTCAACGGTGCATTTTTACCTCGAAAATAATGCCCTAGTTGGCCACTTTTTCTTTTTAATCCTTCTGAAACACCAATTTAGACACTGAAAAATGCATAAAAATCATTATTCTTTAAGACCCCAAAATATATTTTCCTCTTCTATCAACATAGTGTTGTGACATAACTCAAGGAATAGTCTCTATCCTTGCATGATTATCTTCCGCATCAAATACTGTGACCTCAAAGGTGAAACACAAACACAAACTATGTAGCCCTCCACAACATTGGTGAGCCCACATCATAGTGTGGGTGAAATAGTTCTAGGATGAATGTGCATCCACATAAAAGAGATTCATACATTATAGTGGATGGATCAAGATCTATTCCCTTCATGTGTTTATTAACCATTGAATTATATTTTATACAAGTCACTCAAGGTTAAAAATATGTTTTACGATGATTTTGTGCTTTATAAGTGGTCTTTCACATAAGTATGAGTTTCTTAGTTGGCATCCAGGGTGTATCTGATGACTTTCAGATAATAGTAGGTAATTTATATTATCATATGTTTCATCAGGGTGTGTCTGAGTGTGAGGTATGAGAGCAAAGGCTACACAATGTAGTATGGTTTAAATGATGAACATTAGACACATCTGGGGATCAGGAGCCTTCTACAGTGATGGACTTCTGATGAACAACATGAAATGGGCATCTATCAACATGAACATTCCCACTATGGGGCTTGTCCTACACGCTTTTTGAGATCCTCTTTGTACGACTTACTACCTTCCCAGCCACTCAGTGGCCTAATATTTCATGATTTAATGTCCTAACATACCTTCTATGTCCAACTAATTGTTTTTTAGTATGTCTAGGTTGAGGAATACTAATTTGGTCTATTTTTTTCTATAAAATATTTAAAACAATCAGAAAAATCATCTTGAATTTCATGAATAATATCAAAAATTTTATTTCAAAAAAAATATTCATTTTAAACGACATTAATTTATCATTTATTATTTACCAATTTTTTAAAAAAACCTTTAATAACATTGGATTATTGATTAACCCCATTAAAATTCATTAAAGTATTATTTAATAACTTACATTAAATATTAGTTCCCCAGATATCCCCATACATGAACTATGAATTTTCTCAAGAATTAAATCTCAACATTGAATTAAATATTTCTCCATTTATAAAAATATTTAAATCTAAAATAAACAAAAAATATTATTAATGTTAAATCGAAATTTTAGATTTCAATCAAAACATAAACTCAGCATCAAATTTTTTAAAAGATCAATTAATCTAGGTATTTAAATTTATCCCTTATGAAAATAGTGGAACTTCTCTTTTCATTAATTCAAGCTTCCAAATATATTATTATTGAAAATAAAATTTAATTAGCTACCTTATATTTGAATATTTTCTATCTTATCCCATAAGGTATAAATTTAGTATATTTATACTCATACCTTAAATACATTCACTTTTCTAGTAGATTACAAAGGATCTTCATTATCTACATTGAAATGACAAAAATCACATAAAATAAAGTGGGATTAACAATAATGGTTCTAATGATTGTATGGATTTATAATGATAGGTTTTGATGTAAAATATTATTAAGGAATAAAATATGAGGTTTGTCTTTAATGAATAGTACAAGATATCCTGACTAAAATATCATTGAAAATATCCCCTTCAAATTTTGATAACACACTCTTCGCAATATCAAATTAAAAGTCATAAATAATGAAATTATAATTAATGAATTGAGATTTATTGAATTTTCTCTAATTTTTATATATTATTTTTTCATATTATTTTTTCATTTATTTTTATTTTTTAGTTCTTTTTATTGGAATAAACCTCACTTCCACCACCTAACCAAAAATGATAAAAATCATAGGTCTGATAATGGAAATTTTTTATTGTCCTTAGAAACAACATATTATCATTTATTCCTTTTTTCAAGAAGAGAAAACAATTAAATTATAATGGATGAATCATAATTCTCTCCAAATATCCAAAACAACATCCCCATACTTTCCCCTTACAATTAATTACAAATTTCCCCCATGACCTCCCATATCCAAAGTAAATCAAAATTAAAAAATCAAAAAAATAATAATAGGATGGTATGAACAGATATAAATGGAATTAAATATGGATCTTCACAAACAAGTCATTAATGTTGACTATATGATAAACATGGTTTATTGTAATAGGTGTTCATAATGATAAAGGATTATCAGAAAAGAATCATAAATGATATTTAATATGTTTTTGTTCAATCATATCATTGTAAAGTTCCAACGTAATTTTTATAAGGTGAATCACACCAAGATCAATCACAAAGTTTGCTAAAAAAATATATAAATTATTGGGTATCAAAATCATCTTGGGAAATGAATAATATGTAATTGTACAATCCCTCATGACATTGTTAACAATAATAAATTGGTTTATATGAATTCCAGAAATTAAAACTGTACGGAATTTTAGGGAAATTTCATTTACATGAATCAGCCAATTCTATTGAATTATGTTTTACCAAATTAACATATATTAATCCCTATACATATTATATTATAAATCTTACTCATACCTTGTTTTTAAATTAGAAATATAAAACATGTCATCATTGGAGTCACAAGAACTCTTGCCTCCTTGAAATGTCAAGTAAAGGAAAAATACTAGTGGGGCCTTCAATTTCTAGTGTCACACGGCTGCTAAAATTAAGAGTTTAAAACTTATTTTTATGAAAATTGTAGACATTATAAAAGGATGAATATTAAATGATATCCCCATTGTCTCATGAATCTTCATTCCACATCCTTAGTTACTCATTGGGGTTAACTTGTTCCATAATTAAACTATAAAGTAAAATCAATAAATTAAGAACAAGGACTGGATCACTATAGTTCTAAAAGAATAATAAATTATAGAATCCAAATATATTTCCTAATAATTTAACTAAATGTTTCTAGAATGTAAATAAAAGGATAATTCATTGTTTAATCCCCCATGTGGGATTTAGATTTTTACTACTTTTAAATTGGTAGCACCAGTTTTCATCCATAATCTGATGGTGGATGGAGTTTCTTATATTTGAACCATAATAATTAACATCTCCAAGATTTCATTTCATATTTATTAGTGATGAGGAATTTGTCTATATAGTACACCCAATCTTTACCCTGTGTAATAAGTAAAATCTTACATAGAATAAGCTGGATAAAGTATGGATCACCAGCCTTCTTGTTTTTCACTTGTGCCACAACTATTTATTATTAAGTTCCAGAACAACATAGGATACATCAATTGAATATTAAAAAGGAGGATTGGAATGTAGTTTTACATAGTCGATATTAAAATATTAATAATCTATATTAAAATTATCCCTTTAATGTTATGTATTGTATGATTTATTATTGTTATAAATGCCACTTTGATCTCATTATATACTCCTTTATATTCAGGTCCAAAAAACCAGGGATCTCTATGTGTTCTTTAGTTGATGAATGTTCTTCTTCATTGTATTAATTCACAATAAGAAAAACATTGTCTGAATATCAAAATTCAGAATAATGGGGAGTGATATTAAATTTAGTTTTAAGAAAATTATATGAGATAGAATTTAATAAATGATAAACTACCTATTTAGGTATTGTTGGAATCTCAATTTCAATGGTAAGATCATCTAAAAGATGAATTGAAATCGATATAGGTAGATGGTAAAACTCCTCCATATTTTCTCCAAACTCCACCGATTGTGTGGCTTCTTACTCTTACAAATATAATGATAAGTATAGCGGTGATGGATCTTATAATTTTTCAAGTAAGGGGAGATCATGTTGTACTTCGTACTCATTCCAGATGTTGTCCAAATCATGTTGATATCCCACACGTAGCTCAGTAGGAAAATAATCATCTTCATTAATTCTCAATATATCTTCATGACTAATTTGAATCTATATATTTAGGTTGTTTTGATATAGATACTCCAAAATAAAGGCCTTATCCTGTTGGACCTCTTTAGTAAAATTGGGAAGATCCAATGGTACTTCCCCCATTGACATCAACCTTTGATAATTAGATTAATCATTAATAAAAATGTTTATCACTTCCTAAAATTAGATTCTTGCACCTTGTACATTCAACATCTTCTTAGCCAGAACCATGAGATCATCAACCCTTTTTTAGAGGGACTCCTCAAAATTTTAATCCACTTGATGATAGTCAAGAACTTATGATTAATTTTTACATGAATAATAACAATCATTCAAAAACATCATGGTAAAATAATTTTCTTTTATGAAAATAATGGAAATCTATACAGAATGTACTAAAAAATTATGTAGAGAAATTATTGGCACACCTGAAATGGTGAAATGTTTTTATGCACACAATTTTCAGGGTAGGGGAAATCAATTTAATTTTATTTTCTTAGTGTAGTATAATGAATAACTCGAGTCATCTCACATGAGTAGCTTAACAGTTATTTTATCACTTACAATATTTCTCCAAAACTACTTTTTTTTATTTAATAATAAAATGTAAAAAATATGGATCAAATAATGAAATTTTTATATCCTAGCATGAAATGGAAGATATAATGATTTTAGATAAGAAATTATTTTTCCCTAGGTCTTTGAATTTTGGGTTTCTTAATTTTTTATATTTTTTAATTAATTTCTTTCAAATAGATAAGTTCTGAAATCTCCTTCATAAAATAATATCCTTCAATCTATTAGTTATGAAATCTTGAATCCTAAGGAGTTTTCATTAGAAAAAAATCTCTTTATATAATAATAATGGTAAATGAGGAACCTCGATTATGTGTCTAGAATATTCTAGGAACTGACTCCATCGTATGATAGTTCATCCATTGAACAACACAAATAAAATGTGTGGAGGGATATAATTTATGGTTTGGGAGGGAAAACATATAAATTAAATTATAGAAGTTTGTTCTATATTTATGTAATAGGTCATGGTGGAATATATGAAAGAAATATATAATAATAATGAGAGATGGTATGAAATATATAAAGAGAATATATGGGGAACATGAATCAAATATAATTAATTAGTTAAATGTAAAACTATTTTATAGTTTAAAATAAATTGTGCAAATGTAGTACCTAGTTGATCTCCTAGTCCTATAATCCTATTGCATATAAAAAATACTTCTTGTTTATAATGGGATAAATCCCTTCTATATTTAGTCAATAAAAAACTCAACATCTCTTTGTAATTTTTATATTATATTTTATTTAAAATCATCGCATTGAATCCTTTATGATATTAGGGATTTCTAAATTTAAATATCATCAACCCCATGATAAATGAAGAGAGCATTGAATCAATGCTTTTATATCTTTGTAAATGGTTATGGTGTATCCATACTTCCATTTTCATAGATTCTATTATATTCTATTTCTTTATATCATATCCACTATAGATTTTAATTCACCCTGGCACATTACTGTCACCATTGTTCAGTGCCATTTGAAAAATTTTCCGTTAAACCTTCAACACTAACCATTTAGGTACCATAATAGAGAATTAAATTCACTTCACCATAGCCTCCTGGAGGAAAATTTAATAATATCTTATCATAGTGAAGAAAATTGATGAATTATTTTGTATATATCCTTACATGATAATGTGCCACCGCCAATTTTGTGACCTCAATGGTGAAAATCAAACTTTTAATGTGTAGATATCATCAACCATGGAAATCCCACAACACAGCACGTGTGCAATAATGTATGGATGTTTGAGCCACCTAATTAAAGTAATTATTCCTTTTCAAGGGTTGGATAGATATTTTTTTTCTGTATGGATTTATTTTCAATTGAAATGGATTTCATGGAGGTGTCCCATGT
This sequence comes from Viscum album, assembly GCA_963277665.1. NCBI lineage: Eukaryota > Viridiplantae > Streptophyta > Magnoliopsida > Santalales > Viscaceae > Viscum > Viscum album. Next base: position 965,516,297 of record OY728155.1, read on the forward strand.
TTCGATAGATGATTCATGGTGTTCTCAGTCTTAAGTGTGGTGATTCACTCATAATAATGTTTCTCAGTGATGATCATGGTGTATCTGATGGGTTATAAATTGTGTTAGGTGATTTAGAGTGGTTGATGGGACATTATGATGTTTCCAAGAATGATGGAGAAAAGATAAGGCTGGTTAATTTTTTTTTCATTTTTCGTGAGGAACATTACCTATAGATAATTCATCCATTATTTTAAAGGAGAATAGTCACCCACACCCATATAATACATACCAATGAACCATTTCCTCAAAATCATGTCATGGGGATGGGCTCCCAGATATAATATGCACATAGAAAAATGGCCATCTGTTGAAAACTAGCATTCATCTACAGTCTTTGGCCCACAAGTTGTGCAGGCTCATCTCTATGCAGCCTTCTCTCTTCTATGTGTCTCCATACCCTTTTCCTTTGATCATTCATGGCCACTCATCCATTATTAGGTAGTTAAGTGTCTTATTGTATTTTTGGGTTAATGATATATAATATTTTATATTTTTTTACCAATAAAATAATTAATACACATAGAAAAATTACACTATAATATCATAAATAATATCAAACAAAAAATCAAAATAGTTTTATTAATTCTATACCACACTGATGATTCAATTTTTATTTAATCTTAATATTAAAACTTTATTTAATTACATGTTATTAATGATTAAAAAAAATTAATATTTGTTAATAAAGTTTCAAAAAAATACGAGTTCTTAAAAAATAAACATAAACATTCATATTGAAAAAATACCATATAAAACATTAATAATTATCACACTAAAACTGATCAAAATCCATCTGGCCAAATAAAACATATTATATCATTAAAACATAAACAATATAAGCAAAAAATAATATAAAAAGTCTTTATTATTGATGAATAAAAAATCCATAATTTTTTTAAAAACATTCTTTATGAAAATAGTCTTTTCAATAGTAAAATAACTTTCTCAAACTAAAATCATTAAGAATATTAGGAGAAATGTTTTATTTGAAAAAATACTCTATATTAAAAATGTAATCTTTAAAACCCAAAGTGTTCATGATATCTATAAATTTAGTTCATATCGAGTATTTTAAAACAATGATTCACTTTACATTTTCTGTTAAAAGTCAAAAAGTATGTTGTTTAGAAGATGAAAAGAAGATACAATTTTAACCATTTTCCAAAAATTCAAACATGGGTAAAAATTCATATACGAAATAATTAGATAATAATAAAAAAATTATTTAAAACATTTTACGGAAAATACTGATATGAAATAAAAACATTCATGACTAGGTATAAAATCAATTTAGTTTTCCTCAAAATCATGATTCATGTATCTTGAGTGCACAAAGGGTGTAAAATTAATGAAAATTTTATAATTTCCAAAAATATTCATATTATAGAAAAATTATTAATTTTTAACAAAGAAATATAAAATAATTACACAATTGGAGTCTTAAAATGAAATAATCCTGAATAATTATGAGATTGTGAAATAAACACTTACCACTTTGCTAAGTCATGAATTATAACAACAATTAAAGAAATAAATTCAATGAAACACTAATTTTCATGAATATAATTAGAGTAATTATATTACATATCCATGGGGTTGTAGATACACTAAACAAAAATAATTAGGTTTATAATACCAAATATGTCTTCATGGAGTGTAAATTGAGATGAGATCTCTTACCAAGATCATATTATTAATGAGGAAATTAATAAATGAATTTATTATTTCATTAAATGTAAATCCACATAATAAAATTTAAGAAACATATACTAACTATAATTATTCAGACACATAATCATATAATACTAATGACAATGAGGAAATAATATAACCCAATTAAAAGAAATTGAGTTATGAAACACATATCACTAGGTAAATTTCATGTCAAGTGTAATTGGATGAAATAATATAAATTGAAATGTAAAATACCATAAAATATGATGAATTAAAAATATTATATATAAAAGTTGTATTATATTTAATATAAAAAACAAATTAGGTGCATAATAATAAAATATTCACCAATAAAGGAAAATGAAGATTAAATATCTTACCTCATGTCTCAAAATTTATCATACACATAAATAAATCTTATATAATAAATATAAGTTTATTATACATATATCCTAGAACCATAATAATTGTTTTCATATAATATAATGTTTACTAATAATTTTTTCACCTAGTTATTAGTAATTATATATTAAAATCACAATTTTTGGTGTTAACTGCTTCATTTTATCATGTATGTTTTTGGTTCAATGGTTTTGGTCCTTGTAATTTGATCATGGTAAAATAAATTAAAAAAACTATTCATGATATTAATATAATATATAATAATTATATACATATTTATTTTCATCCATAATATTAGATATAGAAAAATTAATGACAACATTAATAGATCTGGAAAGTCATATATGCAGATGAACGCTGTTTTCATTCTTTTGATGGATAGAAAAAAATAAAGTTAAATAATAATTAAACTTTAAAGAATCGTTATCATATCATGTATATCATATATATTCCAAAAATATTTCCTTATGTACAACCATGTGAAGAGGATATAAAAAATGAAAAACATTGCTTCGTAGAGGTGGTAGTACACATGTACATATGAGAGACGATGTCATTTTCCAAATTATTAGTGTATAAAAGGAAGATATGATATTATAATGATATATTTATTAAAATTTAACAAATATCATAAATATACATATATATATACACATAATTTTAATCTATATTTATATACATTCATGAGATGCAGTGATGGAAAACCAATTATGTTGGACTGCAATGCGGTATTCCATCATATACATTAACATTATTTTCATTTCCCATTTGATAGATAATTATATGGATATAGGTTATACCATTAAAGAATATAATTATATGGGAGATAATATTATTATTATTTCAACATTTTTTAATAATTTTTGAATGATGTACAAGAAGCATCAAACAAAAATGATTGGTTAATAATGATTCCTCTTCTTCGGATAGCCTATTTTGGTTTGCACAAAAAAACCTTACTTTGAGGGTTTTCAAGACAAAACCAGGATTTTAAAATGTTGTAATGGAATTGAGGAAGGGATTTTTAAAAAAAAATCATAACCAAAAATCTATTTAATTTTGGATATGAGAGGACTAGAGGAGCATTTTTTAGGTGATGGAGATCACTCACTTTGAAATTTTATAAAATAATACAACATGATGAAGTCATTATCTAGATAATTGATTAAAAATAGAAATTTGTCCTATTTCAGTATATTATAAGGTATATATAAAGAAATATAATAGGATTTAGAATTTTTTTAATTATAAAATGTACTTAATTTCTTTATAAATATTAATTATGACCAAATATTTTGTTGACCTTATTAAATAATATTACTCATTATGATAAATATTATTTAATCCATTTTACAATATTAAACTCACATAAGTGTTGTAGTTTATGTTAAAATCAATCCCACGAGCACGATGAAAAGAATATTTTTGAAAAATGAATTTTAAGTCAATAGATGATCTTATAATAATTATATGACAAGTAATAATTATTATATGAATTTAAATTCATATAAATAATAATATAATAAAAAAATATAAATTTTAATATTTCCTGATTAGGTGTTATATTGATTAATTATAATGGATAACCTTTAGTCATATAAAAATAAATCCAAAAAACCGTATTTTTATACATAAAAATAAACTTATAACAATTATTGAAAATTATTGATTAAAATGAAATTAATTAGATTATTGTAAATAAATTACATAATATTTAAATTTTATATAAAATACAAAATATAATGGAAACATTAAATTACATGATATAATGAATATAAATTATAGTATTTGAAAAATCTTTAATTTTTACTATTCAGTGGGAAATCAATCATTTAAAAAAACACATAAAATTTCACTCAAAGTTAATTTATATATACTAATTTCAAAAGTTGAATTTTATTTTGGAAAATGAAATTTCTAAAATTTCTAGAAATTAATTATAATAATTTCCCTAAAAAATAAATAATAACCATTATTTAATATAAATTATGTTGAAAAAATAAAATGAATTTATAAAAATTTTAGTGATTATTTACTAAGTATATATAAATGGATTTCTATTGAGTAGTAAATTTTTATATAGTTTATAAATAATTTAATCCAATTTAATCCTCTAATAACATGATTTTTTATAAAATAAATTCAATTTTTAAATAACAAAATTCCATATTAAAATATAGAAAACACATACACCACTTTTATTATTTTTAGACATTATATGTTATATCCCATAAAATTAAAAATATGATTACACAATATAAGATTTGATAATATATTCATTGTATAATAATTAATAAGATTAGTATATAAAGATTTACAATAAAGTCTTTATGACACAAAGCTTCTAAGGGAGATCATATCACAAGGAATTTTCCTTGACTATACAAAAATTGAGATTCAAAAACTAAATCATGTTAAAAACAATTTATGGCAGAATTTTAGGCTCATTAACATAATTCCCTAAACCATTCTCATCAAACGGGACAAATAAAATCTCACCATTGCACACCTTACCCATTTGGAATATTCAGGTTTAAGAAAGGGGTATATATTTAGAACCTCATGGTATGAATTTATATATATATATTTAATAATATAATTACTATATTTATTATATAATATATAATAAATTATTAAATAGTTATTTGTTAAAAATTAGATTTTGGTACAAGGAAAATCAAATTTTATATTTTGGAAATATTATTTTTCAGTCAACAAACAATATTTGACCAATACAATAATTTATGAAGAAAATATTATTTTAATGAAACATTCTTATTAAATAATATTTATTGAATATAAATGATAATATAATTTTAAAAGGTTATGTGTGATTTTTATAAGGGAATGCACATTATTATTTTAAAAAAGTAGTACCTTTCAATAAATGGGGGTTTTGGATATGGAAGAGAAAATTAGTCTATTTATAGTATTTTTTAAGAACTAAATATTTTTTTTAATATCATCATAGAAAAATTTATCCAACAGTGAATGTTTCATAATTTCCTAAGTCAGATGAATTTTTGGGTAAAAATTAAAAATAATATAAATATATGATATTTATTATGATGTCATAAAGGCCCACATGTTATGTAACAAATTATATAAAGAGTATCCACAACCAAAATTATGTTTCTAATTTTAAATAATTTTCATTTATGGAATTTAATTTATTTTATAAACCCTTAACTAATCCTCAAAAACCTATATTATATTTTATGTTTTTAAAATCAATTAATTATAAACATAACTCACATCCACATCAGAAAGGGTATTATTTCAATGATTTATGTTCTTAGAACTATTAGATAATTAACTCCCAACTGATATGGTTGAAAAATTGGAACAATCCATGGGATGTTTTTTGGATTGGATTACTTTTTTATGCAAAGTCCAAAACCAATGTTTTGTAATTAATAAAAAAATATCATCTCTTTAACAATAAAAACCCAACTAAAATCCCATTTATCATCATGAAAACATAATATAATGGAGTTACTCATCCCATACCTCTGTAGTGACCTCCCAAGATTACCCAAATATCTTAAAATCATCTCCCAAACATTAAGAAGTGACCACTAATGGTAATGGATCAAATCATTCTCTTATTTATTTAAGAACCTTATTTATATTATACCTTATGATTCAAAAAAAAAATTGGGGTATATTTTAACACATCAATATTTTTTTCCATATGATTTACATATGAATTTATACCTTTTACGCTCTCATTAAGCAATTATATGAATATTTATAAAACTATATTATTATGAAAAAAATATTATCTTATGATTTGTTATGATAAACCATTGTATTGTGAATACCCATAAAAATTTCTATTCAAGAGTATTCACCTAGATTTATATATCCTCCATTTAATTAGGACATCCATATATATAAACCACACTCCTAAATTGTGGGAATAAAAGTGAAGAAAGACATCCTTCTTTTGTATGATCTACGTGAAATAATTTTTATTGCTAATTATATGGAAGTGACATGGGGGGACCGAAATTATATAGCACTATAATACACTGGGTAATGATTTTATCTTAATATACGACCTATATGGTCCAAAATAGTTTATCTTATGATAGAAAGGTGAATATACTTGACTTTTTTTAGGATGTCATGATTTGTGTTCTGACCAAATTTCTATGTTACCTTTATAATGTCTTCTTGTATCATGTTGTGATGTTCATGTTTATTATTCCAACCCATATTATATTAACCTTATATGATTAATGAATAACATGTTCCACTATACCATATTATGTGATTTTATTATTCCCAGGCATAGATTTGTAGTCAATTCCCCTCTTATGTATGTCTTTTGGTTATTCCATGATGTTTTAGATGATCCAATGAAAATAAGGGTGTGTTATAAAGAATTTATTTAATAATGTTAAACTTGTGTTTTAATTTATTATCTCAAATAACTAATTTCCCACGAACAATAGGCCCCACAATATTCAAGGGTTCTTTTAATTATACAATTATGTAATAAATTATGGATTAAAGTGTATAGATGATATGGTATTGTCATAGTTAGTATCAGAGAAAAGATTAGTTATTTTGTGGATTAGGAACAAAATCCCCAAGTGAATTCCTTAAGTATATTTCTAAATATAGAAAAGTATACCTAAATTATGGTAATGTATAGATTATGTGGTTTCAAATATAATACATACATGTCTCGATACTATATGTGGATGTGGATATTGAATAGTTATACTAGGGAGTAATAACCTAGAATAGGGGGAATTGTGTTAGAATCAATAATCACCTAGTAAATGAATGTAAGCCTTGATGAAATCCTAGTTTGACACCCTTCGGGGATATGATTTGTAAAATTAACAATCTATTTACAAACCATTATTAGGGGAAAAATATTTCATTAGAAATTTATATTATGAAATTAATCAGGGATAACTTATATTAAAAACTATAAATTGAAGTCATTGAATATAGATTTAAGGAATCTTGGGATGATATCATCTTTTTTGTCCTCTCGAATAAAAATAATAGACTGGTGGATTTGGTTCTTTCCTAGGAGTGTATGGTAAGTGAGAACTCAAGTATAAAATGGATTCACGAAGGTGAAAAAACACCGCTTATTTACATGAATGCATAAGGGAGAAGAGACGCCCAATCAAGTACAAAATTGTTCTAGAATATTGTATGTTCCTTGATTATAGAGATGTAGTAGGGGGCATGCCTCACACATTCTTCAAAGATCTTCTTGAAATCCAATGTACAAACATTCCCATTGAATACTCGACAAGGGGTGAATAATTTTGTTTATAAATTCCATGCTTTTCCATTTCCTAGGAGAATGAATTAATAGAAGGGATCCCTAAGTACGGTGAGATTCATGCGGCCATGATTAACTTCAAGCCCAAGAGTGCAGCGGTTCCAGAGAGCATCCCTGACATGTTATATAGGGGATCCTTGGAGGTGGTTAGGGATGATATTATCGCAGTGATATAGAACATCTTTATTAGTGGAACCCTCCCACGGGTTTCATGTTCTATGAAACTAGTGCTCATACTGAATATTAAGGACACCTCCTCCCACTTCCCTTATAGACCGATGAGTATGTTCAAAATTCCCTACAATATTATGTTGAGTATCATCAAGGTAGGCTATCAATGCTTCTTCCCTAGTGGATCTCCCTCAAACAACATGGACATGTAAATGGTTTTTCGATTCAAGGAGAGATTGTGTTGTCATTAGAAAATTTTGGAGACATAAATACAAAAACACATGGATCTAATATAGCCAACAAGATGGACATGAATAAGGGGTAGGATAGAATTGAATGTGGGTTTTATCAATATGATACTAGTTAGAATGGGTCTCTCTTCTTGGGATTGTGACCACATCTTCAGATACTACAGCTCTTCATGGTTGGTTGTGTCATTTATTTGTAAAACTCATGGATTCTTTGAGGCTAATTGAGGGATACATAAAGGCAACCCTATCCCCCCAATAATTTTTAACTTATTACAAGATACCCTTAGTTTCATGATCAATATAGGCATATCCAATGGAGATATTCTTCCCTATCGAAGGAAATAAAATCTTCCCTCCATTTTCCATTTTATTTTTTCTAATTACACTATCATATTAATGAATAATGGTAGGGGATCTATGTGTGGTATCAATAGGGATATTAAATAGTATTACCTCTAGAGTGTCTTGGTTATAAATATGTTTATGAGTAACTTCTATATAGAAAAAATGTTCTTCAATTCGGACTATATATCTGTGTAACAGACTGAGTATGTAGCGAGGAAGCATCCCAATGGATTATCTTGGAACCCCTATCACATCAGGAAGAATGTTCATCTGTGACATTGATCATATGGTGAGCAAGATTACAGGTCAATTTCACAATTGGAAGTCCCACATCTTATCATTTGCAGGCTGAATCGCCTTAGTTAACAATGTCTAGATAGTAGTTCCAGTTCATGCTTTGTCCTCCACCAATGTGCCTAATGGTTTCATCAAAACTATTGATAAAGTTTTACTAGGGTTAATCAGGGAAGATCTATCCTTGGGGGAAATACATTATCTTTCATGGGACAAAATGGCATGTCCCATCCACCATTGATGGATTAACATCATGATTTTAGACAAAACAATTCACTACATGCACAAACAACTTATGTGGGAATCCATTGAAGAACATAAACTATGATGGACGATCATGTCTTGCAATTGTGGTGGAAATGATGAAATTTCGACTATGCATGGCTCTCGCCTTATGTTTGTGATATACAGCTTCACCTCAAACCACAAATAGAACTCATAATGAATAGTAGAGGAGGGTAATGTTCTCTTATAACATACAAATTGGGTAGGAAACATTATTGGTTATCCCATATGCCCTACCCCTACTATCTCATTTAAGGAGGAAGGTATTCCTCCACATTTCATGAGGTCAGTTCTATACGAGAATCACCATGATGTTTAGGATTTAATTTCTATTAATTTGGAACCAAAAAAATGTTTATTCATTCCTTTCAACTCGGGTAAATTTAATTCAAATGAATTTCAAAGGTTATCCAGTCCTCTATCTCAACATGAAAGATGTAATGGAATGAACTGGTGGAAGAAGATACCAAAAAAATATAACATTCTCACAAGGGTAATCAAGAACTGAGAAATACTATCAGATGACAATGTCAAAAAGATGGGCATCATCAGGGCTTCTAGTTACTACTTTTGTAAGAATAGGATTGAGGATGGTACAGAAAACATTTTCATTGAAGGAGATTGGGTACATGAAATGTGGTGTTCCTTCAATGAGTTTACGATATATCTCTCCTAGGAACTATGTGATTCTAGATTCTCATATTTATGGTTTAAGGGAACAGATGACATATGCCCAGAAAAAATAGCATGATCAATGGATCATAGTGTTGGGCGATGTTGCCTATGGAATGCTAGAAATTGGGCTAGATATGAGGTATGTTCTTCCACAGGGAGGGCCATAATTGAATGTACTAAGAATCTATTGGTTTTCAGGGTTACATTGATCAGTAACAAGATGGATACACTATCTCTATAGTCACTTCATGTTTCCTCCTCAATTTCTCAACACTCCACCTCCAGGATTCATGGAAAATGGGTGTGGTGAATCCCTCCAGCAAATGGTTTCATGTTTAATATGGATGTCTCAGGCATATCATGTGACATACGTAGAGTATGGGTCAATCATGAATATAGGGGGAGTGCATTTATAGCCTTTATATCATGTTATATTAGTAGAAATTCTATATAGGTGGAGGCCAAAGTAGTTCTAACTCGACTCATTCTTTGCATCCAAGTAAATATTCCCCTCTCCCAAGTATAAACATATTTCATGATGATACATGACTCTTTGAATGGAAGAGGCTCTACTCCATGGTCAAGATCATATATAAGTAGGAAATGAAAATCTATCCTCAATAGAAATGTAAAGGTAACCAACACTTAGATTGAGTAGAACAAATTAGATGGCCATATTGTTTCATTGGGGGATAAAGTTTCTAATGTTACTTTCTTATCCAACATATCTTTTTTATACCTGATGTGGTGAATTTGACTTAAGGGGATTCCCTTGGTCTCTATTACTTTAGGAATCCCTATACCATGGCTATATTACTCCCTTTGTGTCACAACCCGCCCTCGGGGTCCGTGCCGTGACTACCCCAAGCCCGCCTTCCATAGGCCAGGGGCTGGCGACTAGCACCAAGGCGTAAATCCCGGTAAAAAGGGAAGGCATTGCCTTTGTAAAGTAAACAAACACCACAGAGTAAGCAAGCGGAAAGTAACACTAAGCAAAACAGAATACAACTAAAGGTGCGGAAAGTAAAAAGGGGCCGGAAATACAAGCCCAACTGTAAAGTACAACTCGAAAGGGAAAACAGCAACTGAAAAGTAAAGCAGCTACGCCGAGCTGTCCACTGGAAATCCCACCTGAAGGGTGGGTACAGATAGCTTCTCTGCTCCTCGGGTCCCGCCGTCTGCTCCAAGTATGTCCCGCCCAGTGATCTGCCTCTGGGTACCGCCTCGTCGTATAGTCCACCTCCAGGTACCGTCCAGTCCTCGAACACTCGGCCTCTGCCAGTACTGGCCGTCGTCTGCAACCAACACAACGAGGTGCGGGCATAGCCCGTGCAGGGGTGAGTATAACGATACTCAGTAGGGACCCCGAGACCCTCAAGGTCTCACTAAAACCAACAAGGATAACCACAAGAAGATCACAACAGATAAACTCTACTTAGGTATATGCCCATACATATACCTAAGTTATCAAGTAACCCATCTCAGTCATGAGGAAACACAAGGATCATGAGATCAACGGATAACCACAACCCAGGTATATGCCCATACATATACCTAAGTTATCAAGTAACCCATCTCAATCATGAGGAAACACGAAGGTCAAAAGTCTCAGCTCAAACCAGGATTTTCATTATCGAAACCGTAACTGCTGAAGAGCTCTGTCTCTAGAGTGTACAGTGGTCCTGTCACGACTCTGAGGTACTGCTCACTAACCTAAGACTGCTGAAGTACTCCTCCTGTCGAGTACTGCGGGCCAGCCACCCAAACACAGTAGTGCTTCCCGCCGAGGTATGTCACCCAAACACCGTAGTGCACACCCCCAAGTAGCCTGCTGAGGTACTCTCCGGACGAGCACCGCGGGTCTGCACTGTCACACAGGTAGTGCTCCGTCCGCCATGGGTCTGCACCTCAGAAAGTAGTGCTCCGTCCACTGGGCTAGTCGACTCACTCCAAGTCGAGTCGGTCAAGCAGTCGTCAGGTCTCAGCCAGCTACACGGTCTCCGTACTTCGCACGCTCGTCACTGGGAGGGTCCGCTCCACGAGCTACAGGTCGATACTCCAAGTATCTCAAAGTCCCACGAAGAAGTGTCTCAAAGGTCCGTCTCGTCACAGGGGTCTCAACGCAACAGACGGCGCGTCGATCGGACGCCCGGTCTGTGAGTTATTAGCCTTTTCGTCCCAGGGGCCCGGTTGGTTTCGAGAGCGAAACCAATCCCGGCCGTATCTCAACTGTACCCCGAACTCCCATAGGGTAAACTCAAAGGGACCGTTACTCAACGTAACCACCAACGCTGCTGACGGCTCGTCAAGCGGACGTCATGTCTGTAAGATATCAGCTTTCCCGTTCCAGGGGCCCGGTTGGATTTCGAGTACAATCCAACCCGGCCATACTCCGACTGTATCCAAAACTCGGGCGGAGTATGTCAAAAGTTCTGTCTCATCAAGAGGAAGTCAACGAAACAGACGGCGCGTCAATCGGACGCCCGGTCTGTGAGTTATTGGCATTTTCGTCTCCGGGGCCCGGTTGGTTTTTAAGGAAAAACCAACCCGACCGTACTCCACCTGCGTCCAAACCTCGGGCGGTGTATGCCAAAAGATCAGACTCACTAAAATGAACACAACGCGACTGACGGTGCGTCAATCGGACGTTCGTAGCTCAAGATATGAGCGTTTCCGCTCCGAAGGCCCGGTTGGTTTCGTGAACGAACCAACCCGGCCAAACTCAAATTAAACCGAAACCTTGAGTGCGATATACCGAAACGACCGTCTTGATCCAAGGATCGCGTTCCCGCAGACGGTTCGTCATTCGGAGGTCCGAGGCTCAAGTTATGAGCCAAAAACCAAAACTGGTTCGAAACGGGGGGGTCCGGGTCCGGGCCGACCCGGCCCGACCCCCCCCCCCCCCCCGGGCGGCGCGGCGGCGCGGCGGGCCGCGGCGGCCTAGCGCCGCGAGGTGGCGGCACGCGGGGGAATTCAACCCCCGCGGTTTTGACAAGGCGGCGCGGCCTTGTGTCGCGCCTATGCAGCAAACGGCCCCCCCACGTGGGGGCCGATTTAAATAAAAGAACCGGGGGGCCGGCTGCCCCCCCCCCCCCCCTTCTCACCAAAGAACCACCCGGGGGATTTATTCCCCCGGTTTTATGTCATCCGGTCGGCCAGCTGGCCGGCCGGTTTTTACCAACGGGACCGGAAATTCCGGTCCCGCCTTCGACTTCCGACGCCGGCGGCCCGGCCGCCGGTCTTCCCTACGGCCGCGGCCCAGAACCGGCTGCGATCTCCTCGTCCCGCCGCGGCCCGGAACCGGCCGCGGCGTTCGTCGTCCGGCGCGGTGCGACGGCACCGCGCCCCTCCGCCGAACTTTAATTTCTTTCAACGCGGCGCGACGGCGTCGCGTTCTTGATGTTTCTTCCATGGTGTGCGCGCGACGGTGTTGCGTAAAAAAATTCACAATCAACCGCGTGGTGCGACGGCACCACGCCACTTGCTTCCACCCGCAAGAACAAACAAGAACGTTGGAGGGGGTTCGGCCGTGTTCGTACGGTCCGGCCCCCTCACGTTAAATTAGTAACGCAACTTTAAATAAACAACATCCTCACATTAGTCATACGAACCACGAGCAAGAATGAGATAATTAAATATTAAATCAACATCCCCTACCTTGGTATAAGGTTCGAAGATTTGACTATGTCCGCGGAAGTCGACGTCGCGGAGATCGGGCGTCGCGGTAGTCGTTCGTCAATTCCGTTGACGAAGAGACGCGTCCGAAGAGGCACGTCGTTGGCGAATCCTTGTACGCCGACGAAGGTTGTCCGAGGAAGGTGTGGTGTTCTCTCTCGTTGACACCGAAGACGAAGAAGAGCGGAGCGGCGTTCTTCGTCGGAACTTGAGCGTTCTACGTCAAGTCTTGAGGAAAGTCAAATAAAAAGGAAACAACGAACTCAAGAACCCCTACCTCGATAGTCGCACGTTGACGGAGTCGTGGAATATCGGTGTCGATTCCTTTGACGTCGGAGGAAGAGTCGTTGTCGAAACTTCGTATGCCGACGAAGAAGGTCCGAAGAGGAAGCGGCGTTCCCTCTTGTTGACACCGAGGACGAAGAAGAGAGGCGTCGTTCTTCGTCGGAGTTTGAGCGTTCTTCGTTCTTCGTCAGAGCTTGAAGATGAAGAGGAAGCTCTCAAAAAGCTCTCAAGGGGACAAACAAACAACCCATAATAAAATAAGGTAACATCTTATTTTATTATTACAAAACATAAAAGAATTTCAAAAGTTTGAAATTCAAAAGAGTTTAACCCCCAAAATTAATTAAGTAACTTAAGTCAATTAAGAGGGGGTTAAGGGAATTTGAAAAGTCTAGGGGTTCGTGTGGGCCCCACCACACTTAATCCTCCCAAGGGAGGTTAAGTGGGTGTGGGTCCCACTTCCAACCTCCTTTGGTAGGTTTTTAATAAGTTAAAATAAAATTTGTCTTACACAAATTTTATTTAACTCAACTGAAAACCCCAAAACTAACTTTCAACTTGCAACAAACGCAACTCCCAAAAAGGTCTCTTTAAGCGAATATTGGCGCTGCGAGTTCATCGGTGCCCTCAGATTTCAATTCCGAGCACCGAATCAAAAGTTAGGAATACCCGCTCGTTCGTTCACTGAACGTACCCGAGCCAAACTTCAGAAATTAATTCTGGGCACTCCGGGCCTCGGAATCAGGTGCCGTCTGAAACCGCGCTCTTGTAAAATTCTAAAGAAAATTAAGAAAAAAATTTCCCTTGAATTTTACGGGTCTTTACATTACTCCCACCTCAGGACTTTACGTCCCCGTAAAGCTACATGAAAAACTAGGGAAACAAAAGAGGGTACTGAGCACGCATCTGAGCCTCCCGCTCTCATGTGCTCTCCGGGAGATTCTCGTGCCGCCATCTGTTGCGCACAAGAGGAATCGATCGCCCATGTAGGACCTGCTCCTGTCGATCCTCTATCTCCACCGGGACCTCCGTAAAAGTCGCCCCATTGTCAACGTCAAGCTCCCCATGGTCAATGATGTGCGTCTGGTCGTGCACGTATCTCCTCAGCTGGGATACGTGGAAGACGTCGTGCACCCGGTGCAACTGAGGTAGTAGAGCCAGGCGATAAGCCACCTCGCCAATCATGCTGAGAACCTGGAAGGGTCCGATGAAGCGCGGAGATAACTTGTCGCCTCGGCCAAATCTCTGAATACCACGTCGAGGTGAGACCCGCAAGAAGACGTGGTCACCATCCTCGAACTCTAGTGGCCTCCGCCTCCTGTCAGCGTATGACTTCTGCCGGCTCTGTGCTGTCCTCATCCGCTCCTGGATGACATGGACCTCCTCTGACGTGGCCCGGACCATCTCTGGTCCCACATGAGCTGCAAGATTTCTTCTTTGCCGATAAGAGAAACCTGGTCTCATCCCCTGGATGAACCACATTCTTTGCCTAAAACAGTCAATCCTAACATGGATGATACTAATCCATACCATGGATGACGTCGTAAGGCCTCGACGCTACTACTAAGAGATCCAACCATTACTCTCGCCTCTAAGGGTTGAGTCACACTGTCGGCATCAGTGTGTGGTAACTGGGTCTCCTCCAGTAGATGTCTCACAAGTGAGGGTCAAGTCAACAGTCAACTAGAACCTCTTAGTAACATCACAAAAGAGGACAGGAAAGAAAACATCACAAAGGTATGCGTCTTTTATTATTGCAGCTCATATTACAAGACGCTACACAAAAGCAACATCAACATGGAACTAGAAGTACAAAAGACGTATCCACTAGTTCCTCCCCTGTCCACCTGCTCCCAGAGCTCCAGCATTTGTCGCTGCCTCAACCTCGGTGGCTCCCTCCAAGCCTGCGGATCGAGGAGTCGGACAGTCACGTGCCAGGTGACCCTTTCCACCACAGGAGTAACATTGTCCGTTTCTGGCACGCCTGACTCTGACCCCACCTCGGGTGCACCGCACCACCGGTCCTAAAACCCGAGATCGCCCAACTGCTGGTCTGGTCCTCCTGGACCTCTGCATCATCTGTCTACTGCCCACAGATGACTCGGCTTCTGATCGAAAAACACGCGGCAAAGGCAGAATCTCCTGTACACGCTCGGGGTGTAGAGATTCTGGCACAAACTCCACCCTGAAGAAGGTCTCGAAGCCTTCCCATGCGAAGTTCATCTCATCGCAAAACTGAAACAAGTGGCTCCACCACCTACCTGCTGCTGCCTGAAGGAGGCTGGTAGCAAAGATCACCATGAAGTCTACCGGCGTCCCCACTAGCCTGAAGACTCTCACCACAGCCTCCAGCCAAACCTCAGCCGCCTGCGGGTCCGTCTCTCCACGGAACCTGGGTGGCCTCTGGCGCTGGAACTCGTGCAGCGCGCTCAAGTGTCGTGCATCGCCTACTGCTGGGGATGGTGGCATCGGTGGCCCAACGTATGGTAGTACCGCTGGTGCCTCCGCTGGTGCCTCAACTGCAAGAGGGCCCTGTACCGAAGCCTCGTCGCTCGACAGACTGTCAGCACGCTCATCCCTCCGGGCTCTAGCTGGTCGTCTGAGAAAAGACATCCTGAAAGAAACAACGTAACATGATCAAACGATTATACCTGGTGAGCTGACCTGGTTTGAGCTGTTTTAAGGGGAAAAACCTTTGAAAACACACACGCAATCAGTGTTTTCGTGCACAAAGTCGGAAATCAGTTGTCAGGGTCCTGGTGTATGGATACGTCGGCCGCCCGCACCAACACTGGACTCCCTGAACTGAAAACCACACTTGGTACCCTTAACACTATTGCTTCACAGAAAGAAAGATCAGAGTCTGCGGTAGAACCGACCACCTCTGATACCAATTTGTCACGACCCGCCCTCAGGGTCCGTGCCGTGACTACCCCAAGCCCGCCTTCCATAGGCCAGGGGCTGGCGACTAGCACCAAAGCGTAAATCCCGGTAAAAAGGGAAGGCATTGCCTTTGTAAAGTAAACAAACACCACAGAGTAAGCAAGCGGAAAGTAACACTAAGAAAAACAGAATACAACTAAAAGTGCGGAAAGTAAAAAGGGGCCAGAAATATAAGCCCAACTGTAAAGTACAACTCGAAAGGGAAAATAGCAACTGAAAAGTAAAGCAGCTACGCCGAGCTGTCCACTGGAAATCCCACCTGAAGGGTGGGTACCGATAGCTCCTCTGCTCCTCGGGTCCCGCCGTCTGCTCCAAGTATGTCCCGCCCAGTGGTCTTCCTCTGGGTACCGCCTCGTCGTATAGTCCACCTCCAGGTACCGTCCAGTCCTCGAACTCGGCCTCTGCCAGTACTGGCCGTCGTCTGCAACCAACAAAACGAGGTGCGGGCATAGCCCGTGCAGGGGTGAGTATAACGATACTCAGTAGGGACCCCGAGACCCTCAAGGTCTCACTAAAACCAACAAGGATAACCACAAGAAGATCACAACAGATAAACTCTACTTAGGTATATGCCCATACATATACCTAAGTTATCAAGTAACCCATCTCAGTCATGAGGAAACACAAGGATCATGAGATCAACGGATAACCACAACCCAGGTATATGCCCATACATATACCTAAGTTATCAAGTAACCCATCTCAATCATGAGGAAACAAGAAGGTCAAAAGTCTCAGCTCAAACCAGGATTTTCATTATCGAAACCGTAACTGCTGAAGAGCTCCGTCTCTAGAGTGTACAGTGGTCCTGTCACGACTCCGAGGTACTGCTCACTAACCTAAGACTGCTGAAGTACTCCTCCTGTCGAGTACTGCGGGCCAGCCACCCAAGCACAGTAGTGCTTCCCGCTGAGGTATGTCACCCAAACACCGTAGTGCACACCCCCTAGTAGCCTGCTGAGGTACTCTCCGGACGAGCACCGCGGGTCTGCACTGTCACACAGGTAGTGCTCCGTCCGCCATGGGTCTGCACCTCAGAAAGTAGTGCTCCGTCCACTGGGCTAGTCGACTCACTCCAAGTCGAGTCGGTCAAGCAGTCGTCAGGTCTCAGCCAGCTACACGGTCTCCGTACTTCGCACGCTCGTCACTGGGAGGGTCCGCTCCACGAGCTACAGGTCGATACTCCAAGTATCTCAAAGTCCCACGAAGAAGTGTCTCAAAGGTCCGTCTCGTCACAGGGGTCTCAACGCAACAGACGGCGCGTCGATCGGACGCCCGGTCTGTGAGTTATTAGCCTTATCGTCCCAGGGGCCCGGTTGGTTTCGAGAGCGAAACCAATCCCGGCCGTATCTCAACTGTACCCCGAACTCCCATAGGGTAAACTCAAAGGGACCGTTACTCAACGTAACCACCAACGCTGCTGACGGCTCGTCAAGCGGACGTCCTGTCTGTAAGATATCAGCTTTCCCGTTCCAGGGGCCCGGTTGGATTTCGAGTACAATCCAACCCGGCCATACTCCGACTGTATCCAAAACTCGGGCGGAGTATGTCAAAAGTTCCGTCTCATCAAGAGGAAGTCAACGAAACAGACGGCGCGTCAATCGGACGCCCGGTCTGTGAGTTATTGGCATTTTCGTCTCCGGGGCCCGGTTGGTTTTTAAGCCAAAACCAACCCGACCGTACTCCACCTGCGTCCAAACCTCGGGCGGAGTATGCCAAAAGATCAGACTCACTAAAAGGAACACAACGCGACTGACGGTGCGTCAATCGGACGTTCGTAGCTCAAGATATGAGCGTTTCCGCTCCGAAGGCCCGGTTGGTTTCGTGAACGAACCAACCCGGCCGAACTCAAAGTAAACCGAAACCTTGAGTGCGATATACCAAAACGACCGTCTTGATCCAAGGATCGCGTTGCCGCAGACGGTTCGTCATTCGGAGGTCCGAGGCTCAAGTTATGATCCAAAAACCAAAACTGGTTCGAAACGGGGGGGTCCGGGTCCGGGCCGACCCGGCCCGACCCCCCCCCCCCCCCCTCCCCCCTGGGCGGCGCGGCGGGCCGCGGCGGCCTGGCGCCGCGAGGTGGCGGCACGCGGGGGAATTCAACCCCCGCGGTTTTGACAAGGCGGCGCGGCCTTGTGCCGCGCCTATGCAGCAAACGGCCCCCCCACGTGGGGGCCGATTTAAATAAAAGAACCGGGGGGCCGGCTGCCCCCCCCCCCCCCCTTCTCACCAAAGAACCACCCGGGGGATTTATTCCCCCGGTTTTATGTCATCCGGCCGGCCAGCTGGCCGGCCGGTTTTTACCAACGGGACCGGAAATTCCGGTCCCGCCTTCGACTTCCGACGCCGGCGGCCCGACCGCCGGTCTTCCCTACCGTCGCGGCCCGGAACCGGCCGCGATCTCCTCGTCCCGCCGCGGCCCGGAACCGGCCGCGGCGTTCGTCGTCCGGCGCGGTGCGACGGCACCGCGCCCCTCCGCCGCACTTTAATTTCTTTCAACGCGGCGCGACGGCGTCGCGTTCTTGATGTTTCTTCAATGGTGTGCGCGCGACGGCGTTGCGTAAAAAAAATGCACAATCAACCGCGTGGTGCGACGGCACCACGCCACTTGCTTCCACCCGCAAGAACAAACAAGAACGTTGGAGGGGGTTCGGCCGTGTTCGTACGGTCCGGCCCCCTCACGTTAAATTAATAACGCAACTTTAAATAAACAACATCCTCACGTTAGTCATACGAACCACGAGCTAGAATGAGATAATTAAATATTAAATCAACATCCCCTACCTTGGTATAAGGTTCGAAGATTTGACTATGTCCGCGGAAGTCGACGTCGCGGAGATCGGGCGTCGCGGTAGTCGTTCGTCAATTCCGTTGACGAAGAGACGCGTCCGAAGAGGCACGTCGTTGGCGAATCCTTGTACGCCGACGAAGGTTGTCCGAGGAAGGTGCGGTGTTCTCTCTCATTGACACCGAAGACGAAGAAGAGCGGAGCGGCGTTCTTCGTCGGAACTTGAGCGTTCTACGTCAAGTCTTGAGGAAAGTCAAATAAAAAGGAAACAACGAACTCAAGAACCCCTACCTCGATAGTCGCACGTTGACGGAGTCGTGGAATATCGGTGTCGATTCCTTTGACGTCGGAGGAAGAGTCGTTGTCGAAACTTCGTATGCCGACGAAGAAGGTCCGAAGAGGAAGCGGCGCTCCCTCTTGTTGACACCGAGGACGAAGAAGAGAGGCGTCGTTCTTCGTCGGAGTTTGAGCGTTCTTCGTTCTTCGTCAGAGCTTGAAGATGAAGAGGAAGCTCTCAAAAAGCTCTCAAGGGGACAAACAAACAACCCATAATAAAATAAGATAACATCTTATTTTATTATTACAAAACATAAAAGAATTTCAAAAGTTTGAAATTCAAAAGAGTTTAACCCCCAAAATTAATTAAGTAACTTAAGTCAATTATTAGGGGGTTAAGGGAATTTGAAAAGTCTAGGGGTTCTTGTGGGCCCCACCACACTTAATCCTCCCAAGGGAGGTTAAGTGGGTGTGGGTCCCACTTCCAACCTCCTTTGGTAGGTTTTTAATAAGTTAAAATAAAATTTGTCTTACACAAATTTTATTTAACTCAACTGAAAACCCCAAAACTAACTTTCAACTTGCAACAAACGCAACTCCCAAAAAGGTCTCTTTAAGCGAATATCGGCGCTGCGAGTTCATCGATGCCCTCGGATTTCAATTCCGAGCACCGGATCAAAAGTTAGGAATACCCGCTCGTTCGTTCACTGAACGTACCCGAGCCAAACTTCAGAAATTAATTCCGGGCACTCCGGGCCTCGGAATCAGGTGCCGTCTGAAACCGCGCTCTTGTAAAATTCTAAAGAAAATTAAGAAAAAAATTTCCCTTGAATTTTACGGGTCTTTACACTTTGTATTCTTTACCAAGAAAAAAATGATCATATTGAAATAATAGAGATCTATTACCATTATAACTGCTGAGGTGGATCCCAATAACAATTTGGTGAATAGTGTTCTATCATCCATTCAATAATAGTAAACCAATATTTTTATTCTTTCTCTATGTATATTTCATATCACCAATGTTTAGTATAACTATTTAAGAACCACCTCCAAATTTGAAAGTTTTGTTATCGTTTAAGATGAAAAATTTGTCAATTATTTCTTCCCAAACGTACAACTCATCCCCTATCCAAATTTGTGGCCTCAATTTCATTGAAAACCTTATGATAATCCTTTTAGTATAATTTAATTCTTGTATAGATATAAATTGGACATCCTTATATTGAGATAACATAAATTGTTGTATAATTAAATCACCCCCTATAGCACAAATTGCCATCTAGGGTGATGCCTCATTTAGAATTTTAATCAAAGACCTCTTTCAAACTAGGTAGAGGGAGACTCATTACATTGCTCGAAGGCCCAAGACCAACTAGTCTGAATACAAGGCCTGAATTCCCATTTTTTGGGCCAAAGAGCCTTTCAATTAATAGTAGTTCTACAATACCCGGGTTTCTATAGTACTGCCACCACTATAGTTCCTGCTATAGTGACTCCTAAAAAATTTTATGGTCTTCTACATAGCCATGAGGTTGAGTTATTGATCGATATAATTCCCAGATCATTTAAATATCAAAGACTCCATATATAATGGCCATTGTTAAAATTTATGATTGAGAGAAAAAAATTTCGGAGAATCTAGAAAAGGGTTTTTAGGCACAAGCGCTATATCATGGGGTGTAGTGGACCTCTTCCATAATAAAATGGATGTTTCAATGAACTGATGTGTTGATTATAATGATCTCAATAAGATCATGATAAATAAAAAGTATCACCTACCAAGGATTAGTGAAATTTTTGGATATACATTCATCACATCACATTTTCAAGGAGGATGTTAAGTCAAGATATTACCATGTATAGGTGATGAAGGATGATATCCTTAAGACTATTTTTATACAAATCATGGGAACTATGAGTTCATAGAGTTGACATTTGGACTCACTGTTATCCATAAATCTTTATGGACATGATGAAAATATTATTTATTGATTACATCAAAAAAATGTGGTAGTATTTATATATGTTATTCTTTTCTACACCAAAACCAAGGAGGAACCTAAGGAGCATTTTAATACTATAGATAAGTGTTTTCAAATTGAATTTTTTTATGTAAAATGAATGTTAGTTTTGGATGGAAAATGTAACCTTCTTGGGGAATGTTATAACAACCTAATGGATATATATAAATCCTTTAAAAATTGAGATAATTGAATGATGGACTCGAATAATATCTATTAGAAAAATATATAGTTTCTGTGGATTAGATGAGTATTATAATCGATTTGTTAAAAAATTATTATGACTGTCTAGACCACTATCCAACCTAACCTGAAAGGGTGTCAAGTTTATATGTATTGATAAATGTGAAGAGTTATTTAATGTATATAATAAAATGGAATTAATTACACTAGGACTCACATTTCCCAAAAGTGGTGAAAATTTTTTGAGCTTAAATGATGTGTCCAAAAAGGATTGGGTTGTGTAAAAAAGAAATAAAAAAAATTGGTATCATGTGCCTCCATTAAATTAATGATCCCTGAGAAGGACTAACAAAAACATGATATACAGTTGGATGTAGTGATCTTTGTGCTGAATATTTAGCGTAATTATCTCTATGGGTATAAGTGTTACATATATACAGATCATAAAACCCTCAAGTATAAATTCCAACCAAAGTATATCAATGTTCACAAATGATGGTGGTTAGATCTGATATGGTATTATGATTATTTAACTCAGTACCATCATGTTAAATCAAAAAAGTGTAAGATACTCTTAGTATAAAGGATCCCATAGCCCCTTCCCTTAGGATGATTTCACAGGATCCAATATTCTTCTATATTAAAAGGATTTATATGGGAATAATAAAAGGATCATCATCAATAATTTCTCAAATAAGAAATCCACTATCCATTGATGGTAGGATTAAGGAGTCCTAGTTAGATGATTCAGTTCTACAAAAAATAGTAGTATATATTTCATTGTTTAGCATTTATAAAGATGGAGTTATGATGTTTTGACCTTAGATGTGTGTCCCATAAAAACCAGATCTATAGATGAAAACTATAGATGATGTTTGTATATCATCCATATCCATTAATCAAGGATAACTAAGATGAATGGATATATAAAGAAAGACTTCGAGTGGGATAACATAAAGAGAGATATTACATAATTTTTAACTTGATGCTTGGTATGATAACAAGCCAATGATTAACGATATAAGCCTAAGGATATATGGATAATATTTACCATAATAGTATGTAAATGTGACAAGATTTTGTTTTATTTGATCATAGGCCTCTCCAGTACCCCATTATGTAATTATTCCATTTGGGTGGTAGTAAATATCATTACAATGTCAGCGCATTAGAATGCTATCAAGGATGATTTCTCTCTTGTCCAAATCACCATTATATACATAAGGGATTGGTAAGACTGCATATATTACCACTCTGTATTATATCTTATCATGATATTAGGTTTACCTTGAGGTTTTGGATAAGTCATAAATAAGCATTGGATACAAAACTGAGATTCAAAACTACTTATCACCAACATATGGATAGCCAGTCGAAAAGAACAACTCAATATATAGAATATATGCTAAGATCATTTTCAATAGACTTCTGAGGATATTGGGATCATCACCTTCCCCTATTGAGGTTCTCATATAACAATATTTAAAATTACATCATTAAAATAGTGCCTTATGATGTTTTTTATGGAATGAGGCGTCATAATCATAAATTATGGGACAAATTTTTAGAGAAGAAGATAATGGGACATGAACTTATCCAATAAATTTTATAGAAGGTTAAAACAATTCATAAGCATATGAAATCCACAAAAAGTCAACAAAGAAGATATAAATAAAATTATTGAAATGATCTAGAGTTTGAGTTGAGAGATAAGGTGTCCCTTCACATGTCTCCATGGATGAATGTAATGAGGTTTGGGAGGAAGAAAAATTTTATAAAAAGATGCACCGACCCCTTTGATATTCTGGATTGTGATAGAACATTGTACTATCAACTTGAAATCCCACTAAATCTATATTTTAAATATTATGTTCTCAATGTATCAATCTTATAGATGTATATACCATATCCCTCACATGTACTGAATCAAAATTTGTTACCACTAAATGATAAAATTTTTTATTAGGAGAAAATGGAGAAGACATTATATCATAGAGAAAAGGTTCTACAAAACAAGAAAACTCATCTGGTAAAAGTGTTGTTGAAAAACCACATGTTTGAGGATGATACTTGGGAACTAGAATATGTGATAAAATGAAATTACCATCATCTATTTTAATTTTGTAAATAAAACATTATTGGAATAAATTTTTGAATGGTGAAAAATTTAAAGAACACATGTTTTATAAATGAAATTCCACATTAAAATTAATAAATTCATTATTATATAATTGAAAAAATGTGCACTACATTGGATAGTTTGGACCATTATAGGTTATATATTTTCTAATTTAAAATACTACTACACATCCGAAATATTTATAATATAAACATAACAAATTTACCACCAATATAATTGAATATTATGAGTTATGATGATTTGTAATTAACATAGAAGGAATGCGTGATGGCCTTGACAAGAAAGATCATACCTTATAATGCCCATTTTTCAGAGCTTACAAGAGTGATAACCTGACTATGATTTTACATTGACCTATACAAAGAAAACTTTCAATAAAAAAATCACAATTAAAACTATTTATAGGATAATTTCATGCTCATCGAGATCCCAGACCAAAGTATGTTTGTTAACCCACTCGTAGAAAATCAAACCATCATACACCATACAATAAGGGTATTCACAGGTGTTAATAAGGTCTATTTATATAGATGCTAAAATTATGACTTTTTATCTTTTTACCATTTTAATAATGTAATGGTTATATATATATTTTAATCGATTATAAAAGAATAAAGAATTAGTTTTATAAAAAATGAAATTTGATACGGTGAAAATCAAATTAAATTTTTGGAAAATATGTATTTTCAACCAAGGAAAAACATTTTGAATAATTAATTAATTTCTGAAATACATTATATTTAAATAAAATATATTACTAAATAATATTTTTTAAATATAAATGATAATAGAATTGTACGAAGTATAATGTAATTTTTATAAAGTCCAGAAAACTATTTCTTTAAAGAAAATAAATATTCTTCCATAAATGAGGATTTATGATTTATTTGAAGTAATCAATAATAATATTTATGGAATTATTTTGATAAAAAAATATATTAATTTTTTTAATAAGAATATTTAAATTATTGAATGGTGATTTTATCATAATTTTCTGAGGTAGCCAAATTTTTAGATCAAAATTAAATATTGTATAAATATATAGTATGTTTTATGAAATCATAAATGACCAAATGTGATGTAATAAGTACTAGAAATGGTATACAAGAGAAATATTATGTTTCCCCATTAAAATAATTTGTTTTTGAAGTTATTTTATTATTTTTAAAAACCTTAATGAAACCTCCAAACCCTATATTATATTCTATGGTTTTAAAATAATTTCTTTATAAAGAAACTCAGATCCATGTAACAAGGGGTATTATTTTAATGATTTGGATTGTTGGTATTATAAAATAATAAAATACACCCCTATTTTTAGAAACAATCGGTAGAAAATATTTGATGTTTTGTGGAATGTAATAATTTATTATGTAAAGTACAAAACCTATGTTTAGAAATTAATTAAGAATTGTCCCCACAGTTTAGTTAAAAACCCCACCCAACCTCATATTTTTCTTCCCTAAAAACTCTTAGAGAACAAAATTTATATACCCTTACCTCTCTATAATCCTCCCATGGTTACACATGTTCTTAATAATCTCAGCCTATGATTTAAGAAGCACCCTCTAAAGTTATGTTATCTTTTCCTACTCTCTATTGAAGAAAATAATTTATATTATGACTTTTGATTCCCAATTGTTAACGATGGATATATTTTTACGCATCACTATTACTTTAATTATTATTGGAATGTGATATGAGACCCATTACACTCTTATTAAACACATCTATGAATCTTTATGTACCATTTTTAGTTTGCCGAAATTATCTTATTATTTTTCATGAAAAACATTTAAATAGTGAATACTCATCCCTATTTCAACTCAATTGTATTCTAATAGAATAAAATATAATCCATTGATCAGTGACTTTCATGTATGTAAACCAAAATCATTTATCAATGGAATAAAAATAATTAATGATATCCTTATGATATATGATCTATAGAGAACAGTTGTGCATGCACATGATATGAAAGTGATGGGTGAGACCACAATTATATAGCCCTCCAATAAATTTTGTATTTTTATACCTCTTGATATTTAATTTATGTTTCATAGTATTTTTTCCTAATAATAATATGTTCTGATTTCTTGGTGGTTATCATTGACTAACATTTTTTATGTTAGGTTTTATGTTGTTTCCACCTTCCCTTATTCCCTTTATGATGTCATCTTATATCATTATTTTATGTTCATGTTTATGATTTTCAACCCTCTTATGTTATGATTATATGACTATTTAGTCACATGTACTACTTTACCATATGATATTCTCTGATTATTACATTTATAGGATTTATACCTTACCACTTTCTCATATAAATACCTACAATATACCATGGAGTTTTATGTTTTTAATTAATGATATTATTCTCATGTTTTATGTAATTATGTCATGTTCTAAATTTCCCAAATACACTAAGACTCATGTTGTTCTATGGTTTTATTAACTGCTCCTTTATGTTCTAAAACATGCAATAATGAGTATAAATGATATGGGTTATCATAATACTCACCTTTTTAATGGTTATGTAATAACATTAATGTTTAAATAATAAAATTTCATGATTCATTTTGGTAGAGTGTTTCATGTCTTAGATGTTGTTCAATATTTTTTTTATTTTTTTTATGTCATCTGTTGTTATAATAGAGAATAGTGAATAGACACTTACTTCCTATAAAGAATAATCATACCGGTCTATATGATGGACCTTCCCCTATAAGAAGATCAGTTCTAGTGTCATCTACCCATTTTTTTGTTTTGTTACATATAGTAAAAGCACATTCCTTTTTGTATCTAAAATATTCCAATGGATTATTTAAGATGTGGAGTGCTCTGATGCTTTTATGAACATGAAATATTGATAAGGGGTGTGATCAAATAATATTAGTGATTATAAGGAGTGTTCTCTTAAAATTTTTGGCTTCATTTTCCATTGGATGATGTTTTTGATAGAAATAAGAGGGATTAATATTATTTTGTGTATGGATTGAATTGTTTTATACTAGTCTCATATCAACATTTGTTCAAGGAGAGTGAATTTTATATCTCTATATGTGTGTAACTATATCCATAAAATGGAATTAGATCATCAGGTTGGTCATGAAAGTGTAATTCATTGATGATTGGAATGTAATATGGTAAGATAGAAAGTCGTGTTATGTATAATGGTGATTTTCATATGTGTACCTGTACTCCATTAGTGGACCATTTTTATAGCTTATTTTTTAAATAGTTTTATGTCTTACCACCTATTCAGGATATCAAGTTCACTATCATGTTGGTATTGGGAGACACAACAATTTCTATCATCCCTTATAGTATGGAACCAATGGAGCTTTAGGAGTAGGAATTTCATTTGTATAATCTAAAAGTAAAGGGATTCATATTGCCTAGTACTTCATAATGGGGTTCTCCAATTCTCTTAACCAATAAGGTTGTTGTAATTTTATGCTTATGCATGGTTTAATAGAGACAGATCCGGATGATGGTCAAGAACTAGACTCCCTTTCTATGCATCATTGGTCGTTCTGATCTATGGTGATGTGCCTTGATTTTTTCCAAAATCCACGTGAGGTTTGGGAATCATCAGTTGAGGGTGAGACTATGTAACAAACATCATAAAAAATTAATTGAAGATATAGATTATAAAATATTTTGGTGATATTTTTGAGTCTAATTAATACACTTCCATTATTCATGGTCTTGACCAATTAGATATTCAATTCATTCTATAGTAATTCTATGGTGGTTTTCATCAAATAAATCATGGTGTAATCCATTTATATAGACAATCATTCCAAAGACTTTGACATTTTCTTGAGTACACTGATATGGAATTAACTGTATGAAATGATATATAAATGTTGTTTCTAGATGAGAAATGTCCATTTATTGGGTAATGATGCCTTAGAGTATGAATTTTTAGTGGACCTATAGTTAGTTAATGTCATGGTATCATGGGAGATGTCCAACGATGTATTCAATATTTGAAGCTTCTAGGGTCTAGGAGGATACTACTAATGTTTCATCATGGATTTATCCCATATGGAAGCACTGATATATGGATGGACTAGAAAGGTGGAATTAACAATAGTTGGGTGCTTGTGAGATTTAATTATAGGATCTTAGTAGTAGGTTTTTCTCATCACTAATCCTGAACTTACTTGATCAAGGAAATGAATAGAATTTGTACTATGACATATCCAGAGTTTAACATAGATCAGTTTTGATATATGAGGATTGAGTGGTTTCATATATTTCCATATAGTAGATACCACATGAGATAAATTATCCTACTCATTATCTAGAGTTGGTTGTGGTGTAAACATCTAGATATAATGGAAACACTGCCTTATGGGAAATAGGTTTATGTTGTACATTGATCACCATGTATACATTTTCATAGTTGAACCTAAACCATTGACAGAGGAGGTGGGTGTGTATATAAAATATTTTTAATTCATATTGGACTAAACTCATGTTAATGAAAACAACATTAATTCCACCTTGAGTAGTAATATTTAGACATAAGCAATGAAGGATACCAAGATAAGTTTTGGTTAATGGAAATATTTTTTTACATGCATTTAGATGTTTGGGAGTATCTTGGGTGTGTGATTTTGTCTTCAGCATCTATTGTTCCCATACTTTTAGATAAAATTAAGAGTGGATAGTTATCAAATCCAGAAGAATTACCTTTAAGGGACATCTTACATGTTGATGTTCAACCTTCAATTTGGTCTATTGGTAGTGATAATTTCCCTCTCAATGTAAATATATGAGTTCCTTAAGACATTGAAAATGATATAATAAAAAAATATCATACTTCCAAACATATTTTATATCTTGGTTTGATAATGATATATCAGGATATATATTGAAAATAATGGTGTTAATAAACGAATAAGGGGATAATGAGATTTAAGGAATGATATTTCACATGTTAGTAGGTGAAATTAGGAATTAATGGAATATTGGTCTACTATAGAATATTCCAATTCTAGAATGAAAGACGGGTGATTTCATAATAGACTCAATGATGGGATGACCTAAGAAACATCATAAAAATTAAGTAACCTGGGTGATAATGGATTAAATGATTATGGAAACCCACTGCCATACTATCTTGAATAAAAAAATTATAAATGATTTGGGTAGTATCTATGTGCATAAGATATTTGATTAGATGATATTTAAAGGAATATTTTTTTGGATCAAGATCCCAATTTGAAATTAAATTTATAGTAGTTCTATCATAAGGAATTTGGATAATATTTTTTTCATAGTAACAAATATCATCCATAGACATATGGACTATATGAACAAGTAATTGATATTCTGGAGGACTATTTACAAGACTATGATATGAATTTTTTTTCCATACAAGAAGAATATACAACTTTTAGAGATTTATTATAATTGAATAGTATAAGAATCAAAAAATTGCTCATATTATGATCTTGTATGGAAGTTCATTTTTTTTCACCTCCAAGCTAGATAGAGGCATGTGGCTCGGCACTTTTGGGACCCAGTCTCATGCATTAGATGTCCATGAAGTTCCATATGTTTAGAAAATAGTTGGTGAACATATAGAGTTGGATTTATTTTTGTTTTACATAAAATATGAACTCTGGAGTTTGAGGATGGCCACAATGTTTTTTTGTGTGACAACATTGATAAAGAAACACTGGTTCAATATTTAGGGAAATCTAATCTCTATGTTCAATGGTAAATTTGAGATATTGGATATAATCGTTCCATTGGTATACTGATTAGATATTACATAGTACTTTAGTTCCATGAATTGTGTTTTATACAAATTATAGCTTAATATATTTCATTTTGACCCTTATCAAGTGATATATATTGATGATGTTGATCATGATGCTGATGAGTGCATTGTGGATAATCGGATCTATATCATATATTGTAGAGTAAATAATCTCTATGGGAAGACTGTTCTGCTTTTAGAACTATAGTAGCTGAATGGATTTTATTATGATTTTATAATAATAGATTCCTGTCATTAATCCATTAATATGTTCAATGTTAGAGGTCATGTTTCATGTTTACAGATCGACTAAGGGATAGATTCATGTTAATATACCACCTAAAGACTGGATGTATAGAAATGTACTACCCAAGGGAAAGATGCATTGGTTCATACCGTCTGAGTTCTAGGTGAATGGTTAAATATATCCTTATGTTTTTATGAATGTTTAAATACTAGATGAAATCAAGATGCATGGATACATACCACGTGAGGGCAATATTCACAGTTACTGAATTCCATATGGTGGGATATAAATAGTATTTGATGCATGAAGGAAAGTTCCACAATTTGGATGATCCATCCCTAATAGGATAATTTTCTAATGGTATGGGTGATTCATACTTGGTAGGAGAATCCACCACTTAATGGAGATGTCCGACATCATACAGAATATGTTTTTTCTTTCCTAGAGTGCCTTCCCATAGCTCTAGTGTTCAAATTTCTATATGATTTTATATATTAATTTATAAATTAGTGACCATTTTTATCATTATCTTGCATGAACCATATATATTTAGGATGGGTTGTTTATAAACACTAGGTATTGGCTAACTAAGCCTTACTGACACCTTATTTGGGATCCATGTGGTACCGGAGTAGAAAATATAAATTTTGGTATAGATAATTTAATGGGTATCTATACATGATTTATTTTTTTCATGATGTAATTAGAGAATAGGGGACGGGTCGGGCATGATATGTGGAACCATAGATTTAGAGCCTTTATTTATGAGTATTTTTTTACCTTTACTTTTGTGACTTAATTATGAAATTATGATTGGGATAAAATATTACATGATGTGGTTTATTATTATTATTCTTATTATTTCATTTATAAATAACTATATTATGTTGGTTGTGATCTTTTATCTATTGGTTTATTTTACTATTTTTTTCATATGTTTCATTTTATTAGAACTCAATACCATAGGATGTATTCTCACAAATACAATCCTTACACTCTCACTAATATTTGTCATCCTTGGGCATATGGGGAGGCATGCTTGATTTATTATTGCAACCCATCTTGGTCTTGTGAGGGAGTACTAGACCAAGGATGTTAAAAAATAAATACAATATCCTATATTGTTTATTTTAAATTTTGTTTTTTGAGAATAAAATAACATTGTATGGCACTGATACCACTACTCAATTTAGAAAGATAAAACAAAAAAATTTCAACAATAAAAATACAATAGAAACTTAAAAACCAAGATCACCATGTGTTGAAATAAAAAATGTAAATTGAAAATGAATAACTTTGTGTGTGTTATTTAACATAGTACTATAACATTCATCTTCATTAAAAATGGTTGATTAATATCACTAAGGAATAGCCAAAGGACTCTCCCCTCGGGGGTGTTTCCACAATTTGAATAAAATTTAACAAATTCATGGTCAGAATTCTCCATAACTCCGTATATATTCTTGTAAAAACCAATGGTAAAAGGATATATATAAAGAAGTCATTTGGAGGGAGGTAATTTTATAGTGGCATCATTAAGAAGTTTTTCGCAAACATTCTACTAGTGACCACCACATTATATAGTCTACAAGACACACTTGATCCATCCATGAAATTTAATCAAAAAATAAGAAATAATTTAGTAAATATATCAATAAAAACTCCAGTAACCTTTGGTCAATTTTCACTCTCCATAATATTGCATAAAAAATTTCATAATAATGATAGAAACTCATGGAATATTCTTAGTCACAGAAATTTTTAATGCCTCATAAATCAAAATATGACTTATACATTATAAATAATAATGTATTACAATATAGCCTATTATATCATATGATCAGCTTAGCCATTGGTCATATAGTGTCTCTATTTTCTATAAAATGATTCACACAAAAGACATATAAATACCTCTATTTCATATATATAATAAAATTCAATATCGATTATATCATCTCACATGATATATCCTACACACATCATATTAATAAAGTCTTTAGGGAATAAATAATTAAATAATATAATTTCAAAATATAATATATCAATTTTTAAACTCATTGTTATCATACATAACAACCATTTCTCTATATAGACCCATGTATTAATGTTAATCAGAAAATAATGATTGTTTTAGATTTTTTATCAACCACATAGATATATTATAGATGAATATAGCCAAAATATTTTTATTTTAGAGGCATTTTATGAAGTGTATTTAATTTAATGGATCTGTAATATATATTATTATTTAATAGAAGATAAATTAATTTGATAAAAGGTGTAGAAATATATTTTTTACATGCTTAAGAAAATGTGAGCATGGATATAATGATATCAGTAGTTATAGATGTTTCATTAATTGTTTTCTTATTAATGATAAATTAATAGATAAACCATGTCATATATATAAAACATGTATTAATTACTGTTATATTGTTTATATGGTGACATGAAAAAACCCATATATGACCCCACCCCAATCAATGACGTGACTTAGAGTGTCGGTTACTGTCAATATCCACCATGTATAAGGATAATAACTAACATCCAGATGAATATATATATATATATATATAGATACAATTCCAAAATTAAAGTGATAATAAAAAATGTAATCATATTGAGCATCCAATAATATACTATTTTGTAAAAAAATGCATGAATTTTTTTATATCAAAATACAAACTAATCTGTTCAAAAAAAGGAATAAATTTATTATAAAATAAAAAAAATAAGTTACTTATAATATAGAAGTGTCCTTTATTGGATAAATTTTATATAAAACTCTATGGAATATATAATAATTTTCAAAACATTAAAATAAGTATCATAGTTTCTATGAAAATAATATTCGTCAGCACAAAAATCATTATGAAACAACATAAGGGATTTTACATGGATTATATTAAATTCCCATTTGTACAAATCATGTATAAAAAAACAACCATATTTAATCTCAGGAATTCATCATAAAAATGCAATAACATATATAAAAACTAATCTAAGCCTGACATATCCACTCCATCCAAGACCAAGTTTATTCCATAAATTAATTGAGGGTGTTAAATTAATCTTATGATCAATAAAAAAATTCATAACACATAATACCCACTAATAACATGATAAAATGAGTCCTAATTTAAAGCCCAAAAGATTATTTAGAAATCAAATCTATTACCATGAGGATCCAAATTGAAAATGAAAATATAGGATCACACCCAATTAATTAATAAAAATATATAATGATATGAAATGCTAATAACAAACTTCCATAGAAATCACCACTACTTCTATATCATATAATATGTAATCATACATTGGACTGTACATTGTTGTAGTGTATATTAAGTGATATCACAACATCTAAATGTTATTTTTCCTTTATCAAGTTGATGGATCCAACCACTCAACTCAACTCAATTCCAACATGGATTCTCACTCATATGATAGGTTCTCGATAATAAAAATCTATATGTTACGGTCAACAATAATGAATATGATCAAACATGAATTATAAATGAAATCATTTATAGGTCACCCAAATTAATAAATAATATATTGGAGGTAACGAGTCATAAAAATAAATTGATTTATAGTGTCATATTAATTCATAATAAAAGGTTCTCACCTAGATCATAAATGTGTCATCATGAAAATATATAACTTGTACTTTGAATCATTTTTCATACTACATTCATCAACATGAGATAATTAGAACAATGGAATTATATAATAATAACCTCTATTTCTATTTGTTTTAAAAAAATCATTTTTATTGTAAAATATTTTTGGTTCAACTGAGATCTCCTTATCAACATTCATATTCAACATATTTCATTCTTCTAGGGTTTCAACCCTAGTATCTTTTTCCCATTTCTCGATGAGTCTTTCATTGATACCACTTCAATCCCTCTATTCCGGTTTCCCTTAGGATTTTATTCCCAGTTTTCTTCCATGTACCTCGACGGCTTTGTTTCTCCCTTGCCCATTCTCTACCATTCCTTTCTATCATGGCCTCCCGATCCTTCGCTTCTTTCCAAGTCGGTTGGGTGAGATGGATTCCATGGAGGTTTTGTATGTGAATGAGGAGCAATATGAGTCTACGATCGGTGCAGGTGGTGGTGGATTTCTCCAATTTAATTGTCCTTGAAGTTTTCTAATATGATGATGGATTTAGTTCTCATTCTTTGAGGATGGTTTTTTCACTGGTGGAAATCGCTTGAAATGGGGGCTTGTTTCTTCTTCTACGGATTTTGTCACGTTTATCTTTATCAATGTTATCTCTAATTCATTGTTTGTCTCTGGTTTTTGGTAGTATTCGTTCCTGGTTATGACAGCTACCATTCATGTTTTTCATGACGGTATTGTGATTAACCACCCACTGGAGATGATGACGATGTTGAAGTTTAGAGGCTCTGTGGTTGTGGAGAAGGAACTCGATGAAGTGGACGTCGTTGTAGGATTCTGTTTATCCTCTCCGGTAGTGAAAATGATGACAATGATGTCACTGAAGATGGCAGATGACAGTGACCTGACCACCCCTTGATTCAAGGCCCATCCTCTTGATGAGATTGAGGTGGGTAAGCTCGTGGCACGAGGTGGATAATGGAGGGTTTTCTGAATCTTGATTTTTGAAATTTGAATGTTGGAAATTTTGAATCTTAAATGTTACATGTGTGATTTATGTGGATGCGGGGTATGTGGGAATAGGTTTATATGGTTTTCACTTCTCCAAAAAGTGTCTATTTGAAAAGTAGAAAAATAGGATGATGAAGGATATTAACCATATGATCATGAACATAATCATGGTTTAACAAAAATATTCTCTAATAATATAAAGTCATACAATAATTTGTCTATGCGTAAACACACACATGATCTCTAATTATGCAATAGAATTTTCATAAAAGGTTTCTTAAATAATAAGGAGAAAATAATATAGTTTCATATCACTACAAATTCATAGAAAACCCCTTATGAGTTTTTTGGTCCATTTAACTATAAATTGTTTGAAATACCACTTTATATGAATAATTCTTTTTAGATAATTCCACATTTCATTGAAATAACTCATTGATTATCCAAGGGATTTATTGAAAACACATGAATGAATAAAATGTATCTTACACTGTTATTTTATATTGTTTATATTGTTCAATGTTATGCTGATTGAGATCCCTCTATCATAAAATACATTGATTTTACATCATTAATCATAATTAAATATAATAACTCATAAATAAACACACTAACAAAACCAAAAGGTTCAGTGTTTTTAGATATTAGTTATTTATATATATATTTTACAAAAAAACACACATTTCATAATAACAGAAAAATTAATATTGGATTAATTTTATATATGTAGAACATAGTATTATACATTGTTTCTTTGGGAAATGAAAAATAAATAAAAGGGTGAGATAAGATTCTTGGTAATATGGAAAAATATCATAGTTATAGAGGAAATATCATTAGATAATAGACATAGTGGATAACATGATCATGATAGAAATGGATCTATTACTATATTAATTCCATGGAATCAATAGAATCATATTTATATATAATAGTGTATATAGTGAATCAAGTTTAGAATGCATAGATATTACATCATTTTATATGAATATTCAATACATTAAAGAGTTCATGCATGAAGACTATAACAATTTAGTGTATTTGGAAACATGAAAAAATTCTTATATATGGGTGAAATATCTTGAACAAATCCCATAAAGATCCCTACCATTAATAGTTTTAAACAAAATATTTCTTCATAACCTGGGGAAAGGAAACAAAAGAAAGGGGTGAACTCAGATGCTCATTAAGGGTAACTAAAAGAAATGTGTTTGAATAACATGAATAAAAGGATGTGGAACATGAGAATAACATTTAAAGGTCATATATTATATATTGGAGATGATAATAATGATCATAAGTTCGTAATTCATGGTCTATATTATAATTAAGATCATAAGTTATGAAATTATAACTTGGGAATAAGATATGGAATTTGTTTCATGCACATTTTTTTATAATGTTTTGATCATTTATACGTAGAAACACATTCACTCAATAAGTTATGGACATGAAATTAGGTCCTCACATTAACTTATGGACATGAAACATGGTCCATGCAAAACATTGTTAACTTGTTATCAAGTTCATGCATAAAATTATGGGCATGAAACAAAGTCCATGAAAAACATTTTTAAAATTTGATTATGTTCACACATAACATTTTGAACATGTAATCAAGTTCCCACATAAAATTATGGAAATAAAAATAGGCATATGCTGTATATTTTTAAAATGTAATAAGGTTCACTGAAAACATTCTTCACTTGTAATCAGGTTTACACCTAAACTAATGGACAAGTAACCAGTTCCATGCATAAAATTTTGAACATGAAATTATGTTCATGCATAGAATTGTGAACATGAAATTAGGTTTATGAATAACATATATACTCATGAGTCCTCCATCATTACCCAATGCATTATGGGTATATATTGTTCTCACCCATATCATAATAACATAACTCATACATGTACCACAAAATAAAACTTTTATCTCATCATTACTCATAAGAGACATAGGTTTTATAAACATCAAATTATAAACAATAAAATTAAATTGGTATCAATAATATTTCATCTCATAATAATCTATCGAAAATATATAGGCTTAATAACCATTTCAAAGAACCATAACCCTTAAAAGGAAGTGGGTTTCAAAAGCGTATAACCTATGGAAGAGAAACTCATATCATAATAATTATTCCTTAAAAGCAGAAACCATTAATGAAATATTATGAATGGATCCTTTTGATAATTTCCTTCATGTTTTTGAGTAAAATCAATGGATGTCTTCTTAATTGGATACAATCATTTAAATATATTTTAGAAACATTTCTTGAGGAAAATATCCTTTCTTCTTTAAAAACTGCAATTTAAAGCATAATAAAATTTTGAAAAACTTTTTCTTTGAAAGTAATTTGAAAACATAAAAACAAGGATTGGGAACATTTTCCAACCCATTTTCCTTGAAAACTTATAAAATAAGATTTTAAACATTTTATAAACATTTTCTTTGAATATAGAATTGGAAATGTATAAATGAAGATTTGAAAATACTAAAACATTTTTTAAATCCTTTTCTATTTTAATTGATCTTCATGTATCATTTGAAAATATTTTTGGAAACATTTTTTTAAAACATGATTTATATAATAAAACATATTTCCAACTAATGAAATAGAGAAGGTCATATTTTCATAAAAACTATTAATTATCTTAAGTAATAAATAATGGGATATTTGTACTAATACAAGGATATATCTTGAATAAATAGTGGATAATTAAAATAATCATATTCCTTCAAATATGGATAATAATATTTCCTCAAATAAGTATAGTCATTAATAATATCAATATAAATGAGACTGTTTCAATAAACACTTATGACTTGGTAACTGGGGATCGTACACTCACTGTAAGAAAATGAAATTAAATAAAGATTAAAATTTCAGGAAAACAATTATATTCATTATATACTATGTAATATAAAATTATATACTCCTCAAAAAATAATTCAGGTGCATAACAAAACATGACTCTCAATTAAAGAAATTGTAGACAAAACTATTTTTCCGATTTGGTATGTTTTGAGACATAAACTCCATGAAAGAAAGATCATAAAATTGATATGTATAATACCCATAAATTTAAAAATAATATTAATATAATACATTCATGTTATTATACATACCAGGTAAAATGAAGGAGTGGTGAACATGGCATGTATCTTATGAATAAAAGTGAGATGAAATCATCTTACCTTATGTCTTGACATTCATCATACTCATACAATATTATAGTATAATAAATTTAAGTTTATTATATATATTTTATAAAATAATAATCTAATAAATAATATGATATATGGTTTTATTAATACCTTATATTTCCCACTTGTTAATAATCTTATATTAATGTTTCACTTCAGGTAATATTCACTGTGTTCATCAGATTTGTATTAATATGTTATATCAATGTTCTTTATACTTATATCATGATTTCTAGAAAGTAATTCATGATATAAAGATAATTTATATACATTATATTTGTATTATTTTAATATATATAATATATAAGTATGAAATTAAAAAACTATTCTTGGAGATGGTAAGTCATCTGTACGCATTAACATTGTTTCCGTTTTTATTGTCATATTGAAATAAAGAAAGAAAATGACTTATAATAATCTATATATGTATATAAATAATTATTATATTAGAATTATTATATCATATATATCGTAAATATTCACTGAACCCATCCATAATACATTCTATATAGTGTGTGAATGAATCTCATCACTTTGAGGGAGCTATAGTCCAAAGTTCCTCAAATGATGTTGTCATATTTACAGAAAATAAAAAGTAAAAAGGTATTTCTTTCAAAAATAATATATAATATTAAATAAGTAATAAATATAATATATGAAATATATGAAAATATATTCAATCATCATTTCTACCATGAGATTTGGTAATGGAAAAATAAACAATTATTGTTTAGTGAGGTGGTAATTCGTTGTACATATAAATAGTATATTCATTACACAGTAAATGGATGTGTTTGTAGGTGTAGGTATAACCCTGAGAATAATGATTTACTATTATATCTAATATACCATTCCTATTATAAAATCATGGAATAATGATTATGTAGAGGGTGGTGAAAAGAAATAAAATAAAGGAGCTTGAGAGAAGGCATTACCTATTAATTGGGTAACTTCTTTTCGTTTCTACCAAAAATACTACTTGGATTTCATTATGAAGAAAGGGAGGCTTCATAGAGGTAGGTAGGTATGTTGGGTATTTTATTTTTCAGATATTGGATGAACCAATGTTCTTTGAGAGGTGTAATAAAGTGAGAGAGGAGGTGGTTTTTTATAGGGAAGAGAAAGGACACAAGTGGAATTTTTAAAAAACGTTAGGTGGACCAACATTTTCACATAAAAGAAGTCATAAAAACCCAAATAAAATCTCAATAATGGAAGGTTAATGGATGAATAATTTATATACAATGTGTGTTCGAAATGTTTCTAGATTATTTTTGGTCTTAAATTTACGGTTTAGTACATTATTAACTTTATTTTTCTCTAAACAGTTGTAATTAGTTTCAATGACATTCACAAATCATTTTGGTAAAAAAAATTATAACAAATTAATAGATATTATAAATAATTTTTATTCCAAATATGGAATCAATATTCTCAAATTATAATCATAGAATTGGCACAAATTAATTTTAAATTAATCTCACTGACCGGAAAATTCATCAGGTTTTTAATGTAAAAATTTCCATAAGGTTGTTAAGTTTTATACACAATTTCAAAGTCAAATTGATTACAATGACCTACATAAAATTAATTGATAAAATTAATATATAATTAAATATTTAAACCAAATTAAAATATAATTTAACCTTATAAATAAATTATACAAAAATGTATTATTGAAATATAATACGGCATTTTCACTATTCATCATAGAACCCCTTTTTATGTATTTTCAAATAGCCAATTTGGGTAATTGAGAACCATCAAAAAGGATATAGATGTTCACAAAAACCTATGACCCACAAAAACCACATAACCACATTATAAATTCAAAAGTTAAACATATAAATTTCAAAAACCAAAACTCTCGCATCCTTAATATCCATCAGGAGCCACGTGCTTACCCACTACAATCCACAAAGTGTCATTGCCTACCTGCCATCGTTAGTACCATCTCCCATCACCAAGAGACCTCTAACCAAGATTCTGGTCCTGTTAATGCATTCTTCCACCATCATAACCTTCATTCGCGCTATCCTCACTACTAGGGAATGTAACAAGAAATTTTCAATGAAATCTACTTCATCAAGATCCATCACCACTACCATGGAGCCTCTAAACATCAACTACATCATTGTCGTCACCTGATGGGAACTCACAAGATTAGTAGTCATCATAATCGGGAACAAATAAAAACCAAAACCTACAGATAAACAATGTTGGGTTGATAACATTAAGATAGAAAAATAGAACAAAATTCGTAAAATGGGAACCAATATTTGTTGTCATAACCATAGCCAAAACTAAGGAAAGACATCAACAAATAATGAGAGATCCAAAGCCATCACCATATGAGAAAACCGTTATGTCGATGAAAATGGAAAAATCCACCACCATTTTCCCTTCCTGTAAACTCATAACGTTCGGAAAACACATCCCAAAACCTCCGTGGAATCCTTCATACCAAACTAACCTAGAAGAGAGAAAAGGTCATGGAGGCCTAGTTAGGATGGAGCAGCAATGACGGGTTAAGGGAGAAACAAAGATGATGGGGGACATGAAGGAGGATCACTATGAATGAAACCCTAATATAAATCAGAACAGAGGGATTGAGGAAGAACCAAAGAAATAACCACCAAGAAACGGGATAAAGGGAAATGAGGTTGAATCCCTAAGATAATGAATTGAAGAAGGAAGAACTGATAAGACCAATGATGTGTCATTGTGAAAATCCACCAACACCTTCCAATTGACCTTTCTTACCATCATTCTGGACCAATAATGGAGTCTATATCAAGGGGGAGATCAATAGTTCAGAGTAAGAAGCCCGCAACCACAAGGAAAAAAGAAATGAAAACCTATAAAGAAGCAGAAAAAATGAATAGAAGAGTGGAAGAATCCTCAGCTGATGACCGAAGCTCCGAAGAAAGGGGGAATAAGACCAAGGAGGAGAGTCTCTCCAAAGGGAGAAGACTAAGAGAGAGAGGAGGCATTGAAATCCCTTTCACTATTCATCTAAAAATGAAATTTCTCACAAAAATCCAAAAATCTCCCCTAAGCTAATTTATATATTCTGAAATAAAAAATTAGGATTATTTTATTAAATTAAATTTCAAAATGTGTCTAAAAATAATTTTATTATTTTTCATATAAGGACATCAAAAGATGTTCATTTATGAAAATAGTATTTTTAAAAATATAAGAACTTTACCAAGAATAATATCCTTCATTATCAATATGTTTTATTTATATAAAACCATTATAAAAAATATTTTAATTTTTTTTATTATGATACATATTACTATGTATAATGGATTGGTTATAATAATCTCATAGAAATAATTATAATAATAAAATGATGTTTCATTGAAACTCAGTGTTGCATGTAATGCATGATAAATCAGTGTTATGTGTAATGTATATCAAATTGACACCATGTGAAAGGAATTTTTGACTTTGTGATATAATATAAAATAACTATTTTCTATATTTGGTGAAATTAAAAATATCCAAATATTGAATTAATTTGAAAAAATATTTCACAAAATCCAAGGGAGTTACATTATATACCGCTTAAGATGAATTTCACCATCAAAACTCATCTTGGTTATGAAGGATTATTATTTGAATGTTTTTGTCATAGAAACCCATATAAAAAATGAATAATAAAACATTCCTTACAAAGTGAAAGTTAGAACCATAACGGTTACACAATGTATCATATTTCTTGTTTTCCACAGAAGATAATATGGTTTGGGAGTGAAGATTGGATGTGGAAGAGAAATACAACTATCATGTTTTGGAGGAGAGTGATATAGAAGGTGGTAAGGAGAAAATTGAAAATCATAAATACATAAATTTTAAATTTTCTAATGATCCATTTGATTCATCAGAAAATAATATAATAGGATAATCTTTTTTGTTTCAAAATATGTCCCTTATGGTTGAAGTATTTTCATGAGACGTTATTATTACATGATTTCATTCCCTTTCATAAGTAAAATATCACCCTTTGGTTATGTTTTTACTGATTTCCACGTTACCTATTTATCTAACAAAATTGTGAATTTTTCATTCCTAAAGAACTAAAATATCATGATATCCATTATAAGTATTCCCATATCTCATTAGTTACCATCAATTAAAAATTGTTAAAGAAGGTTATCCAATATGAATAAATCCTCATGTGGTGAGATAACACTTCAATCTCACAAGCATCATATGATGTTTAACTTAAACATCCCATAAATAATGAACCATATAACCCTTATGATAGATGAAAATACAGAACAATAAATATAATGAGACTAGATCAGTTTAACAATGATACCTATATATCATGAGGTAGGTCTTGGTTGTTACATTACAAACATGTGAATATCCTCAGAGAATATTATCCAGAAATATGGAAATTACATGAATTTCCGTAAATCCTTATTGATAACATGCATGATTCATTATTACAAATGTTACTGCATACAATCCATAAATCCATGAAGTTATAAAATTTATCCATGATAACATAGACTAATTTTTCAAAAGATACTTTAATAGTTATTAGGTAATTAGTGTTATCCAATTTAACTTATCCAAATCAATCATCTCTTTATCCAAGCGAAACACAATTTTCTCAACATCTTGATCACATTAAGGGTTACATTACCTAAATAAAAATATCAATTTTATATGTATTCATCTCTATTAAACATATCATTTTCAATCATTAATGTAGAATTTTACTGAAAATACTTATAAATTTCATGACTCATGTGACATAATCATTGAAATCCAAAACATAAGTACTTTATTCATCAAAAATTATTGTTAAACCATTACTCATACTTAATCAACTTATTCCTTAATACCCATTTCCTAAAATATATGAACCATGTCTTATGGTTACTCAAACGTAATCTAATCATTCTTCTTATGATTAATGTAAAAAATACTGGAAGAATATAACATACCTTTCACATGTTGTTTTCTGTCTCTTTATCTTTGTGAATATAATCAACACTCATAAAACCATTTTTATTCCGTTTAAAATATTTATACTTGGGAAATTTATTTTTATAATTCTCATACGTTCCACATCTAAAACATTCAATGATAACGATGTTCCTTCCAGTTTTCCCCATTGACTAAATCCAGAAAACCTAGGGTCAGAAAAAACATATCCTAGAAGAAAACTACATAACAATGAAAAATTACTTATAGGATATATAATTTATGACACCTCACTTAATATATGATATTGTAGGTTGGTCATATGTTATTAAAATTCATATTTTATTCAAAAACAATATAATGGTTCGTGAAAAGTTTGTGAATTTCAAAAAAAAATATCCTTTGAGAGTGTCAAACCAGGTGTGTAGAAGGACCATTTTTCATATAAAAAATTACACCAATTCATATCTGTAACATATTTTCAGTGTCATTACTCTTAGGTACATAAATTCTAGATCTATATCCACTTTTAGTATACATACTGGTGTTTATTTCTTGGAAACCAATCTCTATATCCTTTACCCAAATTTCATGACATTTTACTATACATTCCCTTATCCTTAGAGACATCACAAGATATATTCTTTGAAAACCCCTAGGGATATCACTAAGGATTTCTAATCCTTGTTTTATAAAATTAACTAAATCATTCCTTTGATACCTACTATAGGGATGCAAGCTTATCATATGGATATTACATCATTTTTTTCAATGTTATGTTCATTACAAAAATACATTCATAAGCACCATAATAGTTTAGTGTATTTGGATACATGGAAAAAAGGTATTCTATCCTAGTTAAATATCTTCAATAACTCTCATAATTATATACACCATTAGTACTTCAATATAAAACCTTTATTCACCACCTAGGGAAAGGAAATATAAGAACGGGGTCAGCTCATGCGCTTAGTAAGGGTAAATTTAGTTAATGCGTAAACATAAAGTGAAAAAAAGTGTATGGAACATTATTATAACACTTTCAGATCATACCCTACAAATTAGATATCATATTAAATATTGGTAGTTCATAACACATAGATCATAATAGAATTAAGAGCAAAATTCATGAAATATTAACATAGGAATAAGATATGGAATTTATGGCACACACATTAATTTATTATTTTGTGAATTTTTATAAGTAGAAAAATATTCACTCATTATGTTTAAGATATGAAATTGGGTCACCCCATCAACTTATGGACATGAACAAAAATCCATGCATAACATTGTGAACATGTAATCAAGTTCATCCATAACCTGATGGACATAATATCAGGTCCCTATATAAAATAATGAATATGTAATCATGTACATTTGTAACATTGTGAGCCTCTAATATGGTTCGTTCCTAAAATCATAGACATGAAATCAGGTCCATGCATAATATTTTGATCATGTAACAAGTTTCACTCAAAAAAGTGTGAACATATAATCAGGTTCACACATAAACTAATGGACAGGAAACCAGATCCACACATAACCATGTGAACATGTAATCGGGTTCACTCTTAACATTTTGAAAATGAAATTATCTTCATGAATAACATATATAGTCATTATTTGTCCATCATCACCCATCCATTGGAGGGTGATATACATCCCACCAAAAGCTTAAATACATCATTCACACATGTGCAAAAAATGAAAACATTCATCACATAATGGCCCATAAAAGTCATT
Source organism: Viscum album (assembly GCA_963277665.1). Lineage (NCBI taxonomy): Eukaryota > Viridiplantae > Streptophyta > Magnoliopsida > Santalales > Viscaceae > Viscum > Viscum album. Next base: position 965,560,632 of record OY728155.1, read on the forward strand.
GGATTTATAAACATAAAATCATAACTCAAGAAATGAAATTAATGTAATAAACATTTCATCACATCATAACCAATGTAAAATAGATAGGTTTCATAACCATTTCATCAAATCATAACCCTTGAAAAAAAGTAAATTTAAAAAAACATATAACTTGTAGGAGAGAAACAACAGTCATAAGAATTATTCCTTTAAAACATAAACCATTTAAAAAATAATTTTAATATTAAAATTAGATTATTTCCTAAAATTGTTTTATTAATATCCACAGATATCATGTTTGATGGATAATAACGTGGAAAGATATTTTGATGACATTTCTTTATGAAAATGTCCTTTCTTCACTGAATAAATTTTTTTTGAAAAATAAAACCTTTTGAAATCCATTTCCTGTGAAAATACATTGAAGACATAGAAAGAAGCTTGAAAACCTTTTGGAAATATTTTCCCATGAAAAATTATAAAATATCTTGAAATCATTTTGAAAACCATTTTACTTGAAAACTTATAAATGAAACACCAAAACATTTTCAAAACTATTTTCATTGAAAATGGATTTTAAACTTATTAAGGAATCTTGGAGAAAAATAAAACATTTTTAAAATATTTTTTTTAAATAATATTTTGAGATTATTTAAAAACATTTTTGAAAACTTATTTTGGAAGCATGTTTTTTATTATAAATCATATTTCCAACCAAAGAGATGGATATGGACAGATTTTCATAAAAAACTTTCCTTAATTATCTTTAGTACCAAATAGTGGGTAAATGGTAATAATAAATGGCTATATCATGAATAAAAACAGTATAATTAATCACATTATTTTTATTGAGATATTAATCATAAGATTTCATAAAATTAGCGCAATAATTTACAATCTCAAAAAGTGATGAGATTGTTTCAATAAACCCTTATCACTTGATTACATGGGATCACACTCTCCATTTAATATAAGTAAATTAAATGAATCATAACATATCATTAATATAATTTGACTCAATATATAAAATTAAAAATGGATGTACAACAAACTTGAAAATAAATTCATAAGCATAACAAAACATGGGTCTCAAAGAAGGAAAATTGAGACAAAACTGATTTAGAAATTTTGTATCATTTGAAACTTAAAACCAATGAATGAAAGTTCATTAAAAAGATATTTAAATACCCATAAAAATAATAATAATATTCATATAATACATTCAGGGGTATTATAAAAACCATGAAAAAGGAAGGAGTTGTGAACATGGAATGTACATAACGAAAATAAAAAGTGACATGAAATCCCCTAATCTTGTTTTTTGGACTCTCTTCGTACTTTAAAAACCATACTGTATAATAAATTTTAGTTTATTATAAATATTATAAAAAATAATATTAAATATACTATGCTATTTTTTTATTAAGACCTTATATTACCCTCTTGTTTACAATCCAGTGTTAAGGTTTCACTTCGGGTAATATTCACATTGTTCTTCACATTTTTCTTAATTTGTTAATTATTTTGTCTTTATAATTATATCATGATTTCATGAATTTAATAAATGATATAAATATCATTTATATTAGTTATATTTATGTTATAGTAATCTATATAATATATAAGTATGAATTGGAATACACCATTCATGGGGATGGTAAGTCATACGTACACATGAACACCATTTCAATTTTTATTATCTTATTAAAAAAACAATAAAATTCAAATAAGTATCTATATTTATATATATATATATATATATATAATTATTAAATTATCATTATTATATCATATAAATCATATAATTTCACTCAATACATCTTTAATACATTCTATGTCATGTGTGAACGAATCACATCGCTTTGAGGGGGCGGTAGTCCACAATTCCTCAAACAAAATTATCTTCTATACGACAAATGGAATGGTAAAAAGGTATGTGTTTTAAAAGGAATAAATATGATAAAAAACATAATAAATATAATATATTAAATATATAAATATATTTTCCAACATAATTTCCCCTATGAGAGGAGGAAGAATAAAAATGAACATTCATTGTTTAGCGAGGCGGTTGTTTGTCATACACATAATATATATGATTATTACCCATTAGATGGATATGGGTGTTATTGTAGGTAAAAAAATAGCATAGAAACAACATATTTTAAGGAATATAGTATTTTTTTTATACAATCATGGAATAATGAGCATGAAGTGGGTGGAGAATGGAAATAAAAGAAAGGATCTTGAGAGAAGGTGTTATTCTTAGTTAGGTAACTCCTTTTGTTTTCTATCAAAATGATTCCTTGGATTTCATTCTAACAAAATTAAGGATTCAAGGAGTATGTTATGTTTGTTGGGAAGTGTATTGGGTAGATATTTTCTGAACCTAAGTGGTATTATATTTTTATGGATAGAAGAGACGTGGTGGACTTTTATAGGGAAGGGAAAGGACATCGTCGACATTTTTTAAAACAAGTTTGGTGTACCCATATTGTTACCTAAAAGTGACATGAAAAACTAGAAAAAACTCAAAAAATGAAGTTTTATAGTGGAATAATTTGCATTAAATGGTTGATTGAAAATCTTCAATGTTGTTTTGGGTTATAAATATAAGGTTCAGTACTTTGTGAGGCACATTTTTCTCTTAACACTTATAATTAATTTTAATCACCTTCACTAATCGTATTTATCAAAAAAATAAGATGACCTTATTAGTCATTTTAAATTATTTTGATTATAAATATATTTTCCATTTTTTCAAATTCTAATCATATAAGTGGTGTAAATTAAATTAAAATTAATCCCACTAGCAGGACGACACTTCGAGTTTTTAAATTAAAAATGACCAACTCTTTACTCTGTTTTTATACACAATTTCAATGTAAAATTGTTTAAAATGAGTTAAATTGGAATAATTTAAAAAACTATTATCTAATTAATCTTTGAAACCAAATTAAAATATAATTTATCCTTATAAATAAATAATATGAATAGTAATTTTTGAATTAAATTCATATATTTTTAACAATTCATCAAAAAATGAAGTTTCTCATAAAAATCCTAAAAATTTATCCCTAAGATAATTTCTAAATTATAAATTAAAAAATAAATTTTTTTATATTAAATTATATTTTAAATTTTTTATAAAATTAATTTTAATAATTTTTACAGAACAACATTAAAAGAAATTCACTTATGAAAATAGTATTTTTAAACATATATGGACATTACCAAAAATTATATCTGTCATTACAATTTTTATTATTTATATAAAAAATTATAAAAAACATTTAAAAATTATTTATTACTGTTCATATAACAATTTTTAATTTCTAGGTTCTATTAATCACATATAAATAATTATAACAATAAAATTATGTTTCATAGAAACTTGATATTTTGTGTAACATATACCATGTTCATGTACCGTGTAACATATGCCAGGCCTATTCCATGTTGAAGAACAGTTTGAATAACTGATTTAATATTATAAAAATATTTTCAATTATGTATAAAATGATAAGTATAAAATGATTAAATTTATTCACAATAAATATCTCACAAAATATGAAGGTGTTATAGTATAGAATCATGAAAAAATAATATATACCATGGTGTAAAAATATGAGATTATAAGATAGTGATAATGATATGTTTTGGAATTAAATAGGAATATGTCCCATGTATAAGTATAAAAACACAAAAAATATGCCATTTTTTCCCACAAAAACCATAATAACACATTAGATCAATCTAATTGTAACATGTACATGTAGAAAATAGTCGGTTCTGATTAGCTTCCATGTCTCATATATGTCATCTGATCATATATGAAATTCACTGAAATGTATTGGTGGGATTTATAATTATTGGCCGACATGCCACATAATGACATATTAATACTTTTCTGCCACATGGAAAAAATTATACATCCATTAAAATCAAAACATAATTGTCCCATTAGATAAATGGTGAATATTACATTTTCATTGGTTTTCATATATGATGTTGTGAAGATATATATCTGAAGATTCAAAAATAAATTCACATAAAACTTCCATATAATAAAATGAAAAATATATGATACACAAATGATATAGAATATTCAAAGAAGATATACCATCTACATAAATAATGTAAAATAGAATGTAAATAAAGTAAATAGTTTTTTAGACATTTTTATAATGTTTCCATAAAAACATATATATATATAATACACTATAAAAAATTGCAAAAGTTAATAAAAGACTACAGAACATTTAAATTCATAATAAAACATCCCAATAATATATATATGAAAACACACAATTCTACTATGGAAAAAAAATTCATTAAAAATTAGTAAATAGATCATTAATTGAAATAATTATATTTTAACATTTTTGTAATGCATTGAAATAATACACATCAGTGAAATGAACTGAAAATTTCATTTTAATAAATAAAAAATAAATATATAATCTATAAGAGTATATGCATTCAGGACATTCAAAATATGATAAATAAATTTTTTCTTGTGAATGAATATCAATATGGAAGTGAAATATCTAAAATTGATAGGATAAATTAACTTGAACAACATCATATTTTTAAGGTAATAATCAATCATATTTAAAATCATTATAAAGAAATATAAAATCTTTAAAAATTAGATGAAATATTATATGAGGTAGTGAATGGATTAAATATACCCAACATAGAAGGTTAAAGAAAAATAAGGTATAATATATCTCAACAAAATAATATTGATTCAAGAAACATTTTACCTTATATTTTGACATTCATGAGAATACTATAATTACCAATATGATAAAAATGTTTTTATTATTCTTCTATATAAAAAAATCATATATATTATTTTACATAATATCAATCATGTTTATTTTTTGTGACAAATTATTATCCATTCATATTCATTATTAATTATCATGTCTTAATTTTTTCATTTTTCCCACTCATGCTTTGATATAAAAATCTCTATGATTGAACATTATTTAAGTTCATAAAATATAGAATCATAATGGTATATATATATATATATATTATTAATATTTTTTGTTTTTTATTGATTTATGGAGTCCCATGATTATTTTATAAATTTCACAATTACTATTTTCAAACGGTTTTCTATAATTCATTTATTTTTGAATTCATTGATCATTAGAAATGATTTATTTTGATACTAAATATAATGTTTTATCATTCCATTAAATAATTTTATGCATATGTTAATGTTTTGAGCAATACCATCTATTTTTAATATTTAAATTGTTATAATCATCTGTGATGAAAATTTTATGGCATCATTTATGGAGGTTGTAAAACTAAGTCAATCATGTTCATGTTGTAAGGAATGAATGAATAATAATATTTTATTTTATTGTACTAATACCATTTTTATATAATTTTAATAATTTTCATTGAATGATTTTAAATAATTTAACTATATTTTGTAACACCCTGACAATTTATGACATATTTCTCTTAAAAAAATTAATTTCTTCGATACATTATGATACATACAATCCCAAATCTAAATAAACTATAATATAGTATATAATTTTTAAATTTCCATTAAATTGGAGGAATTAATAGAAACAAATACATTTTAAATTAATCTATACAAGTTTTATATAAATTATATTTTTTAATAAATATGTACTCACTTTTTAGTAAAGTCTTCATATGCTTCAAAGATACATTTTCCATTAAAATATATTATTTATTTCTCCTTATATGAAACAATTATTATTATTATATCCTATTTTTATAAAATTTATTTTATAAAATTATCTTTATTCTTGAAATCACCTTTTCAAAATTATATTAAAATAAATTTCTCATAATTTTCAAAAAATATTAATTTATTGATGTGTTGTGGAGAAAAATTAATTTAATTGAAAAATTATTTTTTAAAATAATTTACGTGGATCCATTTTTATAAACAATACTTTTAAATGTATAATTTGTTAAATTATATTATTTATAGGTAATTCGATTCTATTTTATGTGGGAATTTGTTATCAAAACCTTTATTACTTAAGAATTTATTTTTTTTAGATCTACTTCTCATCATGTTTTACATGTTCAGTTTAAAATTAAATACATTCACTTATGTGAAATGAATTTGGAAAAATTAAATCCACATTTTAAATGATCATGATTAATATTATTTAATATGTTCTACTTTATTTTTTGTCAAAATGAATTATAAAAAATAGTTAAAATTTTTTACGATGGCTAATGTTGTGTGAGTTTACTAAGAGATTAATCCAATAGATTAGGGTATGATGGATAATTAAACATGACTAAATTATGTTATGTAACTATATTTCATTATAATCCTATCCCAAATTTAAAAATATTTATATTTGGAATCATTTTCCTTGTAAATTATTTTGTCATATTATAATATTTTATGAACATCCAATTTTTCTATATCCCCCACTTATAAAAGGACACACCTCATTTCTCTTTTTTACACCACTATAATCCATATATATCATAAACAACCTACAAAATTATATTACCACCTTCCTTATACATGAATTATAAGTGCTTTTTTACGTACTCCAATGTTTGTATGAGGTGCAAATATTAACACCCTGAGATTTTATAAGATATATTCTTTTTAATTACTTTCATATCTTCTATCATATGCTATACCAAGATTATCTTTCCCTATATGAAACACCGTATTATCTTTCAGTATACGCAACACTAATTTTGGATTGTGTTACACACAATTTCAAGTTTGTTTGATAGAAGTTATTCTACGCAACATTGAGTGTGTATATATATAAATATATTCAATGTTTAAATGAAATATGGTTGGATTCTATTATATGAAACAACAAAGGAATCTTGCACTACACACAACCCTGACTTGTCTTGCATTACATGCATTCGCGACCTTCCACGATAGTGTGTGTTGTATGCAATATCGAGCTTCACTAAACGAGTAATTATTATAATATTATTATGAAAAAGCCGTTATGAAGTGTAATACCCACTTTTTGAAATTTTATAAATTTTATCTTTCAAAATGGACTTCATTTTTGGATTCGGAATATCGAAATTAGCCTGGGGTGATTTTTTGGTATTTTTCTAAAAACTTTCAATTTTTGATGAATACTGAAAATATTGGGTTACTAGTTAAAAACAGACTTTTTATTTAAATAATTATTTATTTTATTTAAATTTATTTTAGGTCAATATTGGTACATAATAACTATATATGTTCAATTTAATTCATTTGATTCATTTTATAATAATTTTAGATAGATAAAAATTTTATTTAATTTTTCACCGTCTTTTACCCACCTCCTAGGAGAATTTGAAAATTTAAATAAATCATAATTTTTCCACATCTGTGAGTGGAATTTAAAAAATCCAAGATACAAGGTTATAAAGAAGGAGTAAAATGTGTTTCAATAAGATAAAAATAATTTTTTTTGAATAGTAACGTTTTACTTTTATGTATCACGATAAAAAAGAAAATAGGGAAATTAAGGGTAAAATGATATTATTTTTACCCTAAAACTTGTCCTAATTCTATTGGATAAGTTTAATTCGACCAAAAACAACCTTAGGAATAAAATATGACCATTTAGGTTTACTTGGATTAGATTAGGACATTTATTATTAATTTATTTAAAGAACGGTTAAAATAGTTAAAATCAATGTTTAATAACTAAATAATTTTTAATATAGGGATATACAAAAGAAAAATTGGACTATAAATATTAATTAGGAATATAAAAATATTTCCTACATAATGGAATTTTATTTATAATTTTTAGACATTAAATAAATAAATTTATTTATGACACAATGATGACGCAATAATTACCCTATTTACGAAATATTAACATAATTGATGTTATAAATACACAAATAAATGTAATTTGAGACATTTTATGAATTAAACTAATTTTATAGGTTTATATGACATGTTATTATTGATTAAATTACCTTTTATATAACTAATCATGTTGTTATGATTTTCACAAAAATAAATTACCAAATAGTGTCAAAATTGACATAAAATAGTTTTTAAAACAAATATTATATTATTAATTGTTATTATATTCTTAAAAACATAATGTGCTTCCAAATTACTTATATAAGGTTATATTTGTTAATAATGAACCACTTCGTGTTAGTTTGGCTTGTTATAGTATGTTTATTAAGCATATAGTGTAAGCAAACAAGAAGACATGGTAAAAGATAAATTATTTAACTTAGAGTTAAATATAAATAATAAGGTTAATATAGTAACCTAAACTTCTCTAAAACCTATTGGTTGAGATTAATTCGACCGATCCCCACTTTATCATCAAAATATATCAATTTGGAGCTATTATAAACTGAATATGACTTTATTATAAAATAATATTTTAAGTGTTTCCAAAGGTGCCCCTCTCCTCCCTTATAAAAGGGAACCTCCTCCCTCTCCTTTTCACAACACTTTGAGCCTTTAATCTTGGCCAACTTCTACGCATTTCTCTTATCCACATCCCTAGAAACATTTTTCAGGTTCTTTTATTCTCAAAAGACCAACTCTAGTCCCTTAAGAGGAATCTTAAAGGAGGTGCATCGAAGAAGAGGTAATCTCTTCTACCGATTCTTTCAAGATTCTTTCTGCTTAGACTTCTTCTTCTATAGTTGTTTCATTATAAATTAATAACATCAGTATCAGTAATATAATTATACATTATTATAAATATTAAACAATCGTATTTCACATTCTATTAATCCTATGGAAAATGAAATCAACGCACCTGCGTACGTACGGAATACCGTCTCCACAATGTGGTGTAATTAGATTTTCCAACACCACCTTACTTGGATGGGTATAATGGTGTAATTAATAACTATATATGAGTATTATAATATCATAATGATTCTAGGATATTATATCATCCACTCCAATTCCATTCATAAATATGGTAACGATATCATTGCTCGTGTGTACGTACAGATTACTATCTCCGCGGCGGGATGAGATTCATTTCCCATGTTAACAATTCAAGAATGATTATAAAGTATATATAATATGTACTCAAGAAATATTAGACATAATAATGCTACTGGATTTATGTATATATGTATGTATGTCATCTACTTAATTCCATTCAAGTCAATAAGGAAATGAAAACAACGTTCATGCGTACGTACGGTCTACCGTCTCCATGAACAGTGTATTTCATTTCATTCTTATATCTATTATATATATATATATACAGAATATATATGATATATAAATCATGATTTACATTCTGGAAGTATTTAAATCATTATATAAGTAATAATAAAATCATTAACGACAAGTCCAAACACATACGATAAATGAAACGATTTTAACCAAAACACTCCTTTAACATGGAATTTACAAAAGAATAGGTAATATGAAGTTATAAGTGAACAAAATATGATATATTAACAAATAATATGATTCAATAATAATTCAATTACACTATTTAAATCATTATACATGAGGTTAAGAAACATAGGATGAATATCGGACATAAGGTATGGGATAACTCTTCCAATCTCGTTCTTATAAGAGATTGTTTATTCATAAGTATTTACTGGGGTTATATTTTTTATCCATGTACATAAAAAATGTTTTCCATAAACTGTTTAATATTCTTCCATTTATGTTTAAAGTCATGTTTACCCCTCTTTGACTTTTACATTGTGTTATGGAAGGAATCATTCTTTTGTTTACCATATGTGGTACTTTTTGACTTTTCAGATAAAAGTACGAGAAGAATGTTTTTTTAACTTATACAGCATGAACGGATTTTTACGGATTTATATCTCCTTATTTTCATGAAGATTACTCTACAATATTTCATTACTATTTTCAAAAAAATCTTTTTCTTTTAAAATTTTCATGGAATTTTGTGAAAAATGATTTTAAATAAGAAAAGATATTTTCCTCAAGAATTCATTTGAAGTGTTTTATCATAACTATTTTCCATCAATGATTACATTATTTAGCGTGTTTCTGTTTCAAGTATAATGTCTCTAATATTTACATAGTGTTATTTTTCTTATGATAAAATGATAACCATTTCTTTTATATGGATTATGATATGATGGGATTATGTTTATGAAACCCATTTTATTCATTGGGTTATTATGAATGATATATGTTTATTTTGTGGCACACGAAAGTATGATTTCATTATAAGATGGGTGGAACCTATATCTCCCTCCAATGAATTGGTTAAATATTTATATATCATGAGATAGACCTGGCTGGAACTGTAAGTTAATCTGGTTCAGTGTTATAGGACTAAAATGATGAGTGAACTATATTTAGAAAGGGACTTTGTCCACTAAGATGGTATTGGAAACAATGCCTTGGCTACTATGGAAATCATATCATGTGCTTATTGGTTACCAAAATTACATATTTTATTCCCATTCAATTCTATCCTGATTAATGTTTCATTATGATATATGCCTTACGTACTGCCAAAATTTATTTCACAACTCATGATTTTGATGTTTAAATATTATGTTCATGTTTATTTTAAGTTCAAATGTATATGATTTGTTTTATTTTCTCCATGCATACCCTTACTGAGCATTTTAGCTCACCATTTATATGTTTTCTTTTCCCCAGGATATAATAAAAGTTTTTATGTAAAAAAAGGTAAGATCATTATGGGAGATTTTGAAGATCTTTCACCAAGATTAGAAGATCATATTCCGAGTTTCCAATGACACTAAACTATTACGTTCATTTTTTGTCTGTTTTTGCTATGTGTTATGTATTTCATAAAAAGTAATGTAATTTCCATTTACATCAAGATTGGGTGTCTATAGTTGGTATCAGAGTAAAGGTTTAGTTAACATTTGGAAACTAGGATGTGAAAACATTAGTGAAATCCCTAGAGATATTTTTAATGTAGATCTAGGTATGTATCTGAGGTTAGGTATATGTATAGGTTACATTTCTAGAATTATGATAACAATCATGAATAACCTAGTATTAAACCAATTATGTTAGAGATTTAAAGTACTCCCTTTGATTATGTTGTTTCCCTAGCATGATTTTTTCCTCTCACACTATTCTTTGTGGGTTTTACAAAATGGCTGGAAATCGGAATATTTGTGTTAATAGAGAATATAATGGACAATGGAACGATATTCTTCATGATCATGCAAATGAAATGGGATTTTTAAGGTTAAAAATATTTATAATGCCTAATGAGAAATCTCGATATATGATCAATAATCTTAACTTTGGTAAGTTTCTTGACTCAGTTAATAATAGAAAGAAGGAGTTTCATGATGATCATAGAGGAAAGAAAGCTCAATTTTCCCCACTTGAATCATGTGGGATGATACATCAAGGAGAATGTTTCAAAGGATCTAGAAGATTCATTCGGTGTGGAAAATAATGACACAAATCGAGTAAGTGCAATGGAAAAGGTTCAGTTAACACCATGGAGAAGGATAATGGTATTTCTATGACATCAACAATGATTAAATGTTTTAAATGTGGAATGTATAAGAATTATGCAAACCAATTCCCTAAGGGAAAATCTCATGAAGAGAATCATCATTGTCATATGGGTAGTATTTATATCAATGATGATGAAGATACTACAAATGATATATGAGATGAAAGAAATGATGAAGCTCAATCAGTGGTTTAAGAAGGGAGTGGAATGATTGTATGTTTATTAAGAGTTATATTGTATAAGTAATTTAATGGTACTATGGAATAACGAATCTTGAATGGATTGTTACTCTATTTTCATTCCTTGAGTTTTTGAAAGTATATGATGAATAGTACCGGTAACCATGAAATGTTATTCAAATATTTTTGGAAGCTCGATGATATGTGCATAATGGAAGGATAAGGAGATAATGAGATGTTTGATAGTATTAATGAGCTCATTACTAGTATAAGGACAGAGTGATATCATGGCTTGAGTAGATAAAAATTTTGGGATTTTGGTATGTGGAAAGAGTTAACTTTTGACTGCATTCATGTTTTCACTAATGTTCAATGGGTATTCATTTTTCAAGAGAATAAATTATTAAGGTATTCCTATATTTGGAACGTGACCAAAAAAATATATCTTATATGGGAGATAAATGATGGTATTCACATGCCTGGTATATAACCTATCTATTAATCATTTTTTTATAATATGATATTGGACAGATGTATTTTGGATAAGAATAATGATTGGAATAGATTAAGATCGATATAAGATAGTATTGATTAAGGATAGAAATTTTTTTATTATTCCTGGAATGTTATAATTTTCTAGTATTAGAAAGAGGAAAACCTGAAGGACGGGCGACAACCTGTCGCATCGGACAAGGATGCGAGAATCGAACCCACAACCGATGTATGAGAGGCCTTTATCGCCTACCACTAGCCTACAAGAAGGGCCTGGTTATTATACATTAGTTTTTATTTATTAAGAGGTATGATATATGAAGTATAAGTCAATTTTAGGAACCATATACTATTAATCTCACTATAAATGGACTTATGTATATTTAAAAACTTTTTCTAACCTTTTGTTTGAGACAGATGTAATGACATATAATTTTATCGCATGATCTGCTAACACTTCACAAATGAAAAAATCAACTTCATTTCTTTAAGAGATTTTGTGGAAATAGTTCAAGCCATGAACAACGGTGAGATTGTACCAAAATCAAGTAAGTAGTTCTTTTAATTCTGCAATTCATAAATGATCATGAAAACTAAAAATGTTGTCCTAGTACCCTTATATCCGATGAATCAGATGGTACCATAAATCATCACACACTTATGGATTTGTGATTGTTGGACTTTTAATATTCATGTTCTCTACCACTCTCCATCAGAACTTGATGGTTATATTTCTCTTCCATAACCATATTTTTAACTATGTTTTTCCATTGGGAAACCTAGTATTGAGTTACATTGGGTGACCGTTATGACTCTAACATTCCTTTTTAAAATGAAGTTTCAATATTCCTTTTTACGATGTGTGTTTTTATTAAAGAAAAATTCATGTAGTAAACTATTTATAACCTCGACGAATTTCGTGGGTGAAATTCATTTTAAGGGGGGTAGAATATAACACCCCGCGATTTTATAAGATTTATTATATTTAATTTCTTTCATATCTTATGTCATATGCTACACCAAGACTATCTTGCGCTATACGCAACACCGTATTAGCTTACAGTATACACAACACTAATCATGGATTGTGTTACACAAAATTTCATGTTTGTTTGATAGAAGTTATTCTACACAACATTGAGTGTGTATATATATATATATATATTCAATATATAAATGAAATATGGATGGATTATATTATGCCCAAAAATAAAGGAATCGTTTACTACATGCAACCCTGACTTGGATTGCATTACACACAATCGTGACATTGCACGATAGCATGTGTTGTACACAATACCGAGTTTCACTAAATAAGATATTATTATAATATTATTGTGAACTAGCCGTTATGAATAGTAATACCAACCTTTAGAAATTTTATAAATTTTATCATTAAAAATGGACTTCATTTTTGGTTTTGGAATATTGAAATTATCCTAGGGTGAATTTTTGGTATTTTTCTAAAAACATTCAATTTTTTATGAATAGTGAAAGCATTGGGTTACTATTTAAAAACCAAATTTTTATTTAAATAATTATTTATTTTATTTAAATTTTTTTTATGTAAAAATTGGTACATAATAAATATATATGTTCAATGTAATTCATTGGTGTCATTTTATAATAATTATAGATATATAAAAATTTTATTGAAGTTTTCACCGTCTTTTACCCACCTCCTATGAGAATTTAAAAATATCCAGAAAACATAATTTACCACTTCTGTGAGTGGAATTTTGAAAATCCAAAAGACACGGTTAATATGAAGGAGTAAAATGTGGGTTAGTAAGATAAAAATAATTTTTGGTGAATAGTAGCTTTTTACTTTTATTTACCATGGTTAAAAGTAAATATGGTAATTAAGGTTAAAAATGATATTATTTTTACCCTAACACATGTTATAATTCTTTTGGATAAGTGTAATTCGACAAAAAACAACCTTAGGAATAAAATATATGCATTTAGCTCCACTTGGATTAGATTAGGACATTTATTATTATTTTATTTAAAGAAGGGTTAAAATAGTTAAAATCCATGTTTAATAAGTATATCATTTTTAATATAGGGTTATAAAAAAGATAAATCAGACTATAAATATTAATTAAAAATCTAAAATGTTTTCCTACATAATGGTATTTTATTTATAATTTTTAGACATTAATTAATTTAATTTATCTATGACACAATGATGATGCAGTAATTACCTTATTAATGAAATATTAACATAACTGATGTTATAAATACCCAAATAAATGTAATTTGAGACTTTTTAATAATTACACAAATTTTATTGGTTAATATGACATGATATTATTGAATAAATTTACTTTTTTCGAACTAATCATGTTGTTATGATTATCACAAAAATAAATTACCAAATAGTGTCAAAATTGACATAAAATAGTTTTTTAAAAACATATTATATTATTAATTGTTATTATATTAATAAAGATCTAAGGTTCGGCCAAATGAAATAGATAAGGTTATATATATTAATATTTACCCACTTGGGGTTTGTTTGTCTTGTTATAGTAAGTTTATTAACCATATAGTGTAAGAAAACAAGAAGACACGGTAAAAGTTAAATTATTTAACTTAGAGTTAAATCTAAATGATAAGGTTAAAATAGTTACCTAAACATGTATAAAACCTATTTGATGAGAGTATTTATACCCATAACCATTTTATATTCTAAATAAATTAATTTAGAGCTATTATAAACCTAATATGACTTTATTATAAAATAATATTTTATGTTTTTCCAAATGTGCCTATCTCCTCCCTTATAAAAGGGCACCTCCTCCCTCTCCTATTCACAACACTTTGAGCCTCTAAGATCTACCAAACCTTTAAAATTTCTCTTCTCCGCTTCCCTAGAAACATTTTCGAGGTTCTGGTCTTTTCAAAAGACCAACTCTAGTTCCTTAAGAGGAAGCTTAAAGGAGGTGCATCGAAGAAGTGGTAATCTCTTCTACCGATTCTTTCATGTTTTTTTCTACATCAACTTCTTCTTATTTAGTTGTTTCATTATAAAGTAATAAAATCAGTATCAATAATATACTGATATGTTATTATAAATATGAAACAACTCTATTTCAACTTCTATCCATCCTACAGAAAACGAAATCACTGAGCGTGCGTACGTACGGAATACCGTCTCCACGCCGTGGTGTAATCTGTTTTTCAACCACAACCCTACTTGGATAGGTATAATGGTGTAATGAATAACTAATATGATTATTATAAAATCATACTGATTATAAGATATTATATCATCCACTCCAATTCCATTCAATAAATATGGTAACGATATCATCGCTCATGCGTACGTACGGAATACCGTCTCCATGACGCGATGAGATTCATTTTCCATGTTAACAATTCATGACTGATTATAAAGTATATGTAATAAGTAATCATGAAATATATGACATAATAATGCTACTATATTTGTGTATATATTTATGTATTTCATCTACTTAATTCCATTCAATTCAATAAGGAAAGGAAAACAGCGTTCATGCATATATACAGTCTACCGTCTCCATGAACTGTGCATTTCATTTCATTTATCTATCTATTATATATATATATATATATTGAATATATATGATATATAAATCATGATTTACATTCTTGAAGTAAGTACATCATTATATAGGTAATAATAATATCAAGAACCACAATTCCAAACATGTACGATAAATGAAACGATTTTACCCAAAACACTGCTTTAACATGGAATTTACAAAAGAACGGGTAATATATTGTTATTAGAGAACTATATATGATATCATAACAATTAATATGAATCTGAAATAATTAAATGACATTATTTAAATCATTATACAGTAGGTTCTGATACATACAAATCATATCAAACATAAGGTAAGGGATAACTATTCCAATCTCGTTCTTATCAGAGATTGTTTATTCATAAGTATTTACTGGGGATATATTTTTCATCCATGTCCATAAATAATTTTTTTCATAAATTTTTTAATATTCTTCCATGTTTTTTTAATGTCCTTTTTACCCCTATTTGAATTTTACTTTGGGTTATGGAAGGAATCTTTTTTTTGTTTACCATATGTTGTAATTTTTGACTTTTCTGTTAAAAGTATGAGAAGAATGTTTTTTTAACTTATACATCATGAACGGATTGTTACAGTTTTATAATGCCTTATTTTCATGAAGCTAACTCTACAATATTTCATTAATATTTTCAAAAAAAACTTTTCTTTTAAAAATGGCATGGCATTTTGTGAAAAGAAAATGATTTTGAATAAGAAAGGATATTTTCCTCAAGAATTCATTTCAACTGTTTTATCAAAACTATATTCCATATAAGATGACATTATTTAGCATGTTTATGTTTCAAGTATAATGTCTCTATTATTTACAGGTGTGTTATTTTTCTTATGATTAAATGACATCCATTTCTTTTATATGGATTATGTTATGATGGGATTATGTTTATGAAACCCAATTTATTCGTTGGGTTATTATGAATGATGTATGCTTATTTTGTGCCACACGAATGAATAATTTCACTATAAGATGGGTAGGACCTATATATCCACCCAATGAATTGGGTAATGATTTATATCTCATGATATAAACATGGATGTAACGTAAAGTTAATACGGTTCAGTGTTACAGGACTGAAATGAGGAGTGAACTCGGTTCAGAAAGAGACTTTGTCCACTAAGATGGTCATGGCAGCAATGCGTTGGCTACTATGGAAATAATATTATGTGATTAATGGTTTCGACAATTACATGTTTGATTCCCATTCTATTTTATCATGATTAATGTTTCTTTATGATCTTTGACTTACGTACTCCAATGTTTTATGTCATTGCTCATGATTTTGGTGTTTAAACATTATGTTCATTGTTTTTTTTAGGTTCAAGTGTATATGATTAGTTTTATTTTCTCCATGCTTACCCTTACTGAGCATTTGAGATCACCCTTTATATGTTTTCTTTTCCCTAGGATATAAAGACAAATTTTAGGTAAAAAAAGGGAAGATCTTTATGGGATATATTAAAGATCTTTAACCAAGATTAAAAGATTATATTCCGAGTTTCCAAAGACACTAAACTATTACGGTCATTTGGTGTAGGTTTTTGTTAAGTATTATGTATTCTGCAAAAAGTAATGTAATTTCCATGTACGTCAAGATTGGGTCTCTACACAAATAATTTTTTTCATGTATATTTACGGCCTAATGTGAGTACCCTTTGAGATCATGATGGTACTAGGGGGGGCAGGACATGTTCAGAGCATGAAACCTGACTCTTGGAGGAAACTATTTTGGTCATAGGGTTAGTAGTAATCATAAGGCTTTTGTTACATGGTTTAATGAAATCATGTAGAGCATAATAGTGGGCTCGAGGAACCCCAATAGTTTTTCAAATCGTGCAGATAGAGGCACAAAATCATGTTGTGGCCTATCAAATTTTTGATAGTGGGATGGGGCATGGTTTCCCAAGGTTAGGTAAAATGTTCAATAAAACCATGCAAGGTTCCCCTATTTATAGTTGTGGTCACATAGTTAGTGAACGATTTGGCCAATCCTATGGCCAAACTGTGTAGCCCAAGAATATTTTTGGGAAATTACCAATTTTCCATTAATTAATGTTATAACCTAATTATCTATTTTTTTCATCCTTCTGAAAACA
This sequence comes from Viscum album, assembly GCA_963277665.1. NCBI lineage: Eukaryota > Viridiplantae > Streptophyta > Magnoliopsida > Santalales > Viscaceae > Viscum > Viscum album. Next base: position 965,578,458 of record OY728155.1, read on the forward strand.
GCTAAAACATGAGGAAGGTCCCTTGGAATCCAATATTATAATCTTCTATCGTTTCTTTGTCTGAACATGTAATCAAGCCCTATTAGACTCGTTGGATCCATGTCTGTGAGTACTCAATTCCGTATGTGTCATTATTTTTTTATCTTGGTATTGGTTGTTCTATATAGGTTCAATATAATTATCAAATTTTTTAGTGTTTTCAACTGTTCGTAGTTTTTCTCCCAATCTGAGTCAAATTAGAAGCTGATACCCGATGATAATTCTATTATTGACTTATGGTAGGTAGTCTATACATTTCACATTTGGATTGGTGATTTATTAGGGTATTTACTATTGTCCACCTACAAGACATTCAATCATGGCTCCAAAAATAAATTTAATAGTTAAATTAAATTAAATAGAATAGGTTAGGGATTCCCTTTAGTTCCATTGAGATTCATTATTGGTCATCTCCCCAACCAAGGCCACCCATGGGGTGTTCCATATAAATGTCAAATACTTATTCCTTTTCTGAACAATCCATTTGGTGAGTTAGTGCTTTCCTTGTTAGAGGAAGCCTTTTATTAAATGAATTGAATATAATTGGTTGAATAAAATATGGTTTTACTCATTTACATGTTGACTCTTTTATTTGAATGGATTATATATAACGTGAATTACTTCCATGGATTATTTAGAAATTTTTAAAATGAGTGGGTAAAATCATGAAATATGTTTGACTATGAAATTGTATAAGAGTTGGTAAAATCATGGATTCAAATAGATATAAAGATGAATGATAAATTTTCATGTAGGAATCTATATGAGTTATATTCTATGGGTCATGGAAATGGTACAAAATTTTTTGGACCTATATTTTCCTTGGATTATGATTCTATGGGATTCCTTGGGACTTCATACCCGGTGGATATGGTGTATTAGGGATCGTAGTGGACATAGTCTGGTGACATTCTCCTTGGAACCCATTCCAAGCATAACTATGATTCTATCAAGATGCTCCTCAGACTCTACGAGGATGTCTTGGTCAATTATATCTTGGATCTAGCCATGAGGGATATGACATTAATGATTATACAGAGTTTTCATGGTAAATATGACGCTAATTTCTATACAACTCGATTGTGGTTGATATGGTATTATAGTTTGCACAGATTGGTTGTGGATTATATGATATATTGTGTATAAATCATAGTCATGGATTTTTTTTACTAATTCCGTCTTATAAGAGATTCACCCATGTATTTCAGGGATCCATGTTGGGTATACATTATAACTTGTTTTGATGTATATATTTTCAATGGCCACATTACTTTTGGTTACTTCTCACTATGATATATATTACACTCTATCTAGCTTATATTTCTTTGCTAGGATTTTCTATAGACCATTGTGTGATTAACATCTGGGATTTCATATAACACCAATTTTTGTCCACCGTTGGGTACTCAAACAGACGATATGGGTATAGTTAGGGACCAGGGATAGAACACACAACATGATGTATGACTTTGTGCCATGGTTACGATCATGGGAGCATGAAAATGATCTGAGGCTTGAAATCCTATATCAAGATAGTTCTTTTGTTATTTTTTGTGTTTTGGTTCATGTATTGTACAGATTCCTTATATACCTATTTTTTTATGATTTATATACACATGACATGATCATAATTCTTCAGGGGATTCCTTTTATAGTTGTTATCTATTTCAATTATTTACCTATTTTATAATTGATTTACAATTAATTCTATTTGATCTATATGACTATTGTTGTTTCTATACACTCTGATTAGAGGGAGTATTCTTCACATAGATATACCATATGTCATTTCTACGAGTCTTCATCCTCTATTGTTTGGGGATATGTTCTTGAGGTCATGTTTCCAACCAAGCTCGGGGCACTGTTTAGTGGAATCCGAGTCTAGTCCATTACAAAGTGGTATCATATGTGGGTTTTATTTTATACATTAATATTTTTGATATAATAAAAAGGGATTGGTAGGTGTTGGAATATTTTAATGATCTATTCCTAGGAATAGTTTACCCATGTACTAGAAAAATACAAATTTCATTGAATGAAAATTACTATTTTTTGGATTTTTTTTATTAAAGATGACTTGATTCAACCATTGGTTGATGCAGTTGAATTGATATATTATCATTTATATGCTTTTGGGTTCTTTTTTTCTTCAAATAAATGATATGAGTTTGTTCCATCTTAGGCATCATTTTAGGCACATTATTCGATTCACATGCCATTAATAATGCCATTCCATATATGATTAATTTATTGTTTCCATAATGTTGTGATAATATTTTTAATAGATTTGCCTATTGTTATGTGTGTTGATCAATGTAGTAGATTGAAAAAAATTATTGGTACATAGATTTTCAGTTGTAATTTAAGATGTTTTTCTTGATTATGTTGCAAGAAGCGTACTAAGAAGCCAATTGAGGTACATTGAGTCATGGTCCCTAAGTCATATAGACTGGAATGTGTTATGGTGTGGATTAGTTGGACCCAATATTTTAATTCATGAGGATTATGAGACCTTAGGGATTTGAAAGTGACACACCATTTAATTTAACCATTTAAATGAAATGGAAAATTAATATATTAATGAAATGGAAAATTGAAATGAGAAATAGATAACTTGACCCAGTTTTTGAGTGGACAAAGTGTAGTGTCTCTAGTGACTTTTTGAACTATTTCATTTAATATAGTCTTGTATTTTGAACCAGGATTTGTGGTATGACCAATATATATGAATTTTTCTGACCTATAATATGCTTTTCATCTATGAACCTTTATATAATTATTTTCTAAGGTATAAGTTTTAAATTGATGAGACATGCCACCAAAAAGACCTCTAGTGGTACACTTGGAGGGTGGAGATGACCATGCTTTAGAGGTGGTGTTTCATAGGCTACTGATGGATCCACCTTTGTTTACATCGGAAAAATCATTAGTTTTATTTGACATAAGGTGTTGAGTCACAATTACGTGAGATGTTTTTTCACATTATGTGACCTTTTAGGGATCACAATACCCTTCCTTGTCTAAAGATGAGCTAACATGTGTGTTCCAACATAAGAATCCCTCCAAATTTAAGGATATGGAAGTCTATAGTCTAATGATATGTGCATTCATACTACTCTATTGATCTTGAATCATCGGGAGACACCTCCGGAGAGGAGAGTTATTATCATTACATATATGATGCATCAAGTAGCAGTGAACTAGTGGGATGTATTGAACCAGGATAACAAGATGACATGTATATTTTGTGGTGATTTCCAAACCAAGTTCTATGACTACCTTTACTATGATATGATGAGGGAAGACCGTGCTACAGAGTCCATTCATCTAGAGAATGGATTTATGATAGTTATGGAGTATTCTACATTATTTATATAACCTTAATGTTGTAAACCTATGTACCTTGTAGATGATTTATTGAGAGATATATGGTTTGGGGCAGGTCTCAGACTTTCTGTTTGATCTCAGTTCAACTTGTTCAGGTTGATGATTAAAAAATAAAATAGTTAATTAGTTGATAATTAAAGAGGGGAACCTGAGGTAAGATAGGGGTCTATAGAATAGTATTGGAGTTTCTTGACCTAGTGGATTAGAGTCTTAAAGAATTACGCATCATTTTTATTCTTCCTAGGAGATGTGTATGAGCCTTGCTACTGGTGATGATAGTGCAATTTTCTTCCACCGGTGTGGCATATGGGGACACACGATGAAACAATGTTGTCATAACCCATCCAGGTGCCAGTATAGTAGTATGATATATCACAATAAATGATTCTATAGGACCTACCCTCCAGAAGTTAGTAGTATGGGTTCATCTTAGAAACTAGAATTAGGGGCATGATTCAGAGCTCCATGACATGCAGGGAGCTATAGAAATATTGGTCGATCAATACAATGTGGGTGTGGTCATGAATGAGGTCTACAAACACTAATTATACTAAGATAGAATATTTTTCCTACTATATGTGGTGAGGTTGTTTCATATGGTTATGGATTAAGTCAGAAATATTTTCTACAGTATACCCCTAAAGATTATAGCACTAAAATTTCTATAGTAATAGGTATGATCTTAGTATCTTGAACTCTTATATCTAACCTTTTTGACATATGTATATCATAACATTTTACATCTTTACCTATTATGGAGAACCTTGGCCTCATGATTTTGTTTTATGATGGAGTTATGACACATGAAATTATATTGGGGATTAGAATAGAGTATTTAATTCAGTGTAAAGAGTTCCCCTTATGGTTAGTGGGTGTCACTTCATATGGAATATTTTTTCCATTAAGATGACTATGTTTTAAATCATACATATGATGGATTGGTTATTGTATTATTCATCCAATGTTGAATTCTAACACCATATGGTGACGTTCAAATCTCCAGAATGTATAGTTTATACTCATAAGGGTGAATATGGTTTCCAAGAGATTTGAGACAGGCCAAAGCATCATGGGATGGGTATGATGATAGATGAGATTTCTAGTTTGTGTCTAGATGAATAAGGATCATCTCAAAAGGTCTTTCATCTTGTGGTTTATCCTTTCAAGGATGTTTTCCCCAGAATCAATTCTAGTTTACATCTTGAGAGTTATGTGGAGTTCTCTAGTGACCTAGATCTAGAAGTTTTCACTAGTATCCATTCCTCCTTATATGATGGGTATGATAGAGTTTCAGGATGTCAAGATGAATATAGGGGATTTAGAGGCAAAAGGGTTTATACGAACCTGTTCTTCTCTCTGGGGTTCTCACATCCATTTTCTTAAAAATGTGAATTGTACCCTTTGACTTTACACAAACTACCAAAAATTAAACTACATAATAGTTAAGAATAAACATCCCTTTCCATAGATAGATGACATGTTTGATCATCTTTGAGGAAATAGGGTGTTCTCAAAAATTATTTGATCTTGGGATATCACTAGGTACATGTTCGACCAACAAACATACATCAACCAACTTTTTGTATTAGGTATATTCTATACGAGTATACTATTATATTTTTTGGACTTATGAAGGCACTAGTTATTTTCATTGTGCTGCTGAATGGGATTTTCCATCCTTATTATGATTCATTTATGGTGGTTTTTGTGAAAAAATTTCTTAGTTAATTATCACAATCTATATGACCATTCCAAAAAATTTGATATCATTATGGAAAAACTATGTGATATATAGTAATATACTAATCTCGAAAAGTGCCAATTCTAATGGATATGACACAGTTTCTAACTTATTATATCTTAGATATAGGTGTATCAGTTGACCCAATGAAGGTAAGAGATCTATTTTACATGGAGAAACCAATAACATCTTTGATATATGGAGTTTTTTAAGGATGGTTGGCTATTTTAGACAGTTCATCTAACACATATCACATCTACTAGTGCCACTTATGGGCTTCACTAAGAAGGGTGTAATTTTATTATGGATAGATACTAATGAGATAGCCTTATATGAACTTAAATGGTGACTAATATTAGCACCATTCATGATTCTTCTAGTGTAGGGTAGAACCTACATTCTTTATTATGACAATTCAGGTATCGGTCTTGGATATGTGCTCATACAGGGAGATAAAGTTGTAGTGTATGGGTCTCAACATCTATGGTCACAAGATAGGAACCACATGAAGTTTGATATGGAGTGATCTATAATTGTTTATGCTTTGTACAATTGGAGACACAACATACTAAGATAGAATTTTGTGGTGTACACTGATCCCAAAATCCTCAAGTAAAAAAATTTATATTGTGTAGTTTGAATTTGAAGCAGCGTAGGTTGGTTGAATACCTATGGTATTTCAAATTTGATCTTTACTACACTCTTGGGAAGGGAATTGCATTTTTTGATGCACTAATTAGAAAAACATGGATAAAGGTAGTTCAGTAGGTCAGTAGTGAGTGTCAACTTATGTCTTTGATTTGTGATATGTACTTATAGGTGTAAGACAATCCGGGGGGATAAATTCATTCATCCATTGTTGTGACCTCTACCCTACTAGATAGAGTAATGATATGGTAACTATTAGATTCATATGGACTAGTCATGTGGGAGAGTGCATCGGGTGATAACCCACATCTTTGTTTTTTGGATGTGAGGATTTTATCTTGAATATCCATAGCTTTATGTGGGATCCATTCGTCATATATGAGGTGATGATGTGGGAGTTTCATGCCTCAGTTCGGGAATTGCATCCCAACATTACCAGGACATGTTATAACTCATAGAAGTAGTACTGGTGGTTTGGTATAAAATGTAAGGAGACTAGTTATGTTATTTGATGTTCCGGCTATCATTCAGTGAAGGAGAAACATCAATGACCAACTATAATTTTACTAATGTTACCTATTACTGATTGGAACTGGGATGATGTTGTGATAGACTACACGGGCGGTTGGCCTAGGTCTCTTTGAGGTAGTGGTACTGTGTGGGTTGTTTTTTATACACACTTGAAGGTTTCTCATTTCTTACAGATTAATGAAGAAATTGGTGTGGATGATCTTGGGAAATTTTATATCCATGATATAGTATGACTTCATGGGGTATCACACACTATAATTTTAGATAGGGATTCGTAGTTTATATCTTATTTAAAGAAGATCTTATAGAGGTCATTTGGTACAGAAGTCCTTCTGAGCATATAATACCACCCACGGTCTGATGCCTTGTAAGAGCACTTGATATAGGTTATTTAGGGAATGGTTCAAGCATAAGTCCTATATTTTGGGGTATATTTGGGGAGGTATATACCATTAGTTGTTTTAACCACCAATAATAGAAATCAGGAAATGATTAAAATGGTACCTTTTGAGGTTTTTATAGTAGTCCATGCTGATCACCCCTGTACTGGTAAGATGTAAGTGGGGAAACATTAATAGGATAGTATATCATGCAATATACTTTTGAGAAAGTAATGTTGATTAGTAAGTGGATGAATACTGCACAATATCGATAGTGATCCTATGATGATTTCCATAAAAAACTTAAATAGTTTGAGGTTGGGGATCATGTCTTTTTACATATCCCACTAAGGCTAGGATATAGGGGGATCCGGATATGGGGTACGTTTTCAATACGTTATCTCAAGATGGTCATGATTCTAGAGAGAGTCGGGACAGTAGATTATCTATGGAATTTACTTCAATGGTATCAGGCTATTCATGAATTTTTCCATATATATCATCTTTTCTATTATTATTAATACATGTATCACGTTTTTACATCTTGAGGAGGTGGAGTTACAGGTGGTGCATCCCTTTTTGAGCATCCTATTTTATAGATGATAGGAGCATGAATGTTCCCTAAGACTAGTCAATTCCTCTATTATAAATTATAATGTATCATGGTTGTTTATAGGAGGAGATGTTGGAGTGGGATGCCAATGTATATACACAATGGATAGATTTATTCTCAGATGAATCTTGAACAACCTTGAGTGAAAAATTCAAGGATTAATTTCTTTATGTGGGAAGATTGCAGGGGAAACAATTTTATATGAAGTACTGATCTTTTTTTGTTTAAATTATTTCCTATAACCTAATTTGAATACCTATTGATTTCATGGGGTATAAAGGGTGTCTGGGGATTTTTTAGAGCCTGTAACTTGACCCTTAGAGGAAAATAGTTAGGCCGCATGGTTAGTAGTAAACATCTATCACAACCCACATAGTTTAATGAAATCATTCAAAGATGGAAATTGGAATTAAGGATCCCACATGATTTTTCAAATTGTGGGGATGGAGGTTTATGCCCATGCGGTGGACATTTCATTTTTTTACTGTGGAATGTGTCATAGTTTTTACATGATTAGGAAACCAGTGTGTGAATAACATGTGAGGTACCCCACCATACAGATGTGGGTTTAGAATTGGTGCATATTTTATCCATCTGTGAGGCCTACAATTTTTTTTAAATAACCAATTTTCCATTAATTAATGTCAACACCTAGATTTTTATTCTTTTCATCCTCCAAGTAGAAGTTCAAGTGTGTGGATGTTCCCTTAGAATCCAATAATTGTAGTTACTACAATTTCTTCATCTAGACATGGAATCAAGCATCGTTGGCCCATTGGATCTATGTCAGTGAGTAATCAGTTCCTATTATTCCATTCTTCACTTTTCGTGGTATCATATGCACTATTTATTTGAATGTATATTTTCCCAATTTTCTGTATTTTCATCCATTCATAATTTTTCTCCTAAACTGGGTCAAATTTGATTATGATATTGGATTAGAACTATACTACAAAAATATTTGTGGTGGTATTTATTTTTATTGTTTGAATTAGTGATTTTTTAGACTTATTTTTATTCTTCAATTTATCCTACTTTCTATAAAGGCCTCTAAAATAAGTTGAATAATTAAATTAAATTAAATTAAATTAAATGGAACATATTAGGGATTACCTTTAGTTCCTTTCATATGTGTTCAATTTTTTTCCATAATGAATTCCACCCATGGGGTGTGCCTTATTAATTTCTTATACCTCAACCTTTGTTGAACCACCCATGGGGTGTTTTAGTGCATTCCTGGATAGTAGAATCCTATTGATAAATTAATTTTAACGAAGTGGTTGAATAGAATCTGATTTGAAACTTTTTCAGGTTTATGATTCTTTATGAATGGTTTATATGGAACTTTAATTACTTTAATGGATTATTTAGAAATTATGGAAATGAGTGGATTAACTCAGGAAATGTGTTTGACAAGAAATTTATATATGAGTGGGTAAAATAAAGGTTTGAAATGAAAAATGATTAGAATTATGAATTTTTACATTGGACTCTATGGGTGTCCAATTACATAGGTCATGGAAATGGTATAGAGTGCCTGGGAACTGTATTGTAGCATCCCTGACCTGAATAGCCACCCAAAAGGTGCTTTTGATCTAGGCACCACTAGCCTTAGGTGCACCTCCACAAACTCTAAAGGATTGCAACAAGCAGTGAGGGTGTAAAAAGTTATAGTGGGGAGGCTATAAATTCTAATAAAGATAATATATTGGTCTGAGTAATAATATATAGAATACATTGGAATAAATTAGACTCAATGGGCTCAAACCAAACCAGCCAATGGAATAATCATAGTCAATAATAATAAACAGTGGAATAAATAATTAAAGAAATATACCATAACATAAATAAAAAGAATAATAGGAAAAAAACCACCTATAGAAACTAATAAAAAAACATGGATGTCAAAATAGGTTGTACATACAAGTATATAATAGGAAATATCCAATGATCAACTAGTACAAGTTATACATATATTGCATGATGATACAATACATAACAAAAGGAAACTAAAATATAAATCTACAACTAAGCACCACCTCATGGTTAACTTCCAATATCCAATGTCAATTGCACAATGATATAGCTATGGAGGTTGATCTATTACCAAAACAAATGTTCATAATGTCTACACGCATCCCGAAGGACCTGTGAAAGTTGTGAGATGAATAGTAGTATGGTACTGGAAGATGGTGTGTAACTAGAATATGCGTTTAAGCATTCGTGATCATATAATTTAATGAAAAGTAGATCTATGAATTTTAAAACAAATACGAACTCCACTAGTGATCAACAGTGACTAGGTATGTGTCACCTGCATCGGTCATCACTGGAAGTCTGTATAGGAGAAGGTCCTTGGACTATGGCCCACTATACCTCTGATATCCTATCCCAGGTGAACCCCCAGGTTCCACCTCAATAGTTAAGCAACACCACATTCTTCCTGACACCTTGGGCCTCATCAGGTACCGACTTCCCGAAAGCTCACCCAAATAAATCACTTATCCCTTAAACCCATGCTCACAAGGTCCCATTAGCCCGTTAATGAAATCCATAGGCATAGTGATCCTTGTCACAAAATAATATACACCTTCATATCAAAGCTTAACATCCTAAAATACAGATATTCCCATCCTCAAATATAATTCTAGGCCCATTTGGTCTATCCCAACAAGCCTCAGCCCCCCAACCATCATCCTCAACTCTGACATTTGAAGGCGAGGAACCTTCCACATAAATTTCAATAGTAAGAAACCCCAATAAAAAATCACCTAAACTTCAACTATAGCAGGCTCTGACCAAATGATTAATTAAAAATACCTCATCAATGGAGTCATCTTATGTTCACATGGCTCAAATCAGAACATTGGACAACATTGGTGAGAATTAATCACCAATATAAATCATAATCCACATGAATCATCGCCTCATTCCCTTGGGACCATGTTGCTCAAAATTTGACGGCCTTTCCTTTCTAATATCATGGGATATTCCAAACCATACAGCCTTTCCACCTCAATCTGACGTCCACAATGCCCAATTCTATGTTCAAAACCACTCAACCAAATTAGGCAAAGCTCAACCAGATGATCTCATCTCCTCAATATCGATGATCATGTCATCCCAATTCCTCAGGATGAGCCCATAAAAACCCCTTTGGTCTATAAATATTATCACATACATCTCATTCATTTCACATATATAATTCAAATAATCAATTCAATTTAGAATATTGAATTGAATAATACAATTTAAATAAGCAATTAAATTTAAAAGAATTAATTTTCAAATCCAAAAAACTATAAAAATAAAATATTGATGTCTTGAATGCCAAAAATTCAAATAAAATATATAATTAAATTTAAAAAACATTAATTGAGTTAATCAACACTATAAAATTCACCCAAGGAGAGATAACCTATAACCTGACCTTTATCGTATAAATAATGTAAGGGAATTCCCAATGTCCTCCCACAAGGCATCCAGTCGATTAATTTGGAATAAAACGGGTTCTCTCTCAATTACCCAGAGGTATGAAAAATTACACACCACCTAAAGGATCCAAAAAACATAAATTTTGGTATGCACCACCCACATTGGAACTGTAGACATATGAACATCTGATACCAATCTGTTATTCAAAGCGGATTGGCATAGATTTTATTTTCCATCCAACACCCTGGAAATAAGGCAAAACATCTAAAATGGATTTAGCGCTCTGCGAGACAAAAACAAAGAATATGAGAAGGTTAGGAGTGGGAAGCCTTACTGCTATGGTTCTAATGCACCCAACAGCTTGATGATCAAACCAACGGTAGAGGAGAAAGATCAAATTGAAGGAGAAGATGAATGGGAGGGTTTCACTTATTATACACGCGACCCAGGAGAAGGAAAAGAGGATAAAATAATAAATAGGTGAGAGCGATAAAAAATGTAATTTTTGAGAAATTAATGGGGCCTCATGGTTTACTCATATGGTTTTCCAAACCGTGTGAGCTACAGTGTATTGGTACTGCCTATGTGGAAGTTCCCCTGTGGTTGGACGCACAATTTTCTCTAATAATGAACAAACGGTGTGGCATTCATCTAAAACTCTATAACTAATGGAAAAAGATTCATTAACCACACCCAAATGTTTTTCAAAAACCATATGGATTTTCTGAAATGTTTTATATGGATAACTAGATGGGGCCTCACTATATTCCCTAAACTATGTTCCCTGGCCTTCTATTTCAAAAGGTGGAATCTAGCCTTCGACACTATTGAAACCAATTTTGAACACCCATGTCATTGTAAAATGATTGAAAATCATGTAAAAAAACTATATAAACACAACATATCTCTCAGATCATAATTCAAAAGATAGAAATAGAATATCGAATTGAAAATATTTGAGAAGATCATACTAGGAGTGAATTTTGACCCGACTCATAAACCCTGGACATTACAATCTCTCCACCATAACGTAGCTCATATTAGAGCTATCAAATGAAAACAAGGTTGTACCAAGCATTCCCATCGAAAAAAAATCTAATTCAGAATAACATGTTCTTAATGGTATAGGCTAATTTCTTCAAAGTGGCCCCCACCTTAGGATTCGCCTATCCTGGTCACCACCCAACCAAAAGCTAAAATCAGTCAAAAATTGAATGACTAATTCTTATACCCATGGTCCTCCCATGACTCATCATCACTCTCTCACATCACTAGATATTCCTATATCGCACTTGAGACCCATCATATTTTGCACCGCATTTTTTCCCACCTCATTCCCATAGAACACTTGGCACAACAAGGACCCGTATCTCCATGGATACTATGATAAATCCAGGTGCCTCACATATCAATAAGGTACCAAATTTTCATGTTTCCAGATGCCTCTTAACTCATGTAACCCACATTCGTGATGCGCTAATTCCAAATCACATCAGTAACTCACATCCATCAATGCTCATGATGCCAAGAACCTTAAAATCCCACACACAAGGTTCTCAAGTGTAGAACATGGTTCCTCAAACCTCATATATATATAAATATATATTTATAATGCATATGATATTAATCTAACCTATTGAAAAGTGTCTAGTTAGTCTATTTACTACCTGTGCAACCATTGCACCCAAAACAAACATGCCACTATATGTCACGTCTAAAGAACACAAAACAGAACCAGGTTACGCACCTAGAATACCTCTCATAAACATTGAATCTTCATATTGCTCAACCCCAAATATCTCTACTACATGAAACTATGCTAAAACATTTCTATCTAATGCATTAACTCCCTATGGTGCTTCTCCATCCACCACCCACTGACCCCACTGACGTGTCTCACTATCTCTTCCAAAACCTCCACGTGTAGCTAAACCTCCACTACCCTAACCTGGTACCAATTTAAACTGATCTATAGAGCCTTATTCTACCTCATTTTTTTCTACTAGCTATGTGAGAAGGCCTCCTACATTACTTATCATGATTATTGACCTAACCACATGGCCAAAATTCTTTGTGGGCCACTCACAATGAGTCCAGATGTGTCCCAGATTCCCACACTGGGAGAAAACTATATAAGAGACTCTATGAGGTGGTTTACCCCAGTCCTTGGCCTGACTGCCCTGATGGAACTCATTGCGGCCTTTATTCCTACAATCTGAGAATTTCCAGTAGACACCGGAATCCACTTCCGGGATTTTGTACTACCTATCCATCAAGTCTCCCTTGACTATGAGTGTCTGATTCAGAGCCTCATAGAATGAGGCCAATATAAAGATGTAAACCTGCACCTGAATGGAATATTGTAAACCATCCTCAAAGTGTGTCGCCAAAGAGGTGTCATCATTGAACTTTATTGGGGAAAAGTGAGACAACTCAGTGAACATTACTGCATATTCCATGGAGGAAATTTATCCCGACTGAAGGCATAAGGACTCCCAAACTCTTTCAACCCACAAAATCTCCAGAAATGAATACTCAAAGAATGTGGCGTCAAAATCATTCTAGGATAGTACCTCATGTATACCATCCAAAACCTATACATCCCACTAGAAGTTATCTACTCCTATGAGAAGGTATTTTTCTATCTTCACCCTCTTACTTAGAGGAATCTGAAGCTGCTCGAATATTATCTACATTCTCTTTATCCAATTCTCAGAAGCCATGGGTCCACCCTCACCCTCACAAAACTAGTGGTGATATGACTGAAATTACCGCATCAAGTATTCCATGGATTGATCTACTCCCTAAGCACATTTTTTAATCCCCTCTAAGACCCATAACAGGATCGATTGAAGCTTCGCATCGAGCCACATCCCAAACACCACAATATCTAACAGCTATCCAGTCTTCACCTAAACTAGTATTGTAACCTATGCCAAAACCTATCCTTGATCCTGTACCTACAGAACATGCCCTTCCAATCCCTATGGGATCTGAACCTACATGTTCTCTAATGGAACAAAGTCCTTGCATACAGGATTCTCTATCTGAGTTGCTGATGTATTAACCCACAACATACCATTAAATGGCCAGATAGCTCAAATAAGACACGCACACAACCACACACACATATATATATAACACAATTTGGGAAATTAGTAATAGGTAGTGTGAAATCACTACCCTTTCCACTAACCATTATAAACATTCCCCATGGAATCCTATCCTGGATTCTTACCCCTCCCTCCACAGAGCCAAGTATAAATATAATCCTCAGGCCTCACCCATCCTAACAACCATCATTTCTTTAATCTCATGACAGAGTCACCCAACCTGGTGGTCAAAAATCACCCCATTCCATGATATCTTCCTACTCATATATGTCCCAATACCATTCCTTAAATACCATGAAATTTAAAACATATATTTAAAAGCATGGAATATGAAATTAAATCATGGCATTTCACTTAGCATATACCTAATGAAAATCACATTTATCGAGGCCTTTTATATTTATCAAATGGTATGTACACTATATAAATAATACAAGAATTTATAAATTTGAAACACCCAAAAATGTGCCTATCAAAATTCAAAAAAAATCATTCAATAACATATTGTCTCACCAGGACAAGGTTCAACTCATCCATAGCTATACCAGTCCTTCAATCCTTATCACAGATCATAACCAATAACATCACATTTCAAAAGATCCACTACAGTGAAAATAATATAAACTGTAACTGAGTAAAATAGAATAGCCATCCCACCCAAGACAGCTCAATTCATCCCAAATACACCGTGATTCCTTTGCCCAAGCATTTGTTGGAAATCTAGTTCCAACCACAACATAATCTCTTGTCTACCATAACCCTAAATAGTAAACCAACATAAAAAAGGAAGTCTCAATCTCATTAGTAACCATCCATAGATTGTTACTAAAACCCAGTCAATAACTGCTCTGATACTACTTGTAGCATCCCCAACCCAAATAGCCACTTGAATAGTGCTATCGGGACAGGTTCAACTAGACTTAGGCACCCCACCCCAAACTCCAATGGCTACAAACAGGCAGTGGGGGTGTAAACTGTTATAGTGGGAAGTATATTCCCTTTGGTAAAGATAATATACTAGTGTGAGTAATAATATATAGCATGCATTGAAATAAATAAGACTCGACAGACTCAAACCAGGATCACCAATGGAAGAACCACAGTAAATAATAATAAATAGTGGAAAAAATAACTAAAAAACTATAGTGGAAGATAAATAAACATAAAATCATTCCAAACACACCACATGTACCAACTAATAGTATGAACATTCATATCAAAACTGGACGTATATAAAAGTATATAAAATAGGGTCTCTAATGGTCGACTTGTACAAGTCATACATATATATAATGTCAAAACGAGACACTAGAAATGGAAACTAAATAATAAATCTACATCTAGTCACGTCCTCTATGTCACATGCCATCATCCCATGCTAAACTATAGTATGATTCAGATCCTGGGGCTGATCCTTTATGTGAACGTAAATTCATAATGTCCACCCATATCCTGAAGGACCTGTGTAGGGTGTGAGACAAATCTTAGGAGGGAACCACCCAAGGAAGCATACCTATCACGTATGTTTAATCTAGTGTGATAATATAATTAAAATAAAATCATCTCGATGCATTTAAAAAAATACATACTCCACAAGTGCTCAGCATCTACCAGGGATGTGTCTCCTGCATCAGCTAGCACCAAAAGTCTGAATAAGAGAATGTCATTGTCACATGGCTTAAGGTAAGTATGATATCATAACACAGGTGAACCCATGGATTCCACAAAAAATAAACCTAGGACCACATGTCTCCAAACTCCTAATTCCCCAATATGTTACGATGTTTGGAAGGCACGCCCAAATAAACCATTGGTCCCTCAGCCATCGGCTCACAAGCACCCATAGACCCATTTCTAACAACCAGAGTAAAAATAATATCTATCCTCAAATAATATAAATCATTGGATAAAAGAACAATGTTTTGAGGAATTGAATTTTTTTCCATAAAATATATGTCTAGGCTCACGTCCTCAATCAGGGAAGGCTTCTGACCTCAACCATCAGCCTCCACACTGACATAGGATGGCTTATCACCATCCCCATGGCTTTATATGGTAGGCAACCCAAATCCAAAATCACCTAACCCACAACTACCTAGGGCCTCTACCCAGTGGTTAAAACCACATCATCAATAGAGTCATCATGTGTTCACAAAAATCAAATTGGTGCATTGGACATCAGGAGAGAGTGGTAATCACTAATATAAATCCTTAGTCACATAAACCAGCACCTCATTCTCCAAAAACCATGTCACTCAAAATCTTATGTCTGTTCCATCCCAATATAATGGTCCATGAACAACCTGAAGGGACTGATTCCTCAATCCATCATCCACGAAACACAATCCTATAGTCAAAACAAGTCAATCAATCTCTTCCATGCCGAACCAGCTGATCTTGTCGCCTCAATTTTGATGGTCATGCCATCTAAATTCCTCAAGACAAGACAATAAATACCCCTTGGTTCCATACAGCTCATCTCATGAATCTCATTATTTTTATATTTATTATTCAATAAAATGCAATTTAGATGATTGAATTGAACAATAAACGTTAAATAAGAAATTCAACATAGACAATTGAATTGATCCACCAATCCCAACCTAAAAATTAATGTTAGAGGTCTTTAATGCCTCAACTTATAATAATAAACTATATTTAATTAATATAACAATCAAATTGAATTAAACACCCATAAACAATTCATCCAAGGGGCGATGACCTCTAACCTAGCCTCGCTCATATAAACTAGGTAATGGAATTCCCAATAGCATCCCACAAGGCATATGGTCAATTCAATGTGATGAAATGGGGTATCTGTCAATTAACAAATGTTACTCAAAAATAAATGCCTCCAAAAATCCATAAAAATCCAATGTAAAGTGTGTGCCAGTTACATTTTACCCATAGACGTAGGTACAATCGATATTAAGCTCCAATTCAAAGTGAGTTGGTTTAGATATGAGTTTACATCCAACATCCTGAAAATACGGTGAAATTTCTAAAATATATTTAATACCCTTGAGGTAAAAACAATGACGAATATTTTTTAGGGTTTGGTAAGGCTTACTTATACGGTTACAATGCACCAAATGGCTTAAAAATCAGACTAACAATATAGGAGAGGGATCAATGTAACACCCCGATATTTTATGAAAAATATTATTTTAATTTCATTAATGTCTTCTGTTGTATTCTACACAAATATTATCTTGCGCTATACGCAACACCGTATTAGCTTGCAGTATATGCAACACTATTCTTGGACCGTGTTACACACAATTTTGATAATAGTTATTCTACGCAACATTGAGTATATATATATATATATATATATATTCAATGTAATAATGGAATATGGTTGGATTCGGTTATACAAAACAACGAAGGATTCTTTCACAACACGCAACCCAGACTTGGCTTGCATTACACACAATCGCGACCTTCCTCGATAGCGTGTGTTGTACGCAATACCGGGTTTTAATAAACAATGATATATTAATATAATATTGTCATGAACTAGTCGTTATGAATAGTATTAAATAAATTTTTAATTTTATAACATTATTATTCATCTTACACATTTTCTAGAACACCGTATAAGAACAAAATAAATTTTTCGGGTAAAATAAGTATTTTTCAAAAAATGCAGTTTTGCCGCCTTTTGATGGCGCACCCAATTTAAATATAGTTTTTGACATGTTTATAAGTTCAATTTGACAAAATAAAATTCTTCTTTGGAATCAGGAAATAAAAATTTACTTTGGATAAATTTTTCATATTATTCTGTTAACATTCACATTTTAATGAATAGTAAAAACACGCTATATTTTAATTAAAAACAACTTTTTTCATCATAACATATTATGTGGTTAAATAATAATATTGAATTGTTTTAAAGTATAAATAGAATATATTTTTACCATTTAATATAATTTATGCCATTAGCATTGATTTTACCTTGAATTCGTAGGTTAAATCAATTCAATCTTTTGCAATGTTTTAAACAAAAACCCGTTTTTATTCAACAATGAGATTAATTTTAATTTAACTTATACAACTTATGTGTATTTAATTTTAAAAAATTTATTCCATATTTTGAATCAGTGGGTCCAAATTATGTTAACAGCCTACGTTTTATTTTTGAGAATTATGAATAGTAACTACGGTAAAAAAAATTTACCATAGTTAAAGGTAAATCAGGTAATTAAGGGTAAATATAATATTATAAAATTACCCTAACACATTCCAAAATTCTATTTTATGGATAAAAGTAAAACCATATAAACTAAGGGTCGGGTTAGATTCATTTTATGGACTTTTGACCATGAAAATAATTTAATTATTATTAAAACCAAAGAAAGTGACAACATGTCACTCTCTTAAATCTTATAAGTATAATAATTTTAACTTAGTGATAAACATCATAAAACATCGAACATGAATAGTCTCCAGAAATCTAACAAAAGTATCTACATCATGAGAATTTATTTAGAATTTTTTGGGATTAAATAATTTTCATCAATTGTGACACAATAGTGATGAAAAAATTATTTATCTAGTGAAAAATCAAGAATATAGTTTTTATTAAACAATTAGTGACCATAAAAGGCACAACACCCTGACCAAAACTTATTGGTCATGTAAATGTAAACTATAATCATCCAATGGGCGAATATTTGACCATTTTGAATCTTATACAAGCAATTATGACACTTATATTATTTGATTTTAAATTATGTCAAAGTTGTCACCTTCATAATTTAATAAATATAACAATTTTAATATTGTGATTTTAAGATGATAAATTAGAGTAAAAGTATTATTGTGAAAGGTAATATATTTATCTTCATCATAGGAGTTTATTTTAAATTTTTATGCAACAAATAAGTATATTAAATAATTATACAAAAATTATGTAGTAATTATTTTATTAAGAGATAAACCAAATAAATGGTTTTAAAAATAATAAAATAAATATTATATGAACTATTTAATGTGATCCACTAATTTTATAGATACATATGACCTTTTATTAATATATTAAATCTTTTAGTTCGAACATATCTTCTGTATATATTTTATTTAAATTCAAATAAATGAATAGTGTCAAAATTGACACTATTGTTATTTTATAAAAATAACATATTATAAAATTGTTTAAAAATCACAAAAATATTTAAAAATTATAAATTTAAATTTATATGGTCTATAATGTTATAAATTACACAATTATGCAAAATTCACAACAAATAAGTAATTATTTGTTATAATTTAAAATTTATAATTTTATTACCACAAATAAACTTATATAGATTAAATAAGGATAAATCAAAATGATAAGGTTTAAAATAAGATCCAAACATGTCTAAATTTGATTGGTTGATGATATTACAACCCTATATCATCTAATAATCGAATATGAGTCATTTTTGGAGGTTTTTAAGTGGGGTTAGATTTATTATAAATTAATATTTTTAAGAATTCCAAAGGTGCCCCTCTCCTCCCTTATAAAAGGGAACCTCCTCCCTCTCCTCCTCACACCAATTTGAGCATTCATGCTCGGCCAAACCCTGCCTAAATCCCTTCTCAACTTCCCTAGTATCATCCTATAGGTCCTGGTCTTCTTCAATGACCATCCTTAGTTCTTTAAGTGGAGGTTAAGAAAAGGCGCGTCAAAAAGAGGTAATATCCATTACCGATCTTTTTCAATTTCTTTCTTCTTAAACTTCTTCTTCTTTAGTTGTTTCATGATAAAGTAATAACATAATTATTTCTTATATACTAATATGTTATTATAAATATGAAACAACTCTAATTAACCTTCTATCCATCTTACGGAAAAAGAAAATCATCGCGCGTGCGTACGTACGAAATACCGTCTCCACGCCGTGGTGTAATCTATTTTCCGCCACCACCTTAATTGGATGGGTATAATGGTGTAATGAGTAACTATATATGATTATTATAAATTTATATTTATTATGAAATAGTATACATACACTCCAATAAAATTCCAAAATCATAGGAATGATATCATCACTCGTGCGTACGTACGGAATACCGTCTCCACGATGTGATGCGACTCGTTCTACATGATCATCATTTCATAATGATTATATAAATGTATTGAATGAATGAATATGATATATATTACAATAATACCATTCTGGAAATTAGGTATCTATAACCTAAAGAGAATAATAATAATTTATTCGACAAACACGCATAAGAACAAAAAGTAATAAACACCCGAATAACAAGTAGTAATGAAATATTACTAATAAGAAGCTTAGAATATGACAATATATGATATCATAACAATAATTATGATTCTGGAATAAGTCAATAACATTATTTAAATCATTATACAGGAGGTTCAGACACATACGAAGCATATCGGACCTAAGGTAAGGGAAATATCACAATCTCATTTTTATCCGAGATTGTTTATACTTTAGTATTTACTGGGGTGTATTTTATCATCAAAATCCATGTTTCATCATTATGTAATATTATTTCCATTCACCTAAAATTGTTTAAATCCTATTTTACCCTTCGGTGAGTTTTTAGTAAAGATATGAAAGGAATCTTTTGTCGTTTTTTCATACGAGGTACTTTTTTGACTTTTCCGACAAAAGTACAAGAAGAATGTTTTTTTAACTTATACGGAATGAATGGATTTTTAAAACATTATTTCCAAGAAGCTTCCTTTACAAGTTTTCAAGTTTATTTTTAATCAAATTCATTTAGTTTAAAATTGTAATACATTTCAATAAAGGAAAATGTTTTTGAAGAAGAAAGGATATTTTCCTCAAGAATGGAGTTCAAGAGTTTTATCAAAATTATTTTACATCTAAGATAATATAGGGTTCTGTTTCTATACCTATTATTACATTGATTTGATCATGTTGTGATGGAAATATTTTTATGAATTCCTTTGTCTTACATGAATTTTTTTATGATTTCACGATGTTTAAGATTCCCATTTTTATTACATGGGTTATGCAATGATGTATGATTTATGATTTTGTGGAACACATAAGAATGGTATCATTATGAGATGGGTGGGACCTATATCTCCCTCCAATTCATTGGGTAAAGATTTTATATCTCATGAGATAGACATGGCTGGAATGGTAGGTTATACCGGTTCAGTGAAACAGGACTGAAACGAGGGTGACTCGGTTCAGAAAGGGACTTTGTCCACTAAGATAGTCTTGGAAATGAGTCTTGACTAACTAGAAATGATTCTCTATGATTATATGTGTATGCCACAATGTTTCATGTTTTAAGTTATGATTATTCTGATTACATTTCACTTCCATGATTTATCCCATGTTATGAAATTCTGCTCTCTTTTGCAGGTTAAGATTTTCAAAATGTTATGTTCTTATGATGTGATTGATATTTCTTTTGTTTACCCTTACTGAGCATTTGAGATCACCCTTTTATGTTTTCTTTTCCCCAGGATATAAAGAAAGGTTTTAGGTATAAAAAAAGGAAGATCTTTATGGGAGATGTTGAAGATCTTTCACCAGGATTAGAAGATTATATTCCATGTTTCCAAAGACACTAAACTGTTACGATCCTTGTGTGTGTGTTTTTATTATGTACTAAGTATTCCGCAAATGTAATGTAATGTCAATGTACGTCAAGCTTCGGGTCTCTATAGTTGGTATCAGAGGAAAGGTTTAGTCAACCTTTGGAAACTCGGATGCAAAAGCGTTAGTGAGATCCCTAGAGATATTTCTAAGGTATCTATATTGATTTCCCTAAGGATAAGTATATGTATAGGATATAGTCCTAGAACTATGGTAAAGATATTATATTAAACCAAAGATGTTAGATATTGAAGTTACTCCCCCTTTATTATGATTTTTGCCTCTCACACTATTCTTTTTGGGTTTTAGACGATGGCTGGAACCCGAAGGAACTGTGTTGATCAATGCAATGGACAATGCAATGATTGCCCTCATGAACAAACAAATGTTATGGGAGATGGAGTGCAAAATCATATTGCTATACTTTCAAAAGCTATGAATTATTCTGGACATCCAAATGAGCAGAGAAGGGAACAATATTCTATTGAGTCCTTCATGAGGAAACGTCCACCTTCTTTCAGTGGGACTTCCGATCCACTTGTTGCTGAACAATGGATCAGTACCACTGAAAAGATATTTTCAGTTCTTCAATGTTCTGAGCATGATAAAGTCATCTTAGCAGTATATCGTTTGGAAGGTGAAGCTGATCAATGGTGTAATCTTATCAAGAATACGAGGCCAAGAGATGAAATTGAGTCCATGGAATGGGATGAGTTCAAGAATTTTTTTTTCAGTAAGTACTTCCCTCGTATTCTTCGAACAAAGATGGAAAAGGACTTTCTTGAGCTGAAGCAGAAGGATGATGAATCTGTTGGTATATACGAAGCGAATTTTACATGACTTGCAAGGTATGCATCTGTCATTATCATCCAACCTGAAAGTAAAGTTGATCGATATTTCAGTGGCTTAAAACCAAGTCTTCGAAGGGCATTAGCTATAAGAGACTTTAGTAACTATGAAGAAATTGTGTGTTGTGCTATCAAGGTAGAAATGGAAGTTGGTGTTACATATCCATCTCATGGTTTTGACAAGAAACGAAAGATGGAGTTCAAGGAGAAATCTCAGAATAATGGTGAAAAGAAGATGAATGTTTCCTTATGCTCAAAGTGTGGAAAGAAGCATGGTGGAGATTGTCTTAAAGGGACTAGAAAATGTTTTAAATGTGGAAAATAAGGTCATCGAGCAGCTGAGTGTCAAAGTAATGGAAAAAGGGTTTCTAATGAGGTGAATAAAGAAATGACTGCAGAGAACGCACCACCAACACTTCAATGCTTCATGTGCAAGGAAATGGGGAATTATGCTAATAAATGCCCTAATCCAAGGGTTAGTAATGATCAACATGAGCAACCACTTAAGAAAAGGACAAAGGGAAGTCACATGAGATCACCATTGGTGATGTTGAATATGACAATGATGTGGTGGAATGATTAAGTGTTTATGTAATGGGATTCCAGAATAATGTTGTATATAGTATCGTGGAGTATTGGAATATTTATGTATTGGTCTATTGTGGTCTTCAATAATTTTATGGCATTTGTAACCATGAAAAGTGATTGAAATATTTTTGGAAAGCAGATGATATGCACATAATGAAGGGATAAAGAGAATCTAATATGTTTGAAAGTATTCATGAGATCATGATTGATATAAGGACTATGTGATATCATAGTTTGAGGATATAGAATTTTGAGGATTTTGGTATGTGGAAAGAGTTATCTTTTGACATCACTCATGTTTTCACTAAGATTCAATGGGTATTCATTTTTCAAGAGATTGCATGATTATGGTATTCACATGACTGGAATGTGACGAACAAGATATATGGGGGATAAATGATGGTATTCACATGCTTGGTTGATGAAATTTCAAGTAATTGTTTTCTTTATTCTATGAAGTTGGGCCAAAGTATTTTAGATATTCCTAAAGATTGGAATGGATTATTTTGGACATAAGTTAGTATTGTTTAAGGATAAAACTTTTGTTGATATTGTTGATGGGATGTTATAGTAATATAAAAAGGACAACCTGCAGGATGGGCGATAGCCCATCGCGTCGGACAAGGCTGTGGGAATCGAACCCACAACCGAAGTGCGACTAGCCTTTATCGCCTACCACTAGCCTACAGGAAGTCCCTGTTAAGTAGAAACTAGTTTTATTATATTAAGCAGTATGATATATGAAATATAAGTTCATTTTAGTTACAATATATGATTAATCTCACTATAGAATGACTTATGTATATTTAATAAATTTTGCTAACCATTTGTTTGAGACAGATGGAATGACCCGTCATTCTATCACATTATCTGCTAACACTTCACGAATAACAAATTCAACATCATTTATTTAAGAGATGAAGTAGAAATTGTTCAAGGCACGAACAACAGTGAGATTATACCAAAATAAAGTTAGTATTTATTCTAATTCAAATTCTTCAACTTTAGGGAAATGATCTTGAAAACCAAAAATGTTGTCCTAGTGCTATTATATCTGATTAATCCGATGGTACCTTAGATCATCACAAATTTATGGATTTGTGATTGTTGGCTATTCTATAGCCATGTTCTCTGCCACTCTCCATCAGAACATGATGGTTAGTTTTTTCTTCCATATCCATATTTTCACCTATGTGGAAACCCAGTGATTAGTTTATTTGGGTAACTGTTACGTTTCATACTTTTGTTTTTAAAGATTGGTTTTGGTATTCCTTTTTACGATGTGGGTTTCTATTAAAAAAACATTCAAGTAGTAAACCATTTATAACCTCGACGAATTTCGAGGGCGAAATTCATTTTAAGGGGGGGTAGAATGTAACAGCCTGAGATTTTATGAAAAATATTATTTTAATTTCATTAATGTCTTGTGTTGTATTCTACACCAATATTACCTTGCGCTATACGCAACACCGTATTAGCTTGCAGTATACAAAACACTATTCTTGGACCGTGTTACACACAATTTTGATAATAGTTATTCTACGCAACATTGAGTATATATATATATATATATTCAATGTATAAATGAAATATGGTTGGATTCTGTTATACAAAACAATGAAGGATTCTTTCCCAACACACAACCTTGACTTGGCTTGCATTACATGCAATCACGACCTTCCTCGATAGCGTGTGTTTTACGCAATACCGGGTTTTAATAAACAATGATATATTAATATAATATTGTCATGAACTAGCCGTTATGAATAGTATTAACTAAATTTTAAATTTTATAACATTATTATTCATCTTACACATTTTCTAGAACATGGTATAAGAAAAAAATAAATTTTTCGGGTAAAATAAGTATTTTTCAAAAAATGCAGTTTTGCCGCCTTTTGATGGCGCACCCACATTAAATATAGTTTTTGACATGTTTATAAGTTCAATTTGACAAAATAAAATTTTTCATTGGAATCAAGAAATAAAAATTTACTTAGGATAAATTTTTCATATTATTCTGTTAACTTTCACATTTTAATGAATAGTAAAAACACGCTAAATTTTAATTAAAAACAACTTTTTTCATCATAATATCTTATGTGGTTAAATTATAATATTGAATGTTTTTAACGTATAAATAGAATATATTTTTACCATTTAATATAATGTATGTCATTAGCATTTATTTTACCTTGAATTCATAGGTTAAATCAATTCAATCTTTTGCAATGTTTTAAACAAAAACCCGTTTTTATTCGACAACGGGATTAATTTTAATTTAATTTCTGCAACTTATGTGTATTGAATTTTAAAAAATGGATTTCATATTTGGAATCAGTGGGTCCAAATTATGTTAATAGGCTAATTTTTATTTTTGAGAATTATGAATAGTAACTACGGTAAATTTTATTTACGATAGTTAAAGGTAAATCGGGTAATTAATGGTAAATATAATATTATAAAATTACACTAACACCTTCCAAAATTATATTTGATGGCTAAAAGTAAAACCATATCAACTATGGGTCGGATTAGATTCATTTTATGGACTTTTGACCATGAAAATAATTTAATTATTATTAAAACCAAAGAAAGTGACAACATGTCACTCTCTTAAATCTTATAAGTATAATAATTTTAACTTAGTGATAAACATCATAAAACATCGAACATGAATAGTCTCCAGAAAGCTAACAAAATTATCTACATCATGATAATTTATTTAGAATTTTTTGGCATTAAATAATTATTATTAATTGTGACACAATAGTGATGCAGAAATTATTTATCTACTGAAAAATCAAGAATATAGTTTTTATTAAACTAATAGTGACCATAAAAGGCACAAAACCCTGACCAAAACTTATTGGTCATGTAAAGTTAAACTATAATCATCCAATGGTCGAAAAGTTGACCATTTTGAGTCTTATAAAAGCAATTATGACACTTATATTATTTTATTTTAAATTATGCCAAAGTTGTCACCTTCATAATTTAATAAATATAACAATTTTAATATTGTGATTTTAAGATGATAAATTCGTGTAAAATTATTATTGTGAAAGTTAATATATTTATCTTCAACATAGGATTTTATTTTAAATTTTTATGCAAAAAATAAGTATATTAAATAATTATACAAAAATTATGTAGTAATTATTTTATTAAGAGATAAACCAAATAAATGGTTTTAAAAATAATAAAATAAATATTATATGAACTATTTAATGTGATCCACTGTTTTTATAGATAAATATGTCGTTTATTAATATATTAAAGCTTTTATTTCGAACATATCTTCTGTATATATTTTATTTAAATTCAAATAAATGAATAGTGTCAAAATTGACACTATTGTTATTTTATAAAAATAACATATTATAAAATTGTTTAAAAATCACAAAAATATTTAAAAATTATAAATTTAAATTTATATGGTCTATAATGTTATAAATTAAACAATTATATAAAATTAACAACAAATAAGTAATTATTTGTTTTAATTTAAAATTTATAATTTTATTACCACAAATAAACTTAAATAGATTAAATAAGGATAAATCAAAATGATAAGGTTTAAAATAATATCCAAACATGTCTAAATTTGATTGGTTGATGAGATTACAAACCTATATCATCTAATATTCGAATACGAGTCATGTTTGGAGGTTTTTAAGTGGGGTTAGATTTATTATAAATTAATATTTTTAAGAATTCCAAAGGTGCCCCTCTCCTCCCTTATAAAAGGGCACCTCCTCCCTCTCCTCCTCACACCAATTTGAGCATTCAAGCTCGGCCAACCCCTGAAAAAATATCTTCTCCACTTCCCTAGTATCATCCTATAGGTCCTGGCCTTCTTCAAAGACCATCCTTAGTTCTTTATGTGGAGGTTAAGAAAAGGCGCGTCAAAAAGAGGTAATATCCATTACCGATATTTTTCAATTTCTTTATTCTTCAACTTCTTCTTCTTTAGTTGTTTCATGATAAAGTAATAACATCAGTATTTCATATATACTGATATATTATTATAAATATGAAACGACTCTAATTAACCTTCTATCCATCCTACGGAAAAGGAAATCACTGCGCGTGCGTACGTACGGAATACCGTCTCCACGCCGTGGTGTAATCTATTTTCCGCCACCACCTTAATTGGATGGGTATAATGGTGTAATGAGTAACTATATATGATTATTATAAAGTGATATTAATTATGAAATAGTATACATACACTCCAATACAATTCCAAAATCATAGGAACGATATCATCACTCGTGCGTACGTACGGAATACCGTCTCCACGATGTGATGCGACTCGTTCTACATGATCATCATTTAATAATGATTATATAAATGAATTTAATGAATTAATATGATATATATTAATCTAATACCATTCTGGAAATGAGGTATCTATAACCTAAAGAGAAGAATAATAATTTATTCGACAAACACACATAAGAACAAAAAGTAATAAACACCAGAATAACAAGTAGTAAGGAAATATTACTAATAAGAAGATAAGAATATGACCATATATGATATCATAACAATAATTATGATTCTAGAATAAGTCAATAACATTATTTAATTCATTATACAGGAGGTTCGGACACTTACGAAGCATATCGGACCTAAGGTAAGGGAAATATCACAATCTCATTTTTATCCGAGATTGTTTATACTTTAGTATTTACTGGGGTGTATTTTATCATCCAAATCCATGTTTCCTCATTATGTAATATTATGTCCATTAACCTAAAATTGGTTAAATCCTATTTTACCCTTCGGTGAGTTTTTAGTAAAATATATGAAAGGAATCTTTGGTCGTTTTTTCATACGAGGTACTTTTTTGACTTTTCCAACAAATGTACGAGAAGAATGTTTTTTTAACTTATACGGAGTGAATGGATTTTTAAAACATTGTTTCCAAGAAGCTTCCTTTACAAGTTTTCATGATTATTTTTAATCAACATCTTTAGTTTAAAATTGTAAGACATGTCAAGAATGGAAAATGTTTTTGAAGAAGAAAGAATATTTTCCTTAAGAATGGAGTTCAAGATTTTTATCAAAATTATTTTACATCTAAGATAATATAGGGTTCTGTTTCTATCCCTATTATTACATTTATTTGATTATGTTTTGATGGAAATATTTTTATGAATTCCTTTATCTTACATGAATTGTTTTATGATGTCACGATGTTTAAGATTCCAATTTTTATTACATGGGTTATGCAATGATGTATGATTTATGATTTTGTGGCACACATAAGAATGCTATCATTATGAGATGGGTGGGACCTATATCTCCCTCCAATGCATTGGGTAAATATTTTATATCTCATGAGATAGACATGGCTGGAATGGTAGGTTATACCGGTTCAGTGAAACATGACTGAAACGAGGGTGACTCGGTTCAGAAAGGGACTTTGTCCACTAAGATAGTATTGGAAATGAGTCTTGACTAACAAGAAATGATTCTCTATGATTATGTGTGTATGCCACAATGTTTCATGTTTTATGTTATGATTATTGTGATTACATTTCAATGCCATGATTTATCCCATGTTATGAAATTATGCTCTCTTTTGCGGGTTAAGATTTTCAAAATGTTATGTTCTTTTGATGTGATTGATATTTCTTTTGTTTACCCTTACTGAGCATTTGAGCTCACCCTTTTATGTTTTCTTTTCCCCAGGATATAAATAAGGGTTTTAGGTATAAAAAAAGGAAGATCTTTATGGGAGATGTTGAAGATCTTTCACCAGGATTAGAAGATTATATTCCGAGTTTCCAAAGACACTAAACTATTACAATCCTTCTGTGTGTTTTTTGTTATGTACTAAGTATTCCGCAAATGTAATGTAATGTCAATGTACGTCAAGCTTCGGGTCTCTACAATCAAATTAAAGGAGAAGATTAAAGGAAGTGATTCCCTTGTTGTGCGCCTGAACCAGAAGAAGGAAAAGAGATGAATATAAGAAATAGTGAGTAGTTAAAAATATAATTTTACACCAATAGTGGGACCACATGGTTTTATAGAATGGTTTTCCAAACAGTATTAAAACTATCTGAGTTAAAATGAATAGGTACTTCCTAAGTGGAAGTACCCGTGCCGCTAGCCGTAGGGTTTTCTCTAACCATGTGCAAACCGTGTGGCGTCCCTCTACAACTTTGAAACCAAAGTGCAATGATTTTTGTACCTCCCCCATATAGTTTATAGAAATCAGGATGATGTTGAAAAATGTGTTTCATGGTTATGTAGAGGGGGGTGCATGGTTTACCCTAAAATGTGCAAATTGACCTTCTATTCCAACACATTCCATTCAGACGTAAATGCTCCTAAAACATCAATACATCCAAGTATTAGAACAAATATTTAAAATCATATAAAAATGATATAATGAAAATGTAACTCTCATATTTTGATTCCTATAATAAAAATAGAAAATGACATATCTGTTATTTTAAAAGATCAGATAATGACGGAATTTTAACCCCACACATACACCCAAAATGTACCATGTATGATCCTTGGATTCATATTATATGGGATATCTTGGGCCTTGATACCCCTGGGATACGGTTTTTTTGGTATCCCAGTGGACAACATCTAGTGATATTCTCCTTGGAAAACATTCAAGTGTAATCGAGATTCCATCAAGATTCTCTTGGGACATGACAAGGATGCATTGGTCCTCTATACCATGGATCTGGCCCCGAAGATTCTAACATTAATGATTATATAATGTAGCCTTAGTAAATGTATGTTTAATGATTATATGGAAAAGTCATGGATGATATGAAATTACTGGTGGTAGGATAATGGAATGGGTTATATGAGATGTTAGTTATATGGAATGGTTGTGGACATTACTTACATTAATTTTACTATTGCCTTGTTGTAGGAGTTTGACCCGTGTTTTATAGGGATCCATGTTGGGCAATACATGATCACTTGTTTTGTAGTACATATAGTCCATGAGAACATTAATTTTATTTTTGAATAACTGTGACATATATTTCACTCTAAATTCCTTATATTTCACATCATGGATTTTCTATATACATTTACATGATTTCCTACTGGTATTGAATCTAATGCCATGTTTGAGCCCTTGTTGGGTCCTCGGGCAGAATATATTGATCCCGGTTGGGACTGAAGAAATATTCCACAACTCAATTCTAGAATTAGTACCATGCATTGGAGTAAGTGAGCATGGGACTGAGCATAAGATTGTGATACTATATGGAAATTTGGGTTTTGGTCTCTTTGGGGGTTTGATACATGTATTATACTGATGAATTGTATATCTATTTTGTATTATTCGTAGACACATGGAATGACCATCATTGTATATGAGATTCCTTCGTGAATTGTTATTTATTCAGGTTATTTACCTATTGTCAGGTTGATTTACTACTTCCACAACTTGATCTGTATGATTGGTACACTCTGTTGCACTGGTAAAAGGTTGTAGCCTCCTCACATACGCACCCAAGGCCATCACTATTAGTCAGCAAAGTCTGGAATTTTGGGAGATGCTCTTGAGGCCATGTACCCGACCGAGATCAGGGAACCATTTAGTGGAATCCAATTCTGGGATGTAACACCCCAAAATTCCACAGTATGCTTCACTTTTAATAATACAATAGTTTACATTTTATGCATCTCTGAGTTCTAGAACACCACGACCAATAAAACTGGCCATTTAAAATGTAGTTATGAATGGTAATGCACCCATTTTCAAACATTATAACATATATTTTTCAAAATTTATATCATTTTTGGATTATTAATATCAAAATTAGCTTGTGGTGAATTTTTTATATTTTTCTGAAAACATTCAATTTTTGATGGATAGTAAAAAACACATCACTATTGTTTGAAACTGGTTTTTTATTTAAATAATTATTTTTAATTTAAATTTATTTTAAAGTAATAATAGATACATAATACCTATATTAGTCTAATATAATATACATGAGTCATTTTATACTATGATTAGATATATATATAATTTTATAGCATTTTTTAACATCATTTACCCACCTTCTAGTCACATTTGCAAATTAGCATAAAATGTAATTTTACCGCTTCTATAAATTGAATTTTAAAAATCATCAACTCAAAGTTTTCATAATTATGTAAAATTTGGTTCAATAGGATTAGAATATTTTTTAATGAACCGTAAATTTTGAATTTTATTTATCAAGGTAAAAAGTAAATACGGTAATTAATGTTAAAAAATAATATTATAATAATATAGAATTATCCCAACACATTTTCTAATTTGATTAGATAAGTGTTCATTGACCAAAATCGACCTTAGGACAAGAAAATGTTCCTTTTTTATCTACGTGGGTTTTATTATGAAATTTATAGTACTTTATTTAAAGAAGAGTTAAAAGTGTTAAATTCAAATATTAATAACTAAACCATTTTTAATATAGGGTTATTCATACGATAAATTAGACTATAAATATTAAATAGAAATAAATAAATATTTAATACACCATGGTATTTTATTTATAATTTTTAGAAATTGAATAATTATATTTATTTATGATACAAAAACGATGTAGTAATTAACATATTAATAAAAGAATAAAATAAATTTTATTATAAATATTAAAATAAATGTAAATGGAAAATTTTGATGCCATCCATGAATTTTATAGATGAAATTTACATATGAGTTATGATTTAATGTCTCCAGAGAATAATGTTTTGATGACTTAACCAAAAATTAATTACTAAATAGACTCAAAATTGACATTAATGGGTTTTTAAAACAAATACAGTTTTATTAAATGATATAACTTTTCTAAAAATCTATTTTTGAATCAAATAACATACATAGTGCTAAAAATTTCATAAATTATCCACTTTTGGATCTCGTTGAATTTTATAGTAATGATATTAACCATGTAGTAAAAAATTCAAGAGGACAAGGGAAGAGTTAACTTATTTAACAAAGGGATTAATCTAAAATATAAGGCTAATTTTTTGACCTAACATGTAAGAAACCTATTAGTTGTGATAATTTCGACACATAATCAAATTAACCTCCAAATTAATAAAATTGGAGCTATTATAATCGGAAAATAATTTTTAAATTAATTATTATTTCAATCTTTTAATAAAGTTCCCCTCACCACTCTTATAAAAGGAAACCTTCCTTTAACTTTAATTCACACCTACAATGCCCATTGGCTCAGAAAAAAAACCTATCCAAATCTCCTCCCAAATTCCATATCTTCTTCTTAGAGGAAATAATTTAGGCATAAATCCAACTTAAGGATCCCTTTTGCCCAAATCAAAAGAAGATACTCGAAGAAGAGGTAGTCGTTTTATCCATTCATTCAATGTTCATTACATATTCTACTTTCTATTACTATGTTTTTACCATACTAAAATAAAAACATCACAATATTATATAAGATTAAATATTGTTATGATTATGGGACAACTATATTCCTTTTTTACCCATCCTATAAAAAACAATACCACCATGTATGCGTATGTACGACTTATCATCTCCAAACCGTGGTGTAAATTGATTTTAATGTACACATTATTTATAAGGGTATAATGATGAATATAATGGATTTACATAATAAATACAACGTGATATTTTTTTTATTTAAAATTCATAATCCATCCAATTAAGTACCATTTGAAAATTAAGGAAATGGTATTGTTTCTCGTGCGTACTTACATCTTATTGTCTCCACGACGTGATGAGACTCATCGTCCATGATCACCATCCAAGAATTATTATAATAACAAATATTATTAATAAATATAAAATATATGACATAATAATTTTACTGGAAATATATATATATATATATATATATTATTCACTTACATCCATATGATACAAAAATGGAAACAGTGTTCAAGCGTATGTACGGCCTACCGTCTCCATGAACGATGTATTCCATTTCATATAAAAATTATTTATAAATATTTCTGTTTTTGATATACAAATAATATTATAAATTTTTTAAGTAATAAAATCATTATCTTTGTAATATTATCAATAACAACAAGTCATAACATGTACGATAAACAAAGAAATTATTACCTGATATTATAAATTAACATCGAATTGTTAATAAACGTATAATATAAACATTGAAAAGAGTCATATATTGGATCATTAATATATTTATGATTTTAATATAAGTTAATAATATCTTCAAACACATTACATAGTAGTTTCTGACACGTACGGAGATTATCAGAACTATGATAATGGTTAATTCGTCAATCTCATTATTATCTGAGATTGTTTATGTGTGATTATTTATTGGGACATATTTATCATCAATGTCTATGTCTCATCAAAATGTTTTACAATTTATTCATTTAAGGTTTTATAGAAGAGACTCTTTAGCTAGATCATCATTTTAATTGTTTTAATGACTTCATTCTAAATAAATTTAATCTATTTCCATGTTTGCAAAAATGATTTTTAGGATTTATTTATAAGTAAATGATTCATTTAAAATCTTAATTCATTAAAAAAGTTTCAAAGTGGTATGGGAAATTGTGATTCAAAAATTTAATTTAAATGAATTCTTTTATAAATTTTTCAACTGTTATATGATTTCATTAAAATTGATATTTCTCTAGTAGAGTTTTATTGATTATTTTCAACTATGTCAGCATCTCTTATTGGATATTATTATTGATTGAGATTGGTTTTTTATAATAAATTATTTCAAATTGTATTGAATGAGTTGTAATAAGTTTGACTTTATTTTCTATTTTTATACCATTCATGGTTTATTGTTAATGTATTGAAATTTCGTATGCTAATTTTAATACGAATTTTATTGTTATGCATCACCCTTTTCATATAAGGAATGAATTGGAATTAGTAAGTTATGAGAGGGGCCCACAATAGCCCCCTGATGTATCAGTGAGTCTCATGAGACAAACTAGTCTCTTGAGATAGGACTTTGACAAAATATTTTTGAATGGTATTGGCACAAGGCCATGACATAGTTGTTATTATGTTCGACACTATTAATTCCCTCATTTTGAAATTATTAATGAAATGTGATTATTAAACTAGTTGAATATCCACGTGCATATTTATATGGTAATGTCTTACTTATTTTTTCTATATTATGTTCATGTTTTATTTTTAAAAGGATTTTGTTTTATATATAAATCTTGACAAAAAAGTTTATAGCTTCTGCTGAATTATTTACCCATATGGAGCATCTGAACTCACCCCATTCTGTGGTTTTATTTTCCCAGGATGCCAAGAAATGAATTAAGATAGATATATAGGGTTATGCTAGGGGAATAATTCCATTATCAAAGGATTATCCATATTGTATTTTATGTTAGAAATTGTAATGTTATGTTCATGTATGTAATCAATTGTCCAAAATTACTAAAAGGATCAGTCCTTTGGGATATGATTCCTTATAATCATTCCAATGTATAAATATAATGCACTAGGTATCAGATTCTAGGATTAATGAATTATAGTTGGTATCATATGATGTTTCATGAAAACCTTGTAAATAGGTTTAGAAAAGTTATATTAGTGATCGTAACCTTAAGATAGACTTTGAGGATATATATAGAATAACCCCCTATAATTTTTGTAATAATTTGTGATAACATAGGATTAAACATACGATGTTATATATTAAAAGTAACTTCTCTTGATTATGTGGTTTTCTTCAATGAGATATGTTTCTCACCTTGTGCTTTATGGTCTTAGTTAATGGGAGAAACCAAAAGAAATTGGATAAATATTGATTTTGATAGAAAATCTGGTGTTTTTTAGCAACAGAATTGGATAATGACTGGAGATAATGATATTTTTATTATACTGAATTAGTTATCGCGATATATGATTTAAATTGTTCTCTTTGATGACACTCATAACACATTGCGTCAGAGGAAGATTCCCACTTATAAATGTTCAAATTTTAAGATGAATAGATGAAAAAAGATTTGGCGTCTTATATATTAAGAATAAGGGAAGAATAACCTTGAAGAATACGTCAACTGGAATGTAAAATGTTATCTATGTGTGAAAAAGGGTCATAGAGTGAACAATTATTATGGAATTACCCAACTCAATCCCTATACATAAGAATATAACTCTAAACCAAGGAAGGACATATTCCATGTCATCCATTAAATTGGATGGTTTGAAGTATTTTTTAATTTGGATCCTTGGATTATAAATAATTTGATTATATAAGAATTATTTAGTTTATGTTTTTTGCTAAGAATATTTTTGAATATATTGAATCGTTATAATGGACAAGAAAACTGATTTAAGGGTTAGATTATTTTTCAAGTAAATATGATTATGGTAAACATAACCCTTAATATGTTCCTTATGTTAAGATGATAATGTTTCGATAAAGATATGTTGGATTTGAAAATGTTTATTTTATGATTCTAGTTTCTTGACAACTAATTCTGGATTTTTTGACAAGATTGTTATGCTATCAGGGATGAAGTATACAATTTTTTGGGGCTTAAGGAATAACCCACTATGTATTAGAATAAAGAAACATGCATGTTTTCAAGAAAGATAATTGACAACTCAGGTTGATACCATAACTTAAGAGAATAAATGAAGAAGGTGTTAACAAGTTTCAAATGTTACAACCATGAACTTTTATATGATATATGGGAGATAAATGTTATGCCAATTTGGTTTACCTCTTCCACAAGTTGTAGATTTTTAGTTTTTGGAAGGATTGTATATCAATATTTTTTTATTTCATTATGGTATTAATTTTAAGAATGAAATAATATTTTTATTTTGTGAAAACAAGAGAAACATTACATAGTTTGGGTAATCTGGTGTTACAATTGATTTTGAAAATTTTGAGACCTTTTAGAAGAGATTGGACAGAAGTATTTTGGATAACTCGAAAGGCTGGAATAGATTATGTTGAACTTTGGATTGTATTTATTAAGTTTAAAATATTTATTAAGATTATTTTTGGAAGTTTTTAATACTGTAATTTTAGAAAATGGACAACCTGCAGGTCGGGAGATCACCCATCACGTCAGACAATGTTGTGAAAATCGAACCCCCTACCAAAGTGATACAAGGATTTATTTCCTACCACTACCCTACCAAACTTCCATGGTTATTATAATATATATTTCATCATTTAAATGGTATATGTTTATATTAGTAATATTATACGATTGAGATAAATAGAATATTATTGAATTATAGTTTTTTATATGGAAGATGAGTCTATGGTAGGAATTATTTAATAGATGAAACTCTACATGTAAAATAAGTATGACTCCTTTTGTTCTTACTCTATACCACAACACTAGGAAAAGGATCATAAAACCAAATGTGTTTTACTAGTACATTATTTTATGATAACCAAATGGCCCCTTAGATCATCACATATTTATAGCTTTCAAGTTGTTAAAATTCTCCTAATAATATTATCTATTCATTATAAAATGATGATTTTATTTCTCTTCAATATCCATATTTTACTACATGGAACTGTAGTATGTGTTATTTCTAGTAACCATCATACTTAACTTTCATTATTTTAAAATATAGGCCTCATTAATCCAATTTTTGATGTGGGATTTCAACTAAAATATTTTGAAATATCAAAACCCTAGTTTTTAATCCAGAGTTTAAATTTTGGGGACTCAATTTATTGAAGGGGGAATAATGTAACACCTGACGCTTATGCGGTATGCTTCTATATGAATAATATAATTGTTTGTTATGTACACATCATTGAGTTCTATCACACCACGATTAATCAAACTAGCCATTTAAAAAGCAGTTATAAATGGTAATACCCACTTTTTGAAATTTTATAAATTGTATTTTTCAAAATGGACATAATTTTTGGATTTTTAATATCAAAATGATCTTATGTTTAATTTTTGATATTTTTCTAAAAACGTTAAATTTTTCATAAATAGTGAAAAACAATGGGTTATTATATAAAACGTACTTTTTTATTTAAATTATTATTTTTAAATTAACTTTTGTTTAATTTAAAAATAGATAAATAATACCTATATTTGTACAATTTAATATATTAGAGTCATTTCTTATTACGATTAGACATAAAAAAAATTTGTTCAACTTTTTAACTTCTTTTACCCAGTTTATAGGCACATTACCAAATTTGAATAAAACATAATTTTACCTCGTCTGTGATTCGAATTTCAAAAATATGACAGACACAGTTGTCATTAGTAGGTAAAACATGGTTCAATTGGATGAAAATAATTTTTGGTGAATAGTAACTGTTGAATTTTATTTACCACGGTTATAAATAAAGAGAGTAATAAATGTAAAAATAATATTATAATAACATAATATTACCCCAAAAAATTTCCACATTCTATTGGATAAGATTAATTTGACAAAAATAAACATTAGGACATATATATTAATCTTTTTAATCCATTTAGGTTAGATTAGTACATTTATTATATTTTATTTAATGAAGAGTTAAAAGTGATAAATTCAAATTTTAATAACTAAAACATTTTTGATATAGAGTTATATAAAAGATAAATTAGATAAAAATATTCATTATAAAGATAATAATATGTTCTCACACCGTGGTATTTTATTTATAATTTTTATAAATTAAATAATTAAATTTATTTATGACACAATAATGATGCAGTAATTACCTTATTTGTAACACCCCCGAATGATAAAAGGTTATAAGGATAAATGATACCACTCATGTCAACTTGGTGCACCTTCATTTTTGGGAGCCTAGCGAATTAGAACTCCACAATTAAGTGTGCTTGGCCTAGAGTAGTGATCGGGATGGGTGACCTTATGGAATGTTTCCCGGGGTGTGTGTGAGTGAGGAAAAAACACACTAGAAATGACATGTGTTGGCTTGTGGGGTCTGTCATTAGTCATATGACCCATTCAGGCATGTGGGTGGACCCTAGGGTGGGGACAACATGTCTGCGGGGAAACTGGTGGTACCTGGTGGGCCAGGTCCCAAAAACCATGTTAAAACGGGGTGTCTCTGCTATCCCAGGGACCTGGTTGTTACATTTGGTATCAGAGGTGGTACACAGCCTTATGTGTGGTGCACTGCCTAAGTTGATATATAGGTCCCACAACGAGGACATTGTGCTCTAAGGGGGGGGGGGTGATTGTAACACCCCTGAATGATAAAGGGTTATATGGCTAAATTATATGTCTCATGTCAACAAGGTGAACCTTCCTTTTCGAAAGCCTGCCTTACTAGAACCCCACAGTTAAGCATGCTTGGGCTGGAGTAGTGATCAGGATGGGTGACCTTCTTGAAAGTTTCCCGGGATGTGTTTGAGTGAGGAAAAAACACACTTGAAAGGACATGTATTGGCCTGTGGTGACTTTCATTAGTCATATGACACATTCAGGCATGTGGGTGGACCCTAGGGTGGGGACCACATGTCTGCGGGGCAACTATTGGTACCTTGTTCGCCAGGGCCCGATGACCATGTTAAAGCAGGTTGTCTCTACTATCACCAGGGCCTGGTTGTTACATTTGGTATCAGAGGAAAACAGCTCCTGAAGTCCAAGTACAAGTAAAAAGGAAAAAACAACTCCTAGATAGTCCACTAGGGAATCCTACCTGAAGGGTAGTTATTGATCATGAACAACTCATCCCTAAGGTAGGTCTCGTCTAGTCTATCTCTGAGAAGTCTCTCGTCCGTCTCCCTCAGCTTCGATCACTCGTGACTGTTGTCTCCACATAACACCACAAGGTGCGGGCGAAACCCATGCAAGGGAGAGTATAACGATGCTTATTAGAGACCCCGAGACCCATAAAGGACTCCCAAAATCCACCAAGGATAAAGAAAAATAGCATGATAGAAACAAAAAGTACCACTATCCATACATAGGTATATGCACATACATTTAACAAAGTTACCAATCATAACTAGCTCCATATCTCGTACCCAATCACTTCCCATTCCACATAGGAAGATAGTAAATCATCTTGATGATAAAATCACATAGTCAAGACATATCTCACATGGGTATTTAACTCAAGAAGAGGGGTAGAGATGACTAGATGTACACACTGAATCATCTCCTCTGTCAAACCCACATAGGATCCTAGAACAGTATCACTGTTGTCGAACCCATGGAAGATCTCGGTACAGAAGTCATAGTTTTCGAACACACAGAGGATCGCAGTCCAGTATTTTCACTGTTGAGCCCAAGGAAGAACCTGATCTAGTATCGTCGCTGTTGAACCCATGGAGGATACCGGTACAGTAGTAGATCAACATAGGATCTTATCATCTCAGTCGGAGCCAACCATAAGGTTCCCGCACTCAGCATGCTCAATTTTTGGAGGGTCTGCTCCTCGATCCGTGTGTCGATAAATCAACTACCACTAAGTCTCGAGTTGATGTATCTCACAGTTCTGACTTATCATAAGGAACCCAACGTGACATACGGCACGTCAATCAGACGCCTGGTCTATGAGTTATTGGCGTTTCCGCTTCGAGGGCCCGGTTGGTTTAAGGTTCAATCCATCCCGACCATACCTCAATTGCATCCAAACCTCGAGTGTGATATTCTTAAAAAACCATCTCATTCCAAGCTTTCCATAAGCGTAGACTGTTCATCAATCGAACACACATAGCCAATGTAATGGGAAAAAAGTTTAAATGAATCAGAACTACGTCTGGGTCCGGTCCGGCCCAGCCAGACCGACCTGAGTGAACCCGGCCTGGGCCGACACGTCCTGGGTCTAGATCCGAACCGAGGTCCGACCCGGTCTGCGGGTCTGACCCATCCTTCCGGAAACGGGACCGGCCCGCGGGTGGCGCGTCCCACGTGGTTTGGAGGCGGTACGCCAACCGAAGCCAGCGGGTGGCCGCGCCTCGCCCCCCCCCCCCCCCCCCTATTTCTGCCGCCTTGCTCTGCCGCGGCGCACGCTGGCCACAACCCAGTCCTCCATGTGGCGATCCAGTGGACCTTGTGCCATAAGTTCCTTTCGCGGATAGTCTGTCGATGGTCATCATTGCTATGCATCCATCATCAACAAAATGATGAAAATTAGAGGAGGGTTAGGTTGTGTCTGTTCAGCCCGTGCCCCCCCCCCATGTTAGGGTGGTAGCAATTAGCCTTTAAAGAAACTCTGTGACGACGAAGAACGATGATATAAATCAATCAATATGACCCCTCCCTTGGGATCGTTGATCATTGACAGTGGAATGAGAGTTCATAGAAGATGAATTCGAAGATGACGTCATCAGCATTCCTCATGGGTGACGGTTTCGTTCCTCAATCGAAGGTTCCTCATTGGCAAAAATGGCGTTCTTCATTGAGGGAAGTGGAATTATTTGTTGGGAAGATAATACTCCATGTTCTTCCATAGCTCCCCAAATGAATAGATGCCAACCAAAATGAAATAATAGATTTGTCTATTATTTAATTGTTGGCATGAATTCAAAAGATTTCAAATTTAAATAATTAATGTTCAATTAATTAATTCAAGTGGAGTGACAATTTAATGAGTGGAGTTCAAGAGTTTTCCCCCAAATATGGGGAGTTCAAGGAGTTTAGAATCTAGGGTGGTCCCCACCTTAATTATCCTCCCATGGGAGGATTTGTTCATGTGGGCCCCACCACCATAACCTCCCATGGGAGGTTAGGGTATGGTGGACCCCACCTCCTACCTCCCCTTGGAGATTTTAACCATCTATATAAAAAAACCTATACTTATTTTTATTTAACTTTATTAAAAACCCCAAAATACAACTTCCATTCTCTACCATATGTCGTCGAGGCGAAAGCCATCATATGTGAATACCGGCGATGCGAGTTCAACGGTGGCCTCAGATTTCAGTTCTGCGCACCAATTCAGATGTTATAAAATCTTGCATGCACATTTACTGAATGTACCTGAACAAAACATCAGAAATTGATTCAGAGCACATCGGGCCTCGAAATCAAGTGACGTAAATCTTCGCGGACTCACAAAAATCCCATGTAATTAAGAAAAAAAATTCCCACAGAATTTCCGGTTCTTTACATTCTCCCCACATCAGGGTTTCATGTCCCCGTGAGCTATAACTCAAACTAAAAGAACAAATGCGTGTAAAGAGCACGCATCTCAGCCTCCCACTCCCTTGTGATCTCTGGAGGTTCTCATGCTGCCAGTGAACACGCACCAGAGGTATCGACTGTCCATGTAGGACCCACTCATGGCGATCCTCAATCTCCACTATAACTAGCATGAAAGCTCCCCTCCATCGATTTCTAGATCTCCATGGTTGATGATGTGGGATGGGTCATGCACGTATCTCCTCAACTAAGATAGGTGGAAAGACGTCGTGCATCTTGTGCAACTGGGGTGGAAGAGCTAAGCAGTAAGCCACCTCACCAACTCTACTGAGGAACTAGAAAGGTTTGTTGAACCATGGAGATAACATGTCGCCACAGAGAAATCTTTGTTGACCTCATCGAGGTGAGACCCGTAGAAAGACATGGTCAACAACCTCGAACTCTAGGGGCCTCCGTCTCCTGTTAGCATATGACTTCTTCCTGCTCTGTTAAGTCTTAATCAACTCATTGATGATCCGCACCTTCTCTGTGGTAGCCCGTACCATCTCTGGTCCCACCAGTGCTGACTTCCCTCGGACTGTCCAGCATAGTGGTGATCTGTAAGGTCGACCATACAAGGCCTAAAAAGGTTCTATACTGATGGTGTAGTGATACTGTTGTTTTAGGAAAACTCCACCAAAGGTAAGTGTACCTCCCAGATGCGACCGAAGTCGAGGACACAAGCACGATGCATTTCCTCAAGAGTCTGAATGGTCCTCTCAGTCCAGCCATCCGTCTGAGGATGGAAGGTGGGGCTTAGAATAAATTGAATCCTAAAAGACTCCTACAACCTCTTCCATAGCCTGGAAGTAAACTTTTTGTCATGGTCAGAGACAATAGAAGAAGTTACTCCATGCAAATGCAAAATCTCCTACACATAGAGGCATCCCATGCTCTCTACTGGTCCATGCTCTCTGATTGGTATAAAGTGGTCCAACATCGTGAGTCAGTCAATGATCACCGATATCGAATCATGACTCATGGATGTATGCAGAAGAACCTTCATGATGTCCATGAATGTCCCACCCCACATCCACTCTGGGACCTCTAAGGGTAGAACCATGCCTGCTGGTACCTGGTTCTCCACCTTCACTTGCTGAAAATTGAGGCATCGTGAGACAAACTCAGCTACTACCTTCATCATACGTGGCCACCAGTACTATCGTCAGAGTTCTTGATACATCTTCGCCACACCCGGATGTACCGCTATAGGAGATGTGTGGAAATCTCTCAACACTTCCTACTAAAGTGCTACCAGTACCATAGTACATCCTATGAAGAGGATGACCTACTCCCCACCTTTAGAAAATCAATCATGTGCATGAACTATGGATATTTGTGCACGTCATTTCTCACAGTCAGTGTCTCCATGTTGTGCCTCCCTAACTCGGTGAAGAAGTGGAGGAGTGACTGTAAGTGAATAAAAAATGATGCTCTATATCGATCCACAATAGATATCGGAAATGCGGCTAGCTACACTTTCGCCTCTCCAAGTAGTTGGATGCCTAATCTCTTGCTGATAGAATATACTACAACGCTCCACTTTCCAAAAGTATAGACTATCTCTACGTCATAGTCCTGGATAAACTCAAGACAACGTCACTGTCTTAGGTTCTGGTCCTTCTTTGACATGATGTACCTAGTACTCTGGTGGTCAGAGTAGACTGTAAAACTTTCTCCCATCAGATAGTGCCGCCACATATTTAAGGAGAAGACTACTGCTGCTAACTCTAGGTCATGAGTGGTGTAGTTCTACTGATGTTCTCTCAGCTGACGAGAACCATAAGATATCACTGCTCGCTCC
The DNA here is from genome assembly GCA_963277665.1 of Viscum album. Taxonomy (NCBI): domain Eukaryota; kingdom Viridiplantae; phylum Streptophyta; class Magnoliopsida; order Santalales; family Viscaceae; genus Viscum; species Viscum album. The sequence continues at coordinate 965,621,322 of OY728155.1, forward strand.
TGTATCAGGATGTATCCGATCCCGGTCCCTGATACATCACAATAAACTACGTAACCAACACCCTCCTCGAGTAGCCTCGTGATGGGAAAACTAGTAAGATAATACCTTAGCTCCTGGAAAATTTGTTGGCATCTCTCTGACCACATGAAGGGTTTCCCCTTATTCGTCAATGCTGAATGTGGTGCTGCAACTCTGGAGAAGTCTGGCACAAATCTTCCATAGTACCCAGCCATACCTAGTAAACTCTGTACCTCTGTCACACTTCTTGGTGGAGGTCCAGAAAGTACTGCCTCGATCTTATCTCAATCCACTACAACTCTAACCTATGAGATGACATGTCCCAGATTGTGTACCTCTTGGATCCAGAACACGCACATCGAGAGCTTACGAAAAAGATGGTGCTCTCCGAGTGTGTCCACTACTACCTGCAAATGGTAGGAGTGCTCCTCCTCGGATGCTGCATAGATAATAATGTCATTGATTAAGACTACCATAAAGCGATCGAGGTAAGGCTGGAATATCATATTCATGAGTCCCATGAACATAGCCGGTGCGTTGGTTATGCCAAATTTCATAAACAAGAAATCTTAGTGCCCATACTGGCATCTGAAGGTCGTCTTCTACACATCCTCATCCAGTACTCTGAGCTGGTGATAGCCTGATCTAAGATCTATCTTCGAGAACCAACGCGCTCCCTTCAGCTTATCAAAGAGGTCGTCAATCCTCGAGAGTGGGTACTTGTTCTTCATAGTCACATTGATCGGGCGCTGATAATCAACACACAGTCGCAAGCTCCTATCTGCCTTCTTGGAGATCAAAATAAAGAATTCCCAGGGTGAAACACTATGTCGAATGAATCCCTTCCCCTAAAAGTCCTCTAGTTGTTCTTGCAACTCACAAAGCTCCGCGGGAGCCATCTGATATGATGGAGTGGATATTGGTGTCGTCCTAGGGTACAAGTCAAGGTAAAAGTCTTACTCTTTGTGAGGAGGTAGTACTAGAACATCATCAGGGAAGATATCCCCATACTGATCCACCATAATATGAAAACTCAGACTCCGCACATCAACTGCTCCGAGAATGTGGCTAGCTAACTGATGTGTGATCGGCTGACCCCTCCACTGGGTAAGTCCATCATGCGCTACGAAGGACTTCTTCTTGCCAGTGATGGTAAACCTCATCCCATACTCACAGTCACACCACACGTTCTGCCTAATGCAGTCAATATGAGAATGAATTGTGGATAACCAGTCCATACCCATGACGACGTCATAAGGCCTTGACACCACTACTAAAAGATCTCAGCCGTAAATGTCGCCTCCAAGAGTGATCTCACATTGCTGGAAGCCATTTTAATAGTCGAATCCTCTCTTGTAGGAGTATTTAGCAGTAAGGATCAAGCCAACAGCTCCACTGGAATCTCTGAGCTCCACCCGAGGGCAGCGGAAATAATATAATGACTCACACTTGTGTCTCTAAGTACTAAATCAAGGGTAGAGTAGACACAGATAGTACCTATAATAATCTCAGGTGCACCGTGGTTGTAGGCCTCGACTTCCTGGTGCTGAGCTCACCCCTTTCTGCTGGTTCCCTATGGTCGCGGTGGACCTCTTGGTGGAGGTGGTGGTAGGATCTAAAAACATCGTCCACCAGCTGCTACTTGGCCAGCTCATCTTCCACACCTGTTTACTCCCAGCGGACCACCACGGTCGAACCTTTTCCTCTACCTAGGAGGTCCCTCTACTATCTATTGCTCATCTGCATGGCAGGTCGGGCAATCATGAGCCATGTGACCCAGCCCGCCACATGCATAGCACTTCCTTCTCCATGTATGGTTGGCTCTGTCTCTTGCGTCCCGCATAATCGAACATGTATCTTGTGGTAGCCCACCTGATGGCATGTTATTCTTCAACCTCTGTGACATCTATCTACCACTGGATGTAGAAGACTCTGCTACATGTAGTGCAGTGCAAGGTATCGCTGTTGGTGACTACTCAGTAAGGAAACTCTCCACAAGAAGGGCTCGCTTAAGCACCCCCGCCTACGTCGGGATGCTGAATGAGATCATAAAAGCCCTAATCTCATGCCCCAGTCCTTGCTCGAAGGTATGAGCCCTAATGAACGGGTTCCACACCATATATGTGGAGTAGCGTGAGAGGTCAGTGAACCTCGCTGAGTACTATGCCACCGTAATGCTGCCATGTGGCAGATGAAGCATCTCCTGAAAATCGCACCGCACGAATGGTGGCTGGAACAACCTCTGAATGGAAGTGTCTCTCAATGTCTGCCAAGAGAAGTGATGCCTCGCCGTGCACCTAGAGAATTAGTCTCCACCATAATCCTACTGCTTCCTACAGGAGACTCACTGCAAGAATCACCATAAGGTCGGCAGGTGCCCCTATCAATATAATACTCTCACAATAGCCTCCAACTAATCCTTAGCTGCTTGTGGGTCCATATCTCCCCTGAACCTGGGCGGCCTCTAGTTATAGAACTACTGCAGCACACTCAGATGGCATGAACTCTATGGTGATGGAGATGGTGGTATCAGTGGCTCAGCGGGTAGTGGTACCATTGGTACCTCTTCTATGATGGGGCCCCACACCAAGGCCTCGTCTCTCGATGGGATACCATCTCATACAAAACCTGGAACCCTGGCTGGATGCCTATGTGGGGCCATCCTAAAAAGAAACTGATATGCCATGGTCAAAAAAATATACATGGGGAGCTAACACAAAGTAATCAGAATAATAACTTTTCAATGGAAACACACACGCAATCAGTGTTTTCGTGCACTGAGTCAGAAATCAGAAGTCAGAGTCCCAGTGTATGGATACAACGGTCGCCGCACCAACACCAGTTTCCCTAAACTAATAACCACACCCAAAAAACATTACACTATTTTAGTTAAATGATTCAGAGTCCATTTTCTATGGTATAACTGACTCCTCTGATAACAATTTGTCACAACCAGTCCTCGGGGCCCATACCGTGAATACCCCAAACCCTCCAGCCGTAGGTCGGGGGCTACTGACTAGCACTAAAGCCGAATCCCTGATAAAAAGGGAAGGCATTTCCTTTAAACCTTTAACACAAACATTCTTAACACAAGTAGTAAAAGAAACAAGTACTTGTATAGGAAGAATGCATAAAGTAAAGGGGCCAGTATACACCCCAACTGATGTAAAAGTACAATTAAAATTGGAAAACAAATCCTCGATCATCCACTAGGGAATCCTACATTAAGGGTAGGTATAGATCTCAAGCAACTCATCCCTGAGGTATTCCCCATCCCGTCCAGCTCCGAGTAGCCTCCCGTCCGTCTCCCTCATCCTCAATCACTGCTGACCGTCATCTGCACAGAACACAACACAGTACGGGTGAATCCCGTGCAGGGGTGAGTATAATGATACTCAGTAGAGACCCTGAGACCCCAAAAGGTATCTCAATGTCCACCAAGGATAAACCAATATTTCATGCTAGAAACATAGAGTATGAAAAATCCCTACTTAGGTATATTCCGATATATATTCTTAAGTTACCAATCACAACTGGGTCCATCTCTCGAGCCCAAGCACATCATGTTCCTCATAGGAAGATAGTCAATCATCTTGATGATAACATAAAATTGTCGAGACATAGCTCACATAGGTTTTTAACTCAAGTATATGGGTTGAGATGATTATATGTATCCATTGAATCGTCTCCTATGTCGAACCCACGTAGGATCTTGGAACAGTATCAGCGCTGTCGAACCCACGTAGGATCCCGGTACAAAAGTCATCACTGTCAAACCCATGAAGGATCCTAGTCCAGTATCATCACTTTCAAAACCACGGAGGATTCTGGTCCAGTATCATCGATGTCGAACCCACGGAGGATCCTAGTATAGTAGTAGGTCCACATAGGATCTTATCTTCTCAGTGGAAGCCATCCATAAGGTTCCCGAACTCAGCACGCTCGATTCCGGGAGGGTCCTCTCCTCGAGCCAAGTGTCGATACATCAAATATCATTATGTATCATGTTGATGTATCCTGTAGTTCCGTCTCATCAAAAGGAACCCAATGAGACAGCTGACGTGTCAATCAGACGCCTGGTCTGTGAGTTATTGGTGGTTCACTTCAAAGGGCCCAGATGGGTTTAGGTTCAATCCAACCCACCCGTACCCCAACTGCGTCCAAACCTTGAGTGAGGTATTCCAAAAGAAACATCTCATTTCAAGATTTTTGATGGAGTAGATGGTTCGTCAATCGAACACCTGTTTCCCTAGATATGGGAAAAAACGAAATGGAAAAGAACTAGGTCCAGGTCCGGTCCGGCCTAACCAGGCTGACTCGACCCGACCCATCCTATGCCAACCTGGGTGGAGCAGCCTTGGGCCGACCCAACCCAGGCCCGCATCCAGACCGGGGTCCAACCCGGTACGCGGTCCCAACCCGGCACATCGAAAACCGGCCCAGCCCGCGACGGGCATGCCTGGCCTCCCCCCTCCATCCCCCGCAGGGCGCCTGGTCATAGCTTTGCATGGCGCATCGGTGCTGCGCCCAACGTCTGACCATCGTGGCCCTCCTAGCTGCGGCCCTTCCACCCCCTTGGTGCAATGGCTCTGCACCCCTCCAGCAATCGTCCTACCACCTTGCTCCGCCGCAGCCCGCGCTGGTCGCGGCCTGGTACTCCGTGCAGTGTAACGACACAACACTCCTCTGGCGACCCGGCGACCATTCGCCCCCGGGTCCTTTCACGGTTGGCCAGTTTCCAGCGGTCATTGCTCCGCCACTATCTTCAACAAAACAAAGAAAATCATAGGAGGGTCAGGATGTGTTTTTTTTGGCTCATGCCCCGCCCTCGCCCCCATGTTAGGGTGGTAGCAATCGACCATTAACAAAACTCAAGAATGATGAACAATGAAGATTGAAATCATTCAAAATGACCCCTACCTCGAGTTCGTTGATCATTGATGGTGGACGGAGAGTTCGGAGAAGACGAAGTCGATGATGACATCGTCGACCTTCCTCGTGGGTGATGGTTTCATTCCTCGATCAAAGGTTCCTCGATGGCGGAAGAGGCGTTCTTTGTTGGAATTTTATTTCTCCACGTTCTTCCAATGCTCTCCAAATGAATAGATGCAAACCAAAATGAAATAATAGATTTGTCTATTATTTAATTGTTGGCATGAATTCAAAATATTTAGAATGTAATTAATTAATTAATGTTCCATTAATTAATTCAAGGGGAGTGTCACTTTAATGAGAGGAGTTCATGAGTTTTCTCCCATTTATGGGGAGATCAAGTAGTTAAGAATCTCGGGAAGTGACGACCTTAATTATCCTCCCAATAGAGGTTATGTTGGGGTGGGCCCCCCACCCTAACCTCCCCTGGGAGGTTAGGGTGAGGTGGCCCCCACCTCTTACCTCCACTTTGAGATTTTAACGGCCTAAATAAAAAAATCTACACATATTTTTTACTGAACTTTATAAAAAACCCAAAAATTGAACTTCCATTCTCAACCATCTCCCATTGAGGTGAAAGCCTTCTAAAGCGAATATTGGCACTGCGAGTTCAATGGTGCCCTCAGATTTCAGTTCTGAGCACCGGTTCAGATGTTATAAAATTCTTCTTGCACGTTTGCTGAACGTATACAAACAAAACATTAAAAATTGATTCTAGGAACCCTGGGCCTCATAATCAAGTGCTATAAATTTTCACAGACTCGCAAAAATCACATGTATTTATGAAAAAAAATTCCACAGAAAATCTGGTTCATTACATTATTAATGAATGATTCATATAAATGATATTATAAATATAAAATAAATATAAATTGAATCTTTTTATGCAATAAAAAAATTTCCAAGATGAAATAGACATATGAGGTATTATTTAATGCCTTTGGATTGAAGGATTTTGGTTTTTATGACTTTTAAAAAAATCAATTACTAAATAGTGTCAAAATTGACATAAATGTGTTTTAAAAAAAATATTTTCTTAAATGATATTAAAATTGTAAAAATATATAGTTATGAAAAATAACTCATATAGTGATAAAAATATCATAAATAATCCACTTTTGGTTCTTTTGGAATTTATAGTAATGATATTAACTATGTAGTGTAAAAATACTAAAGGACATGGTAAGTGATAACTTATTTTACTAAGGGTGAAATCTAAGACATAAGGATAATTTATGACCTAATCTTGTCTAAAAACTATTGGTTGAAAGTAATTGAACCCATAATCATCTTTGACTCTATAATAATAAATTTTTAGCTATTATAATCTAAAAATAATTTTATAATAATTTAATATTTCAAGCTTTTCCAAAAGTGTACCTCACCTCTTTTATAAAAGGCCACCACCCATTCACTTTAATTCACACCGCCAAAGACCTTTTGATCAGACACACCTTGACCAAATCCCCTCCCAACATCCCCCAACTTATATTAGAAACAAAACATCGACCATAAATCCAATTTGGGGAGTCATTTTGTTCAAATAAAAAGGAGACACCCAAAGAAGAGGTAATTTCTTTATCCCTTATTTCAATGTTCATTTCTTCGTCAACATCATCTTACAAAGTATTTATCATAACAATATAATAAATCCTACATATATTATATTATGATATGTTTTTAATATTATGGTACAACCATTTTCTTCTATTTACCCATACTATGAGAAACAATACCACCCTGTGTGCCTACAAACAACTTACCATCTCCACACTGTGGTGTAATGTTTTTTTTCATTTACACTTTATTTAGATGGGTATAACATTGAGAATAATGGATTTAATTAATTAATATATCATTATATTTTTCTATAAAATTTATATTTCATCCAGTTCCATACCATTTTACCATTAAGGAAATGATATCATTGCTCGTGCGTACGTGCAACTTACAGACTCTACGATGCGATGGGACTTATATTCCATGTTCACCATCCAAGAATGATTATAAGAATAAATATTATTAATAATTATGAAATGTATGAAATTATAAATATACTGGTATGATATATATATAAATATATTTCATTCACTTACTTCCATATGATACAAAAATTAAAATAGCATTCATGTGTACTTACGTCATACCATCTCCAAGAATGGTGCCATCCATTTCATATATCTATTTATTATATATATTCATATTTATGATATATATATATATATCATATTATATATTTTTTAAGTAGTTAATTCATGATCTAAATAATATGTTCATTAATAACAAGTCAAAACATGTACAATAAACATAGCGATTATTACCCTAAATGTTATATTAACATAGAATTTTTTAAAAAATGGTAATGTTAAATCATAAAAACAATATATAATATCATAAGTAATATTATGATTATGATATAAGTTAATAATATGTTTAATCACAATATATAGGATCTAAAGACCTGTATGAAGAGTATCAGACCTAGGGTAAATATTAATTACTCAATCTCATTTTTATCCAAGATTATTTATGTGTAAGTATTTATTAGGGAATATTTATCCTCCATGACCATGTTTCATAATTTTTTTTTCAAAATGAATATTTTAGGTTTTTTGGAAGGTAAAATTTTACTAGAGTATCATTTTAAATTTAATAAATATTTATTTATAAATCTATTTAATTAGTGTCCACGTTTTCAATTTGATTTTTAGTATTTTTTAATATTGACATGTTTTTTTAAAAGGTTAATTACTTTCAAATGTTTCAAAGTGGTATTGAAATATTTGGTGCAAAATCTCTTTTAAATGACTTCCTTTATAAATTCTTCAACTTTTAAATGATTTTATGAAAAATGGTTGTTTCTATTAAAGATTTTTATTGTTTATTTTCAACTATGTTAACATCATTTAATGGATATTATTCTTGATGGTGGTTGATTTATTATAATAAAAACTTACTAATTTTATTGAGTGGAATATGATATGTTTGATTATGGAGGTGATATTTTTATTCCATTCATTGTTTATGGTTAATGTATTGAAAATTTTTATGCTAGTTTTAAATTGAATGTTTATGTTATGTTTCACCCTTTTAATATGAGGAATGCATTGGATTTATTAAGTAATAGGTGGGGCCCTCTATAGCCCCTCGAAGCATCTATAGGAATCATGAGATAGTCTAGTGTGTTGTCATAAGGTCTTAATAGAATATTTGTGAATGGTCTTGTCATAAGGCCTTGACGTAGTAGTTATTGTGTCCGACATTATGCATTCCCTCATTATGAAATTAGTAATAACATGTGATTATTAGACTACTGGAATATCCATGTGCATTTTTATATGGTAATGTTTGACTTATTTCTACAGCATTATGTTATTTTTGATGTTTAAAAGGTTGTACTTTTTATTATAAATTGTTTCATAAAATTTTATAGCTTTTGCTGAATTATTTACCCTTACTAAGCATCTAAGCTCACCCCTTTCTGTTGCTTTATTTTCCTAGGATACTAAGAAGATAATTATGATTGATATGCAAGGATAATATATGGAATCCAAAATGTATTATACATGATGTATTTTATTTTATAAATTGTAATGTTATGTTCTTGTATGTAATATATTTTCCACGACAGCTAAATTGATTGGTCATTCAGAACTTGATTCCTTGTAAACATGCTAATGTATTAAAATAATGCACTGGTTCCGGGATTCCAGGGTCAGGGCATTAAAAATTGTATAATAAAATGATTATTATCAACCATGTTAATATATTTGGAAAACATAGATTAGTGATCATAACACTAAGATTGATTTTGAGGATAAGTATAGAAGAAACCCCTAGAATATTGGTAAATATCAGGGATAACCTAGTATTAAACCTAAGACGTTATATATTGAATGTACCAACACTTGGTTATGTTATTTTAAATGGGATATGTTTCTCACCATGTTCTATCTAGTCTTATTTAATGGAGGAAACCATAATTAATTGGATTAACATTGACATTGATGGATGGTTTGGTGTTTGTTACAACAAAATTGGATAATAACTGGAGAGAAAGATATTATCATTATTCTGAATCTGTTATAACAATATATGATTAACAATTAAATCTTTTATGACTCTCATAACACATTACGTAAGAGGAATATGAATAGTTATAAATGTTCCAATTTTAAGAAGCACAGAGGAATGAAAATTTGGCTTCCTACATGTCAAGAGGAAGTAAAGAAGAACCCTGAGGAATACATCAAATCGACGATAATATGTTCTATGTGAAGTAAAAAGGGACATATAATGAGTAAATGTTTTGGTGTTCAATGTATCCAATATGGAAATCATTGAAATTACACAACTCAATGCCCAGACATAAGAATATAACTCTAAACCAAGGAAGAACCAATTCCATGCCAACCATTAAATTAGAAGGATTGATGTAATTATTTATTTTAATCCATAAATTATGAATTAGTTGATTAGATATGGAGTGTTTAGTTTATTTTTTTCCATTCAACATTTATTAATATTTTTATTAGTTATAATGGACATGAAAATTAATTTAAGGGTAAGATTATATTTGGAGAACATATGATTAAGTTAAAGAAAACGTTTAATATGTTCCTTATGTTAAGATAATACTGATTGGATAATGATATGTTGAATTTGAATAAGTAAATTGGATGGTGACAGTTTCTTGAGAACCAATTTTAGATTTTTTGACAAGATTGTTATGCTATCATGGATGAAGTTTAGAATTTTTTGGGACTTAAGGAAGAATCTGCAATGTTTTAGAATAAGGAAACATGCATGTTTTTAATAAGGATATCTAATAATTTTTTTTTACCATGAATCAAAACAATACATTATTAATGTGATCAGATGTTTGGATTGTGACAAACATGAACATCCCTATGACATATCATAGATAAATGTGAATTCGATTTGGTTCACCTCTTTCTAAAGTTGTAGATTTTCAATTTTCAAAAAGATTGTTCTGTAGTTTTTTTATTATGGATTTAATGCGATGAAGGTAATTGAAGTGCCCAGATCAGTGTGAATCACTGAGAGGGGGAGGGGGTGAATCAGTGATCCCTTAAAACTTTTTACTAATTGATTTCTTATCAATTAAACCTCTATGGCTGGTTAAAGCCTCGATCCACTCTTCTTGTATCTCTCACCTTCCAAGAATGATGCAGTAAATGTAAAGGCACTGGACACAAGGATTTACAAGGTTCGGCACCAAAGGCCTACATCCTTGCCATGCTCTCCCAGCATGGATTCTCCCATTATAACTTGTTAGAATTACAATGGGCGATACAGCTTCCCACCGTATCTCTCCTGAGTCCCACAGGAGGGTCTTTATACTGCGTCCCACAGTGTTACCAGAGTCCCACTGGCCTGCTCCAGAATCCCACTGAAGACTTCTTCTCCCTGAGTCCCACATGGTCTTCTCTTGGCTCCTCGAGTCACACGAGTAGCTCTTCTTCACTTTAAGTTCTTCAAGTATCCTCAGCAGACTGGGATAAAGGCTGCTGGCCTTGCTCTTCTTCTGATCACTTGTGGTGAATAGGTCTTCTCGTCTTGCTCAGGATTTATCTCCTTCTTCTAAGGATGACCTGGCCTCTCTCCAATTTCTGAATACTCAGACAACTGATGTCTTTAACTTCAGTCTGGTCCAGTCTCACTCAACTCTACTTCATGCAGTGAGTGCATGGAAACTCTTCATCTTCATGCACTGATAGCATGGGTTCTCAATATCTTCAAGAACTGTTGTTCCTGGACTTCTCAAAATATTCTTCAAGAACTTTCAGTCTTGGTCAACTCAAACGCACACCACTGATTTAAGCTTGTTCAGTGTGCGCGTGCATGCATGCATGCATGCACTTTCCCTTTCCTCTTCTTGGTGCAGTAGACCCACAAAGAGTGTAACACTTTAAGCACACACCAACTCCTTGAACATCATACAATTTATTCTCTTTTGATTACACACATAAATGTGTGTTATACACTAGTGTGGATGTCTTCTCTTCTTCTTAGTGTGTACACACTTTGGTTTGCACAAACACTAAGGTTCGGCCACTTCACTTTGTTGTTTTGCACACACAACTTTGTTCTTTGCTTTGCACACACACAATGAGTATGTATTTGGCCTTCACTATTTTTGCACACACCCAAGCTATCCTCAGCCTTCTTTTCAAATGCACACACACACAAAGTGTGGTGGTCTTCTTTGCTTGCACAAGGCTACGGCCTTTCTCTTCTTTTTTGCACACAAGGCACAAAGTGCCACGACCTTCACTTTAGCACACACACACAATAGTGTGGTCCCGGCCTTCTTTTTCTATTCCACCCAAACTCAAACAAGGCGTGCAAGGGGGTGTGGCCCTCTTCTTGTCTTCAAATGCCGCGCAGGCTCAAGTGTGCAAGGGTGCAACACTGCCGCGCAAGCCACAAAAAACCTCGAGGGCGCTCAAGGTACTTGCGGCCTCGGGTACTTCCTGTCGCGCAAAAGAAAGACGCGCAGGGGACTCCTCACCTCCTTCTTCTTGTCGCGCAAAGGAGTTGCGCGCAAGGGACTCCTTCGGGCCAAGGATGGCACCGAGAACAATAGCCGCGCAAAGTTTTGCGTAGTGGCTTCTTTCTTCGCGAGGCAGAGCACTCACGGGACACAAATCTTCAACAAGGTTTCAGCAAGCTTCACCGAGGTCTCGGCCTCTCTTTATATAGGCGAGGAGAGCCTCTGCCTTCCGCGTGGGATAAATCTTGAATCCCCGAAATCTTCGGATCTTCAAAGATCTTTCAAATCTTTATTTTTCTCCTCTGTTCACGCGGGTTCTTTTCCTTCATTATTTTTGTTTTTCTCTTCCACGTGCATGCGACTTAGAACGCATGCAAGGCCTTCGGTTAGGTACAAACCATGCACAGCAATAATCCTCATGGCCTCGGGAACTTCGTTTTGCCTCGGCCTTGTTCGAAATCTCCCAAACATTGCATGCATGCTTATTTTTATTGCATGGTTATGTCCAGTGTGGCCAGGCGATCACAATGGAGGCTTTACTTCCTTCAGAGGTGGCTGGGAACTCGAAATCCGGTGGTCGGATGGCCTCTGGTTCAGGCGATGTCGCGGGTGGCCTTCGGCTGAGCTCGAGGAAGGAGACGGACGCTGGGCCGTTGGATGCGGTGATCAAAAAGGCTTCGACGGCTTGGATCAGATCGGGGGCGCGGCGGATTAGATGAGCGACGCCGATCGTCCGCGAGATCAGATGAGCGGCTGGGATTCGCTCCCGGGAATTTTTCCGCGTCCCACATCGAAACGGGCCGCGGAATTCTCGCGCTTTATCACCCTAGCGCTGCCCGCTACTCGCCAGTTGAATCTCCTCCCTCCACGGTGCCGTCCCGCACCGTGTTCTCCCTGCGGGCGCGCTCTGCGCCCACTCTCTGCCACTCGGGCGCGCCATTGGCGCCCACTATGCACACTGCGCTCCTCCGGGCGTGCCCCTGGCGCCCACACGGTGATCTTGGGTGCGCCCTGCCGCCCTGGCTCGCCCCACGAGTTCCCCCGGGCGTGGTGCCCTAGTGCCCATGCCTTGGGGTTGAACCCTCAAGGTGCCTTGGCTGGCCAATTTTTTGGCAAAGGCATGAATGAGGAACTTTGTCAAATACAAAGTTCTCCTATGAGTATAACCCAAATGCCAAGTCTTCCAAGCCATTATTCTTCCCATCTCTATTCTTCTTCTTCTTCTTAAGAATTCCTCCATTTCTTCTCCTCACATGATCTTCACTTAGGATATGGAATTCAAAAGGTTCATCTTCATCAATTGAACTCCTGAATTACAGATTTCTTCAATGTGCTTCATTGATCCAATTAGAGATCAATTGGATCTTCTTCATGTTCACATGCACTAAGTGATAGTGCATGGACTTCATTAAACCACTTCATCCACTTAGAAGTAGTGAATGGATCTTCTTCAGCTCCTCATGCATTGTCCATACAATGCATGGTCTTCAAACAATGTTGTGACTTTGTATCATCAGGATACAAGTTCTTTGAACTTAAAGAGCAGCTCAACAATCGTCAGATATTCATGGAGAATGTTTCAACCATATTCTCCAATGCCACTTAGTGAATCTCCTAAGTGACATGCATCTTAGTACCATGGCCATTCTCCTTCACCACCAACACCATCACAACCTTTGTCATTCACCTCTTGACATTCCTTGACTTCCATTCATTCCAAGACAACTTCATGCCTCATTGACAACAAATGCAACACAGTGCACTTCAATCTCCCCCTTTGTATTTGTTGTCAATACACTCCTTCAGCACATATGAATGGGTCAATATGTGTGCCAATATTTTCTCCCCCTTATTGGCAATCAAATGCAAAGGTGTGGTGTGGTTCTCTTTCAAAAATCACTTCCTCCCTTCGAATAGCATTTTCTTGAAAATCACTAAGAGAGGGATGATGTCACATGTTCTCTTTAGCAAAGAACCTTTAGTAAATCAACTCTAAGTCTACTTGGGTTAACCCGATGTAGAAAACAAGAGTGATATAACCATGATTTTTCAATGTTGTCCACATTTCACTATACATGTGAGATCATGCTTCAGGGGTTTGAAATTTTTCAGATATAACAATGAATTGCTAAATCCCGCACATACATCACAAAACTCATTAGAAAGCTCAGGTGCAAAGATAAAGCTCCCCCTTTCATCTACTTTCTCAAGATGATATTAATTTCAGAATATCATCTTCTTCAGATTGGCTCCCCCTCAAGGGGTGCACTCCATTCTGTCCAAACCATCATCCAGTTGAGAATGATCATCATCTTCAATTCCCTGCAATGTTAGCACATGTAAATACCAGTGATTAGGGAATAAGATGGAACCTCCTTGGTTCATCAATGTGAACAACAAGGTTGAGAAGATTCTCTCAACCGAGATGTCCCATTTTCACCAGTCTTCACACTTGCACATTTGATCTTCATTGATGATTGTGCTGGTGTGGTTCTCAAAACATCTTCATGTGAAACCTTCTTCTTCCCTTTTGCTTTAGCAATTGCCAGAGCTTCATCTTCAAATCTTTGTAGTTCTCTGGCAAGTTGCAACTGATGTGGCCATATGACAAGTAAATCATTTGGAAGAGTGGCCTCAGTTTTGGAAGTTCCACATGGTTCTTTGGATGCTGCTAAGCTACCTCTCTTAGGCAACTTATTTTCAATCAATCCCTTCTTCTTCTGGATTGATTGTCTTCTGGAGTTCAGTCTGCTTCTATTTAGTTCCATGGCTTGTTCACAAAGATCCATGGTCTGTCCTTTCTTTCCACAGTAGAAGCATTTCTTGGTGGTCCTTTTGGATGCATCACCCTTCTTGGATTTAGACTCCAAGGACTTCTTTTCCTTTTTCAAAACCTTCTTGGGAGCTTTTTCAGCATTCTTCTTCTTGCTTCCCAAGGATTCTTTTTGAGCCAGGTTCAGTGATCTTCTCTTCTTTTTAGCTCTGGATACAGTTGGAGATTGACATGTATCTTTTTGACCACTTTTGCAATCATCCCAGATGTTTTCAAGTAATCCAAATCTATTTGTAGTAAACAGATGTCTCTGGACCTGTGGATGCTGCTTCTTTTCTTCTGGATTTCTCCCCCTTGGCATGGGCTTCCTTTGTGCTTTGACATTCAGTGGATTGTACCAACAATCCTTTGCACAGTGCCCATACTTGTTACAACACCAACATTGACCCACAAATCTTGACTTTTTGATTCCTTCTGATTGTAGGGTTCTTGTCTTGAATTGTTGTGCTGCTTCAGGAGAGCATTCCTTCTTCACTGTCTTCATCCATACTTGTTTGGATTCATTCTTCCATCCTGCACTTTTTGTGGAAACACAATTAGAAGCATTAGTACAAGATGGGATGGATGGTACCTTCCTTTTAGAAGTTGTTACCCTTTCATTAGAGGATGTATTTCTTTTAGAATCATCCTGCTCAATGCATACATGAGTAGCAACATTTCTCCTTTCAGCTGACTGGGAGGCTTTGGCTTTGGGTGATTGCTGAGTTTTCAATATCACCTCTAGTTCTATACATTTCATGTTAAGGGAGTTCTTCTCATCCTCAACAGTTCTTAGCCTTCATTCCCATTTATCTTCAAGCTGCTTCATCTGGTCATCATGCACTATCTTCAATTCAAGCAATGAATTGTCAAGCTCCTTTACCCTTTTTGCTTTGTCTTCAAGTTGAGCATCTTTGACAATCATTGAAACTCTGTGCCTCTTTTCCAGTGCATGGAAAAAATCTTTGATTACAGTCTTAAATAATTCTTTCTCAGAAAGGCTTCTTTGCAATTCTTCAGTAGTGTCTTCATATCATTCATTGCAAAGAGATATTGTTTCATCTTTGGCATTTACCAGCTTTCTGAGAGTGTTGGTTATGCCAACCCTTTTTGCCAATTGATCTTCCATTGCATTGGCTTCTTCTTCTAACTGTGATTTTTCTTCATGAAGATCATGGATGCCTGTAGCTATACACTTTGCCACTTCCATGGGAACTGTCTTCTGAAGATATTTGAGTGCACTCTGAAGATCATTCATTGTTTCAACTTCATCACAGCTAGGACAGGCTTTCTTCATCTTCTTGGCCTGTTTCTTCTTTCTGTTTTTCTGAGTCTTGGCAGATATCTCCATTTGAGGCTGGTCGCTCGTTTCCTCAAATCTTCACTTCATAAAGACTCCCTTGGATCTTTTATAGGTAACCTTCGCTCTGATACCAATTGAAGTGCCCAGATCAGTGTGAATCACTGAGAGGGGGAGGGGTGAATCAGTGATCCCTTAAAACTTTTTACTAATTGATTTCTTATCAATTAAACCTCTATGGCTGGTTAAAGCCTCGATCCACTCTTCTTGTATATCTCACCTTTCCACGAATGATGCAGTAAATGTAAAGGAACTGGACACAAGGATTTACAAGGTTCGGCACCAAAGGCCTACATCCTTGCCATGCTCTCCCAGCATGGATTCTCCCATTATAACTTGTTAGAATTACAATGGTCGATACAGCTTCCCACCGTATCTCTCCTGAGTCCCACAGGAGGGTCTTTATACTGCGTCCCACAGTGTTACCAGAGTCCCACTGGCCTGCTCCAGAATCCCACAGAAGACTTCTTCTCCCTGAGTCCCACAGGGTCTTCTCTTGGCTCCTCGAGTCGCACGAGTAGCTCTTCTTCACTTTAAGTTCTTCATGTATCCTCAGCAGCCTGGGATAAAGGCTGCTGGCCTTGCTCTTCTTCTGATCACTTGTGATGAACAGGTCTTCTCGTCTTGCTCAGGATTTATCTCCTTCTTCTAAGTATGACCTGGCCTCTCTCCAATTTCTGAATACTCAGACAATTGATGTCTTTAACTTCAGTCTGGTCCAGTATCACTCAACTCTACTTCATGTAGTTAGTGCATGGCAACTCTTCATCTTCATGCACTGATAGCATGGGTTCTCAATATCTTCAAGAACTGTTGTTCCTGGACTTCTCAAAATATTCTTCCAGAACTTTCAGTCTTGGTCAACTCAAACGCACACAACTGATTTAATCTTGTTCAGTGTGCGCGTGCATGAATGCATGCATGCACTTTCCCTTTCCTCTTCTTGGTGCAGTAGACCCACAAAGAGTGTAACACTTTAAGCACACACCAACTCCTTGAACATCATACACTTTATTCTCTTTTGATTACACACATAAATGTGTGTTATACACTAGTGTGGATGTCTACTCTTCTTCTTAGTGTGTACACACTTTGGTTTGCACAAACACTGAGGTTCGGCCACTTCACTTTGTTGTTTTGCACACACAACTTTGTTCTTTGCTTTGCACACACACAATGAGTATGTATTTGGCCTTCACTATTTTTGCACACACCCAAGCTATCCTCGGCCTTCTTTTCAAATTCACACACACACAAAGTGTGGTGGTCTTCTTTGCTTGCACAACGCTACGGCCTTTCTCTTCTTTTTTGCACACAAGGCACAAAGTGCCACGGCCTTCACTTTAGCACACACACACAATGGTGTGGTCCCGACCTTCTTTTTCTATTCCACCCAAACTCAAACAAGGCGTGCAAGGGGGTGTGGCCCTCTTATTGTCTTCAAATGCCGCGCAGGCTCAAGTGTGCAAGGGTGCAACACTGCCGCGCAAGCCACAACAAACCTCGAGGGCGCGCAAGGTACTTGCGGCCTCGGGTACTTCCTGTCGCGCAAAAGAAAGACGCGCAGGGGACTCCTCACCTCTTTCTTCTTGTCGCGCAAAGGAGTTGCGCGCAAGGGACTCCTTCGGGCCAAGGATGGCACCGAGAACAATAGCCGCGCAATGTTTTGCGCACTGGCTTCTTTCTTCGCGAGGCAGAGCACTCACGGGACACAAATCTTCAACAAGGTTTCAGCAAGCTTCACCGAGGTCTCGGCCTCTCTTTATATAGGCGAGGAGAGCCTCTGCCTTCCACGTGGGATAAATCTTGAATCCTCGAAATCTTAGGATCTTCAAAGATCTTTCAAATCTTTATTTTTCTCCTCTGTTCACGCGGGTTCTTTTCCTTCATTATTTTTGTTTTTCTCTTCCACGTGCATGCGACTTAGAACGCATGCACGGCCTTCGGTTAGGCACAAACCATGAACAACAATAATCCTCATGGCCTCGGCAACTTCGTTTTGCCTCGGCCTTGTTTGAAATCTCCCAAACATTGCATGCATGCTTATTTTTATTGCATGGTTATGTCCAGTGTGGCCAGACGATCACAATGGAGGCTTTACTTCCTTCAGAGGTGGCCGGGAACTCGAAATCTGGTGGTCGGATGGCCTCTGGTTCAGGCGATGTCGCGGGTGGCCTTCGGCTGAGCTCGAGGAAGGAGACGGACGCTGGGCCGTTGGATGCGGTGATCAAAAAGGCTTCGATGGCTTGGATCAGATCGGGGGCGCGGCGGATTAGATGAGCGGCGTCGATCGTCCGCGAGATCAGATGAGCGGCTGGGATTCGCTCCTGAGAATTTTTCCACGTCCCACATCGAAACGGGCCGCGGAATTCTCGCGCTTTATCACCCTGGTGCTGCCCCGCTACTCGCCAGTTGAATCTCCTCCCTCCACGGTGCCGCCCCGCACCGTGTTCTCCCTGCGGGCGCGCTCTGCGCCCACTCTCTGCCACTCGGTCGCGCCATTGGCGCCCACTATGCACACTGCGGTCCTCCGGGCGTGCCCCTGGTGCCCACACGGTGTTCTTGGGTGCGCCCTGCCGCCCTGGCTCGCCCCACGGGTTCCCCCGGGCGTGGTGCCCTAGTGCCCATGCCTTGGGGTTGAACCCTCAAGGTTCCTTGGCTGGCCAATTTTTTGGCAAAGGCATGAATGAGGAACTTTGTCAAATACAAAGTTCTCCTATGAGTATAACCCAAATGCCAAGTCTTCCAAGCCATTCTTCTTCCCATCTCTATTCTTCTTCTTCTTCTTAAGAATTCCTCCATTTCTTCTCCTCACATGATCTTCACTTAGGATATGGAATTCAAAAGGTTCATCTTCATCAATTGAACTCCTGAATTACAGATTTCTTCAATGTGCTTCATTGATCCAATTAGAGATCAATTGGATCTTCTTCATGTTCACATGCACTAAGTGATAGTGCATGGACTTCATTAAACCACTTCATCCACTTAGAAGTAGTGAATGGATCTTCTTCAGCTCCTCATGCATTGTCAATACAATGCATGGTCTTCAAACAATGTTGTGACTTTGTATCATCAGGATACAAGTTCTTTGAACTTAAAGAGCAGCTCAACAATCGTCAGATATTCATGTAGAATGTTTCAACCATATTCTCCAATTCCAATTAGTGAATCTCCTAAGTGACATGCATCTTAGTACCATGGCCATTCTCCTTCACCACCAACACCATCACAACCTTTGTCATTCACCTCTTGACATTCCTTGACTTCCATTCATTCCAAGACAACTTCATGCCTCATTGACAACAAATGCAACACAGTGCACTTCAGTAATCATATATTCATTATGGAAAAATTAAAGAAAAATTACATTGTTTGGGTAATATTAAGTTAAAATTTATTTTTGAAATTTAAATACCTTTTAGACAGAGATTGGACAGAAGTATTTTGGATAACTCTAAAGGTTGGAATGGATTAATATGAACTTTGGATAGATTTTTTTAAAGTTAAAATTTTTCTTAAGAATGTTTTTTGGAATTTTGTCATACTATATTTTTATAAAAAGTGAAACATGTAAGTCAGGTGATAACCCATTGCGTCAGACAAAGATGCGGGAATCGAACCCACAACCGAAGTGAGAAAATGATTTTTTTCCTACCACTAGCCTATAGGAAGTCCTTGGTTATTATCATATTTTTTTTCTTCCATTAAATAGTATATGTTTATATTTGGAACCTTATAAAATTTTGATAAATATAATATTTTTGAGTTTTATCATTTGAAGAGAAAGATGATATTGTGGTAGAAATTAGTTAAAAATGGAACTCTACAAGTAATTTTAGTATGCTTACCTATTATCTTAGTCATTTCTAGATTACTAGGAAAATTATCATAAAACAAAAAATGTTTCCTTGTACATTATTTAGTGATGAATCAAATGGTCCATTAGATTACCGTAGATTTATATATTTCTGGTTGTTAGCTTTCCCATAATAATATTCAATATCCATCAGAACATGATGGTTTCCTTTCTCTTCAATATCCAAGTATTCCTACAGAGAACCCTAGTTTATGTTATATTTGGTGACCTTAATACTTACCTTTCCTTATTTTAAAATAGATACCCCATTAATCCAATTTTTGATGTTGTATTTCAGTTATTATAGTTTGAAATGTCAAAACCCTAGTTTTAAATCCGATGTTAAATTGTGAGGATGAAATTTATTTAAGGTGGGGATAATGTAACACCCCATGCTTCCATGGTATGCTTCTCTTTGAATAAGACAATATATTGTGTTGTACGCATCTATGTGTTCTATCACATCACAACCAATCAAACTAGTCATTTAAAAAATATTTATGAATAATAAAACCCATTATTTTAATTTTTATAAATTTTATTTTTTATAATAGAATTCATTTTTGGATTCGAAATGTCAAAATTAGCTTATTGTAATTTTTTTATTTTTATAAAAACATTCAATTTTTGATGAATAGTAAAAACACTACATTATTCATTAAAACTAACTTTTTATTTAAATAATTATAATTAATTTACTTTTAATTTAAAGTCAAAATAGATATATAATACCTATATTATTCTAATGTAATTAATTAGATTCTTTTTAAAATAATATTAGATATATTATATTTTATTTAAATTTTTAATGTCTTTTACCCACCTTCTAGGCATATTTGAAAAATTTAATATAACATAATTTTACCGATTCTGTGAATTAAATTTCCAAAATACTATAGACACATTTTTCATCAGTAAGTAAAATGTGGTTCATTAGGATGATAATAATTATTGGGGAATTGTAACTTTTGAATTTTATTTACCATGGTTAAATGTAAAGAGTTTAATTGAAGGTAAAAACAATATTATAATAATATAAAATTACCCCCAACATATATACTATTTCTATTAGATAAGTGTTTTTATAGCGAAATAAACCTTAGGAAAAAAATTATGATCCTTTTTTATCTACATGCGTCAGATTAATATATTTATTATATTTTATTAAAATAAGAGTTAAAACTTTTAAATTAAAATTTTAATATCAAAACCATTTTGGATATTGGGTTATACATAAGATATTTTTTATTATAAGTATTCCTTAGAAATATAAAAAGTTTTATTACATCATGGTATTTTAATTATAATTTTTGGACATTAAATAATTAAATTTATTTATGACAAAATAATGATTCCATAATTACCTTATTAATGAAAGATTAAAATAAATGATATAATAAATATTAAAATAAATGTAAATTGAAACTTTTGATGTCATAAAATATTTTTATCTAATAAATTGACATTGGAGGTATGATTTAATGCCATTTTTCAAAGTAATCAAGATATTATGACTTTAACAAAAATCAATTACTAAATAATGTCCAAAATGAGATAAATGAGTTTTTAAAACAAATACAATTTTATTAAATTATATAAAAATATATAGTTTGGTCAAATAACATGGATAGTGATATAAAGTTCATAACTGATCCACTTTTTGTTCTCTTGGAAGTTCATAGTAATGATATTAACCATGTAGTATAGAAATACAAGGGGACATGATAAGAGTTAACCTATTTTTCAAAGGGTTAAATCTAAAAGATATGGTTAATTTTATGACATAATAATTTATAAAACCTATTGGTTGGGAGGATTTAGGACCATCAACATCCTATCCTCTAAATAATTCAATTTCGATCTTTTATAATCCAAAAATAAATTTATAAGAAATTAGTATTCATGATTTTCCAAAACATCCCCTCACCTATCTTAAAAAATGTCACATCTAATTCTCTTTAATTCACACCTCCAAATCCACTTGGATCTGACAAACCCGACCCTAATCTCTCCCAACTTTTTCACTTCATCTTAGAGTCAAAACTTTTGTCCGAAAGACAACTTATGGAGTCCTTTTGGGCCAATCAAAAAGAGACCACTGAAGAAGAGGTAATCATTTTATTCCATCTTGGAAATTTCATTACTTCTTATACATTATATTACTACGTTTTTATGATACAAAAATAAAAAATAATACATAAAATATATTATGATACATTTTTAGGATTATGATACTAACATATTCTTTTTTTTCCATCCTGTGAAAAACAATACCACCATGTGTACATGCATAAGGCTTACTGTCGCCGCACCATGCTGTAAATTGTTTTTCAAGTACACTTTATTTATATGGGTATAACGATGAATATAATGTATTTAAATAATAAATGTAACATGATATTTCTTCTTTATAATTCATATTCCATCCAATTCCATAACATTTAATCATTAATGAAATTATTTCATCGCTCGTCTGTATGTATGGCTTACCATCTCCACGACGCGATGATACTCATCTTCCATGTTCACAATCCAAGATTGATTACAATAAAAAATATTATTAATAATTATGAAATATTAGTGAAAATAATGTTTCTGGGATGATATATATATATATATATATAAATATATATATATTCCATTCACTTACTTCCACACGATATGAAAATGGAAACAATGTCCATGCGTACGTACGACCTACCGTATCCATGAAAAATGTATACCATTTCATATATCTATTATTTATATATATTTATATATATGATATATAATTCATATTATATCTTTGGAAAGTAACTAATTCATGATCTATGTAATATGATCATGATGAAAAGTCAAAAATGTACGCTAAATGAAGTGATTATTACCTGAAATATTACATTTACATAGAATTGTTAATAAACATGTAATATAATTTCCTAAAAAATAGATATGATATCATGAATGTTATTATGATTCTAATATAGGTTAGTAATATGTTTAAACACATTATATAGGAATATTTGACACGTATGGATAGTATCAAACCTAAGGTAAGGTTTAATTCATCATTCTTATTATTATCCGAGATTATTTAGGTGTATGTATTTATTGGGAAATATTTATATTCCATGTCCATTTTTCATAATAAAATTCAAAAGTAATATTTTAAGGTCCTAGGGATTGGAATCTTTATCTATATCATCATTTTAATATTTTTAAATATTTATATCTAAATCTATTTAATTAATTTCCATGTTTTCAAAACGATTTTAAGGATTTATTTAAATGAACATGATTGTTATGAAATTTTAATTACAATCAAAATTTTCACAGTGTTATTGGAAACTTTGATTCAAAAATCACTTTTAAATGAATTCCTTTATAAATTTTGTTCCTTTTAAATGATTTCTCACAAAAAAATATATTTCTCTCAAATAGTTTTATTGATTATTTTCAACAATGTCAACATACCTTCTTGGAAATTATTCTTGGTTGAGGTTGATTTATTATAATAAAATACTCCATATTGTATAGAATGAGTTTTGATATGTTTGATTGTGGATGTTCTATTTTTATATGATTCATGGTTTATAGTTAAAGTATTAAAATTTTGTATGCTTGTTTTAATAGGAATGTTTATGTTATGGTTCACCATTTACATATAAATAATACATAGGATTTAGCAAGTGATGTGTAGGGCCCGTTATAGCCCCTTGATGCCTCAGAAGGTCTCATGAGACAAACTAGTGTCTTAGAAAAAGGTCTTGATATAATATTTATGAATGGTATTATCACAAGGCCATAACATAGTAGTTATTATGTCTCACATTTTGCATTCCCTCTTTTTGAAATTATTTATTACATGTAAATATTCTACTAATAGAATATCCATGTGTATGTTTATATAGTAATGTTTGACTGATTTTTACCATATTTTGTTGTATTTTTATGTTTAAAAGGATTTTGTTTTTATTATACATCATGCCTTAAATGTTTATAACTTCTGCTAAATTATTTACCCTTATTGAGAAACTA
Source organism: Viscum album (assembly GCA_963277665.1). Lineage (NCBI taxonomy): Eukaryota > Viridiplantae > Streptophyta > Magnoliopsida > Santalales > Viscaceae > Viscum > Viscum album. Next base: position 965,644,837 of record OY728155.1, read on the forward strand.
ATCTCACTCATTTCTATTGTTTTTTTTCAAAGGTGCCATGAAGTAAATTATTACAGATATGTAGTGTTATGTTTGGGAACAATGTAATCCTCAAAGGATTATCCCTGCTGTATATTTGTTAGAAACTATAATGTTATGTTCTTGTATGTAATCTATTTTCCATGACATCTAAATTGATCCATCCTTTGGGACTTGATTCTTTATAATCAAGTCAATGCATTGAAATAATGAAATGGATTCGGGATTCTAGGGTATGGTTGTTACACAATATGTTTCAATTTTCTTCTTAAAATACCATTCCATGGTTTCTTGAGCATTTATCTAAATGAGTCCTATTGAACATGTGGTTGGTGAGTTAGAAGATTAACTTATTAATTTTCCATTCCTTTTGTTTTTGGAAATCAAAAACACTTTCATAAAAACATTTGTTACTAAATTATTATTTCAAATGTGTTTTAGAATATTCATTTAGAAAGAACTATATTTTATCATTTTGATAATAAGTTATAAATTATTATGGATATATACATTACATTCTTCATTATGATTATAATAATTAGTATGTGTTTGATAAACATCAGACCCAACTTTATCAAACCAGTTGTTATACTTTTTTCCATTCTTATCGTATAGAATAAGTTTTAAATAGTAAAACCGATACTGGTACTAAAATACATTGTACTAATACTCATAAAAGATGTAATAATAAAAATATTATGGAATTCCATCATACAGACTTTAGTTTATAATCATATTCATAAGACTTTTTTCTAATGTAACTAAATATTTTACAATGTAATTTTTTAATTCAATATAATTTCATATATATAGTTATTCCAGATCATTATGAGAAATCAAGTTCTAGGTACCCATGTCATTGTGAAAATAATGAAGAAATATGACCATTGGGAGATAAATATAACCATTGATAAGATTCATATAAATACCAAATCATTCAAAGTGTCTTTAGCTGATCGATTTCATTTTATATTTCTCATTTTGTGAGATCTGTGAATATTTCATAGCATGAACATCTTGATTCTAGTCTTTGTAATTGTTTAACATTTTTTAGTTATAAGGAATCCTTTCAATTTTTCTCCTTATGATCTTTTAACACTTTAATTTGTGTCAGGTCATCATAAAAATCAAGGGATTACATCGATATGATGATTGAATATTTGATCCATCAGATCGAGGGATACCGGGGCTAGGTATAAAGAGAATGAGATCATCGTATCAAGGGATTCTAGAGATAAGAAGATATACTCTTTCTAATCATTGTATAGAGGGAATCCCTCATAAGGGAAGAATTATTTCTTGTATGTATAAAACAATGGATACCTTTCGTCTTGGCTATATACTACCTTATGTTAAGGTTATAAAAGGATAATTTAGTTAGTAACTTATTATACATTCTTATATTATTTAACTATTGTATCACATGTTTATTACAAGATTTATAATACACTACACATATAATTGAATGTAAAACAATATATTTCTTTTTATATTTTGTTTCTTTTATCCATTCTTTTCTGATTACGATTAAAGAACTCAATTTAATCAAATGCATAATGATTCCAATATTTTACACTCATATTTAATCGTATTGATTCATATTTTGATTTTGTACCATTTTCTATCAGACTGAGGATTGATTTTGATAATATTTAGTAAAGAGGAATATTTTTTTTTGTATTTTAGCTCTTCTAAACTATTTTTTAAAACTAAAATTAACCCCCCCCCAGTCTTGTAAGTTTTCCATTATAAAAATATTTTTATGATACAAATGAATATTTCTGATATATATATCAAATAATTGATATCAATGTAGTATTTACCTTCTTACATACCTAATGATTATTTTACTTTCTATACCATGGAATGTTGTTGATGTTTTGTTATAAAATTTTTGTTTATAAAACATTTTTTACACCAATGTGTTTTCTGAAAATGAATATTTCTTTTGTTTTAATGATTTCTGGAATGAATATTGGTACAATAGAAAATATCAATCCAAATAGAACTGTAGTTTTTATGGTGATTATAATGATTACTAGATGGATTGGATTAAAACCTTTGTTATCAACATTGGGGTTGAATGTTTTTTAATTTTTATTGGATATTGTAAAATTCCGTATAAGGATGTAAATGATTTTACACATCAGAAGAAACAAGAATATTAGGTAAATTACATAGTACATAACACTTTGTTATGTTATATGACTATAATCATTAGTAGTCAGATTTCTTCTTGTGAAGTTTCCTACAATGTATTGACAAATCATGAGATCGCACAATCTAGTACATCAAAAGTTATTAATACTTAGAGATCTATGTTAAGAGTAGACTACCAATTATTTGGCTTCTTACCGGGTAAATTTGTTGCAAATATGAATCAGATATTCATGACTATTATAAACAGTTAAAATATATTAGCGAGAAAGGCCTTGATGATGAGATAATTATTTAAAAATAATATATATCATAACTAATGAGTGAGAATCAACGTGAATAGTAGTTTATGGGAAATGAAAGTTAAATAATCATACATAGTATGATCTTAAAAGTACCCATATTCAGAACTAGGGAATTATCAAAAGAGATGTTGAGAAATAGAAAATGAAAAATGGAGTTGTTTTCATTTATTCAACATCTACCTTACCATAATGTACAATATACTAAAAATGTAATTAATTTATCAAGATAAAACAATGTGTGTATTCAATTGGATTTTATTGTTTATGGAAAATTTAAAAATGAATTAGATAAATTTGGCATAAGGATGAATAATATAGTAGAAAAGAAATATTTACAATATCGATACAAGAATTGTAATAATTTTAGAAGTGGTATGAAAGATTACGTTACTTTTTATGAATTCAATAGAGTTAGACACATCAGACTCGATTTGACAAATATGAAGAGGAAATATAGAAAAGAAAAAAATTCAGAGAGGAATAATAAATATAATTATAAATATAAAGATAAGAAAGTTATGAATATTTCTAACTCATTGAGTGTCTGTGGAGTTGATTATTCTCTGATTTTTTTAGATAATGATACTTCCAATTAAAGAAACATAGGAATTTTCTCCAATATACCTAATGTAAATCAATTTTTTATATGATGTATAAACCATTGAAAATATTACCAACATTTCATTATATCAAAACTATCTTAATGAGAAAAATTATACATCCTCATATGAAGAATTTTCAATAGATAGTAATGATAATTCTCTTCATTCTTATGAATATGTTTATGGATTTTATAAATATCAATTAAATATAATTTATAGAATTTATAAAAAACATGATAATGAACATGAAAATATTTCTAAAGCTTATTTAACAATATATGTTTAGAAAAATGAAATTTCATAACGTTAAAAATATTCTGATAAGACTAATTCTGAAAAATAAACTATTTAAAAGATTTAGAAAAATTAATTTCTGAGAAAGATGTTTTATATTTTCAACTTATTTCTAATACTAATACAAATGAGGATAAATATTTAGTTATAAAACTAAAATCTGAAATATCTTGTTTTTGAAAAATTTCATCTTACATTACCACTAGAGTGGATGTTTTTAATAAAATTCATAAAAAATTTGTCCTCGTGGTAATGGTTATGGAATGGGTTATACTTATAAGAACCAAAATATCAGTAAAAATTTCTTTATTTCTAAAAATTTACCTTTCTGAACTACGTTTCAAAATAGTGGCCATTGGAAATGTAATTTTTCATTAAATAATGTTAAGTCTATAGTTTTTTTAAAAAAATTATTTTATAAAAAAATGTTAATTTCTAATGTTTTGTTTTATAATATTACTGATCCCAAGATAGTTTGGGTGTCGAAATCCGAATATTTTTATGAAAAAAATTAAGGTATCAACAAAACCAATACATGGTACATGGATATTGGATGTTCAAAGTAGAGGACTGGTTAGAAATAATTCTTAGAAAATATTATGAAGATGAAATGTGGAAAATTTTCATTTGAAGATAATGCTCAAGGTCAAATTTTCAGAATAGGTAACGTTGTTATTCATGGTAAAGCTTTAATTTCAATTTTGTTATTTGATAAACATCTTAAGAAAAAATTTATTATCATAATTCAATTATGTGGTGATGTTTAACTTTTGAACATTAAAAATTAAAAAATGTTTTTTACGTACTTCCAAGGATGAATTTATTCTTTCTTCTAATTATCATGAAAATGATTACACACATAACTTAGAAGACCTTAAGACCAATAACTACCTTGTATTAGTGAAATGGAAGATCATTATTGGTTATAGAAAACAATGTTATGACATTATAACCATACAAACATATATAAGTAGACTAATAAATAATTTATAAGGATATCCTGATACTTAGGATTGATACATCAAAAGTATTTGAATCTAGAAAATACGGTAAGTAACATAAGTCATGTTTTAAATATATTAGCGAATTCTCAAATTCTATATATTTACAGTTAGTGAAAATAGATTTATTTAGTCCTACACAAAATGGGAGTATTGTGTAAAATAATATGTGTATGTATTTGTTGATGATTAAACTAGATACACATGGGTTTATTTTTTTTCAAAAAAATACAAAGAATTTTTTATTTTAAAAATTTTGAATCCAATGTTAAAAATGAGAAAATCCAACCCTTGATAACAATTTGTAATAATCATGGTGGATAAATTTTAAATTTTGATTAACAAAATTATAGTATGAAAGTTGTTGAACATAACTTTTCATCACCTAGAACCCCTAGGAAAAAATTTATTGTTGTAAGAAGAAATATAATATTTCAAGAAATGACTAGGTTATTAGACAACATCAAAGGATTATATAATTTTTAGGTTATTCTACTACTTCTAAGGCATATATATTTTTTAAGAAATTTTTTTATGTTTTAAGGAAACAGTGCATATTATATTTGATGAAAATAAACCATTTAATTTTAAACAACCCCTACCAAAATCTATAGATGTTATAGTTGGGGTTTGACATTGTGGTAAGCACCCCATAATCTTACATGAAAAATGGGGGTTCAAACCCCATTTTGTACTGGTACTGTAGCAGTACTGTAGTGATATTGTCGCACTGGTGATACTATTCATTGTCGGGTACTATAGTGGTGGCAGAACACTGTAGCAGTGGCGGGTACTGTAGAAATTGGGTTACTATTAACATAATGGGCCTTGGGGAAAAATTTTTGGCTTATGGGCTATATAATGGGCTACTTTCCCACTGGGACTTTGGGATATGTAATGGGTCTCCCTCTACCAAGTTAAAAGATGTCTTTGCTTTTCATTAATAATAAAATGAGGCTTCAGACCCAACCTTTACAAAAATATCTATAGATGATAGTTATAAAACTAATTTTCATCCTTTTATATAATGTTAATCTCATTATGAAATCTCTTTCATGAACACGGGTTTTAGTATGATGTATTGGTCCCTTATTTTTCAATTTTAATGCTTAGTTATGGTCTTATGAGAGTGCCAAACATGATCATGGGTGTTTTAGAGGTTTCTCTAGCCTGTATAAGGCCCAGAACACAATTGCGTGGTTATTTTATTCAGGATCATGATTAGTTTAAACTATACTGGTTAGGCTATACGTTTTGACTAAACTGTGTCAGGCTGGACATAGTGGTTAAAATTGCCACATGTTTTTTCGCAACCATGTGGAATAGGCCACATGACCATGCATCTGGGTCTGTAGTTTTTGAAGACATTTACATGGATTTAGGGATCAAATTTTAAATCATGCGGGCAAAATGTCTCAGTTCCCCTTTCCCTGTAGGAAGTAACACATGGTTGGCACAAGATTTTTCAAATAGTGTGCCTAAACCATGCTTCCCCTTTATTTTGGGTTTTTTTATTAATTTTCAATTAAATTTTTTTATTTTATAAACCTAAAATAATATTTCATTACTATGCATTGAAGGGGGTTTAATCTCTATAAGGTGACTAAATTAGTAATTTTTCTTGGTTCTTTATGTGATCTATGATTTGAGCATGGTTTATCCCATCTGATCTACATCAGTAAGATCTGAATTCATTTTTATCCATTATTGATTATTCTAGATATCGATTATTCTATTTGGATTTAGTCTCATATTCCCTAATTTCTCATTCTTCATACGTTCATCATATTTATCTTAAATCGAGTTGAACCAGGACTTAATACTGGATGATCACACCACTACTGAGATAAGGTAGGTGTTATATAAATTTCTTTCATGATTTAGTTATTTATAGAGATATAAATCATTCTGTCACCCCACCAAACATTTTAGCATGACCCCATATTTTAATTTTTTATTTTTAATTGATGTAATCGGACATATTAGGGATTTCCATTGTTTATGTTATGCTGTTTTGGATGTTTTTGTCCAAACCATGGTCACCCAAGGGGTTTACCTATTGAAATTATTATTTTTATGACATTTTGATCCACCCATGGGGTGAGTTGAATCATTCCTTCTTATAATAAGCTATTAAATAAATGGATATAAATTAATTAAAGGGATATGATATAGGATGCCACCATAGAATGTTGATGCTTCTAACTAAATGGATAAAATGGAACATGAATATCTTTTTAAGGATCTATTGTTCCTCTATTCCTTGTGCTATGTTGATATTCCATGTTGGTTTGATTAGAAGGATTAATTGGAATTGGTTAAATGAGTGGGTAAACTCATTTGGTGTTATTAAATTGATTGAATGATTATTTTGAAATGGTGATGAATGGGTGGGTATACTCATGTGACATGTATGATTATAATTAGTTATAAATCCATGGGTATACCCTTGTAAAATGTTTTAATTTGAATTTGATTACATGAGAGGGTATACTCATGTGTAATGAATTAAATTCTATGAATGGAGGAATGATTGTAAGGATGACATTTATGGCTCTCCAAGGATACTGAATGCAGTGTTGAATGCCATAGGTTGATTATTCCCCTAGATTATTGAATCTATATGATGTCTTGGGCCTTGTTACACATGGGATCTGTCTTACTTGGACTCACATAGGAATTTTCTAATATGATCCACTCCTAGGACTCTAACAATTTCTTATACCGATATTCCATTGAAATGATACTGGGACTCGATGATAATGCATTTTTTCATAACACCATGGATCCAGCACCTACGGGTTCTGATACTATATTTAATACAACATGGGAATGGGAATGAGATTCAGTAAGAGTATAAGGAATGGTTATTGTCTTTTGATAATTATTGATGTACAAAGTGAAAGTGTGGTTTATTTCTATTTTTATTGTTTCCTAGATATTGGAACTTACACTTGTTTTGTTGGAATCCTTCAGAGGCTAGATAGTACCATTTTATTAGTAGTGGTCTTTTTTTGGGTACATAACTTTCATTGTTGTTTAGTTATTTATGATTTTATATTGTACACTATTGAAATGTATATATCCCGGGTTGTTGCCTTCTAGGATTTGTATCCCTTCGACCTCCCATGGGGAACCCACAATGATTAAATGTTTGTAGGTGTTGAAAGAGGAAAGTTCCCTAATATGGTTTGTTGATCTCTACATAAGAGTATGGGAGTACAAGACCGAGTTGAGGCTCACAATTCTATTTGGAGATAAAACATTTTATTATTTTTTCATTTTCGTTACATGTATTGGAATACTCTAGTGTGTTCCTATTTTGGATATTTTCATAGACAGATGACATGTATCACTATAAACATCTATATGTGAGACACTTCTAGATTTTTTGTATATTCCTCTTGTGTTTAGTTACCCATTGTCTTCTTATTGATCTTCATAAAAAATATATATTTTGTTGACTTATATTGTGATGTAATCTGGTAATGAGGGAATAGTCTCCCCATTGACAAAACTAGTCTCTCGCTGCTAGTCGAAAGCCTCTAGCATTTGGGTAGAAGTGCTTGAGGCCTTGCGACTCATCGGGCTCAGTGCACTATTGAGTAGAATCTGAGTCCAAGACATTACAATTTTTTATTAGGGATGTTCTCTTCTTGATGACATACTATATGGAGAGAATATATATGAATACAATTGAAATGGAATATTGTAATAAGAAATGCCAAAGAGTAGTTACCCCTCATGCAGAGAAAGGACAATTTGCCTCAATTTGAATTGTTATATTCTGGATTTTGACTATTAAAATTGATTTGATTTCACCATTGGGTTGTAGACTTGATAAATGTTGCTCCTATTGATATAATTATGGGTTATATTTTTATTGAAACCATATGAGATCAGGGTATGCCATCCCATGCATCGTATATGAACTTAATAGAAATCACATTCAATCTATTATTCCATGCCATTTAGGATACATTGATCATTGCATGATGTTGTGATTGGTGTTGTGGTAGCTATATCTGGTGTTGTGATAGATTTTGTGTAGTGGATGGTGAAGTAACTCCACCTTTAAGTTCATAATGTTAATGGGTCCATATTGACTGGGAAGTGACTCACTTTTTAAATTCAATTGTTAATGTGAATTTGATATGTATGGATTGAATAGGAACCGAATTTTGGGTTCTTGAGGTGTTATGGGGCCTCATGGATTTGGATTTAGGGAACCATTTGTTAAATATCTTGAATAATTGAGTTATGGAAATGGATGGAAAATTTAATTTTAATTAAATTTAAAATGAAATGGAAATGTGAGGTGATAAATAGAAACTCTACATTGACCCAAATTTTATGTGGGAAATAGGTAGTGTTTCTAATTTTCTTGTGATTTTTCTTTTTATAGTTCTATATTGAGGAGAAGGGTATGGGGAATGACTAATTTAGGAGGTTTTTGACCTATCAAGCACATTTGAGTTTTATGATTTGAACTCCTTTTTTATGAGGCATGTGTTTGCAATTGTAGATGCATTCCACCATGATGACCTCAAGTTTTATGCCAGGAGGGAGGTTATGACCAAACAATAGAGTTGGTGGTCCACGAGCTACTAGATGATCTTCCTTTAATGGAAACTGTGGAACTAGCTGCTATTTTGGACATAGGTGTTATGGAACAGTTCGAAGAGGGTTTCCTTCGCTACATGTAAAATTTTCACGGAGGGTCACAGCCTACCTTGCCTATTTCTAATCTGACAGGGGTGTAACATTTGAAAAATATACCCATGTATTCATACAAGGATGGTCCATAGGCTACTGAGATATGGATTAAGACTATGCTATATATCTCTGAGCATCATAAGATGCCAATAAAGGGGAGGTTCTATCATTCAACATATATACTACATGGGGTAGAAAATCACTAGTGGGATGCACTGAACTAGGATTATGGACTATGGGATATGGGTTATGATGATTTCTGGACTCACATCTATGAATAATTTTACCCCATGACTCTATGGGTCAATTGGGATACTGAGTTTATTTTTCCGGTGTAGGGCGTGATTATTGATATGCAGTACATAGAATTCATTATAAAGATGTAGTGTTTTGTACAGATGTACCTTACTAATCATCTATCTATAGAAATATTCTTTTAGGATGGCTTATGTCATGTTATCATATCTTAATTCAATGTGTTCAGATTGACCACAATCATCAAGACTGTGAATTAGGCACTGATTACAGAGTGGTACATGAGGGATGCTAGGGGTGTAGAGGATAGAAGTGATGTTTCTCGACCTAGTTCTTCAACATCTTCAGGAAGGAAGCCCCATCATGAGGATTCCCATGATATGAGAACCAATCAGGATATGAGTACCAGAAGCTCTATGTTCTATTATAAGTGCGGAAGTTGAGGCTACATAAAAAATCAGGGAGACTGTGACCTAATCAACTGTCGAGCTTGAAAAAAAGGTGGCCCACGTGTGGTGTTAATATAGTAACTTCCAATCAACTGTTATTGGTATGGTGTGAGCCCCAACACGAGGTTCGGAATATGGGTCCTCAGATCTGTATCATGTTGTGAATTGGAGTAGTGTTGGTCGATCTGGCAGAGGAAGCATTGGTTTTGGCAGGGGAACCCAGACACCAGTTACACCAAGACATCAGATTGGGTCTACTCTAGGCTATGAGGTTATATCACAGGTCTGTGGTGTATACTAGTTCTATTCTATACATCCTACCCTTGACTAGTAGGTTTATAGACAATCCACAGTGAGAGGTATGATCTAGCATCCTCTACTATTGAATATTCTATTTTTAATATAGGTTCATCCAATAGTTTTTATATATTCACCTGTGGTGAAAATTAATGGATTTTTTTTGTTTTCTTCTGAGGTAATTTTATTATTAGACACACCATTGGGTAATAGAGAGAATAATGTTCTCCAGTGCAGGTTGTGACCCCTTAAGGTTGGTGGGTGTCACATTTTATGGGATCTTTATGTCTTTGAGATAATGGGGTTTGAAGTCATACTCGATATGGACTAGCTTGTATCTTATCGAGTCTTTGTTGACTTATATCCCTATAGGGGGACCTTCACATCACCCGAGGGTGTAGTATTTAAACAGAAGGGTTAATGGGATTTCCATGCGAGCCAAAACGGAACCTAGCAACATTGGCTATGTGGGATTACATCCCATATTTCTAGTTTGTATCTGGATGATCAGGGAGTGAGTCATGTGTACTTTCAATAATTGTTTGAATGCTTTAGAGTTGTCTTCCCATATGCATTTTCTTATTTACAAACTAAGAGAGAGGTGGAATTATCCATCGAGCTACAACTAGAATCTGCATCAGTATCAATTCCTCCTTATAGGATGTATATTTTAGAGTTTATAGAGCTCAGGAGGTGGTTAATGAATTTAGAGGAAAAGGATTTTATTCAGTCGGGTAAATATCAATGGGGTTCACTGATCCTTTTTGAAAAAAGGTTGATGGTACCCTTAGGCTCTGCATGGATTGTCGGATGTTTAACCGACTGACTGTTATGAACTGATATCTCTTATCAGAGATGTATGACTTATTTGATCAGCTTCAAGGTGCATGAGTGTTCTCAATGATTGATTTTGAAATCTAGATATCACCAGGTATGTGGTTGACCTACATACATACCTCATATAGGCATTCATAGCAGGTAAGGTCTATATGAGTATCATTTCAATTCGTTAATTCTCTCAAAGGCATGATCAATGTTCATTGTGCTGAATAATCGATTTCCCCATCCTTACTTGGATTCATTTGTGGTGGTTTTCATGGATGATATCATTGTGTATTATTATAATCAACATGAAAATGCCAACCATATGGTTATTATTTTGAATACACTGAGAGGTCATGATTTATTTTCTAAACTAAAAAGGTTCCACTTTGCGATTTATCAAATTCACTTCTTTGGTCACATCATCTCAGAGAGAGGAGTATCAGTGGAACCATAGAATGCGTTAAATGTAGTTTCTTGGGATATTCCCAAGAATGTTTTTGGAATAATGAGTTTCATGGGAAAATTTGGTTACAACATGTGTTTTATATAGGAATTATCATGATTATCAGCATCGTTGATGAGTTTTAATATGTAGGGTGTGACGTTTTATTGGACACATTCTTGTGAGATAGTCTCAAAGTGATGTTCACATCAGCACCCATCTTGATAATTATAGAAAAGGAATGATCTATATTGTTTATTATGATGTATCATATATTAGGCAGGGAGCATTGCCGATGCAGGGAGGTAGAGTCAAGGAATACAGTTCTCGGTAGCTGAGGTCACATGAGAAAAATTACCCACTACATGATATTGATCTAGCCTTGTCATTCATTATTTATGTTTTTGGATACGTTACTTACTTGGACAGCAGTTTGTGGTGTATATAAACCACATAATATTTTGGTATCTTTTTTACCACATGATCTGAATCTGAGACAATGATGGTGTGTTGAGTACCTATATTATTTTGACATCGATCTTGCCTATATTCCAGGAAAAGGGAATGTAGTGGAAGATGCACTGAGCAGGAAGACATAGATACAAGTAGTGCATTAGGATAATGGCGAGTGGTAGCTTATATAATTATTCTATAAGATGCACTTGGGGGTGTGTGATAGTTATTGAAAGACTTATTTATCTTCCTTATTTGAGACCCCTAGCTTGATGGATATAGTGATGATGAGGAATCTATCAGATTCTAAGGGCCTAGTACTATGGGAAGGCATGGAAGGTGATGATCCACCTCATGGGTTGACCTTAGGAAATGATATGATCATGAATATTCATAGACACATTTGGGTTTCAGGGTACATATGTGGGGAGCTAATATTGCAGTTTCATTCCTCAACATGGGCAGTGCATCCTATAGTTTCCATGATATACCGTAACAAGCCTTGTCAGTACAAGTTTCCCTGTATAAAAAGGGAGGTGGATGGTTTTGTTTTGAGGTGTTCCACTTATCAACAATTTAGAGCATAACATTGGTTACCAACTAGAATTTTACAGAACATACCTATTTTAGAGTGGAAATAGGATGATGTATCCAATGACATCGTGGAATGTTTACTATGGTCACCTCAAGTTAAGGATGTTGTGTGGGTAATTTTGAAGGGATCATAAAGTATTCTCATTTCCTTATGATCAAGGATACCTTCAGTATTGATGATATGGTATAGTTGTACATCTGTGAGATAATAGGACTTCATGGTGTCTCACATACTATCATTTCAGATAGGTACACTCACTTTATGTCTCATTTATGGAAGATTATTCATAGGAAACTATGTACGTGGGTTATTATGATCACAAAATACCACCCATAGACTGATTGATATTCAGATCATATGATTTAGGCGCTAGAGGATATGCAGTGAGTATACATCATGGATTTTAGGGGCTCTAGGGAGAAGCAGATACCCTGGGTTTAGTTAAGCTATAATAACAATTATCAGGAAACTATATTGAAGGAACATTCTAATGAATTATATGTTATGTCATCCCGATCACCCATGAAATAGTAAGATCTAGTTGAGTAGCCTTACTAGGACCATGTCTCATGTAGGATACTGTTGAGTAGGTCCAGTTGATATTGAAATGGATGTCTACTACATGGTCTCAATAGAAATCATATTCAAATCACAACAGACTACCTCTGTAGGTAGAGGTTGAGGATAGAGTTTCCATTCATGTTTCACCATGGTTGGTACATGGTAGAATTAAGATATAGGGTAATCTTTCACCATGATATGTCGGGACGTTCAAGATTCTAGAGAGAGTCATGTCGGTAGCCTATCGATTGCGTTTACATCAGAGGTACTAATGCATACATAATTTCCTTCAAGTATCTAAGTTGCGCCTCTATAATTAAGACCCATAACACACTTCTCATCCCAGGTAGGTTGAGATATAGAAATATGAGATCTTTTATGATCATTTAATTCATATCGTTGATAGACACATGGAGGATCTTTAAGGTAGTTCACTATCTATACTATCGGTGTTATAGAAGCATAGTTGTTTATAGAATGAGACTTGGGAGCGGGAGGATGACGTATGGGCTTAGTGTCCAGATTTGATCTCTCCTGAATCATGACAACCAAACAGAGAGGAATTCATGGATGAATTGATATATGGGTGAATATTGTAAGAACTCGGTTTTCCATATGATTTATGGATCCCTTTTTCAAATTTATTGGTATGTTATATCCTCATGTGAGTTCCCAATATGATCAGGGGTATTTTGGAGGTGATCGGGGCTTTTATTGAGCATAGAACACAATATTGGGGTGATTTTAGTGTTGTGCATGGTTAGTAAAAACTGTGTGGGTTAGGATGCATTGTTTGACTAAACCATGTGAGGATGGATAGAGGGGTGGTACTTGCACATATTTTGGCCAACCCGTGTGGAATGGGCTGGACGGACCTGTTCCCATGTCTACTGTATTTTAAAAAATTGATAGAGATTTAGTACATGGTTTACAAATGGTTTGTAAATCGTTTTGGTAAACCGTGCGAGTTCCCTTGGCCTACATGAATTCATGTATGGTTAGTGCATGATTTTCCAAACTATTATCCTAAATCATACAACCACAATATTTTGGGGTTTTTTATTGATTTTTAAATAAATTTATTTCATTTATAATCCTAATATCCAATTTCATTCCTACACATGTAAGGGAAGAGGTTCGAAGCTCTCAAAGGTGACTAAACATGAAATCAATCATAGTTCTTAATCAGATCACTGATTCGAGTACAGTTGGTCTCATTAGATCTGCATTGGTAAGATCTAAATTACTTTTCATCCATTCTTGGTTCTTCTGAATATCGATTACACTGTTTTTATTTCGGTTCATATACCCTAATTTATCATTGTTTGTTTGTTCATCAAATTTCTCATAAACTGAGTCAAATCAGGACTTGATATTGAATTATAACTCCAATATCAAGTTAAGGTACATGGTCTATAAATTTATTTTTAGTTTTTAACCTTTATAGATTTATCTGATGTTATGCCACTATCCATAATTCCACGTGTGGTCCTATATTTTAATCTGTTATTTTAAATTGTTGTAATCAGACCTATTAAAGAGTCCCTTAGGTTTTGTTATGATGTGTTGGTGGTCATTGGTCTAACCATGGTTACCCATGGGGTGTACCTAATAGAATTATCATGTTTATGACACAGTAAATCACATATGGGTTGATTTGAATATTTTTTTTCTTATAGGAAGATCATAAATAAATTAATTGAAATGAATTAAATGAATAGGATATGGGAAGCCTCCATAGAATTTTGATTCTTTTGACTAAATTGACAATATGTAACTTGAATAACTTGTTTAATAGATGTTTTTCCTCCATGCCTTATTCCATGTTGATAATACATGTCTCTTCGACTAAAAGTTTTAAGTGGAATTGGTTAAATGAGTGTATCAACTTGTTAAGTGTTTTTAAAATTCTTAAATTACTATTTGGAAATGGTGGCAAATGAGTGGGTAGACCCCTTTGACATGTATGATTATAATTTTTGATGAATGGGTGGGTATACCCATATGACATGTTTAAATGTGAATTGGATTAAATGAGTGTGTAGACACATATGGAATGAATGAAATGGTATAAATGGAATGATGTTTGTATGGATTACATGGAATCCACTCCATGAACCATGAATATGGTGTGGATGACTTGGGTTTATTATTCCACTTGGGTATTGACTCCATATGATACCTTGGGCCTTGTTACCCCTAGGAATTGGTTTTCGTGGAATCGCATTGGACCAGTAGGATATGACATGATCCTAGGACTCAAACCTTTTCCTATACCGAGTTTCCATTTAGATTCTCCTTGTACTTCATGAGGATTAATTGTTTCTTAACACCTTGGATCACACACCTATGTGGTATGATAATTTAGTTACTACGACATGGCTATGGGATGAGATTCACTATGTGTAAGCAGCTAGACGATGGAGTTTTGATAAGTAGGGATGCATGGTGAGGCCAAGTTGTTTATTTTAGTTTGTTATAGTTTCCTAGATATAGAATCTAACACTTGTTTTGATGGGAGGATTGAGAGTCTAGATGGTACCATTTTCATAGTAATGTTCATGTCGTGGGAGCATAACTTGCTTTGTTGTTGACTTATATAGATTATTATATTGAGCACTTTATAAATTTATAGATCATGGTACTCCCTTGAGAATCCAAAGATATTTTATCGATGCAGGTGTTGAAGGGGAATGTTCCCTAACACTGGTTGTTGAATGCGTCTTAAGAGTAGTGGAGCACGAGACTGATATGAAGCTCTCAATGCTATTTAGAGATAGAATCTTTTGTCCTTTTATCATTTTTGTTAGATTTATTGTAATATTATGATGTGTAACTATATTGGATGTTCCCTTAGACACATGACATGTATCCCTATCATCATCTGTATATGAGATACTTTATACTTAGTTATATATTCTTGTCTCATTTAGATACTAGTTGTTTTCTTGTTATTCTACTTCTGCTTTTTGTATGTTATCTAATTTCCCTATGATATAATATAGTGATGAGGTCATACTCTCCGTACAAGAAACACCTAGTCCCTCACTACTTATATGGAACCTATGACATTTTGGCGAGATGTGCTTGAATCCTTGTAACCCTTCGGGCTTAGGGATCTGTTGAGTGACATTTGGGTACGAGATTTTACATAACTCAAGAATACAAATTAATGTTTTTCATATGGAATATATTTGATCTTTTTTTGAAGAATATACTTTTTAAAAAACATAATTTTGGTTGCTTCTAAGGAATCATCCTAGTGATAGTATCACTGGTGATGTCAATCAACTAGTTAGGACTAGAAGTTCCTTATAGAATGAAATTGAACATCATGTTTTCTAATCCCAATTTAAACATAAGAATATTAATGAGTAATTGGGTGATGAGGATTTGATTAAGTCTATGCAAGACGATTTTAATAAATTAAAGAGGGACAAATTCTAGAATTCAATTAAATGACATTTAGAAAAATCTATAATTAGTGTAAAATGGTTTTTTGGTATAAGTGTTTTGGGGATAGTCTATTTATTAGAAATATTTCTATACTTGTTGTTATTATTTATAATAAAAAAATAAATGTATTTTGAAGAAAGCTATGTACTAGTAGCTTGACTTGAATCTAATTGTATACTTATCCTTTGAATCATTATTTAATTGCAAAAAGTTTCAAATATGTGTGAATTTTTATTTTCTTAATTGATATGTTCATGATAATAATTATGTTGAACAACCCCGCAGTTTTTAAAATATAAATCATCTTGAATATAGTTTTAAACTCACCAAATCATTATATGGAATTAAATAATCCCCTAGGTCATGGTATTATAGATTAACATGGTTTTTATTTCAAAATAATTTTGTTAAGGGAATTGTGGATCCAACACTTTTTATAAAATATATTAATAGAAATATTATGATTGTAAAAAATTATACCGATGACATTATATTTGAAACAACATAACAATCTTTAATAGATTTATCTATGGATTATAGGAAATCTTATTTTGAGATGAGTATGATGGGTGAGTTAACATGTTTTATTGGTTTTCAAATTTCAAAAAAACTAGAAAGAACATTGAAATATAAACATATCTATATAAAATATATTATTAATACATTTAGATATGAAAATATTAGAATTATTATTACTCTAATTGGTACCTCCAATACCCTTGATCTTAATGAGTTTGAGAAACTAGTTCATCAAAATTCATTTAGATGTATGATAGGAAGTATACATTACATAACTTTTAGTCATCTAGGTTCACTATTTTCTACATTACTATCTTCAAGATATTTATAAAATACATGATTATTATTTAAAATATGTAAAATTAAATTTTTAATCGTACATGAACTATGGATTGAGACATTTTTATTCTTATGGAAATGTTTTTAAACTAAATGTTTTTGAATGATGACTTTGGTGGATGTAGAATAAATATGAAAACAACATATATTAATTATCATTTCATTTTAGATTCAATAGATTATTTTCCATGTAAGAAACAATATTCAGTATCAACTCGCAATGTTGAAGTTGAATGTGTTGTAACTATAATTTTTTGTCCTTAAGTGTTGTGGATGTAACACAAACTCACTGGATATGGATTGAGTTTTACTAATACTCAAATAATTTTTGATAAACTACCTTCAATTTTTATATTAAAAAATCTACCACATCACTCACATTATAGACACATATATATAAGACACTATTTCCTTCAGTATTACACACTTAAAAGAGTTATCATTTTACAATTCATCGGTGCACAATACCAACATGATGATATTTTAAAAAAACTGATATCTTATGATATATTTGAAAACATTAAAGAGAATCTATGAATGATCAACATAAATTAATAATTCATATCAACTTCTTGTTTACCCATCTCCATACATTAAGTTACACCTTTTCATATAGGGAGTACATATGTTTATGTTTTTCAGATCGTTTAGTTTTCCATAAAAAATCATTTTCTAAAAATTTCTGTTTTGTTAAAAAAAAACCATAATGAGTTTTTATAACCCATACATTTTCATATATTTTTTTTAGATTCCTCAAAAGGACTTTCTAAAATATAAAATGGTATAAATATATTTTGGAATCATATTTACTTAAAAATATTTAATTACAAATTTGCGTGTTAAAAATATATTGTAATAAAATTTATCTCTAAAAACTATCATTTTATGTTTTATGTTATAATTTATTATAATTAATTTTTTAAAAACTCATCATATCTAGTCTCTATTTTAAGTCTATCATATTCTGGTAAAATCACGAAGAATATGCTATTCATACAGATGAACTTCTTCACTGTGAAAGGTACATCTCCATTTTTTTATGTTTTTGCACTACTTCGCTATGATTAGTTTTTGAATTTTTTGTAGTTGTAATTTTAGTTTTATAAAAAAACAATGTTTTGTTTTCAAGATATAAATATTTTTCTTAATTGGATTCAACCTCAATATGATAAATGTTTTTAAATACTTGAGATTTCAAAATATATGAAACCAATCTTCAAATCAATATCAACCGCTAGATCAGATTGTTTTTATTCTAAATCATTGGATTTGTTTTGGAATAAGAACTAAAAACATGAGAACATATATAAGGTGGGACCCCTCCCCCATATTTTCTACATCTATTCCCTTTTTTTATTCTCCCTAGTAACTACTACTTAAAAGTTGATCACTCTGAAAACATTCCCTTTCGTCTGATTCACTAGATTTGGCCCTAATTTGATAGCAACTACTAAAGTTTAAAAAAAGTTGTACGTATTCATGGAATTAATAATTTAAATATATTTTTATAAAAATTATGAATCAACCCTTAAAATTATTATTTCTTCTCTAGACTGGGGGACTATTTATGTTGGTAAATGAGACAATTATTTTTTACTTGTGTTTCTCTAACTTTGTCAATGAATTTTAGAAATCCATTATATTTTTTTAAATAAAAAGGGAAACAAATAATATATTTTGAAATTTACAGAAATAATTTCATGATATAATATAAGAAAGAATATAATTTTATGGGAATTACCTTATATGGAGAATCCTACTGCCCATCTCTAAAGAAACCTGATAATCTTGGATAATTTTTTAAAACCAGAGTATTCTATTATTAGAGTACAAAAGACACGGAATGTGTTCATCTAATACCATATAATCACATAGTCTCCTTTTGGATAAAAGTGTTTATTATAATAGAAAAAGAATATTGTGATAAAATCATGGTTTTTGATGTTTTCATATTGTATTTTCTCATCAACATGAGGATGATATGTCTTTATGAGTTCATCATTATTACAATAAAAATCATCAATGTCAGTTGTTTAAAATATGAAATCATAATGTTTTCATCCTTAGTTTTATAATTAGTAGTTGAATGCGTGAAATTTATCAAGATTTAAAATTAATTGTATCTGATTGGGGAGAAGATTACATTTATAAGTGAGGATACAATGAACTGTAGGAGATTTTTCTTAAATATAAAGAAAATATAGATTTTAAAAAATCACTATGGAGATTCATCAGATGAAGAACCATCAAGGAAACCAAGAAAATATGATAAAAAATAATAAAATGATAGTTGAAACTTCCACAAAAAATAAATAAAAGAAACAAAAGAAATTTCATGATGAGGTTCATGATAAATGGATGAAAAATAAATCTAAGAGTAAACTAAATGATCCATGGATTGGAATAGAACCTGATAAGTCCATGGACTTGAGGATTGTTGTTGTTGATATTTTCAAGAAGAATTAATGAATAAGAAGTGGACATAAGCTTATATTTATTGTCACGACCCATCCTTGGGGCGCGTTCAATGACTACCCCAAGCTCGCCTTCCATAGACCAGGGGCTGACGACTAGCACCAAAGCTGTAAATCCCGATAAAAGAGAAGTCATTTCCTTTATATAAGTAAACAATCACAACAGAGTACGCAAGTTGAAGTAAACACTAAGTAAACTGAGTACAAAAGTAAGTACTTAAAAGTAAATGGGCAAGAATACAAACCCATCTGAAAGTACAGTACAACTGAAAGGAAAGTACATCAGTAGTAAAGTAATCAGCAACCCCTGAGTCGTCCTCTGGCTATCCCACATGAAGGGTGGGAACAGATGGTATCCTCAACTCCACGGGTCCGGTCGTCTCCTCTGTGTACGTCCCGCCAAGTGGTCCACCTCCAGGTACCGTCCCACTCCATAAGTCTCAACCACATTCAATGTTGTCTTTCGTCTGCATCCAACACAACATAGTGCGGGAATAGCCCGCGCATGGGGTGAGTATACGATACTCAGTAGGGACCCTGAGACCCCCGAAGGTCTCACAAATCCAAAAAGTATAAAACAATATGGAAAAATACAAATATGAAGTATCAAACAATTCTACTTAGGTATATGCCTATACATATACCTAAGTCATCAATTCCAGTTCTGCTCCAACTCATGAGCCCAAGTGCAACCTAGTCCACACAAGAAATCATAACCCAATCCACACAAGAAAGTAAGAAAATCATAATGAAGATAATGATTGAAAGTCAAGTCTCAACTCACACAGGTATACTACTCATGAAGAGGGTGGAGATGATAGATGTAGCCTTTGAATTATCTCCCCTGCCGAACCCATGTAAGATCCATGTATAGAAGTCGTTGCTGCCGAACCCACAAAGGATCCTAGTAGAGTAACCATCACTGTCGAACCCACATAAGTTCCAAGTACATTCTCCCACACTACCAAAACCACGTAGGAGCCATGTACATTCATCATCATCATCGAACCCATGGAGGATCCCATCACGGTAATCGTCGCAGTCGTAGCCAGTTCTAGGGTTCCTGCACACAACATACTCGATTCTGGGAGGGTCCGCTCCTCGAGTCAAAGGGGTGGATACATCAACATTCATGAAAATCAGAGATGATGTATCCCAACGTTCTGCCCCTCACTAAATGGGAAAAACCAAGCAAAATGTGTCCATGACAAAGAGAATAAGATGACCAAGTCATTTCCCTAAAATAACACGGCATGTAGGTAAAAGGTACACACCATATTATCAGACAACAAGTTCTTCCCGTGTAAGTGGAATGTGTCATGGGGATAGTCATGTAAATAAGTAAGTACATGGAATGTGGTATGGTTACACGCCATGTCCAAACCTATTAGGTCAGGTCCATGTATGCTGGCCATGCCTAGTCGGGTGGTGGAGTACATGCTCATGTACTCCACCCCGTGTCCATGTATTTAGAGAATACATGCCGAGTCATCACGAAGCTGCTTCTTCCATGGTGATAGAAGTACATGTCGTCCTCTTGGCCATGTGGTTCTGCCCATGTCTGTGTATCTCTCGGATTACATGTCGAGTCATCACGAAGACACTTATGCCATGGTGAAAGATTTACACGCCCAGCCTCTTGGTCGTGTGGTTCTTCCCATGTCTTTGTATCTCCCAGATTACACACCGATTCATCACGATGCGGCTTCTGCCATGGTGAAGGGAGTACATGCCATGCCTATTTGTTGTCTGTTGCTATTTGTGTCTGTTTATTTTCCCTAAATACACACCATGCCGAGCGACGTCTCCTCTTTCAAACTATGTGGAGAGTACACGCCGTGTGTCTAGAGTCACACACCATGTGTCAATTTTCTAACCTCCGAAACGGAAGACATAGTATGCTTTTACTACACTGTGTGTGCTTCTGGAGTACATGTTGTGTATTCTAGAATTTTCATAAAATGACACCTCTAGCCAGCACGCCTCCTTAGGCGTCCGTTCTTCGTTCTGATGTTCCGATTTCTACGAAACTTCTGATTCTAGGTCACCCCGATTCTCTAAGGCTATTTATGATGTTTTTGGGGCTCCGATCAGCTCTGAAAACATAACTTGATTCACCGATCAAGAACAGTTGAAGGAATCTGCTTATTCACAAGAACGAATGAGGAATCAGACCATGTTAGTTGGGTTTAGTCCCTTCCACATTAGTCCGATAACAAGATGATTAAGAGGAATGACAAAATGGAAGTAAAATGAATATTTATCAATCTAAATCACACTCGTACCTCAATAAAATATGAAGAGCATTGGCGTTGCGGGATGAGGGTTCGTAGACGTCGATGTAGAGCGTCTGAGAAGGAAGTGGTATCATTGGTGAGTTCCCAAGTCAGTGTCTCCTCCCTTGTTGCGGAAGAAGAAGAGGACGGAGAAACTAGGGTCACCGGGTCGATGTTCTTCATCAAAGAGTTGGCGTTCTTCATTGAAGATGAAGTTCTTCAAAAGGGACTGGGGTTCTCTAATCTAATTCTCAACACAACCGGCTAACCAAAATAAAATAAACTTCACCTTATTTTATTTTAATTTTCCATTAATTCAAATATAAAAAATTTAAACATTATAATGAATTAATTGAGTAAATGTTTGTTGGCATGAATTAATGTGGAAGAGTGGGGAGAGGAGGAGTTACCCAATTAAATAAAAGGGGTTTAATGAGGGGTTTTAAGGGGTTATGGGGTTAGGGAAAGTGAAAAGGATGGGGCTCATGTGGGCCCCACTATATATGTATCCTCACGTGGGTAGTTATGATGTTATTGGGGCCCACTCTAAGTCCCCCATGTAGGATTAAACAACCTTATAATTAAAAATAAAATTGTACCAAAACTTTATTCACTTTTATTTAAACCACTTCTTTTAAAACAACTCTTCCCAAGAAAACACATCTTCAGTAAAGGCTCTCCTAAGAAATTACCGGCGTTGCGGTTTCATCGGCGCCCTCAAATATCAATTCCAAGCAACAGTTCAAAAGATAGAATAACCCTCTCATTCGTTCACTAAACGTACCCAAGCTAAACTTCGGAAATTGATTCCGGGCACACCGGGCCTCGGAATCAGGTGCCGTCATAAACTGCGTACTTGTAAAATCCCAAATAATTTAAGAAAAAATTTCTGAGACATTTATGGGTATTTACATAACTCCAACCTCAGGGACGTACGTCCCCGTAATGATACATCATAAACTAGGGAAACAAATGAAGGTATTGTGGACGCATCTGAGCATCCCTCTCCCATGTCCTCTCCTGGAGGTTCCCATACTGCCACCTGATGTGAAATAGAGGAATCAACTTTCCACATAGGAGCTTCTCCTATTGATCCTCAATATCCAGTGGGACCTCCACAAATATCGCCCTGTCATCGATGTCCAACTCCCTGTGATCAATGATGTGTGTCAGGTCATGCATGTATCTCCTTAGCTGAGATACATGGAAGACATCATGCACCCGGTGCAACTGAGGAGGAAGAGCCAGGAGATAAGCCACCTAACCTATCCTACTGAGAACCTGGAATGGTTCGATGAAGTGCGGATATAACTTGCCTCCCCTGTCATATCTCAGTAGTCCACATCGAGGTGAGAACAGTAAGAAAACGTGGTCGCCATTCTCAAACTCTAGTGGTCTCCTCCTCCTTTCAGAATAGGACATCTGTCAGCTCTGAGTATTCTTCATCCACTCTAGATGATCTGTACCTTTTCCATCGTGGCCTGGACCATCTCTGGTCTTACAAGTGCTGACTCCACAGGGTCTATCCTGCACAAAGGTGATCTGTATGGTCGGTCGTACAATGCCTCTTATGGTGTCATCCTGATGGTGGAGTGGTAACTATTGTTGTATTCAAACTCCACCAAAGGTAGGTGATCCTCCCAGCTATGACCATAGTCGAGGGAAAATGCACAGAGCATGTCCTCGAGCATCTGAATGGTCCTCTCTGTCTGGCCATCTGTCTGAGGATGAAAGGTGGTTCTCAGGAGTAGATGCGTCCCAAAGGCCTCATGCAACCCCTTCCAATGCTGGGAAGTAAAGAGAGTGTCTCTATTTGAGATGATAGATGATGGAACACAATGAATTCGTATGATCTCTTGAACGTATAGGCGTCCCAAGATCTCCACTGAGCCCTGCTCTCTGATAGGTAAGAAGTGGGCCGACTTGGTGAGTCTGTCGACAATCACCCAGATGGAGTCATGTCCTCTGGAATTATTTGGAAGTCCCATCACGAAATCCATGGATATCCCATCCCATTTCCGCATTGGGACCTCTAAGGGTTGTAAAAATCCTACTGGTACCTGGTGCTCAGCCTTCACCTGCTGGAAGGTGAGACATCGTGAAACGAACTCAGCCAAAACCTTCTTCATACGCGACCACTAGTGCTATCGTCTGAGATCCTGCTACATCTTCACTACACCTGGATGTAATTCCAAAGAGGAAGAGTTGAACTCCCTTAGCACCTCCTCCTGTAATGCAGCTGGTACCATGGTATGTCCCATGGAAAGGATGACGTGCTCTCCTCCTACAGAAAATTCATCAGGTGCATGTCCTATGGATATCTGTGCATGTCGTATCTCATAGTCAACGACCCCACAATGTGCCTCTCTGACCTACTGAAGTTGTGGAGGAGTGAATGTGAGTGACTGTAGAAAGGCTGCTCCGTCTCTATCCTTGAATTATATCTGCAATTCGTCTAGTTTATCTGTCACCTCTCCATGTAGATGAATGCTTGTCCTCCTGCTGAGAGCATCAGCTACTACGTTCCCCTTCCCATGAGTATAGACTATCTCAAAGTCATAGTCCTGGTGAAACTTGAGCCATCGCCACTATCTCAGGTTCAGGTCCTTATGTTAGAAGATGTACCTGAGACTCTGGTGGTTAGAGTAGACTCTAAAGCACTTTCCCATCAGATAGTGCCGCCACATCTTCAAGGAGAAGACCACTACTGGTAACTCCAGGTCATGGGTAGCGTAGTTCTGCTCATGCTTCCTCAACTGTCATGAACCATAAGCGATCACTGGCCTCTCTTGCATCAAGACACACCTAATTCTGGTCCCTGATGCATCGTAGTAAACTACATACCCTACGCCCTCCTTCGAAAGCCTCAAGATGGATGCACTGGTCAATCTCTGTCTCAGCTCCTTGAAGCTCTGCTGACATCTATCTGACCACACGAAGGGTTTTCCCTTCATCGTCAAAGATGAAAGTGGTGCTGCAACTCTGGAGAAGCCTGGCACAAATCTCCGATAGTACCCAGCCAGACCTAGGAAACTCCGCACCTCCGTCACGCTCCTTGGTGGATCCCAACCAAGTACTGCCCAGATCTTTTCACGATCCACCGCAACTACTGCCTCATAGATGACATGCCCCAAGATGTGGACCTCTCGAATCTAGAACTGACTCTTCGAGAGCTTACCATAAATTTGTTGATCCCGAAGTGTCTCCAGTACAACCTGCAAGTGGTAGGTGTGATCCTCCTCAGTAGTCGAGTAAATCAATATGTCGTCGATGAAGACTACGACAAATAAATCGATGTAAGGCTGGAAGATCCTATTCATGAGACTCATAAACACTACTAGAGCATTGGTTATTCCGAAATGCATAACCAAGAACTCATAGTGGCCATATCAGCACTTGAAGTCCTTCTTCTTCACATACTCGTCTCGAACTCTAAGCTGATGATAGCCTGACCTGAGGTCTATCTTCGAGAACCATCGTTCTCCCTTGAGATGATTAAAGAGGCCATCAATCCTCGGAAGTGGATTCTTTTTCTTCACGGTCACCTAGTTCAGGCGATGGTAGTCGACACACAGTCGCAAGCTCCAGTCTGCCTTCTTGGAGAACAAAATTAGAGAAGCCCAGGGTGACACACTAGGTCGGATGAATCCCTTGCCCTGAAAGTCCTCTAGTTGTACCCACAGCTCACGAAGCTCAACGGGAGCCATCTGATATGCTGGATTACATTTCAAGGTGATCCTGGGGTACATGTCAGTATAGAAGCCTACCTCTCTATGAGGAGGTAGTCCTGGGATGTCGTCAGGAATAACGTCCGCATACTGATCCAACACTACAAGAAAACTCAGAATCCTCATGTCATCCACTCTGAGGATGACACTAGACATCTGATGTGTGATCAGCTGCCCTCTCCTCTGTGTAAGTCCATCCTTCACTACAAAGGCTCCCTTCTCACTGGTGAATTTGAACCTACTCCCATCTGTGCGGACACACTGCACTTTGTGCCTAATACAGTTGATCTAGGCATGGATTGTAGATATCCAGTCCATACCCAAGATGACTTCATAAGGCCTCGATGCCGCTACAAGAAGATCTCAGCCGAAACTCTAGCCTCTTAAAGTAAGCTCACAATTTCAGTGTAATTGTTGAGTCTGCTCTTGTAGGAGTCTCTAGACTTGGATCGAGCCAACGGCTCGGTCGGAATCTCCGAACTCGGAACAAGGATAGTGGAAATGAAAGAATGACTCACTCCTATGTCTATAAGAACTATAGAAAGGTTGGAGTAGACATATATAGTAACTCAAATCAACTCAGGTGCGCCATGGTCATAAGCCTCCACTGCCTGAAGCTGAGCCTGCCTCTGTCTGACAGCTCCCCATGGTCGGGGTGGACCATCTGGTGGTGGTGGCGGTAGAGCCCCGAAGCGTCTTCCACCAACTACTGCTCGTCCAGCTCCTCTACCTCATCCTATTTCTCCCTGCAGACCACCACAGTCGAAACTCTACCTCTACATAGGTGGTCCCTCAATCGTCTGCTGCTCCTCTACATGGCTGGTCGGGCAGTCACGAGCCATGTGGCCCTACCCGCCACATGCATAGCACTGCCTGCCTCTCGTATGACTGCCTCTTCTGCGTGTGCCCCGCACCTCCGAACCAGTATCCTGAGGTTGCTCGCCTGATGGCCTGGTCCACTTGGACCACTGTGACATCTTTCTACTGCCGGCTGTAGAATACTCCTTTACATGTCGCCATGTGGTAGGCCTCACTGCTGGTGTAGGCTCCATAAGGAATCTCTCCACAAGAAGGGCTCGCTCTAGTACTCTTGCATGTGTCGGAATGCTGGGGGAGATCATCAATGCCCTGATGTCATGCCTCAATCCCTGCTCGAGGGTCCGAGCCTAGAATAATGGGTCTCATACCATGTCCGTGGAGTAGTGCGAGAGGTCAGTAAATCTCGCTGAGTACTAGGCTATTGTCATGCTGCCTTACCGCAGCTGTAGTACCTCATGGATGCGCACCGCACGGAGGGTGGCTGGAATGAACTCTGAGCAGAAGAGACTCTCGATGTTCGTCCATAGTAGAGATTAATCATCTTGAACATGGAGAATCAAGATCCACCATCTACCTGCTGGTGCGTGCATGAGACTCGCGCAAGGAACACCATGAGATCATCTAGTGTCCCTACTAATCTGAAGACTCGGAAAATATCCTCCAGCCAATCCTCGGCTACCTGAGGGTCCGTCTCTACCCAGAACCTGGGCAGCCTCTGTCGCTGAAACTCATGCAGCGCACTGAGGTGGCGTGCAATCTCCTCTGCTGGGGCTTGTGGTATCGGTGGATCGGTGGGTAGAGGTACTGCCGGTGCCTCCGCTGTAATGGGGCCCTACACCGAGGCCTTGTTGCCTGGTGGGATTCCATCTCTCTCAAATCTCGGAACCCTAGCTGGCTGTCGTCAAAGGATCATATTGAAAAGAAACCGGTTTTCCATGGTTAATATAGTATACCAGGAGATCTGACACAAAGTAATCAAAAATAAAACTTTTAAAACACACATGAAATCAATATTTTCATACACTAAGTCGAAAATCAGAAGTCAGGGTCCTGGTGTATGGATACGTCGGCCCCCGCAACAACACTGGACTCCCTGGCCTGATAACCACACTCAATAATCTTATCAATATTCCTTCACTGAAAGTAATTATCCATGTCCTCAGTTCTGGTGTAAATTCGACTCATCTGATACCAATTTGTCATAACCCGTCCTCGGGGCCCGTGCCGTGACTACACCAAGCCCTAATTCCATAGTCCAGGGGTCGGTGACTAGCACCAAAGGCTTAAATCCGGATAAAAGGGCAGGCATTGCCTTTATATAAGTAAAAAAACACAACATAGTACGCAAGATGAAGTAAACACTAAGTAAAAATAGTACAGAAGTATGTACCGGAAAGTAAATGGGCAGAATACAAACCCAACAGAAAGTACAGTGCAACTGAAATGAATGTACAGCAGTAGTAAAGTAATCAGCAACCACCGAGTCTTCCTCCAGATATCCCACCTGAAGGGTGTACAAATGGTCTCCTTAGCTCCTCGGGTCCAGCCGTCTGCTCTGTGTACGTCCCGCCAAGTGGTCCACCTCCAGGTATCATCCTGTTTCACAAGTTTCAACCATGATTAGCATTGTTCGTCATCTTCATCCAACAAAACGTAGTGTGGGAATAGCCCATGCATGGGTGAGTATACGATACTCAATAGGGACCCCGAGATCCCTGAAGGTCTAAAAAATCCATGAAGTATACACCACAAAGGAACTATAAAAATAAGAAGTATCAACCAATTCTACATAGTTATATTCCTATACATATACTTAAGTCATCAATTCCAATTATGCTCCAACTCACGAGCCCAAGTGCAACCCAGTCGACACAAGAAAGCATAACCCAATCCACACAGGAAAGTAAGACATTCCTAACGAAGATAATGATTTAATGTAAAGACTCAGCTCACACAGGTATACTACTCCTGAAGAGGGGTGGAGATGATAGATGTAGCCTCTGAGTCATCTCCCCTGCCGATCCCATGTAGGATCCAAGTACAGAAGTCATCGATGCCGAACCCACGTAGGATCCTTGTACCGTAACCATCATTGTTGAACCAATGTAGGATCCAGGTACAGTCATCCTTGCTGCCAAACCCACGTAGGTTCCAAGTATAGTCATCATTGTCGTCGAACCCACGGAGGATCCCAGCATGGTAGTCGTCGCAATCACAGCTATCACTAGGGTTCCCACACACAGCATAATCGATTCTAGGAGGGTCCACTCCTCGAGTCAAAGGGTTCAATACATTAACCGTCACGACGTCCAGATATGATGTATCCCAATGTTCCATCCCATGCCATAGGGGAAAAACCAAGAAAAACGTGTCCAAGATGCAGAGATTAAGATGAAAATTTCATTTCCCTAGAAGTACACAGCGTGTAGGTAAAAGGTTCTCGCTGTGTTATCAAACACCAGGTACTGCCCATGTAAGTGGCACTTGTCATGGGGCTGGTCGTGTAAATAAGCAAGTACACGACGTGTGGTTTGATGACATGTCGTGTCCAAACCTCTAGGGTCAGGTCCATGTGCATTGGCCATGCCTGTCCATGTGGTTTTGTACATGCTCATGTACTCCACCCCATGTATGCGTATTCCGAGAATACATGCCGAGTCATCATGAAGCCGCTTCTGCCATGGTGAAGGCAGTACACGTCATGCCTCTTGGTTGTGTGGTTCATCCCATGTCTGTGTATCTCCCTGATTACACTCTGAGTAATCACAAAGCCACTTCTTCCATGGTGAAGGAAGTAAACGCCATGCATCTTGGCCGTGTGTTTCTACCCATGTCTGTGTATCTCCCATATTACATGCCGAGTCATCACGAAGTCGCTTCTTCCATGGTGAAGGACGTACACACCATGCCTCTTGGCCTTGTATTGCTATCCGTGTCTGTGTATTTTCCTTGAATACACGCCATGCCCATCGATGTCTCCTCTATCAATATGTGTGGAGAGTACACACCGTGTGTCTATAGTCACACGTCGTGTGTTACTTTTCTATCATCTGAAACAGAAGCCAAAATACGATTTTAAAACATGACGTGTGCTTCTGGAGGACACGCCGGGTATTCAGGAATTTTCGAGAAATGACGCCTCTGGCTAGCATGCCTCATGAGTTGTCCGTTCTTCATTATGATGATCTGATTTCTACAAAACATCCACTTCTAGGTCACCCTGATGCTCTGAGGACATTTACGATGTTTTCGGGCCTCTTATCGGCTTCGAAAACATAAATTGATTTACCGCTCACGAATAGTTGAAGGACTTCTCTTATTCAGATGAATGGCGGAGGCATCAGACCGTGTTAGTTTGGTCTGGTCCCATCCACATTAGTCTAATAACAAGAAGTTTAAGAGGAATGAAAAAATGGAAGTAAAACCAATATTTCGCAATCTAAAACACACCCCTACCTCAACAAAAGATGACGATAGTTTGGGTCATGGGATGAGGGTTCGTAGACATTGATGGAGAGCGTTCAAGAAGGAAGTGCTGCATTGGTATGTTTCCACGTCGGTGTCTCCTCCCTTGTCACGGAGGAATAAGAGGATGTAAAAACCAGGGTTGCTGGGTCGATGTTCTTCGTCAATGAGTTGGCATTCTTCATTGAAGATGAAGTTCTTCAAAAGGGACTAGAGATCTCTCCTCCTATTCTAAACACAACCAGCTAACCTAAATAAAATATGCTTCCACTATTTTATTTTACTTCTCCATGCATTAAAATTTACAAAATTTAAACACTTAAATCAATTAATTGATTAAATGTTTGTTGGCATGAATTAGTGTGGAAGCGTGGGGAGAAGATGAGTTACCCAATTAAATACAAGGGGTTTAATGGGGGGGGTTAAGGGTTTATTGGGTTATGGAATGTGAAAAGTTTAGGGCTGGTGTGGGACCCAACTTACATTTATCCTCCCATGGGTAGTTAGGATGTTAGTGGATGCCACCCTAACACCCCCATGTAGGATAAAACCACCTTAGAATTATAAATAAAATTGTACCACAATTTTATTCGCTTTTATTTAAACCACTTTTTTTAAACAACTCTTCCCAGGAAAACGCATCTTCGGTAAAGGCTCTCCTAAGCAATTACTGGCGCTGGAGTTTCATCAATGCCCTCAGATTTCAATTCCGAGCACCAGTTCAAAAGATAGAAAAACCTGCTCATTCGTTCACTGAATGTACCCGAGATAAACTTTGGAAATTGATTCTGGACACACATGGCCTCAGAATCAGGTGTCGTTAGAAACTACGTAATCATAAAATCCCAAAGAATTTATGAAAAAAATTTCCTATAAATTTACGGGTCTTTACATTTATGAAAATATTTTAAAATGCGTTGAGAGATCCTCTGAGAAGGCTATTTTACCTTCTTCTCAAATCGTTGATGTTAACCCATATGTAGGGTTAGTCTTTTAAGAAACCAATATCTTACATTCTTGGATTATATTTATCACTGAAAAAGGAAAATAAAAAGTAGTCGCCAAGTAATCATCACCAACTGTTCATGAAAAAGAATTGGTATCAGAGCCTTCTGGAAAAGTAGATTTAATACGAACCAATGTTCTCGAGGAGGAGATTTATAAATTTGTTGTTGAAGATGACAATGTAGAAGATGAATAAGAAAAGGTTGAATAATATGAGATACGTGAATATGAATTATATGAAGAAGAATTAGAAGAGGAACATAATCAGAATGAATAAATTAATAATGGGGAGCAATATGATTATGAGAAAACACATTTTAACAAAAAAAAATTGGAATCATAATAGGAATCATCTTCCTATATACCCAATAAAGATGATAAAGAAGATAAATTTTGGAGTTCTAGAGAATAGGCATCATCATTAAAAGGAGAGGCATAGTCATCATCTATGAAAGCTGATTAAGATAAAAATTCAAAAAATTAGGCTACTGATAATCCTAACATGGAATACATTGATATCATGGAAATTTATGATGATAAATATATTGAGAAAAATTTTCTAAACATGTTTTGAAATCAGTTTCAAGGAATTCACAGAAGAAATAAGAATTTGTAGAAGATGGAACCAGCCAAATTAAACATCTTGATATTCAACATGAATAATTATATTCAGATAGAACCATTTCTTTTTAAGGAGTTGACAATATTTTTCATGATTTGGAAAGGCTTGAATAAGAAATCCCATGTTTTTGAACCTTGAATATCAGTGTGAGTTCATTCAATATTGTTTAAATGAGAAATTAAAATTGATCATGTTTTTATCTAATAATGTTATTCGGATTTAATCTCTGTTAAAAACTATTCAAGAATGTTTTAAATCTCAAAAATAGACTTGTAATCATATGTTCAAATGGTCTCATCATGTTGATGTTAATATAATGTTTCATGATGAGAATATATATGATGTAAATAATATAAATATTTAATTAGATGAATATTTCAATTAGTTCTCAAAATTTAGTGTTGGCGGAGTCATGTTTATAGAAGACTATAGGGAAACAACATATAACTGTACTGAGGAAGAAAGTGATCTGAAAGGTATTACTAGATGTATTTATTTGGATTTTTTTAAACACAAATATTATGAATAATAAAGTATTGTTTTGAGTAATTATAAAAAAATAATTTTTTCAAAAAAGATGAGATTCAAGAAGAGAAGATTGAGATATAGGATAAGGACAGACTTGAGTTCATGAATATCAAGTCATTCATGAATACCTTTATACAGAAAGACTATTTTATTAATTAACTCTCATTTGATCTATTTTTGTGAAATTTTTAAATTTTTTTAATACATCAATGAATTACTGTTTTAGTCAAAATATTATTTTTTTGAATATATTCCCATTTTTATTGGTGGAATGTTCTATCATTTTTTGTGGATGATATGTTGGTTCATTATATTTTTGTGTATATTTTTTTGTATTTATAACATTTCAAGAAAAATCAAAATTATTACGCATTAATTTTTGAAAATCACAATGTGAATAATTTTATAGAAAAGGAGATGTTTTTCATAATGGATGTGAAGTTTTAATAAAAGGAGAAATCCTTATGGGGGATAAATTTTAGAAAGGGGGTATTTTTATAAAATGGTTAGTATGACCCATAGGGGATATATTATCCTAAGGGGAATTTTATGATATTAAAACATCATAATCTCCATCGTATTTAGATGAGTTATAATCTCATGGGAAATTATTGTTTGAAAGAATAACTCAGAATATTAAGTACCTAAAAGAAATAGAATGTATGTTTTTATATTTGTTATCATTTAAGTCCTGAGATTTTTTCTTTCCTAAAAAGTGGAGGTTATTGGGTCATAAGTTATTATTAATTTTCATTACATTTGTTTTGTAAATCATAAAAACATTATTAAAAAATGATTTAATAAATTTTTAATTTCAAATTATTTTAGAATGTTTTTATAGAAAAACTTATGTTTTACCATACTTATAATAAGTACAAATTATTATAATTATAAACATTAAATTATTAATTATGATTATCATAATGAGTATGTGTAAAAAACATCATACCCACCGTTATCCAATCAGGTGTTGGACTTTGTATCATGAATATCTTACTTAAAAACTAATAAATAATCAGACTGATACTAGTACTAAAAAACATTGAACTGATACTAAAAAATGATATCGTAATGAAATCATTAACTAATTCCATAAAACTGACTTATGTTTATAATCATATCCATAATAATTGATTCTAATTTAAGGAAATATTTTACATTATAATTTTATAAAAGAAGACGATGTCAAACATTCAATTACGCCCGATCGTTATGAGCTTTCATGGTCCAGGTGTCGAAGTCCTTAAAAAAATCAAATAAATATTAAAATTAGGAGAATAATATGACCTTTGGGAAGATGTATATAAATACCAATTCATTTGAATATTTTCAGCTAATTTATTTCGTTTTTTATTTCTCATTTTTCAAGAACTCTAAAGATTTCATAGCATGAACATCTTGTTCTTAGTCTTTGTAATTGGTTATATTTTTATATTTATATAGAAACATTATCATTGTTTGTCCTTATGATCTTTTTAAATTTTAATATATGAAAAATAATCCTTAATATCAAGGTGTTATATGGATATTAATACCAATATTACGATCCATCAGATCGAGGGCTATCGGGGAGAGGTATATAATGAATTCAATCATCGTATCAAGGGATTCAGGGATTGGAAAACAGATCCATTTGGATAATTGTATTGAGGGATTACCATGTAAGGGAAGATATACTTTTGTGTAAGTATAATACAATGGATACCCTTATAATGATTTATATACTAACTTTCACTTAACATTAAAATAGATTTATTATTATTATATCTTATAAGTCATTCATATATATGTAATCTATTGTATTACTTGATTATTACATGTTTTATATTAAATTTCACATATAATAGAAACTTAAACATCATATTCATATTTCTATTTTGTTTTTTTATCTACACTTTTTTTATTATGATATACAAACTCTATTTAATCATATATATAGATATTTTTAATTTCACAGTCTAATTTAATTGTATACATTTTGATTACTATTATGTAACATTTTCTATCAGATAGAGGATCGATTATGATAATAATTTTTCTATTGTAATGTGGTTTATTTAATTTAATTATTTGAAACTATTTTTTAAAAATTGCAATCCCCCTCTTGTAATTGTTTCTATTATAATCATATTTTTATGGTCCTATTCTTTATTATAGATATAATGATCCAACATCGGTAATCATATTACCTAATATCATTCTATTTATTTATACTTATACCTCTTATAAATCTATGGTATTCATCATAAAATAATAAATTCAGTATAATAAATATACATAAATATTTTTATGACTATAGAACCGCTATTATTTTTCCTTTTTCCCTCAAATAGTTATTGGAAGTATTGTTTGTGCATAGGTGTGGACTACTGCGTCCATATAGCACTACAATCCATTTTCAATCACCATATATTATGAATGATTTTTATGATGGGTATAATATTTATATATTATATTTTTGAAATCATTAGGATTATATAATTATAATCTCATTTCTATCTTCTTACCTTTCAATCCATTGGAAAATGATAACATCACTCATGGGTACATGTCGACTACCACATATACGAAGTTATTTGATTATATTTTCAATTCCTAATTACATGGATGGTAATAAAGATATATTTAATGAATATATATGATATATTAATGATTCATTAATGATTAATTATTCTATACATC
Organism: Viscum album; assembly: GCA_963277665.1. NCBI lineage: Eukaryota > Viridiplantae > Streptophyta > Magnoliopsida > Santalales > Viscaceae > Viscum > Viscum album. The sequence continues at coordinate 965,679,720 of OY728155.1, forward strand.
TCTTTCATTTCTACCGTCAGAAAGTGAAAATAGTGTTCATACATACGTACAACTTATCGTCTTCATGAACATGGTGATTCATTTTTTATCTATACCACTTATAGATGAATCTAATTAAATTTATATATATATATTCTGAACATATATGATATTTATATCATTATTATCATTCTTTATATGATGTTACCTTGATCAAACTACATGGAATGGAAGTACCGAACCAAAATTCTCATGAAAAAAATAATAGTTAGCACACAGAAAAGATGAATTTAATGAAGAATTATTATTAAGTGGTTATTGAAATGTTATAACAGGATAAAATATCATATTATATTTATTTTAATTATTATTTTATATAATTATAATAAAATAAAATTTATTAAATAGGAGAATAGAGTGTTATCTAAGAAATCATAACTTGAGGTTAGAGATTTTAATCTCACATATTTCTATGCGACACAAAACTTATTCAACAATTTTTTATTTTGTGTGGTGTATATACTTACCATGAATGTTTTTAATGATGACTAAAATAAAAATTATGGTTATTTAAAATTCCATATATTGTTTTCTCTTTCATGTGGTTTGATTCATATATTACAAAATTCATAAGGGTTTTATATTACAATATCATTGTTAATGAGGATTGTTTGTGATTATATTTCAGATGATGAAGTTTAATGATCAATCTCTCATGAATATAACGACTTTGATTAAAAACTATTTATATTTAGAGATAACATTTTTTCATTATATTTTACTCACTTTATGTTTTATATATACTAAATGAATGCTTATAATGAAAACCGACAATGCTTTACTCCTCAGTTGAAAATAATTTTTCTTTAATATATATATTTTCTAAGATAATATGAGAATGTATATAATATTACCCTGTGATTTTTTGATGTAATTTTTATCCATTTTTAATTTTTTAATACATATTTTAAATGTAATTTTTTTTTTCTGAATGAGGTAGTTTTTATTTTTTATCAAAAACCTGGAAAGTTATCTTTGATTTATAGAATGAAAAACATTTCCCACAATAAGTACAACTAAATACTTTGAATCTTAGTTTAAATGTTTTCATTTTACCCTATAATGAAAATTTGTTCCATAATAATTTGGAAAACAAATTATTTTATGGAACTTATTCCAAAATGGATAGGGTATTTTCCTCAAGAAATATTCCAAGTATTCCTTTAAAGTAATTTTTATGTATGAAAACATGAATTTGTGTTACTTATTTATATAATGGGATTGTGATATAATGATAGGATACATATTATTTTTATGCAGGATTTAATACTATAATTAGACGCTTATGAAACCCATTTATTCTCCATGGGTAATGCTATAATGAGATTTGAAATGTTTATGAGACTCGTATTCTTTCCATGAGATATGATATTTGATGAATGTTTTATAATATTATAGAAAAAATATGAATGGTTTAGGATGAGGTGATGGGTGGCCCTATAATTATATACCCCTCTAATAAATTGTGTAAATATGGATATCTCATTATAGAATAAGGATAGAAATGGGGAGTGAACCCAATTTAGAGAGGGAAATTATCCTTTATAATATTTTTTGAAGTGAAACATGACTAAGGATGTGAGGGAATGGGGAGGGATACCAATTCACAATTATATTATTTGTATTGATCCTTGAATAATGAAATTATTTTCAATGGATATTTTTATTCCATAATCTTTTGAAAAATGTTATTCTCTTATAGATCATGTCCTTTGATTCATTTATGATTCGTCTCTTATGAATTTCCTAGATTTATGGCATTAGTCAAGATTATGATATTTGATATGAATTTTAGGGTCACCAAATGAGTAATATCATTTTACCATACCCTTATTCTATTTTTATATATAAGTGATCATTGTTATCATACCTTTACCTTACTTATCATATGAGATCACTATTTATTATTCTCCCTTTCCAAAAGATATAAATATATGTTTTATGTATCATATTTCTAAGAAGGGTTATAGTTATAAAGAACATTGTGTGGGATGATTTATATATCTTATGAACCTATTTTTTATGTATCTATTTTCCTAAAGACAATAAGACTATATGAATTTAGTGTGGATATTAATGTCATGTAATGAATATTCATCTATTACGATGTACAATATATATACGAAACGTAAGGGATGATATTTTTGGTATTAAATAATGTTTCAGTTACCTTTGGAAACTAGGGTGAAAAAACAATAGTGAGAACCCTTATAATAATGTTTTGTATTGGAGATCATCCAAATTTATCTTAAATAAAGGAGTGTTTTATTTTTATAAAAACATCCTTGTATAGATAATATAACTAGACATGGTTTTGGTAAATATTCATGTAGGGGTAACAACCTTGAAAATTGTAGGCCAAGTATATCTCAGCCGTCATTCTGGTACATGATGAGTATTCCATTACTACACACCGGGTTTGACACTCTACAGGATGTTCACGGTCAAATTCGCATTTTATTTATTAACCATTATAAAGTATTTGAACAGATAATGATCATGAATGACCTATTTTTAATCTAGGGTGTTATAGATTGAAAATAAGGTGTCAGAATTTATATATACTATGAATTGTTTTCGAATATTATTAGATTTCTTTATATGAAGCTTCATTATTAAGAAATAATTTTTTTATTTAGAAAGGTAAGGATGATAAAATGATGATGTTGAGGTGGTATTAGGAACACTTATATATTTCAGTATATAACATGTAATTACTCACATGAATTAAATTATATCATGAAAAGTATATAGGAATGTTAATTCATATCCTTAATGATTATATGTTTAATTACCAGTGAAAATAACTAATTGCCATATGATTAGATATCATGTCTATCATTTTTCCCTGATTTGTGTTTATGGGGATGTTCTTCAATCAAATATTGTTATTCTCCCACTAGTTGAATTTGATGTTATCTTTGGCAAAAATTATTTTTCCTTACATAAACCCCAAATCAATGTCCATTGAATGGAAGTCACATTTGTTATTCCAAACATACATATGATGATTTATCAGTGCAATGTTAAATATAAAAATCCAAGGGAAATAAAATTCATTATATGGTTATTTATTTCTATTCAACAATTTTGTTTTTATCAGATGGTTATGTTAAAACATAACCTAAAAAATATTCTTATTGTACCTGAGTTTATTGAAGTACTACTGGAATAGTCACATAGTATTCCACCGAATCATGAAGTGGAGTTTTAAATAGTATTGATACCCAATGCCATACCTATTACAAATTCTTTATATATAATTCCCCTATTTAGTTCTAGGAATTTTTGATGAATCTCGAAGAGAATATTGAAAAGGGATTTATTTGGACAATTTATTTATAATAATTTCCACTTATTATTTTTCTTATGAAGAAATTTATATCCCTGTGACTCTATATTGATTATTGAGATCATAACAACATTAAAATAAAAAATAAGTAACATATTTCTTATATTGATTATTTGTTCAATCAACAATAAAGTGATCAATATATTTCCATGATTGATCTTTCATTTGGATACTACAGTTTAAGGGTAAAAATCGATGAAATACCCAAAACAATAATTTATGCTATCTTTGAACACTATGATATTATAGTGATTTATTTTGGTCTTATTAATACCCTCATTATCTACACCAATTTAATGTAAATCGTATTTACATATTATCATTATCTGTTTGTATTATTATTTACAGATTATGTTCTTATATATTGTTAGTCTATGGAAGATTGTGAATATCACTTGAGGATTGTACTAAAGACCCTCTGGAAAGATAATTTGTATGAATAGTTTACCATGAGTGAATTTAGGATACCGAAAGATTTATTTTTTTCCATGTAAACTCAAGAGTGGGTATATCATTTTGCTAAAAAGTGCATAGAAGAAGCCTAAAAATTCAGGATTTGGTAATGTTAATGTAATAGTAAATGCCATACCATATTCGATGGAATAAACACTACATGGTTACAAACCAAGTATCTCAGGTGAATTAATTAACTAAATAATTAAATTGAAAATTATATCAATGAACATGAAGACACATTTGAAAACTAATAATTTTCATATATCATTTCCTAGAGGAACCATCCAAATTCATCTTGACCAAACATGCATGATTCAAATTTCAATGGGAACATTGTTTGTAAAAGGGTTCTAGTGCTATGATCTAATGAATCCTTTGACATCCAAACGATCTCCACTACATCGGTCCTATGATCTGAGAAGGAGAACTCGGTTCAGTGGCTTAAATTAATAAATTATACCTCTGTGAAATTGTAGAGAGGGAGGCTCTCGAATTCATAGGATGAATATTCCCTCACATGAGAGCCTTCTCCTCCTTAAATGGTGAGGTGTTGAATACCTAGAAATGGCTCCATGTCCCTCGAATATTCATTACCCACTAAATAACCCATAAAAATGTGTTATGACTAATTGACCATGTTATAAATTTCATTTAATTTTTTTATCTATTATATATTATATAATGAATATATTAAATGATAAAAAACAATTCATTGACTTGACCCCTCATTCTCGCAATTATTAAACAAACCGTGAATATTAAAATTAAATTTGTTCAATAAATATTTTCCAATGTATTAACATAATATCACAAGAATAAATTTAATAAATATATTCATTACAATTTATTATTAACATGAATGATATGAATTTATTTATTTAATTGTGATGTCATATTTTCAAACATCTCCTGGACCCTATGGTGTGGTCCAATGTGTCTTATACTGTTATTCATTAGAATAGGCCAGAATTATGAATATGATAACATTGTGACCCTAAATACTCATATCAAAACAGAAGTTAATACTATTAATATACCAACAGTGGTTTCTAGTAGCCCATAAATTACACTAAATAGATAATTAACAGTCATAATTATGATAACCATCACAATGGACACACTCCATGTAATATAATATATTTTTTCAATTTTATCTTATGGATTAGGATACGACCTTCACGTCATCATTTTTAGTTTATTATTCACAGAACTAACTACATGAACATACCTTTTTATACTAATTCCATGGATATAGTGAAGGTACTACCATCCTAAAAAATAGGCCTGAGATTTCTCTTCTTATAAAAAGTCAAAAATCTTATCTTTATTATTCAATCAATGTCATACAACAAATGATGCACCCAAAATAAAATCTCCCATTATTTGAAATTAATTCCATAGTTTTCATCTTTCATCAATGTACAATATCAAATAGTATACATTGATATTAATCTCATGTCAGTAGAATATTTCACATGTTTGAAGTTAGAAACAACCAATCGACATTGAAACATGTGGAGTTCCTATTAGTGGGGTTGTCCTAATGATCTCATATAATTGAGATCACCATTTGAAAACATCTTTATATGAATTATCAATGCTTATGTAAATACACTGACCCATGTTTTCTGAACCCAATGCCTTACTATATAACATTGGTATAATAAATAAGGACGTCACATCCTGTAGGACCAAATAGTTTAGTAGTTTTTTAAAACAAGATACAAAAATAAGTTTTCAAATTCCACATGAAAGGGGAAACAACATAGAAACTCCATTAAAAACATCCATAACTGTAATATTTTACTTACAAGTCATTCAAAATATATATCTTCGCATCCTGGGGAAAAACAAATCATAAAAAATTGGTTATCTCAGATGCTCAGAAAGGGTAAGTAATACTGTAGAAGCTAATATTAACTATAATTCTTTACAAATGACTAAAAACACATTCTAATAGAATATAATATTCATAAAAATATAAAGAATAATAAAATATGAATAAATATTCCCATATAAATAATCACGTGAGAATGAAGCATGACCATATATATTCTAATAGTAGAATAATCAAATGGATTATCAATTAATAATATCATAATGATGGAATTCATAATTCAGGACATCATAATAATAATTTCAAGCTATCATATAATAATTGTACATAAATGGTTAAGTCCACAGTCAAAGCCTAATCTAGTTTTCCTCAAGAGACCTACTGATGCATTGAGGGGATATATATGGCCCCACCCATCACTCGCAAAGTCCAATGCATTCTTCATATTTCGAATAAGAAATTATATTTAAATAAAACTGTCCCATAAAAATATGAATTATTTGAATAATAATTTTATATGAAAATACTTCAATAATTTCATTGATAAATTATTGATAAATACCCTTTTTTACTTGGCAATGAAGAGTTCTTTTAGAAAAATAATTTTTATTTTTAAAAAAATCTGATTGTAAACATGTATATCTCGGAAAAGAAATGTTATGGACAATGAAATTATGTTTTAGGCCTAAATTATGTACAATTGAAGTGAAAACAAGTAAAAAGTGTTTTTATGAAATTTTTGAAATGGGACACTTTTGTGCTATTTAAGGGGAAATATAAAAGAGTATTTAAAAAAAGATAAAGGATTAATTGTTTACATAAAACCAAAAATAAGATAAGATAGTTTTTTCATGATAAAAAGTGTTCTTTAGGAAAATAATTTTTGGATTACAACACATTAAGAAATATACATGAAAATGGAATATAAATCAAGAAGCTCCATTTAATCTTGCTTGCTAATTGGGAGGAATTAAAAAGGCAACCTTGTAACACACGTATTTCTACATAAAAGAAATATAAAATGAAATGGATACATTAGTTTTTTATATATATACATAATTTATAAGAATTATTTAAAAATAATTACTAATTACATTATTGGAATGTGATAGAAGGTGTAACTCGAATGAAAAATGGAGGTTTGGGAAGAAACTCTTAACACATTGAAAACACTCAAACCGTATGCCCCATTAAATTATTGATCATAAAATGAAACATTTAATTCCATGAAGATTAATATATAAATTATAATATGCATTTTTGGTCATTATACATGAACCACTAATAAGAAATAGTGGTCAATAAAGCATGTCTCATAGGAATTAAGGTGAGATGAGATAACCCTTACCAAATGTATGAATGTGTACTACACTAGATCTTATTGTCCTAGATAATAAAAATAAATAAAAAAATTAAATAACTAAAAACCTTTAATAAAGATATTTTATTTATTATAATTTTATTATGTTCATATATTGCCTTTTTGATGAGTTATAAAAAAATTATCATTTGGAAGTCTTCATTTCCATGGTTTTCATGATCGGTTTACTTCAATACACATAGGGAAGATCATGTAAAATAAAAATAGTTGCCTAGATTTGTAATTATATGGTATTAATGATTTTATAGAATAATAAATTTTAATTTTATTCATTTTTTTATTTGGGATGAGGTTGAATCATTAGATAAACCATTAGTGATAATCGTTTAGATTATTTTGGCAGTTTTTCGATTATCACAGGCCAGTTTTGTGTTATGAATTTATATTATGAATATATACTAGTATGTGATTATTAAATAAGTTTTATTACACATATTATTTAATTTTTTAACTATAAAAATATTTTATATGATCATGCTTAAGGAATTATTGAAAAATAAAAACACATTGTCCATAAAGGCTGTCAATCAGCACCACACGGATGATGTTTTCACCATTAAAATAAAATAAAAGGATAAAAGACTTGATGGTGTTTTATAAATTGAAATAATAAAACTAAATTATATATAAGATATTATAGATAACAATAATTTTTGGAAGTAGGATGTGATGAGAGTATATGGAATGAATGAAAAGTGGAAATAAAATAAAGAAAGCAAAAGCGGATTTCACCTCTTAAATTGTTCTCCTAGAGAACCTCCTTAGGGAAATTGGTTTTGGTATTTTTTTTATACCATAACCTCATGAATGTGGGTAAGAGCCATCATAATAGTATTTAGATGAAATTTTGAAGGCTTTAAGGCTTTATGTTCTGCGGTAAAGAGGTGGTGTGGGAGACATTTATAGTGGGAGGAGAGGAGTGTTTATGAATATTTTATTCATTTATTTATTATTTTGGAACATGACTATGAGTAGTTCGATAAAAATTAGTATATATTTTAAAATAATGAATTTTAATTTGTTATTTTCGGACTAAATAAGCCATACATTATAAATTACTAAATAGTTCATGTATTTATTAAATACGGTAAATTACTATATTTCACTATTCACCAAAAATTCAACTATTTTAGAAAAATCTCGAAAATTCACCATAACCATTTTTTTACATATAGAATTAAAAAATGTACTCAATATTAGAAAAATATTTTTCTCATTTTGTGAAATTTAATTTCTATATAAAATCATCATTTATTCAAAAAAATATAGATTTAAAAATTAAAACTGACATTAAAAAAATTTCAGAAATTAATTTAGGTCTCAAAAATTCAAATATAATAATAATTTAAAAAGTAATAATTTATAAATATATTATTAAAATAATTTTTATTTTAAATATTTATTTTATTTATAAAAATTTGAATACAAATTTTTGTTTCACAAAAATAACAATACTTAATTTACCATTTTCAAAACATTTATTTACTAATTTTATGAAAAAAAATATGTAATATTTTCATTTATAAGAAACCTAAATTTTATGGATACTTTCATAGGTTAATTTAATATTATAATCATAATTAGACTATTAATATAACAAAAATGAGAGTTTTATACAAATCATGATTTTTTACTATTCATTGGAATATAAATATTTTAAAAAAATACCAAAATTTCACCATAATCTAACTTTTACATTCCAATTTTTAAAATAATATTTATTTTTTTAATATAATGTAAAAATGGTTCAAAATATAGTTTTAAAAGACGTAAGTAATTAAAAGGTGGAAAAACTTTCTTTAAAAAATATTTCATTTTAATGCATAAAATTAAATTCATTATTATATTATGCCTATAAAATCTTTCAGATGAATATTAAAAAATTCATTAAATATATAATATATACATTCCTTCTAATTTAATGTCTATGTTATAATATTCATTTTAAATTTATGATATTTAATTGTATATCATTGTTTGTTTAAGATTGTTGTAGTGAGACTTATGTTGGTAATGAAATTAAATTTATAAAGATACATGTCATAAAATCTTGTGGAATTAAATTTTACCCACCTTCAATAAATGATTTCCTCTCAATTTGAAATTGTACATCAAAAATCAAATGTTAATTCTTCAAAATTTCATTGTGGGAAACCCACATCAAAAATCAAGTTAATAAAATATCATTGTAATTAGAGAAAAGGCAAAAGATGAGGTTACCAAAAAACGAGGCATTCAAATAGGATAACACTACTGCGAATAGAAAATATGGACATTGAATAATAATCTAACCATTAATTAATGAGGGGGAGTGATAGAGAACATTTTCATTAAAAGGATAACCATCGCACGATATAAAAACCCAATGAATAGTTATGGGTTTTTAATAGTGATTTTCTAAACCACCACCAAAAAAATAAAATGATTTCACGTTAGTTTTTTTAAAAAACACTTCTAAATATTACATTTTATTAGAGACACTTCTCCTCACATCCCATCCTTCTCCCCTGACTCCCCTAAGCTCCCACCCCTCCCCCCCCCCCCCCCCCGTCCTCGAGCCCTAGCACTGTCATCCTTCCCCCCTCACCTATGCTTGGAAATATCTTGAGCCCTCTAAGGCCAAGCCCCCCGAGCCCTTTCTAGAACTACAGTCACAGCCCCCCGACCGGTCTCCATGTGCCTTGACATCACCCAAGACTAAGCCCTCTCCCTCCACCAAACTGTCACCTTTGCTCAGGACCATGCTAGAGCTATAGTCACATGACCTTCTAGGGGTATCCTTTTTCATTATTATTTAATTTTCATTCCCACTCATAAATTCACATCTTTTATAATAACCCTATCATTCTAATTTATCCTATTTTTTTGGATTCATCATTGATTAGGCTCTATGGAGACCTCTACTTACTTTTTAGGTTGTGAACCATAAATGGTGACATGTTTTGGCTAATGATCTATTGATTTGGGGCATGATTCACCATGATTAATCATTAAATTTATAAATCTTTTATTTCATGATGCTCTAAATATTTATTTTAATGGATTATTCCTATCTATGAATCTTAAATAGGGTTTTATAAAGGTGGTGTTCTTCATTTGAAATAAATCCTTTAATTGTAATCTCATGTGTAACCTAACATACAATGTATCTAAAAAGTTTTAAAATTAATATTTAAAATTAATTAGAATGTTTAAAAATAGCCTGATCCAATTTGGATTAAGAAAATTTGAAATGTTTATTTTTTAATTTTGTATGCCATAAGTGGAAATTGAATTGATTTTACAATGTTTTTGTAAAATATAATTTTTATAAGAAAGTTTACAGTATATATACAAAAAAATTGCAATAGATTTTTGAAATACAATGTGATTGAACATTCTCTCTTTAAAAATATCATTTTTAATGGAAATTATGTTTTTTGTAAATTTTTCATTGATATATATATAATTTTTATAAACATATATTTATTTATGTGTGAAATTCAAATTAAAATATTTGAATACGTCCATCAAGATAACTATGTAAAATATGTGTGTAAGTGAACATGAGTAAAAACTTAAAAATGGGGTCATTCTATATTGTAATCAATAATATAATTGAAATGTTTTTTCGAAAATTTTAGAGATTTATAAATTCATTCATGTATGATAGCTCCTCATAAAACCCCATATGTCTTTTGTTGAAATGGGTAATTGACCTAGGGGCATGCATTTCCTTTTAAACTGTGTGATGGATATGCTATTAGGGTAGATTCATGAGAGAGATATAGGGGTGTTTGTAAATACCAAGATTTTCTATGTATTTTTTTAAATATATGTATTTACTAAGAATCTCCAAAAATTGAAGGCGTATGATTCTAAGGCCCATTGTGCTCGGAATAAATTTTTGAAACGTTTTTAGGTATGTTTGGTAATTGAACGGGCAACATTTTCAATCTTTTGAACACGTTCTTATATTAAAAATTTGAGGGCACCGTTTAATACACAGCGCCATGATTCATTTAAGGGAGGCTTCACTTCGACCGTATAAGGTCAGAAGAAAAATATATATTTTGGAAATTTAATAGAATAATAAAAAACCATAATATTATAATTTTTCTTCTTTTCTTTTTCTCCAATGGAGGAGCGGTGGTGGCGGGACCAATGACATATCATGCCATTAATTGGCATGACTCTTCAATATTTATATTTGTACCATTGGAATTAGGTTTTTTCGTTTTTAAAACGAACCTCATAAATTCCCAATGGTATTACCCACCTATTTCCACTCTTATTTATAGGGAGCTCAGGGGGGATTGTTGCAACAGATTCACCAAGAGACGAAGCGCTGGCCAAGTATAGTGAAATATGCCACTTGGATGATGGAACCGGTTCAAGAGAGCATTGATGAGCACCACCAAATCATGAATCGGTGAACATCCTCTCTTCCTCAAATGCAGACGTTCTCCAACGGTCAGGAGGTAGGGTTTTTCTTAACTAATTTCAAGAGTTGTTGAATTTGTATACTACCCTCTTGCTATCACGCAAATGCAGAGGGCGTGGTCCAATCAAACAAGGCCCGAACCCTCCACCTTTTGTTGAAATTTCACATGTTTTTCAACAGTGAATTATTCGGGTTGGATGAAACCCGTAATAGTGGATTTTTCAATGAAGGGGGTGTCCAATTAAGTAGTCTAACACCATTAAATGAAAAAATGGGCCTTCAGAGCTGACCTGGTGACCCATGGATGACCTTTGGCAACCAGCATCGGTAGAGTAGGTGACGATGATGGTCGGTAATGTTCAGTCGCGGAGGAGATGACAGTGCACCATCACTTGCCACCAGTGAAGAAGAACATGGACATAGACACGGTGGGTGAAGATGGGAGTCGGCACTGGCAGGCCATGGGCAGAGGTGAGAGGCGCGCCGTTGCGCGCGGCTGAAGACAACCACAGCTCAGAAGCCTTGGCGGAGGGTTGGGACCCGCTCACTGCTGGTCCCGCAGTCGATCTGGAAGCACCCCATGGCACTTCCGCACTGATTCTCGAACAAAGAGAAACACCACACCTACCTATGAATGTTAGGGAGGGACCCGCTCCAGCGGGATGCACCTCTAGCTGGGTGCACAACTCTAAGTGTTGGGACACGTGAGTCCAGCAGTTCATGCCCTCCGCGGGCAAGGCCACGTGAGCCCAGCGGGCTGCGCCCTATAGTGGACCAGGCTGTGAGACCCTCGTGGGCTGCACTGCCCAAGTGGGCTGGTCCGGTCCATGGCTCAGAGGGCTGAGCCTGCCACGAACCCACCCAACCTGCCCGAGTCAGATCTGATTCGGGTCGGGTAGACATGAACCGGGTCGAACCGGACCAAGACACTTCCATGCCCAATTTCGCTAAAAGAGCCATAACTTGTGAACCCAGCGTCCATTTGATAAACTGTCTATAGATCAGGTATGCTTTGAACAAGGATTTCCTTTTATTATACTCCACTATAGTTTTGGATAATGTTTGAGTCTATCTCTATTGGATCAAACCTGAATCCAACCGGGCCCTCGGTACTAAAACACATATGAGTCCCAGACCGGTCGTCTGATTGACGCGCTATCTATCACGTTAGAACCCTTGCAACATGGTGGTCCACAAGGATACTTCATCAAGGAAATTTATATCGGTTGATGTATGACCAGTTTCTTAAATATAATATCATATTGGAATCATGTATGCTTAATACAGGAATCTCGTGGCTGTTTTTAATGTGAAAAAAGAACATCGATTCAATGTGGTTCAGCATCGATCGATCATGTGTGGGTCATCACTTAGAAATACAATGTGAATCACTATCTATAAATCTTTTGTTGGTCAGTTCTTAGAAATATAGTGTGGATAAACATTTATCAATCCAGTGTGGTTCAGCAGTAGAGCCTCTTGAAAGAATAAGATGATCTATATTTACAATTAATTATATGTACTTTTGTACTTAAGTTATATACCTACAGTGAGAAGAGTATTTAACATTGTGGTACATTTACCTTCATGGTTTTACATTTGTGGTGTTACATTTTTGGTAGTTTTCCCTCGTGGATCAGTTGTGCTAAATTATTAAAAGATTGAGCCTTATGATTCCTCATGTATGAGACAAGTATATCTTGATAACGTAGGTATATGTTTAGGCATATATCTATGTACAGTTCATGACTGCTTCATGCTTTGTGTTTGAGGTATTTATTGTGGTTTAACCTTTTTAGAACTCAAGGAGACCTATAGGGGTCTCGGGGTCCCTACTGAGTATTGTTATACTCACCCCTGCACAGGTAACGTTTCACCATGCTGTGTATTGTGAAGATGATTGACAATGTTTTTGGGGGCTGAGGGAGCCAGGACTGGACGGTGCTTAGTGGTGGGCAATTTGACATGACGTTCTACAGTGACTACTGATCGTGATATGTACCTACCCTTCTGGTGGGGTCCCCAGTAGACTATCCATGAGTTTTTTTTTCACTTGTCAGTTGTACTTGTACTTTTCAGTTGGTCTTGTATTCCATCCCCTTTAGATTAAGTACTCTTTTTACTACAGTAGTTAATATTGGAGTTACTTCTTGTTTTATTCTTGGATTTTGTGTTTGTATAGGTTTAAAGACAATTTCTTCATAGTATAGGGATTCACCTTTTCAATTCTAGTCACCATACCCTGGCCTATGGAAGGTGGGATTGGGGTAGTCACGGCACGGGCCCCAAGGGATGGGTCATGAAAAAGTTGCATCAAAGGAGCGTGTTCTACTAAAGACCAAGTACTATGATATTTTCAATGTGGAAATAGTGTTTTGTGATATGAGATTAGATTACAATTTGGGAAATCTATTGTTCGTGCGGTGGCCAATGTATCCATACACTAGGACCCAAATTTCTGATTTCTATCTCAGTGAACGAAAACATAGATAGTGTGTGTTTTGAAATTTTTTTCACATAATATCTTGGAGTCAGCTCACCAGATATAGATTATTGTCCATGGGTCACCAGTTTTTAGACAATATGTCTCCATAGAGATATCCATCCAGGATTTCTGAGAGAGTACATGATCACGGTCCACCGAGCGATGAGGCCTCGGTGCGGGTCCATATTATTGTGTTAGCACCTTTGGGTGGTGTACCAGAAGCACCACTACCCATTGGGAAGTCGTTGCCACTATCCCCACTACTATATGGGGCATGCTGAATGAGAGTGTTGCATGAATTTCAGTGGAATATGCCTCTGAGGATCCATGGTGAGACAGATCCACAAGTTGAGCAGGACTGGCTGGAGGTTGTGGCCAGATTGTTTCACATAGTTGGGACACCAACTGATCTAATGGTGATCCAATCTGCCAATCTCTTACAGGGAGAAACTATGAGATGGAAGATTCTTACACTCTAGATAAATGATGAGGTAACCCTTGCCTAGGTGAACATCTAGGGCATTTTCAGGGTACAGTTCATCCCAGTGACTTTACGCTCAGAGTGTCTTCAAGAGCTGTTGCACTTACAGTAGGGCATCATGACCATGGCCTAGTACTCAGAGAGGTTCACTAATCTCTCCTTCTACTCCACCGATATTGTACAAGACCCTTTCATTAGGGAAAGGACCATTCATCATGGTCTCTAACAGGATATCATAGCATCGATGATATCTCACATCATTCTGATATAGGATTGGGTGCTAGAGCGAGCACTTTTGGTGGAGGGATTCAAAGCTAAGGAGGCACCAACATTGATAGCCACCACCAGATGTCAGGTAATAGAGTCATCCACTATAGGTAGTAGAAAAATGACACGGGGGATCAAGAGGGTTAGGCCTTCTAGTGGACGACCTCAAGACATAGGTTAGTGGTGTAGAGAACATGGGACATAGAAGGACAGATGAGCATCAGGAGTTGCTACTCATGTGGAAAGTAGGCTCACATGGCTCGAGACTACCTGGCCCACCATACAGATGACTAGAAGACTGTCAATGGACTAGAAAGATGGTGGCCGGGATTTAATCGAGGAGGTCTTCATGCAGTAGGAAGACCCGGTAGATGTGGTGGAATTGTAGTAGTCAGTTGGCATCGATTCGAGGCTCTACCACCACCACCTCTGGGTGGTCCATCCCAACCACAGGGAACCAGAGGATAAGGATGAGATCATCTCCAAGAAGCTGAGTACTATGACCATGATTCTCCAAAGATGATTATAGGTATGATCTGTGTCTATTTCAGCCAAGTTATAGAATTTATATACTGATGTTCAAGTTACTCATTTATTTCCATGTCCCTCGTTCAGAGATCTGAAATTCCTATTGATCTATTGTCTCAATCCTTACACCTAGAGACTCCTACAGGAGGGGATTCGATGATTACACACTGGTGCCGGTAGTGTGATCTTACTATAATATGTGAGAGCTTCAGCTGGGATCTTCTATTAGCAGCGTCGAGGCCTTACGACGTAATATTGGGTATGGACTGGTTATCCATAGTTGTTGCTCAGATTGACTATATTAAGCGCACTGTGTGGTGTTTCCATGAGGATGATATCATGTTTTCCTTTACCAGTGAGAAGGGAACCTTTGCAGCACAAGATAAAAATTTATGGAGGAGGGTGTGGCTGATCACATATCAGTTGGCTATATATACCCTCAGAGAAGATGATTTTGAGAGTCTATTCTATCTTGTAGTGGCAGACCAGTATGTCGATGTCTTTCTTGATGATGTTCCTTGACTATATCCACGCAGATAGGTAGACTTTTACATCGACATATACCCCATGACGACATAGATATCTATTCCAGCATATCAAATGTCCCCCATGGAGATTCGTGAGTTACTAGTTGGAGGATGTGTATTGGAAGGGGTACATAAGGCCCAATGTTTCTCCATGGGAAGCTCCGACTTGGTTCTCCAAGAAGGCATATGGGAGTTTGAGAATATGTGTGGACTATCGGCACCTGTAATAGGTGACCATGATAATAAGTATCCACTTCTGAGGATTGAAGATATTTTAGATAAGCTGATGGGAGCTCGTTGGTTTTCGTCAATAGAGCTCAGATCAGACTATCATGAGCTTAGGGTACGAGATGAGGATGTGTAGAAGATGGCCTTACGATGTCTGTATGGCCACTATGAGTTCTTGGTTATGCCATTCTGCCTGACCATTGCCCATACAATGTTCATGGGACTCAATAGTAGGATCATTCATCCATAACTCAATATCATTGTGGTGGTCTTCATCGACGACATATTGATATACTCGTTGTCAGAGGAGGATCATACCTATCATCTACAGATAGTTTTGGATACACTATGAGTGCACCAGATTTTGGTATGATCGGGAAGTGCATGTTCTCGATATGGGTGGTCCAATTTTTAGGACCCGTTATCTCGGAGGCTGGAGTTGCAGTGGATCTAGAGAAGATAGAGGTTGTTCTTTCTTGGGATCCACCCAGGAGTGTGACTTTGGTTCAGAGATTCTTGGGGTTGGTGGGGTACTAATGAAAATTCATACACAACTTTTCTAGAGTGGTGACACCCATTTTAGTGTTTACTATGAAGGGATAACCCTTTGTGAGGATAGAGAGATACCTGCGGAGTTTTCAAGACCTAAGGTATAGACTGGAGAGTGCCCCCATATTGAGGCTACCAGAAGTGGGATATGGGTATGTAGTCTAATACAACTCTTTAGGGGGTCGACATGGATGTTTCCTGAATCTGGAGAGTGTAATGATCTCTTATGGTTCACAACATATGAGACAACATGAGCCAAACTATTCCACCCATGACCTAGATCTAGTATTAGTAGTCTTCACCTTGAAGATATGGCGATAGTACTTGATAGATGAATGATTTAATGTTTAATATAATCATAAGAGTATCAATAATATCTTCATTCAGAAGGACCTAAACCAGTGATAGCAGCAATGGATAGAGTTCCTCTAGCACTATGACATCATGATAGTCTACACTCTTGGGAAGTGTATCATAGTGAAAGATGCACTAAACAGGAGGTCTGGTTTACAGCTTCTATATTAGGAAAAATTACAGAAAGCCACATTGAAGATATACTTTATGGATAAATATAGATCATCTTTCCTCTAGTCCATGACTATTACTCCCCCACAACATCAGCGAGTACAAAAGGCATAGCTTGGGGATTTTGACTATAAGGATCGATGTGCTCATATATCCACAATAACGACACCTGATGTATTTTGTAAAGGTAGAGAGAATGTCATCCTCTTTAGAGGATGCACCATGGTACTAGTGGCTCTATTGGAGGATGTGTTTAGGGAGTTCCATACATCCCCTATGGCGGTATATCCTAGTGTGGGGAAGATGTACCAGGACCTATGGTGTCTGTACTGGTGGCTAGGGATGAAAAAGGCAGTGGTACAAATGGTTTCATGATTCCTCACTTTTCAACATGTGAAGGCTGAGCCTCAGGTTTTAGAAAGCATAGTGAAGCCACAAGAGGATTAGGAGTAGAAGTGGGATTTCATTTACATGGATTTGATGGTAGGACTACCACATATGTCAAGGGGCCCTGATTTCATCTGGGTGATCGTTGACCGACTCACAAAGTCGGCCCACTTCCTACCCATCTGAGAGCATGGATCAGTATGGGGCTTGGGACGCCTCTATATACATGATATTGTATGACTTTATGGGGTCCCATCGACAATCAACTCTGACTATGATGCACATTTTATATCCCGATTATTGAAGGTATTACATGAGTCTTTTGGGACACGGCTATGTTTGAGCATCGCCTTTCATCATCAGACAGATGGTCAAACAGAGCGGACCATACAGACACTCAAGGACATGCTTCGTGCTTGTGTCATAGATTTTGGCTGTATTTGGGAGGATCACTTCCCTTGGTGGATTTCACATACAAAAATATCTATCACTCCACCATTGGTATGGTACATTTGAGGCCTTGTACGGTCGACCATGCATGTCCCCACTATACTAGACAGACCCATGGGAGTTATCACTTATGGGACCAGAGTTATCACTGGATACCACTGATAAGGTGCAGATCATCCAGTGGAGGATGATGACTGGACAGAGCTGACATAAATCTTATAATGGCAGGAGACAGAGACCTTTAGAGTTTGAAGAGGGAGACTATACCTTTCTATGGCTCTAACCTCGACTAGGTTTGTGAATGTTTGGTCGGGAAAGAAAGTTATCTCTGAGGTTCATCAGACCTTTTCAGGTTCTTATCAGAGTTGGTGAGGTGACATATTTCCTAGCTATTCCCCAATAGATGCACCAGGTGCTTTAAATTTTCCACGTGTCATAGCCGAGGAGGTACATTCATGATCCAACACACGTCATCCAATGGGGAAAGTTGAACATCCACGATGGAGTGATGTTTATTGAGGTTCTAGTGGGGATTGAGGATCAATAAGAGTGGGTTCTTCATGGATTATAGATCCCTCTAGTGCGTGTTAATTGGTAGAATGAGAATCTCTCAGAAAGCACATGGGATCTGGAGGCTCAGATTCGTGATCAGTACCCACATTTTATTCCGTAGTCTACGTTGTGGATTTTGGGGATGGAAATCCTTAAGGTGGGTAGAATGTAATGACAGGATTTTCCATGTAATTTTTTTTTAAGTATATAGAATTATTACATGTTGTGAAAATTGAAAGCTTGTGATTCTAAGGCCCAGTGAGCCCGAAATTAATTTCTAAACCTTTTATAAGGTCCGTTCGGAAAATGAACGGGAATCATTTTCTATCTTTTGAACCAGTGCTGGGATTAAAAATATGAGGGTGTCATTGAATCTGTTGTGTCCGGATTCACTTAATTGATGCATCACATTGATCGCTAAAGGATGGAAGAAAATTATTGTTTTTTGACATTTAAATGAATAAAAAAAATAACAATGTTATTTTATGTTTTTCTGTTATTATTTTTCTCTAATGGATTACAGGCGGTGCAAGGACTAATTCCATGTCAAGCCATTAATTGGATTGACTCCTAAATATTTGTAATTATATCATTGGATATGGGAAGGATCATTATTAAATGATCCTCGTAAATTCCCAACGGCATTACCCACCTCTTCCCCTTCCTATTTATGTGGAGATCGGGGAGAAGTGTTGGCATCCCCTCACCAAGAGACGAAGCTCAGGCAATGTACCGTGATGCCATCCAATTAGAGTATGAAACCTGTTTTAATGAGTGGTGACGAGTTCCACCAAATCATGAACCAACGAACATATAATCTTCCTCAAATACAGTCATTAACCAACGATCTTGAGGTAGGTTTTATTTCGTGTCTAATTTCAGGATTTGTTGAATCAGTATACTACCCACCTGTTATCATGTTAATGTGGAGGGTGCGGTCCAATCAAACATGGCCCAGACCCTCTACCTTTTGATGAAATTTGAGTTGTTCATCATGATTCAATTATTCATGTTGGAAAAAAAAACTCAGAACTGTGGGTTTAAAAATTAAGAGGGAAACCCGAGAAGTCCATTGGAACCATCGAATGGAAAAAACGGCCACTAGAGCTCACCTGGTGACCCACAAAAGACCACAAGAAATCAGTGCTGATGGAGGAGGTGACGGTAGTGTCCGACAACGGCCAGCAGCAGATGAGATGGTGGAACGCCGTCATGCACCACCAGAGAAGAAGTCTGCGACTATAGATAAGGTGGGTGAAGACGATGATTAGCTCGGGATGGCCAAGGAAGGTAGAGCTACGAGCCATGACGCGCTACCCGATAGCGGGCTGCGGCATATAGTCTGAAGGACCCCGGGACACCCTGAGAGGGGAGGGGTGAATCAGTGTGACCACATTTTCTTTTAATGTGATGGATCTTGTTCCCACATTGGTAGGAACTCGTTGAATCTGTATGATGATTATGATTAGAAAGAAAACAATCACAAGCACAGAGGAGACACAACTCTTTTTTCATGGTTCACCACTAAGGGCTACGTCCAAGGAGCATACGCCGATAGGCTGTCGGTCATACCAAAATCCACCATGCTTAACTAGCTGTAGATTACAATGGTTCGGGTACAGACACTCTGTCCCAGGCTCACTGCCATTACAATTGATCAGGGATAGCTCACTGCGTCCCTCGGGTCACTCCCGTTGACTCCCCCTGGCTCACTGTCGTTGGTGAAGTCCCACTCAGTTTATAGACGTGAAGGTCTCTTCATCATTTGCATAAGAATGGATCCTTTGTTGTATGTAGATTCTCTATTGAAGTCCGATTCTCACCAGAAGTAGAATATCTCTTTTCCTCGAATGTATCGGGTAGTCTTCTGGCTTTCTTGCAGCTCCAAACAGGCCGGCAGGCTTCAGCAAAACCTGACGTGCTTCTCCAAGCCGGACGCGCAAGTCCCAATATGGCGCGCAAGTCCAAACTGGCGCGCAAGTGTCACCAACTCACCTGCGCGACGCTTCCTTCCGCGACTACAAAATTGCGCGGTCAACTTCCTTTCTCTCCCAAACCACCTAGGGCGCTCAACAGACAACCGGCGCACAAGCTCTACTTGCGCGACCAAACTACCACCTGTGTGGCTCAACCACCTGCGCGATTAGAGCTCGAACAATCTCTCAGTCTTCAACTCCGTTGGAAATGGGGAGGGGTGGTCCAGTATTTATAGGCAAACTGGACCCCCTACGCGGAGGCGCACAAGTCCCTCAGCGGCGCACAAGTCTTGTCTCCAGTAACCTCTGTCGCGCAACTCACTTGTGAGACCCAACCAACACTTGTGCGACCTTCTTTCCTTAGCCAAATTTTGATGTTCTGATCCTCAAAAACATATGGCATGCAAGTCTTTTATCCTCCAAGAGCTCGGCATGCAAGTACCTTTGCCAAAAACACTTTACATTATTGGCCGATTTTCAGGCCCAAAAATTTGGCAAACACTGGGAAACGGCGCCACCTTCACTACTGTTTTCTGCTTGAATGGTATGATCTCTTTGTTGGTACACATCCTGAACTTCCACTGAGGATTGACAACAAACAAAAACCATACGCCAAATAATGCTTTGAAGACCCTGGTTCCAACATAGTCGTGGTGGACGGCGGCGGCCAGCACCGGCTAGCCTTGGGCAGAGCCGAGCAGTGTGCCATCGCGCACCGCAGAAGACATCCGTGGCTCAGAATCCATTACGTATTTCCAAGACCCACTACGTGCGAGTCTTGCAGGTGATTTATAATTTCTTCATGGCACGACCACTAATATTTTCGAACGTGGGGAAATTCCCCCAATAGCCTCCAACTCGTGCTAGCTCTGGCGGGCTCCGCTCCAGCGGGTCGTACCTCCAGCGGGATATGCCCCTCAATGGGTTGTTCCACACGCCTCTAGTAGGCCATACCCCTATGCGGGTTGGGCCATATAAGACCATCTTGTAGCGCCCTATACAGGCCATTCCCCACGGTGGGTCGGGCCGGTACGTGCCATAGAGAGCGGAGCCCGCCATGGCCGAGCCCAACCTAGTTGTCCTAGGCCGGTTCAAGTTAGGTAGGGTCAGAGCTGGACTAGGACAGGTCCACCCAGACTGGGTCAGGTCCACGAAGACTGGTTCGGGTCGACCCATACCACATCGGGTAGCCCATACCAGGTCATACCAGACCCGAACCCTTCCAAGCCCAGTTTCTCTAAAATAGACATAACCTCAGAACCAGGAATATTTTTGATGAACCGTCATTGGTGCCAGGATATTTGGAGTGAGATAGTCAATTTAATATTCTACACTTGAGTTTTGGTGGAATATAGAGTCCTACCGGGTGGGATCAAACTCGAATCCAACCAAGCACTTGGTACTAAAATGCTTATAAGTCATAGACCGGGTGTCCGATTAACATGTTCTCTATCATGTTAGAACCCTTAGGACATGGAGGTTCTTTGGGATATGTATTCATAGAACATAGTGGAAGATGAGGTATGACCAATTTCATGAGGATCATATCCTCTCAAAATCAAGCGTTCTTAGTGTGGGAATCTCGTGGTTGGCCGTAGTGTGAAGAAAGAACATCAATCTTATGTGGGTCAACATCTATTAATCTCGTGTCGTTCAAAGCTTTGCGATCCTGTGTGGGTATGTATCTATTAATACATTGTTGGTCAGTGCATAGTGATCTTGTGTGGGTCGGTATCTATGGATCCTGTGTGAGTCAGCGCTTAACGATCCTGTATGGGTCAGCATCTATCGATCTTCTGTGGGCTAGTTATAGAGCCTCTCGTCAGAATAAATTGATCTTGAATTACAACTAATCATATTTACTTTTGTATTTATGTTATATAAATGGTGTGATCTAAGTCATTACCTTTGGGGTAAATTTACTTATGGGGTGTTAACTTCATGGTGTTAAATTTTTGGTAGTTTTACCTTTGTGGTGTTACATTTGTGGTGTTACCTTCGTGATAATTTTACCTTCATGGTTTTACCTTTGCGGTGTTTTCTTTTTTGGTATTCATCCCTTGTGGATCAGTTGTGCTAAAGGCTTAAAATTTGGAGCCTTATGTTTACTCATGTACAAAAACGAGTATATCTATATATCATAGGTATAGGTATGGGCATATACCTAAGAAGAGTTAAAGACTCTTCATGATTTTTTTTGAGGTATTTCCTATGGTTTACCCTTTTTGGAACTCTAGGAGACCTTCAGGGGTATCGAGGTCCCTACTGAGTATTATTATACTAACCCCTGCACAGGATATTTCTACACATTGCTGTGTCTTATGAAGATGTTGGACAACATTGATCAAGGCTGAGGGAGCTAGGAGAAGACAGTGCTCAGAGGAGGACCATTTGATGTGGCTTACTATAGTGATTACTGATCGTGAGTTGTACCAACCATTTCGGTTTGGTCCTTGATGGATGATCTAGGAGATGTTTTATCTTTTTAGTTGAACATGTACTTTTCAGTTGGGCATGTATTCTTGACCCTTAACATTCTGTACAATTTTTAATACATCAGTTTACCTTGTGGTTTCTTCTTGTTGTGTTCATGGATTGGGTGTTTGTATAGGTTTAAAGGAAATGTATTCTCATTATAGGGATACACCTATTTAGTTCTTGTCTTCAGCACCTGGCCTATGGAAGGCAGGTCTGGGGTAGTCACGACATAGGCCTTGGGGGACGTGTCATGATAGTGTGGGTGGGTTATTTGATATTGTTTTTGTTCCATGTGTCGACTATATTATTTTCTTGTCTTCTCACCCTTTATTTAATTTCTCATGTTAACTCGTGTACTAGGGTATGATAACTGAGATTATATGGGATCCCTTTTCACTAGTTATAATAGAAAATTATGTAACCCCCTCTCTAACTAGAAAATTCCATCAAACTAGATCTTTCAAAAAAAATATACAAAGCTATATTTTACGTTACCAAGCCATATAATCCATCGGATATATCACATGAAACTTTTAGTTGATTGGTAGATTTATATTAGAAACCATCTTGTTTTATCAGAATCCATTATTTTCATGACATGTGTGGGACTTGAAGATGATTCTTTTTTATTTCCACACATTATTTATGACATGGTACCTCCATTTATTTTCATTCCAATTCTTGTAGTGTGTGTTGATTTCATAAATCATTTAAAGTAATTATTTTAAATGAACTTTTAAAATTAAATAAATTTGATTCTTATAGAGTACATGATTTCAAAATAAATGTTTTATGGTGATTTTTACCATTTATATAATATAAAAGTAAAATTTATATAAATGGTTTTTTAATTTTTTTTGGTTTATGATATTATTAATAAAAACCTATATTCTAATAATGTCATTTAAACTAGAACTAAATAAAAATCTATTTTATTATTTATACCTTGGTTGTGATTATCATTTGAATGCCTATATTGTTCTAGACTATATATCTATAATTTTATTTCCATTACTTCATCCTTTTTTGGATGTATTGAGATTTTTGATTCATCTATGGTCAACATTATTTTGTCATATTTGGCCTGTGGTGCCCATTACATTATTTTTTCAGAATTTTCTAAAACATATTTTTAGGTATATGTCTCTTTATAATATTTACATTTGATAAATAGGTTTTTTAATACATTCATTAGGTTTCTATTGGTTCACTATATCATATTGTGGAAAAATCAAA
The DNA here is from genome assembly GCA_963277665.1 of Viscum album. Lineage (NCBI taxonomy): Eukaryota > Viridiplantae > Streptophyta > Magnoliopsida > Santalales > Viscaceae > Viscum > Viscum album. Next base: position 965,703,877 of record OY728155.1, read on the forward strand.
GGAATATTAGAGGTGGATTTGTACCTTTTTAGAGCGGAAAATAACTTGGGTGAGTGGATGAATTATTTTTTCACATTGCCTTAATACTTTATGTACCATTTCTATATATCTAATTTTTTATGGACATCTGACGTATGGAATGGTCATGTTGGTTATTGACTAGTTTTATATTATTTAGTTTACACTGATTGAAGGGAGAAATAATTCTCATTGTATATATATGATTCTCTATAACAGGTTGATATCATTTTCGGCATCTGAATTCCCCTATGGTGCATCATGAGTTGATTCAGGTATCCAATAAAAGGATTTCTCAAGAAGTTTCATGACAATTTCCTTTCATTCATGATTCCCTCGTAAATCTTCTTACGACATGCTTCTTTTGGTTGATTGAATATTGGTTATCATTTGATCCATTTTTTATGTGATACCTTATAAAAATGTTATGTTATAGATATTACATCCATTAGAATATCAAAATATAATATATGATTGATATCATATGGAACACATATGTATATTTTAAAGGGGTCTATAACACTAGTTTTATCATTAAAATGTGTGTTTGTTGTTTTAAATAAATTTTTAAGGAATGGATGGTAGTTTGAATTTATTGTTTTGTGAAATGTTTTTGAGACCATAAGTATCATAATGGATTTAAATGTTTAAAAACATTAGAAAAAGTTCACGAAAATTTGGGCTTGATAGTAGTTGACATCCTTTAAAGAGGGGTCTATTTTAATCAAAATTTATTTAATGGACAAATTTATATTTCTAAATTCATTTTAAATGTTTGGTTTGACAAATGATTTTCAATGAAAAATTGAAATATATTTTTAAATTTTTTTAAAATTGATTGGATTTTGATTCCCTTTGTTATAGCCCTATTGAAACATTAATAAAAACGTTTTTATAAATGTGTGAGATCTACATGAGCATCATGTGACTATAGTTACTTCCTATAAGACATGTGATCCCATAAGAGGATGATTTTTATAGATTCATATTTTTGCATTTCATAATGATTGAATGATTTTTCTCTTGATTCTATTTTTCAAAATACTATAACATATTGATTCCCATTTTTACTTTGAATTTTAGTACTTATATGAATCTTCTTATAATAGATTGGGTTGTGGGTTTTTCACATCCATTTATATATTTTCTTATTTTGTAATACATAGGTGTTTTAATATTTTTTAATAATGTGTAGGCACATTGTGATATATATGGATAAAAGTTGGATCACATTACCAAGGTACACATAATAGTATTCTAAGGGTTTGGAAGAGTTTTTAGATTTTTTAATTTCCAATCAATCTGTGGATGGAAGAATAATATTTTATTGTTAGAAATGTATATTTAGAAGATTTTTTAATAGATACTAAGTTTAGGAAAAATATTATATTAATGTAATTCCCTTACCAATATTTTTGAGGTATTTGGAATGGATAATAGAACATTCCATAAATTTTGAGCACAAATTTCAATCGACATAATGGGATCCCGACTTCGTAGACAATGAAAAATGAAATGAAAAACCTTATAAATGATGAATCAGGAATTACAAGACAAAATAATCAACAAAAAATGATACTAGAAAAACCATTTTAGGGTGACACAAATAGAAAATTGACAAGTGATTTTTTTGGCGGTTATAAGAAAACCAGAGCAAGATTATAACATATAATTGGATCCTCCTTTTGATTCTTTTAAGACTAATGTATGATTTGAATTCACTATGTAGAAAAATTCATTTCATGATTTAGTTGAAAATGGAAATGAAGTGCTGTATGGTGGATTTTTTAAATATTCAAAACATTCTTTTTTAATGAATTTGGAACATATCAAATGACTATGTGGAATTAAATTTATGATGATTCCATGATATTGGAATTTTTGCGTTATTAATTTATTGAAGTTAATACCCTTGAGTATTTTTATGATATGAATTTTGTTTTTACAAACATTGTATAAATTCTACAAAAAATATAGGCTTGTCCCAATGATTATATGCTTTATTGGAGGGATGATTCAAGAAAGTAGGATTAGAAAAATATATCTCCATCTCGACATTAGTCAATGGGTGATATTGGAAGTTTGAATCAACATACTACTATGAATAAGAATAAAATGAACTCAGCTGTAATGGTTTTTAATTACATTACATCAAATCCTTGATTTAATTGATTATTATAGTAATCGAAATCCATTTATCTCAGGAAGTTTCATTCTATAGATAAAATTTTTTTTGGGTTAATGTGACATCCAATATAAGGCCCCGTCCTTAAACCTTACTTTATATTGAATTAAATGAATTATTCACATTGAGGATCTTTTCTGGTTTAGAGTTTTAGAGAATTAGGACATAACTATTACATCCCAAAAGATTACAAAGTAGACACTTCTACTAAGTTTCCATAAAATAAAAACTCTTAAAAAGTAACATGTCTAGTTCCATGTTTTAGATAGCATGACTTTACCTTGATCCCATCCTTGACCCAATTCCGCATCAATTCTTATGAAAAACATTTCAAAAAAAACTTGGTGTGAGCATAAAAAGCTCAGTAAGGGATACACAAAGAATGAAAACTGTTAGTTTTTAAAACAACAAATAAACCATGTATACTTTATCAAAGTAATACCTTCACCTTTATGAAGTAGTAAAAACTCTTCACTGAATAAAATATCATTACTTACCCTTTTGGAACCAAAATATTACCATAAAACCCATATAAAGAACACATAACATATAAAGGTAACTTGGGACATAAACATACTTAAGTGGAATAACCATACGGTCGACTTCCACACATATCACTTAATGGAATAGCCATTCGGCCAAATTCCATACATACTTAATGGAATATCCATACGGCCGACTTCCATACCCAATGCATTGGAGGTTATAACGTAACCACCCATCCTGGTATTCACGGCACCACCCTTCATATGGTTTATCACGTAACCACCCGTCAAATGTCCAAGTACCATTATAAAAATCATAAGACATAAAACAAATATAATGGAAAGAAAACATTTCCACACATTGATCACAATATATCACATAAATATATTGACATAAAAAATACATTATAAAAACCATTTTCAATACCAAAATACATTAAAGTGTATATGGTATTTTTTTCATTTTAAAAAAAACAATACGGCTTGTTCAGGAAGCCAAAGACCAAATAATACTCATGGCGACGGAAAAGGTCGTTGTCACCGCGTACGTTAAAAGAAACATTCCTTTTTTTTTGTTTTGTAAAATGATTCATATAAAAAGATTCCTTTTGTATAAAAGTAAAAGTCAAAGGGTTTTATACACCGTATAAAATAATGTTGTGTATAAAATAAAATATGCCTCAATGAAAGGAGATTGAGACGAAGTCCCTTACCTCGGGTCTGACTTGATTTGATCGTTCTTTAACGTCCTGAATAATAAACTTGAGTTAATTTCTATTTTCTTAAGAACCTTTTTCAAGTTCCTTAATCCTTTTATATCACTTATTTCCATGTTATAAACATTATGTAATCATTTATGTTAATAATGTTTTTTTTGTCGATATTTGGTTCTTAAGTCGAAAGTGGACTTCTTATAATTACATGTTGTTCTTGTGGTCAAAGTTTATTTATATCCATAATGGAATTCCTGATTTTTATATCATATATATCATATATATCTAGTATATAAATGTATTTATAATATCACATAATCATTTAGAGGTAAGAAATGAAATGCACCTCTAATGGAGACGGTAAGCCGTACGTATGCATAAACGTTAATTTCATTTCTATGTCATATTAATGGAATTAAAAATAAATGAGAGGTATGTATATTTTAATTCCAGAATTATATTAATCATTTAGATGTAACTTACATTATATATATCCATTATATATAAGTACTTATAATAGTACATTACATTTGGGGATAAGAAAAGAAATGCACCGTTCATGGAGACGGTAAGCCGTACGTACGCATGAACGCTACTTTCATTTCTATATCATGAATTAATGGAAAGAAATAATAATGATATAGAGGTATATTATAATTTCAGTATAAAATCATATATAATAACATTAAATCCATCCTTTATATGTCCCACATATGGCATTAACGAATCACATCACTTTGAGGGGGCGGTAGTCCGCATTTCCTAAAATGAAATTATCGTGTTTACCCACAATGGAAACCATAAAGGTATATCACAAATGAAAAATAAATAAGCATAAGGAAAACATAAACATTATATATATCATATATAAATAGAGTTTCATATTAATGACCACTATTAAAGGTGTTTAAAAGAAGATTGAACAATCATCGTTTCATGAGGCAGAAAGTTTCCAACCATAGAAACAGTATGTTCTTTAACCATTAGATGTAGATGTGTGTAAGTGTTGCTCGAAAGCTTCATATAACAACATACTAGTACATTGAAGATACTTGATTTGTTACAAAAGAAATTAATAAAAAGGGTTTATGGGGTTGGAGAAGCAGAATAAAACAAAAGAACACAAGTGAAGACATCACCTTAAAATTGGGTAACTCTCTTAGATTTGAGCTCAATGGCTTCCTTGGGAAGACTTCTGCCCAAAGTGAGCCTTCAAGGTGTAATAGAGGGATGTGGAGAGACAAAATGGGCAATTTTTGGACGATCCAAAGGCTTTCAAAGTGTGGGTATGGTGGTAGAGGTGGGTGCCTTTTATAAGAGGCGAGGAGGGGTACTCTTGGAAAGTAAGGATATGTTACTTTATTTTAGAATGGGTTTCAGATTTTAATGGTCCCACATTGATTTATTTCAAGTATAAGGTCATAAGGGTTCGAAATCATCCCATCCAATAGGTTTTGGACATGTTTAGGTCTTAGATTTTACATTATCTTTCCATTTTATTTAAATCATTAAATAATGTGGTAATCGCTGGATCATCATGGTGTCATAAATACTTTAATTTATTTAATGTCTAAAAATTATTAAACAAATACTATGATGTAGGATATCTTTTTAAATTTCCAATTAATATTTATATTCAAACATCTGATTTGTATAACCCCAGGTAAAAATTGTTATAGTAAAACAACACATGTTTGTGACATTTTTATTTTAACTTTAAATAAAAAGTTATTAATTTCATTTTCCAACCAACATGGCTTCATGGGGCCCCCAAGTTGACCCATGGATTGAATTGGTCGGCCATGACACATCCAATGAGGTTAGGAAATGTGTCAAGTTCATTTCATATTATTACAACATTATTTTTCCCTTAAATTACACTAATTACCTCTAATCGCGATTAAAAACTTAATAAGTTACTATTCATCAAAAAATTATTTTAATCCAATTGAACGACATTTTACTTCTTAATGAAAACCATGTATGTTGGATGTTTGAAATTCAAAACACCGAGGTGGTAAAATTTCATTTAAACGAAAAATCAGTTTTTTAAGTACCACTTAGTGGTTTCACTATTCATCACAAATTGATGTTTTTCAGAAAAAAACCAAAACATAACCCTAAGCTATATTTGATATTCTGAATTCAAAAATGAAGTCCATTTTAAAAAATTCAAAACATATAAGTTTCATTAATTAATTTAATAATTACTTCTCGCTGTCAGAGAAAATAGCGTGTTTTTATGAAACAATAAGTATCAAAAGAATGACACTAGTATATGTTCGATTTCAAAGTGAAATTAATTTCAAAGACCACTATTGGATATAATGGTAAAAATATATTCCAATTTCACTTTAAAACCAATTCAAAAGATAATCTAATCATATAAATAAATTATATTAAAAAGAGGTTTTGAATTATAATACAACATTTTACACTATTCATTAAAAATGAACTTTATCGGAAAAATACCAAGAATTTACACAAAGTAAATTTTGATGTCCCAATTCTAAAGAAGTGTTTTATTTGGTCCAATAGAATTTATAAGAGTGAAAAAAACTATATTTAATGATGGTTCACCATCAAAATGCGATAAGTAAACATTTAGTGAAAACTAGGGCATATACGCCTAAAATCGAATTCGTTCCGTATTTTAAGCCTTTATCTTTTATTATATAAAAGTAAAAACATTTAAAAAACATATATAATCATATTTTAGTTATTTCTATCCATTCCCACCAATACAACGACTATGTGTTAACTACCATTTAAAATAATATTATTTTATTACAGGTGTGCAACGTAAGATGTCAATGAAACTCTTTGTTGCATATCAGGTACGCTATCGAACATAGCAACCCCTTTAAAGTAAAATTAATATTTAATTCATAAATATTAATAAATATGAAAATGTTTCATTCATTATTTACCTGGGATGTTACATCCTTCCACCCTTTTGGGAATTTCATCCTCGCAATTTTATTAACTTATCAAAATAAGTGGAGGTATTTATCCCTCATAGCATTTTCAGATTCCCACGTTGCCTCTTCAACAATATGGTTTTTCCACAAAACCTTTACCGGGTGAATTACCTTATTTCGCAGCACTTTCTCTCTTCGGTTAAGAATCTAGACCGGTAGTTCTTCATAATAGAGATTCTCTTCCAATAGAACTACCTCCGGGCTCAAAACATGAGATGGATCTAGAATATACTTTCTCAACATCGAAACATGAAAAACATTGTGTACCTGAGATAAAATCGGAGGTAAAGCCACTTGATAAGAAACTGATCCAACTTTCTCCAGAATTTCATATGGTCCAATGAACCTTGGAATCAGCTTTCCTTTCTTTCCAAATCGCATCACACTCTTCCATGGTGAAACTTTGAGAAAAACATGATCACCTACCTCAAAAGATAGATCCTTCCTCCGGTTATCTGCATAACTTTTCGGTCTCCTATGAGCTGTTTTCATGTGTTTCTGAATCAACTGAACTTTTTCTGCCATCTTTCCTACTAATTATGGTCCCATCAGCTTCCTTTCACCCACTTCATCCCAAAAAACTGGAGTTCAACACCACTTCCCATATAATGCCTCAAATGGTGCCATCTGTATACTAGAATGAAAATTGTTATTATAAGAAAACTCAACCAAAGAATGATGTTGGTACCAACATCCCTGATAATCCATAGAGTAAGGTCGTAACATATCCTCCAAGGTCTGAATTGTTTGTTATGACTGCCCATCTGATTGCGGATGAAAAGTTGTACTAAAATTTAATTCAGTACCCAACGACTTCTGAAGGCCCTTCCAAAAGTTATAAGTGAACCTGTGATCAAGGTCAGATACAATGTAGAGGGGAACTCAATGCAAATTGACTATCTCTTTAAGATACAATCGAGAAAGTTGATCTAGAGATAAGGTATCTCGAATAGGAAGGAAATGAGTAGATTTAGTCAATCGATCAACAATAACCCAGATTGCATTATTACCTCTAAATGTCTTCGGTAATCCCACAACAAAGTCCATGGATATATTTTCCCATTTCCACTCTAGCACTGGTAAAGGCTGAAGCATCCCTTTCGGTAACTTCTTTTCTGCCTTAACCTGCTGACAAGTCAAACACTTCACAGTAAAATCATAAATATCCCTTTTCATTCCATCCCACCAGTAATACTCCCGCAGATCTCTGTACATCATAGTACTGCCAGGATGAACTGAAAACGGGGAACTATGAGCCTCACATAACAACTCATTATTCAACTGTGAATCATAAGGCACACATAATCTCTCCCCAAACCTCAAAACACAATCATTATCAATGTTGAATTCAGGAAACTTACCCTTCTGAACCAGCTCTACTTTTTTTGCAACTCACTGTCTTGCTTCTGTGCTTGCTTAATTCTGTCTGATAGGGATGATCTCACTGATACTTGAAACAAAACAGAAGAACTTCCTGCACAAAAAATTTCCATGCCAATGTACATCAAATCAAAAACCAAATGATCTCATTCCAAATGTAGCATGGTTAATGAAGCATTACGTTTTCAACTCAAAGCATCAGCCACTTTATTTTATTTTCCCGGATGGTAATGAATTGTACAATCATAATCCATGATTAATTCCAGCCATCTCCTCTATCTCATGTTCAATTCTTTCTGAGTGAATATATACTTTAAACTTTTTTGATCAGTATATATTTCACACTTTACTCCATACAAATGATGCCTCCAAATATTTAGAGCAAAAACAACAGCAGCTAATTCAAAATCATGTGTAGGGTAATTTACCTCATGAGTTTTCAACTGACGTGAAGCATATGCAATTACCTGATCATTCTGCAAAAGGACACAGCCAATTCCCTTCAACAAATCATCACTGTATATAACAAACTTACCATTCCTAGAAGGAAGTTCCAAAACTGGAGCATTCCCCAATCATCATTTCAACTACTGAAAACAATCATCACATTCTTTTGTCCAGATAAACTTAACACTCTTCTGAGTTAGCTTAGTCATTGGACTAGATAACCGTGAATCATTTTCAACAAACCATCGATATTAACCTGAGTCAACTGAGCCATCACTACAACAAACTATTTAGTTCTGATTCCAACCATCTCAGGATGCTGATTTGAAAGGTCATTTCCCTCTATATGTCTTCCCAGAAAAGTTGTTCTGTTTCCTCTATGAAAACACATTCTTAACACAGAAATATCGTTGGCAAAGCAACATGGTAATCTTCAAATGCTATATTATTTCAATCTAACCATAAATTAACTTATAATTTAACACTTTTCTAACTCCTAAAGTTGTCTAAACTGACCACGGATACCAACTATAAGGCCCCGACCTTAAACCTTACTTAATATTGAATTAAAGGAATAATTGACAATGAGGATCCTTTCAGGTATAGAGTTTTAGAGAATTAGGACATAACTATTACATCTCAAAAGATTACAATGTAGACACTTCTACTAAGTTTCCATAAAATAAAAACTCTTAAAAAGAAACATGTCTATTTCCATGTTTTAGATAGCATGACTTTCCCTTGAACCCATCCTTGACCCAATTCCACATTAAGTCCTGTGAAAGACATTTCAAAAAAAACGTCAGGTGAGCTTAAAAATCTCAGTAAGGGATACACAAAGAATGAAAACGATTAGTTTTTAAAACAACAAGTAAACCATGTATACTCTATCAAAGTAATACTTTCACCTTTATGAAGTAGTAAAAACTCTTCATTGAATAAAATATCATTAGTTACCCTTTTGTAACCAAAAAATTACCATAAAACCCATATAAAGAACACATAACATATAATGGTAACTTGGGATATAAACATACTTAAGTGGAATAATCATACTGTCGACTTCCACACAAATCACATAATGGAATATCCATTCGGACAAATTCCATACATACTTAATGGAATAGCCATACGGACGACTTCCATACCCAATGCATTGGAGGTTATAACATAACCACCCATCCTGGTATTCACAGCACCACCCGTCATATGGTTTATCACGTAACCACCCGTCAAATGTCTAAGTACCATTATAAAAATCATAAGACATAAAACAAATATAATGGAAAGAAAACATTTCCACACTTTGATCACAATATATCACTTAAATATATTTACATAACAAATCCATTATAAAAACCATTATCAATACCAAAATACATAAAAGAGTATATGGTATTTATTTCATTTTAAAAAAAATATTACGACTTGTTCAGGAAGCCAAAGACCAAATAATACCCGTGGCGGCGGAAAAGGTCGTTGTCACCGCGTACGTTAAAAGAAACATTACTTTTTGTCATTTTGTAAAAAGCTTCATAGAAAAAGATTTTGTTTGTATAAAAGTAAAATTCAAATGGGTTTATACACCGTATAAAATAAAGTTGTGTATAAAACAAAATATGCCTCAATGAAAGGAGATTGAGACGATGTCCCTTACCTCGGGTCCGACATGACTCGATCGTTTTTTAACGTCCTGAATAATAAACTTGAGTTAATTTCTATTTGCTTAAGAACATTTTTCAAGTTCATTATTCATTTTATATCACTTATTTCCATGTTATAAACATTATGTAATCATTTAAGTTAATAATATTTGTTTTGTCGATATTTGGTTCTTAAGTCGAAAGTGGACTTCTTACAATTACATGTTGTTCGTGTGGTCAAAGGTTTTTTATATCCAGAATGACATTCCTGATTTGGATATCTTATATATCATATATATCTAGAATATACATGCATTTATAATATCACATAATCATTTAGAGGTAAGAAATGAAATGCACCGTTCATGGAGACAGTAAGTCGTACGTACACATTAACGCTACTTTCATTTATATGTCATATTAATGGAATTAAAACTAAATGAGAGGTATGTATATTTTATTTCCATAATTATATTAATAATTTAGATGTAACATACATCATATATATCCATTATATATATGTACTTATAATAGTACATTACATTTGGGGATAAGAAATGAAATGCATCGTTCATGGAGACGGTAAGACGTACGTATGCATGAATGCTACTTTCTTTTCTATCTCATACATTAATGGAAAGAAATAATAATGATATAAAGGTATAATATAATTCCAGTATAACACCATATATAATAACTTTAAATCCATCCTTTATATGTCCCACATATGGCATTAACGAATCACATCACTTTGAGGGGGCGGTAGTCCGCATTTCCTAAAATGAAATTATCGTGTTTACCCACAATGGAAGCCATAAAGGTATACCAAAAATGAAAAATAAAGAAGAATAAAGAAAAACATAAACATAATATATATCATATATAAATAGAGTGACATCTTAATGGCCACCAATAAAGGTGTTTATAAGAATATTGAACAATCTTCGTTTCGTGAGGCAGAAATTCGCCAAGCACAGAAACAGTATGTTCTTTAACCATTAGATGTAGATGTGTGTAAGTGTAGCTTGAAATATTCTTATAACAACATACTAGTATATTGAAGATATTGGAGTTGTAACAAAATAAATTAATAAAAAGAGTTTAGGGGGTTGGAGAATCAAAATAAAACAAAAGACCACATGTGAAGACATCACCTTAAAATCAGGTAACTCTTTTAGATTTGAGCTCAAAGGATTCCTTGGGAATACTTATGCCCAGTGTCAGGCTTCAAGTAGTAATAGGTGGATGTGGAGAGACAAAATGGTTAGGGGTTGTCCGAGCCAATGTCTTTGGAAGTGTAGGTAAAGTGGTAGAGGTGGGGGCCTTTAATAAGAGGATAGGAGGGGCACTCTTGGAAAGTAAGGAAATGTTACTTTATTTTAGAATGCTTTTCTGATTTTAATGGTCCCACATTGATGTGTTTTGAGGATAAGGTGATAATGGTTCTAAATCTACCAATCAAATAGGGTTTTGACATGTGTAGGTCTTAGATGTTACATTATATTTCCATTTTATTTAAATCGTTAAATAATGAGGTAATCGCTGCATCATCATGGTCTCATAAATATTTTAATATATTTAATGTATAAAAATTATATAAAAAACTACTATTATGTAGTAAATCTTCTTACCTTTCCAATGAATATTTATAGACAAAAATCTGATATGTATAACCCCATGTAAAATTTTTTTTAGTAAAACAACTCATGTCTGTGACATTTTTATTTTAACTTCAAATAAAAAGTTATTAATGTAATTTTCCAAACAAAGTGGCTTCATGGGGTCCCCAAGTTGACCCATGGATTTTATGGGTCGGCCATGACACTCCAATGAGGTTAGAACATGTGTAATGTTTATTTCATATTATTACAACATTATTTTTACCTTAAATTACACTAATTACCTCTAATCGTGATTAAAAACTTAATAAGTTACTATTCACCAAATAATTATTTTAATCCCATTGAACCACATTTTACTTCTTAATGACCACCATGTATGTCGGATTTTTGAAATTCAAAACACAGAGGTGGTAAAATTTCATTTAAACAAAAAATCATTTTTTTAAGTACCACTTAGTGGTTTCACTATTCATCAAAAATTTATGTTTTTCAGAAAAAAACCAAAACTTCAATCTAAGATATATTTGATATTCCAAATTAATAAATGAAGTCCATTTTAAAAAATTCAAAACATATAAGTTGCATTAATTAATTTAATAAGTAATTCCCGTTGTCAAAGCAAATAGCGTGTTTTTATGAAACAATAATTATCAAAAGATTGACACTAGTTTAAGTCCAATTTCAAAGTGAAATTAATTCCAACGACCACTATTGGATTTAATGGTAAAAATATATTTTAATTTAACTTTAAAACCAATTCAAAAGATAATATAATCATATAAATAAATTAGATTAAAATGATGTTTTGAATTAAAATACAACTTTTTACACTGTTCATTAAAAAAATGAACTTTATGGGAAAAATAAAAAAAATTACACAAAGTAAATTTTGATGTCCCGATTCTAAAGAATAGTTTTATTTGGTCCAATATAATGTATAAGAGTGAAGAAAACTATATTTAATGACGGTTCACCATCAAAAGGCGATAAGTTATCCTTTAGTGAAAACTAGGGCATATACGCCTAAAATTGAATTCTTTCCGTATTTTAAGCCTTTATCTTTTATTAGAGAAAAGTAAAAACATTTAAAAAACATATATAATCATATATTAGTTACTTCTATCCATTCCTTCCAATACAATGGCTATGTGTTAACTACCATTTAAAATAATATTATTTTATTACTAGTGTGCAATGTAGGATTTCAATTAAACTCTTTGTTGGGTATCGGGTACGCTATCGAACATAGAAACCCCTTTAAAGTAAAATTAATATTTAGTTCGTAAATATTAAAAAATATGAAAATATTTTATTCATTATTTACCTGCGATGTTACATCCAAGAGATTCATACTCAAGGAAGAAATTTGAATCATTACATCTAGATTTCTTATATGATCCTAGGAATGTATGATTGGGTTTGGATTCTAATGTATTCAATCCATTTGGTACTTCGATCCCCAAGTATAGAATTTGGATAGTTATTTTTATTCCTTAAAATATGCCAATGTGGATGTGTATGCAACAAAGAAATTTATAATTTTGATGATTATTTATAGATTTTTTTTTAAATGATATTAATGTATACTTGTAGCCTCTAATTGAAGAATTTTTGGAGTCATGGAGAAATTATGTTGATACATATCATGCATATTCTAGAAAAATATTCAGAATGAAAGATGCTCTAATGTGGAAGAATATTTACATCCTTGGATGTGGGAATTTAAATGGTTGGAATACTTACACATGATTGTCTTATCACGTTTTTATCTTTGAATTTGTGCCCGACCAAATACCTTATAGTAAAAAATTATTCATATTGTGTCATCTAATATTTCACAGTACATCTCATAGATTTCTGTAAAACATGTCCAAATTCATTGGTCTTGTTGTTCATAGACCACCTCTAATGTTTTTATTGGTTATGTAATATTGTAAAAACTTAGAAATGTTGAAATAGAATTTGGGATGGTGCATCATTTGAATGATTGTGGGAAACGTGTTCAAGGTGAATCATCACGTGAAATCGGAAGTCAACAATGGAAGAAAAAAATGTATATTCATCAAACATCCATATTGGAAATTTAATTTGTTGTGGAATTATCTTGATTCTATAAATATTGATACGAAATTTTGTGGCAATTTGATATTTACATTTCTTAATGTGAATGACAAATAAATGGACCATCTCAATGCTTGGAAGGACTTACAAACAATGAACATAAAGCAGGATCTCTAGAAATATGACAATAGAAAGTAACTATGGAAATTTTTGGAATGAAAAATAGTGATAAACATACAATCCATCGAATTTTAAAACATTTGAATGAATATGATGGGTATTCAAGTAACATATCAAGGTGTGTTGGCTTAAAGTATTATATATTACATTGATTTAAAAGTCTTGATTCAAATATTTTGTTACTATAGTTACTACCATTGGAATTACATATATTATTACCTGGAAAGGTTATTGTTAATGTACAAAAATTTCTTAAATTATTCAAAACAAATATGTGAGAAAACTCTACATCCATTGGATCTTGACAACATTAAAGAGATATTTTTATTGAAACTTGGTGAAATATAGATTATCTTTCTTCCTTCATTTTTACTCTCATGATGCATTTAATAGTATATTTGGTCATGGAAGCAAAATAACGAGGGACCATACATTATCGATGGATATATCCAATTGAGATATAATTTATTTATATGTTTTTTATCTTAAGTAATAAATTATTTTCACTTCATTAAATATACAATTATGTTTTATTTATATTATTTCACATATATCTTCTGCATTGTAAGTCATATGGGAATAATAAATCTAAACCAGAAGGCTCTATTTCTAGAATCTATTTGGTAGAGTAGTGTCTTAATTTTTTTATAGATACTTTAATGATATTGACAAAAGATTTAATCAAGTCAGATGTGTCGAAGACACGTTGACTAAATCTCAAATTCATGGAAAATAAAAAATCATTACTACTATTGGCTAATCAATTGGCAGAAGCTAAAATGATACACTGACAGAAATGGAATTGTTACAGGCACATTGGTATGTGTTGATGAATAGTATAATTGAAAATTCATTTATTTAAGAGATCAAGATACAAACAATGACATGACTGATAAGTCAAACAAGTATTGAAAAACATATAGAAAAATTTTTAATCAATATAATTTATAATACTTTACATGACTTTTAAGGTAATAAATATTTCAATCAGTATAGATAATATGTTGAAACATATATTTTGTAAATATAATAATGTATATTACTTTTTATAGATCATGGATACCGATACTTGAGTAGGGTTTTCAGAAGTTTTGATTTTTCGGGCATTAGGTCCTCTAAAACAAGATAGAAATTTCAATGATTACAATTTGAATGGATTTAAATTTTATACAATCGTTCGAGAAAAGGGTTTGAAAGCACAAAATAGTAGTATTTTTTTTCCAAAGTGGGATACTATATAATGTTCACTGATATTATCAAATTAATCTCCCACATGAATGTTTTTAGTTATTTTATTCAAATACAATTCGGTCGATATTATCTAGGGTGTTAAAAATGATTCCTTTCAATTTAATTATTTGTACTTATCTATCTTGATGGATGTATGTGACTATGGATTAAATGATCCATATATCATACCATCAATAATCGAAAATGGTAAATTATTTGGATGATATCATGGATGTAGAGTGAATTGTAGTTGTTCACATAAAACAAATAGACTTGTATGATATGAGTGTTGAAGTGGAATATTTGACCTATAATATTTAATCCCTTCAATAGAATGAGGAATACTATTTGTCCATCATGATATTGAAAATTAGAGTCTTGCAAGGGTGGATTTAGTAGATGAAGTAATGATGGATCAAATAAATGATCTGATTAATGGAAAAAATGATTTTATGTGCATACGTCAATTAATTCATCAACCACTTCTGGTATATGTGAAGTTATTCATTACTAAATATCTGTATTTTTTTTGACAATATTGTACATCTATTATAAATTCTATTTTCTCTGAATGAATCTTTTGACAAGTATGGGGTCCAGAAGGATGATGTCACTGGATTTTTTTGGAATGAGGGAGTTTATGAAAACTCAAATCACAATTGAGGAATAGGGGTCATATAAATATAAAATATGAAATGTTATTTACCTTGAAGAAATAATTAGTTGAATTATATCTAAAAGTGATTGTATATGTCCCTAATGATATTACATCCATGTCTGGTAATGAAGAGGTAAATCAAACAACATCAAAATCATTTTGTTCAAAAACATTAATATGTTTAACTTTAAATTAAAATGTAAAAAACTATTTAATATTCAATATAATTTTTATGTTGGTATTGATTGTATGTAGTGGTTACGAAGAGGGATAGAGTGACAAGAAAATTTCATCATGTACTGATTAGGGTGCACTTTTGATTAAGAGATTATGTCAAACTAAACTTATGGAAAATTATGTATAATGATATCAATGATTATAGACACCAACTTATTAAGCCCCTTGATTATCTTTTTTGATGATATTATGTATTTTGGTATTATTAGATAATAGATTGGTTCAAATTTACTTGAAATGTGATCTTTATTAATGGCTATAAGAGGTGGGATAGATAAATTTTGTTATGATATATTGTTATTTTTTTCATTGGATGTTGTGGGGTTGTAGATATTGCAGCTCCATTTTTATTAAAAGCAGTATTTAGCGACAATTTAATCCATTGTTGAAGATAAAGTTTTTTTAGTGGTAGTTTTCCCTCTAAAAAAATATCACATATATAGCATTGGTTTAAATAACTATAATATCCTTATCCTTTTTTGGGAGGGAAACCCACCACTAAACAAATGCCCTACGAGAGTTCCTAGAAACTGCAGCTAAATACATGAAACTAATGTTGGTTGGATGTTGTTTCCAACATTAGTTGTGGCGTTTGGAAACCATCGTAGAAACATTTGGCGTCATTTAATACTTCCACCGAACCAATGAAAAATACCACATGTATGTTATTTTGTTGAAGTAAAAAAGATGTAAATTTGTGGTCAGTGAAAATAACATTGATTTCATATAAATTAATGTAAAAAAATAATGTTTTGGTTCTAAAATCATTTTCCTAGTGTTGTGGGATTATTTTAATATTCATATAATCACCTGAGAAAATAGAATTACTTGAGTGCTTTCCATTTCATTATAATAATATCATATTTTGGAAGTGCATTGATCTATTTTAACTTCTTCCCTTAAACCTAGAATTGAATGTTCAAGATGAATTTTTCACAGTAGGACAACCATTAATAAATCGTATGGTATTTATGTCATTACTTCAACCATTAAATGTTCACAAATCCTAGGAAGGATAGTATATGTTATTAATGAAAAATAATATCCAACATTTAACATGATCCATTCCACAAATATTAAATCTTTAGACTCCTCTAAATCACGTATTTCCACATTCAAGGACCAAAAATTTAGATAGAAGGACAATAAAATTTCAAAATCAACTCAACATTAGATTCCATAAATAAAGTAACTTTTATTGTCACCTAAAAATTATTGGAATACCATAATCTACTTTAATCCTTTATAAAATATAAATTCATCCAATAGTAAAATCTCATGTTGTTGAATATATTCCTTAAATACTAACATCTAATAATTCCAGCATAACATAAATAATCATATCACTAACCACCTCCACAATCTCCAATACTGTCCCATAACTATATTTTTATTATTATCGCAACATCAATAACATATTTAGGTTTATCTTTCCTAGTTAATGTGTTTTCAATAAGATCAACTGGCAATAAAATCACTTCTCTTTATTACTGGTGTTATTTATCACATTCTTTAAATTCCTTAAATAATAAGTACTGTAGTACAATACATATATATCTCATAATTATTATAACCAAAAAATTTATTGATAAAATAATCAAATAACATAATTCATGAATCCAAACACATTAATAAAAATCGTTACTCATCATCTATGGTATTAGCATATTCGATCATCTTTTTATATATATTATATTAATGCTTGAGACATTGATTTGTGTATTGTTGTATATCCTATTAGATAAAGAACTAAACATTGTAAAAAAAATTACATTCCATACAATCTAGAGCATGTTGGAAATTTTCCTCGCACATGAAGAAAACTCAGTTTATTTTTAATCATATACCAAGTGTTTCCTTCCACTGTTATCATATGTGGGAAAGTATATCAATACCTTATTACCTTTATCTATCTTTTTCCCATCATTAGTATTCTTATTTTTCCTACCTTTGAAGATATAATATATAGATAATTATTTCTCTATCTTGTTATAACATAATATTATTTACTCATATGATTATAATATTTGGGAGACTACTAACCTTCGAATGGATTTCTAAAACCCATCGATGAATAGATAATTCTTACTCTTTAGATTATGTGTATTGATGTGCTTCACATTACGTTCACTGGGCACCATTTCTAAATAATGTAATACACTAGATTATATCATTAAATTAGGAAAAATAATGTATAATTCCAAAACTACTGAAATAATTAACATAAATAGAAAATTTTATGCGTTTTCTAATATCATTATCAAAAAAAATATTTTATTTGGGGAAATATTTACTATTAAATATTTTATTTGGGTTTTTAAAGAAAATGTGAATTATCCTAAGCATATAGCCCAGTATTGTCAAATAATGTGTGTAGTAAGAGCATTTTTCAAGTACCAGGTTATGCCAATTTAGGCCCAACACACGTTGTTAGAGTTGTTACCCATAGGTACATGTGTGTCTAAACCACATTCATTTGTAGTATCAAGACAAGCACATATTTTTAGAAAGACCCACATCGTCTCTATATTACCAAATGTATAAGATGTTATTCAATGCTTATCTGAAATATCTATCTCGGCTTTATATTCCTTAATCAATAGATTCTAAATCCGATTTCCAGGGTTTTTGCTAGACTTCCTTGTATACAAACTATTAAGACCTCATCCAAATTTTTTTGGATTCTATGCCTTACTTTATTATATTGGTTTAATAATCAATGATGACACATCCCAATAAACCAAATAGTTTAGTAGTTTTGGAAAACCCAATTCAAACATATGTTTTACATAACAACCTCAAAGTAAAAATAACATATCAACTCCATTGGAAACATTCATAACTTCGAGATTATCCTTGAAATACATCCATAATTTACAACTTCACATCCTGGGGAAAAATAAAACATAATAAAGGGGTGATCGTAGATTCTTGGTAAGGGTAATTAATTCATAGAAAACTAATATAAATAATAATTTGTGGTGAATGACTTAAAACATAATCCAACTGAACATAATCTTGTGTATAATATGGAATGAATAAAAACTGAATAAACAATACCATATAAATAATCACATGAGAATCTATCTTAACCATGGATATTCTACTAGTTGAATAATCACTGGGATTATCAAATACTAATATCATAATGAAGGAATTCATTATTCCAAGAATCATAAACATACCACCAAATAATTGGCCATGAATACTACATAAATTTGTAAGGAATAAAAAAAACTAAGTCTATTTTGTCTCATGATACCTACTGATACATCGAGGGGCTATAACGTGTTATTCCCATCACTTACTAAGTCCAATGAATCCCTCATATGTCGAATAAAAAAATAACATTAAATCAAACTGTCTTGTAAACTTTTAAATATTTTAATCATAATCATAGATTTAAAAGACTCCAATAAAATCATTGATAAAATCATGAGATATACCCTTTTTTACTTTTCAAAGAATAGTTCTTTTGGAAGAATCATTTTTTGTCTACATAAAATCAGATTGTAAATATGTATATCCCTGAAAATAAAAGTAATGAAAAATAAATTTTTTTAGGAATAAATGATGTTAAAATGAAGTCTAAACTTGTAAAAAGTGTTTTTGTGAAATTTAGAAATGGGCTAGTTTAGTGTGGTTTTATGGAAATTATTAAAGAGTTTTAAAAATAACAAAGACGTAATTTTTTAAATAAAACTATAAATTACATAATATTGTCTTTCGTGATAAAAATAGTGATTATAAAAACATATTTGGGGTGTACAAAAAATTATGGAGTAAACATGATAATTGGAAATAAATTGGGATGTTCCGTTTAATCTGGCTTTCTTATCAGGAGGAATTGATAAGGGAACCTTGTAAACACATATTTCCATGTAAAATATAGAAAGACCAATCTAGATACATGATTTGTGAAACATATACATATAATTTAATATAATTATATAAAAATAAATAATAATTACATTGTGGTAAAGAGAGAGAATGTGTATCCTGAATGAAAAATAGAGGTTTAAGAAGAAAACCATACCACTATAAAGTTAGTCAAACCGAATGCACCATAAAATTATTTATCATCAAATTAAATATTGAATACTGTGAATATAAATAGATTCATTATATTAGAAAAATAAGTTCTATATAAAAAACCCACACACAATAAATAGTAATGAATAAGGAATATCTCACAGTAATAACGATAAGATTAGAAAACTCTTAACTTATGTCTAAATGTGATCTGCAATTGATCTTAATATCCTGAATAATCATATTAAATTGATTAATTAATTAATTCATAAAATTTTCTAAACATATTTGATTTATTATAATTTTATTAGGTTCATTTATGGACTTTTTGTTGAGTTATAAAATACAATTTTATCATTGGGGGCGTTCATTTTCGTGTTTTTCATGGTCAGAATACTTTTATAGGTATATGGAATATCATGTAAAATGAAAATAATTTTCTAGAATCAAAATTATATGTTATAAATGATATTCAATATTATTAAATGGTTATGTATGTCATCGAGTTTTTTGGGGTGAGGATGAATCATTAGATGAGATGTTAGTGATAATCATTTAGACTATTTTAGCAGTTTTCAATTATCATAGACTAGTTTTATGTTATAAATTAATATTATGTATATATACTGGTTCCAGAACATTAAATAAATTTTTCTACACATATTTTTATGTTCCGGGCATAGTGGAAGCGCGGTTGGTCCGCTGCACAATATTAATTTTTACCATGATCAATGATTATTATGGGATCAATACGATGATAAACTCTAGTATCCATGGAATATAATCAAATATTTAGATAAAGAAAGAGGAGGCCAAAAACGTTTAAATAGTGTATTACACATCAAGTTTATAATTAATTTAACTAATTTAATAAAGAATAAAATACCTGGATCTTCGATACATTCTTCATTGATGATGTTGATAATCCAGAATAACCCATTCAAAATGTCTCATTTCACTTTTAAGGATCCAAACCAGAATCCCTCTAGCGATGATCCAGACATGCTCTGATGGCCTCTGATCGACACCACTCATTCATCCGATGCTAGCGCAATGAAGCGAGTGTCTTGTGTCGGTCATTCTTGATCACTTGTTTTGTATACTTGAAGAATGCATCTCATTAATAAAACTCATGATCATAATAATAATACCGCATCATTATTTATGGTATGTCAACATGTGAAAAAAAATTATAAATAAAACTCTGCATCACAAAAAAATTGGATCGTTATTGTTATTTTGACTTGTGCAAACTTGTCAAATAATTATTTACTATCTTGCAAATAATTATTTTACTATCGGACCGGCCTTGGTATGCTCAAACTCTACTTCCATTTAATAAACACCTAAATAAATTAAAGAATTTATTCTCTTAAAAAATATTTTATTTACAAACTAGTATTTAAATATTTATTAAATATTCAATAAAATAAATAAATAAATTTTACTCATAATTCAGTGAATAAATATTTATTTTATTTCTGCAATAATTTTAAATTGAAGAAAATTATTCAATGGTAATGAGAATAATATTTATTTCATCAATTAAATTCAATTATAATTTAACAGAGACCACCGAAAACAATTAGTGTGTTACCCTCTAGGATTCGTTCTCATTTCCATTAGGCAAGCTTTTCTAAAATCCAACATTAATATTTAGCAATAGATCAAGGAACATAAGAGAAAGAACCTAATGCTGCAACAGTGACATCCACATACGAATGATAATTGTGCAATATAATTCATTTGTCTCAATATCTCATGAAGCAGGTTTCATGATAGTGTCATCAATCATTGTTTATGATATTTCATTCTATGACTACCAGAAATAAACTCGTCGTTACACCATGGCCATGGAATTTCACTCGATAGTTCTATTTCTATCAAAGGGCTGAGATATCAACTTCTATAAATGGAAGGGAAATTTTTCCTCAACTTATCCATTTATAACATGCCACTCCTAATGCACCCAATGTGCCCTACTTCCCACCAACTATGTACATGATGGTTTTCATTATTAAATCATAGAACACGAGTCATGACACTTATTAATGATAGTATTAAAGTAAAAGGATTATTACACTTTCTCATAGGTAGGAATATCCGATGACACTAAATCATACAAAATTCGTATTGGATGGTCTATTCTCATAATCTGTTATCATAGAGATTACCAAGTACAGACTTCATGAGAGGATGTCTCATCTTTTTACAAGTACTCACACCTGACATTATCTATACTATGTATTCCATTCTAGTTTTTCATCCAACCACAGAACTATTTTGAAAAATATTTTCACAACACTTCATGGTTCTCATCGTAGAAGGGAACTGATATATCCTTTTCAATGTGACAAAAAATCCCAGACATTGTTAATCTATAGTCATGAAGAACAATTAAAAATATTTAATAAATTGTTTCATATTTACATATATTAAATATTCATGTAATCAATGTATAACTAGTTGGTTCTAGGACACCAACTCTTACAAACACCTACATGGACTAGAGTAAACTACCCACGACATTCAGTCCACCAGACCTCATATGATGATCATGTTTTTGGTGAGTCAATGAATTAGTCATGGGGTCTTCCATGTTGTCTTCCGTGGAAATACTGCTCACTCAAACATCACCTCTCTATGAAAAATTCCTTAAGAGATGATACTTCTAAATTATGTGCTTCATCCACTTATGTGACCTTGAATCTTTTGAGAGAGCCACTGCTATAGTATTATCATAGTATAGTGTGATGGGATCTTTACTACAAGGTGTCAAATTCAGCTCTTGGATGAATCATAGCATCAAAAATACTTCTTTAGCTACATCAGAATCTATTATATACTCGGAATCTGTTGTATAATCTACGACCACACTCTACATTGATCTCTTCCATATCACAACACGTCCATTCAATGTTAAGGTGTATCCCATTTGCAACTTCATCTCATCTTGATCAGTCTATAAAATAGCATCTGTATAAATTGTGATGATTAGTTCTTAATCTCCTCACCAAACTAGAAACATATCTTTAGTATGTCATAGATGTGTTAGGATATTCATAACTACCATCCAATGGTGGCCACCTAGGTCAGCTTGATATCTGCCTACTAATCTCAATGAATAGGCGACATCCAACCTAGTACATAGTATGCCATGCATGACAGACCCAATTTCTAATGAGTATAGAGTCCTTGACATTATCTTTCTTTCATAATGTGTCTATGGAAACATTTTATTGGAAAGATAAATGTCAAGTGATGCTGGAAAAAAATACCCTCTTGGATTGTTCAATACTGAATTTCTTCAGTATAATATCAATGTATGTACATTAACATAGGCCCAACAATCTCTTGGATCTATCACGATGGATATTTAACCTCATGAATATATGTTGCCTCTTCCAAGTCCTTAATGGATAATCATTGATTTAACCACTCCTTAACAGACAATAGGACATGTATCTCATTTCTAATAAGTAATATGTCATCAACATATACTGTTAGTAAAATGACTGCATTACCACTAAACTCATTGTAGAAATAGGGCTCACATTCGTGCTTCTTAAAACAAATTTCATTATGTCTTCATATAAATGAATGTTCCCCGGCCTAGATTCTTTCCTTAATATATAAGTGGATGTCTGCAACATCCATATCTTTTTCATATCCTTTAGAGTCATAAACCCTTCAGGATGTTTCATATAGATTTCTTCCTGAAGGTTCCCATTAAGGAAGGATGTTTTGACAACCATTTTCCAAATATCATTGTCCTGGTAAGCGATAATGCCCAATAAATGTTTTATAGATTCCAGCATTGTAATTAGTAAAAATATTTCATCATAGTCAATGCCTTGACACTGCTTGAATGCTTTTGTAACCATTTGTGCCTTATAGGTATTGACTTGTCCTTCCAGGTCTAGTTTATTCTTGAATACCTATTTGCAACCAACATGTTTTACATCAACTAGAGGATCTACCAAATTCCAGACATGGTCTTGGTACATGGATTCCATTTCAAAATTTCTGGATTATTTCTACTTGGAAACATCTATGCTACATACTACTTCTTTGTTGGTTAGAGGATTATTATTATCAACTAATAATGAGTCACCATCCTCGGAAACTATAAAACCATACCATTCTATTACCTATCCTCTCTTGTATTCCAACATAGTTCTTGTGTCTCTAGAAAAGTTCTTTCTTCCATTGGGCTTTGTGGAATCTATTTTTGTACCAACTATTTTGTACCTTAACCTTGACTTTATCGAAGTATATCTCACTCCCACAATCGTTTTTGGAGATGTACTACCTCTAATAGAATATGGTGTGTCTTTCCACTATAACCTTTCTGTATAAGGGGTTTTATTGGTAATATCCCCTTGTTTCCTTGGGGTGTCCTATAAAAGTACACTTTGTGCCTCAATGTGTTTGTTTGTTTTCTAAATAGGCCTTAACAAATGCATCACTTCCACACACATGTAAATTCGATAACATGGCTATATTTCCACTCCAGAACTCATATTGAATACCATTTACCGATTTCATTGGTATTTTTTTTAGTATGTGTACTACTGTTTGTAAAGCATATCCTCAAAAGATAATGGAAGACTCGCATGACTCATCATTGATCTCACAATGTCCAAAAAGGTGTGTTTCATTCGTTTTCTCACACCATTCCACTATGGCGTGTTATGAGGAGTGAGTTGGGATAGGATCCCAGAATCCTATATATAATCAATGAAGTCTTGATTATGATATTCTCCACCTCAGTCTGAGCAGAGTTTCTTAATCTTTCTACCATGCTAGTTCTCAAGTTCATTCTGTTATACCTTGAACTTATCAAAAGAATCCAACTTATACCTCATTATATATATATCCATGTCTACTAATGTCATCAGTAAAAGTGATGAAGTATGGTTTCCCTTGTCTTTTTTAACTAGAAATAGTCAACAAACATTAGTATGAACAAATTCAAGAAGCTCTATTTCCCTTTCACCTGTCCTACTAAATGAGGGTTTGGATATTTTTCCTTGTAAACATGTATGACAAAATCCAAGTGGATTTAGTTTAAATGAGTATAAATATCCATGTTGATGTAACTTTTTCAATTGTTTCTTATTTAAATGACCTAGATGGTGATGCCAAAGTTGGGTGTGTTATGATTGATGTAAAGTATCTTTGTTATCGATTTCCATTACTTGGTCTGTGTAATCCAATACATAAATATCATTGTATAAATGTGCTCTACCAAAAAAATTTCTATCATTGTAAGACAAGTAACATTCATTTCCAATCATAAAAACAATCCCATAATTATATAATTTGGACACATAAATAATGTTTTTAGTAATAGAAGACACATAATAACAACCCTTTAACCCCAAGATCATCTCAGCTGTAAACGTGAGGCGGTACTCCCTCACAGCTACAATAGAAAGTCTGGCTCTATTGGCTACTCATAGATCTACGTCCCCTCAATCAATATTACTGACTCTACTTGGTTCTTGTATTTGGATATATATGTGAGCACCACAAGTTGTGTCTAATATCTAATAATTAGAAACATATAGATTGCATTTGATAACAAATGCTTCTAAAATGTTCCCCTTATTCTATGTATGGGTTTAATTCTTCTTCTTATGGGCCTTCTTTCCAAATGTAAAACAAACATCTTCATGTTCCCTTTCCTCCCATTTGCTCTTCCTTTTCTTGTAAGGGTTTGAAAAAAGATTTGGGATTAAATCTCTTCACCTTCCCTATCCTCCTATTCACCATAAGGACATAAGGCATTACACTCTTCATTTGTTTTTGCAAATAGAGAATGAGGATAAGAAGATCATATAAAGAGTTCTCAATGTTGTTAATATTGAAATTAACAACAAAGTTCAAAAATAAATGAGGGAGTGATGCAATAATTAGATTGGTTCACGGTTCTTCGTGAGTTTAAAACCAAGAACCTTAAAGTGACCAATGTAACCATTGATCTTGATAATGTGTGGCATAGTTGGGTACCTTCTTCAAGTTAACTCAGAAAGAGTTATATGGAGATCTCAAGCCGTTCTTTTCTTTCTCTATCCTGGTAAATATCCCAGAGGTTCTTCAGCATGCTATATGAATCTATGTTTTCATGAGACTTCATGAGATCACTATACATTGATGGTATCATCAAACATTGAATGTTGACTGCATAATTTATATGTTTCTCATAGACTAATAAATATTTTTTACTCGCATCTCTGGATAGCATATCATGTAATGCATACTCTAGCACGTATGACTTCTATCAATGGTGTAGAATAAGTCAAAGTGTTATAGACAATTCATGTAAGTTACTACTGTTGAGGATGTTGTCTTTATCCAGAATTGATCGTAGAGATAGTTTGACTGAATAGTTTTTCATTTTATTCTACAATTAAAATATAATATCATTAGTAGTTTCTTGATTACATTTCATGAGAAATAATAAATTAATTTTTTAGGTCTCCAACTATTTTATCGAGTCCCAATGGCCCCAAAAATTTAACTCAGAATATCTAGTTTCTAGGACATTCTTATCGTAAGGATCAATTTTCTCCATCACATAACACCATCAAGGATTGGTCACGATATTTGATGGTATTTAGGTAGGCAGTCCTTTCCCAACTATGGGCAAGTAGCTCCTTTATCTATTTAGTTGACCCCAATCATGAAATCCGGACATTGGATTTCCTCAACTCATGCCTCTAATATGTCACAAAGAATAGAAAAGGATACTCCTATTTATGTAATATTGTTAAATCAAACATGAAACCTTTCATGAGGGCTTCCAGTATAAAATTATATTTCCCATCATGGGTTGGCCAAACACATAGTTTTATTGTGTTTTTCCCTCAATCAAGTAATTGATTATTTGGTCTGACTTAATATTTTATTTTATGAATTTTTATCTCTTATGTGTGAATTTCTTATTATCATTATCACATGATTGTTAATATTGTTGGATCTTATATAAGTAACTAACCATGTCATGATAATATTTAAGCATAAGCCTGGTTTATTTTTGTTCCATCATGCACTCTTGTTTAATTCATTAATTATGTGATCGTGACAAAGCATCCATAATGATAATCCATGAAACTAAAATAAATAAAATAAATCAATGTTCATGATAATGAGCTTTTCTAATGGTTAGTTTATCTAGTAGTTGATAAAATAACCCTGACCTAGGTAAAAATACCTTGAACCTTTTGGGTTCGTGTTAATAGTTTTCCGCCTATCAACCTTTGTGTCTCCTCGGATTGGTTTTGTCTGGGCTCCATCTTGAACATCCTCCTATATCATGGGAGTTCCATACATTACATATTCTTTTTTAACTCACATACAGGTGAGGGGTAAAACGGGGGGTTTACATAAATGAATCTATGGGAACATGGGCACTACATATTAATGAGGATTGATGGATCAAAGGCCAACAATTAATTTAACAAATCAATTAAAAGGAAACCAAACACATGCAATGTTCTTAGTCTAGATCATGGTCAACCACATACATGCAATGAGTTAAATAATTATTAAAACTAGTATTAAATTATTTAATAATTTGTAATAAGATAAATTGTTCTTGAATCGATTAATTATTATCATTAATTAATCAATCATTTAATATTAATTATTTTCCAAATTTCCATGATATTCTATTCATTGTGCATAAATACACCTTGGAGATAATATGGTGAATACCCATTTGAATCCACCCAACCTATATTATATTTGTATACTATTTTACACTTATGAAAAATGGAATATCACATGCTTCAATGCATAGAGTAACAACTTGTTGTATAATTTATACATGATAAGCAGTTATGATCATTACACAAATATTAAAGTTTGAACTTTGTGTAATTTTGTAAACTAAACGGTGTATAGTTCTGGCTACATGACTTGTACGTCCTTTACCATCCTTCTCAAAGTGCACTCTCACGGACATGACATGTGATGCAGACTTTGGAAATTTTGGAGTACAATGTGTGTAGAATGGGAAACATGTCATGTTGTCTCTACAATACATTGTTACTGGTGGCTTAACCATGTATGGGATATACAATTTGGCCCCTAACCTGGAGATACTACACGCTGTGTCTAGTTGGCCACATGGAGTGTAATCTGGTATCATTGTGCCTGTCTATCCTGGTCAACATGCGGTGTAAAATTAACCACAAAACTTGTAATAAATTCACAAAAGTTGAGAGTAATTTTCAAATTACTCTTGATGCGATGTACACGAATACATGACTCATTTTCTGTATTACATGGAAAGAAAGTTTGTGTCACCTAACCAAAATCACCGACACCTCCTGATGAGTTCATTATTTAAATTTTAATTAAAAAACAATTGTTTCTATGAAATAGACGAGTAACATTAAGGGGGAGAATAGATCTCATAATCCAGATCTGAAGAATTATTATCATTGAATTGAATAACTAAAGTATTAAACAATAAATCCATAAAATATTATTTAAATAATTATACCCTATGATGTACCCCTCTGATACCAATTCATGGTACTGGGTACAGCCGAATCATGGTTAGTTCGGCACCCAACATTAATTTTTACAATGATCAATGATATTTAGGGAATAATATGAGGATGAATTCATGTCTCTAGGGAATAGATTCAAATATTTATATAATCAATGAAGAGTCCTGGAAACATTATATATAATCTTATACATAATGTTTATAATTAGTTTAATTATTATCATAATGAAAATAATACCTGGATCGTTGGTACTTTATTCATTTATTATGTTGATCTTCTGGAATGAACCTTCCAGATTATCTAATTATGCGTGTGAGGATCCAAACCAAAATCCCACTAACGGTGATCCACATGTGCTCTGATGGCCTCTAACCGACAGCACTCATTCTCAATGTTGTAGCATAGCGAAGTGAGTGACTTCTGTCAGTCATTCTTGATCGATTATTCTTCGGTATTGAAAAATGTATCTTAGTCAAGGGAGTGGAGGTATGAGGATATAAGAGAGAAATCATTTAGATCAACAATACTCGATTTACCAAGCATGCAGCTTGGTACATGGCACAATAGGTGTACTTGCCTATTTATTAGCATGGGGCATCAGTTACAATTTTATATTGCATAACAGTAATTAAATTCATTCATAACCTTAGATAAAACTCATGATCTTTGTAATAATATCGCGTCATTATTTAGGGTGTGTCTACTTTTGAAAAATGGAATTATAAATAAAATTTCACTTCACAAAAATATCAACATTATTATTAATTTATCTTGTGCCAACTAGTCAAATAATTATTTACTATCCTGCAAATAATTATTATAATACCGAACCTGCCTTGGTCCACTAAAAATCAACATCCCTTTATTGAACTCCCAAATAAATAAATAAATATATATTTTATTTGCAAACTAGTAAATAAATATTTATTAAATTTTCAATAAAATAAAGAAATATTTTTTACTCACAATATGGAGAATAAATATTAATTTATTTTATGCTATCATTTTAACATTAATAAAATTATTCCATGGTATTGAGAATAATATTTATGTCATAACTTAAATTCAATATTAATTTAACTAAGACCCCCAAAGTCACTTAGTGTGTGACCTTATAGGATTCTTTATCATTGTCATTAGGTGAGCCTGACTAAAGTCCATGAGTATTGTCTTACAACGGGTCAAGGAACCCAAGATGAAGAACTTTATGTCACAAAAATGACATCCACTTACGAATGATCATAGTGTAATATGATCCCTTTTTCTCAATATCTCATCATATAGGTTTTATGATAGTATCATCAACCATTGTGCTTGATACTTCATTATTTGAGTACCTGGATTACACTTGTTGTTATACCATGGACAAGGACTTTCACACGATGGTTCTATTTCAATCAAAGGGATGAGATATCAATTTCAAAAAATGTAATGGAAAAACCCTTCGTTGACTTATCCATCAATAACATGCTACTCGTGACGTACCCAATGTACAACACTTCCCGCCAACTCTTAGAGTGGAAATTTTCTTCAATAAATAAAATTGTGTGAGTCATGACACGTATTAATGATAACATTAAATTCAATAGATCATTACACACACTCACAGATAGGAATATCCAATGACACCAAAACCTTTGGATTTCATACTGGTGGGTCTGTTCTCATAATCTCTCATCTTGGAGATTACAATGTATGAAATCATGAAAGGAAGTCTCATATTCTTACGTGTACTCGCACTTGACAGTCTATATACTATCTGTCCCATTATAGTACGTCATCCAACTACAAAACTATATTTAAGAATATAATCATAACACATTAAGGTTCTCATCACAGCAGGGAACTTTTGTGGCATTGTCAATTCGACAAATACTCTAGGACATTATTATACTATAGTCTTGGTGAACGATGAAAAATATTTAATATCATGTTTAATATTTAAATAAATTAAATAATCATGTAATCAAAGTACAACTAGCTGGTTCTATGACAACAAATATTACATTATTAAGGTGTGGTTTAACAATAAAAATAGGTATTAAGAGTATCCTTGAAGATTGAATTAGAAAATGACAATGTGTCGTCCAAGAAGGTGGTAAATCATGTGACTCTATACAATGATAAAGGGTTAAATGACTAAATGATATGACTCGTGTATACAATGTTCAACTTCCTTTTTAGGAGCCTACCTGGTTATAACTCCATAGTTAATCATGCTTGACCTTGAGTAGTGATCAGGATGGGTGACATTATGGGATGTTTCTTAGGGTGTGTGTGAGTGATGAAAAAGAACACTAGAAAAGAAAATTTTTTAACCTTTGGGGACAATCATTATTTATATTTCCTATTCAGGAATGTGGTTGGGCTCCAGGTTTGGGACCATGTGTCTGTAGGGTAAATGGTGCTACCTGGTAGGCCTGGACCTGACTTCTATGTTAAGGTGGGGTTTCTATTCTATCACCAAGGGCCTAGTTTTTACAAATCACCACTACAAGGATGTTATTTTCATCATTAATATAAAAGGAAAATAAGAATAGACATAATTGTGGATTTTACAATCACATAAAAAAAATTAAAGTATATAAATGATACTATATTTATCATCCATGTTTGGATAGATGAGGCAATGATAGTATAATAAAATAAATGAATGTAAAAAGAAAATTAAGAAAGCAAAAGAGGATTTTACCTATTGAATTCTTCCCATTGATATCCTCCTTAGGGAAATTAGTATTGATATTTTATTAGACAAAAAAATCATAGACATGGGAAAAGGTATTGGTTAGTGTATTTTTTATAAATTGGTCAAGCTTCAAGGATTTTGAGGTATGAGGGAAAGGGGTGGTGAGGGGTGGTATTTATAGTGGGTGGAGAGGAGTGTTTTTGAATATTTTATTCATTTGTTTATTATTTTGGATCAAGACTATGAATATTTTATGATTTATCAGTAAATATATTCAAATAATTCATTATTATTCTAGAGTCTGGGGTTAAATCATCCATGAATCATTTATGACTCTATAATTATTCTATTTATTAAATATAGTAAATTATCATATTTCGCTATTCATAAATAATTAAAATATTAAATAAAAACTCAATGATTCACTTTAACCATTTTTCAACATGAAGAATTCAAAAATGAACACCACTTTATGAATTATTTTTATATGATAAATTTAATTTTTTTTATAAATTCCTCATTTATTCAAAAAATACCGATTTAAAAATTGTAACTGATTTTTTAACACATTCAAAAATTATATGAGGTCTCATAAAATTATTTTAAAATAATAAGACAAATAATTATTAGATTTTGAATCTAATTTGTGAAAAAAAATTCTTCTAAATAATTATTTAATTTATAAAATTGTAAATAAACATTTATCTTTCACAAAAATACCAATATTTAATTTTCGTTCTTTAAAACATTTATTTGCTTATTCCATGATAAAAACATATTATATTTTCATTCATTATATAACAAAATTTTATGTATACATTAATACGAAAATTTCAAATCCAAATAATAAATGGACTGTTAATATAATGAAGATGACAGTTTTATAGAAACCGGGGTTTTTCACTATTCCCTAAAAAATAAATGTTTTTAGAAAAAATAAAAAATTTCACATAAAACAAATTTTTACATTCCGATTTTAATAATAAATTTTATTTTGTTCAATAAAATTTATAAAAATTTCAAAATAAAGATTTAAAACAAGTGGGTCATTAAAAGGTGGTAAAATACCATTAAAAATATATTCTTTTAACACGTAAAATTGGATTCATTCTTATCAGATGACAATAAAATCATTTAGATGAATTTAAAAATAATTATTAAGTATATAATATATAAATATCATAATTTTATTAATACTATTCATTCCAACTATTTTAATGGATTTGTTATAATGGTCATTTTAAAATAATGATATTTAATTGTATATCATAATGCTTTTAAGATTGGTGTTTTGGGAAAACAGTGTTGTCGAAGAAATTAAATTTAAAAAGATACACTCAATAAACTCCTGGGTTGTTATATATTTTGATCCCCAACATATGATAGTCAAAAATAATATTTTTTCCAATCAGCATGATGCATCTAATCCATAGATCATATGTCTTAAAATTAATATCATAGTATCTATATGTTATAATTATTGTATGGGAACTATTATAAAATTTTGATTTAAAAAAATATATTTGGAAATTACCATGTAAATTGTGGATGAAAAATATCAAACACAATTTTTGTAAGTGAGTATCATAAATAAATAACTGTATACATGATATGGTAATCTAAGGGTGCAGTTCATGATTGGTAATCAGAACCCAATATTACAAAACTATTACATACACTAGACAGAACATGTTTTACTCTCACACATGATAATATCATCATTCTGTTATGTGTTGGATTTAGTCT
The DNA here is from genome assembly GCA_963277665.1 of Viscum album. Taxonomy (NCBI): domain Eukaryota; kingdom Viridiplantae; phylum Streptophyta; class Magnoliopsida; order Santalales; family Viscaceae; genus Viscum; species Viscum album. Next base: position 965,736,706 of record OY728155.1, read on the forward strand.
TTTGTCCTTCCACATCTCTATTTCATGGATATTCTTCTATTGGAAACTACACCTCTTTGAGTAAGACTCTTCAAGAGATGTTAACCTCATGTATATGCCATTTTTTCAACTGTAATAACATAAAATCTTTGTTATTCATTATTGGTGGATTATCAAAACATCACTATTGGAAAATATCCCTATACTAACGTCTTGTGAAAAAAATGTGGGTATGGGGATTGTATTTGAACCTATACCCATGGTTTTCCAAAATCGTGGGTATAGGCCACCTATACCCACGGTTTTTCCCAAAACATGGGGTTTATATTTTTTTAAAGACCAATACCAATTGTTTTAGAAAACCATCATTATGGGTGATTTTTTCAAGGCATATACCCATGGTTTTGGAAAAACAGTGGGTATAAGATTTTTATTAAAGACCTATCCCCGTATTTTCTTAAAACTGTGGGTATTGATTCCCCATATTATAGAGGAAAATGTCCTGTGGGACACAAAAAATTATTTTGGGGGAAAACTATACATATGGTTTTCCCCCCTATACCCATGTTTTAGATTAATATGTATAGGTTGATACACATATATAAAATGATATGATGTGTATGTGTGATGGTGAAGTGCAGATTCTTATTACCGGTGGTCGTGGGATCGAATCCCAAAAAAAAAAATTCTAATAGATGTGTAATATTAATATATGTTATTAAATGTATATATAAATAATCAGAGGTTTTGTTGCAGGGTTGGTGAGGCACATTATAGATAAACCTAAGGACGTGGGATCAAAACTCTATGATGTTTTTCTCCAATACAGATGAATATAATAATATATTAAGTAAAATATACATATATATGTATATAAGTGGAATAACTAGATAGGTGATGTAGAGACCCGAAGCTTGACGTACATTGACATTACATTACATTTGCGGAATACTTAGTACATAACAAAAACACACACACAAGGACCGTAATAGTTTAGTGTCTTTGGAAACTCAAAATATAATCTTCTAATCGTGGTGAAAAATCTTCAAAATCTCCCATAAAGATCTTCTTCTTTTTTACCTAAAACCTTTCTTTATATCCAGGGGAAAAGAAAACATAAAAGGGTGAGCTCAAATGCTCAGTAAGGGTAAACAAAAGAAATATCAATCACATCATATACATAAGCACATAACTTTTGGAAATCTTAACCAGCAAAAGAGATCAAAATTTCATAACATGGGATAAATCATGGCAGTGAAATGTAATCACAATAATCATAACATAAAACATGAAACTTTGTGGCGTACACACATAATCATAGAGAATCATTTCTTGTTAGTCAAGACTCATTGCCAAGACTATCTTAGTGGACAAAGTCCCTTTCTGAACTGAGTCACCCTCGTTTTAGTCCTGTTTCACTGAACCGGTATAACCTACCATTCCAGCCATGTCTATCTCATGAGATATAAAATCTTTACCCAATGCATTGGAGGGAGATATAGGTCCCACCCATATTCTAATGATACCATTTTTATGTGTGCCACAAAATCATAAATCATACATCATTGCATAACCCATGTAATACAAATGGGAATCTTAAACATCATGACATCATAAAACAATTCATATAAGATAAAGGAATTCACAAAAATAATTCCATCACAACATAATCAAATCAATGTAATAATAGGGATAAAAACAGAACCCTTTATTATCTTAGATGGAAAATAATTTTGATAAAACACTTGAACTTCATTCTTGAGGAAAGTATCCTTTCTTCTTAATATGTCATACAACATTAAACTAAAAGAAGTTGACTAAAAATAAACTTGAAAACTTTTAATGGATGCTTCTTGGAAATAATGTTTTAAAAAAATCCATTCATGTCGTATAAGTTAAAAAGACATTCTTCTCGTACTTTTGTCGGAAAAGTCAAAAAGTACCTTGTACGAAAAACGAAAAAAGATTCCTTTCATATATTTAACTAAAAACTCACCGAAGGGTAAAATTGGATATAAACTATTGTAGAAGTATATAAATATTACACATTGAGGAATAATGGATGTTGATGATAAAATACACCCCAGTAAATTTCAAAGTATAAACAATCTCGGATAAAAATGAGATTGTGATATTTTCCCTTACCTTATGTCCGATAAGCTTTGTACGTATCTGAACCTCTTGTATAATGATTTAAATAATGTCAATAACTTATTACAGAATCATATTCATTGTTATGATATCATATATGGTTCACTTATGACTTTATATTACCCGTTCTTTTGTAAATTCCATGTTAAAGAAGCGTTTTGGGTAAAATCATTTCATTTATCTTAGGTGTTTGGACTTGTTGTTCTTGACATTATTATTACTTATATCATGATTTACATAATTCCAGAATATAAAACATGATTTATATATCATATATATTCAGTATATATATATATATATATAATAGATAGATAAATGAAATGAAACACACCGTTCATGGAGACGGTAGTCCGTACGTACGCATGAACGCTGTTTTCCTTTCCTTATTACCTTGAATGGAAGTAAGTAGATGAAATAAATATATACATAAATCCAGTAGCATTATAATGTCATATATTTCATTATTATTTCTTATATATACTTTATAATCATTCTTAAATGGTTAACATGGAGAATGAATCTCATCGCGTCGTGGAGACGGTAGTCCGTACGTACGCACGAGCGATGATATCGTTCTCATGTTTGTGAAATTATGTTGAAGTGTATGTATACTATTTCAGTATCAATATCACTTTATAATAATAATATATAGTTATTATTTACACCATTTTACCCATCCAAGTAAGGTGGTGGTGGAAAATAGATTTCACCACGGCGTGGAGACGGTATTCCGTACGTACGCACGCGCGGTGATTTCGTTTTCCGTAGGATGGAGAGATTGGTGAAATATGATTGTTTCATACTTATAATAACATATCAGTATATGAGTGATATTGATGTTATTACTTCATAATTAAACAACCTAAGAAGAAGAAGTTGAAGAAGAAATAAAGGTGAAAGAATCGGTAACGGAAATTACCTCTTCTTTGAAGCGCCTCTTTGAGACCTCCTCTTAGGGCACTAAAATTGGTATTTGAGGAAGACCAGAACCTCTAAGATGTATCTAGGGAAGTGTAGAAGAGAATTTTTCTGTGGTTGGCCGGGATTGAAGGCTCAAAGTTGTGTGAGGAATAGAGGGAGGAGGTGCCCTTTTATAAGTGAGGAGAGGGGCACCTTTGGAATAACTAAAATTATTATTTTATTATAAAGTCAAGTTCGGTTTTAAATATCTCCAAATTGATTTATTTCGAGGATAAGGTAGGTATGGGTTGACATACTCTCATCCAATATGATTTAGACAAGTTTAGGTTATTATTTTAAACTTATCAATTAGATTTAACTCTAAGTTAAATAATTTAACTTTTATCGTGTCTTTTTGTTTTCTTACACTATATGGTTAATAAATTTACTATATCAAGCCAAAAGAACCCCAAGGTGTTTATTATTAATATATATAATCTTATCTAAGTCATTTGGCCGAATATTATATTTTTAGGAATAAAATAACAATTAATAATATAATATTTGTTTTAAAAACTATTTTATGTCAATTTTGACACTATTTGGTACATGATTTTTATGAAATTCATAACAGAATGATAAGTTCGAAAAAATTTACTTAAATCAACAATAACATGTCATATTAACCTAGAAAATTAGTTTAAGTCATAAAAAGTCTCAAATTACATTTATTTGGGCATTTATAACATCAATTATGTCAATATTTCATTAATAAGACAATTACTGCATCATCTTTGTGTCATAATAAATGATAATTATTTAATCCCTAAAAATTCTATATAAATTCTTATGATGTAGATAATTGTATTATCGTTCTGTATACTATTCATGTTCGAAGTTTCATGAAGTTTATCACTAGATTAAAATTATTATACTTATAAGATTTAAGAAAGTGACATGTTGTCACATTCTTTGGTTTTAATAATAATTAAATTATTTTCATTGACAAAATTAAATTAAATGAATCTAATCTGACCCTTAGGTGATATGGGTCGTCTTTTAGTCATCCAATAGGATTTTGACATTTTTTATGGTAATTTTAAAATATTATATTTACCCTTAATTACCCGATTTACCTTTAACTATGGTAAATAAAATTTACCGTAGTTACTATTCATAATTCCCAAAAATAAAAAGTAGCCTATTAACATAATTTGGACCCACTGATTCCAAATATGGAATCCATTTTTTAAAATTCAATACACATAAGTTGCATAAATTAAATTAAAATTAATCCCGTTGTCGAATAAAAACGGGTTTTTGTTTAAAACGTTGCAAAAGATTGAATTGATTTAACCTACGAATTCAAGGTAAAATCAATGCTAATTACATTCATTATATTAAATGGTAAAAATATATTATATTTATACTTTAAAACCATTAAATATTATAATTTAACCACATATGATATTACGATGAAAAAAGTTGTTTTTAATTAAAATATAGCGTGTTTTTACTATTTATTAAAATATGAAAGTTATCGAAAAAATATAAAAACTTTATCTAATGTAAATTTTTATATCTTGATTCAAAAGAAGAATTTTATTTTGTCAAATTTAACATATAAAAATGTCAAAAACTATATTTAAAGTGGGTGTGCCATCAAAAGGCGGCAAAACTGCATTTTTTGAAAAATACATATTTTACCAGAAAAATTTATTTTTTTCTTATACCATATTCTAGAAAATGTGTAAGATGAATAATAATGTTATAAAATTCAAAATTTAGTTAATACTATCCATAACGGCTAGTTCATGACAATATTATAGTAATATATCGTTGTTTATTAAAACCCGGTATTGCGTACAACACACGCTATCGAGGAAGGTCGCGATTGCGTATAATGCAAGCCAAGTCAGGGTTGCGTGTTGTGAAAGAATCCTTCGTTGTTTCGTATAACATAATACAACCATATTTCATTTATACATAGAATATATATATATATACTCAATGTTGAGTAGAATAACTATTATCAAAATTGTGTGTAACACGGTCCAAGAATAGTGTTGCGTATACTGCAAGCTAATACGGTGTTGCGTATAGCGCAAGGTAATCTTGGTGTAGAATACAACACAAGACATTAATGAAATTAAAATAATATTTTTCATAAAATCTCGGGGTGTTACATTCTACCCCCGTTAAAATGAATTTCGCCCTCGAAATTCATCGGGGTTATAAATGGTTTAATACTTGAAATTTTCTTTAATAGAAACCCACATCGTAAAACGGAATACCGTAATGGTTACCCAAATAAACTAATCACTGGATTTCCACATAGGTGAAAATATGGATATGGAAGAAAAATATAACCATCATGTTCTGATGGAGAGTGGTAGAAAACATGGCTATGGAAAAGCCAACAATCTCAAATCCATAAATTTGTTACGATCTAAGGTACCATCTGATTAATCAGATATAAGAGCACTAGGAAAAAAATTTTGGTTTTCAAGATCGTTTCCCTAAAGTTGAAGAATTTGAATTAGAATAAATATTTACTTTATTTTGGTACAATCTCACTTTTGTTCGTGCCTTGAACAATTTCTACTTCATCTCTTAAATAAATGAAGTTGAATTTGTTATTCGTGAAGTGTTAGCAGATCATGTGATAGAATGACGGGTCATTCCATCTGTCTCAAACAAAAGGTTAGAAAAAGTTATTAAATATACATAAGTCATTCTGAGATTAATCATATGTGGTTCCTAAGATGGAATTATACTTCATATGTCATACTGCTTAATAAAACTAGTTTCTACTAAATACGGACTTCCTGTAGGCCAGTGGTAGGCGATAAAGGCCAGTCGCACTTCGGTTGTGGGTTCGATTCCCACAGCCTTGTCCGACGCGATGGGCTGTCGCCCGTCCTGCAGGTTGTCCTTTTTCTAAAGCTATATTGCTATAACATCCCATCAATAATATCGAAAAACGTTTTATCCTAACTTATGTCCAACATAATCCATTCTAATCTTTAGGATTATCTAAAATACTTCGGTCCAAGCTCAAAGTATAAAGAAAATGATTACTTAAAATGTCACAAAACAATCACGTGAATGCCATCATTTATCCCCCATATATCATAAGATATATCTTGTTGGTCAAATTACAAACATTTGAATACCTTAATCATATATTCTCTTGAAGAATGAATACCCATTGAACCTTAGTGAAAACATGAATGCAGTTAAAAGTTAACACTTTCCACATACCAAAATCATCAAAATTATATGTACTAAAACCATGATATCACTTAGTCCTTATATCAATCATGAGCTCATGAATACTTTCAAATATTTCATTTTCTTGTTTTCCTTTCATTATACAAATATCATCTTTTTTTCCAAAAATATCTCAATCACTTTCCATGGTTACCGGTACCATAAAATTATTAAAACGCACAATAGACCAATACATAAATATTCCAATATTCCATGATACTATATACAACATTATTCTGGAATCCCATTACATAAACACTTAATCATTCCACCACATCGTTGTCATATTCAGCATCGCCAATGGTGATCACATGTGACATCCCTTTGTCCTTTCCCTTAAGTGGTTGCTCACGTCGATCATCACTAACCCTTGGATTAGGGAATTTATTAGCATAATGCCCCATTTCCTTGCACTTGAAGCATTGAAGTGTTGTTGATGTGTTCTCTTCAGTGTATGATTTATTCACATCATTAGAAACAATTTTTCCATTACTTCAACACTCAGCTGCTCGATGATCTTCTTTTCCACACCTAAAAAATTTTCTAGTCCCTTTAAGAAAATCTCCACCATGCTTCTTTCCACACTTTGTGCATACGGAAACATTCATCTTCTTTTCACCATTATTCTGAGATTTCTCCTTGAACTCCATCTTTCGTTTCATGTCAAAACCATGAGATGGATATGTAACATCAACTTCCATTTCTACCTTGATAGCACAACACACAATTTCTTCATAGCTACTGAAGTCTCTTATAGCTAATTCCCTTCGAAGACTTGGTTTTAAGCCACTGAAAAATCGATCAACTTTACTTTCAGGTTGGATGATAATGTCAGATGCATACCTTTCAAGTCTTGTAAAATTCGCTTCGTATATACCAACAGATTCATCATCCTTCTGCTTCAGCTCAAGAAACTCCTTTTCTATCTTTTTTCAAAGAATACGAGGGAAGTACTTACTGAAAAACAATTTCTTGAACTCTTCCCATTCCATGGACTCAATTTCATCTCTTGGCCTCGTATTCTTGATAAGATTCCACCATTGATCAGCTTCACCTTCCAAACGATATACTGCTAAGATGACTTTATCATGTTCAGAACATTGAAGAACTGAAAATATCTTTTCAGTGGTACTGATCCATTGTTCAGCAACAAGTGGATCGGAAGTCCCACTGAAATAAGGTGGACGTTTCCTCATGAAGGACTCAATAGAATATTGTTCCCTTCTCTGCTCATTTGGAAGTTCAGAATGATTCATAGCTTGTGTAAGTTTAACAATAAGATTTTGCACTCCATCTCCCATAACATTTGTTTGTTCAGGAGGACAATCATTGCATTGTCCATTGCATTGATCAACACGGTTCCTTCGGGTTCCAGCCATCGTCTAAAACCCAAAAAGAATAGTGTGAGAGGCAAAAATCATGCTAGGGAAAACAACATTATAAAGGGGGAGTATCCTCAATATCTAACTTCTTAGGTTAAATTCTATGATCGTTACCATAGTTTCTAGAACTGTATCCTATATGTATACTTATCCTTAGGGACATCCCTAGACACACCGTAGAAATATCTCTAGAGATCTCACTAACGTTTTCGCATCCTAGTTTCCAAAGGTTGACTAAACCTTTCCTCTGATTCCAACTGTAGAGACCCGAAGCATGACTTACATTGACATTACATTACATTTGCGGAATACATATTACATAACAAAAACACACACACAAGGACCGTAATAGTTTAGTGTCTTTGGAAACTCGGAATATAATCTTCTAATCGTGGTAAAAGATCTTCAAAATCTCCCATAAAGATCTTCTTTTTTTTACCTAAAACCTTTCTTTATATCCTGGGAAAAAGAAAACATAAAAGGGTGAGCTCAAATGATCAGTAAGGGTAAACAAAAGAAATATCAATCACATCATATACATAAGCACATAACTTTTGGAAATCTTAACCTGCAAAAGAGATCAAAATTTCATAACATGGGACAAATCATGGCAGTGAAATGTAATCACAATAATCATAACTTAAAACATGAAACTTTGTGGCGTACACACATAATCATAGAGAATCATTTCTTGTTAGTCAAGACTCATTGCCAAGACTATCTTAGTGGACAAAGTCCCTTTCTGAACCGATTCACCCTCGTTTCAGTCCTTTTTCACTGAACCGGTATAACCTACCGTTCCAGCCATGTCTATCTCATGAGATATAAAATCTTTACCCAATGAATTAGAGGGAGATATAGGTCCCACCCATATCCTAATGATACCATTCTTATGTGTGCCACAAAATCATAAATCATACATCATTGCATAACCCATGTAATACAAATGGGAATCTTAAACATCATGACATCATAAAACAATTCATATAAGATAAAGGAATTCATAAAAATAATTCCATCACAACATAATAAAATCAATGTAATAATAGGGATAAAAACAGAACCCTTTATTATCTTAGATGGAAAATAATTTTGATAAAACACTTGAACTTCATTCTTGAGGAAAATATCCTTTCTTCTTCAAAAACATTTTTTTCTTTCTTAATATGTCATACAACTTTAAACTAAAAGAATTTGATTAAAAATAAACTTGAAAACTTGTAAAGGAAGCTTCTTGGAAATAATGTTTTAAAATAATCTATTCATGCCGTATATGTTAAAAAAACATTCTTCTCGTACTTTTGTCGGAAAAGTCAAAAAGTACCTCATACGAAAAATGACAAAAGATTCCTTTCATATATTTAACTAAAAACTCACCGAAGGGTAAAATTGGATATAAACTATTGTAGAAGGATATAAATACTACACATTGAAGAAACATGGTTGTGGATGATAAAATACACCCCAGTAAATTTCAAAGTATAAACAATCTCGGATAAAAATGAGATTGTGATATTTTCCCTTACCTTATGTCCGATATGATTTGTACGTATCTGAACCTACTTTATAATGATTTAAATAATGTCATTAACTTATTACAGAATCATATTCATTGTTATGATATCATATATGGTTCACTTATGACTTTATATTACCCGTTCTTTTGTAAATTCCATGTTAAAGAAGCGTTTTGGGTAAAATCGTTTCATTTATCGTAGGTGTTTGGACTTGTTGTTCTTGACATTATTATAACTTATATCCTGATTTACTTACTTCCAGAATATAAAACATGATTTATATATCATATATATTCAGTATATATATATATAATAGATAGATAAATGAAATGAAACACACCGTTCATGGAGACGGTAGTCCGTACGTACGCATGAACGCTGTTTTCCTTTCATTAGTACCTTAAATGGAAGTAAGTAGATGACATACATATATACATAAATCCAGTATCTTTATAATGTCATATATTTCATTATTATTTCTTATATATACTTTATAATCATTCTTAAATGGTTAACATGGAGAATGAATCTCATCGCGTCGTGGAGACGGTAGTCCGTACGTACGCACGAGCGATGATATCATTCTCATGTTCGTGAACTTGTGTTGAAGTGTATGTATACTATTTCAGTATCAATATCACTTTATAATAATCATATATAGTTATTATTTACACCATTGTACCCATCCAAGTATGGTGGTGGTGGAAAATAGATTTCACCACGGCGTGGAGACGGTATTCCGTACGTACGCACGCACGGTGATTTCGTTTTCCGTAGGATGGATAGATTGGTGAAATAGGATTGTTTCATACTTATAATAACATATCAGTATATGAGTTATGCTGATGTTATTACTTAATAATGAAACAACCTAAGAATAATAATTGGAAGAAGAAATAAATGGGAAAGAATCGGTAACTGAAATTACCTCTTCTTTGAAGCGCCTCTTTGAGACCTCCTCTTAGGGCACTAAAATTGGTCTTTGAGGAAGACCAGAACCTCTAGGATGTTTCTAGGGAAGTGGAGAAGATAATTTTTCAGGGGTTGTCTGAGATTTAAGGATCAAAGTTGTGTGAGGAAGAGAGGGAGGAGGTGCCCTTTTATAAGGGAGGAGAGGGGCACCGTTGGAATAACTAAATATATTATTTTATTATAAAGTAAAGTTCGGTTTTAAATAGATCCAAATTGATTTATTTCGAGGCTAAGGTAGGGATGGTTTTAAATCCTCTCATACAATAATATTTAGTCAAGTTTAGGTTATTATTTTAACCTTATCAATTAGATTTAACTCTAAGTCAAATAATTTAACTTTTACCGTGTCTTTTTGTTTTCTTACACTATATGGTTAATAAATTTACTATATCAAGCCAAAAGAACCCCAAGTTGTTTATTATTAATATATATAATCTTATCTAAGTCATTTGACCGAGCCTTAGATTTTTAGGAATAAAATAACAATTAATAATATAATATTTGTTTTAAAAACTATTTTATGTCAATTTTGACACTATTTGGTACATGATTTTTATTAAATTCATAAAAAATGATAAGTTCGAACCAAGTTACATAAAATAACAATAACATGTCATATTAACCTAGAAAATTATTGTAAGTCATAAAAAGTCTCAAATTACATTTATTTGGGCATTTATAACATCAATTATGTCAATATTTCATTAATAAGACAATTACTGCATCATCTTTGTGTCATAATAAATGATAATTATTTAATCCCTAAAAATTCTAAATAAATTCTTATGATGTAGATAATTGTATTAGATTTATTTATACAATTCATGTTCGAAGTTTCATGAAGTTTATCACTAGATTAAAATTATTATACTTATAACATTTAAGAAAGTGACATGTTGTCACATTCTTTGGTTTTAATAATAATTAAATTATTTTCATTGAAAAAATTTAATTAAATAAATCTAATCTGACCCTTAGGTGATATGGGTCGACCTTTAGTCATCCAATAGGATTTTGACATTTTTTAGGGTAATTTTAAAATATTATATTTACCCTTAATTACCTGATTTACCTTTAACTATGGTAAATAAAATTTACCATAGTTACTATTCGTAATTCCCAAAAATAAAAAGTAGCATATTAACATAATTTGGACCCAATCATTCCAAATATGGAATCCATTTTTTAAAATTCAACACACAGAAGTTTCATAAATTAAATTAAAATTAATCCTGTTGTCAAATAAAAACGGGTTTTTGTTTAAAACATTGCAAATGATTGAATTGATTTAACCTACGAATTCGAGGTAAAATCAATGCTAATTACATTCATTATATTAAATGGTAAAAATATGTTTTATTTATACTTTAAAACCATTAAATATTATAATTTAACCACATAATATATTACGATGAAAAAAGTTGTTTTTAATTAAAATATAGCGTGTTTTTACTATTCATTAAAATATAAAAGTTATCGGAAAAATATCAAAACTTTATCTAATGTAAATTTTTATATCTTGATTCAAAAGAAGAATTTTATTTTGTCAAATTGAACATATAAACATTTAAAAAACTATATTTAAAGTGGGTGTGCCATCAAAAGGCTGGAAAACTGCATTTTTTGAAAAATACTTATTTCACCCGAAAAATTTATTTTGTTCTTATACCTTGTTCTAGAAAATGTTTATGATGAATAATAATGTTATAAAATTAAAAATTTAGTTAATACTATCCATAACGGCTAGTTCATGACAATATTATAATAATATATCGTTGTTTATTAAAACCTGGTATTGCGTACAACACACGCTATCGAGGAAGGTCGCGATTACATGTAATGCAAGCCAAGTCAGGGTTGCGTGTTGTGAAAGAATCCTTCGTTGTTTCTTATAACATAATACAACCATATTTCATTTATACATTGAATATATATATATATATATATATATATATATATTCAATGTTGTGTAGAATAACTATTATCAAAATTGTGTGTAACACGGTCCAAGAATAGTGTTGCGTATACTGCAAGCTAATACGGTGTTGCGTATAGCGCAAGGTAATCTTGGTGTAGAATACAACACAAGACATTAATGAAATTAAAATAATATTTTTCATAAAATCTCGGGGTGTTATAGGTGAGATGATTTTATGGGTCAATGTAGGTAGCGGGTTTGAAATTTGGTGGCCATTTATTTCATTCAAACAGTTGCTAAAAGGATTTGACATGGTGGAGAAACATTATAATTCCTATTACATGGTGTAAAAATATATACCCATGGTTTTCTAAACCGTGGTTATACGCTGTGGAGCTATCCCAACGCCACGGTTGACCACAGTTCACAAAACCTTGGGTATAGGTCATTTTTTAGTATTGTCTATTTTATAATAAAAATTACAATGTGTGATTCTAAGAACTAGAAAAAATCATTGTGTATATTAAAAATCTTCCTCAACTATATTAGAAGCAATAATACACTCAATATTTGAAGATATGGCTACCACTGGAACGAATGTGATTTTATATCTCGTTCCCTTAGAAAAATGGTTATATTATATTATATTTATCTACATGTATACTAGTTTGTAACCCCTCACTACTAGAATCCATTCATCTCCATATACTAGGATAATATCCCTTGTAATCTCTCAAGTACAGTTGCATAATTATGACTTCTTCCCATGCATTCGTCATGGAAATAAGTATAATATTCTTACCATAGAGTATATGTTAGAAATATTAAATTTTTAACATTACATAGAATATGGTATTGATTAATCACATAATTATAAGAAATCTATACCCCACATTAATCTTTTCATGTGTCACATACATTTATTTTTAGAGAGATTCATTCAATTTTATATTGGAAAAAAATAACTCTCGAATTTTTCCAACTTATTTTATTTCATTACCTTTTATGTATATGTAATTTTTACATCTTCTAAGTAGCCTAGTTGACTCACCTAAACAAATTTCATTCCCTAAAACATATGATACAAAATTAAATCAATATTTGGAGAGTTACATTCATCCTGGTCATCACTTACTGTAAGAAGAATATTAGTTTTCCTTATGTTATCAAGAATATTGTTTTCTTGGAATATATTTATGCTCCCACTATCCTCTTTATACATGTGTCAAATATTAAATCTAAATGAAAATTTTATGATCTTTCTATTAACATCAATTGAATTATAGATTTTAGTACCATGCACCCCTTATTGGAATTCTATGGTGTTTACAACCATTATTGGTTGTGTCGTATTGACACATTCCAAAATTAGTTGTCTTAACAACCAAAACTCAATATAATGATTATAGAAAGTAGTTATGTAAAGTATAATTCTATTATATTTAGGCATGATGAATTTGTATAATCAATCTAGCATTATGGGTACCACTCTTGTAACACCCACATACTGAATCTATTGAATACCATCGTGGTATCATGATTCAAAATGTTTAAAATAATAAGAACCTATACTTTGATACATGGAATCCATTATGGAATTTCAATTGAACATGGTGAATCTTAATTATTTATGTTTTCTATATAATAATAGAATTTATTAATCTGAATAAATAATGTAACAATAACTACGGTGATTAAAAACCATTTCCATGGTTTATCCTCCCTGTGTAATATGTTTCTCTAGAATATTCATTTTTCACATTCTCTTGTGAAACTTGTTCTTATATCGAATATTTATACATCTCCTACATTTTATAAATCCATGTCAATCATTCTCACACTATCTTAAATTTGTGTCTGCACCCTTCTACAAATATATAGTCTATAAATTGAATATCTCTTTTTTATGTCAAGGATTTATGTAATATACTTATATGAAAATTGAGATATTAATAGAGATGCACATAGTTTTTTTGTTGATGAATGATTGTTTATATCCTTAAAATCACATTGCATCTAAAAACATGTTATTATGACATGATCTATTTATATCATACTATAAAACATATGATATACATTTTTCATTATATTTAGAATCTGGTAATGGGATAGTGTAATTATTTTCAATGAAAGTATAGAAAATATATTGCATGATTTGACAATCAATATGTGTCTGAACATTTATTCTTCATTCAGTTACATCATTACACTGATGTGTATATGAAAATACACATTTTGGAATTACTCCATACTGATTTTTACTGAACAGTGTTTCCATATAATGTTTATCTTTAATCCTCCTTAGAAAAATCATATTATTGAGGTGTATAATGAAATTTTAGTTTATGAAAAAATATACTCTATATTTTATGATTGGTGAAAGCTAGCTCAAGATTTTATTCATCTCACCTACCTATATAAACTCATATATTGTAATCAAGCATATTCTATACTTCACTTTTGTATTGATTAAAAAACATAAATAAATCATATGATGTATATTGATTTACCTATAACTTAACCTCGGAATAGTTCACACTCTCTCGCTGGACTAATTCCAAAAGATTTGTAACATAACGTTATTTCTAAAGGAATATTTGTCCAAAAATAAATATTTAAATGTGTTGATAATGTAAGATCCGAGATCATATTTTCATGTATGAATCTTGTATTCTTGTTTTTTTGAGAAAAAAAAGGGATTTTTTTGAAATTTTAAGAGTACACATGGTGTACTTATAAGTTCATGCTATGTACCCAGTTACCACGGGTGACCGTGTACTGGCTATGTAACAGCCAAGTACGTGACTATGTCGGGTTACATAGAGACCGCCTATAGTGGTAGCCGGTTGAGGAATGTACAGACATTGTACTTTTAAAAACACATGTCCTATACTTTCTTTTTATAACATTAAACAAACAGGGGTCACGTCTAATCGACTGAATGCACATCATCTCTGTCTGTATCATACAGGAAATAAGGAGACCACCGATTCTTCTCTAATCCCCTGACTAGTCATCTGTTCTCAGAATTGACCACCTTCAATAGCCTTATAATCGCCATGGTAAGCTCTTACTTATGCTATATCATTGTTTGCTGATTTATCCAATTTCACGAGATAACTTCAATTTAACATTTTTAGAATTTTTTTGTAGATCTACTGAATTCAAGGGAGATTCATGGCCTGAGGTTCAAGTATAACATCCATACAATGCTGAGGTATGTGTTTTGGGCCTTTCTGTAGTTATTCATTGTGTTATATGTGAAATTTTTTCCAATACCCTCATTCAGGGTATTGTGTGTTTAAAGATTTTAACCATGTTAATGCCTGATATGCATTGTATGATTGAATAGAGGTTGTTTGAATGCGAATAGGGTTAATTTCCATGATATGGATGTGTTTCCCATGCTTGTTTGATTTCGGATATTTGGTATAGCTTTGCCTGTTAGGACATTTTTTCCCATTACTGGTGTTGTTAGGAAGGAGTGATTGTGTATCTCATATGGTGTTCCATGCCTTGTAGTTAATTATCCAAGTAGTACATTGAGGATTACATTGGCTAGTGATTATCATTTGTGTAAGATTTCTTTACATGGGGATGCGGGAACCTGGTGTAGTGAGACCATATGAGAAATTGACATTGATTGATTTCCGATAGTTTCTATTATAATTATCACGTTGCGATACCATAGGGTAGATTGATGTTGAGTGCACCCTCAGAGTTTCTGCAGATACGTTATGAGACCCCTTTAGTAATTGATGTTGAGTACTTTCCCATAGTGTCTGTAGTTTATAGTTAATAGACTACAGGGATAATTGATTGTTATATCTTCCTCAGAGAGTCCTTCATTATTCAATACTACATGGGGAATTTAAAGTGATTGCTTCCTCAGAGATTCTTCTCTGTATTCTTTTTATAAATTTATGTAGAAGGGTTAGACTGTGAGATCTACCCAGAGGGTGACTTGAGATTGTTGGTAGAACAAGATAGGATATGCTATGAGTAATTACCAAAGGGTAACTTGTTTTTATTAGCTTCTTACTTGATATATGTGAGTGAATGAAATTGAAATTGTAGGACACTTTACATCTATGTACTTCATTGTTTATTACTTCTTTTGCATATTGTCATTCAAATATATTAACTGACTATTAGGAATAGATATTTGGTTGGTTTCCTATTGGAATTCTTCTCACACCATATTTGGTTCATGTTGTTTGGACCCAAACGTGTTATATTCTTGCAGGACTAGATATGGGAAAGGTTCATTCTTCTTCTAGTACTTGATTGTTGTGGAGATGGAGAGAATGGGACCAAGTTGTGGCTTGCAATGCAATGGAAGTTATTTAATTGTTTCCTTTATACTTGTTTTAGTACGGTATTCCATCATTGTGACTTGTTTGGATGCTTTCCTATATAATTGTTACATGCATCACTATTTATATCTATATACATGCAACAATAGCTTATTTACATCTACTCTTCCACGATTTACTATTGTATGGTATTATTACTACTTCCAATATTTTCATCTAGTTATTTTAGTTGGTTTACTCTTACAATGGGTTCATGGTTTCCCCAATATCACACCCAAGTCCCTCACTACTAGTCGACAACACCAAGCATTTTGGTAAATGCCCTTGAATCCATGTGACCAACTGGGTACGGGGCACCCCCAAACGACACCCAGAACTGGGACGTTACAAAGTGGTATCAGAAGAATTTTTTTTTTCTTCTTGACTTACTGTTTGAAGCCTATAGTTAGGTATAAAAAAATACATAGTTGGTAATAAACCGTGCCTCTGAGTATCTAACTCATGTACAGGGAAAAGTAGATTTACCTCAATTATTGCAATTTTTCTAGTATTTCTATTTTTCTGATTATTTGATTTCTATGTTGGGTGATTCATATGTTTTTTTGTTGTTATCATTGCTAATATTAAGGTTCTATTTCTGTTGCAACCTGATGATATGGGGGTATTCAATCTCATGCATTATATAGGCACTTGCTAGAAATCACATATCATGCATTCGTGACATGCCATTTAAAATACATTACCAATTGCATGTTATTGTGATATGTATTGTGAAAGATATGCATGTTGTTGTGATAGATGCCTTGATAGAATACCTTCTATTTGATACGTAATTGGATTTTGTAGTGTTGTGTTTGAATGAACACCAAACTTTGGTTCTTGAGGTGTTATGGGCCAGCAAGTATCAGAATTTGTTGGATCATTGCTTTATTATTCCTTGTATATGACATGATTAAGATTCCAAGATTTGATTCGTGGGGAGTATGGGCCCTCATAGGTCGGAATTGGGAACTATAACGATTGTTTAGTGCTTTTCTAGTACCCGGAGTAGTATCTGAGGCTTACACACAGGAGAAACTCAGAATACATGGCGTTTAATGATAAATACTTTCAATGTATCCTTCTATTCAGGGAAGAAATATTTTTATTAAGTACACATCATGTACTTATGTACACATCTTGTAGTCTATAACTTTGTCAGTAGCTATGTGGGTAGAGACATGAGGTTGGGAAATTTTGGTCGAACGCATTGTGTACCAGATGTACACATCGTGTTGTAGGGATCATTTATCTGGTCGTGTGACTAACGACATGAGTGGATTATGGGTAGCTAGTCAACTCAGTTTTTGGAAAAAACACGCAATATAGAGTAATCCATGTAACCAGTATTGTGACTAACAACATGGGTCGGTGAATTTTGTATAGTACATGTCGTGTCTGGCACAAACATGATGTGTAGTCTTGTTATTGGGGAACCCTATGGGTTAGTCGTGTAGAAGAAATCAGACAGGGGAAAATGATTCAAGTACATGTCGTGTTTTAGGACAACATGCCATGTCTGTGGGGTGTTGCATGATCAGGGATGAAAGGAGTAAACGCCCATATGAAGGATTAAGTGAATATGTTGTGTAGGAGTTATACATGATGTGTATC
This sequence comes from Viscum album, assembly GCA_963277665.1. Taxonomy (NCBI): domain Eukaryota; kingdom Viridiplantae; phylum Streptophyta; class Magnoliopsida; order Santalales; family Viscaceae; genus Viscum; species Viscum album. The sequence goes on from OY728155.1 coordinate 965,754,767, forward strand.
AACCTTTTTGAAATCATGACGGCTCTCTTTATCTTGTCCTCTTCTTACACTTCTATTCTTTAGTCCTTGATAATCTTCATCTAAGGTGTGTGCTTGACCATGTAGAATCATTCCATCGAGATTTCCTTCTATAGTACGCTAGTTACATGGCAGTGATCCGATAGCAGACATGGATGATTAGGGACTACTGGAAGATTCTCCAGTCATTCCCATCTTGGCACCAACCATTATACCAGATACAGGTGTCGATTCATAGTTCAGAGAAAGATTTATGAGTGTGATGCAGAGCATCCGGGGAGCACTGCCTCCTACCATGGTGATGGAAGAATTGATGTGGGTCTTTCATTAGTAGCATCCTCCAACATTATCAGTGGATGGAGTACCCCGAGCTGTAGAGTCATGGATAAAATCCATCCTAATGATCTTCGACAATCTTGAGACCCCTCTGGAGAGTAGGGTCAAGCTCGATATCAATATTTTTTTGGATTCTGGAAAAATATAGTGGGATGTCATCTCACAGGAATGATGCATGAAGGGTTTGGCTTAGAATGAGTTTTAGCATACCATCTACGATTACTTCAACCTAGATACTTTGATGGATGATCGAGCCCAAAAGTTCATGAGTCTTGAGTAGAGTACTCTCTCAGTCATGGAGTATTCTTATCACTTCATAGAGTTGTATCTCATTACTCCCAATCTAGAGGGAGATTAGTTATTTATAGCAAGGATGTTTGAGGACGGACTCAAGCATGACATTTGGGCTCAAGTGAACATCTTCAGGTTGATTAATATATCATCCATAGTCAGCCATGAATTGATCACAGAATGCTACCTAAGGGATTCTCGAGATGTGGTCCTGGGTGGTTCAGCATCCAATGTTAGTGCTTCTCTAGCTAATTGTAGGAACAACTGTAGAAATTCTACCTGTAAAGATCCTCGTAGGAAGGATGCACCATCAGTAGCTAGGTGTTATGCTACCAGTTTGGGAAGGTCATGCATACGAGGCCACACTTCCCAAGACACCATGTGAAGTAGCGATCATGCAGAAATATGTGCCATCTTTAGTAGTTATATCAGTTTTTCTCACCAGAATCTAGAGACATGTCTGTTTATATGACTCATCATTCAAGAGCAGCACCAACAGTTTCTCATCAATCAGGGAACTAGAGTTCTTCTATCCGTTCAGGATGAGGTGGAGGTTGCGACTGGGGTATCCAGTCAGTATGTTTTTGAAGAAAATTGTGTGGATTATCTCATGGTGTTCAGGTAGGGTCACAAGGCCACGGTACATTCATGATATTTTCAGTGGTGTTGACCGAGTAGGAGCCAGATCCCGAACCCTCTTCAGTTTGAGGTACGATTATAGTTTCCACAGTCTATGCTTCTGCAATTTTCAATACATGGGATTCCCATAGTTTCATATTGTTTCTATTGTAAAGATCCTTGGGCTATATATATTTTCTTCTACTGATGTCTTGAGTTTGGTGGGTGTCACTTCTTATGGTACCATTACGTCTTAGAGATTACAGGAAATGATTTCATTATCATAATGGACGGGATAGTTCCTTTCTAGGATGTGGTCAATGGATATCGTCGTATGGTGAGTTTTATGTCACCATAGGGTGGATCGTTTTTGTACAATGGTGAATGGGATATCTAGGAAAGTAGTGTAGGACCTGAGCATCATGGGTTGGGAGGATTTATATCCCAGATAGCTAGTTTATATCTGGATAACCAGGGGATGTCATAGTTGGACTTTCTTCCAATGGTCGATCGTTTCAGCGATGTCATTCAAGAGAAATTTTCCGGTTTTCCTCCAAAGTGAGAGGTGGAATTTTCTATTGAGCTCATTCTAGGATTGACACCAATGTCCATTCTTCCTTATATGATTGGTACACTAGATTTATAGGATATCAAGAAGTAGTTGAGGGAGTTTCAGGAAAAGGGTTTCATTCAACCAAGTACCTCTCATTGGGGTTCGCCTGTCTTGTATGCGAAGAAGGCATACGGTACCCTCCACCGCTGCATGGATTATTGAATGATGAATCAATTGATATTCAAGACCCAATTTCCCTTGACAAGGATTTTTTAACTATTTGATCATCTTTGAGGAGACCAGGTGTTCTCAATGATTGACTTGATATCAGGTTACAATCAATCGTGCATTAGACCATCAGATATATGTCTTATAGCCTTTCGGAGAAGGTATAATGTATATGATTATGTGGTTATGATGTTCAATCTCACAAATGCGCCTACATTCTTCATGGAACCGATGAACTGATTTTTCCATCCATTCATCAATTCATTCATGGTAGTATTCATGGATGATATCTTGGTGTACTCTCACACTCAACATGGCCATGCCACACATCTTGAGATAATTTTGAGTGCACTAAGAGAGCATCAGTTGTATGATATGCTCTCAAAATTCCACTATTGGATTGACCACAATTTACTTCATGGGTCCTATTATCTCAGAGAAAGGAGTATCAGTTTACCTAGAGAATGTAAGGGAAGTAGTTTTGTGGAAGTAGTTGAAGAATGTCATTCAGGTATAGAGTTTTCTAGGGCTCTCTGGATATTACATGCATTTTATACAAGACTTCTCAATCCTAGTAGAGCCACTGATAGGCCTTACTAAGAAGGGTGTGAGGTACTTGTGGTCAGATTCTTGTGTGTCATCCTTTCAAGAGCTGAAAGAGAGGTTGACATCAATATCAAAACTAGTATTGCCAAAACCTGGAAAGAGTTATACTGTTTACTGGGATGCATCAGGTGTCGTCCTGGGAGGAGTGCTTATCCAGGGAGAAGGTGTAGTTGTATATAGGTCACAGCAGTTGAGGACACATGAGAGGAATTACAGTAAACATGACGTCGATTTGGCTATAGTTGTTTTTGTTGTACGCTGTTGGAGACATTATCTTCTGGGAGACAATTTTGTGGTTTTTACAGAACAAAAAAGATTCAAGTATATCTTCAATCAGCGTGATTTGAATTTTAGATAGTGAAGGTGGGTTGAGTACCTTCAGTATTTCGACTATAAACATGCCTACATTTTGGGGAAATGCAATGTGGTTGCTAATGCGTTGAACATGAGGACTCAGATACAGGTAGTTCAGGAGGCCAGTAGGGACTGGAAGCTCATGACCCTATTATCTGAGATGCATTTGGAGGTGCACGATAGACAGGGGAAGATATTTATTTTCCTATAGAAATTACCTCTACTCTTATTTATTGAGTGTGAATAAGGCAACTATTAGATTATGAAGGCCTAGTACAATGGGAATGTGTGTCAGGAGAGGACCCTATTCCTCGATGGACCATAGGCAATGATGATATTTTTAACTTTCATGGATTCGTATGGGTGTCAGCAAACATACTCGAGGAGATGATGCAGGACTTTCATTCCTCAGTTTGGGAAGTTTATCCTAGCTTCACTAAGATGTATTGTGATCTACACTATCAGTATTTCTTGTTAGGTATGAAGAAGGAAGTCGCTAGTTTTGTAATGATGTGTTCCACCAGTCAGCATGTGAAGGAGGAGCACCAGTGACTAGCATGGCTTTTTAAGCAGTTACCCATTCCCGAGTGGATGTGTAATGGTGTCGCGAGGGATTTTGTGACATGGTTACCCAGGTCACCTAGAGGGAATGATGCATTTTGGGGTATCATTGGCAGACTCATGAAGGTTCTTCACTTAATTCCAATCAAGGAGACATTCTATTTTGACGAGATAGGTAGGTTATACATTTGAGAGATTGTATAACTACATGGGGTTCTACAAACCATTGTTTCAGACAGGGATGCACATTTTACTTATTAGGTACGACAGGGACTTCAGAAGGCTTTGGGAACATAGATACTTCTAAGTATATCTTACCATCCCTAAACTGATGGAATGTCCGAGCATACGATTCAGGTTTTTGAGGACATTCTTTGAGCATGTGTCCAATATTTTGGAGGCCATTTGGAGAATCACATACCTCATATGTATTTTTCCAACAATAATATTTTTCAAAAAACAATTCATATGGCACCTTTTGAGGATTTTTATGGTAGGCCATGGTGATCACCATTATGTTGGTTGGAGGTAGAAAAGGTAGCTATATTGGGACCTCATATTGTTTAGGAGACCATAGATTAGGTGGAGTTGATTCAGAAGAGGATGGATACATTAACTTCATGAAAACATTATTACATTGATCGAAAGAGATGAGCTCTAGAGTTTGAGGTCCTGGATCAGGTTTTTCTAGCTGTCACACTAAGGTTTGGACACAAGAGGATTATGAGTCTGGGTAAGTTTTCGCCAAGGTACGTCAGGCCGTTTGAGTTATTGGATCGCATCAGGATGGTTTCTTATTGGTTTCATTTACCTCAGACGTACCAGGATATGTATGACGTTTTCCAGATTTCTCAGCTATGTCATTACTTCTCAGACCCATCACTTGTTTTTCAAACTGAGGTGGGTGAGCTAGAGTTTGATGCATAATTTTAGGAGCATCTTATCTGGATTGTTGATCATAGTGAAATGGTTCTCTATGGATGGTACACTATTCTATTATGGGTGCAATGACAGAATGAGCAAGTACATTTAGAGTCTTGGGAGAGGGAGGCTGATGTATGATTACAGTGGTCAGAGTAGTCTGAGCATTCTTCTTCTATGCTTCCTTGCTAGAGAAATTAAGGGATGAATTTCTTTACGGTGGATTTTTTTAAGAACACAAATCTTCTTTTCATGTATGAATACTGATTTCTGGTGTTTTTCAGAAAAAAGAGATGTTTTTGGAAATTTCAAGAGTACACGGGGTGTACTTATAAGTACATGCCCTGTACTCGGTTATTGCGGGTGACAATGTACTGACTATGTAACGGTCAAGTACATGGCCATGTGGGGTGACCTGGAGACTGCCTAAAGCGGAGGCTAGTTATGGTAGGTACATTCCATGTACTTTTAAAAATACACACTATGTACTTTCTTTTTATTTCCTTAAATGAGATGGGGTCGCATATAATCGACCGAACGCACTTCTTCTTAGTAGGTCACGTCTAAGAGTGAATGAGACCACCAATTCTTCTCAGAGCCACCAACTCACCGTCTATTCGTTGAATCGATCTCCATCTATTGTATTGGAATTTACATGGTAGTCTCTTACTTCTTCAATGGCCTCGTTTCTTGATTTATCCTCTTTCATGATATATCTTCGGTTGAAATTAATTAATGTTTTTGTAGATCTATGACATTCTAGGGAGATTAAAGTCCGGAGGTTTACGTATATCATCTGTACGACGTCAAGGTAGGTGTATTGTGCCTTTATGTAGTTATTCTTTGAGTTATTTGTGAAAAAGTTCCCAATACCATTTTTTGGGGTATTTCGTGTTTAGGGATTTTACCTATATTAATGCATGCAATGCCTTGTATGTTTGAATAGAGGTTGTTTGAATATGAATAGGGATAATTGTCATGTTATGGATGTGATTTCCCATTATTGATTGATTTTGTCCTTTTGGACTAGCTTTTCTTATTAGGCCATTGTTTGTCATTCCTATTATTGTTAGGATGTAGTGATTATTTATCTAATATGGTGTGCTATGACTTATAGCTAATTATCCAAGTAGTATTTTGAGGTTTCCATTGGCTACTGATGATCTTTTGAGTATGAATGCTTTACCTGGGCTCCAAAAACCTAGTGTAGTGAGACCATAAGGAAATCTAAAGTTTAGTTCTTTCCAAGAGTGTCTCTTATAATTATCATGTTGTGATACCATAGGGGGGATTGATGTTGAGTTCTCCCTAAGAGTGTCTATAGATACGTTATTAGACCACATGTGGAATTGACCTTGACTGCTTCCTCAGTGTTACTGTAGTTTACGGTCAAAAGACTATAGGGAAAATTGACATTGAGTGCTTCTTGAGAAATTCTTTGATTATACGAGAATATAGGGTAAATTGACTGTGGGTGCTTCTTTAGAGTGGCTTCATTATATTTTTTTGTTCATTGAACCAGATGGTTAGGCTGCAAGAACTACTCAGAGGGTGACTTGAGATTTTTGGCTGAACCTGAGGGGATAGGTTGTGAGTACATCCCATAGGGTTATATGTTTTGATTAATTTATTACTTGATATATCAAAATGAATGCAATTGAATCTATATAACTATTTACTTCTTATTACTTCATTGTTTATTACTTCTTTTTCATATTGTCTTACATATATATTCACTGACTGTTTTTCACATATCTTTGGGTGGTTTCCAAATGGGATTCGTCTCACACCCTATTTGGGTCATGTTTTTGGGCCCAAATATATTATATTGTTGCTGGACTAGATAAGGGAAAACACCCTTCTACTTTAGGTACATGATTTTTGTGATGGTGGAGAGCATACGACAAAGATGAGGCTTGTGAATCTATTAAATATATTTTCTTTTTTCTTATGTAATTGGTTTAGTACTGTATTCCATCATTGTGACTTGTTTGGTTGCTTCCCTAGAATCTTTTGACATGCATCGTTATTGATATATATATATATATATACAAGTTTCTGTTGTTTATTTACATCCATTCATCTGATGTTTACTATTGTATGGTATTATTATTGCTTCGGCTATTGTTATCTATTTATTTACACTGTGTTACATTTCCAATGAGGGCATAGTTTCTCCACTATCACACCCAAGGCCCCCACATCTAGTCGGCCGCATATGGCTTTTGTCGAAATGTGCTTTTGGCCAGGTGACCAACCCGGAATGGGGCACCCCTGGGTGGCAGCTAGATGTGGGACATTAAAAATAATATATATGTTCTGTAACTTAGAAGGTTCTAAATATCATACCAGATATATCATTGAAAGATAATTTATTTTTACAAGAAAAATAGTCTTTTTTCCACAACTTGGTATAAGATTGTTTTACATGTTATACTCAATAGTTATTGCTAATGATTCAAGCCTTACAAAACCATTACTTTGGTACTAGGAACCACAAAAAACATCAAGTACAAAACATGAATAATATATCATTGTGTCTAGTGGACATGGAGGAAAATTATTTTTGTAATACTCAATAAAAGTCTAACTAAAACTATTAAGCCTGTAAATTAGTTTTTGTGTACTTTTCTCCACTGACATAGGAATCCATATTTATTATCCTCTTGGATAATTTACCTTACTTCTTGTAACATCTATTCTTACTTGGTTGTTTTATGTGGATAAAAATTCATTACACATATTCAGTATCAAATAATCAATTAGTATAAAGAAAATTGTCACAAACAATGTAGAATATACACTAAGTGGAAGCCACTTCTTTCGTCTACTTAAATTTGTTTAATGTAGTATTCCATAGACTTATATTGATACATGTGAAGTAAATAAACCCTTATAAGATGTTGGTCCCTCTATTTTTTGAAGGAAATTGTAAAGGTGTCTTTCTAATAAAACATGTCAATGGCCTTTTTCCGTATATTTCAACTTATCCCCTTTAAAAACAATATATTAACACTTCTTAAATTCTTTATCAACATTTTGAACCTTTCCTAATAGGAAATGACTATTTTTTCATTTAATGTTCAATTTTATTATCTTAAACAGAAATGGAGTATGTGGGTGATAAAGATATAATAATGGGATGCATTGAAATTTCATAACAAAACATATAATTTACACGTTTTCGGTGTAACCATCATCTCATTCAAGTATTTCATCACTTTCTCCTCATACATTACAAAATTATTAAACATGATATTATCATTGATGTCCTGATGTTTTTTCCAAAAAACATTGGAAATTGATTATGGAGTTATGATATAAGCATTAAATTTTTCATACCTGAATCTCTTGTTAACATCATTCTTTATCTCGCTTCTTGAGTAGGCTTAACAGGTTGTTCATATTCAAGAAAATAAAATTTCTTATATTGTAGTACTATATACAAGAGCATGTAATACTCTTAAAAATTGAATCTTGTTTGGACATGTTCTTTTTTCCATTATTAATCATAATTTCACTGTGGTATTACTTGTTATTTTTTGACAAATATAATAATTAATCAGATTAGTACATTATCATTATTACCAATCAGACATTACTGATATATTTTATCATTAAACTTCTCGAACTATTTTATCGAACACTAGTAGATTTCACTAATAGACTCAAAATACTCAGTTACTAGAGTATTATAATGGAATGGCTCCAAGAAACATCTTCTCATATTTCATTATATGGCTACACCACTGCTCAGAGAGTTTCAAGGCATGGATTTGAATTGTCAACAACATTAACATGTAACTCAACTCTTTTCATCAAAATATGAAACAAGCCAGAAATTTATAAATATTTTATATCATATTTAGTTATGTAGACCCATTTCCCACATTAGAACTCTCGCGTTGTAGTAGACAAACTCAACTATGGCTAATGAGCTCCCCCGGTACACCCAATTTTGTTCAAATTTAAATAACAGAAGGTGTTGTGAATTATTATTTATTTGAGGATTTTTCTTATTTCTCGATAAATGAGTTTGTTTTCTATCTAAAACCCACGTACTATGTGATCAAACTCACAACATGACCATGTATTAAATTAAAAAATATTGATCTAGTCTATTATTATTTAATTCATGAAATATATATTTTTTATGTTTTCATAAGAATACATATACACAAAAATAATAAATGATGTATAAATTAAAAAATGATGAGATTGACCTTGAGAATTTGGAATTGGTTAACTTATTTATGCTAAATGGGTAAACCATGACCATAGGGTTATAATACATGAGTCATGTTAGACTTGTATCACAACGCACACACTAGTCAAATGCATCTCTGTCTCAGTTAGAGATTCACCAAGTCTCTGTGAGGTTTTCATCAACATTCTTCTGTATCCAAATAAAAAAAATACTGACATGTAGATGAAGTAATCATAGTAATGCGTACAACATATGAATAATGTTTTTTACACATTATTTCTTATACAAATTATGCAACGAAAGATGATTTGCATATTATTTATTTATTTATTTAATTACAACAAAAACTAATTATGAAATAATTAATTGATAAATAAAAACTCCCACATACTTTGGTCGGTCAATATTCAAGATTAGTTTTCAAACAAAATAAATGCAAACTAATAATTAAATTTGTGAAAAAATCATGCTGGAATTAATTAAAAAGAAATAAAATAATAAATTTTATTTTTAATTTTAATTTTAATTCAATAAAATTAGTGCATAGTCCAAAAATAATATTTAATTTTTTATTCAAAAAATATAAACTTATTTTTGAAATTATTAAATTTTTATAACAGATGGAGCTAGGAGGGTCATGAAAAACTCACCCCAAGAATATTTTAGCTTGGGTAGAACCACCTGGATCATTATGGGTCAGACATGGCTGTCTAGACTTGTTTTATGTTCGGCCGACCCGGCTTGCTGATGGGTAATCCAGTTGGGGAATTGTAGCCCTATATTATCCAAGGACCACTCGTGAAGGATTTTAAGCACAAAAAATGAAAAAAAATACATGGTTTAAATCTGAATTTGTGTACGACGTCTACTAGTCATTGGCTATTGCTGCTCAAAGAATCTGAAGTCAAATTCCTCTAGAACATCCAAACAAACATCAAGGAATTTATGAAAACACTATTTTTCATAATACGGTTGCTAGTGTGGAATTGCGACAATGATTTCAATGCTCCAATGACCACAACATTGCTTCTCTAGCGATGCTGCACATCGAACTCAATTCTTTCCTTGTGCATCTAGAGCCTCTCTCTCTAGATCATGGGGGACAAGAAAGGATAGTGAAGATCTTTTAATTTTCATTAGAAATATCCTATACTCTAATATTTATAGTGGTTAATTAATTACCTGGAAATGCCAACCCGGCCCCCTTATACATATAGAACTGTCAATGAAATTTTAAGACTACTAAACTAAGTCATAAATATTACTATCACTTACTTGTTAATATATTAAAATATATTACATGATAATAATTAAGTCATTTACTCGACTTGTTGCTCCCATAAATATTAATTGATCCTTGAATAATTTAATATTCATCAATTGATATTTTTCATGTATTTACTTAATACTCGTAAATACATTTAATAAATAAATAAAATACTCATTTTTATAAACTTCAATAGTATGAATTTATTTATTTCATTAGTGATCTTTTAAATTTGGAATAATCATGAACCCATGTGGTAAAGACAACTATGTCCAAAACTCTTATTCAACTGAATAAGGAAGATTCTTGAATATGCTATTGTGTGTGACCCTCTAGGACCTTATCTCGATAGTAGTAAATATTATTCACAGACCATGAGTTGGATCTAGAAACCCATCATGTCCCCTAATGAGATAAGCATTTTCACTACAGCAAAAACCATCCTATGAACTTTCACTAATAATCTATTTGTCAGTAATATCTCATAAAGCAAGACCCACTCTCATGTCATTTCAATTTTCATTCTTTTTCTTTGTTGATGTAACTGGGCGGATTTACCATCAACATCCATGGACATGGTCTTATAAATGTACTTCCATCCATATCATCATGGCCCATGATATATTATTTCCATAACCCGGAAGCGAAAAATCTTTTTTTGACCATTCTACCAATGTCATGTCACCAATAATGCACCCAACACAAACTAATTCTCAACGACTTCAATTCCATGTTTTTAGTTTTGAATCAATGTATGAAATATAATTAAATACATTAGTAATGATATCAAGTCAGGAGACCATTACCCATGATCGTAGAGAGAAACATCCAATGACACCCAAAACATGTGGTGTTCTTATTGGCGGGTCAGTCCTCATGATCTAAATACTAGAGATCACTAAGTGGGAACTTCATGAGAATAAGTATCAAGGATTATGAGCCCCCAACACTAGTCGTTCAAACATCTATTGTGTCCAATCTGTTATTTGTATATAGACCATAGAACATATATTTATGATTAATTTCAAAGTATCTAGAGGTTCTCATTATAACCAATGAACAGATATAACCTTTGATATGACAAATGATCGTTGTAAATATCCTTTTCAATAATTGACACAGAAAATTATACACTATAATGTAAATATGGCCACATGTATAAAAAATTATATACACGATATCGTAATCAAAATAATTGAATAATGGTGGCTAAGGAACACACTATTTCAACACTCCCACTTGCACTAGAGCCAACACACTAACCAAACATGTTAGCTACTCACATTATGACTATCATGATTCTACAAGGTTATGTCTTTAGCTACTGTGTCCACTATAGTTCCTCCACGTGGAAATTCTTTTATTGTGACTTCATCTGTTAGTGTAAAACATCTCAAGGTATTGTATCCCAAGTATATCGCTTTTGTCCACTGTCATAACATGACTTCTCAGATAATAAGAATATCATAATATACATTACGATAATACATTTTTAACCAGGTGTGATTCCATGAACTAGAACAAATATTTTCATTTAACTACATATTAGATATCATAGAAGCTGCAATTTACATGGTCTTGTAGGTATGACCACCAATTGCAGATATGTGCTTGACTCGCTCATCACCTTTTGCCTATCTGCAGTAGTATATCTCATGATCTATGGAAGATGGGTTTGTATCCCCGAAACAAGTATCCTTATTCTCCACATTCCAAGTACATATATTTTGTACTTACCTATGTACAATTAGATGGATCTAACTGCATCCATTGTTTTTCTCCTAGATATAACTGATATTTTCCTTTTATAAAGCATATCCTGGAAATATCAATTCTTGTACATATCATGGAATGTGTGATTGATCCATCACTCAGACATATGGATTTAAACTCACCACATTTATCTCTTCCCATGTATCGGACATGTTATCCTGAAGAGATTACGCCGTCTGACATAGGCAGCAATTCATCTCTTGAATTATTCCACCTTGTATGTTTTGAATATAATGTCTTTATATGTACGATTCACAAGGATCATGCAACCTATAGATCTTCATTAGTAGTTAATGTTCCCTAGAACATAGGATTCTTCTTTAATTCAATCATTGAAGAATTAATTTTAATTTTTTCATAACTAACTGTTAGAACAATGTCTGTTTTCCATATGTTTTTGAACATATTTCATGTGGAAAACATTGAAGCTACCACTAACCTTCCATATACACAGGAAACCCATGGTTGAAAATTTATATTATATGATCACGTTGCTTACATTAATCCTAAACAAGATTTTATTAACTTGAATCCTTGATTAGAATTCTATGACATGACCATCCCTTTCTGGTTGTGTTGTATATATACCATCCATGATTGGTGGTCATGACATCTAATGCTAAATAAATTGATCATAGATATTAGCTATGATAAGTAATATTCAAAAGGATTTAGTCATAAAGACTTGGTGAAACCAATCAAACCTTATTGGTACTACAATTGTACCATCCATGTACCAATTCACTTCAATACCCACTATTGTATTCAAAATAATAATCCCCTTTTTCACTTTGATACATGGAATCCATTAATTGAATTTTAGATGGTCTTATAAATTTTAGATAATTTTCATATTATACTAACTTTTAGGAATTTTTATTCAAATTTATTAATAGATAATCGGCCATGTTGAATAAATACCACCACCATGGTTTTATCCTTCTTAGGCAGTATGTGTCTCTAGAACATTCTTTGTTTCACATGTGCTTGTTGAACTAGTTTCTATTCCAGCTATTTGTGCATCTTCTGCACCAACTAAACACAAGTCAATAAAGATCCCACTATCTCTAATAGAGATGTGGAAACTTATAGAGAAGTGTAGTCTTTTTCTGTACTACCTACTCTTATATCATAGGTATTTACGTAACATCCTAAAAACTATTAAGATTATTACACTAAGTGCACAATGTGTTTTTCTTGATGCATGTTTGTTTATTTTCGACCAAACTATTTACATCCAAACAAATTTCCTTATGAAATAATATATATATATATCATACTATGACACGTATGATATCCATTAGTCCTTATAGTTGGCATAATGTTTTGGGATATCCCAATTATTTTCAAATCATCTCATGAAATATAATATAAGTTTCTACTAGTTCCAACATTGATATTACTTACATCAATACTTTGATGTATAAAATGTGTGTTTAGGAATTATTCCAAGCTACAATTTTTTGATCAATGTTGATATATAATACTTCAGCATCAATCCTCCTCATTAACATCAGTTCTGTGATGTCGATAAGGTAATGTGCATTTAGGAATTTCTCCACACAATATTATCATGATTGATGAATGCTTGGTTGAGATATTCTTCTGTATCCCAACCCAAGCAACTCATATCATCAGACCATGCATATACTTTACATTGTAATTCCTTAATTACTTAAAGGAATATTATGAAGTATATATTTCTCCAGCTTATACTTTGAATAGGTCACACTAACATGTTGAACTATTTCTAGAAGATTTGTGAAATTACATTATTTCTAATGGTTTTTTTGTCCAAATTAATGACGTTAATAATTCCAAAAGTATTTAGATGTGCCGAGACTAAATACCTTTCAATGTATATTAATGATTTCCACTTTTAGTATTACATGAATAAGTATTATATTCTCACAACTAGGTATAAGCCTTACATTTATATTCATCATAAGTTACATATGATTCATGTATTACTGAACATGTTATTGAGTTTACCAAAAAAAATCATTCCATAACCTGAAAGAATGTCTCATTGTGTCCAAGAACACATGAGAATAATGTCTTTGTTGATAATCAATAATAGTTCAACATGAATCTTTCAATTGGAAATTAAAAAATAGTGTACTTATCACCATGGGCCTAGGTATCACCCTTTCACAAAATCATAGAAAATACACATGACTTCTAGTAAGGTTTATATACTAACATGGTTATCTTATTAAAATACTCATATGTCTCCAGCATATTTTCTTCAATACCAAAGTATAAAACTGAAACATTACAATTGAAGAATATTCCTAATGTATAACTGATAACATGATATTTTAAATCATGTTATTGATTTTAAACATTAATACTATAATTTTATTATATATAATGAAAATAACCTTTGTTAAAATATCATTAATTGAAGGAGGTCGCAAATGTGTCATTGGCATTAAATGCATTTTACCTTTTCAAATTTTCTTTTAATTTATTCACATTAAGAATTAAAAATGAAATGTCTTTTATTCTTATTCACTTTCCAAACCATACCATAATTGGTAATGGATAATTTACTCATTTTATGATCATTTTATTACATAAAATGAAACTTGAGTAAAAAAAGTGAAATGATATGAGAAAGGGATCTATTTAATGATCATGATCAATCAATCAATTTACACATGTTGGTGTATACATCAACTTATTCATATCATTGCTTCACATTCTCCTTGAAAACATCTCAGAGATGATACTTCATGATTTATCATCCATGTCCTGGTGTAACAAGTGCAACTGAAAACAGATGTTGATGAAATCATAATGATATAACTATCATATGATTTGTACATTAGTCTCCATTAAGAAATATTCACCCTCACTTAATGAGGTAGTTTAACAGTTTTGGGGACACTAACACCTAGAGTTTTTTATATAATAATACAATGCGCATGTGCATGTACTATTCATGGATACGTGTGTCAGTGTGGACATTTACTTTGTCCACTATAATATCATTGTTTTAATCTTTTGGTATAACTTACCATTTTTATAAAAAATGTATTTCCGAAGATTAGTGCCTTTTATCTAAATTACCAGTTTATACATTTTTTGATTAATTAATTAAATCATTTAATGTCTCCCACTATTTTATCGGATTCTAAGAACCCTCTATGCTAGAATCAAAAAACACATTCGTAAGAGCATTCTATTGGCAAGGTTCCTAGACACACCCCTTATAGTCTATAATCTATGGCTACGCCACTACATAGAGGGATCTAGGTGGGATTTTGGCTGTCCGACCGCTTTAACGTGAAGCTCCTTGATCTGTTGAGTAATCTCTCAGCTTCGTAAAATCCGACTTTATTTACTGAATGATTGCCTTTAAAATTAAATCCAACTTTCTATGGATATTTCTTTGATGCAATTTTAGTTATGTTAACCCATCATTCTTATAAAGAATCCATGGTAGTAAAAGGCACCATCCACTATGGCATGAATGACACCTCAAGCATCCAGTTATTTCCAAACATTAATGATAGATGGTGGTTATGTACTAATATATATTTTTAGGGTTTTATTATTTTTAATATGACGAATGAAATGATTTTCTATTTTTTATAAGGACGTACTATGTGATAATACTCACAACTAATCGTGAAAGATATAGAAATTTCATCGCGTCACATGTTCATTTTATCTTGCATTCGTGTTTATAATTATACTATGTGATCGTGAAATAAATTACACAAGCACAAAAATAATAAACCATGAAAAAATAAAATGAAAAATTGATCATGATCTGATTATAATGGTTGATCGATTGAGTGAATAATAGACCATCCAAAACCCAAAGGGGGAAGTACCTTTAGTCACATGGCATCCAACTTGAACATCAACGTCCGCTCATCCAATGCCACTCTTGTTTGGTGTGTCTCCATCAAATGGCACAAAGTGCAACCCACCTTGTCTCTTTATTATAAAACAATAATCTCACACAAGCGAGGGGGTATCGCGGTGTAAAAAGTACAACATTGAGAAGTGGACTCGCATGTCCTTGTACATATAATGAAACTAAGATGATACGCAATAACCTTTAAATTAATTAAACTAATTATTGCAATACAGTGAAATAATTAAATAAATAAATTAAATAAATGCACCAAACATAAATTGGCAGGTCTGTGGCTCATGAATATATTACGCTTCAACTCACGTATATATAAACTAAATACAGAATAAATTTAAACATTCATTAATATAAACTACAGGGAATTTAATGTGAATTAAAATTTTCACTCTAATTTTTAATTCAATAAAAATGTTATTTAATCTAATTGAATTGATTTAATTTTAAAACAACAAATTATCTTAATTAATTAATTTAATTAATCACCCAATTAAATCAAATTACTCATATAAAAATTTTAATAACCGAAATCAATGTTTAATCAATTTAATTCTCAACTTATATTAAAATAATTATTTTAATTAATTTTACTTAAATTAAAAAACACCCGAGCCCCTGAAAACCTTGGTAGGGTCTCTGTGGGTTAGGGTGAACCTAGGCAGGCAGAATCTAGGTTGTTCCAACCCTGTTCAAGGGAGTTCAAGGTCATGCATATCTGACCACACCAATTATGGGATGGGGAGAGATTCCCAAGCTTGTTTTCCGATCAATCCAAGTCCAAATGATTAAGGGATTACCTCATGAAGATCAAATATGACCTCCCGAGTGGTGAGCTCATAGGTAGAACCCAAGGAGAAGGGGATGTGCGCAGCTGCAGGTGAGACCTACCAGACTGGCATGGCACGAGATGAGGGGAAAGGAGGAGAAAGGCATGCCAGGGAGTCCAGCGCCTGCTGCATGGGGAGAGGGTCGAGGTGTAGGAAGTCTGCAATTGGGTCCAAGCAGGAGGCTGCTGGAGTGCCTAGTGCAGCCGACATCCACATGTTCCTATAATATTAGGTCTACGCTGGAGGTTGCTGGATTTCCTAGTGTAGCAAGGTGCTGCAGGGGCCATGCAGGATGCGGCCCCTGGAGGCCTAGTGGTGTGCTACTACTACTACACAGTTAAGGGGAGGAGGCATAGAATTGGTCGCATGGGTTGGAGCGGTGCGCTGGAACTAGGGAAGAAGGTGGGAGACCAGCGCAGGCGGACAATGGCTGGGTTTCCATGGATGACGGCTGGCCTCTTAGGTGCGTCGGTTCTGCTGTGAAGGAAACATAAGTGAGGGGCCTGGGGTTTCCTGTTTGCAGTGCGGCAGGTGTTCCTGTAGTGCGGGAGGACCAAGCAAAGGCTGTGAGAAGGTTGCGGTGGCTGGTGGTAGTTGCTGCTGGTTGAGGAAAATAATATCAAACAAAATTAAATTCAAATTCAAAACAAAACTGATTTTCTAGTGAGTATTTCAGCCACGATATTTCCGGTCAAAATACGGAACACCACCAAAAATCAGTCTTCATTTCGAATTTGAAACTACAAATGGCTGCTAACTGGCCATTCGATGTCCGATTCGGATATTGTTTGCTACATTAGGACGGTATCGACATCCTCCATTAAATTTAATGCAAATTCAATTTATTTGGATTAAAATTCCCATCTTATCTCTCTGATAAAACATTGATGGAACTGGGTGCGCAATAGAATCCCCAAACAGGTGGGTTTTTAATAAAATTTCCACCAACAATCGACGTAAACTAGTCGACATCGATGCACAACAGCCCGATGTTACGCAAGGACTACCGAAGAAGGAATTTAAGGCCAAAAACATAAAAATACCTGGTTTAAATCAGAAACTGCGCAAGATTTCTGCTTGTCCTTGGTGATCGCTTATTCAAAAATCTGATGTCAAATTCATCTAGATTGTCCACACATTGTTCAATGAATCTACGGGAACACCGTTCATCGTAATCTGGGTGCTAGTGTGGAATTGTGATGACTCCTTCGATGCTTCAAAGACTACCGTATCGCTTCGCTAGCAATGCCAGATTGAGATCCCTATTTTTTTCTCCATGGATCCAGAGCCTCTCTCTCTAGATCATGGGTGAAAAAAGATGAGAGATAAGCTCTATGAATTGTCTTTAGAAATATTTCCTCTTTTAATATTTATATTGGTTAATTAATTACCCGGAAATTCCTACGCAGCCCCCGAATACTTAAACCACTATCAATGACATTTTATGACAACTAAACTGTGTCATAAATACTATTATCACTTTCTTGTTAATATTTTAAAATATATTACACAATAATAATTAAGTCATTAAATTGACTCAGTGCTCCCATAAATATCAAATAAACCTTGAATAATTTAATATTGATCAATTAATATTTTTAATGTATTTACTTAAAACTCATATATAAATTTAATAAATTAATTAAATACACATTATTATATACATGAAAAATATGAATTTGTACATTGCATTGGTGATCATTTAACTTTGGAAAAATCTCGAACCATTTTGGTAGGGCCTACTATCTCCAATAATCTTATTAAACTGAATATGGTAGATTCTTGAATACGCTATTGTGTGTAACTAGCTAGGACCATATCTCCAAAATAGTGAATATTATTCACAGACCAAGAGCACGATGTAGAAACTTATCATGGCCCCTTTGAAGAGATAAAAATTTTCACTGCAGCGACAACCAACCTATGAACATGTTGGAACTGGGCATGCAGTAGATGCCCCAAATATGTGGGTTTATAAAAATTTCCACAGACGATCGACATAAACATGTTAACGTAGTAGAATAGCTGTATGATTAAATCTTAGGATCTGATGTGAATGGTTTTAAACAAAATTATAATCCGTAATAATACATGGTTTAATTCTAATGTCATGAACAACGTCCGCTCATCATTAGTGATCACTACTCAATAAATCCGAAGTCAAATTCTTCTAGATCGACCACACGCCCTTCAAGGAATCCGGGGGTGCACAGTTCTTCGTAATCTGGGTGCTTGAGAAAAATTGTAACGACACCTTCGATGCTCCAACGATCACTTCACCGCTTTGCTAACGATGCCTAAGGGAGTGATTAATCCATGCTCCAGGGATCTAAGGAATCTCTTTCTAGATTATGGTTGGGAGGAGCGGAGATAGAATCTCCAGGAATTGTGATTAGAAATATCCTCTCCTTTAATATATATAGTGGTTACTTAATTAACCAAAATTGCTAACCCGACCCTCGAATACATAACACACTATCAACGACATTTTATGACTACTTGTCCGAGTCTTAATTATTATTATCACTCACTTGAAATATATTAAAAAATATTATGAGATTATAATTAGGTCATTAAATTGACTCCATGCTCCCAAAAATATTAATAAACCTAGAATAATTTAATATTTTTAATTAATATTTTTCATGTATTTACTAAAACACGTAAATACATTTAATAAGTAAATTCAAAACTCATTATTATGAACTTGAATAATATGAATTTATTTATTTCATTGGTGATCATTTAACCTTTGACAATTCTTTAACCCCATTAGTGGGGCCCACAAAGTCCAGAATACATCTTCAACTGAATATGGAAGATTTTTTAATACGTTATTGTGTGTGAACCACTTGGCCCTTGACTCGAAAGAAGTGAATACTATTCACAGTGCCAGAAGAAGATCTAGCAGCCCATTATAAACCTGAAATAAATAGGATCTTCATAGCAGTGATAACCAACCTATGAACACACACAATGTAATATAATCTTTGTGCCTGTAATACCTTATAATGCCAGACACACTCACGTGTCATCACCGTTTTAATGATTTATTATTTGTTGATGTAACTGGATGGATTTAACCACAAATTCCATGAACATGGTCTTCTAAAGGTACATCCATCGATATCAACATGGTCTAAGATTTTTATCTTCTATAACTCAAAAGTGACACATCATTTTTTGGCCATTCAACCAATTTCATGCCACTAATGACACTCCCAACACAAACTACCTCACCAAGACATCATCGTCATGGTTTCCATCTTGCATAAAAATATGTAATCAAGTGACATACATTGGAAATGTTCTCATGTCAAGAGACAATTACACATGATCGTAGATAAGAACATCTAATTTCACCAAAAACATGTGATGTTCCTTTTGGCGGGTCAGTCCTTATGATCTCACTACTAAAGATCACCAAGTGTGAAGTTCATGAGAATAAGTATAAATGCTTATGAGCCCCCAACACCTGATATTCAAATGTCAACTTTGTACAATCAGTAAGATGTATCTAGAATATATAACATATATTTCATATTAATGTCATAGTATCTAGGGGTTATCATTTTAACATGGTAACTTTTATAACCATTCGATATGACAATTTATCATTAGACATTACCATTTATTTAGTAGATGCCGAAAAGTCTACACTATAATTGTTAGACACCATCATGTATAGCTAACTATATACATGATATGGTAATCAAAATCACTAAATATTTGGGTCTAGGGCACCCACTATTTCCACAGAACATGCATAGTGTAATATAATCTCTTTGTCAGTAATATCTCATAAAGCAGGACGCAATCTTGTGTGATTTCCCTTTTCTTTATTTATTGTTTGTTGATGTAACTAGATGGATTTACCCTCAAATTCCATGGTCATGGTATTATAATGGTACTACCATCCATACCAACATGGCCTGAGCTATATTACTTCTATAACTCAGAAGAAATAAATCCTTTCTTGACCATTTAACTAATGTCATGTCACCAATGACGCACCCAACACAAACCAATTCACCATGACTTCATTGCCATGTTTTTATTCTTGTATCAAAGTATGAAATCAAATTACATGCATTAGTAATTATCTCATGTTAGGAGACTATTAAACATGATCATAGTTATAAATTTCCAATGACACAAGAAACATGTGGTGTTTCTATTGGCGGGTTAGTCCTCGTGATCTCACTACTTGAGATCACCATGTGTGAAATTCATGAGAAGAAGTCTAAATGCTTATGAGCCCCGAGTACCTGATTTTATAAAATCTACTTTGTCCAATAAGTAAGATGTATCTATACCTAATAACATATAATTATGATTTCTTTCATAATATATAGAGGTTCTCAATATAACCCAGAACTGTTATAACCTTTCGATACAAAAATTAAATTTTTGACATTACCATTTCAATAATGGAAGTTGAAAAATATACACTATAATGGTAAGATGACATCAAGAATGGCTAACTGTATACCCGATATGGTAATCAAAAGCACTGAATATTTGGGTCTAGGGAACCCACTATTTAAACATGTTGAAATAGTTGGTGCCCTAGACCCAACTATTCAGTGCTTTTGATTACCATATCATGTATACAGTTAGCAATGAATGATGTAATCTTACCATTATAGTGTAGAATGTTTTCCATCCACTATTTAAATGGTAATTTCCAATGATTAATAGTCGAATCGAATGGTTATAGTAGTTTCTAGTCTTTAATGAGAACCTCTAGATACTATGACGTTAATCAAAAATATATGTTCTATAGTCTATATACATCATACTGATTAGACCTAGTAAATTTTTTGCCATCAAGTTCTTAGGGTTCACAAGCATTGATATCTCTTCTCATGATGTTCAAACATAGTGATCTTTAGTAGTGAGATCATGGGGACTAACCCACCAATAGTAACTCCTCATGTTTTGGGTGTCATTGGATATTCCTATATACGATCACGTGTAATGGTTTCTTGAATTGATATCTTTACCAATGTTTGTCATTTGATTGCACATTTTTATGCAAGATTATAACCATGGAAATGAAGTCGTGGAGAGGATGTTTCGGTTGGGAGCGTCACTGTTGGCATGACATTGGTTGAATGGTCAAGAAAGGATTGGTATCTTCTAAGATATGGAAGTAATATATCTCAGGCCATGTTGATATGGATAGAAGTACCTTTATAAGACCATGTCCATGGGAGTTGAAGGTAAATCCATCCAGTTACATCAATAAATAATAAAGAAATAAAAAGATGATGAAACAAGAGTTCGTCCTGTTTTATGAGATATTACTGACAAAGAGATTATATTACATAGTGTCTGTTTTTAGGATTGTTGTTACTGCTATGACAATCCTTTTCTCTTCAGGGTCCTTGGTGGGTGACTAGATCATGCTATTGGTATTTGAATATTATTCATGCTGGTCGAGATAAGGGCCTAGATGGTCACACACAATAGTGTATTCAAGAATCTGCATATTCTGATGAATATGCGTTTTGGACATGGTGGTCTCCACCACATTGGTCTGAGTTTTTTCTAATGTTAAATGATCACCAATGAAAGAAATAAATTCATATTATTCATGTTTATAATAATGATTATTCAATTTATCTATTAAATGTATTTACATGTTTTATGTAAATACATAAAAAATATTAATTTTCGAATACTAAATTATTCAAGGTTCAGTTAATATTTATGGTAGCGAGGAGTCAAGTTAATGACTCATTTATTATCATGTAATATAATTGAATATATTACAGGTTAGTCATAATAATATTTATGCCTCATTTTAGTAGTCATAAAATTTCGTTGATAGTGTGTTAAGTATCTGGGGTCGGTGAGGCTATACCGGATAATTTAATTAAAAACTATAAATAGAATAGGAGGGGATATTCCAAAAGGCTATTCATGGCGGTATTCTTTCTTCTCTTCTCTCCCATAATCTTGAGAAAGAAGATCTAGATTCATGGAGCTTGAATGGAGATCTCTCTCAAGCATCGCTAGTGGAGCGATGCAGTGGTCGTTGGAGTGTCGAAGGTGTTGTCTCAATTCATCGCTAGCACCCGGATTATGATGAATGGCGCTCCCGTAGATTACTTGAAGTGTGTGTGGAAGATCTAGAGGAATTTGGCTTTGGATCCTTCTAGCAGTGATCTCTAATGACGAGCAGACGTCATGCATGTATTCGGATCTAAACCAAGTATTTTACGATTTATTATGTGCTTAAAGTCCTCCACGTGTGGCCCTCATCTAATTTCGGCCCATTGTTCCTCCATGTAGACCAGTTTACCTCAATCGTTTATGGAATATTTTAAAAAACTCACCTATTTGGGGCTTCCGCTGGAATCCTGGTTCCAACAAGTTGCATCAGAGCGACACACGTTGATTTTAAGAAAAAAAATTTAAATTGGCATTATGTTATGAAGAGAGAATCGATACAGTTCCAATGCCACATACTGCATTTTAATCTGATATTGAATGACTATTCTGTGGTTTTCTGTAATTTTATGTTTGGATTAAAATCAATCATGTAACAAAGATCAAAATTGATGAACTATTTTTTTTCTAAATTAATTCACACTGGATTAGTATTTTTAGTGAGCACTATTAATTATTATTGTAATGATTATGTTATTGTAATTATAATAGTTTTTTTTATAATAATAATAATATTATTATTATATTATATTATAATAATATCTAATTATTATAATGTTATAGACTACATAATAGGGTATAGAAAAACTAAAAAAAGGAAGGGGAAAGACTTGCAAAGAAAGTATTTGGTTAATAATAAAAAATGGAGGTTGGGTGTACGATGTTATTTGTAGGTCTTGCACGTTTAAAAAAATTTCAAAAAAAAGGATGAAGAATGGTGGGGGACTATCAGGCCGCCTCCCGCACCACTGCACGAAGATCTTCTACCCTACACCAGCTCCACTAGGCTGCCACCTTATCCCGCAAAATGTGCGCCCCACTAGAGCCACCTACATCGCCACAACCTACCTCCATGTAGTGCCATGTTCCCCTCCCTCTATATCCCACCTCACTCAGCACAAAGGATGATTCTCTATAGACAACCAGCGGGAGGATGGGAAACATCCTCCCTCACAGAGACCTTCTCAGCTCCACACCAAGCTAGGCAAAGTTTCCCACTAGTCTTCCTCACCGTGGACAAGCAGCATCTCAACCTCTGCATAGGCATTGTCGGCTCTGCGTACACCCCCGACTATCCTCTTCTCGCATATGTGTTAGCCGCTCCTCCCCATAGATACCCAATGCACAAAACCTGTAGCTATCCCCTGGTCTTCCCTGGGGAGCCATGTTGAGAAGTCGTTTTCCTCCTCCCCTTCCCGACTAGGTGCAAGCTCGCTCTAGAGCAGTACAGTGCGACTTCCCACACCGGCCACCAGTGCCTTTTCATATCCTCACCAGGCATGTAAACCAGTGCACCAATGGACCATATCTCCATGTAGCACTCACCGCTCCATCCAGAACCGGCAGTGCGGAACCCACCCCCGTGAGGTAACCCATATGCATGGGCTTGACCAGAACCGTCCCGAATTAGGCACGGATGGGTCTGCCCAGACCGTGACAGGCATAGGCGGACCTTGCTATCCCTAAATGCCCCTGAAATGAGTCTGCAAGGCAAAGACTATAACAATGCCAGTTCTCCCTGATCTGAAAAGTCCCTGCATGGTTTTCAAGGCCAAGATATAATTTAATTAATCAAAAATTAATTAATATAATAAATTTAATTACTGTTGATAATTAAATTAATTAAATATTAATTTTTTATTTAATAATTACTACGGTGTATTTAATTTAATTAGGAGAATAATTAAATTAATTAATTAATTTAATTTTTATTTTTAAAAAATTAATTAATTAATCAGGACCAAATGACGTTAAAATTAAATTAAAAAACAAGAGTGATGTTTTTAATTTGATTAAATGACCTCAGAATTTATTTAATTGAGGTTTAATTTTTATTCTGCATTTCATTAATATACACAAGTCTAATTCGCATGCTGATCCTGAGATGAGCCCAACCATTGCATGTTTGGTGAATTTTATATATTAATTTATTTAATTCATTTATTTAATTATAGCCAAGTTTGTAATGATTGTTTTTAATTAAATAAAAGATGATATGTGTGTTGTCTCAAGGGTCATTATATGTATAAGGGCCTGTGTTCCCATTCTCAGAGTTGTATTTTATGCCCCGAGACCCCCTTTCCTGCGTGAGCGTACTGTTGTATAATGACAAGATAACGTATGACAAACACTGTTCCAAATGACGGTGATTCACTATATCAGATTTTTTTTCATTGGATAAGAAGGCGTTGATGTTCAATTTGTAAGCCACGTGACTAAAGGTACATGCCCCTAGGGTTGCGGTTGGTCCGTTTTTCACTCAATGGACAAACCATTAGAATCAACTCATGTTACGGTCTTCAGTTTAGTTTTACATGGTTTATTATTTTTGTCCATGTGTAATTTATTGCAAGATCACATTATATAATAATAAACAAGCATACAAGATAAAATGAAAAAGTGATGCGAAGAAATTTCTATTTCATACACTGTTAGTTGTGAGTGCGTTCACATAGTACATGCTTATAAAAATAGAAAATGATTTCATTAGTCACAATTAAAATAATAAAAACCTCAAAATATATATTATGTCATAACAACCTTCCATCATTAATTTTAGGAAAAAAGAAGCTATTTGAGATGCCAGTGATTCCATAGTTGATGGTGCCTCTTACTACCAGGGAGTCCTTATAAGAATGATGGGTGGGTATTACGAAAATAGGATCAAATAAATTGCCATAACTATCTTTTTGTAATTTTAGAGGAAAACATTGAGAAAATCATGTTCTAATTTTGTGAATCTGGGATATCACTCAACAGATCATGGAGCTGCAAATTAAAGAGGTCCGCCAGCCAAAAGCCGACCTAGAACCCTCCATGTAGTGTCGTAGCCGTAGCTTGTAGACTATTAAGTGTGGTTCGAAGATCCTTGCAACTTGAATACTCAAGTGATAGAGTATTCTAATTCTAGCAAAGAGGGTTCCTAGAATCTGAAAAAAATAGTTGGAGAAATGAAATGATTAATGTAATTAAACAAAATATGTCTAGACTATCATTTCAAATAAAGGGAACTCATCTACTAAAATTCAAATTGGTAGAAAATTAGCATGTTACACCACATGTATAAACTGAAATAAATATTGGACAATGTAAATTTCCACACTAACACAAGAATCAATGATTAGTACAAGTGAGTTCGCATAGTATAGTGATATCAGAAACTCAAGGTGCCATTATCCCTAACACTATTAGACTACCTCAAGAATTGAGGGTGAAATTTCTTACAGGATGCTAATGTACAATGCATATGATACTTATATCACTATGCTTCAATCAATGTCTGGTTTCAGTTGCAGTGGCTACACCAGGACATGGATGATATAACACAATATCATTTCTCTGAGATGTTTTCAAGGAGAAATCGAAGAAATGATGTGAATAGAGTGATCATACATGAGCATGTGTAAATTAAAATATTGGTCATGATCTTTAAATGAATCCCTTTCTCATACCATTTTCCACACTTTACACAAGTCTCAATTTAAGTTGAAAAATGTATAACTAATGAGTAAACACCCCATTATCTATCGTTGTAAGGTTCTCCAAGTGAAAAAGAATAAAATAAAATTAACTTTTAATTCTTATAGTGGATAAATGGAATGACAATGTGAAAAAGGTTAAAGGAATTTAATGCCAATTATACATTCATTCCATCCTTTATTTAATGAGATATTATCAATTATTATTTTCATTGCATATTATAAAATAATAATATGGAAGTTTAAAAGAAATAAAATGATTTAAAGAAGAATGTTATCGATTCTACATCAGGAATATTCATCAATGTAATGTTTCAGTTATTACTACATGGGAATTAAATAAAATATGCTGGTTACATATGTGTATTTAAAACCAATTACCTAGAATAGAAACATTACTATAAGGCATGTGTTTTCTCTATGTTGTTGCGAAATGGTGATGCATAGGCCAATGGTGAGTACACGACTTCTTAATTTCCATGAGAAAGATTCATGTTGAATTATTATTGATTATAACCACAAACATTAATATCATGTGTCCTTGGACACAAGGAGAAGTTATTTTAGTTTCTGGAATGAATGTTGTTTTACTAAACCCAATCACTACTTCAGTAATACATGAATAATAGGAAATTAGTGATGAATACAAATATAATAATTAAACTGTGTTGTGACAAGATAATTCATCATCAATTAATAATAAAACTGAATGTCATCAATATACCATGTATGGTATTTTGGTTCGGCATGGCTAAATACTTTTTGTATTTTCTTCGTCATTAGTTAGAACAATGCGGCCTTCAGAATTAAAGGTATGTCAAATATATTTTGGATATAGTTCAACATGTAAGCGTGAACTATTCCATGTATAATATAGAGGTACATATACTTCATAAGATTCCTTTATGTAATTAAGGAATAATAAAGTAAAGTATATGCATGGTCTATAGATATGAGTTTCTTAGGGTGGGGATACTGAAGAATATCTCGACAAAGCATTCATAAATCATGACAATGTTACATGGAGAAATTATTAAATGCACATCATGACATTGATGTTAATAAATAGGATTGGAGATAAAGTCATACATTTCAACATTGATCAAAAAACATGTAGCGTGGAGAAATTCCCAAAAGAATAAGACATACATCAAAATTTTGATGTAAGTAATATCAATGTAGCCACTTCCAAAAACAACCATTATATTTTATGAAATGCATTGAAAATAATGGAGATATCACTTAATCATATTCCAACTATAATGGGAAATGGATATCAGACGAGTTTTAGTTTGATTTTAATCCTTTATATCCTATGAACATGTGTTTGAATGCAAATAGTTTGTTCGGATACAAACAAACATACATCATGATAATAAAATTGTGAATCTAAGGTACACACCCTAACGATTTCTTAGGATACTACATAAATCCATATGATAGAGAAGTTATAGTCAAATGATAGAATACACTTCTATATAAGGGTGCACATCTCAATTAGTGATAGTGGGAGCTATAATGAGTTGTGTTTAGTCAATCCTCAAGATTCACAAATAGCTGGCATAGGAACTAGTTCCATAAGCTCATGTGAAACAATGTATGTTCCTTAGACACATAATACGTAGAAAGGATAAAACCATGGTTATGGTTTTTAATAACCGTGGTCAGTGATCTATTATTCAATGTAAATAATTTTTCTTATAAGTAAGCATTGTATGGAAATTATCTAAAATTGATAAGAGCAACGAAATTACAATTAATGGGTTCTTTGAATCAAATTGCCAAAGGGGGATCATTTTTTTAAATATAGTGGTGGGTATTTGAGTGAATTGACACATTGATGGTAAAAGCAAAGTACCAATAAGGGTCGATTGGTCTGACCAAGTCGCTATTCATAAATCCATTAGAATTTTACTTATCATAGCGAATATCTATGGTCAATTTATATAGCATTGGATTTAATGGCCACCAATCATGGATGGTTTCTATAAGACACAACCAAAAAGGGATCGTGACATCAAAAAAATGAAAACATAGGTTGCATGTTACTGAAATATTGTTTAGGATTTAAGTAAGAAATATGATCATAATATATAAATTTTCAAAAAAACAATTACATGTGTCTACCAGAGGCTAGTGGGAGAACCAATGTTTTCCAAGAAACAATATGTTTAGAAACATATAAAAAACAAACATTGGTCTCACGGTTAGTAAAGACCAAAATGAAATTTATTTTCCTTTGATTGACTAAAATTATCAACCTATGTTATAGGGAACATGATCTACATAGGTAGATCTACAAGTTTATTGGTCCTAGTCAATCGTATATATAGTGAATTGTATTGAAAATACATCCTGAAACAATTCAAGAGATGAAAGGTTGCCTATGACACAGGTCATAATCTCTCCATGATGACCTATACATGAAATGGGAAGAGATAATCCAGGTGAGTTATAATCTATATGTCGTAATGATTGATCGATCATGCATGCTATAATATATTCAAGGACATATATTGACCAGGTATATTTTATTGTAGGTAAATATCAGTTATATCAAGGAGCACTACAATGGATGTAGTCAGAACTATCTAATTGAACATATGAAATTAAAGAATATTTTTACATGGTAAATGGAGAGAAAGGATACTAGTTTTTAGGGATACAAACTAGACATCCATTGATTAATGTGATCTACTATCACAATTATTCTAAAGACGATGATTGAATCAATCTTCTATAAGCCAGTGGTGGTCATACCTACAAAGACCAAATACATTGTAGCTTCTAAGATATCCAAAAAACAGTTAAATGCAATGATTTCTTCCAGTTCATGGAATCACAACTAGTGAGAAAAATATTATCATAATGTTAATTATGATATTCTTACTATCCAAGATGTGGAGTTATGACAGTGGAAAAAAGGGTTATACTCATGATACCATCTCTTGAGAATTTTTAATCAAGGAGATGATGTCTTTATAGCCAAACAACCGTGTAGGGGAACAGTGGTGGACCCAGTTGCTAAAGTCATTACTCTGCAAAAACAAGATATTCTTTACATGAGTTGCTAAAATGTATGGTTAGCAAGTTGGGTATAGTGGAAGTGGCAGTTTGGAAATAGTGTGTTCTATAGAACCAACTATTTAGTGCTTTTGATTATCATTTCCTGTATACAATTTGGTATGCATGATTTCATCATACCATTATAGTGTCGACTGTTCTGCATCCACTATAGAAATGGTAATGAGAAAAGATTAATTGTCGTATTGAATAGTTTTAGCAGTTCCTAGGGTATAATGAGGACCTCTTGGTACTATGAAATTAATCATAAATATATGTTCAATGGTCTAGATACATCTTAATTATGGGATACAGTAGATTTTTGGCTATCAGGTACTAGGAAATCATAACCATTGAGACTTCTTCTCTTGAAGTTCGCACCTCGTGATCTCTAGAAGTGAGATATTGAAGACTGACCTTCCAGTATGAATTCCACATGTTTTGGGTGTCATTTGAGGTTCTTATCTATGATCATGTGTAATGGTCTCTTAACATGATATCATTACCAATGTATGTCATTTGATTTCATACTTTTATGCTATAAGAAAACCATGGAGATGAAGCCATGGAGAGGTATTTTGTGTTTGGTGAGTCATTGGTGGCATGGAATTGGTTGAGTGGTCATGAATGGATTTGTCACTTCCATGATATGGAAGTAATATATCTCATTCCATGATGATAAGGATGGAAGTACCTTTATATGACCATGTCAATGGAAGTTGATGATAAATCTATCTACTTACATCAACAAATAATAAAGAATGAAAAGGAAGATGACAAGAGAGTGTGAACTTATTTATTTGATATTACTGAAAAAGAGATTGTAATTCATAGTGCGTGTTCAATGGTTGGTTGTCGCTAATCTGACAATCCTTATCTCTTCAAAGGCCATGATGGGTTGATAGATCCCACTCTTGGTATGTAAATATTATTCACAACTATCTAGATAAGGGCCTATAGGGTCACACACAATAGCGTATTCAAGAATCATCCCTATTCAAATGAATATGAGTTTTGGACATGGTGGGCCACAACACTAGGGTACAAGTTTTCTCAAAAGTTAAACGATCACCAATGAAATACATAAATTCATATTATTTGATTTCAGAATAATAAGTATTGAATATATTTTTTAAATATATTTACAAGTTTTATAAGAATAAAGAAAAATTATTAATTAACGAATATTAAATTATTCAAGGTTCAATTAATATTGATTGGAGAATGGAGTCGAGTTAATGACTCAATTATTACCACGTAATATATTTTAATATATTACAAGTGAGTGATAATAATATTTGTGACTCATTTTAGTAGTCATAAATTTTTTTTGATAGTGCGTTATGTATTCGGGGCCAGTGAGGATATACCAGGTATTTTAATTTAGCTCTATAAATAGAAGAGGAGGAAATTTTCCAAATGAATATTCATGGTTCGTCCATCACTTAACTTTTATCCCATAATCTAGAGTGAGAGGCTCTAGATCCAAGGATCTCATATCAAACTCTCTCTCAGGAATCGTTAGTGATGCGATGTGGTGGTCGTTGGAGCATCGAATGTGTCCTCCCAATTCTGTGCAAGCACCTACATTATAATGAATGGTGCTCCCGCGGATTCCTTGAAGTGTGTGTGGATGATCTAGATGAATTCTACTTCGGATTCTTTGATCAGTGATCACCAATGACTAGTAGACATTGTGAACGGCTTTAGATCTAAACCAGGTATTTTATGGTTTATTTTGTGCATAAAATCATATATGCTTGGTCCTTGGCTAATACCAGGCTGTTTTTCACTGACTTCAACATGTTTACATTGATCGTCGATGGAAATTTTTAAAAACCCACCACTTTGGGGCTTCCACTGCATGCCCAGTTCCAATTGTTGGGGTATCCCTCGAGCAGGGGCATGGACACCCTCCTATCTATTACAAGAGGACCTAGCCAAGAATGTCCAAGAAGGAGAGGGGGTTTCTTCACATGGAGGTCACCAAAATGGTATGTGAATGCCGGGAGGGGGAGAATAGGGGGTGGCCACTGGAGTGGGTGTGGCAGCCGATCGATGCGGTAGCCTACTATGGTGGCATATACTAGTAGGCCTAGGTGGTCCAATCTGGCAGGTAGAAGCAGTGACAGGATGTGGTTCCGAGTGTCGGTGGAAGTGGCGGAGCGTGGGAGACAGTCTGATTGTGGTGTTGCCCAATTTTTTTATTTTTTTAATAATTTTCTCTAGTTTTTTTCTGCCAGCTACCCCTACCCATAGTATTATTTTTAGGGGGTTTTTTGTTTGTGTTGTTTCTAATTATTTATCTATGACATCCAATCCCTCCGTGATTTGTAATTTTATTTTATTTCTTTCTTTTCTAAATAATCAAATCCAATATATTAGCATTTATAAAAAAATTATTTCCAAAATTTTCTGGAAAACTGTAGATCACTAGGATCTATTTGAGCCACCAAAAAATGGGCAAAAGAGTTTCATCAGAAACCACTGAACCACCTTGAAGTATATATATATATTTATTTGTGTATGTGTCTGTGTGTGTGTTTTATAAAAAAAACATTTGGTGATTCAATATTATATCTTCGGGTGATCATATATTAACCATTCGATATCGGACAGAATCACCATCTAAAGAGAAAGAACCATCCATATGCCTACTACATGAATTTTATGAAAATTAGATTTTTCAAGGATTAAAATATCATGCGACATCCCTCAGACAAAATTTTATACTAGGAACGTAGCAAAAGCCCAAAAATCCAGAATTTAGAATTTTAATGTTGTGATTCAGATTTTAAGATCATTGATGGCATAAAAACTATCCACACTACTACCAATATGTCCTCTAATTATAAAATCTGTGATTATTATACTTATAATTTTATGAAAATATATAATTAAAATATTTCGTATAATTTTATAATAATTAATATATATCGATATTTATTTAGAATGATAATTATAAATATTTTCATTTATTTATAAATATTTTTATTAATTGATAATGTTTTAAATATATATAATTAATATATTTCTTATAATTTTATAATTATTTAAATATATCTATAATAATTATAATTAAAATTATAATTATGTATTTATTAATAAATATTTGTATATGTTTATAAATAGATTTATATAACTATATATTTCTAACATTTTAGAAATAATAAATATATATCTTTATTAAAGTAATTGTTAAATTACAACAAATATATTTATTATCAATATAATTTTGTAAATATATATATAATTAATATATTTATTATAATTTTATAATTATTTAAATACATATATATTTAATTAATAATTATAATTATAAAGATTTGTATTTATTCATATATATTTTTATATATTTTTAAATATTATTTATTTGACATAGTTGGGGTTATATCCTAGTTGTAACAATAACCTTGTAATCATGTATCACAAACACAGGTTCAAATCTTGACAGTAGTGAAATTCAATTGGATTTGGGCTGAAGTGGTGGAGTGGGAACGACAAGGGAAGTGGCTAGAAAATGACGATGTACAAATGGCGCGATCATGATGCATGGTTGTCAGTGGTGCGGTAGCGAGAAGGTGGGCACACGTTGTTCACGAGCATCTAGGTGGTGAAATTCAAGCAGAAAAAACGGGATGGTGGGTAGAGGGTGTTCACGAGCTTCTATGTGGTGAACATCAAGCAAAAAATAGCTACAATTCCTAGTGTAATGCCCCTACCCTAGTTACCCATAGTTGGTGCATTATTACATAACATTGTCATGATCCCAAAAGATCAAGTCTTGAAAGACCGATTAATTTAGTAGTCTTGGAATTACTAGATACATTCATATTGTTTACATTACATCATAAAGTGAAAACTACAACAACATATTGTCTCCACACTCATATCCCCTTATACTATCCTTGAAGGTCATTCGTAAAATACTTCTTCACATCCTGGAAAAAATAAAACATAGAAAGGGGTGAGCTCAAATGCCTAGTAAGGATAAAAATATAGCGGAAACATTCATAAATAAGAATAAACATTTAAGGCAATGTATAACTAAATAAAGCCTTTTAAACTTGAACTCTAGCATAATATGGAAAACGTAAAATGAAATAATTCCCTTTACTTATTCAATAGATATTCTACTAGTATAATAATCACATGCAATATCAATAACCACTTTCATAATGATGGAATGCATAATGCAAGACTATCATAACCACGTAGCCAAGGCCTCGTGCCAAGACTAAAAAAAAGATTTTGTCAATTCCTGATGCCAAGACACATGTTTGTCTCATGATACCTACCGATGCATCAAGGAGAAATAAGAGGATCTACCCGTCACTTACTATGTCCAATGCATTTCTCATATGAACAGGTTTAAACAAAACATAAACAATCATATTAAAACTATCATATGAAATGAAAATAAATTCTCCATAAAACATGGTTGGTATAAAAATAACACATCCACAGACAAACATATAACAAAACCCTCAATACAATATGGAAGTTTTGTATCATAATAAATCAACTTCAAATAAGCTTAAAATCCATCAAAAGATGTTGACATAGATGAAATCAAAACTATTTGAGAGAAAAATCTCTTTTTTTGAAATAATTTAAAATTCACATAATTATAAAATAAAACATTTAATTTGAAAATATTATTATATACTTGAAAGGGAAAATTATAGTATTTTACAATGGTGTAAAATAGCCGCACCTTCCATATAAGTTAAAAAAAAGACACTCTTACCATAATTTTGTCGAAAAGGTTAAAAAGGACCTTGTTTGGAAATTGACTTAAATATTCCTTTATAAAATTATTATAAAAAGTCAAACAAAGGTATAAATTAATTTAACACATATTATGTAAAATAGTAATAATGTATTGAAATACATTTTTAATAAACATATATGTTGATGATAAGGAGGTCTCAATATATAATTACAT
Organism: Viscum album; assembly: GCA_963277665.1. NCBI lineage: Eukaryota > Viridiplantae > Streptophyta > Magnoliopsida > Santalales > Viscaceae > Viscum > Viscum album. The sequence goes on from OY728155.1 coordinate 965,788,883, forward strand.
AAAAACTACCTCGGATAATGAAGAGATTGTGAAATAAACACTTACCTTGTACTTATCCTTAGTCGATGGTATGTTAAAATCCTGTATAATAGTTAAAAAATTATTATTAAATTATAAAAGAACCATATACATAATTATTATATCATACATGATCATTTAACATTGATTTTTAATAATATCTTAGTATTATCATCGTTTTGGGTGTTAACATACTCATTTTCTTTAATATGTTTTGTTACATAATCCATGTTTGTTGTGGATAGGTTGTATCTTACTCATATCCAGAATGATATCAAGTCCTTAAACATTATTTTTAGTCATCAAATAAAATTTATTCTTGAATCGATACGATGGGGAATGAATCTCATCGCGTTCATGGAGACAATAATCCGTACGTACGCACGAGCGACAATATCATTCTTTTGATATTAAAATAATATATAAATGTATGTTATATCATATATAGAGAATAATTATCATGTTATATTTATTATTTACATGAATTATACATCACTATTATACCCATCCAAATAATAATGTAATGAATAACAATTACACCACGACGTGGAGACGGTAGGCCGTATGAACGCACGTATGGTGACATGTCATTCAAAGGTTGGATATATTATGGAATATGGTTATACCATATTTATAATTACATCACAGTATATAGAAGATACTGGAGTTATTATTTTATAATGGAAATAACAATGAAATAATAAGTGAAAGAAGAAAGGATCTTGAAAGATGGTGGTGAAAACATTACCTCTTCTTCAGGTTCTTCCATTTGATTTGATCAAAAGGGATACTTAGGATGGCTTTCTGACTAAATAAAGGCCTCTAGGATTAATGGACGATAGTTGAGAGGGTAATTGGGCAGAGTTTGGGCTAACCAAAATTCTTTGAAGGTATGAATAATTGGTTAGAAGTGGTGTCCTTTAATAAGGGGGAGGATGGGGTCTTTAAGTAAAAATTAAAGTATTAAATTATAAAAAATTCATATTCAGTTTGTAATGGGTCAAAAGTGAATTATGAAATTTATACGGTGGGTATGGTTCAATATAATTTCATACAATATATTTTAGATAGGTTTGGGTAACTATATTAACCTTATCATTTATATTTAACACTTTGTTAAATAGTTTGACATTTACCATGTCACTTTGTATTTTTATATTATATAGTTAATAAACATACTATAAACTTACATGAGACCCCCAAGTGGTACAATAATGATACAAATATAATTATATAAATCATTTGTCTAATCCATAGATTTTTAAAAATAAAATATCAATTGATAATATAATATTTGTTTTAAAAACTCTTTTATGTCAATTTTGACACTATTGGGTTTTTTGTTTTTGATAAATTCATAACAGCATTATTACTTCTAATAAAATTAATATAACCAATAATAATATGTCATAGTAACCTAGAAAATTATTTTTATTCATAAAAAGCCTCAAATTACATTTATTTGGATATTTATAATATCAATTATTTTAATATTTCACTAATTAGGTAATTATTGCACCACCATTGTGTCATAAATAAATTACATTATTTAATGTCTAAAAATTATAAATATAATACCATTATGTAGGAAATAATCTTTTATTTATAATTAATATTTAAAATCGAATTTATCTTTTTTATAACCCCTTATTAAAAATGTTTTAGTTATTAAACATTGATTTTAACTCTTTTTACTCTTCTTTGAATTAAATAATAATAAATGTCCTAATCTAATCCATGTGGACCAAAGAGGTTCATATTTTGTTCCTAAGGTTTTTTGGTCGAATTATACTTTTACAATAGAATTAGGACATGTGTTATGGTAATAATAATAACAGTTTTTCCCTTAATTTCCCTATTTACTTTTAACTTTGGTAAATAAAAATAAAAAGTTACTATTCACCAGAAATTATTTTAATCTTATTGAACCACATTTTACTCATTGATATTAACTATGTCCCTCAGATTTTCTAAATTCCACTAACAATATTGGTAACATTATGTTTTATGTGAATTTGAAAATTCTCCTAGGAGATGGGTAAAAGGCAGTGAAAAGATTAATAAAATTTATATATATCTGAAATTATTATAAACTGACTCCAATGAATTACATTGAGATTATATAGGTATTGAATATCTATTTTGACCTAAAATAATTTTACATAAAATAAATAATTATTTAAATAAAATGTCAGTTTTAACCAATAACTCAGTGTTTTTCACTATTTATCAAAAGTTGAATGTTTTCAGAAAAATACCAAAAATTCACCCTAGGATAATTTCAATATTCAGAATCCAAAAATGAAATCCATTTTGAATGATAAAATTTATAGAATTTCAAAAATTGCGTATTACTATTCATAACGACTATATTGATTGGTCATGGTGTGTGAGAATCTTGAAATTACGTACATTGCAAGCTACTGCACTATTCAAACATACCATGGATGCTTGGGGTGTTACATTCTACCATCCTTCAAATAACTTCGTCCTAGAAATATCTAGAATACTACCACATGAAAAACTCAGGTGGTTCTTCATCATACGTTCCTCGGGTTCCCAAGTTGCCTCTTCCATCTTATGGTTTCTCCATAGAACTTTTACCAGACGAGTCGTCCATTTTATCATCACTTGTTCTCTTGTATCAAGAATCCCGATGTGCTCTTCGCAATAAGACAGACCAGGTTCTAGTTCTAATTCCATATAGGTGAGTACATGTGTTGGTTCAGGCATGTATTTTCTCAACAGTGATACGTGGAACACATCATGAACTTTGGAGAGATTTGGCGGCATTGCCAAACAGTATTCTACATCCCCAATTCATTCTAGAATTTCGAAAGGTCTAATGTACCGGGGACTCAATTTACCTTTCTTACCGAAACGTATAACTCCCTTCCATGAAGATACCTTCAAGAAAACAAGATCTCCGACATGAAATTCCAAATCCTTCCTTCGGTTATCGGCATAGCTCTTATGCCTACTTCGAGCTGCTTTGATGTGGATTTCAATTACCTTTACCTTTTCCATCGTTTCCTCCACCAGTTCTGGGCCTACGAGTTTTCTTTCACCAACGTCATCCCAACAGGTTAGTGTGCGACATATCTTTCCATATATTGCTTCATACGGTACCATTCGAATACTTGAATTGAATCTATTGTTATATGAAAATTCTACCATAGGTAAATATTGATACGACAAACCCTGAACGTAAAGTGAGCAAGATCTCAACATGTCTTCTAAGGTTTGAATAGTCTGTTCTGATTGTCCATCTATTTGAGGGTGGTAGGAAGTGCTCAAATGATGTTCAGTATCTTAGGCCTTCTGCAGACTCTTCTAGAATCTTGAAGTAAAACGGGGATCACGAGAAGAAACAATCGATAGGGGTACTCCATAAAGTCTCACAACTTCATTAATATATAGTCTTGCTAGATGTTCAAGTTGTAGATCTTCTCTTATACCAAGAAAACATGCTGACATTGTAAGACCATCAACAATGACCCATATTTAATTGTTCTTTATAGGAGTCTTCAGTAGCCCCATGACGAAGTCCATTGTAATATTTTACTATTTCCACTCTGGTATGGGAATAGGTTTCAATACTCCACCGGGTTGTTGCCTTCCAACTTTCACTTGTTGACAAACCATACATATTGACACAAAATCAGAAATCTTCTTCTTCATGTTTCCTCACCAAAAATGTTCCTTAAAATCTATTTACATTTTGGTTTTCCCATGGTGTATAGAGAAATTCGAACTATGAGCATCGTCCAACAATTCCCTTTTTTGATCATGTATATCAGGAACACGAAGTCTCTTCCCAATTTTCAAAATTCCATCTTCATAAACAAAGTCTCTCAATCTCCCATCATTCAAATCTTTAATATTCATTTGAAACTCTTTATCACCGGTCTGAGAACTCTTTATCATTTCTAGTAATGATTGTTTGGGAACCATTTGAAAAAGTATTGATGTTTCACCTTCCATGGTTATTCCCATTTCCATCTTCACTAGATCCATGTATATAGGATCCCTCTCAACTCTCATTTTTTTTCAAAAATCCATTATATTTTCTACTCAATGCATCTACAACCTTATTTGCTTTCCATGGGCTGTAGTGTATCATGCAATCATAATCCTTGAGTAGTTGAAGACATCTCATTTGCCTCATGTTGAGTTCCTTCTGTGAGAAAATATAGTTCAAACTCTTGTGATTAGTATAAATCTCACATTTCTCACCATAGAGATAATGTATGCATATCATCAATGAAAAAATTACAGCAGTTAGCTCAAGATCATGAGTAGAATAGTTTTTCTCATGAATTTTAAGTTGTCATGATGCATAGGAAATAACCCTATCATTCTGCATAAGGACACAACCGAGCCCTTTCTTTGAAGCATCACTATAAATAGAAAACTCATCATTCCCCGATGGTATAGTCAATATAGGATAATTGACTAATATTCTCTTAAGTTCATCAACACATTCTTCATGCCCTTTTTTTCAAACAAATTTAACCCTTTTACATGTGAGCTTCATTAATGGGTTATCCAATCGAGCAAAGTTCTGGAAAAAATGTCGACAATAACCTGCTAAACCAATAAAACTACGTAACATAGTTATACACATCGGTGCTGGCCATTATTGGATTTCTCTTGTCTTTGAAGGATCAATGATTATTCCAACCTTAGAGAAAATATGTCCAAGAAAAGAAATCTCTTGAAGCCATATTTCACACTTTCTAAACATCCCATATAATTCATGTCTTCTCCGAGTCTCCAGGATAATACGAAAGTGATTTTCATGATCTTTGTTGCTTTTGGAGTATACCAAGATATCATCAATAAATACCACTAAAAAGTCATCACGATATTCCTTCAAAACTCTGTTCATTAGATCCATGAAAACAGAGGGAGCATTAGTCAGCCCAAAAGGCATTAATGTAAATTTGTAATGCTCATACCTGGTTTGAAATGCAGTTTTCGGAATGTCTTCCTTATTCACACAAAACTGATGATATCCAGATCGAAGGTCAATATTTGAAAAGTATTGAGCTCCATTAAGTTGGTCGAATAAATCATCAATGAGAGAAAGGGGATACTTTTTCTTTATTGTTATAGCATTTATCTCCCTGTAGTCGATGCCTCCCCTCATAGATCTATCTTTCTTCTTAACAAAAAGGACAGAGGCTCCCCATGTAGAAAAACTAAGGCGAATAAATCCCTTATTACTCAATTCATCTAGTTGTTTATTTAGTTCATTTAATTCTATAGTGGCCATTCTATAAGGGGTCTTCGATATAGGCCTTGATCCAGGAATAAAATCAATGGAAAACTAAATTTCTCATTTTGGAGGATGTACAGGTAAATCATCCGGAAACACATCTACATATTTTCTCACAATAGGTACATCCTCTTTTGAAAATTCCTTTCCTCACCCATAGTTATTTCATTCTATTCCTCCCCAATAATTGAATTTAGTTGAGCTACGTGGGGTGGATCTAGATAAGAATTAGGTGGCGAAGATTCTACTATAAAGGTAAGCTGTTCCTTATCATCATCATCAAAAATAATAACTTCCTTCTATTTACAATAAATCTTCGCATCATTGTCCAAAATACAATATATACCAAGGATTATATCAAATTCAATCATGGGTATGACGGTGAGATCAGCAGATAAAGAACAAATATATGCACTAAAGGGGACTGATTCACATAACTTTTTAGCAATGATACTTCCCTTAGGAGTTTTGACCGACAACTAACTTGTTAAATCATATTTGAAATATCTAATTTTCATATAAAATTGGGATGATATGAAATAATGTGATGATCCATAATCAAATAAAGCATTTTCCAAACTTCAAGAAACCATTAAATTACCTTCCACCACGTCATTCAGAGCTTCAACCTCAACAGTAGTGATAGCATAAGCTTGTCCTTGATCCATTTTCCTTTTCTGAGGTATGTTTCCTTGACGCTTAGGACATTTATTTGAATAATGTCCCATCTCCCTATAGTTGTAGCATTGACCATCATCATCTACTTTCTTCTCCTGGAAATCACGATCTTGGTGGCCTTTTTCAACACACTTGTAACAGACTCACATTCCTTTCAAGAAAGTGTTGGGGTGTTTCTTCCTATATTTATTGCAGGTTGGATATTCAAAAATTCCATTCTTCCCCTAATATCCATTCCCAAAGTGATCAGAAGATCAATTCTTCTCTTTCTTTGCCTTAAAGTCATAAGATTAAGAGAATTTCTTTTCTTTCTGGATAGAGCATGATACAATATTTTGTATGATGAGAAGGATTATGATACTAATGATCGACATAGAAATGGGTTAAACCCATAAAAAATGATCAATATTACTTCTTGGGTTTTGTATATAATCTCCGGCATGCCTTGCTATCCTAGTAAAGTTAGCCTCATACTTTGCGACATTCTCATCCTCTTTTCCCCTTAAACTTAGGAATTTCCTTTCCATATCTGCTCGATGGTCACGAGTAAAGTATTTTTCTATGAAAATCTCTTTGAAGTCCCTCCATTCCATATTTTTTACCTCATCATCTTCCATTGTGTTTTGAATCAATGAAAACCATTGGTCATCATATCTAGTGAGGCAGTAAACTGAATGATAACTATTTGCCTTTCACTAATCCCCAAGGGATGGAATATTTTCTCAAAGGAATTGATCAATTTCTCAGCTACTAATGGATTTGTACTCCCATTAAATGTTTCTGGTTTTTTCCTCATGAAGCGATCTAACATTAATCCTCCACACTGTGGATCAGGGTGCTTCATAGGGGTAAGGTTATTATTCATAACCTGAGTGAGAAGTCCCAATATAGTGATAAGCTGATAAGCACCAGTTGTATCACCAGCTCCACTATAATTATCTTGAGCAGGAGGGAAATCCCTACATGGAGTGTGTGCCTTGATATGGTTTTCATTCCTTCCACTAGGATCCATTTCTAAACAATGGAATAAACTTGATCAGTTTATGAATCAATATTCATTATTCCATACTTGTAAAACACTTAACATAAATTGAACTATTTATGGATATAATCTATAATCATAAAGAAAATTGTTTCTTTGAGGAAGTATCTAATCATAAACCCTTCATAATGGTTTGTAAAGAAAATGAGAATTATCTTAAGCATATCCCCCAAGTGTGTCGTAACCAAGAGTACGGCAAGGCCCATTGTTGGGCACCAGTTCCTATTCGAGTCTAGCTCAAAGCGGTGTTTTTGGGTTTTACCCCTAGGCACATCTATGCCCGAGCCGCCTCTACCTGCTCGTATACAGACAGGGATGTATTTCTCAGAAATCTCACATAATCTCTAAAATACCAAAATTCTAGGAAGTTATTCTATAGTATTCCTCAAAGTCCATCTTAGGTATATGTGATCTAATCAGAGTTTATCTAAATCTAGCTTCAAAGGTTTGTACTAAACTTCATCTGATACCAACTTTAATGCCCCGACCCTAGTTATCCAGAGTCAATGCATTATTACATAACATTGGCATGATCACAAAAGATCAAGTCTTGAAAGGCAGATTAGTTTAGTAGCCTTGGAATAAATACATACATTCATAATGTTTAAATTACATCATAAAGTAAAAACTACAACAACATCTTATCTCCACACTCATATCCCCTTATACTATACCTGCAGGTCATTTGTAAAATACTTCTTCACATCCTGGGAAAAATAAAACATAGAAAGGGTTCAAATCAAATGCCCAGTAAGAATCACAATATAGCTGAAACTTTCATAAATAAGCATAAAAATTTAAGGCAATGTATAACTAAAACAAAATTATTTTAAACATAAACTCCACCATAATATGGTATAAGTAAAATGAAACAATTCCTTTTTCTTACTCACATGGATATTCTACTAGTCGAATAATCAAATGCAATATCAATAACCACTTTTGTATAGATGGAATGCATAATGACAGACTATCATAACCACGTAGCCAAGGCCTCGTGCCAAGAATAAAAATAAGATTTTGTAAAGGCCTCGTGCCAAGAAACACCGTTTGTCTCATGAAACCTACTAATGCATCGAGGAGCTATAGCGGGCTCCACCATTCACTTACTAAGTCCAATGCATTCCTCATAAGAATCGGTTTAAACATAACATGAATATTTATATTAAAACTAGCATACAAAATGTAAATACTTTCTCCATAAACCATGAATGGTATAAAAATAACACATCCACAGTCAAAAATATCACAAAACCTTCAATACAATATGGAAGTTTTGTATCATAATAAATCAACATCAAATAAGCTTAAAATCCATCAAAGGATTTTGAGATAGATGAAATCAAAACTATTTGAGAGTAATATCTCTTTTTTTGAAATCATTTAAAAGTAAAATAATTATAAAATAAAACATTTACTTTGAAAATATTCTTATAATCTTGTAAGGTAATCTTTGAAGATTTTACAATGGTGGAAAATAGCCGCACCCGCCGTGTAAGAAAAAAAAGACATTCTTACCATAATTTTTTCGAAAAGGTTAAAAAGGACCTTGTTTGGAAAATGACTTAATGATTACTTTATAAAAATCATATAAAAAGTCATAAAATGGTATAAATGAATTTAACCCATATTTTGTAAAATAGTATGAATGTTTTGAAATACATTTTTAAGAAACACAGATGTGGATGATAAAGAGGTCCTAGTAGATAATTGCGTATAAACAACCCCGGATAATGAAGATATTGTGAAATAAACACTTACCTTGAAATTTTCGTTAGTCGATGGTATGTTAACCTTCTGAATAAAAGTTAAAACATTGTTATTGAATTATACAAGAACCATATACATAATTATGATATCATATATGATCTTTTATCATTTCTTTTTTAATAATATCATAGTATTATCGCCGTTTCGGGTGTAAACTTACTCGTTTTCTTTAATATGTTTTATGACAGAAGTCATGTTTGTTGTGGATAGGTAATATATTATTCATATCCAGAATGATATCAAGTACTTAAACATTATTTTTAATAATCAAATAAAATTTATTCTTGAATGGATATGATGAAGAATGAATCTCATCACGTTCGTGGAGACGGTAATCCGTATGGAAGAACGGGCAACAATACCATTCTTTTTATATAAAAATAATATATAATTGAATGGTATATCATATATACAGAATAATTATCATGTTATATTTATTATTTACATGAATTACACATCATTATTATAAAAATCCATATAATAATGTATTGAATAACAATTACACCACGACGTGGAGACAGTAGGCCGTACGTACGCACGTATGGTGACATATCATTCAAAGGATGGATATAATACTAAATATGTTTATACCATATTTATAATAACAAAAAATAATATATAATATACTAGATTTATTATTTTATAATGGAAATAACAAATAAAGAAGAAGTGGAAGAGGAAATGAACTTGAAAGAGGGTGGTGAAAACATTACCTCTTCTTTGGGTTCTTCCTTTTGATTGGATCAAAAGGGATACATAGGATGGCTTTATGAAAAAAGGAAGGCCTCTAGAATTATTTTAGGATAGTTGAGAGGGTATTTGGGTAGATTTTGTACGAACTAAAAGGCTTTTAAGGTATGAATAATTGGTTAGATGTGGTGTCCATTTATAAGGGGGAGGAGGGGCTGTTTAGGAAAAACATAAAGTATTAATTTATAATAAATTAATTTTCGGTTTCTAAAGGCTCAAAAGTTTCTTATTCAATGTATAAGGTGGGTATGGGTCAAAATAATTTCATCCAATTGATTTTAGATAGGGTTGGGTCACTATATTGACCATATCATTTATATTAAACTTTTAGTTAAATAGTTTCACATTTACCATGTCCCTTTGTATATTTACATTGTATACTTAATAAACATACAATAAACTTCCATGTGACCCCCAAGTGTTCCATTAATGATAAACCTATAAATATATAATTCTTTTGGACGAACCATATATTTTTAGTAATATAATATCAATTAATAACATAATATTAGTTTTAAAAACTTTTTTATGTCAATTTTGACACTATTGGGTATTTTGTTTTTGATAAATTCATAACAGAATTATTACTACTAATAAAATTCTTATAACCCATAATACTATTTCATAGTAACCTAGAAAGTTATTTGAATTCATATAATGTCTCAAATTACATTTATTTAGATATTTATAATATCAATTATTTTAATATTTCACTAATAAGGTAATTACTACATCACCATTGTGTCATATATAAATTACATTATATAATGTCTAAAAAATATAAATAAAATACCATTATGTAGGACATAATTTTATATTTATAATGAATATTTATAATAGAATTTATCTTAGGTATAATCTCATATTAAATACGTTTTAGTTATTAAAAATTGTTTTTAACTCTTTTAACTCTTCTTTGAATCAAATAATAATAAATGTCCAAATCTAATCCATGGGGATCAAAGAGGTTCATATTTTATTCCTAAGGTTGTTTTTGGTCTAATTATACTTAGCCAATAGAATAAGGACATGTGTTAGTATAATAAAAATATAATTTTTACCCTTAATTACCCTATTTACTTTTAATCGTGGTAAATAAAAGTAAAAAGTTACTATTCACCAAAAATTATTTTTATCTTATTGAACCAAATTTTACTCCTTGATATAACATTTAATCGTGGTAAATAAAATTAAAAAATTACTATTCACCAAAAAGTATTTTTATCTTATTGAACCACATTTTACTCCTTGATATTAACTGTGTCTCGTAGATTTTCAAAATTCCACTCACAGAAGTGGTATAATTATGTTTTATGTGAATTTGCAAATTCTCATAGAAGATGGGTAAAAGACGGTGAAAAGTTTAATAAAATTTTTATCTGTATAAATTTTCTTATAAACTGACTCTGATGAATTAAATTGAACCTATATAGGTATTACATATCTATTTTGAAATAAAATAAATTTAAATAAAATAAATATTTATTTAAATAAAAAGTCGGTTTTAACTAATAACTTAGTGTTTTTCACTATTCATCAAAAATTGAATGTTTTCAGAAAATTCAGAAAATTCACCCTATGCTAATTTGGTTATTTTGAATCCAATAATGAAGTCCATTTTAAAAGATGCAATTTATAAAATTTCAAAAAGTGGTTATTAATATTCATAACTGCTAGTTTGATTGGTCACACTGTGTTAAAATCTTGAAATTGCGTACAATGGAAGCTATTGCATTATTCAAATGGAAACGTACCATGGAAGTTTGGGGTGTTACAGCTAGGCACTCTGGATATAGACTTTGTAACTAACTTTATCTCTAGAGGGCCTTTAGGCCATAAAAAATGCGTGAGTAATCTATTGGAGGGATAAGACAAGTCTTTTCAGATTATGTGTCTTGCATTTCTATATTTTGTTGTAATTGTATCCCTAAGTAACTATAAGATATAGATTTATTTATTTAAATATATTTATAACATTATAATTATAATAAATATATTTTTTATAATTTTATAATTTTTTACATATATATATTTATAATAATAACTTTAAGTAAATATATTTACAAATATTTGTATATAATTATAATAATTGTATCTATTTTATATTAATAATTATTTAATGATATATATTTAGTTATAATTGTAATTATAAATAAATATATTTATAAAGTATTCATATATAATTAAAAATATATAACAATAAATATAATAAATATATATATTATTTAAATATATTTAATGAAATTTTATAAGTATTTATGAGAATAGATTCTTGTTTATAACATGAATGAATCATATACCCACTAATGTATATTGATAATAGAAAACAAGTCATCACATATGGACAAAATGAATAAAAATAATAATGATGTAATGTATAAATGAATATTAATTCATGATGAATCAATAACATATGCATGTCAATTATACTCAAACATCAATATATTTATTGACTAATTCCATAGAAAAACACACACACACATATTGTTGCATTGGGTACAATTATATTAAACACACACACACACAACCTACATCAAAAACCTAGGTCGAAAAGGTAAACCATAGTTCCACCTAAGGGATAGTCCACCCATCAAGCCTTATTTATCCAGTACAAGGACCTAAGGTCGTGTGGACCTGAAACCCATTACACGGAACAAAGGCCCAAAAACTATCACGAATTCCTAGTGCAGTGTCATGCCAATATAATTCCTACATCACCATCTACCTGTGTCACCACTTTCTTGGGAAATATGTTGCCACATAGATTTCAACCTAGGTCTGATGTTGGATTACAGAGAGCCTTTACCACTCTGGAAAGCATCCAACGGATATATATAATTATACTTATAATTATAATTATAAATATTTTAAAATTATACATATATAATTATAAATATATAATTATAAATATAATAAATATATTTATTATTTAATAAAATTTATTATAATCTTATGTTTATTAAAAAATATATTTATAGTCTTATAAATACTTTTTTTAAAACATTATATATATATATTTGAAATATTAAAAAAATATTAATTATAAACATGTGTTTTTATTTAATGTGTATAAATAATCATTATATTTTAATTAAATAAAATAATTTTATATTAACTAATAATATTTTTTATTAGAAACTTTTATCAGTGTAAATAAATATATATTTTATCAATGCTAAAAAAAGAATTGATAAATTGTACACCTTTATCAGCGGTTTGTTGAATTTATATAGGATAGATTTGACAGTGCATTAAAATAACTCTGACAAGGACACCCCTTTTATCAGTGTGTTTTTCTTAGTGCTGATAATGGGTGGGGCGGCCCTTACACCAATCTGCGGTAGTGTCGATTAAAATCGAATGATATCACATGAATTATTTAAGCTCAAAAATTAAAGCAAAAATTACCTCGACAGATTTGAAGATATGTTCAACAATCAGTCGTTGCATATGATAATTACTCCATGAAAAAAAGATATATCCTTCTAGATCATCCGAACATGCTTAGAAAGCCAGTGGGAAAGTAATTAATCAAATTTCATGTGCAATGATGGAGATTAAATGAAGCCTTGATGACCTGATGATCACTTCTACATTGATCCTTCTATCCAAGAAGGAGAACTCAATTTAGTAACTTGGATCAAGATATTCTCTCTCTAGGATACATGATATGATAGAGATTCTCCTAACATTTTAATATGAATAGTCCCTCCCATGAGAGCATCCTTCTACTTAAATAGATAAGTGCAGTATGCCTAAAAATGGCTACTCATCCCTCGAATATTCAGTACACACTAAAAAAATTGTAAATGATGTTTTATGAAAAACTAATAGTGTTAGAAATGATATTTATATTTTTATCACTCACTTGAAGCATATTGAATATATTTATTGATTAAAAAAGTGAAATTGACTTGATTAGTCATTCATGTAATTAGTAAACGAACTTTGAATATTGAAATAATATTCATTCATTAAATATTTTCCAATATATTCACTTAATATCATCTGGATAAATTTAATAAAAAAATTTAATACCAATTGTTTATACTTGAATAATATACATTTATTTATTTTACAGAGATCAAATATCCTTAGACCTCTCTTTGACCCCGTAGTGGGGTTCATCATGTCCTATAATTCTATTCATCTAAATAGGCCATACATTTCAATACAGAAAGAGTATGATCCTATAATCCTTTATCATGATGGAAATGAATACTATTGATATGCCAACAGTGGAGTCTGCAACCCATAAAGGCCTCTAAAGAGATAAGTAAAAGTCATATTTATGAATAACATTACCATGAACACAAACCATGTAATACAATCTCTTCATCTCATGATATTTCATAAAGTAGTATACACACTTCATGATATCATTATTTCTAGATTTATTATTCATTGAAATAATGGTATGGACATATGTTCTTTTAGTATCGACATGGATTTATCTAAGGTAAAAAAATCAAAATCAACTTGACTCGATATATCTCTTCCTATTTTAAGTGTTAAATTATATTGTGATTATTCAATCAATGTCACACAACCAATGACACACCCAATTCAAGAAAAAACACTATCAAAGGAATTCAATCGTTTTCATATTGAATTTAATTACACTAAAAAACTGTATACACATATCATAATGTCAAGATTGGATACCATTACATGTGTTCACTGATAGGAATAACCACTGACACTAGAAACATGTTTTGTTTATATTAACGGGTGATCCCTTATGATTTCAATTACTCAAGATCACCATGTGAGAACATTATAAGAAGAAGTGTAAATGATTTTGATCCCCCATAACCTAATAGTTTGGGATCATTTGTTTCTATAAAACATGACATATCTTTCCAAAGATCATACGTTTAAGATTAATGTAATAGTATCTCTAAGTTATCATTATAGAATGATAACTATTACAACCTTTTGATATGAAAAATAATCTATAAACACTACCCTATAAAAAGTGGATACCTAAATATAGAAACTATTACAAGATGTGAACATCATGTATAACTCACTGTATACATGATATGGTAATTGAAATGTACAATTCATGTTGGGCACGGGGCACCCACTACAGTACCAAAAAAGGTGATCCATCAAAAATTAATATAATTGAATATTATCCTATACCAACCAATGTGACCGAGATCTATACTTTTCTTGGTCTTTATGGATATTTTTCATTATTTGTGTATAAATTATCCTAACTATCTAGTCCAAACCCTAAAATGTATAAACATTATTTTGGACACATGAATGTGGGGGAAATTCAAAGAAATGAAAAGAATGCTTGCCAGTTTAAATGTTCCCACACTATCCTATATTCGAGAATGATTTTTATTATATAGTGGTTCATTGAAAAGGGAATGGGATTCATCCTCATGTAAAATGATATTATTATAGTTTATGAATCATGATAATTAAAGGTTCATGATAAAATTAACCTAACTCATGATTTAGAGTTGGATATGATATTATATTCATTAAATATATGGATGCATTATCTTTATAGAGAGAGGTGTGACATTTAAATCAATCATAAATATTTAATGTTAATATTCACTCAAAATGAGTTAAATATGTGATAGAGAATATGTTTGGTGTTTATCAAGGATTATTACTTCATTATACATTACAACCTTAGGAAAGTGAACAACATGGGTAATGCTTTCAGTGGAAATGATCATTATTACATATCTATGATGAGGGTTATAAAATAATAAATATTTTTTGATTTTAAAAGGAATATTATGGAAATATTTATGGAAGGGGAGAAATATTATCTTACACGAATGAGAATTCAACCATTGATCCATGTAAATATTAAAGAGGTGTAATATGAAGATGTAGAGTTTTAAAATAATGAAAGAATTGTTTTATGTTCAACATTAATTTGGAAGGAATGGTAAGGTTCAACAACTATTTATTTTTCATGACCATAGAAGATTTATATAAGGATTAATTGGAAGAAGCTCATTGTTCAACATTCTTAATTCATCTTGGAATTATGAAGATGTACAAAGATATAAAACAGTATTTTTAGTGAGAAAACATAATGTATGATTTTACAGAGTATGTATCTAGATGCATGGTATTTCATCAATATAATGCTAAGAGACCAATATCTCAGGGGATTTTACAACCATTCCCTGAAACAGAATTGAAATGTGAAAACATAAAAGTAGATTTTATCATCTGACTCCGAAAAACATCTATAGTACATAATAGTACTTCTATTTTAGTTGATCACCTAATGATGTAAGAACAATTAATTTATATTATATAATTTTTATCATTTAATCATATCTCCAAAATATATATTAAGTATGTGTTAAGGTTTCATGGATTATAATGTTCTATTGTATTTGATCAGGATTTGATGTTTACCTAGATGTCTCGGAGAAGTCTTCAACAACCCATGGATTTAGAGTTGTTTTAATAATATTTATAATCCTCAAACATATTGTCCTTCTAATAGAACCATTAAAACACTAAAGGGTATACTTATGTATTATTTTATGGATTTAAAATTTGGTCAGGATCAACACCATCATCTCGATGATTTCTCTTACCATAATCACTTTTAATAATGATTCAAACCTCTCATACATAAATATTACATCTCAATAGATAATTATTAATTACATTAAATAAATATTCATTCCATAATTGATTATTTCTAGTGTCATTGGAATCTTTGTAACTTAAAAAATTAGTTCATAGGTGAACTACATCCCCCCCCCTCTATGTTCTTCATATCTGGATCCATTCTTAGAGTTATCATACATGAAACCATTTTTCATAACCCATGGAAGGAAACATAAAAAATCTGAGATCAAATCATCATTAATGGTAAACAAGGGAGATTTAAATGATCACATAAAAATAATATGTACCAAAGGGTATGATAATATGAACTTAACATTTGAAAATCATACCCTACATATCATATATCTTAAACCTGAGTCATGGAATAAATCATGGAAATTCATAATACATGAATCATAATGGAATAAAAGTATTTAATACATGATATAATAACATTGGAATAAGACATAAATAAGGGCAATACATATACAATTATAACGTGGTGAATAATTTTAAATAGAAATTGGATTACACATTTTGTTAAGGACATGAATCCAGGCCCCCATATAATCTTATGGACATAAAAGTATTTCCATGAATAAGATTTTTACAATTAAATCATGTTTATACAAAACATATCACTACCCAATTCATTGGAGAGAGATATGGGTCCCAACAATCCTTGAAGATAATGTAACCACCATCCTTGGTTATAGGGTGACAATCATCAATGGTTATCACATAACCAATGACCTTGGTTATGACATATCCACCATACCTGGTTTTAATGCAACCATCATCACATAATAAAAATCATACATATATGATCCATAATTTCATAAAACATTCATCATATCATAAACCATGAAAAATAATGGGTTTTAAAAAAATTCATCATTTCATCATATACAAATCGATCGAAACAGAATGTGTTTTATAGACATCTTATCCTCATGATCATAAAGAGTAGAGGGAATTAATAACAATGGTATTAATGGTTCATATCCCTAGTAAATGTTTTTTAACATAAATGGATGTTATCTTATATGAAAAATGATTTTTAAATATCACATGGAACATTTCTTATGTAAAAACATTTTTTTAATAAAAGTTAAAAACGAATTTTGAATACAATTTTATTTGAGAATAACCTCTGAAACCAATAATAAAATCCTTAAAATGTTGAGTGGACATGATGGTGGGACATTCTGTTCATGCTGAATGTGTTAAGAAAATATTATGTTCATAATTTTGGTAAATTCAAAAAAGGACATATTTGGAAAATTACATGAAGATTCCTTTTATTTTTTTTAAAACATGTATAATGAAGAAATACGGGTTTCAATAGAATAGGGAAATAATATCTATTTTCATTAACAATGTAATTTGGAAATATTGAGTACATAAATAGAGGAAAGTTATGGTAAATAAAAGTATTCTCAAGATATAGCTACAGGAAAAGAAAATTAAATATGTTCTATAGAAATATATCATAATATTTTGTCATCAAAATCATAATCATAAACAATCATGATAAACAATGAAATTGTAATATCAAAACCTTACAACTTGGACACCTTTTTAATGTTAAGTACCATTAAAGGATAACATAAAATGAAAATATAAATACATTTAATTGAATATTATTCATGATATTAAATGTAAAAATGGTATTACATAAACCTAATAGAATAATATAGGTGCATATCATAAGCAATGTCTCAAAGAAATTGATATATAAATCTATTACCTTATGTCCTGAAATCCTTCGTAAACATTAGAAAAGACTGAATAATAAATATAGTTTTATTATACATATATTATAGAACCATACTAATATGTATGATTGAATATATAATTTACTAATGAATTTTTATTACATTTTTATTAATAAATCTTTATTAAAATCGCATTTCCGTTAATAACTACTTCATTTTTCCTGTGTGGTTTCGGTTTGATGTCTTCTGTCTATTCATTTTGAACATGTTTATATAATATAAAAAATTATAAACATGATATAAATATCATATATATAATTATATATTTCTTTATAGTAGTCCATTAATGTTATATACATGTAATGAATTACACAGTTCATTAAGACGGTGGGACGTAATTAAACATGAATAATTTATCAACCTTCTAGGAGTTTGAAAAAATAAATTGTTAATAATATATTAACATTAAATAATAATTTTAGTTCATATATATCACAAATTTACATCATTTTTACCCCTATAACCATCCAAAAAATTTTTAGTGATAATGAATCACATCGCACTGTGAGGAGGTAGTTCTCCATACATACGATCGACATTATCATATCCCCCACAGAATGGAAAGTAAGAAGAGAAATGTGATATAAAAATTTCATAAGTATAATTATATTACAAGTATCATATATATTCATTTAATCTATCCTTATTAATATCCAAATATAATATAAATAAAAACACATATCATCAGTTTGTGGTGCGGTAGTCCGCCATTCACACGAGCGACGATACTGTTTTCCAAAGGGTTGGGAGGTCTGAAGTTAAAAGAAGTATTATAATTTTTAGGTATAAAAATATAATAAATATCATATATAAACATTAAATCTATCATTATATACAACCTTGAGTGGTTTTTATGGAAAATGGATAAATAGGTGGATGAGGAAATATAACAAAATGCAAGGTTAATAATTTTATATCTTCTTCAGAGTATCTGTTTATGTTTATACATAAATAATTTTTTGGAAGGTTTTTAATAATCCCAATGAATATATGTTGTGTATTGGGAATTAAAGATGGTATTTGGGTAGTTATATTTTAATCCTAAAGGTTTTATATTTGTGAAGAGGGCAAGATAGGGGTGACCATTTATAATCGGGGGAGAGGACTCACATGGAATCTTTGAATAAATAATGTGTAACCATGTTTTTTACAAGAAAAAATGAAAAAAATGGAATAATAAAGAATATTATAGGTTATAGGGTATAAATAGTTCCAAAAATTGGTTTTAGATATGTTTATAGGGCATTTATCCCCTTATCTTTTTAGTTTAATCCCAGATACACCCTTTTCAATCATAACCACAATAATTGTTTTTTACTAATTTTAATAATAATTTTGATGAATAATTATGTTGAACTTATTATATAATATTAATTATATTTATTAATAATATTATATCCATTTTTCTACATTTAATTCAAAAAAAATTCATGATTTAATTTAAAATTAAACATGTAGATGGTATGAAAAATCTATTTTCCAAAGTGAAAATTTTCAAAAAGAATAAAATATTTTATATCAAAATTAATTATAAAATTGATTATAATGAAATATAATGGATTTATTATAATATAATTGAGATAATATTACTTTTTATACCATTTTAAAATAATATATAACATTATAAATTCATTAAATGGAATGTCAGTTTTCAATAAAAACCTATATATATTACTATTCACTGAGAAATTAATATTTGTAGAAGAATACCAAAAATTAATCCAATGATAATTTTGAAATTATAATACCATAAATTTTTTTTATTTTTTAAAATAAATTTTCTATCAATTTCAAAATTAATTTTATTATTTATTCAAAATATAAATACTAATCCTTTTTCTGATTTTTTTTGTCAAAACATATAAAGTTTTTACAAAAAGTTATTTATTTAATTATATAAAACCTTTAAACTTAATGTTTAAATTTTTGTTATTACTATTAATACCAAAATTATTAATGTTTAGGAAATATTGTTTATGTTTAAATAATGATATTAATTATTTATTGTGGTTTGTTAAACATGGGGTTGTATGTTGTAACATCCCGAACCTAGATGAAATTGAACGACGCCTCAAGAATTATTGCACACATGGCCTAAATCATATCTTCTTGAATTACAGAGGATTACAACTGGCAATGAGTACCTAGTATGTGTCCATGTGGATAATATACCCTAATTTCCGAAGTGTAACACATTGAAATAATACTAATAGGAAATAGTCGAAGAAGTAAATCAATCAGTTAATAGATAAACAACAAGAATAGATAAATAATTCTAAAAGTAATCTCACATACAAATTTACAATGATAAATATTATTTCCCTACAAATAATCCAAAATAGGTATACATGGAATTAGTTCAATACACATATCAATGGTCCCAAAAAACAAAAAGTGGAATCTTTCGATAACATCACAATCTTGAGTTCAATCCTGTGCTCCACTAGTCTTTAGCATTGGACAATGTTAAGAATCATGTTGTTGGTGATTTTCCTGATCCCTACCTACATCCAAATAGTCTGTCTGAGTACCCAACATTGTCCCAAACAGGGTGTGAGATAAAATCCATTTAGGTCATCGCCTAAAGGTCTATAAAAAATCCAAACATAGAAATAATTGAAAAATAATAGTTTAATATGTATCATAGTTAAAAAATAAATAAATACAAATATCCCATGGAATATACACTAACAAAATAATCGATACGGTATAACCCAACAAGGCTCCCGGCCAAACATGGGTCGAGATCCTGTAACAAGGATATAGTAAAATTAACAAAAGTAAACACCATGGCCTCACTATATACATTTCATATCATATCACCCTCAACTTCACCATATAATCTATAAATCAAATCAACCACAAACACTCCATATAACCGGAAGTTTCATAAAAACCACGACCTTATTTTCTAACTTGTATATCAAAATCAATGGTGGTTGAGCTATATAATAAGAAATTTTGTAATATGAAGGGCCAAATCCAAGGTATAGAAACCCTAGATATCCTCATAAAGTCCAAAGATAATCTCAATGGAATCTTGTGAAAGACATTATCAAAGTTCAAGGATCATGTCAACTGAGCATGTCTAATGTGAGTCTAGTAAGCCAGACCCAAGGGGTAAAAATTCCCTTGGAATCCCACAAAATCTAAATCAAATGAGCATATAGGTCAAATATATCCACTACAATAAATCAAGACCCTTGGGTGAAAATTCCATGACATCAATATGGAATCAATATCCATGGTTTATCAACCAAAAAATACACTACCATTACAATTCACATCACATTCCATTCCACATATCACGTGAATTCAATTATATGAGTATACACACTCATATATTAATTCACATTAAAATACAATAAATGGGTTTTCCCACTCATATCACAAATCTAAACAACCATTTAATCAAATAATTAAAATGCGATGGAATCAATAAATTTCATAATTGTTATTTAAATTTAATTCATTTTAGGTTTCCTCTAATTGGGAAATCTCAAAATCACACCCCTTTGGTTGTTCAACAACAAAATAATCAATGGCGCACCCCATGTGCATCATTAGTTGGGGAAAAACCTCTAACATCTTTTTGGGGAAATAAAGGGCATCCCTAAAATGTTCCATTTCATTTAATTCATGTAATGAATTTAAATTCTGGACCATGTTTGAAATTATGGAAGGTGGACCAACGGTAACAAGCTTTTTAAATAACTAAAAAATAAGGAAAATTATTAACCACATACCGTACATCGGTAGTAGAATTATCATCCATTATCAGCTTCTGATTCAACTTATATTGAGAGAAAAATTGAGAATTGATTAGGTACCAATAAATATGGCATATTTTCTTGATCCTAATTAACTCCATCGATCCGAAGTTAAATTATGAATAAAAAAAGGGATTGAGTACTCACTGTCATGGATCCAATTAGATGAACAACTCTCGATTATGAATCTGGACGAAGAAGAGGGATAAAATCATAGAATTTGGCTCAAAATGGAGATCTCCAATGGCTTCTATCCAACATAGGTGGAATGTGATAAAGAATATATGTTTTAACAATATGTGATTTAAAATTGTAATTTCCCCAAAATTTCATAGGTCATACTTTTTGGCCGCATGGTTAGACAAACAATGCACCGTTCATTCATACTCTACTATGATAAAAGAGTACCCACATGGTCATTAGGCAATATTTGACTAGCTGTTCACAAACAATTTATTTCATTTCTTTAAAAAATTATAGTTTCCTCATACAGGACTGTCCCTCCATCTGCATTGTTTAACAACCCGTGCAAGCTCCTCTTTCTCTCGGTCTCGGCCTTTCATGGTTAGTCAGACCATGTGGTTTATCTTGCACGGTTTCTACTAACCATGAAACCTATCCTTATATTCAAAAATGATATGCTCTAAGCAAAAAACATGGCCCATAAACTACCAATATCCACATGACCTCAAAGGGTATGCACATTAGTCCTTAATTAATCATTTAAACTAAAGTTAAAAATATACTTACCTCATAAAAAATTACAATCTTATAATCTCCCACCATAATGAAATTAATTCATGAATTTCCTGCTCAATGGAAGTTAAGATTCATCTGAGAATATCATTGGACATTGAGTACATACATTGGCCTACTACTCCCAAGTCTTGTCCTGTATATGGACATGTTTTCATAACACCCATACTAGAGGAACTAGCTTACTTGGAGAACCTTCATGCTCAAGTCAAGGATACAAATTAGATGCTCATAAAATGATAAATCTACCTATTACACCACCACCTTAGGATGAAAATTGTTAAATGGGTATGAATGAAATTGGCTCAGCTAGGATATGAGGAAGAAATCATGCATGCCCTGATACCTCTCAGTTAAGATCAACTGAAATGCTACTGACCGGAATCTATATAGGATCTTGAATGACGCAACATATAATGGAAAAATATACCATGCCTCTTAATCTATATGTGTCCCAAAATTAGTGAGATTTGTAAAAGACACAATCCCAGACCTCCAACTCGAGAGGTAATCTACAGTGATTGACATAAGATTTCCATCAAGACCATGTAGTAGCCATCTGCTTCTTGGACAAAAGGACCTTCTCAGATGTCTCATGTATGAGACATGGTCCCAAAAAAGCTGCCTCACCTTACTCAAAATAGAATAATGATATTGGGATGACCTAAAATTTGAATCCTCATAAAGTTCCATATGTATCATCTACTTATAGATATCATTTTATGTGGACTCAACCAGGGGTATACGCCACCCCCAAGAGTCCCCAGAATCAAAGAAACATGCTCACATCATGTAATCAAGCACTTTTTTTGATTCTTTGACTAGATATTAGACTGAGGGTGGTATTCCATACTCAAATGCACCTATGTACTCAATACCCTCTAAAAATTCTTCTAAAAATGGGAGATAAACCATGCATCCCTATCTTTAATGATAGTACGATGTACCCCATGAATTCGTCTTATTTCATAGTTATACAACCTCTCAATCTCATCTATCATTAAGGATTCCTTAATAGCACAGAAATCTAAAACCATTGTGATCCAGTCAACAACAACCCACATGACATTGCTACCTTGAGGCAACATTAGTTATCCTGTCATGTAATCTATCACGATGTCATCCCATTTCAACATAAAAATATGTAAATGCTGTAAAAATACATTTATTTTCTAATGTTCTGCCTTCACCCTCTAAAATGTGGAACAACATGTAACAAAACTAGCCAGCTCTCACTTGATACTCAACCAACAATATTGAAGGTGCAAGTCATGATACTTCTTGGTTATGCCAGGATACACCACCCAAATTGAGTCATAAAACACATGCCAAAATTCCTTGTGTATGTCAATGGGAACCCAAAAAAGGTCCATGGTTATGTATAATCTCATTATCACCTATGGCTAAACTAGAATGTGGGTCTACTCCAACCACACTCTCCCATAGGACAAGTCCATCAAAATAAAATTTCTACCTCATTATTACTCTTTCAAGTAGGGTTTAGGTCACATCTTTTTATGAATGAAAGTATTTCACAAACTGTCCTTAAGCTTGAAGTACATCACGGAGAACAAAGAAAAATGGTTCCACTCACTAATGGATTGCTATAAAGCCTATATCTGAGTCCTCCTACCCAGTGCATCTGCCAATTCATTAAATTTACCATGAATATAAGAAATATCAATGTTAAAATATTATAGTTACTGAACCCATATTCATTGCCTTAGATTCAGATCATGCCATATAAATATTTACTTTATCATTGTATGGCCTTCAATATAAAAAAATGTTCCCCCAAAAAATAATGTCTCGATTTGTGCAAAGCATGAACAAATATAGCTAACTCAAGATCATGTGTTTGGTATTTCCTCTCATTTGGCCTCAATTATCGAGACCCATAATATACGAATCATTCTACCAACATCAAAACTACTACTATATCAATACATGATGAATCAAAACACATAGTGTATATTATACCCTACAATGGAAAAATTAGGACCAGTGTTGAAGTCAATCTCCCTTTCATCTCCTGAAATTTTCTCTCAAAGGTATTTTTCTATACTGAATTCACACCCTTCTTATTAATGCTCATGAGCGTCCCTTCTAATAATGAGAAGTCCTATTTGAAACACCTATAATATAAAGCTATCCCCATGAAAAAACATATGTCCATGATTTTCATGTGATTATCCCAAAAAACTACACCTCTCACCTAGTCTAAGTCAAATAATACTCCCGTATATGAGATTATATGATCTAGGAAATGAATATAGTCAATCCAGAAGTGGCACTTTATGAACATAACATATAACTGATGATCTATTTGTGTATCCCAAACGATATCAAGATGTTTGTCATGGTCATGTATACTGTGAGAATACACCATGATATCATCCATGAAAACCACTAAAAATGAATCCAAATAAGGATGGATGACTCAGTTAAGCGGGACCCTGATAACTCCTGGCGTGTTTGTGAGACTGAACAATATTACTAGACACTCTTATAGATCATAACTTCTATGAAATGTTGTATGAGTTATGTATCTAAATAAAACACACACATGGTGATATCCACATATCAAATAAAATTTCAAGAACACATGAGCTCATAAAATATTACAAAAAAGGTCATATATTCATGGAAAGGGATATTATTTATTAGCCATTAGTTGGTTCATTTTACGATACTACAAACATTTCCTAGTGTAATATCCACATTTTTTTCATAAATATTCATAGAAACACACAGAGAATTATTGGGTCAAATAAACCCCCTTGAATCCAAATCCTCTATCTACCTCTTGAGCTTCTACAAATCTGATGTAGCTATCCTAGAAGTAGGAATGGATATCAGTGCATTTCCTGACACTAGATCTATGTAGAACTCCACATCTCTCTTAGGAGGTAAACCAGAAACATTATCTAGGAAAATGACCCTGAAATGATCAACAACTAGTGAGAAATCTTCCTGATGTTTTTCTTGATCATATAGATACAAAATAGTAATCTATGCTATCATCCATCCCAGCCCACAAAGATTTGGTCTATCTTAGCTTTCCATGACATCACATTCACCCTTGTGAGCATAGATTGTGACCTCTAGTGATGTGAATGTCACCTTATAGTAATAATAGTCAATATAGGCTTCATAAGATATTAACTGTTCCATTTAGAGTATGAAATCAAACTCATTAATCTTGAGGTCAACACGATTTTAGATTAAGTTACACAAACCAATTTCAAGGGTGAACTAAATACACAGACATAATCATATGTTCTAATACATAATAGAGTGTTTCGCATCATAATGACCTCATAAAAGTAAAAAAAATTCCAAGGATTTCCACTACCAGTAATGATATGAAACTATGTGATTAAACTATGCCAAAAAAATAAGACACAAGAGTTAGGTATACTGATATTGTACCTCCCACCATAGATAGTCCAACATTGTATTCCTTTGGTGTAGGCTGTATGAAAATGTAATTGGCCTGAATTTAAGCCATGTGACAGAACCTCATAACCTAGAGTAAGACCTCTCCAGTACATTGGTATAAATGGTTGCTTGATACCACATCCATGACCAATACCACCTTGACCTCATCATCTGGTACTACTCTAGCTCCCTGCTTGATGTGGATCCATGAAACTAGTTCCCAAAACTAGTGCCGAAGATAACCACTGCCACTCACTGTTGATGGGAAAGTGCTACAGAAACATTTCATATGGCCCATAAATTTGAAAAATCAACACTCAACAGGGTCATGATTACATCGATTCCTCATGTATCCATGTATTCCAGACCGATCATAGAAAACTTCAATATCATCACCTACAGCATGGCTGGTACTCATATCATGGGAAGACTCAAAATTCTGATTCCTACCAGTATTACTTGAACTATTATCCAGAAAATCTATAATAATCTCCTCTATACAACCAATATTCATTAGGTTTCATTCGGTAATCAGTGTCTCATTTACCATCACAATAATAATCGTTAACCTGAATAAATTGACCTGATGTTTAACAGCAAGCTACAGACCACCCTTGAAGTGTCTCACCCTCGATATCTCATTAATAAGATATTTTGATGCATAAAATAGATGCTCTTTATTGTGTTACAGATACTCCAAAATTTTCATAGCACCCTGTTGTAGATTCATTAACTAACTAGCTCACTCTACACTGAGATTATCGGGGGAAAATTAGATGTAGATAATTTTTTGGAAATCAACCAAAAACATATCTCCTTGTCTTTCAGACTAGTTTAGAACACCTAAACAGATCTTTTTTCTCTTCAATACATGTATTTCATGATATTCACACTCCACATAAGAGGTGTGTCAT
The DNA here is from genome assembly GCA_963277665.1 of Viscum album. Taxonomy (NCBI): domain Eukaryota; kingdom Viridiplantae; phylum Streptophyta; class Magnoliopsida; order Santalales; family Viscaceae; genus Viscum; species Viscum album. The sequence continues at coordinate 965,815,687 of OY728155.1, forward strand.
GATGCTCAAATATTTATAGAATAGCCTCAACCCAAAGAAAAAAACCTATGGAATTCCATCCCCTAAAAATGTGAGAGGATGATGCTACTAGAAAACACATGTCAGGTCATCTATAAATGAGGTAGGTTGTGGATCTCCCTAAAAAGTATTTTTAAAGCACATAAAACTATTACAATACTATGCCTCAACATCAGTGTTTGATAAAATTGTTGGTGGAATAGCGGAAACTATAGGAGGATCCACCAGAATCCCATGAACCATAACCTCAGAAGAGTGGTCGTCACCACCCTCCTTGGATATGACTAGAGGTCTCCATGGTGGCATGTCTCTATAACTCTAAAAAAACACAACAAAAAATAACAAAATAAAGTGAATAACTATAATCATAAGGAATGTCAAAACCATCCAATAAACAAGTCGTGCAACATAACTTACTCATAAAGCTAGGATTTTATAATAACCACATTACCATGAATCATGAGTGACACTGCCTAAGGTCCACTCAAAATATGGGTTGAGGATAAGTGTCTATTTCATTTATGTCAATTTCTATTTGATTTAATTATAATTTTACATTATTTTTAAAGGTATGAACATAATGGTTCACTATTTTCGATCGATAGGGGCCCATACTCTTCATGAACCAAAATCTGAAATGCACCTAATCCACACCATAACACATTTTTGTCCATGCGACCCATGGTCCCTAACACAATGTGCCAAAATTTGAAACATAGGGTGTCTGATATAGCCTAAGAGTAAATAATATTTAATTTAGGGTAGGTTCTCTAATTACCAACCGTGTTTCTAAATACACTACTTATATCATCTATAAAATCGGTAGATATATATATCCTAACACCTATTATAATATCATGAAAACAAGAAATCGATCATATTGGAATGAAATAATACATGGTATGTGATTACTATAATGTTTCTAAAATGATGCATGAGTTGGAATACCCTTATCTCATCGGGTTAAAAAATTTGAATCATAAATCATATCTATAATCACATAACAATTCATGTGCATCATTTAATGGTAGTATCAAACCAAGTATAATAGTGAAAATAACAAAAATTATAATTTTGATTTGATTAAATTTGGGTTTTCCCTATATGAAGTTTAGCTACTCCTAGACATAACTCTTTACCAAATTCCATTACCATTCCAATCACCATAGTATTTTTTCATAATATTAAAGAAGAAAATAAATAACCTCTAATTACACATTGTAATGTCCCATACCAAAATTCCATTGAACGGTGCCTGGAGCCTGTTTGGCCACATGGCCTGAAGGGCATCTCCCCAAATTCAAGAGGCTTCAAACTAATAGTGATAGCCTTGGGTGTGTCCATGTGGAGAATATTTCCATATTAATATAGTGTAACATAGTATAATAAAAATAATATACAGTATTGGATGTAGTAAATAAATCATAAAATTGATAAATAGCCTGAATAGATATATAATTCCAGAAGCAATTTCATATACAAAGCGATGATGATACATGTCATGTATATAAAAATTTATCCAAAACTGGTATACATGGAATCAGTACATTGAAAGTATCAAAATACCAAAAAGACCAAAAATATTTATCTTCTGATAGCAGGAAAAGCCTCATCTCAGTCCCCTAATCCCCAACTCTTAATAATGGAAAAAAGTCAAGCATCGAACTACAGACACTTTCACCAATCCCTACATGCATCCAAATAGTTTTTCCAAGTACCTAACAACATCCCGAATAGGGTTTGAGGAACAATCCCAGTAGGTGATCAATCACAGTTCTATTATAAATCTTGGTTGTGAAATATAATTTAATGAAGAGTGTAATATGTTTCACAGTTAAGTAGAAAATAACTTTAATGTTCCCATTGAATATATAATACCAAAGAAAGTGCTACTATATTGACCACCATGTATCCTAAAAAACATGAGTTAAGATCATATAACAAGGCAATATTAAAATAAATTTAATTAAACACAACAACCTCACTATATACAATGCATATCATATCACCCATAGCCTCACAATATAATATGTAAATAAAATCAACCACAACCACACTGTTTAACCAGAATTGTAAGAACAACCACAAGTTTGATGTAAAACTTGAATATCAAAATCAACCATGACCAAGAATTATAATAAAAAATTTCAAACAACAATGTTCAAGATCCATATTATTGAAGACCAAATATTCCTCAATTTGTCCAAGGATAATCTCAATATAAATAGAGTGATGACACTGGTGGATTAAAAATATCATATCAACAGATCATGTACAACACGAGTCCTATAAACCAGATCAAAGGGTAGAAATTCCATTTTCATCCTACATAATCAGGATCCTAGGAGCATACAAGTATTAGGTATTTACTACCATAAATCCAAACCCACATGTAAAACCAAAATATCTCCTAAATGGAATCATGATACAAGGTTTACAATCCATGGAATCCAATACCATCTCAATTCACATCTAATTCTATTAATCATCCCACAAGCATTCAATTCCATCAGTACACCCACTCAAATAAAACTTCAAATTTAAAAACAATCAATTAGTTTATCCTCTTAGATCACTAATCCAAACAACCATTTAACAAATGCATCAAATTTAATAAAAGTAAAATCATCTCATAACAATTATTTAAATTCACTTCATTTTGGGTTTCTTCTAACTAGGAATTCTCAAGATCACAGCCCTTTGGTGGTTCAATAAATGAAATATCAAAGACACTGCCCATGGGTGAACTTGGTTGGAAAAAACCCTCTAAAAAATCATTGGGAGACTAAATAGAATCCCAACCATGTTCCATTTCATTTAAATAAACTATTAAATTCAAATTTATGGTCGTTATAGAATGTTTGGAAGGAGAGAAAATGACAACTATCTCTATAAACCACCAAAACACTCATGAAAAGTATATACCACATACCATATGTTGTTAGTAGATTGTGTTTCTAGTATCAACTATTGATTCGACTCAGATCGAGAGAAAAATGAAGAACATATGAAGAGAATAGAAAAATGGTATATTAATTTTCACATAAATAACTCTATATGTATGACGTTATATGAAGAATGACACAAAATTAATTGAGAACTCGTTGGCCCCGATCCAATGAGATGAATGCATGTTGAGTCTGATTCTGGATGAAGAGGAGAGATCAAAGCCTCGAATATGGTTCAAAATGGATCTATCCAATAGATGTTGTCTAATATAAGAGGAATCTGAAATATAAATTAGGTTTTAACAATAATTGTGTAAATGATGTTAATTTCCCCAATATTTCATGATTTCTTGGTCTTCCAAACCATGTGCCAACAGTGCGCCCTCTGATGTGCTAAGGGGGAACCCACATTGTCACTACGCACGGTTTGACTAATTATGCTCAAACCATGCACTACAACTCTTCTAAAAATTGATGCTCCCCACATAGGTGTGATCATCCATATATATGGTTTTAAAATTATTGTGTGATCCCTTTTCCCTCTGTCCATGGCTCACATTATTAGTCAGACCATGCAGCATACCCCGTACAGTTTCTACTAACTGTACGACCTATCCTAATTGTTTATAAAGCCATTCTATAGGATCAGAAAAAGCCTCAGACACTCATGATAATCCATGACCTCAAAAGGTATTCACATTATTCAACAATTACGTATTTAAATAGAAAAAAAGATCCATACCTCATACAAAAACAATGGTCTTACAAGTGTAACACAAGTAATTGATGAAATTAAATATGTTGAAAAAATGTATTTAATAAAAATAAGGTTATTATACTATACCCCTATAAAGCAAATTTATACATTTTAATTTCATCAATTAAATATAAGTAACTAAGGATAATTATACCTCATTAAATCCTTAGATTCCCACATTGATTTATAAAGCTGAAGGGTTTTCAACAAAACATTAACCAAGTGGGTGATTATTTTTTAATATAACATTCTCTATACAATAAAAAATATTCACTATTTTTTACCCAAATAAAGATCACTACCTAGAAATGTGACCTATGATTTCATTACTAGTGATGGATCAATTATGTACTTTCACATGAGAAATACTAGGAACACATCATGAAGCTGAGAGAGGTTTAGTGGATGCGTGAGGAGACATGTTACGATCCCGATACGATCTAGAATTTCAAAGGGGGAGATATATCTATGGATTATTGTTCTATTATTTCCAAATATCATTATCTTTTTTTTCATGTTGAAAAATTTAGAAACACCATGTCACTAAATTCAAATTACAGATCCTGTCATCGATTGTCAGCCTAAATTTGCTACCGACTTTGTGATACCCTTATGTGTTGCAGAATGGATCTAACATTATCTATCATTTATTTGGCCATATATAGTCCTCATATCATTCATTATACATTTTCATCCAAGTATGTTGGTGTTATACACTTCTTCCCATTAAATTCTTCATAAGGATCCATCTAAGTGCCTGAGTAAGTGTCATTGTTGTATAAAAACACAACTAGAGGAATTTTTTGATCCCATCCACCTTTAAAATCCATAGAACAATATCTTAGAATATCCTCTACGGTTTGAATTAATATATTATACTGAACATATATATGATGATTATACACAGTGCCAAAATTTGTCTCTATTTCCAAGTCCCACTATGAACTTCACTAGAACATCATGGTAAACCTTGGATTCCAATAAAATATAATAGAATGTTATAATACATGAAACCTTGTGAATAATTTAATTTATATAAAAGAAATATAATCCATTGATAGATATTATGTGATAGAGATAGATTGTACTGAATTTATAAAGAGATTGACAATAATCCATATAACATTATTCTATTTAGATGTTTTGGGGAGTCTGATGAAAACACAATTATGTTATTTTCCCATATCAATTATTTTATGGATAATGGTTGTCGATTCACCTTAAAATTTTATCTGTCTACCTTAAATTACCATCTTACCAAGAATGAATAAATATAATTTTAAATACTTCTCTTCATATTGTTCCCCCATAAATATTCGTTCACATAAGTCACTCGTTGGTGTTGTACCCTTGTCACCCTTCAGTTGTGTGTAAAATCCCTCTGGTCTTATCGAAGGATACAAGTTATCAGATAGATTGTGGGTTATCATTTTTAATAAAATATATAAATATTGTTCCTAAAACATTATGAAATTTCAATAACTGATAATTAACATAATATCAAATAGAAGATAAAATCTAAAGGATACAAATACATTTTAAAATTTTCTGACAAAATGTAAAGGCATTCCAGCTCAAATATTTTTTACAAATGAATAATATACAAAACCAAAGGGTTGTATAGTCATAAATGTCTCCCAAAATATCCTTAGTATTAATAAAACCATATGACATAAAACATAAAAAGGGTGTGTATGGCATTGAACTTACGATTTATCTTAAACTCATAAACCCATGCTGGAATTCATAACTATTATGTTAACCATAAATGGATACATATATTCTTAAAAAATACAATTGAACTATTATTACATAAAAAACAAGTCCCTTAAAAGCAAGGATTAATTATTAAAAAATAGAATATCAAATGTGATATCAATTTTCCAGAATCTATGTAAAGGGAAATTATCAATGCTCAAAATCAGAAAAAATTTCAATAATATTTTCATAGGTCTCATTTATATAAAATCAAACATGAAATTACCAACTAAGGAATAGAGGATATATGTTCCCTAATTATCATGATTCACTCCATCCATTTGGATTTCATAATGTTTTACTTTTTTTCTTTATCTATAGAGGTTTTTGTGGATTATCATCTCATTATCACTTGGATTGGGGAATTTATTTCCATTATTAACAATCTCCTCATGTTTGATACATAGGAGTGTGGGTGGTGAATTATGTGTACCATTCTATCTATTCTCATCATTAGATAACATATTACGATAAAATTTTAAATCATATATTCAATGACCCTCTTTCCCACACTTAAAATATTTAGTAGTCCCATTAAGAAAATTTCCTCCTTGTTTTCATCTACACTTCAAGCATGAAGAAAATACAATCTTTTAATATCCATGGTTTTTTGATTTTTTTTGAATTAATTTTTTTTTCATAACAAAAATATGAGATAGATGGGTAACTACATTATCTACATTGACCATGATAGAATAATGAATGATTTCATCATATCTACTAAAGCCCATTTTGGATAACACCCTATGAGGAATTTTTTATGCCACTTATGAATTAATCAACCTTAATTTTAGGTTGGATGATAATAATAGGAGTGTACCTTCCAAGTATTTTAAAAATTTAATCATTGGTATAAATAGATTCATCATACATTTTCATTAACTCAAGGAATTCAATCTCTATTATCATATATAAAATATTTATAAATTACGTATTTAAAAATAATCTCTTAAACTCATCCAACTCAATGGATTAATTTCATCTTGTTTTTTTATATTCTTCATAAGCGTGCACCTTAGATATTCTTTTCCTTCCAATTGATAAAAAAACAAAATTAAATTTTGTTGTTCCAAACACGAGATAATAGAAAATATATTTTCAATGGTACTGATCTATTTCTCAACAAATAGAGAGTTAGTGGAATAAATAAAAGAGGGTGGGAATTAACTCATGAGAGACTCCATAATTGTTTTCCCTAGTTTATCTTTTTTTGGAATTCCATATGATTTATAAATTAAAAAATATGTGTGATGGTAGTAGTAAAATTTTTCATTCATTCTTTCATAACATTTGGTTTCTCAGGAGGAAAATCATTATATTGTCGATTGTATTCAATATTATCACGGTTACTTTGGGGTTAAAACATGTACTAAAAATAAGAATCAAAGTGTAATAAACCCTAATCATAATCAAGAGAAATAATTTATAGGATGTTTAAGTCATTAATAATTCTTTTTAGAATTTAACACCATATTTTTAGCATTATAAATTTATGGTCATCTTATACTAAAATCCTTCCATACTGTTCAGAAATAGTTTTTGAATTTCCAAAGCATATACCCTAGGAGTGAAAACTAGGTCCACAAAAATAATCATTTTTGTGTACTATGTAATTATTGAGTCAATATTGACACACCGTTTATGAAGTTATGTACATCTATTCCAAAACCACATACACTTGTAATATTTATATAGGGATATAATTTCATTGAAACCACTCTCTATATTGTTTAAAAGTATTCCAGGACATTTCCCTATACTTAAAAGTTTCCTTATACTTATCCATAGACATATCCATTTTGGTATAAATAATGTTTTTAATAATTATTTCAAAAGGATAACTAAGAATTTGTCTTATATAAAATATAAAGACCCAAAATTCACAAACATAAATTTTACATCTTGATATATAAATATTCATTACATAACACAACAATCGATTACATAATCTATTGTGTCTAGTGCCATTGGAAATATGGAAACCTAAATAACTGGATCAAAGGTGAACTATATCTTCTCCCATAACATTATTAATATCTATAACCCATATTTGAATTATCAAACGGAATAACTTTATTCATAAAATATGGAAGAAAACATAATAAAGGGATATCTCAGATGCTCATTATTGGTGAAAACGGATATACAATTGATCACATAAGAATAACATGAGAATAACTGTATTTTAACATGATTTTAACAGAAAACCCATGCCTTTCATATCATAGATCATAAAATTGAGTCATTAAATATATCGTGGTAGTTCATAAGAAACAAATCATAAAGTAATCAATTTATATAATCCATTATAGTATATCCTTTTCATACGAAATTTATTTTTGGAATACACATAAATCTATAACATTGTGAACATGTATAAAGAAAAAATGGTTAACTCATTTCATAAAGGACAATAAATTGGGCCCTCAAATAATCATATGGACATGAAATTAAGCCCACACATAAACTTATAATCATAAAATTAGGTTCATGACAAATATATCATTACCTAATTCATTGGCGGGATATATAAGCCCCACCCATCCTTGGTTATAATGTGACCACCATCCTTGGATATAACATGATAACGTAACTGTCATCATTTTTTATAATGTAACCACCATACTTGGTAATAAAATAACGACCATCATTGGTTATAGATAAACTATATTCACATTATGAAACCATATATGTGTGTATTTAATGATAAAGACATTATTCATATTAAAAAAATTAAAATAATTGGATTTTATAAACATTTCATTATTTATTCCAAAAAAAACCCATCGAAATATAATGAGTTTAATGGAAATAATATCATCATATCATAAAAAATATATATAAAATAACAATGGTATTATTGGATCATGTCCCAATTAAATATTATTTAACATTAATGGATGTCATATTAGATGGAAATTATTTTTAATGGTTAGTTGGAACATTTTCTGAGGAAATTAAAATTTTCACATTGAAAAGCGTCTGTTTAAACCAAAAAGTACATAAGACATTTTGAAAATAGTTTTTATTTAAAATAAACTTTTAACCATATAAATTAATCATTATATCATTTAGTGGTCATAACAACAAGAAATGTTTTTTTTAATACTTGTTAAAACAAATATTCCTTTCATAGTTTTAGTAAAATCCAAGTGAGCATTGGTTGGAAAATGACAAGAATATTCCTTTTAAAACATTTGTAAAAAATTAAATCAAGTGGAAAAATTAATTCAAAATTTCATATGTTAACATTAAGATATTTTTGATACCATTTTTAAAAACATTTTTAGAAAACATGGATATGGAAGTGAAAGGGATTTCAAATGAATAGTGAAATAAAGTCGATTTTTATGGAAAATATTATTTTAGAATATTGACTACCTAAAGAGGGGAAAATGTAGTCAAAAAAATGTATTCTCAAGAAATAATTATAGGAGTAGAAACTCAATTATATTATTGATAAATATATTCTAATATTTCATCACCCAAGGCATAGTAAAAAACAATCTGGATAAACAATGAGATTATAGAATCAAACACTTACCACTTTGTTAAATTTTTATTCATAAATCCCATTAAATAATAACATCAAATGAAACATTATATATTATTAATTAAATTATATTCATGATATAACAAGTCAATTTGAAATTGTATACACCTAATAAAATAATATAGGTTCATAACCTAACATCTGTAATAAAGGAGGAAAATTGATAATAAATCACATACATTAAGTTTCTAAAACATTTATGCACATTAAAAATTACTTCATATTAAATATAGGTTTATTTTTAATATATTATAGAACCATAATAATATTTATTATAAATAATATGACATAATTATATTTTTTATTACCTATTTATTAGAAATTCTATGTGAACGTTTAGTTTTTTACAATAACTGCTTCATTGTTCATGTATGTTTCTATTTTTATCTTTTGTACATCCATTTTGATAAATATTCAGTAATATAAATAATTTGAACCATTATATAAATATTATTTATATTATTTATATTTTTATTATGATTATTCCATAAATTTTATAGACAGAATATAAATTACATCGTTCATGGATATGATAGGTCGTACATATGCAATAAATTTGTTTCTATTTTCTTCACAGATAAAATGAAAGAAAGTTAAATAATAAATTTCCTTTTCAGAAAATTTTTTATGTCATATATATAACGTATATACATCAAATTTATAATTATTACCATCTATGAAAGGTTTTAATGAAAACTAATCACATCTCTTTTCATGGTGGTAGTACATCGCACACAAAAAATGACCTTATCATGTCCCCCACGTAATAGAATGTATGAAGGAATATAATATATAATAATTAAATAATTATAATAATATAAAAATTTTAATATATATATATATATATTAATTTTATCTATCCTTATCAATATCTAAGTAAAATAGAAATAAAAAAACATCACATCGGTTCGTGATGTTGTAGTCCACCTTATAAAGGAGTGACAATACAGTTTCTGAAGGGTTGGGTAGTGATAACTTATATATCATATTATAATTATATGGGTATAATAATATCATAAATAGAATACATAAACAATAAATCTATATTTATATTCATCTATGGGAGGCGGTGATGGAAAACCAATAACATCGGGTCGTGAGATGGTAGTTCATAGTACACACGATCGACAGTTTCATTTCCCAATTGATGGAAGTGGAGATAAATATAAATTATTACATTAAAATAATATCGTATTCTCATATGGAAGAAATTTTTTTTTCTAATATCATAATTTTTTAATAAAAGTTTGAGGAGGTGGAGGAAGATATAAAACAAAACCTAAGGTTATTAATTTTACATCTTGTTGGGAAAACCTCTTTAGGATTATACCTAAAGAATTATTAGGGAGTTTTAATAATAAAAAAAGACTACATGAAGTTTATATACATTTATTTATGGTATTTGGGTTGTTATTTTCTGATCTAAATGGTTTGGTATGTGTGAAGAGGAGATAATAATGAGTATCCTTTTATAATTTGGGGAGAGTTCACACATGGAATGTTTGAAAAGAATATTGTGTACCCAATATTTTCAACTGAAAAATATAAACAATATGGGTAATTATAAAACCTATGATATTATAAGGTATATATATGTCTATAAAATTGGAATTGTAAGAGTTTCTAGGTCATTTCACCCCTAAATGTTTTTGTTTAACCCCTGATAAACCTGTTTTAACCCATACAATGATTATCAATATTCACTGCCTTTACTATTCCATCTAAAAAAATATCAGACTTTATAATATAATATTAATTATTATGATTCCATAAATTGAATAAATATTTATAAATTACATTTACGTAACTGTAAATTTTAATTTAAAATTAAACTAGTTGATGCGATAAAAATCTATTTTCCAATGAGAAAATTGTCAAAAGAATTAATTGATTTTATATCAAAATTAAAAATGAAATTGATTCCACTAAAATATACCAGATTAATTATAATATAATTGAGATAATTTTAATGCTTAAACCATTTAAAAATAAAATATAACCTTATAAATTTTATAAATGTAAAATCAGTTTTCAAAAAAAAAATAGATATTTTTTTATTTATCGAGAAATTAATCTTTTTATAAGAATTCAAAAAATTAACCCGTTTATAATTTTTTTATTGGTTACAAAAATGAAGAATACTTTTTCAAATTAATTTTTTAAATGTTTTAAATTTACTTTTTAAAAAAAAAATAAATACAAATTATTTTTCTAGAAAAAAGAATTTTTTGAAACTTATGAAGGCTATTCTAAAAATTATGTATTTTGTTATCAATATAGTGAAATTATATAAAACAATTATATTTATTTTTTAATATTTATTTATTCCTACAAATTATTTAATATTTGAGAACTAGTTAAAAATGGTAGTGTTTGAATACTAATATTACGGGTTTTTTAAGGTTCGTTGAAACTCAGTGGTACAAGTAATGTAAGGTATTGATGAAATTAAATTTATTCGAATAAAAAATTTTATTAAATACCTGATTTTTATACATTCACTAAATAATTAATATGTATTATTATAGATCCATTTATGTAATGAAGTATAAAAGTTGGAGAAATAAATTTATTGTGACTTGAGCGACCTGATTAACTGGTGGAGAAATTCAGTTCCATTTAGTTGAACATAATTGAAGAACATTCTCAAAAGAAAAATTATGATGATAATAATAGGTTAAATATAGAATTAAAATTTGGTGATAATTTATTACAATGAATTTATCTAAGGAATATTGTTAATAGATTCATGAATAATTGAATGTTAATCCCTAGGTATATGCACCACTTTGAGATTCTTTATTAAGTCAAGATGGTAGCTTATCTCTTGGTTCTTCCACTGATCCTCTCTCTAGATCACAATATATTCCATGTAAATCTATTGAGAAAGTATATTCTAGATACTATATTTGTACAAAACTCATTTTTCATTAAACTAGATCATGATATTTCAAATTAATAAGGACTAGTAGAAATCTTGGATTATAGAGGTTAATTGTTACTAAATTAGACTACTCACCTGGTTAAAGTTCACTAAAGGAATCAGAAATTCTACGAATATAGATGGGAAACTAAGGATGTGAAGAAATAGATATATTTTCATTTATTTTTTCAAAGTGATGTAATTTCAAAGGAAAATTCATTTTTATGGGGGAATGATGTAGCACCCCACGATTTTATTATATATTTATCTTAAAATAAATTTAATTTCTTTCATAACTTTTGATACACAAAATTTTGAGTCTAAATAAGCATTAATATAGTATACCATTATAACCTATCTGTTAAATTTATTAAAATTATCTAAAAAAGTATTTTTTAAAAATATGTATAATGTTTTTATATAAATAAAATATTGGAATCAATATGTACTGAATTTGTAGTGAAGTTTTTATATTCTTTAAAAATACATATATCCTCAAATTTGGTATTAATTATCTTGAGATCGTAATAGAATTAATTTCCTCTACTTTAGAATATTTATTTGAATAATTGAAATTAATTTTTTAAATCATCATGTAAAAATGATGATATAGTGAATAATTGAGAATTATCTAAAAATATTGGTTTTCCAATGAATACTAAAAAATACTATTTTTATTAAAAATAGGGTTTTTAAACCATTTACAAATAACCTTTTTTTTAAATGATGAAAAAATAATCATTAATTAAATTATATTATTAATAATATAATTTAGTTATTTGGAATCAATTTTATGATGAATGTTGAAATAAAATCTTTCTATATGTAATATAACTTTTTCATTGAAAACCATTTTTCATCGCATGTTTCACATTTATTTTAAATATAAATTCTACAAATTCTTTGAAATGAATTTAGTAAAATTTATTAATTATTTATAATGAGAATAATAAATTTTATTTACTATGTTCTTCATAATTTTGGTCCATAATGAATAGTATAAATACTAAATATTTATTGCTAGGTAATGGTTAATACAGGTTTACCGAGGGTTAAATAAATAGATGATGATAATTTTGACAATTAAACTAGTTTAGTCATATTTTATGCCCATACATTGATCTCATCTGATCCCACCTTTGAATATTTATCCATTTTGAATTTTTTACTTTTGAATTCTTTAATTATAATTTTTTTTAGAAATTTAATGATTGGTATGTCCCCAACATATAAAGCCCCCCTCTTTTCTTTTATTTACACCACATTTTTCTATTTAGCTCAACCATACCCTACCAAATTCTCTTATAAAATTGAAAAACCATGAATTACAGGTCCTTGTATTCTTAAAAGACCGTCCCATTGTTCCTTGAATAAAGAATCTAATGCTTCCTATTGAAGAAGCAGTAATCATATTACCCGACATATTTAAATTAATTTCATCATTTAGGTCCACCAAAACATTTATATTATTCATAAAATTAAAAATTTAGTGTCCAATGTATACTAAAATTTTATCACCGCATAAAATTAGTGAACTAGATACTATTTTTTATTTTTGTAGTCGTTTAATCCTCCTCTATATGGTTCTGCATCAGTTTTATAAACCTTCTTTAAAGTTGAAAATGAAAACTAATTGGAATAATTATATTTAATTTATTAGTAGTTCCTAGTATGAGTTGTGAAATTATATTTTGCGGTAGTTATTTTTTTTGGTTTTAGGTTTTCCTCTCTGAATTGAAAAGGGTTTAGGAGTGGTTTAAACTAAAACTATATTTTTGTTAAAAAAATTAAACATACACAAGCTATATACCACTCCCCCCCCCAAATTACCCAGTAGATGAAAAACACAAAAAATAACTACCCTTAACAACAACACCATCAAAAAAACTAAACCAATTCCTGAACCAAGTCCAGTAAAAATAAAATTGAATAATATACCAAATAATAATAAACAATTACATGATATCAATCAGTAATATACATTGATAAAGTCTACGATCATTAGAATATAAGAATCATAAAGTAAGATAGATCAAAAATAATATAATGACCTTATCAAAACACCAAAATCCACTACTTAAATAAAAAAAATAAGTTCATGTAAAATAAAAACACAATAACTTTAATATGATGTAAATTAATTAAAGCTTACATATAACCACATTCTATAATATTATGACATCTTTATATACTTCTACATAATCAAATAACCCGGCCATATATATAGAACCACACACTTAATTTCACCACATCACAACCTCAACATATCCATTGAACCCAACTTCTAAATTTCCACCAAACATCCTCATAAATCACTACAACATCATCACCAAACTAATTCCATCACACCACAAATCAAAAATCACTTGAAATCAATTACTATAATTATTTTACTATCATAATGATTCCATATAAAAATAAAACAATGAACTAATCCCCATAATCTAATTTAATAATCGTCCATTAATCTCTAAATGCATCAACCAAAATATAATATAATACATATTCTACCACAAAAACATTTTCATTATGGAACCAAAAAAATTCCCAATCCAATAAGCACAAAAAAATAACATGATAAACAATGGAGATAATCCAAAACATATACAACCCTGACTTCTAACATCCATATTATACAAGAAAACCAAAATATCCCTCCTAAATTGACCCTAAAAAAACCAGCGTTCATCAAAGTAATCATACACTACCCATCTCAACTGTAACATAATATTTAAGAAAAATATACAATTATTACACCATCTCATACCTCCCCAATCACCAAACACAACCCATATACCATAAAAAATCACTTTACTTGGGTAAAAACCACCCCATATTTCCAATTTTATCATATTATTCCCCTATATTGTGATATAACGACAATAGATACATGTATTAGTCTTATCCAAATATAGTAAATAAAACAAATTTTCTACAAAAACCCCCAATAACAGGTACCCACTATCCATCAACAATTCCACACCAACTTCTAACTTATGATAATTATTCTCTTATATTAACTCCACCAAAAAAGAAAAAAATTCATCAAATTATAAATTAATAATTTATAAGGATTAATTTAAAAAAATAACCCAAAAGATCCCATAAATGATGAGTATATAGGAATATATAGATGAAATCATATATAATCAAAAAACCATATTGATTTCATGTATTAGAAGAAAAATATATATATCCGCTACCAAAATCCAAAACATGGTTTCTCAATGACCATATCATTGTGTTAGTTATAAATGAGGTTAGTTACAAAACCAAACCACCAAATCGAAATTCAAGCTTCATTAGTACCCCAAGAAATAAGATCAACAATGTATCTATCTCAATATCCATCTCCACTCCCTTTTCGTAGAACATATATGAAAATTTCAATAAAAAATAAACAATTCAGAATATTCCAATTTCAAATTAAAATCAATACATGTTTGTTTACTTAATGATTTTCAAATTTTATGATTTACCATCTCAATCAAACAGTCCATGAATGCAATTTCAAATAAAAGACGTCAAATCTTCTTCTAATATAATATAACCACTGAATTTTATATAGAGACACGCTTAGATTACAATAAACTGTATATAAGTCCCCTTTTGCTGGATTTCTCGCCCTCATGACTCAATTCTGTTTTTCAATTCATGAAAATTCCACTGAGCATATTGAGGTAGGTATTAACTATATACTAGAGTATTTTATTCCATAGTCTCTAGTGACCTTCCAAATACCTCAGTTGGAAATCATCCTAAACCCACCCACACACGTGACAATGATGATCCTTCCCAAGGACCTAACCAAGTAGATCATCCAGGGAGATAGACAAGGATTTCATAGGATTGGGATCCCATTGTTCTTTTATTTCAACTAATAAATAAAATATCAGTCAAATTTAAATTAATAAATATTAAAAATGTAAAAACTAATAATCATTTTTGAGCCTATATAAGAGGGAATATATTACATAATTGAATATGTTTCAATGAACCATTACAATTAAAAAGGAATTCAGACACCAAATTCATTGGAAGGATCACGCAAATAAATTCCATCTTATTTAGTATGAACATCCAACCAAATTTCACTCTTGGATATTGGGTTCTCTAAATTCTATGTCTATATTAAAAATAAATAAATAAAAATTTTATATATAAAAATATAATATTATCATATACATATTTTAATAGATGAAAATATTACAATAGTCTTTTTTTGAAAAAAGATTTGAACTGGAAGTGTAGGGGATGATTTGTTTCACTTAACAAGAAACAATGTTTCTTGAAACTTCCTAAAATAATTAACATACAATTTAATAATAATTACTTCAATGCCATATAATTTTCATAAGAATATATATATATATAATGAGATTAGTATAATAATATATTCTTAAATACCATGTACTTATCATTAAAATAGATATCAATAAATATTTTCCACTACTATCAAGATACCCCTTCAGGGACATTATCATACTGATTCTTAGTGTTCAATCATGTATCATTGAATTCATTCCACAAATATCCTCTTAAAATAATTCCATTTATTACAAAAAAATTTCAACTTCACATTCATGTGGTTTGATCAATGATGGTAAATTGGAATAACATATATACAAAGAAATTAATTTTTAAAATATTAGAATTTAACTAAATAATTACATTTAATTGATAAAAGATGTATTAATACTACCTTAATATAAAAATAAAATAATTCATTATTCCAAGATTGAGGAATATACCTCCAATGAAAATATATAACTAGAAGGGTAACTAAATCATCCTCCAACAAGCCTAAAATATGGCCAAATATTCTCATAAAATCATCTGTGGGTTCTCCATAACAATCTAAAAGGAAAAAAAATATTTAATCCATTTAGATTCAACACATATAAATTCCTAATATTTTTATATGTGTAACATTGTTTCCATCATTTATTATAAAACCAATTATGTTAATTGAAATGTGAAATATGATAATTCACATTAAAATTTGTTCTTATGACTATAAACCTTTAATATTTTCATGAATAAATAAGAGTAACCACTTATTACCTCATTGTGGAGTCATCATGTTCTAAATTTGATAAATCAAGAGTCATTGTCCCAGATGATGATAAGAGGGAGATAGAGAGTGTGTTATATGATAACAAGATGGAGATGGAGGGTTTGATAGATACCTATGGGATATAGATGGAGGGCCTCATAGATTCTATAGGGTGGGAGCCCAAGGGATCACCTAGTAACACTGATGGAGTCTGTATAGTAGGGGAATATTTGACTAGGAGTCAACTATGCTCATTGAATAACCTATTCTTTGGCGTACCTAACATTTAAACACGTAAAAAATCATTAGAGCATATATTTCAAATGATTCATGCATGAAAATAAATATAGAAATGATATAAGATGCACAATTATGAAAAACATAATATGCATAGGTATGATAATGAATGACTACACATTAATACAATATAACATTTAACTTTTAAAAATTAGACATCTTGTGCATATTTTTTTAAAAATGATAACATATCCAATGTACTAAAAATTAATAACATTTTACCTTGGTATTGTGATAAGTAAATGGATGACTACACATATAATCATTTTATCCTTCAATCACATCATTATCCTTCCCCAGAATTATTTATTCAACATTTTCCACCCTTATAAAAATAAAATATTCTATATAATGATAAAAAAATCCAATTTTTGATTATTGATGGTATATAATGTTAGAGTTAAAATCTTCTACTTTATCACACATATCATTCAAGTCTATTTTTTAACATGAAAAACTACACTTCGACCATAATCCAAATAATATATCATATAACATATCATTTTTTACTTGTGATGAGAAGATATAAAGATCATGAACATCATGATCACAAACATCCATTAAGTGATGTATGTTCACCAAATTAAATTGCAAGGAGTATCTTTTAATACCCTTCATAAAATTGACCTACTTTAATTTGAATAAATCAGATGAGAAATGAATATGGTAATTTAATTCGGCAATACAAATCATCATTCCATAGTATCATGATTATAAAACTATCAACATACCTTATTTTATGTTTTCAATGCCTTTTCACAATTATCTATAGTTTTTTATCTATTCAGTTGGTAAGAATCAAAATTTCATGCCTCTTTTAGAGGAACTAGAGCTAAAAACAACAAATATTTTGACAAAACATTCTGAGTATTATTATTCATGATCTATGAAAATTAATATAAATTATTATATATACAAAATATATGTTTCATCCAATATCCATATTTATTGTATTATTTATGACCTTATATGATGTTAAAACCATTCTACAAGATATTTATTAAATGATTTTGGTACATATTTCTCATTTCATGTTTTCATTATCATGTATCTCTTTGTTTTTATCCAAATATCTTCAATAGTGAATATAAAATTTCTTTATTTAGTAACATATATATTTTCTTGTAATAGTTCAATTTTTTCTAGTGTAGTATTTGAGATCATCCCAATTGATCGGTAAATAATAGGGAAGTTTTACGATAACTTCTGTAGTTGAGATTGAGTTAATATCATCAACACATCTAACTATATTGAATCATTCCCCAATATCATCCAGGTATCTAGAAAAATGTGAGATACTTCTCCACAAAATATTCCTAGAAAATAAAGACATCATGTTGAGATTTATTTTTCTAATATTATTTCAAATGAATAAGGTATCTGTGGATTAAAATGAATAAAATGAATAAAACATAGTTATATATTTAATACATGGTCAAGAATGGTTTACATAGCATGAAAAATAAATAAATAAAGTACCACCTAATTGGATTCCTCCCTCGATAATGTATGTGACCTCCTAATTTAGTTTCCATGATGAAATACATAGTCAAATACATCATAAATGTAAATAAGATGGAGGAAATATAATCTCTATTGAAAATATGGATGTAAAAATATATCCTAAATTTACTCAATCTCATATTGTTGTAGAGATTTCTCATATATTTTTTGGATGAATGTTCATAATTTGTTTAAAACTACCATAACATTTTTTTTGTAAAAATATACCCAATAACAATTGTAGAAACTAATATAAAAGTATACGTGAATCGTGAATTTTCAATCCATGTATATTATGATTATTTAACTAAAAACTCGTTAATATGATACATGAATACCTATTAGATAATTTCAAATGTTTAAAAATTCAATATAATATATCTTTATCCATATTTATCTTTGAAAAAAAATTAGAGCATAATATCCATTCCCATATAGTAATAGATCATGAATTATATTAATTTTTGTTAGTCCTTTTGATCATTGTGATAGTCCATCGATTTTACATGCTCATTATGTAATGTGAAGATCAAATTTTCCCAAAACATATTCTCAATATAAATAACATCAAGATTATGTTGCATCAAATTAAATTCCTAATAAAAAATCAAGAAGAATATACTTTTTTTATTTTTGTTTTACAATTTTAACTAATTATTCACTTAAAACTTGTTTCCCACTATAATTTAAATGATGTAAGCTCCCTAATCCACATTCTTCATTTACAAGTTGTTCCATTATTTTATAACCAATCAAAAAATTCATTGGTGGACTACGATGAATAGACTAATTGAATTTTTACTTGTTCAACCAAAATCTATATGATATATAGATACATCTAAAATGAAATATAATGAAATAGTTTTTACTATAAGTTAGTCATTTGGGATCAAAATCAATTGTAAAAATAAGAAAAGGAAACCCATTGTAAGTTTTCAAATCAGAAAAGTTTCAAAGTACAGGGAAGTCACTAATGGTTTACATTAGAGAAGAATGCATATTGAACATTGTTATAGAGGATACATCATATTTCTCAGACCCATATACCCCTAACACCTATAATTATTCAATTACATGTTGAAAGTATATATCAGTATCAGTTCCAAGAGTTTTTTTTGGGAATAATCACCAAAATGATAAAATATTTCTGTTTCTTACACATACATAAAGGTATATTATAAGGGATCAAAACAACCATACAAATGATACCACTTATAATAAATGTCCCAAATGGGTGGAATCCATCAAAATTCAATCCCAATCACACATTCCTAAGATCATATGAGAAATATGGATGTAATGAATCAACTTTATTACATGATTTTTAATCTCTTGTATGTCTCATTAACCCATCAATGTTATTATCTATACAATTCCACTTCATGTGCTCAGAGTTTTCAAGGACATCAATAATCTCAGAAATTTATGTTTTAATGGTAATTAATGAAAAATATTTTCTGCTGTGTTCCATTAATTTTTTAGAGTATTAATAAATTGTTTTAGACTTCAAACCTTACCCATATACTTCCATCTAATATAAAAACATTTTTTACAGTTCTGTATACATGAATGCATTAACCAATAAAGCGTACAACAATGAGGAAGAACATACATTTTTTTATAATTTATACCGAGCTTATTAATGACATTATTAATATCATAAAAAGAATAAGGTATCTTATCATCAAGAAATACATAACACAACAATTCCATAATCATGGACGTCTCCATAGTTTAATTTCTTCATAGGCATTTGATATATTACAAATTCAGTAGAAAAGTAACATTCGAATATTCCTGACATCCTCTCTATACCTCTTAATTTCCATCATCAACTAAGTTAGGGAAAAAAATTCTATTTAGTGAATTTATCTCTTACATTATTCTCCACAACATCAAGAGGATGGTCCAATGACATGTTACAATATTGATCTGCTTGTCCTATAGATCCAAAAACATCATTTTCATGTTCCTATTTTTAGAACCTGCAACTAGTTGTACTGAAATGTTTGATGATGATAATGATGACATGACTTTATAAAATCATTATTTAAAAGGTTCTTTATATAATTTTCCATTTTTTATAGAGTTGGTATTTCATTATGTTGACTGACATCATCACTCAATGTTTCTATAATTTATGATTCTAAATTCCAAATCGAATACAAAAAATGAGCAATAAATTATTCTAATATATTGTTTTCATAAACACCATGTCTCTTCAATCATATTTTAAATATAAATTTTTTTCATAGACATATTATTGCCCCATAAAAAAATTTGAAACTAAAAGATACAAATACTCCTCAAGACCCTTAGCATACCATGTCGTGTTCTTCAGTAATGCAATAAAAAATTTATCCCTATACAAAAACGTTTCCACACTTCATTAAATAAAATTAAAACACATAAGATATATTATTTAATTTAATTAATAATTAATAATTTATTCTAAATAAAAAATATAAAAAAATCATTATTTAGATTAATTTTAATACATTTTAGTACGACATCATTTTTCATGAATTTTAATTCATATGTCTATAATGCATTACAGAATAACAAATTCTATATATTCTTGTTTAATGATTTGAAAATGAAAAATTCAAATGATTGTATAATGTAAGAATATTCTCAAATTATTCATTGTCTTTATAATCTACACACAAGTATAATTATAAAATCATGCGATTTATAGATAAAACCAGCCATAAAGTCTCATAAATTATTTGATAATATCATCAATTACTATAATAACCCATCATTATAGTTATTATCGGGGGAATTGAAATTGTAAAATAAATAAAAAACATATTGAAAGGAAAAAATATTAAATTAATATAGAGGTATTATGATAATTAACAGTGATTGGTGAGAAAGGGGGATGATGAAGTGGTGTGATAGAAAGGAATGAGGGCTGTGAAGGAAAAAATGGGACTAAAGGATAATGAAAAGTTAATGGAGAGGAATTTTGAGTGGGGGTGAGGGATTTATGGCATTCTAGTGACAGCTCAATGGTGAGGGATCATGGTAGAGATGGCTCGATGGAAGGGTATGGGGCCTTGGAGGGGGGAATGGGAACAAGGAATATTATGAGATTAAGAGGAAGGGAGAGAGTGACAATGGTGAGGGTTTGGGGGGTTGGTGGAATGTGCTATGAATTCATGGATTCATGGAAACAAGGGATATAAGGGTTGGTGGTGAGGGATCACTGGGAAAGGTTTGGATTTTTGTGGGGGATGGGGAATTTTTTTTTATAAAAAATTAGCGATGAAGTTCTAAAAACAACTGTTAAAACATTTAAATTATATTTAGAGGTCGATAAAAAAATTACTCTAAAACTTATAATTTAACTATATTTTTGGTGTTCTGTATTATGAGTATGTAAAACTTATCTTTCTTTATAGTCTCAATCAAATGATTACTGAAAGTATTGCACATGCGTACATGTGTAATACTGCCTCGACATAGTGATACAATTAATTTTCCATCACTATATTTTTGGTATGGTTATTATGATGAGTTTAATTTTTATATATGATATAATTGTTCTTCTCATATTATTATATCACATCTAAATTCTTACCCTCTAATCTATTGGAAAACTAGAATGCTTCTAATGCATGCATGCGGACTATCACCCCCATGAAGTGATGTGATTCATTTTTAATCCCAATTTACATGGATGGTAACACATATATATTTAATTAATATATATGATATAATAATTATTTTTTAAAGTTGTATTATTTTTTTCCTTTATCTCCTTCCATATGTTGAAAAGTGAAAATAATGTTCTTGCATACATATGGATCGTCATCTCCATGAACGGTGTAATTCATTTTTATCTATCTAACAATTATAGATGAATATTAATATATATATATATAATCAATATATATGATATTCATATCATGATTAAAATATTGGAGATGATTGGACCATTATAAATGTATATGGACAAGAACCCGTAGAGAAAAATACTCAAGAAAAGCGACACATTTAGTACCCATAAATAATGATTTCTATATGGAATTATTTTTACATTTTTCTTAAAATATTATTAGTCGATCAAATAGGATATTATAAGTATGTATATTTTTTTGGTATATAATTATAATAATATTAAATTTATTATATTGGAGGTTATAACAATTTCAAATTATGTAAAACACGGGGAAATAAATTTTCATTTAATTTTTTTATCATTGATATAATTTCCATATTCACCATTTTTTTATTTTATGTGGTTTATATAATGAATAAATTTAAGGAGAATTTTATTAAACATAATGGGAGGGAAACCAAAAATTCAAGTAGGCTTATAGTATTAGAGGCCAAGTGAATCTTCACTAACAACCATGACACACTCGAGGTAAAGGGAACCCATACTGGAGAAGGCGATATTGGGTAAATTCTAATTACCGTTGGATGTCATAAAATCAGCTACAATGTTACCTTAATGCCAGGTGTGATTCATAGTTTCATGATAGATGATGTAACTACATCTCCAACAATTATAATTAATAGACCAGTGGAAATATTACCTTCCTTGGATAGAATCATATATTACATTGATTCATCTTTAATTTTAGTAAGGAAAATGATAAAGGAAACAAAAATATATGACCTATTGAGTAAGGCATGTGGCTCAGCCTTAAGAGAGTCTCTATGAAAATATAAGATGATGAAGCCAATGAACACTATGAAATTGGAGTCTCGAACAACACCACATACTTTTTTTGATTTGAGAGCTATAGTATCCATCTATTTTTTTTCTTGAACCCATTTCTGAGTAGGTTCCATCGTACCCATATGCCAATCGGGACTCCCTCTACAAAGTAGGGGTTTTTATAATGATACTCATGTTCATCCTTAAAGAATTTTAATTCTCCCATTGATTAATGAGAGATCCCAAATACACTTCTATGAATATGGACCTACTTTTCATGGAAGTTCTTGATCTAGAGGTTCAATAAGCCCTTTCTCTGTTTCTGGTGGTTTAAATGCACCAACATCTGACAAAAAGAGAGTAGAATGTTCCATCTGTTTGGGTCCCTTAGACCCCATGCCATAGAACTAGGAATTAGATAACCTACTACTATTTATTTTTCGTTGGTTTATGCCATTTAGGTTAGCAAAGATACTCCACACATCATGTTATCAATCAATATAAAAAAATAAGTAGTCTGTTGTTTTATCATTGGGATTACTGCATAATAAACATTTAAACACTAAATATATTCCTTTTCACCTAATATATTTATTTTTTGGAATCACATGATTCCAAATACACCATGAGAGGAAATTAAATATGATTGGTATCTCCTTGAACAATACAATTTTCCCATTCCATCACATATTCCATTCTGGAAAAGTACTCAATACTCTATGGGTGATAAGAAACCTGATGAATTCCCTATGAAATCAAGATAGTCTAGATCATGATAGAGTTGAATATTTTTGAGAACATAATGCTTAATGTTATTTAGGGTAGGTTGAATGAAAGGCGGGTGAATGCAGGCTTGGGAAAAGGAGATGTTGAGGACAATAAAACATGAGAAACCAAGGTGACTTCCAACACAGTTATCATTCTAGTAGCTGATCCCCTCATATCCCATAATCCACTTGAAGTGACTATGAAGTTAAAAAATATTTCCTTGAAGTGACTGCTGACGGCTTGAAATGCTACATTTTGGATTTCATAAATAAGTACCATATTTTTTCACAATAAAGTTATCCCAATGATATTTCCCTTCTATGGCCTCCCAATCCAATTTTGATTGAAGGAAATGTCTGGTTCTAGCCAAAACATGAATCCCAAGACCCCTACCAAAACTGGTTTGGTTTTTTTGTCCCAAGAGGTCTAGTGGTAGAAGAAATCCATGTGAGAATAATATATAAAGGCATTTACGATTTTTTAAATGATGTGAATAAACTTTTTAGGGAATTTCAGAACAGAGAGAGCATGCATTGAGATAGAAATAAGAATACTTTTGACCAATGTTTTCCAACCTATAAAAGTCAAAAAAATAGATCTTCTAGTTATTTATATTAATTTTCGAGAATAAGATTTCAATGTGATGAATGTTGAGGGTAGCATGGGGTTATTGTGTTCCCATGTAATCCATAGGAACTGATTTCATCTTAACACTTATAAGTTCTTCAATAATTCTACCCCAAATATCTGAGTAAGAGTTAGAAATGTATACATTGATCCTCTCATAACTGATTCTTTTACCACTCTAATTAAAAAATTCCTTGATATATTTTAGGATAAACTTGATGGATATCCAATTTAAATTGATGAATATGATGATTACATCTGCAAAAAATGGCAATAAATTCCATGAATGTTTCTCTAAACTCTAAAAGGTAATAACATTCTCTCCTAAATATAGTTTTACATTAATTTACTAAAGGATTATTGAACCATAAGGAAGAGAACTAGAAAAATGAGATATCCCTATCTTAAAACTCACACTGATTTGGAGAAGACACTCCTATTACACTTGAAATTAACTACAAACCATGGTGACAGAAAACACTAGAATAATATGTTAGACACTCAATCAGAGAAACCCATACATGCCATCACCACAAAAATGAAAGTCCAATCAATCCTATCATAGTAATTATCCATATAATATTTTATAAAAATGTTATATCCATATGTTTTCTTATTAATTTCTATAATCATCTCTTAGTCAATAAATATAGCTTCCTAGGGGGGGTCATGCCTTTGATTAATCCATGTTGTTCCTATACAACCCAATAATGTTTTTTCCTAGAGAGTCTCCTATTGATCACACTATCCATGAACTTTTAGAAAACAGTACACAAAATAATTGGTCGTTAATTACTAATGGAATAGGGGTCCCTCACCTATGGTATGAGAATAAGTGATGTATCAAAGGCCAAACGAGGATTGTTACCTCCATGGAAGAAATTCAAAATGATTTTTATATGCTCAGACATAATAAGACTCCCAAAATAAATATAAAATTAGCATGGGAACCCATCCAGTCCTAGGGATAACACTTTGTTAAAGGAGACCATAACAACCCAAATACCCACATAGTAGGTAATATAGAAAACTCTTGGTTCATAACATCAAACACAATAGTCGGAATAACATCCCATAATATGGAAAGAACTTTTGGGTACCCATTTTACATCCTTAGATTTGAACCTATAAGAAGGCTTATGAAATGATCTTCAACCAGGCTTCACATTATATTAATTTCATTATAAAAGTAACCAACCTATATATGAATGTTGGGGGAAAGCACCTGTTTCATTTCATTGATACAAAAATGAAAAAAACAAATAATTCATGGCTCTTACTTTCATCTTGAGTGGCTTGGAATCCTCCTGAGAAATGTGTTCTTGTTCTGAAAGTATGCTAGAATGATGGTTCTTCTTGATAAAAATTTCATTGATAAAATTGGAATTCCAGCCTATTTCCAAAATCGAATCATCGTGTTTAATATCACTCTCTATTGTATCTACATCTTAAAATCCCATAGGTGAATTATTGAACCAAGATTGGAGTTCAACCTTGATCCTCCTAAGATTCTTATGAAATATAACTCAAAAAATATCATGTAGGGGATTGTTCTAAGAGAAATTAACATTATATTGGAAGTCAAGATCCATTTTCAATCATTGAGAGAAGAAGAACATGACAAGGGTTTCATCTCTAGGAAAATGTTAGATTGACAATAGAGAGTGGACCGAAAGTGCCCAGACTGGGTGAGTGAAACTCGTATTTGGATAAGAATAGATGGAATGAATTTTTTCTAATCAATGATCATGCCAACACACATATTATATTCTCCCTTCCGATTATTTAACTAGAAAAATTTGTCTTTGTTTAACACCAATACCTCTAGTCCATTCTGAGTTAAAAATGAAGAGAAGTTGTGCATATTAATCAATATATAAATACCTCGACCATTTTTTTAGATGGATCCATGATCACATTAAAGTCACCTCACATCTTCTAGGACATAGTTTTGAAATCAAATCTCTCATGGTCATTCCACTATAGATCTCTAACTGTCATGTATCATTTAGCATAAAAGAAGGAAAAAACATGATTCCATTATATATGTAACCTTCAATATAATATGTGGTCAGGATAATTACATAAGATCAATCTATAAACCATTTTTTGAAAAAATATATATATTATGGTTTGTGCATTCTCCATACATATAGTCACCCATACCCAACCTTTGAGTGAAAATAGAAAAATTTGAGGGATACTATTTGGGATAAAGTACCACAACAAGAGTGTTTTTGTTTCTAGATATTACACTATAATTGAATTAGGTCTTCACCCATATCCAAGGCCAGATGTGCTAAAAATAATTTAAGAGATCATTTAAACAGGGTACACCAAGTTTTTCCCCATGGAGTCGCACTAGTTCTAGGATGATGAGTTGTGAATGAGGAGGCTCACAAGGAGGGAGATCAGGTGCATATTTTGGTGGGAAAAGAGGGGGTGGATGGAAGAGAGAGGGAATCATAATTTAAAAAATGTGATAATTCATTTTAGCAGTTTTAGGTATATATTGGTGATAAAGACATGTTCTGAAAAACATAGTGGTTGAATGATTTATGATCAATGAACTGGGTAACTGAAAAGGAGTCAGACCGGTCTAAAAGTATATTTAAAGAACACCTAGAGGTGTATTTCCCACTAAGAGGGAGGGATGGAAGAGAATAAACCATAGGGACACCATTCATGATGTAAAGGAGGATTCTGTCGAGAGCCACCGACATAAGCATGGCTTCACTGGCCTACAAAGGTGAAACCATCCAGGGATTGAACAGAACCAGCACCCTGCACCGGTTAGATTGGGGTGAGAGTACAATATGTGAATGGGAATTAAAATGATATTCAGTGGAGGAGGCCTTTGAATACAGAAGAGAGTATGTAAGGATTCCATTAGAATGGATGGTCAGGGCAACAAAAGTGGAATCAGAGGAACAGTAAACTCCCAACAATGATGACCTCCCACCGCTGCATGAGGAAGAAATATATTGATGCTTTGTGAGATTATATCCCTACTATCTACACTCTGATAAGACCTGGTTCATTTATATGATGATATTTTTAGGAAAACACTTAATTTTCTATTGGTTATACAATGATGAAATGTTTCAATTCTTAGGAAAAATGTTTCATTTCTATGAGTTCTGATATATGATGAATGTTATACTATCATAATAAACCCATATGAATGGGTTATGATTATTTGATAGGAGGTATAAGAATTATTTATACCCCAATGAATTGTGAAATATGGATATATCATGAGATAATAAGTAATGGAATGAGGGGTGAACCTACTTCAGTATGGGACTATGTATTCTATGATAGTCTTGGGAGTGAACATTCTCTAAGGATTTGATGGAATAGTGAGTAAAACCAATACAGCATAATAGTCATTTTAGTTATCGTTAAATAAATAAATGATTTTCTATAATTATGTGTATTCCACAAACTTATGCCTTATATCTAATAATATGATCCCATTGTTACTGTCATTTGATACCATTATGATTGATTTCTTATGAACATCCAATCTGTATTCCATGAATCATGATTAGGATATTTAATATGTGTGTTACTATTTTCAAGTAATTATGAATATATTCTCACACCTTTATGTTCATGTTATGTTTAAGTGATCAATGATATCCCCTTTTTTACCCTTACTGAGCATCTGATCTCATCCATTGTTATGTTTCCTTTCCCAATGATATGAAGCAATATTTTGATATTGATATTTCACCTGAAGGGTGTTATTTATAAATAAATTAGTGGGTTATTATGTAGATCCTTTATGAAATTATTTTGTATGGATTAATGATTCCATGACACTAAACCTATAAGATAATAGTTTAGATCATAATGTTATGTAATGAATATTCATCTTTTAAAATGTAATATGTTTTTATTAAATGTACGAGTCAATATATATTAAATAAGTTTTAATAGCTGAAAATAAAATAAAATAATTAAGAATAAGATAATACTTATATTAAATAGTATTATTTTCTTATGGGCCTCCTTTGAAATGAGAAACTTGAACAACATTCTTATGAACTGAATCTCCCAAATGAGATATTGGAATAATTTAGAGGTAATTTTAGTAGTATAAGGTTAATGAAAAAAAATTCTTTTGTATGTCCAATAAATTTTAAGGGGATACCCCTTTTTTGAATTTTATGAGTCACATTATACTAAAAAATCATTCCTCAATGTATAAGAAGTGTAAATTTTAAATGAATGTTACTCATAGGGGTCAAAAGAATAGTATTCTTCAAAACATTTAACGATTTTAATCATATTTTTATAAATTTACAAATCATTCCATTAATTTTAATTCATATTATTATATATATAAACATAGAATTTAACTAAAATATCTCTTAAATGTGATGGAATTTAGAAAAAATATATTGTAAAAAAGTAAATTCCTTAAAGAATGAATGTAATTTTAACCAATTAATTATTATATTTTTATTTTTTGATAGTTATTTATTATATATTAGTTAAATTTAAAATATATTTTATGAAATTAATTAGTAAATTATTCATAATTGTTACATACTAAATATACTATCATTAATACTACTATTTTCAAAATTTATACCCAGTAACTTTATATCTAACGTATATATATATATACTGATAAATTTTCATACGGTCATATAATAGTCAATTTAACCTTTTAAATTAAAATATAAAACCTTAGAAAAATCTCTATAAATAATTCATCCTATTACTTTCTCAAAAATTCAACCATATTTCTAATTTTTTCATTTTTTTCTATACTTATACATAGCAATATACTCTTCATGGGAGCCTACAAGGAATAACATTTTAGGATTTAAATCCTTTTAATTGCTTGTGGTTTTAATCCTATTCAAATTTTATTAATAACATATTACTTATATTTTTTTAATTTTTGTTTATCTTTTTTTAATATTCAATCTTTATAAAATAAGGTAATTACTATTTTTCTGTTTAATATTTTAGTTATGCTATGTCATTCAACACTTGAGAATTTCTAATAGTAATTTCCTGCTCAAATTATGTATTGTTTCATTATCCTTATTACAACATTTCAAACTATAAATTTCATTGCATAGATGAAAACTAATGATGGTAATTTTTCTACAATATAATTTTTGTTTCCAAAATTATTCCCTCAAACTTATGGTTTTCATAGAATGGTTTACCCATATAGGTGGTTTTATTTTGTAGTTCATTATTTCTATAATCCATGACATCTCTTGATCGTTCGATTTAATAAATATTGGGTCCCAATATTAAATCCATTGATAATATTGCGTGTGATAGATTTGGAATAGGGTATTCTAAAGTTATCCAAAGAATAATTTTTTACTTTAGATAGGATATGTGGATGTGTTAATTGTTAAGCAACTATACCCAAAAGATCAAGATTTATAAAGGGGTCAATGTATCATGGGCTTAGTGTTCCCATTTTAAATCTCATAACGCTATTCTATATTGACATTTATGGAATAATTTTACCCCTATATCGAATATTAGATCTTTATTTAGATTATTATCATTACTAATCGATTGCATTCATGATTATTTATTATATCACTGAATTGTTTGATCACCCTAATTCATTTCATAAGTATGATATTCTAATGTTACCGCACCATCTCACTATTTCTATCTCTTCCCATATAGATCCTCATATGGAAACATTGGAAATCATGAGTTGAAACCATTCTTATATGAGAATTTAAATAGTTTCAGATGTTAATACCAACAACCATTAAAATTCATCATGTAAGAACAATACATATTTTCATAATCTTGAATGAAACATTTAGATTTACAATTATATTGACGATGATAATTAGTTTTATTTTTTTTGTTTCAATTCCATTTCCTATTTTAGTATTTTCTAGAACATTAATGTAATGAATTTTTTTAATTAGATACTGTTGAAAGTGGTACTCAATAAAATCTTGTCACTTTATTTATTTATATCTCTTTAACTTGATCAAGGGACAATTCATCAAGAAAACTAATTATTTGTACTAATTTTATAAGGATATTAGATATAATAAAAAATGAATTATTTTATTTATAGTTCTTGGGAATATTTTGATAAAATCAATGGCGATGTTCTCAAATTTCATTATATGAATGGGTAATGGATGCATCAACCTGTTATACTTATTTATTTTATCCCTTGACTTCTTAGTAGACCAGACAACATTATGTATACTTTAAAATCACATTGATCATTTTTTCTCACAAGAAAAGCTCATTGAGATACCTATACATAATTTTCATTACTGGGAGATTACATAATAAGGATCGATATGCATAATCCATATTCTCCTAGTTAATTTATGCTATAGAAGAGACACATGATTTGATTCCAAGTATTAACCCATTATCCTCATAAATATTGAACTATACAATATTTTTCATATTCTTCAGAAGCTCCATTTTATTTTTTTCATCCTTGATGTCTATATAGATTGATTGTTATGAAATAATTTTTCTGAGGTAGGATTACATCCGTTCCCCTATGATTTCCATATATATCCTTTACATATCCCTAAAGACTGTGTTTCTTCCAATACTCATCACATATATGGTAGAAAGATTATTTATACCTAGAGCATTAACCACTACTTTACCTAGTGCATGATTATAATTTACTGAGTAGTCATAATCTTTGATCAATTCTATCCATCTCTTTTGGCACATGGTTAACTGCATTTATTTAATATTTAATTTATGTTCATGAGATTTATATTGAAATTACGAATATATATATCCCAAAAAATTTCATATATGCAATACCTCAAAATAATGATTGAAAAAATAAAAACATATAAATTCTAATGACGTGTTAGGTAATTTTTCTAATAGACCATTATCTGATGGAATTTATAATGTATCACCATTTAATTTTTTCATAATGAGACAACCTGGTAATCTCTTTATTTTCACACTTTATATGAAATCCCTTATATATATTTTGGTAGTTTGAAAACTAGTATAGTGACCAACCATGAAAAAAATCCTAGAAGCTATCTTCATATTTTTTAATCTAGAGAGACATTAATCCCTCCATGGTTAAAATATATAGTGGATTTGAAATTCATTAATATTTATCATAAATAATTGATATTTTCAGAAAATATAAAGAAAAATATAGATCTGTGTTTTATTTATTTCTGGTGGTTATTCTTCAATAACCTCTATTTTATGGAATATATGTTACACAATTTTGTGTAATTACATTAACCAAGAATGATACATTTTTTTTTAAATTCTCACATGATAAATTTATGAATCAATTTATCCTTTCCCATGATCTTATAAAAAAATTTGTACATGTTATCCCTGTTATTTAATTCCCATTGAATATATCTGAATCTCATCAATAAATACTTCCACCCACTTGTCCATGTAATCTCTAAATACACTATACATAAATATATAATGATAGTTGGCGAATTGGTATGCCTTAATGTAATAACTATGGATTTATAGTTTACATATATTATAGAGAGGGTTTGATAATTTATTTTCTCTTTTTTCACTATTAGTAAAAGATATCACGATCAAATATCCACCTTTAAGAAGTATTATGTCCCAAATATTTTATCAAATAATTAATAAATATGGTTGAGGGAACTTGTTCATGTTCATGGCCTTGTTAATCTCATGTTAATGAATGAAAATATGCATTGACTATATATCATTCTTAATAATGATAATTGGTTCACCCCATGGTGAACCACACGACCGTACAAAACACTTATCACAATAATTTTCAATGTTTTTTAAAATATTCTAATTCATCTAGGAAAATTCTATAAGGACTCTTTAATATCGAAATAACAATTTTTATTACATCAATTAAAATATAAAAATAAATAAATGGTTTATGACTAAGAAAATATTATAACATCCCGATACATTAATATATTATATCCTTTAAATGAATTAAATGAGTTCAATAGCTTTCTCCACAAGCAATTACAAACAAAAATAAAATGATGTTATATTTCAATAAAATTTAAATATTTAATTTTGACCATTAAAACCTAGTCATTGTATTTTCAGTAATGAATAAGAGTATTCATTTTATAAAATATATGTATAAGTAAAATCATGTAAACTTTTAATTTAAATGAAAATCAATTAGTTTTTCTAAATGAATAATAAGATATTTTATTTATAAGCAATGTGTTTTTCTAAAAAATAACTTTTTTGTATATGAATTTTCCTTCCATGTAATTTATGATTAATTTTGGTGAAATATTTTTGATATTAATAATATTTTAGCACAAATTTTGTCAATAAATAGTATGAAATATGAATAATAGTATTTTATATTTCAAAATGTAATTTTCCAATAAAAGACTTTGTCATTATATTTTATCTTTATATTCAAAAATTGAAATTTAGGAATTTCAAATTTGAAATTAGAAAGATGAAAACCATTTTTTAATTTAGAATAAAAATATTATATTGAGATTTTTTTTATTTTTATAAAATAAATAGTTTTTTCTGTGACTAGATAAAACATAATAATTTTTTAATATTATTCTAACTTTTATGAAAATTTACTTATAATAGAATAACATGAATATTTTAAAAACCATTAAAATCATCTATTTAATTTATATGTATAATTAACCATTAAAAATACTATTTTTTAAAACCCATGCTTATTTTTTTAGAAATTTAAAAATATTTTATTCTAAAAAATATTTCTATTCATTTATAATAAATATTTATCTTCATCACTTATAGAAATTAAATATATAAAAATAGATTTTATATTTTATATCAACAAGATAATATTTTTTAATATTATAAATTTATAATTTTTTCAAAATATTATGATTAAGAAGATTAATTTTAATGACCATTATGATGGAAAAATGTTATTTTCAATGAAATATTTTTTTTAGTATTCTGTAATTTTTATCTAAAAAATTAATTTGTAATATTTTAAATTATGAATAAAATATTATTTTTAAACACATATATAATTTTATTAACACACATTTAATTGGTAATCAATGATAAATAATACTAGTATATCATAATAATTAAAACTCAATTTTTCAAAAAAAAACTATTTTTCTATAAATTAATTGTTTTAATTTAAAATGTGACTTTATAATATTTATAAATTGAGTTAAATTAAATTTATATTAAATAAATGTTTATAAACCCATATTTTTATAACAGGGTTAATTTTATTTTGTTATGAAATTATATATTAGATATTTAAAAACAAGTTACCATGTGAAACAAATATAAAAGTAAAAACATCTAAGAATAAATGACTTCTAATATGATTAAAACATATTTTGAAATACAAGGATTATTCTTGATCAAACCAATATCACCAAATAATCAATTATTTATAAATGTATTAATGTTTTTCCATTTAATATTGTAATGGTTACCTTGTAAATTAATGAGTGTTCCTAAAAGTACAATTTTATAAACTTATTAAAAGGTACACTTACACCCCTTCATGAAAAACTAATTCCATTAATATAATTCTAGAAATTATTAAATTTTATACTCATATAATAATCCATAAAGTTAATAATACCACTATCTCAATTATTTATCAAAATCCCTCTATTTATAAAGAGACTTTCAAGAGATATTTCAATGTACCAAAGTTAGTATTAACTAGTCCGTACAACTTATTCTTTATATTTTTATTCCAAACCTATATTAATGAACCAAATTTGAGAACTCTAATATAATTTTTATACTTATTTTTTTAACTATTTTTTATTCATTTATATCCACTTAGAAAATCAAAATAACATTAATTGTGTATGAAACAGACTACTACTTCAATGTAGTAATGTTTTCTCATATTTAATATTAATTTTATATAATTATAAAAACCATATAAAATATGATTCAACAAATTAAAAACCTCTAAAAAGAATAATTATGATTATTTTATAATGATATAATATACGTTCTTATCCATACTCACTCATTGAGACACAATGAGTTCAGGTTTGGGTCGAATTAAACACTTACATGAATTATGATATAAAACAATATTATAAATGAATATTGGAAAATAAATGCTAATATTATCATATCTTAATAATAAAAAAATAGTTTTTAGATCTTGAATAGTTATAGTAAGTATTTAAATTATTATTAAATTATCAGTTTCTATCTTTTAAATCACAAGAATAAGTTGTCACTGACCCAATATTCACACAATCATAAGAGAGTAATATTTTAGATATAAATTTCAAATGATAATACATTTTACATATTAATATATATATGAATAATTTTAATAATAACAAATATAATAATCTTAATTTTATTATTCAATATGTTAAGCACGTGACCAGTATAAAAATTGAAAACAGTAATGGGTTTGGATTTAATTTCCATTCGTTGAAAAATGTTTATTTTTTATAGAATTTTTAAATTTTAATGGTGTACTTAATGCCCCATTTTAATTTCTAAATTATAATTATATTATATTTAATTCTATTCAATGTTCTACTTCATGTTAAAATTCTCATGCGGTCTTGGTTATAATGTTCCAAAAATAGTAGGGGATTTAACCCCAAATTCCTCTCTATGTGACATGTTTGGTAGCATGAACACAATTTAATTTATGTCATGTAGATGATAACTATTTGATATATCATATAATTATTTTTAATTAAATCATGGTATTTTATCTTTAATTAAAATTCCTTTATTTCAAGAGGCATTGATTAAAATGTTACTAAAACTGTATGGGTTCTTTGTCTCAAACATTAATTTTTTGGGAAATGTTTTTTTTATGCACCATGTTTCACTTTTAATAGTTTAATCCTTAAACATATATGTATATTTATCACATTTTATATTCAAGAGAAATACTAATATAAATAAATTTATTTTTTTCAAATGGATTACACTCATTTATTACCCTTGTTATAATGATTTTTGGGAACAAGTTTTTCATTTTTATATTATGATCACCCTCTGGGATTTAAAAGTTTGGTACATCATACGAATTGATTAAATTATGTGGTTATATATATGTTTATATAAATTCAAATTTTTACTCCATAATAGTTATTTTTTAAATATTTATTATGTCAAGGTGTAAGTTGTTCATAATGGATATTTATTACTCAAGTCTCATTTCCTTGAGTTTTTTTACATCCTCATGAGATTCTGTTTTTACATACATGGGTTATCCCATGATAATATTTTATTTTATTTTATTTTATAATCCTATTTGGGAATACAGAATTTTAATATAATAATGTTTTTGATACTCTTTTTACAATGTGAGGATTATTCCACCACTATTGAAAAATGTCACCTTTCTCTCACATCTCCTTCTCTCTCTCGATTTTCATAGGGTTTCATCCTACCACTTCCGGTGTGAGATCAGTGGCATGTCAGAGTCCCATTTTCCATCTGGCCTTCAGACCATCCCATCTCCCCCATTTCCGCCACATCTATCTTTCTTCTTGCTCCACGATCTACTTGTCTTTTTCCATGGAAGATGGAATTTATTGGTGTTTGTATCTCAGATAGGATTAGATTTTTTTAATAAAAGTGGTCACTGTTGAATCCCATTACCACTTTATCCTTGATCTAACCACATGTTCCACTACACCTCTCTATGTCATATATGGAGCAATAGTAACATATTGATTTTGGGTTAAGTGGAATGGTAGTCACGAGTTTTCCAGGTGATCCATTTTAATCTCATTATTGTTTTTGATTTCTACATTTAGTATCACTCTAGGGTCATCATCCAGTTCCATTTGTCATTCTAATCCCTGCACCTACCTCAAGTCCCTATGCTCATCTCCAAGTCGGATTTAGAGCAGTGGTTACCCCACTTGTTTGAGAGGTGGGTTTTTGCAACCAAATGTGTTCCTCAAGTGGCCTCATCTATTTTTCTTCTTCTTTTAGGTTATGTTTTATCATCCAAATTTCAGTGGGAGGATATTAAAGGTTCCATTGGAAATAGTCATGGAAGCATTTTAGTTTTTTGGTATTTTTCCCCATGTTCTCGGTGATGTTCTGATTGAAGCTATTTCTGTTTTTCATGATGGTGCTAGCTTGATGACATTTTGTTTTGTTGAGGAAAGATTTATATATCATGTTTCCACTATATATGGTTCACCATGATATGGTTTTAGAGATTTTCTATGGCTTCGACGGACTCTGATAGTCACTGACAACTGGCATGGTGCTCGGACAATGGATACGATGATGGTGAGGTTGGAGATATCGATGGTTGTTCCTCATGATGGTCGTTTTAGTTGGTAAAAAAACTCAGTTTCTGTGGTTTATAACGATAATGTCTTTGGGGGGAAATATGGTTGAGTTGTAGACCCAATATGAAGTGAACTGTGGTTAAACTAGTGACAAATGTTATTTTTTCATGTTTTGAGTTTCATGATTTTGGGTGTTATCATTTTAATTTTTGAACTAATTTTCAAGGTTGGTGTTTTTGAATTGTGGTATATTTTGTATTTTCGTTTATATATTGGTATGTTGGGATCCCACTAATTCATAAAGTGATTTTTTCATAAAATAAAAAAAGGATTGTTATTTTCCTCAACAAAGTTATTTTTAATGAATGATATTTTTGATGATCTAAAAAAGGGGTTTTAATTTCTTTTTCATATTTTTTTCTTATTATATATTGTAACAAAATATAATAATTATAACATTAAATTTCCCTATAAATGAATATATTTTTAAAATGTAATGGGTTTAAATTATTTTTTACATCACATTTTAAAAAATCTTTTTTAAGTGTCCCCTAACACCGTCATTACATAAATGTTAAAAATGATTTTTAAAATATCTTTTATGTTCCATATCCATTTACATTTATAGTTTAAAAATTATATACCCAAATAGAATTGTTTAATTATTTATACTCTAATATATATTTATCCTCTGGGAGAATGAACTCATGGTACCGAATAATCTAATTCTAAATCTCTTCTTGGCTGTTATCATTCAAGAATTCATTTATAAGGATATTTTTCATCTATCTCAACAACCTTTTATGTTTACATTTTTACACTATAATTATGATTCTTTTCAATCATCCTCCCTATTATTATTTATGTATTATGATCATGTTATTCTTGAATTGAGATAATAGTATACCACTACTCTATACAGTTTTATATTGAGGGAATCCAACATAAAAATATATTAAATATATTTGTTCGGGAACAATAAAAAATTCATATATTTTTTATTCAGATACATATATTAATTATTATTTTTTGGAAATTTGATTTTTTATTGTTTAACCATCATCATTATTACTCTGGATGGGTTAAAATAATATTATCTCTATCATCATTATTTTTTTTCACTCAAAAAATACTTTGAGATGGCTATCCACATGGCCTTTGGAACGCTTCCCTATATGAAAAAGGCTACAGAATAGTACTGAGTGTATGAATAGGTTATAGTTGAGAGAATATACCCTCAGGTGATGATAAAAATTATGTTCATTATATATATATATAATAGACAAATAAAGGACCATAACAACAAAAGCATCAAATTCACATAGAGGAAGCCCAAAAAATAGCAACAGTATTTAGATAATCACCAATGAAATATACCATTTTTATAATTCTAAAAATATATAGAAGTTCATACAAAATAGAAGTAAATTGTTTCCCATGGCTGACCATATTAGTAAATATGTATAAAAACTCAAAATAAGGTCCAACCTGATGCCGAGAAATAACCTGGTCCATTTTAATCCATTGCATGAAAAAGGTACATCCCAATCATTATTTTCTGACTCCCGAGCCATTATCCTTACCTGATCTCAAATTAATAAAGTCTAAATGTGTTTCCAGGGGCCCATATTTGTTGTGTGCATGAAATCAGTAGGCCACCACAAATATGTTCATGTCTTACATCTGCAATTTTATAGCGTATTAATATGTAAATAAACAGTATCAACTGAAACATAGTAATGATAAATAAACCACTCCACTTGTTTTCAATAGCTATATGTGATAATTCTATTTTCATTGGTTCACCCCAATATATATCTGAATACATTACCCCAAATATATATGGAATACAGTACATGTCTATATATATATAGTTGCAGTGGAACGAACCCATTGATTAATGCCCAGGCATCCCCTGAAGTGTTTCATATCTAGAGATCCTTCAGCCACCTCCAAAAAATTTATAACTCACACCTCATTCCATTTTTCAAGTATCTAAAATTTGCGTGACATTCCCACCAAAATATCCCATGTACCTTGGACCTTATCTCATAATTCATAGGAAAAACATTGGCTCGACATCCTGAGGCATGGAGAGATCCATCCTAAAATATATAATAACCACAATCGACTAAACAACCCAACATACTGAATCTTGTTGATATCCATCCTTCCATGATCCTGCCCCATCATCCTCAAATATAATGATGAGCCTCATCCCACAACAGATGGTCTCATCACCATATCCCAATGTTCCATCACCATCCAATGGGGCATTCTATGGTGAGAACTTCCAATATAATTGATGGTCAACACCATCCCCTAAGATGCAATATCTATGGAGGCCTCCACCAATAATGAGGGGCCAACACCATCTTAACCGAGTTCTATCTATATGATGATGACCCCAATGGTGCATCGGGAAATAATGGTGACACTAAATCACTAACATGTACATAAGCCAAATCATCTGGCACATCATGCCCTGAGACCTCATTCTATGTCCTAATGGTGAACACCATCCCAATTATCAGGGGTGATTCCATTATCCTAATGACCTCATTTGCCTCAATCCTAGTGATAATGTTTCGTCAACATGGTTATCATCATCACCCCAGGTATTTCAGGCCACACCCTCAGCCTAATGACCCTGTCATCTCAACATGGTGATCTACATCACCTAAAATCCTTGATCCATTCCCACCATATTCCAAAGAAACGAATAGATGTCATATCTAATTTAATTAATTAAAATAAATAATCAACCTAACAGTCCCATTTTTTCAATAGTCATTTACACAACTTATCAGGAATCATATAAACTAGGGAATACCCAGTGACGTCCCATAACATAATTTAATAAATTTAATGAAAAAAATAATTAATTAGGGGAATCACTCAGATAATCCAACACGTGTATTTATGCACACACCCCAAATTGATTAGATTTAATTAGAAATCTGGGAACCACATACTATATACTCATTGGTGTTCACTCATTTGAAATTAACTACTAACTCAAGTTGAAATGAGATAAATCATAGATTTATACAATTATGCTGAGAATAGAACAAAAGAGATCACCAGGATTTATAATTATATTTGGTGATATAAATACAAAAAATATGTTAGAGGATTCAAATCGTTACTGATATTCTTCTAATGAGTCTAACATATCTTGGAATAGAGCGCGAAGGGAAGAGAAGAATAAAATACTAGTGGAGGAGAAGAATAGAGGAGACCATACTCTGTAAGTGAAATAGATGAGAAAGGATAAGAAGTACCTAAAAATTAGGGATGTTAAGTTTCATAATTTTACCCCATTAGATAACCCACATGGTTTGGCCTTGTAATATTGATAACTGCAACCCAACTATGTGGTTCTCACTGCCCAGCCACCAAAACCTCACAAGGTTGGGAACTCAATTATCCAAACCGTGCACATCCTATGTGTATACCATCTATAAAAAAGTTATACATACATTAATGTTCCTAATATCACACCTATATATTTTGAAAAACAATGTCCAATTCAATGTGGGATACACAGTTCCACATTGTCGGCCACATAGTTTAATCAAACCTGGCAAATAGGTTTTTACTTTTTAATAAATAACCTTTTAGGGCTCTGACGCTGTTGAAAATATCCCAATCCCTTTGAGGTATTAAATATTCGTTAAACCCACTCTAAAAAAATTATTTTGAGGATTCAAACCATTACAATTATGTTCCAAGGAACAAAATAAGAGTAGTCCTAAAATCTAAAAAAAAATCCAAAATTGTTGAGAATATTGACCCACTCAAAAACAAATACCATTACAGTCTACACACCTTATTATATATCATCCCAACGCTATGATATCACCTGATTAAAATGTAAAAAACATGCACACGTAATAATATCAACCTGATCTACCCTGGTTATTAGTCATAGACAATTCCCATGGCGGCTCTTCCCACCTTAAGAATTACATACACAGTCACTTCCAGACCGGAAATTTTAAAAATTCTTTGGTTCCAAAAACCATCCCTAGAATTAAAATTTATCCCATTACATACCTTAGTTCATAAACATCATCATGTTTTCAATTGATACCTTGTTCATTTATGACACCCATTAAGTTTTTCATCTAATCAGACTCCCATTTAATACATATTCCAGACACAAAACTCATAAAAACACAGATCTCATCATATTCCCACAATTCTATCATCTAAACATAAAATTAAGAATAATAATTCATCATATATATATATATATGAATTCCCATCATATTCCCAACGCTTACACACCTCATACAAAACATGCATCATACTGATTCCCAGAATAAATCCCAATGCCTATGAACCACACATATATCACACATCATAAATATGTTCAACATACTAACCATATACATGTTTGTAAAAACACACACATAAACCTCATTATCGAATACGGGATATTCCAACCAAAAATGTTATACCATGATCATGGTGTACCTCTAACTTTCTTCAGCTCACCAACCTTCTCATAACCTGGAAGTTCAATAGCTAGAACATGACCTAAAGGTAGACCACATGATGCATAGACTCCTTGAGATACTACACCAGCTACTGGGCACTAACCCTACGATTAGGACTCTCTATCTCTGACATGACCTATTCATGCATTTAAATTTTGGATACCGGCTCCTCATATTGGTCATGGTCTTATCTCAAATCCCTGAGTCTGACATGACCAGCTGCTTATAATTATTTGAGAAGGACTCTCATGGAAACTCTCAATAGTTCTTATATCACCACATGATTGACACGTCTTTTTAGTCCACTCACACTAACTCCAAACATTCCTGGACTCCTCTCATTGAAGACACACCATCGATGAACCACCCCCTTGTCGTCTAGCTGAGTCTCTTCCCTGATTTCCATGCTGAAACTCCTCACTGTCTCACATCTGTATACCTAAAGAATAACTTCTAATTGCACTATAAAACAACAAATATCTCTAATACGACTATTCATTTATTTTTCCCATGGATATTAATGGCTAATTCACTACCATAGAGAAATATATCAGCATGAAGATATTCACATATACCATAATGGCATTCTGTGAGATATCCTTAAATCACCCGACCCTGGTGATGTCATCACCCAACAATAAAGGGGAAAAATGGGAAAAGTGTTTTAATTTCACTACATAATCCATTGTAGAGGTATCCCCCTAGTGGAGATTCATTAACTCGCATGATTGTTCTACCCTCAACGTTTCATGGAATAATATATC
The DNA here is from genome assembly GCA_963277665.1 of Viscum album. NCBI lineage: Eukaryota > Viridiplantae > Streptophyta > Magnoliopsida > Santalales > Viscaceae > Viscum > Viscum album. The sequence goes on from OY728155.1 coordinate 965,858,090, forward strand.
AAATATCATGTCCAGGAAATACATCCAAGATACTCCTTATAGTATACTAGCCTGAACCTCTATGTCCCACAATTGGTAATTTGGTCATATGAGCATATAAGTCATTAGATTCACCTTCTGAACTAGGGGTGCCTCTAGTTACTCAAAAATAATCTACGCTAATTTGATCCAGTTTGTGTCAACATACGATCTATCCTTACCAAGAAACAATTGTGGCTACTAAGACCAGATCTAATGAGTTAAATATGTAATTAATGGACTATATTTCTAAGCCCCCAGTCAAATCCATATATAACTTGTACCAATATTTTCCTGAGTTTCTTATCTAACCATGTCCCACAATCATCTTTCTTCTGTGGATTCCCTACCAATTCTGGATCCAATACCTACGACTCATGATAAACATAACCCTCAGGCGAGTCATCTGAAGCATGATCATGTGGAACCATATCTACATCAATCAAATACTATACGTAAATCCATCTAGTTTTCATCCTGATGAAGGAAAAAGAAGATGGTCAATAGATATAGTAATCACTCATATGTCACAGATAGGGTGTGCTATAATAGAAATCACATCCCACCAACCTTACACTACCCATGTGTACCCCTGTCTCATGAAATCCCGCCTTATGTCCACTTACAAACCCATTTACAAGTTAGGTATCACATAAAATATACCTTCGAGCCCATTACCTACCAAAAATATAGTCAATAATCACAAATCATGTAGCATCAATCTGGGGTAACTGAGTAGAATTCCACTAAAAGTCTATATAAGGCAACACTATTTAGCTTCTTTGTTGGCACTTTAAACAACTCAAACCCTTTTATTATCCCTTAATAATCATAATTGAGTTAGGTCTATAAATATTATACACACATAATATCACATATTGATGACATCCTGAAATACATAACTAGGATGGTTGAGTAGAATTAGAAAAAAAATTCTCTGTTGGTAAACACTGTTTATCTTATTTGTTGACACATTATATAGACCAGCCCCTCTTAGAACATTAAAGGATCCCAATGATATTCCAAAGGAAAACCCACATTGTATGAGACAAAGTTCCCATCATGATCCTCAAATAATCCTCCCTTACCATACATACACAACGGTCAAAATCATGTAATCCAATAACATCAATCCCAAGTGAACCATTAGAGGTGGAAACCAATCTACTATAAAAGTGAAAAACATATATTCAATTTCTTACCCACTAAAACATGGTATTTCCCCCATGCATGGGTCTATAGGCTCCCAAACATGTTCTCATTAACTAGTTCTGACTACATCCTAGTATTTGGTCTACTATAGCCCAAATATTAAGACAAAGAAAAAAAATCTCCTTTGATACCAATTATAACACCCCATCATAGTTTTCCACTCAAACGGTGATCCATGATTTTTGGCCACTCAGCTTTAGGTGCACCTTCCCATAATCAAAAGGATACCAAATGACATTGAGGGATTGATTAAGTGATTGTGGGGAGACTATACCATTATGTAATGATATTAATGGAGGTCCATATTTATATATATAAACAATTGAATAAAGGATCATAATAGTATAACCATAAAATGAACTCAATAGAAGCATAAAAAAACATAAACTATAATTAGATAATCCATAAACAATTATATTATTTATAGAAATTTAACATGCCCCAACAGGTCATAAAAATAGATAAGATATTTCTCTATTGTAAAACATTATCAGTAGGTATATACAAATACCCAAAATATTTTGAAACCTAATTCAGAGTAACCACCTGGTCCACTTTTATTAGTATCCTTAAAAAGGTATATCCCAATCACTAATGTTCATCTCTAGATTCTGAATGATTAACAGATATAAAAACCATCAAGTATACATGTTTCTCAAGGGGCTTATGTAGAGTATGAAAATAAAATCATTAGGCCACCACCAATATGTTCCTATCTTATATACACAATTTTAAAATGAATTCAGATATAAATTAGCCATAATAACCCACACATAATAATTATAAATAACCTGATCCACTTGTACTCAACATCCCCATGTGGCCATTCTACATATTTCAACTTAAATTGGTATATCATTTAACACATCCCCCCAAAATATTTCTATGAAGTACACTACATGTATGCATATATATATTTTTAATGGTGAGGACCCATGGATTAATACCCATGTGTCCCCTAAAGAGTACATATCTAGAAAGCCCTCCAAAAACACATATAAATATATAACTGGCACCTCATGTCCTGAATCAAGTAACTGGTGTCCAGATGGAACACCCAAAAATATATACATAGTCCCTTAGTCATCATATCATACGTGAATATCATCTCATAATCTTGATATCTCAATGAATGAAATGATATACCCTCTAATATCTAGTAACCACTATCAGCTCCATAACATGATATCCCAAGACATTGAGATATTCATCCTCGAATAATCCCTTCCCTTTAGTCTCAAATTAAATGTAAAGAATCATCCCCCAAATGATGGACTCAAAACTATCTATTGATGGTCCATCACAATCTGCAATTGATTTTTATGTTGAGAACCTACTACAAAAGTGATGGAAAACACCATCCCCTAAGTCAAAATATCAACAATGTCTTCCACCAACAACAAGTTGTCAAAACTACTTTAACTGAGTCTTATATTTATGCACATTACTCCAATGGTGTGTCATATGACAATAGAATGAGAAAATCACAAACAATTACCAAAGACACTGTAACACCCCAGGTAAATAAAGAATATGAGATTTTCATATTTATCCATATTTGTGAATAGAATATTAATATGAATTTAAAGGGGACGCTACGCTCGATGGCGTACCCAACACACAGCAACGAGTTTCTTGGGAATCTTACATTCCACTCTAATAATAAAATAATATTATTTTAAATGGTAGTTAACATGTAGCCGTTGTATTGGCGGGAATGGATAGAAATATCTAAAATATTATTATATATGTTTTTAAATGTTTTTACATTTATCCAATGAAATATAAAGTCTTAAAATACGGAAAGAATCCAATTTTAGGCGTATATGCCCTAGTTTTCACTAAAGGTTCACTTATCTCCTTTTGATGGGGAACCGTCATTAAATATAGGTTTGTTCACTCTTATACATTCTATTGGACCAAATAAAACTCTTCTTAAGAATCAGGACATCAAAATTTACTTTTTGTAACTTTTTGGTATCTTTCCGATAAAGTTCATTTTTTTAATGAATAGTATAAAATGTTGTATTTTAATTCAAACCTTATTTTTAATCTAATTTATTTATATTATTATATTATCTTTTGAAATGGTTTTAAAGTGAAATTAGAACATATTTTTACCATTAAATCCAATAGTGGTCGTTGGAATTAATTTTACTTTGAAAGCAGACTTAAACTAGTGTCAATCTTTTGATACGTATTGTTTCATAAAAACACGCTATTTGCTCTAACAACGGGAATTAATTATTAAATTAATTAATGTGACTTATATGTTTTTTATTTTGTAAAATAGTCTTAATTTTAGAATTCAGAATGTCAAATATAGCTTAGGGTGAATTTTTGGGATTTTTCTGAAAAGCTTCAATTTTTGAAGAATAGTGAAACCACTAAGTGGTACTTATAAAAACTGATTTTTCCATTTAAATGAAATTTTGCAATATTTGCGTTTTGAATTTCAAAAATCCGACATACATGGTTGTCATTAAGAAGTAAAATGTGGTTCAATGGGATAAAAATAATTTTTTGGTCAATAGTAACTTATTAAGTTTTTAATCACGATTAGAGGTAATTAGTGTAGTTTATGGTAAGAATAATGTTTTAATAAAATGAAATGACCTAGACACATGTACTACCCTCATTGGATGTGTCATGGCCGACCAAAAAAATCCATGGGTCAACTTGGGGACCCCATGGAGCCACTTTGGTTGGAAAATGACATAAATATCTTTTTATTTAACGTTAAAGTAAAAATGACACAAACATGAGATGTTTTACTAAAACAATTTTTATATGGGGTTATACAAGTCATATTTTTGACAATAAATAGTAATTGTAAATCTAAAAATCTTAACTACATGATAGTATTTTTATATATAAATTTTAGACATTAAATAAATTAAATTATTTATGACATCATGATGATGCATCGATGACCTCATTAATTAACTATTTAAATAAAATGGAAAGATAATGTAATATATAAGACCTACACATGTCAAAAACCTATTGGATGAGTGGATTTCGAACCCTTAGCACCTTATCCTAGAAATACATCAATTTTGTACCTTTAAAATCCGAAACGCTTTTTCAAATAAAGTAACATTTTGTAACTTTACAAGAGTCCCCCTCCTCTCCTCTTATAAAAGGCCCCCAACTCTACCTCCTTAACCACACTCCCAAAGCCTTTTTCTCAGCCAACCCCTTCCCATTTTGTCTCCACACTTCCCTATCTTACTCCGTGAAGCCTCACTTTGGGCAGAAGTCTTCCCAAGGAAGCCTTTGAGCTCAAACCAAAGGGAGTTACCCGATTTTAAGGTAATGTCTTCACTTGTGTCCTTTTGTTTTATTTTGCTTCTCCAACCCCCTAAACTCTTTTTATTCATTTATTTTGTAAAAAATCCAGTATATTCAATATACAAGGATTTTGTTATAATACGTATTCGAGCTAATCTTACACACACCTACATTTAATGGTTAAAGAACATACTCTTTCCGTGGATGGCGAATTTCTGCCTCCCGAAATGATGATTGTTCAACATTCTTCTAACACCTTCAAAGGTGGCCATTAAGATGACACTATATTTATATATGATATATAATATGTTTATGCTTTAATTAATATTCTGTATTTTTCATTTATGGCGTACCATTATGGTTTCCATTATGGGTAAACGCGATATCTTCATTTAAGGAAGTGTGGACTACCGCCCCCTCAAAGTGATTTGATTCGTTGATACCATATGTGGTACGTATAAAGGATATATTTAATGATTTTATATATTATACCATACTGGAATTAAAATACTATTATGTATCATTATGTTTTACTTCCATTAAATATGAAATAGAAATGGAAGTAGCGTTCATGCGTACGTACGACTTACCGTCTCCATGAACGGTACATTTCATTTCTTATCTCAAAATGTTATGTAATATTATAAGTACATATATATAATGGATATATATGTAATATATTACATATAAATTATGGATATCATTCTGGAATTATAACATATATATATCTCTCTCATTTTGATTTAATTCCATTAATATGACAAAAAATGAAAGTAGTGTTCATGCGTATGTACGGCCTACCGTCTCCATGAACTGTGCTTTTCATTTTATATCTCCAAATGATATGGAATAGTATAAAGTGAATATTTACTGGATATATATGATATTTTAATTATTAATACTATTCTGGAAATTATTTACTTATAATTATGTGGGCAATCTTTTTTCAAACAAGTTCATTTTTGACTCATGTACCAAACATCAGCAAAAACGTCTGATATGAACTAACATTATTAAAAAATTATTATAAGATTATAATATGTGATATTAACTGAATAATAATCTCTAAAGGAGGTACTTAGGAAATTATTAATTGACCAAAGATTATTATTCATGAATATAAAGAAACGAACAAGACAAGTTGAACTTGAGGTAAGGGATCCTACTCCACTCTATCTTCTTAAGTACACTCTTTTATGTCATTCCTTTTAAAGCTCATATTTCTTGTTATTGGGATGTTATTTTATATTAATCTTACTTAAAATTTTATGTTCATGAGATGAGGGACCCTATTCTCTCTCATCAAGCCATTTTGGATGTTTTGAGTGGCGCCGTTAGGCTGCCAAATTTTCATAAGAGATCTAACCTCTCTCTTTCTTTTTAAGTACTCTCCTTTATGTCACTTCTTTTAAGCTCCTCTTTTTTATGTTGGTGGATGTTCTTTTATATTCCTCTTTCTATAAACATTAAGTTAATATGATGAGATACCCTATTTGATCTCATCAATCCATTTTTTTATGTTTTATGTGGCGTCGTTAGGCTGCCGAGTTTTCGTAAGGGATTTTTCATCTCACTTTTATTCCCATGATATTTTTGCTACATTTTCCATAATTTCCTTTGAGTGGTGTATGTGCTTCCCATTATTTTACTCATTGTGTAATATACTTTATTTTATGAGTATTTACATCAATGTTGTATTGTCCTTCTTTCACGAGGTGTATGTTTCGAAAGATACCCATACGGTAAGGGAACCTTTCACCCTCCTCTTTTTAAAAGACTTCTTTTGTTGGGTATTTTAATTTACATATTGTTATGTTGGGATATGTTCTCATATATCCTAATTGATGTAAATTTTATGTCCAAGTGATGAGATACCCTTTTTTATCTCTCATCAACTCATTTTGATGTGACGCCGTTAGGCTGTCAAGGGAACTTCTTAACCCAATTTCGATTTCTTTGGGTTCAATATCTAGTTATTGAATTTGTCATCCTTTGAATATGTGTGAATGACCTTTGATTATTTTACACTTAATATCCACTTATATTTTGTGTATTCATTTGTCACACATAATTATGTAATTGATTTATCCTTAAACCAAGGATACCGTCATTGTAAGGGACTTCGTCTCAATCTCCTTTCATTGAGGCATATTCTGTTTTATACACAACCTTCTTTTATACGGTGTATAAACCCCTTTGACTTTTACATTTATTCAAAAGGAATATTTTTTATATGAAGTGTTTATTAAACGACAAAAGGGATTGTTTTTGTCGTACGTATGTGGTGACAACGACTTTTCCGCCGTCATGACCATTATTTGAGTTTCGGCTTCCTCTACAAGCCATACCTTCTTTTTAAAAGAAAAATAAATACCATGTTTTAATTTTCTTTTCATTTGGTATTGAAAATGGTTTTCATAATTTTTTTATATCAATGTGTTGTATTGATATCTTGTGATTGAAAGTTGGAAATGTTATGTTTCTTTTATACATGTTTTATGTGATACGATTAGGTTGAGGTTCTTGGGCATTATTATGAATACGGGTGGTTCTGTGACAATCTAAGGGCGGGTGAGCCCGATATAGCTCTCCAATTCATTGGTAACGCGAAGGAGTGAAACGTTACGGTTTATCCGAAGAGATTTAGGGAATATACTGTTGTGGGTATTCCAAACGTAACCAAGAGGGTTACTCCCTATGTAAGAATGTTATGAATGCCTTAAGTTACCTTTTATGTCTTATGATTTCTATGATTTATTCATGATTTTATGAGGTATGTTAAAGTGCCTATGTTTTTTGGGTAATGTATGATTTCATTCTTATGTATATATGAACTCATGTTTCCTTTCCATATTTTTATAACCCTTACTGAGCTTTTTATGCTCATCCCATGTTTTTGAAATGTTTTTCACAGGTCAAGGGAAAGGTACATGATGGGATGATAGTGTCAAGGATGTGTCAAGAAAGAATCCATGTTTTATTTTAAATATTTTTCCATTGATGGGAAGAATGAATACTGTCTTTTATGTAACCACTTTGTTTAAATGTGGAATGTAATGCATGTTTCATGATCTAATTCTCTAAAACTCTAAACCTGCAAAGATCCTCAATGTGTAATCTTGTAATAACTCAAGATTAAGTAAGGTTTAAGGCTGGGGCCTTATAGTTGGTATCAAAGGTCGGTTTAGATAACTTTAGAGGTTAGGGTATTCTTTAAGAATAAGTGGAATTATCATAATGGTTACGATTTCAGAAAGAGTCCTAGTTTTAGATAATGTGAATGAGTAAGTGTATCTTAGTGTTTACCTTCCTCATTAGTACATGATGGTTTTTTTGATATACTCACAATAAAATTTATATTTTTAGTGAATGGATGGATCTAGCAGGCACCAAAGAGACAACAGGTTTGAAGGAAACTGTGGTGGTTCTATGATTAAGATACTAGATAAAATGGGGGATTCAATGAGGAAACTCGTGGTTGTTCTAAACCAACTATCAAGGAGTCATGATCAACCACTTGAACCTTGGTATGATCTTTAATGTATCATGTTCGAGATGACCAATCGATGAGGAAGTTCAGGTAATAATTATAAAGGTAACCATTAGAGTTTATATGATCCTTACTTTTGAGGTAATTATGGGTTACTATATGTTATGATGGAAGTGAAAGGCATGAGATAAAATTGATGTTAAATTATGTTATGGTTATTTTTGATGATTTTATCTCTTTTTGGGGAATGATTTGAGAATTATATAGTTTTGGAAAATGGACAACACGCAGACCGTGTGACTACAAGTCGCGTCGGACAAAGCTTCGGGAATCGAACCCACAACCAAAGTGCGACAGGTATTTATCGCCTACCACTAGACTACGTGAAGTCCTGGATAGTTTGATTGATTCTTTTTAGTTAAATGATTTTATGAATTAAGAGTAAGTTTATTTTGGGTTATTTAAGAAAATGATTAACCTATCATGGAGGATATGTGATTAGGTTAATTACTTTTCAATACGAGACTTTAGTAGCAACTGATGTTGATTGGAGATAAATGTTACGATTTAACTTGGAATACTATGTGACTAAATCCTTAAAATATTTGGGTTTCAATCTTATATTGGTTTACTTTGAATAATTTTATGGAAAAATTGTTTATCGGATGGTCCTCGTTGAACTTTGGGTTTTGTTGGACAAATTTTGGAGATTAAGCATATATTTTCTTTTTATAGGGTTATCCTTTTCTGGATTATATGACCTTGTACTATCCTTTTTGGTTTTGGTATTGGTTAAGGTCTAAAGATATGGGAAGTATATAGTTCTCTTTTATGGATTAGGTGATTCTCTAGAAGTTGATTATAGTACTCTTAATGCGAACAAGTCTCCCTAAATACTCGTCTTTTGGAAAAAAATATGAGTTTGATTAAGGAATCTAGTAAAAGTTGAAAGTCATCATGATAAGTGATTATGTTTCCTTATGAATAAATTCCTCAATAAAAAGTAACTTAAAAGAAAAATTTTGTCTATTAACATTTCCTACTGGGGAATCGAATACCGTTTAACCCATCACAAGTTTGTGATTTTCTTATGGTTAACTTTCTCCTAGACATGTTTACTATCACTCTCCCACAAGAACATGACCCTTTTCTTTTTCTTCCATGTCCATGTTTTTCGGCATGGAATCCTAGTATGGGTTAACTCGGGTGACCTCTATACTTATCTTCCTTTATTTTAAAGTGATTGTTTTACCGACTCTTGTTCCGATGTGGGACTTTCAAAGAAGTTTCCAAGCTCAATTTTAAAAATTGCGAGGAAGCAATTCCCAAAAGGGGGAAGGATGTAACACCCCTGGTAAATAAAGAATATTACATTTTCATATTTATCCATATTTTTAAATAAAATATTAATATGACTTTAAAAGGGACGCTATGCTCGATGGAGTACCCAACACGCAACAACGAGTTTCTTGGGAATCTTACGTTGCACTCTAATAATAAAATAATATTATTTTAAATGGTAGTTAACATGTAGCCATTATATTGGCGGGAATGGATAGAAATAACTAAAATATGATTATATATGTTTTTAAATGTTTTTATATTTATCCAATAAAAGATAAAGGCTTAATATACGGAAAGAATTCAATTTTAGGCGTATATGCCCTAGTTTTCACTAAAGGTTCATTTATCACCTTTTGATGGCGAACCATCATTAAATATAGTTTTGTTCACTCTTATACATTCTATTGGACCAAATAAAACTCTTCTTAAGAATCGGGACATCAAAATTTACTTTGTGTAATTTTTTTGTATCTTTCCGATAAAGTTCATTTTTTTAATGAATAGTGTAAAATGTTGTATTTTAATTCAAAACCTATTTTTAATCTAATTTATTTATATGATTAGATTATCTTTTGAATTGGTTTTAAAGAGAAATTAGAATATATTTTTTCCATTAAATCCAATACTGGTCGTTGGAATTAATTTCACTTTGAAATCAGACTTAAACTAGTGTCAATCTTTTGATACTTATTGTTTCATAAAAACACGTTATTTACTCTGACAGCGGAAATTAATTATTAAATTAATTAATTTGACATATATGTTTTTAATTTTGTAAAATAGACTTCATTTTTGAATTTGGAATATCAAATATATCTTAGGTTGAATTTTTGGGATTTTTCTGAAAAACTTCAATTTTTGATGAATAGTGAAACCACTAAGTGGTACTTATAAAAAATGATTTTTCCTTTTAAATGAAAATTTTCCATCTTTCTGTTTTGAATTTCAAAAATCCAACATACATGGTTGTCATTAAGAAGTAAAATGTGGTTCAATGGGGTAAAAATAATTTTTTGGTGAATAGTAACTTATTAAGTTTTTAATCGCGATTAGAGGAATTAGTGTAGTTTATGATAAGAATAATGTTTTAATAAAATGAAATGACCTAGACACATGTCCTACCCTCATTTTATGTGTCATGGACGACCACGAAATTACATGGGTCAACTTGGGGACCCCATGGAGCCACTTTTTTGGAAAATGACATAAATATCTTTTTATTTAATGTTAAAATAAAAATGACACAAACATGAGATGTTTTACTAAAACAATTTTTACATGGGATTATACAAGTCATATTTTTGACTATAAATAGTCATTGGAAATCTAAAAAGCATTCCTACATCATAGTATTTTTTTATAATTTTTAGACATTAAATAAATTAAATTTTTTGTGACATCATGATGATGCAGCGATGACCTCATTATTTAACTATTTAAATAAAATGAAAAGATAATGTAATATATAAAACCTACACATGTCCAAAACCTATTGGATGAGTGGATTTCGAACCCTTATCACCTTATCTTAGAAATAAATCAATGTGGGACCTTTAAAATCCGAAACTCTTTTGAAAATAATGTAACATTTTGTAACTTTACAAGAGTGACCCTCCTCTCCTCTTATAAAAGGCTCCCACCTCTACCTCCTTACCCACACTCCCAAAGACATTGGCTCGGCCAACCCCTGCCCATTTTGTCTCTCCACTTCCCTATCTTACTCCTTGAAGCCTCACATTGGGCAGAAGTCTTCCCAAGGAATCCTTTGAGCTCAAACCAAAGGGAGTTACCCGATTTTAAGGTAATGTCTTCACTTGTGTCCTTTTGTTTTATTTTGCTTCTCCAACCCCCTAAACTCATTTTATTCACTTATTTTGTAACAAATACAGTATCTTAAATATACTATGATGTTGTTATAAGAAGTATTCTAGCTACACTTACACACACCTACATCTAATGGTTAAAGAACATATTGTTTCCGTGGATGGAGAATTTCTGCCTCCCGAAACGATGAGTGTTCAACATTCTTCTAACACCTTAAAAGGTGGCCATTAAGATGACACTATATTTATATATGATATCTAATATGTTTATTAGTTACGTAAGATTCTGTATTTTTCATTTATGGAGTACCTTTATGGTTTCCATTATGGGTAAACGCGATATCATCATTTAAGGAAGTGCGGACTACCGCCCCCTCAAAGTGATTTGATTCGTTGATACCATATGTGGTACGTATAAAGGATATATTTAATGCTATTATATTTGATACCATACAGGAATTAAATTAATATTATGTATCATTATGTTTTAATTCCATTAAATATGAAATAGAAATGGAAGTAGCGTTCATGCGTACGTACGGCTTACCGTCTCCATGAACGGTACATTTCATTTCTTATCTCAAAATGTTATGTAATATTATAAGTACATATATATAATGGATATATATGTAATATATTACATCTAAATTATGGATATAATTATGGAATTTTAACATATATATATCTCTCTCATTTTGTTTTAATTCCATTAATATGACAAAAAATGAAAGTAGCGTTCATGCGTACGTACGGCCTACCATCTCCATGAACGGGGCTTTTCGTTTTATATCTCCAAATGATATGGAATAGTATAAAATGAATATTTACTGGATATATATGATATTTTAATCATTAATACTATTCTGGAAATTATTTACTTATAACTACATGTGTAATCTTTTTTCAAACAAGTTCATTTTTGACTCATGTACCAAACATCGGCAAAAATATCTGATATGAACTAACATTATTAAACAATTATTATAACATTATAATATGTGATATTAACTGAATAATAATATCTAAAGGAGGTACTTAGACAATTATTAATTGACCAATGTTTATTATTCAAGAATATAAAGAAACTAACAAGACAAGTTGGACTTGAGGTAAGGGATCATACTCCACTCTTTCTTCTTAAGTACACTCTTTTAAGTCATTCAGTTTAAAGCTCATCTTTCTTGTTATTGGGTTGTTATTTTATATTAATCTTACTATAATTTTTATGTTCATGTGATGAGGGACCCTATTCTCTCTCATCAAGCCTTTTTGGATGTTTCGAGTGGCGCCGTTAGGCTGCCAAATTTTCGTAAGAGATCTAACCTCTCTCTTTCTTTTTATGTACTCTCCTTTATGTCACTTCATTTAAGCTCCTATTTTTTATGTTGGGGGATGTTATTTTATATTCCTCTTTCTATAAACTTTATGTTAATATGATGAGATACCCTATTTGATCTCATCAATCCATTTTTGTAAGTTTTATGTGGTGTCGTTAGGCTGCCGAGTTTTCGTAAGGGATTTTTCATCTCACTTTTATTCCCGTGAGATTTATGCTACATTTGCCATAATTTCCTTTGAGTGGTGTATGTACTACCCATTATTTTACTCATTGTGTAATATACTTTCTTTTATGTGTATTTACATCAATTTTGTATTGTCCTTCTTTCACGAGGTGTATGTTTCAAAAGATACCCATGTCGGTAAGGGAACCTTTCACCCTCCTCTTTTTAAAAGACATATTTTGTTGGGTATTTTAATTTACATATTTTTATGTTGGGATATGTTATCATATATCCTTATTGATGTAAATTTTATGTCCAAGTGATGAGATACCCTTTTTTTATCTCTCATCAACTCATTTTGATGTGACGCCGTTAGGCTGTCAAGGGAACTTCTTAACCCAATTTCGATTTCTTTGGGTTCAACATGTAGTTATTGAATATGTCATCCTTTGAATATGTGTGAATGACATTTGATTATTTTACACTTAATATCCACTTATATTTGGTGTATTCTTTTGTCACACATAATTATGTAATTGATTTATCCTTAAACCAAGGATACCGTCTTTGTAAGGGACTTCGTCTCAATCTCCTTTCATTGAGGCATATTCTGTTTTATACACAAACTTCTTTATACGGTGTATAAACCCATTTTACTTTTACATCTATTCAAAAGGAATCTTTTTTATATGAAGTGTTTTTTAAATGACAAAAGGGAATGTTTTTGTCGTACGTATGGGGCGACAACGACTTCTCTGCCATCGTGACCATTATTTGAGTTTCGGCTTCCTCTACAAGCCATACCTTCTTTTTAAAAGAAAAACAAATTCCATGTTTTACTTTTATTTTATTTTGGTATTGAAAATGGTTTTCATAATGTTTTTATATCAATGTGTTGTATTGATATCTTGTGATTGAAAGGTGGAAATGTTATGATTCCTTTATGCATGTTTTATGTGATATGATTATGTTGAGATTCTTGGGAATTATTATGAATATGGGTGGTTCCATGATAATCTAAGGGCGGGTGAGCCCGATATAGCTCTCCAATGAATTGGGTAACGCAAAGGAGTGAAACGTTAAGGTTTCTCCGAAGAGATTTAGGGAATATACTATGGTGGGTATTCCAAAAGTAACCAAGAGGGTTACTCCCTACGTATGAATGTTCTGAATGCCTCAAGTTACCTTTTATGTCTTATGATTTCTATTATTTATTCATGATTTGATGAGGTATGTTAAAGTGACTATGTTTTATGGGTAAAGAATGATTTCATTCTTATCTATATATGAACTCATGTTTCCTTTCCAATTTTTTATAACCCTTACTGATCTTTTTATGCTCATCCAAAGTTTTTGAAATGTTTTTCACAAGTCAAGGGAAAGGTACATGATGGAATGATAGTGTCAAGGATGTGTCAAGAAAGAATCCATGTTTTATTTTAAATATGTTTCCGTTTATGGGAAGAATGAATAATGTCTTTTATGTAACCACTTTGTTTAAATGTGGAAAGTAATGCGAGTTTCATGATCTAATTCTCTAAAACTCTAAACCAGAAAAGATCCTCAATGTGTAATCTTGTAATAACTCAAGATTAAGTAAGGTTTAAGGCTGGGGCCTTATAGACACATCATCCAACACCTCATTCTCCAATAGCCATGTCACTATGTAATGACGGTCCACCACAACCCAAGACTCATGGAACATGACCTTATCCAAATGACCTCATTTCCTCAATCCGGACATCTATGTCCCCTAATTCTGGTTATCATATTACCCCATGTATCTAGGGACACACCCTCAACCTGACGATTGTGTTTCCTCAACAAGGTGATAAACTTCACCTCATGTTCTCAGGAAATTCCATCCAAATTCATAGTTAACCAATAACAACTTTATCAAATTTAATAAATTAAAATAAAAAAATATCCCAACCATCCCTAATGGCAATGTTACTTTTACCCAGCTTATCATGATTTATATAAACTATAGTATACCCTACAAGAATCCCATAACAACGTTTAATTAGTTAAAAGTAAAAAATTAATTAAGTTGGTGTCTCACTCAGACATCACAAAAAGAATATTTTGGTATGCTCCCAAAAAAACTCATAAAATAAAGAGAAATATAGGAACCACATACCTTATAATCGTAGATTCTTGCTCATTTGATATCATCCTCTAACTCGATCTATAATAAAATTAATTATAGAGTTTGAAAAATGACCAAAAAATAAGGAAAAAAAGATCACATAGATATAAAATTCTATATATTGAGATAAAAAAATTAAAGAAGCAATAGGAATCAAATCCTTTCTGATATGCTACCAATAAGACTAAGGAAGCATGAATCATAGCTCAGACGGAATAAAAGACTCAAATCCAAGAGGATGAGAAGAATGATGGAGAATACTATTATGAACAAGAAATAGAGGAGAAAGGATAATAAAATCCTAAAAATAAGGGAGAGTAATTTTGGTCATTTTACCCCTTTAAATAATTCTCTAGGTTTGGATACACATTTATGCTACCTGTGCACCAACTATGTTGTGATCATAGTCCACTCACCAACTCCTTGCACAATGTGGTGCATGTTTTACAAAGAATTCAAATCCCATGTGTATACACTATATTAAAAATTTTAAGATACTCATAGAACCGTGAAACCATACGTGAATAATTTGAAAAACCATATTTAGGGAAAAGGCGGTCCATATAGTTTACTCTTACAGGCTGCATGGTTCGACCAAAAAGTTTATCATTGTCTATGATTTCAAAAAAATTTGATTTTAGAAAAACAATGCTACTAAAACTATTCTAAACCCCTAAGGAATTCACTAGGATTTAAAACCCATAAAAAATAATGCCTTAGAGTATTCAAAACAACAGAATTAGCTTCCAAAGATGAATATAATATTTGGGTGAACCACCAAACATAAAAATAAAAAATGGTTGTGAATTTCGATCCACTCAAAAACCTAGAATGACACATTATCCCTTTTATTGACATAGTGAAATGTATTATAATTTCAAATGTATTTATGATTATTGTAAAATTGAAAACAATATTTTTGACCTCACACCTTCTTTCTCTAGATAGATTATTATAATGTTACCCATTTTTTTACATGGGTTAAAATATTCATGTTTCTTTTTTGTTATTATATTAGAGATTATTTTTTTGTGAAAGGTGATAATGTGTTGTTAATTATTTTACCATTTGAGGAATTCAATTTAAAAAATGTTTTTTGGTTAATCCTAACATTATATAGCCACATGATGCATAAACATGAAACATGTGATAAAACATCTTCATTTTTAATGTATACCTCTCTTTATATCAATAAATTGTCTTTTTTGAAAGCCTAATAATTTTTCCTTGATCATTATGCATTATAATAGTATGTGATCATTAATTACTTTAATACATATTTTAATTTATATTCATGAATATACAATAATATCATTTTTAGTTGATTACAGAATTATGATAATTAAAAACTCATAAAAAATTATTTATTCATTGTTTATAACAGGATTATATCAATTGTATGTCTTAACTTACTGATCATTAAGGATCACCCCTAATTATAGATTTATTCCCCCAGGTTTTGATGAAAAGTTTTTCACAAGATATGTCTTAAATGATAGCCTGTGTGGATAATTTTGTTGAGATACTTATGATTTATTATGGATTATTTAGTTCTTTTATAATGGAAAAAATGGAAATTAGTTGAGAATGAAACGAGAATTATTAGTTTATGATTTGTTAAATTATTTTAATATCTAAAAAAAGTATAATGGAATTTATATTATTAAATGGTTTCATAAATTCATTTAATTATTAGAATAAATTTCTATAGTTGGAAATTAATCTAATAACAAAGATTGTGTTATTCACAGTAGACATGGGTGTGCAGGTCAAGGGCATCATATTTTATATAAAAGCATGGTTTGAATAACTATTGAGATTAACATATTTATTGAAGATAAATTATAGGTTAATTAGTTATATTTGATCATAATTTAAATGGTATATAAAACAATTTTAAATATTTATGGTAATATTAATTATTTTATATATTTGGATAATGGAGCATTAGTGAATATCTGAGGAATATGTTGAAGTATATAATGAAATTCTGATGTTTTGGCATTTTCATGAGTATAAAATTTTCCTAGAAATTACATCTCTATTGAGATATTGAATGTGAACGTTGGATATGGTATATATTTACCACAGGGAAATAAACACAAAATGGGATAGTTGGGAATTAACTCAATCATCACCTAGGGATGAAAAAGAGGCCAAATAATACAACAGTATTGACACTCCTAGGGTTTATTCATTGGATAATAACATTCTCATAATAAAATGATATGGAGGATCTAAGAATGATTTTAACTAATTAGTTTAGAGACCCTTATTGAAAAATATCCACGTATAACCAATGATATAAAAATAATTGAAAAAAGTTGATATCTATGTATCATATGTTAAAAAATAATTGGGTAAAAATGGAAGAAATAATTAGATTTATTTTTCATAGTAATATAATTGATATTTTTCATATCATTTTATTATAATTTTCTTAAAATAGGATAAAAAATGAATCTGATAAAGGTATGCCTCTCAAATCCACTTTTTCTTATAACCAAATAATGGAGCATACTTAAATGGTTGATAATCTGAGTAAATGATTATTATGAAAGAAAAATGGGAGTTTACGTGTCTTACCTTAGATGGTGAGGTTCATATCTGAATAGAAATTGAATCATGACACTCTTATATGTTTTCATTAGTTATTGATATTTATTAGTGATATTATGTTATATTCAATTTTTTTGAGTATTATGTGAAAAAGAAAAATATTATTATTCAGAATTTCAACTTTAATCTTTTGGAAATAGTTATTAAATGGTATCAATAACAATGAAAAGTTATTTTATAACAAGGTTATATTTTTTGGGAGAACATTTTAAGAACAAATTATTATGGTATGGGTAACACTTCGGTTTAAAATAATCTATATATTGAGGTAATAAAGGGTAGATTTATTTTCATAAAATTGAGTTATATAGAATTTATAGCATTGTAATTGATTATTGATTTAATGAAAAATTTATCCTTATTATTATTAGTGATGTTTGGATCATTTTCAAGATTATGGAATATATTAGCTAATATGTGACTTTATGGACTAGTGGTTAATATCATTTTACGGTTAATGATAGAGTTTGTTTTATAAATTATATATGGTTTCATTGTGGTTTAAAGTTTATAGATTTTGATGGTTTTGGGAAAGGTCTATTTTAAATAATGTGTGATTAGGTATATACATACTTGTGCATATGATTTTATAGAAGGAAAATGTTGTTTTAGGAATGATAAGTAACTTAATATAGCCTAAGAGAGTATAGTAGATGTTATATTATAATAGTAATGTTCAGGACTTGAGTGAGATCAAGTTCTCAATGATGATTTAATAAAATAGAAATATATTAAAAAAAGATAATAGGCATGCAAAAAAAAGTACCGCAAAACATTAAAATATAAACCCCCCCCCCCAAAACCTACAAGTCCAAAGACCACACATCATTACTCAAGGACCCACATAAAAGGCATTGAAATAATTGAATAACATAGTCCAAGAAAACCAACTCTAATTCTCTCACATATAACCTTCTCCTTGCATCCCAACCATGCATGTGTCACCGTACTGAAGACACACTCACCCAGTTGGTGCTGGCTTATGAAATACAGATACCCAGATCATAACCCCATGGATAAAGTCCATGCCCACATCCCAAGAAATCCGACAGAATGACAGCTTTCTTGCACCAAGATTCGTCGGTGGCAACCACCCCCTAAAGATCATCAGAATGAGTGACACTAGCCCACATGCTTCAATGTGCCAACTATTGAAACTGGGACCAAAAACCTCATCCATATCGTAACCCAAAATCGCCATCTCGTCGATATCCAACCCTCACATTACCACTCTGGCCTTCCAAAAAACCTTCAACCAGAGGACGAAAGCCATGTGCACCATGTCTCTGCCATGTGCCTACACCCACTCGACCTCACCCAAGATATAGTTGGCCCTCCTACCAAGATCATTGATCCTACATGCATCCACGAACCACTATCTGTAGCCCGCCATTCCCAACACCCCTACACCCCATGGTCTAAGGACATCTCCATCCGCATCTCATTTCCATTCAGACACCAACCATCCCAATGCACGTCATCCACCAAGGTCTCCAACAACATCCCTGATATCACCAATGATATGATCCCAACATAGGTCCCATGCACCACTCTCATTGCGAACCTATCATTCCCAACCCACCCGACTATTCTAGAGACCAGAGATTGAGGGGCCCAACCCACCACCATGCCACCTTAAACCCATATCCCGTCCTACTCATCATTTATAGCATCATGAAAATTCCACGAAACTGAATGAAGTCACAAACTCTGATTGATGACCTACTGGCTACGGAATCACCTGAAACGTATTTTCTGTCTCAGCTCCTCCATAAGATCCCTCAAATCATCAATCACTGGCAACACTGACTCCAAATAGGCATGTTTTTCATTCATATTTTCTCGCTGGTCTGTGAGAAAATGATCCTTCCATTAATCTAAAATCAAATCTTCTTTTGTGAACAAATAATATCCAATAGTTATTTGTTCCCAACCACAACTTTTGAGTGGCTGATTCCACCCATTTCCTAATCCGCCTTAACCAGACCAGTCTTCTTGGGTTGGAAACAAATGAAAAAGAGTTCATTGTGCCCCAAAACATCAAAATGTAGAT
Organism: Viscum album; assembly: GCA_963277665.1. Classification (NCBI taxonomy): domain Eukaryota; kingdom Viridiplantae; phylum Streptophyta; class Magnoliopsida; order Santalales; family Viscaceae; genus Viscum; species Viscum album. The sequence continues at coordinate 965,877,594 of OY728155.1, forward strand.
GTTTTGAGTGTTCCACAAGACATATTATAGAGAGAGGCTCTCCTATTAGGATAGAAACAACCATACTTCTTCTATATCTTATACTATAGGTTTTACCTTGAATGGTGAATACGTTAAGAATACCCTCAATTATATTCATCAATGAGGAATAATTAAAATAATGAAGAAAAAATTAATTAGGGCGGTGTGGCAATAGCAACATGATATTTAAATATAATAATTTCTTTAAATGAGCTAAATTTGTTCAATATCATTCTCTACAAAAAACACTAATCCAAAAAAAACCATTATATATTTATATAAAATATAAATATCTGATTATAACCATTAAAACATATCATTTAAATTAGTTGGAAGTAATAAGAGTTACAAATGTATAAAATTTATTTATAATCTGAATAATGGATACTTTTTATATGAATGAAATTTAATTATATTAAATAATATTACTAATAAAATAATTTATTTTTAGAAAATATTTTTTCTTGAAGTTGTCATTTTAGATGATACACATTTCTATTTAATGAAATATATAATTAATGAAGAAAAAATATGTTTGATATTAATAATTGGTTTTGATATATTTTTATGGTAAATGATATAATATAATAATTATTATTGTTAATATTTTAAAATAGAATTTTATAACAAAAGGGGTTTTATTATATTTTATGGTTTTATTCAAAAAATAATATTATATATTGTACATATTTTATTTTTTAATAATCAAATTTTTTGTAATGGGAATATAAATATTATATAAATATTGATTTTGGTATTTTTCTGAATTATTATGGGTTTTAGGTGAATAATGAAAAAATACTAATTATGCTTAAAATTGTCACAATTATGACACTATTAATAAATTTATTAAAAAAAATTCAAAAAAATTTCTATAATATGTATATATATATTAATTACTAAAATGAACTATTTGAAATTAATATTTTCTTTATGAAACCAATGTATATCATATTTGAGGCATATTTTATACATGAATAGTGGAGACCAAATATTACTCTATGGCCCCATTAAATTATTATAATAAATAAAGTTAAATAGTCTAGAAAAAGAGAGAGAGGGTCAAAGTGGAAAAATTAACCATGAAACAAATAAAAGACAAATAGCATTTATCCTCTATTTTTACCCCTTCCACGACATCCACCAAGTCATCTTGGATACCTTCCCCTCTTCCACTACTTTGGGGTCTGCCAAGCAGTACCATAATCATAAGAATTCTCATCAACCACCATATGATCACGAGATTGGGCATCATTAATAGAAGCATTATCATCTTCGTTGTCCCTCTTGGTAGAGGTTGTACCAGATGTCATGTTTAGGCATTAAGATAGCCCAAAAAACAATTCCTTTTAGGCATTGTGAGCCAAATAAGAATAATTAGAAATAAAAGATATTAAATATGTTATAACTCTTCAGTTTATGCTATCCTTGTAGATTTCATCAATGTCCGGAGAATTAATCGACTCCATCATAGAAAAGTGGTTTTATTTTATTGAACAATTGTCTTGGTTAATAGCAAGCATTTTCTCATCCATTACCATACTCAAAAATATTTTGGAACCTGCATGAGAAGGCACAAACAAACTGTCATCCCACCTGATTCATTACCATTCATCGGGCCCTCAAATTTCCCAGAAGAAGCACTAACATCAATTGAATTTAGAAATCTATGATGAGGAATCCCAGTGGAATTCCTACTATCTGCATTGACATGTGAAACAAAATGAAAATTATAAGTCATTGGAGTACCCATAATGGGTTAGGGTTAGCATGTTCATGTAACTGCACATTTATAGTTTTCCCAGAATCATTATAATTTATCATAGCCAATGAAACCACTAAAGAAGTTATCATATTATCCACAGTAGCATTATCATGAGTGACACCTGAGTTTAACTTCCAATTCGAGAGGAATTGATCCTCTAACAAAGTCTCATGGAAAATCTAAGAATCACTGCAAAGTTCATCATTAGAAAAATCACCACATTTTGAATGGGAAGCTTCCCCTTGGTGTATGATAGGATCACTGGACAGTAGGAAAACCACTGAAGAAACCGGTGGATCACCCACATTACCATCTACTTGACACTCTGGAAGAGAGTGTCCAACATTCCTAGACATAATCTTTAAAAAAGAGGTAGCCCCCCTTTTCCAAATCCATTCACCACAGAAACCATAGAGTTTTAAGGCCATGTATCACCTTTCACATTAACAGAGGCGTCATTATTACCAATGTATAGAATTTTGAATTTACATGTGTCATCTATGTGTTTATATCATATACAATTAGAGAATTTCATCCCTTGAGGACAATTATCCTTAATATGATCAATTGATGAACTATTGAGACAAAAGTTAGGGACATATTCAAGCTCTATCTCTTGTTGAAATTTAATGTCACCAGAAGTTAACAAAACGGTTTCAACAAGAAGAAAATAGAGATCAAACATGATCAATAGTTGGGAAAAATTACAATAACTGACTAATCGAGTCTCCTTACCAAACTTAATTGGAGTGACAATAACCATGGATAAATCCCATAGGATATTGGGATGCAAAAAAACCCAATTCAACCCTTTGATATGGATCTAGGATTGTACAATAGTATTCATGGCTTGGGAAGGGTCATACCAGGGGTACCAGTTCTGAAACTGAAGGATCTCTGGTTTGAGATTAATAAATCCACTACTCCACACCCTTAATTTCAACTCATTCGAATGAAAAGTAATTGGAATGAAGTTCATCCCATGTGAAACATTATTTCAATCAGTAAAACCAAAAAATCTGGACAAGGCGTAACCTTAGGTCTTCATGCTTCTATAATACAAATGCTTGTGAGCTGAGCCGGGCAATGATCCAATGTTTCCACACCTTAAGTCGTACCTCAACGAACCATCGATTTGATTCAACGACTACAACATCATTGTTCCTAAAAATATGATTAGGAGAAAAGATTCTCTAGTCTGATATCTAGGGAATAATCGATCAGCACTCTTATGTCATAAATCATCCATACCGCTAACTGGACCACCTGAATTAGATGGCTTCAAATTCATCAGATCCATAATGGGAGTTGCATCATGCATCAGGAGAGACTCACTTCCAGCCTTCTTCGAGGCGCTGACAAAAATATCAGTTGGATTGAAGAACTCATCAAGATAAAAACTCATCACAGAAGGCATTCCTAGAATCTATCTAGGTAGATAGAGAGTCTCTCTTCCTAAAACTCCATCTCTAAAAAGATATGTTTTATTTTATTCTATATATAGTTTATATTACTTATATGAAAAATTAATTTTCATCCCTTATTTAAAATAAATATAGAAAAATATATTTCATAATTATGTCAACATGGTCATATTATTTAATAATTTCAATTTTTTATAAAATTATGATTACTACGATTAAATTTAATCAGCTTGATAATGGTAAAAGACAAATTATCAATGAATTGTTTTATTAAATTTTTTTATTTTTATCTAATCATTTAAATTTTAATATTCTAAATTATGGATATAGTATCTGTTTTAATAACATATATAATTACATTTATACAAATATAATCAGTATCTAAATATAGATAAGATTACGAACACAAAATGTTTATAAAACTATTTTTTTACAAAAAACTATTTTTTCTATATATAAAATAAAATAATTTAAAAGATAAATATAGAAAATTTAAAAACTGAATTTTATTAAATGGATATTTAATTTTTGTTTAAAACACACGATTTTTTATGAGATATTATTTTATATTTTTTTAAAACAAATTTTACATGATAGAAACTAGTTCCCTTAGTAAAAACAGAAAGAATGTAAAAGTAATAAAATAAGAACAAATGGAATAAAAATTGTATAAAACAAGGGTGGAAATACTTGAATGATATTTAATAAACAAAATTTCACCAAAAACTCTATTATTTATAACTTATGTATTCTTTTACAATTTAATAGTGTAATGTTATCGTTTAAAATTAAAAGGTTTCCTAAAAATACTATTTTATTGACTTATAAAAGAATAAACTTCCACAACTGAATTCGAAACCCATTACTTTGAAATAATACCTGAAATTATTCCATTATGATAATACCATAATAATATATCATCTTAATATTTTTTTTAAATTAGTTATTCTAATCCATTTATTTTTAAAGAGTCTTTCAATGTAAATTGTAAGGTGCCAAAGTGAGTATTACAAACACCTTTCCGTTTCTTCATAATTATTATCTTAAAAACTACCCTAAGTAAAGAAATATGATAACCTCATTATAATCATTATTATTATGTGATATAATGTTATTTTGAAAACCATTATCTATTCATTTACCAACACATAGAAAAGAAAATAAATGTTAATTCTGTAACATCCCAAGTAAATAAAGAATATGAGATTTTCATATTTATTAGTATTTCTGAATTAAACATTAATTTCACATTAAAGGGTATTATACATTTTATGGAATACCTGATACGTAACAACAAGTTTCTTTAAATCTTACATTGCAGAAAATGTGGAGTTATACCGTAAATTAAAATAATAAAATAATATTATTTTAAATAGTAGTTAACGCCTAGCCATTGTAATGGCGGGAATGAGCATAACTAACTAAAATATGAATATAAATATTTTTTAATATTTATTACATTTACCCTATATATATTATCGTCTTAAAATAAGAATTAATCCAATAATAAGCACAAATACTCTATTATTCTTTAATGGGTTGATTTACAGCCTTTTGATGGAGAAGATTTTTTAAATCATGTTTTTCTTACTTTTATATGTTATATTTGAAAAAATAATATTCTTCATTAGAATAGGGACATTAAAATTTACTTTGGATGATATTTTTATATTTTTAGGGTAATGTTCAATTTTTAATAAATAATTAAAAATGTTGTATTTTAATTCCAAACTACAGTATAATATACCTTATTTATATAGTTAGATTATCTTTTTAATTAGATTTAAAATATAATTAGATTATTGTTTTCCCATTTAATCCAATTATGGTAATTTTATGTAATTTTACAATGATATTGGACATAAACAAGTATCAATCTTTTAATAGTTATTTTTTCTTAAAAACACGCTTTATATTTTGACAGCAAAAATTAATTTCAAATTAAATTTTGCAACTTTTATTTTTTGAATTTATAAAAATGGATTCCATATTTGGAATCAGAAGGTCCATATTATTTAAATAGGTAGCTTATATTTTTAGACATTATAAATATTTATTTCAGTAAATATTTTATTTACCACGATTAAAGGGTAAATATGGTAAATAAGGGTAAAACATAACAATATAATAATATTGAATTACCTTAACATGTGTCGTAATCCTTTTGGATGATACATTTATTACCATGGGAATCCTTGGATCGATTTGGGAACCCCATGGAGCCACATTGGTGGGATAATGACACATTATATCAATTAATTTTAATTAAATATAAATATTACTTAATCATATATCTTTTAGTAAATCAATTTTTACATGGGGTTATATATGTTATCTCTTCGACTATAAATATTCACTAGAAATATAAAAATATTTACTACGTTATTTTATTTTATTTTTAATTATTATACATAAAATAACTAAAATAATTTGTGACATAATAATGATGTAGTGTTTACCTCATTAATGAATGATTTAAATAAATAAGATTATAAAATTTATAAAAATATAAAAAAACTGTCGACTTTTTTTGGATGATTTTTTTCGTACAATAGTAATCATATCTTCATCATTAAGTAGTTTTGGACCTTTTGAATCCTAAAAAAATTATATAATAAAATAATATTTTCATACATTTCTAATGAGCCCCTCCTCCCCTTATAAAAAGCCCTCACTTGTAACCCATTACTCTCACTTCTCAAGCACCTTGGAACATCCAAACTATAAATAATTAATCTTCTTACATAAATATATTCCTTCTATAATCCTTACTTTAGGATGAAGGAACCTCATGTAAACCTTTGGTTCAAACAAAAGTGAGTTACTTGATTTTATGGTAACATCTTCTCTTAAGTTCTATTATTTTATTTTACTTCTCCAACCCCATATACTCTTTTTATTCCATTATTTTAAGAAAACACTAGTATCATCAATATAATATGTTATTTTTTTGATATATATTAAAAATAAACTTCCACACAACTCCATCTAATGGATAAGAACATACTGTTTTTGTGGACGACGAACTACTATCTCACGAAATGAAGATTGTTAAAATATCTCCAACCGCCTCTCACGGTGGAAATTATTATATAATTTTATTCATATATGATATATATTATTTTTTTTTATATTTCTGTATTTATCAATTATAGGATACCTCTATCGTTTCCATAATCGTTAAATACGATAATTTAATTTGAGGAAGTGTTGACTACCGCCCCCTCAAAGTGATATGACTTGTTCGTGCCATACATGGGATGTATAAACGATTGAGTTGATGAAATCATATAAAATATTACTCTATAATTATAATATAACTATTTATAATTAGTTTTTCTTTCCATTCAAATATGAAATAGAATTGAAAGTAGTGTTAATGCGTACATACGGCTCACAGTCACCATGAACGGTGTATTTCATTTCTTATATCTATATGTTTTGTACTATTATAAATACAAATATATACTAGATATATATATTATATATATGATATCTAAATCATAAATATAATTTTTGAGATAATAGAATTTTGACCACATAACAAGTCCATTTTTGACTGAAGCTCCGGACATCGACAAAATGCATGATATGAACTCAAATAATTATCTAATTGTTATAGCAATGTAATAAGTGATATAAAAGGAATAATAGACAGAAAATGTTTCTGAAGAAATTATAATTTAACTTAAGATTATTATTCAGGAAATTAATGAATGAACGGGTGATGTCATACATGAGGTGAGGGACTTAATCTCAATAACGTTTCATTGCGGCATGTTTTGATAATATACACCTCATTATTTTATACGCAATATAATAAACACCTTTGAATATTAATTTCATTCTAGGGGATATTTTCACTATGAATCATTTTAAAAAAAGGCAAAAGGACTTTTTTTAATGTTTGTGGCGATATTGACCTCTCTGTCGCCACCATCATTAGTTGGCTTCCTCTATAAGACTTACTATTTTTTAAAAGTAAAAGAAATCCCATTTTCTGTTTTTGGGTGTTTTGGTACAGAAAATGTTTTTTGAAATATAATTAATACTTCAATATCATGAAATAATTTCTTGTGATTTCAAATAAAATATTATTAGTGAAATAATTATATTTTTAATATTTTATGTGTTATGATTGTATAATGGTACTTGGGCATTTGACGGGTGGTTATGTGATAAACCAAATGACAGGAGGTGTTATGATAAACTAGAACAGGTGGACACATTATAACTATCGATGTATTGGGTATGGAAGTCAGCTGTATAGCTATTCCATTTAGTGATATGTGTAGATGTCGATGGTTTGGTTATTCCGTCTATGTATATTGATGCCTCAAGATACCTTTATATGTTCTGTGTTCTTTCTATGGGTTTTATTGTAATATTTTGGTTACTAAATGGTAAGAAACGATCATTTATTAAATTAAATGTGTATACTACTTCAAAAAGGATGAAAGTACTATTTATGATAAAATATTCATGGTTTACTTGTTTTTTAAAAAAACTAATAGTTTTCCTTCATTGTTTATACCGTAGTGAGATTTTTATGGTCATCTCATGTTTTGAAATGTTTCTCCAAGCACTTAATGATGAATAGGCTCATGGTTGGGATCATGGAAAAGACATGTTCTCTAAAACATTGAACTAGTCAAGAATCTATTTTCAAGAGTTATTATTTTTTGAAAAAAATTGAAACTGAGTAGAAATGTCTACTTTGTAATTTTTGAGATGTAATGTTATAGTTATAGCTTAATTATCTATTAATCTAAACCTGAAAAGAACCCCATTGTGAAATGTCAATTTAATTCCATATTAGGAAATGTTATAAGGTTGGGTCCTTATATTTGGTATCAGTGGTCTATTAAGGAAAATTTAATAGTTAGAATACAGTTAAAATTAATGTACATAAATTAATTTATTGTAAGGATGATATGATATAGAATTTAAAGATTACCAAGTTGCTTTACCTAATATATTTCTGTGTTCAGAATGGTTTTCTGCAGAGGAAACAGGTCATCTATGATGGGAAGGCATACAAAGGAAAATAACCTTCCAAATCAGCAACGTGATATGGTCGGAATCGAAACTAAATAGTTTTTTTTCTATTATGGAACTGTTTAATAATGGTATAAATGGTGGAGGTATCCATGCACAAGATCAGCCAGATCAACCATAGTGGAACATGTCAGTATTGGATCACTTCATGAGGCAAGGCCCCCCATAATTCAGAGGATCATATGACCTCATTCGAGTTGAATGGGGGATCATAGAACTGGAGACTATTTTTGATGTCATGGGGTGTTCAAAACATTAGAATTTTTGTCTTGCAATTTACTATTTTTATGGTGAAGCTGATCATTGGTGGACAATGGTGAAAAATATTAAGGATAGTGAGGATATTGATGCTCTTCATTGGGATGAATTAAAAGGTATGTTTCTTGAGAAATATTTTTCTAAGGTGGTTCAACATTGGATAGAAAAAATACTCTTAGAATTGAGGGAGGAGGATGACTCAGTGGATTTTTATGATGGAAAAATCAATCAACTGGTATGGTATACTCCAAACATCATACAAGATATTGATAGTAAAATCAACCATTCTTTCTTAAGATTAATGACAAAGTATCAAAAGGAATTAGATTCATTTGAGTTTAAAAGTTATGGAAAATTTTTTCAATTTGTAGAGACGGTAGAAATGGATTCTTTTGATGATTAGGTGTTCCATGAGTGAAGATAAGAAGAGGTACAGTTAGAAGGAAAAGGGAATGAATTCATCAAAGGGTTATGGAGGTAAGAATTTTAAATATCCATCCAGTGAAAAGTGTGGTAAAACATATCCTGGAGAATGGTTATAATGGTCTAGAATGTGCTACCTGTGTGATATGTCTGATCATATTGTGTATCACTATAATGAAGATGATCAAGAAGGCAATGAAAATCCAATGGAATAATGTTTTAATTGAAATGAAATGAGTCATTATGTAAATTAGTGTCCAAAAAAAACTTCAATAGTGGTAAAGCAGCCTGACTAAAATAATAAAGGGAAAGTGAAATCCTTTGCATCTTGTTTAGTAGATGACGGGAAATTAAATGAATTAGTACTAGGTACACTGTTTTTTTATCAAATTATACCAATGTGTTGTTTGATTCAGGGTCTACACATCATTCATTTCTGAGATGTTTTCAATTAAATTGGAAATCCCATCTCAAGATATGAATCCTGAACATATGTTAAATACACTAGGAGGAAATTTTGAAACAAAAAAAATTATAAGAAAATGCCCATCTTTATGTGCGGAAAGAATATACCTACAAACTATATTGATTTTCCTCTAGTAGAGTTTGATGTTATTTTGGGTATGGAATGACCTTATATTTATCATGCTATGATTGATTGTAGAGATAAATATTTTTCTTTTCAGCATTATTTTTTGTTTGTGTACAATAATGAACCCATACTTTTGATAAAATACCAAGAAGATGAGAATCAAATAAAATATGTAAATTAATGTTACCTTTCACATATTGTTTTAAACATGGGAACTATTTATATAATGATGTGCTAGAGGAAAATGAGTATCTTTATGTTTTACCTGATGACTTTCCTGGTATAATAAATAATTAGGAAGTTGAATTTACTGTTTAATTAGATCCTGATGCTAAGCCAATTTCAAAACCACCTTATGGAATGGCTCAAATTGTATTTTAGAGTTAAAGAAGCAATTATAGGAGTTATAAGATAAACATTTTAATCGACCTAGCACATTAACAAGGGTACTCCATGAAATGTTTTAAAAACAAAGATGGTTCAATTAGACTTTTCATTGATTATAGAGCATTGAATGACATCAATGTTAAGAAAAACAATTATTTTCCTCAAATCGATTATTTTTTTGATCATTTCCTAGGAGCTCAGTATGTTTCAAAGATTGACTGGATGTCGAGGGTACCATCAGTTGAATATAATAGAAATAGTCATTCATAAGACCGCATTTTTTACTATATATGTCCATTATGAATGTTTAGTTATGAATTTTGTTTCAACCCATTCACCTACTGTATTCATGGATCTTATGAATCGAATTTTTCATGTGTTTCTGGATAAGTTTGTTGTTATGTTAATTGAGTATATTTTGGTTTAATCTAATAGAAAAAAGGAGAATGAAAGTAATTTGAGGGTTGTATTGCAAACTTTAAAAGAGAAGAAATTGTATGGTATATTCAAAATGTGTTATTTTTTGTTAGAAAAAATTTCATTACATTATCATATTGTTTTAAAAAAGGGCGTAACTATTTATCCTGCTAAAAGGAAGGTTGATGAAGAATGGACAAGACCAACAAATATAACCGAGATATATATTTGTCATGGTTTTTTAGATTATTATCGGAGGTTTGTAGGAAATTTTGAACAGTTATCTACTCTATAGACTATTTTTACTTGAAAAGGTTTTAAGTTCCTCTGGACAAAATAATGTGATGATTGTTTTCAGGAATTGAAATGATGATTTGTGAATTCTCCAGTTTTGGTACTGCCTTTCAGAAATGGTGAGTTTATAATATACAGTGTTGCTTCATTGAAAGGATGTGGATGTGTCCTTTGGAGAATGATCAAGTAATTGCTTATACTTCATGTCAGTTGAAACAAAATTAGTTAAATTAATTAACACATGATTTGGAATTAGCTGGTGTTGTTTTTTTCTTTATAAATTTAGAGGAATCATCTGTATGGAGTAAAATGTGAATTATATAGTGACCAAAAAACATTAATGTATAAATTCACTAAAAAAATTAATCATGAGACAGATTAAATGGCTAGAATTAATCAAGGATTATGATTGCATGATATATTATCATCCAGGAAAGGAAAATAATGTGGTTGATGCTTTGAGTCAAAAGTGTAATGCTACATTAAACATGTTACATTTAAAACTAGATCATTTGATTAATGATATGATGAACATTGGAAGAGAAGTTGTTGGTGCTTGAAATTCCTATATTTTATTTTAGGTGTCATTGAAATCATCTCTATCATATAGAATTAAGAAAGAGCAGATGGAAGACTATGACTTAGAGAAAGAGGTTGAGACGGTTCTTAAGGGTATGTTTCCTGATATTAACAATGATAATGATTGTGTTTTGAGGTTTGGGAAGAGATTATGCGTGCCTTGTGATTCAAAGTTGTATAATGAAATATTATGTGATGCTAACTGTTCATCATGGTCATACGTTGATGTACACAGATATTCAGGAGTATTAGTGGTGGGATGGAATGAAAAGAGATATTGCGGTTTTTACTAGGAAGTGTTTTACTTGTCAATAGGTTAAAGCAGAGTGGAAGCTATTGAAATGGATTTTTTTTAATTTTTACCAGTGCTAGAGTGGAATTTGGATAATATATCCATGGAATTCATTGTGGGATTACCAAAAAAATCTCAAGGTAATAATTAAATCAATGTTATTGTTGATCAATTGACAAAATCGTCTCATTTCCTTCCTATTCGTGATACTTTGTCTCTAGATCAAATTTCTCAGTTTTATGTTAAATAGATATTCAGGTTTCATGGATTTCCCCTCTCCATTGTATCTGATCATGATCTCATATTTATTTCTAACTTTTGGAAATGACTACAAAATTCATTGGGTACTGAATTAAATTTTAGTACAACTTTTTTCCCTCAATCAGTTGGCAGCCAGAATGTACAATTAAGACATTAGAGGATATTCTACTTTCTTGTTCACTGGATTTCAAGGGAATATATGACTAATATATTTCTTTGGTTTAATTTTAGGATAATAAAAATATTCATTCCAAAATAATGATGTCCCTATTTGAGGCATTATATGGAAAGCGGTGTCGAAATCTAGATTTTTGGGATGAAGTAGGTGAAAGAATGTTGATTGGACCAGAATTGGTAGAAGTGTTCGTAAAGAAAGTTCAGTTGATTTAGAAGAACATGAGAATAGCACTGAGCTGGATGAAAATTTAGGAAGACAATAGGATGACGGATCTCTCTTTTAAGGTAGTTTATCATGCCATTCACAATGTTTTTACATGGAAAACTATGATCTATTTTGGTAATGAGGGAAAGCTAAGTCTGGGGTTCATTGAACCATACGAAATCCTAGAGAAAGTTTGATCATTTTCATAGATAGCGGATTTACCTCCATTTATATCCCAGGTACATAAGGTTTTTCAGGTTTCAATTCTGAGAAAGTATATTCAAGATCCATCTCATGTTTTGATCCCAGAGGTTGTTTAATTGGAAGAGAATCTCTCTTTTGTGGAGCAACCAGTACAGATTCGTGACCGAAGAGAGAAAGTTTTGTAAAATAATGTAATTTATTAGGTAAAGGTTTTGTGGAAAACCCATATGGTTGAAGAGGCAACGTGGTAATCTGAAAATTCTATGAGGGATAAATACCCCCACTTATTTTATAAGTGAATAAAAACTATGAGGACGTAATATCCAAAATGGGGAGGATGTAACATCCCAGGTAAATAAAGAATATGACATTTTCATATTTATTATTTTCTATGAATTAAATATTAATTTTACTTTAAATTAGATGATACTTTTTATGTCTTACTTGAAACAAAAGAATGGGTTTCATTGAAATCTTTTGTTGCACGCAACGTGGAGTTATACAGAAAAATAAAATAATAATAATAATTTAAATGGTAGTTAATGCCTAGTCGTAGTAATGGAGAGAATAAACAATACTAACTAAAATATGATTATACATGTTATTTAAAAGGATTTTACATTTATCTAATTAATTTTAGGGGCATAAAAGAAAAAATAATACAATTTTAACCGTAAATACTCTAATATTTAATAAAGGTTTGATTTAAGGTCTTTTGATGATGATTCATTTTAAAATATAGTTTTTTTAACTTTCATAGGTTTTATTTGAAAAAATAATATACTTATTTAGAATCAGGACATCTAAAATTATATTGGATGAATTTTTGGAACTTTTCAAATAATGTTTATTTTTTAATGAATAGTGAAAAATGTTGTATTTTAATTCAAAAATGTCCTTTAATATAATTTATTTATATGGATATATTATATATTTAATTTGTTTCAAAGTTTATTAAGATTATATTTTTACCATTTAATCCAATTTTTTTCATTGGATGTAACTTTACATTGATATTGGATATAAACATGTATCAATCTTTTGATAATTATTAAGTTTTAAAAACTCACCATTTATTTTGACAGGAGGAATTAATTTTAAATTAATTTATGCCACTTCCATTTTTTTGAATTTGGATAATTGGATTCCATATATGGAATTATAAGGTCCAAATTTTGTAAACTGGTAACTTTTATTTTTAGACATTAGGAATATTTACTCCAATAAATATTTTATTTACCATGGTACAATGGAAAATCTGTTCAGTAAGGGTAAAAAATAATATTATAATTAAAATAAATTACCCTAACTTGTTTCGTAATCCTACTGTTTGATACATGTCCAACCATGGACATCCTTGGATCGATTTTGGGACCCCATGGTGCCAGTTGGGAGTGATAATGACACTTTATATTAATTAATTTTAAGTGAAGACAAAGATGACCAAATCATAAATCTTTTAGTAAATAATTTTTCAAATGAGGTTATATAAGATTTCTCTTATACTATAAATTTTAATTAGAAATATAAATAGAATTTCTACATCATGTTATTTTTATTATTATTTTTTATAAATCAAATAAATAAAATTATTTATAACACAATAATGATGTAGTGTTTACCTCATTAATGAATGATTTAAATATATATGATTTACAAATTAAAACGTTATCTAAACCTTTCTAACTCTTATTATATGATTTTATTTATAACAAGAGTCATTTTATCTTAAACATTAATGAGTTTAAGACCTTTATAAACTGAAAATAATTATATAATAAAAAATTATTTCAAATATTCCTAAAGTGCTCCTCCCCCATTACAAAAATCCCTCACCTCTAACCAATTACTCACAAATTCTAAAGCCCCTTGAATCATCCAAACTCTACCCAATTATTCTCCCTACATCCATATCTTTCTACTATTTGCCTTACCTAAGGCATAAAGAACTTAAAGTAAACCATTGGTTTCAAAAAAAGGGAGTTACCCAATTTAAAGGTAACAACTTCTCTTGAATTCTTTTATTTAATCTTCTTTCTCCAACCCCATAAAAACTTTTTATTCCTTTATTTTATAAAAAACCAGTATCTTCCACATACTAGGTTGTTGTTCTTGGAAGGATTCAAAATACACTTCCACACACTTCCTTATAATGGATACTAACATACTATTTCAAGGGATGATGAACTATTGTCTCACGAAATGATGATTGTTCAAATATCTCCAACCACATGTCGTGGTGGCCATTATGATGGAACAATATTAATATATGTTATATATTATTTTCTTTCTTTATGATTCTTTGTTTTTCATTTATATCATACCATTATGGTTTCTATAATGGGTTAATACGAAAATTTCAATTGAGGATGTGTGGACGACTACCCCCTCAATGTGATATGACTCGATCATTCTATACGAGGGATGTATAAAGGATCTATTTAATGAAATTATATATGATATTATAATATTATTATAATATACGTATATATAATTAAATTTTCATTACATTAATATATGAAGTAGAAATGAAAGTAGTGTTCATGTATACCTATGACTTACCCTCTCCATGAACGGTGTATTTCATTTCTTATCTCTAAATGTTTCGTACTGTTATAAATACATATATATACTTGATATATATGATATTTATGATATCTATTTTATTAATATAATTTTGGTTATAATGGATTTTTTAACACATGGTAAATTTATAATTATAAAAAGTTCATTTTTGACTAATGTTCTGATGACCGACAAAATGTCCGATATTAACACAAATAATAAACTTACTATTTTAGAAAGGAATTAAGTGATATAAAATGGATAATTTAAATGAAAAAGGTTCTTAAAAAAGTAGAAATTATATTAACAGTATTATTCAATAAATTAAATAATGAACTGGTTATGTTATAAATGAGGGAAGGGACTTCGTCTCAATCTCCATTCATTGAGGAAAGTTTTGATAATATACACCTCCTAATTTTATATGGTATATAATAAACCAATTTGACATTTAATTTCTTTAAATGGTAATCTTTTTTCTATGAATCATTTTAATAAATGGAAAAAGGAATGTCTTTAATGATTGCGTAGACAATGAACTCTCTGCCCCCGTTATCGTTAGTTGGCTTCCTCTATAAGCCATAATGTTTTTTTAAAAGGAAACAAAATCCCTTATTCTTTATTGGGTGTTTTTTATTGAAAATCGGTTTTTAAATGGATTGATTATTTCAATATCAATAAATGATTTTTTATATTACAAATGAAATATTATTTCCGAAATGATTATATCTTCAATATATTATGTGCTATGATTTTAGATTTGTACTTGGAAAATTGATGGGTGGTTACGTGATTCACCAAAAGACGGGTGGTACTGTGATAAAATAGAATGGGTAGCCTCCAATGCATTGGTTATGGAAGTTGGACGTATGGCTATTCTTTTTAGTGATATTTGTGCAAGTCAATGTTATGGTTATTCCATCTACGTATATTTATGTCCCAAGATACCTTTATATGTTATGTGGTCATTCTATGGGTTTTATGGTAATATTTAAGTTACAAAATGGTAATTAATGTTATTATATTCAGTGACGAGTATTAAATACTTCATAAAGATGAAAATATTATTTATGATAAAATATTCATGGTTTACTTGTTGTTTGGAAAATATAATAGTTTTTCTTCTTCCTGTATCCCATATTGACCTTGTTATGCTCATCCCAAGTTTTGAAATGTTTTTCACAGAACATAAATATAAATATGGTCAAAATAGGATCAAGGAAAAGTCTTTTTGTCTAAAACATGGAACTAGACATGACTCTTTTTTTTCAAGAGATTTTATGTTATGAAAAAATGGAAAATGAGTAGAAATGATTATTTTGTAATTTTTTAGATGTATTGTAATAGTAATGGCCTAATTCTCTAAAACTCCAATCCTAAAAAGATCCTCAATGTGAATTATCCATTTAATTCATGATTATGTAATGTTTTAAGGCTGGGTCCTTATAAATTAGTCATTATGCAAACGAGGAACTACATGATATAATTTATTATTTAATATAAATTTTATTTCACTATACAAACCACATAAAATATGACCCAATAAATTAGGAAAAAATAAAAAGTAATATAAATTTTCATTTTGTAATAATGATATTGTAAATTTTCTTAACCATAACTAGGAATCATGATATAAGAATTTCATATTTTATTTGGTTTAATAACCAACTTGAATAATGATATAAAACCCTATAATGGATGAAAATGTGAACACAAATACTAATATTATTTTTATTTAATAAGACATTAAATATTTATTTTCTATTATATAATTTTTATATTGTGAGTTTAACTTATAAATAAATTATTATCTTTAATGTCTAAAATCCTCGAAAAAAGTCAACACCTATTAAAATATCATAGAAAATAACCATAACTATTTCAAAAATAAATAGAATATGATAATACATGATCAATATTAAATTAAATTAAGATTCTGATGGTTCTAAATAATTTATCAAATAAAAATAATTTCACTATTATGGAATTTTAATAGATTTGTACGAAGAATCACGACAAAGTAAAGGTTTTGGTATCAGTTTCCTTAAATTAGGGCATGTTTTTGTTTCACAACATTTAAATTTTTTTATGGTGTACTTAATGTCTAGTGTAATAATTGCATCATGATTATATTATATATCATGGTATTAAATTTTTCATTTCATGTTAAATTTCTCATGGTGTTTTGGATCTAATGTTTCTTATGTTTTAAAGGTTTTCGTCTAAAATTCGTCTCTTTGAAATATGTTTGGTAATGAGTATCTAATTTAATATTTATGGTGTATATAATTTCTATTTCTGATATAATATAAATAATTACTTTTTATTCATTGTATTTTAAATTAAATTATAACACCACACTTTTAATGGTTTTTTTAAAATATTACTAATGTCTCAAGGGTTCTTTAATTCAATCTTAAAATCATTTAGAATTTTTTTTATGAACCCTGTTTTCAATTGAATTGATTATTAACTATTCATGGATGTATATTTGACAAATAAATCATTTCTTAAGTAAAAATTATAATCTAAATGATTTAATTTTAATCAAATTGAATTAACTCAATTGTTACCGCAGTTGTAATGTTTTTTTGTAACTATATTTTTGTTTATTATGTTCTGATTGTCCTCTTGGTGTTAAATTTTTTTCACATTATACAAGTCTATTATATTATTTTGTATTACACTTTTCAATTTTATTTTAAATTTCTATGACACAATATACTTTTTTAAAATATTTATTTCTTCAAAAAGTATGTTATTTATAAGGGATATCGATAAATCAAGTCACCATTCCTTGAGTCATATTTTTTTATCATGGAGTTATTTTTAACCATATTTAGATTTTACTAAAAAAATAATTTATTATATGTTATTTTACTATCATCTATGGGAAAATAAAATTTTATTATAGTGAAAGTTAATTTACTCTTCTTAAAATTTATTTTCTGACACATAGTTATTTTTAAAGTTACTAAAACTTGTTTTTTCATTTAATTTTCATATTCATTTTTCCATACTCTAAACATTTATCTATAATAATCCTTATATATTATAAGGGCCTTAATATTTAATATTAATTATAAATGTAATGGTTTTTATATAGTTTGCATTTCACCTTTTGAAAAATATTTTGGATGTCATCTGTAACATTTTCTTTAACATAAATTTTATAAATGATCTTAAAAGATCTTTTATGATTTCACATCAATTTAGATTTAAATTTTTAAAATGATTTACCACAATAAGTTTCATGTTTCACTATTTATACATTAATACAAATTTATCATATACTATAATGAATTCATTGTACTATAGAGTGAAATTCTCCATTCATTATTTTGTGGTATCATTTATAAATTATTTTTCAAGGTAGTTTTTTAAATAATTAAACAAAATTCAATGTTTTCTTTCTTACACCAGTGTTATGTAATTTTGAAACCATCTACATTGTTCCTCCAAATGGATTACAATCATGTTAATCCAATATTTTATTAATCATATACCACTAATTGGTACGATTTTTTCATGAGGGTTACTTATATAGAATTCTATTTCATTTATTGATTAGTGGAATATTAAAAAATCATATATATTTTATTCTGATATGGATGTTTATTGATTACTCAAGAAAGATAACCATGTATATTTTTAAGCATTTATATTCTTCTTCCAAATGGGTTATGATCATGTTATCCATTTTATTGATATAGGTTGGGTGTTTTTGAATTATGAATGTTGTTATTCCAATATAAATGATTATTGGAAAATTGAATATGTATTTTTGAACATCCTCCTTATTTCTCAAGATTGTTTATGATCATATTATACCTTTTATTATCATATGGATAATTATTTGTTTTCATAGGTCAATTTTTAAATACGGATGAATATTGGAAAAGGTGATTATATATAACTAATTAATTTTATCATATGATGAATATATTGAACATAAATAAGTGATGATTAATTCCTAGCACTATATATCCCCTCGATTGACTAATAAGTCTCATTGGGATAAAATATCATGTTTTAGTGTATACTTTTTCTCATGTTAGTATGGTGTACTGGAATAAGGACATGAAAAAATATTATTATTTTCATAATTATGCATTCCATTAGTATATGGTATTTTATAAATTTTATCCATGTTTTAATTTATATTCAAGTATAAAACATGATCTAAGTTTCATTTAATAGTGAAATTATGATGGTCACATACTCACAAAATATGTGTTTTTCCATGTTTATGGCAGAATTTATTTACATTTATAGTTTCCATTACTGAGCGTTTTAGATCACCCCTTATTATGTTTCTATATCCCCTGGTATTGAAGAAAAGTATTTCACCTGATATATCTAATAGGATAGCATGTTTAGAGAATTTTTGGTATATATTAGAGACTTATTTTGGACAAGTAGTACTTATATAGTTTGAAAAAAAATTGTTAGTTGATAATTACATGAGAATTATTAGTTTGTTATTTTTAATAATTCTAAAATTATATAAAAACAAATGTTATATGTAATTTATGTCATGAAATTATAGTATAATTTTCTAAATTTGGTTTTGTATCAAATAAGTAATGTATGTGTTATTAGTACTGGGTCTAGGAGTGTGGATTTGAAGAATCACAACTTTCTTTCTAATACAACTTTTCATTACCACACAATTTAAATATCTACAATTATAAGGCCCCAGCCATAAACCATAATTAATCTTGAGTTATTACAAGATTACACATTGATGATCTTTTTAGGTTTTGAGTTTTAGAGAATTAGATCATAAAACATGAATTACATTCTACATTTAAACATAGTGGTTACATAAAAGATGGTACTAATTTTTCCCATCAACGGAAACATATCTAAAATAAAACATGGTTTCTTTCTTGAAACATCCTTGACACTATCATCATATCATGTACCATTCCCTTGACCTGTGAAAAACATTTCAAAAACATGGCCTGAGCATAAAAAGCTCAGTAAGAGTTATAAAAATATAGAATGGAAACATGAGTACATAAAAACATAAGAATGAAATCATAATTTACCCATAAAACATAACAACATTTACATTACTCATCAAAACATGAATAAATCATAGTAATCCTAAGACATAAAGGTATCTTGAGGCATTCATAACATTCTTACGTAGGGAGTAACCCTCTTGGTTATGTTTGGAATACCCATCAAAGTATATTTCTTAAATCTCTTAGGAGAAACCTTAATGTTTAACTCCTTCGCGTTACCCAATGCATTAGAGAGCTATATCGGGCTCACCCGCCCTTAGTTTATCACGGAACCACCCGACTTCATAACAATGCCCAAGAACCATAACATAATTGTATAACGTAAAACATGCATAAAGGAAACATAACATTTCCTCATTTCAAACACAAGATATCAATACAACACATTGATATAATAAAAGCATTATAAAAACAATTTTCAATACCAAAATAAAAGAAAATTAATACATGGTATTTATTTTTCATTTAAAAAAAAGTTATGTTATGTCTTGTAGAGGAAGTAGAATCTCAAATAATGGTCACAGCGGCAGAGAAGTTGTTGTCGCTGCATACGTACGACAAATAAAAGCATTCCCATTTGTCGTTTAGTAAATGCTTCATATAAAAAATATTCCTTTTGAATAAACATAAAAGTCAAAGGGTTTTATACACCGTATAAAAGAAAGTTGTGTATAAAACAAAATATGGCTCAATGAATGGAGATTAAGATGATGTCCCTTACCTCGTATCTGACATGACTCGATCGTTCTTTAATATCCTGAATAATAAACTTGAGTTAATTTATACTTTCTTAAAAACCTTTTTTAAGTTTATTATTCCTTTCATATCACTTATTACCATGTCATGAACATTATGTAATTATTTAAGTTAATAATGGTTGTTTTAACGATCATTGGTACTTGAGTCAAAAACAAACTCTTTATAATTACAAGTTGTTCATGTGGTAAAATATCTATTATATCCATAATTGTATTCATGATGTAGATATCATATATATCATATATTTTCAGTATATGCGTGCATTTATAATATTACATAACATTTAGAGGTAAGAAATGAAATGCACCGTTCATGGAGACGGTAAGCCGTGCGTACGCATGAACGCTACTTCCATTTCTATTTCATATTTAATGGAATTAAAACATAATGATACATAATAGTATTTTAATTCTAGTATGGTATAATATCATTAAATCTATCCTCTATACGTACCACATATGGTATTAACGAATCAAATCACTTTGAGGGGGCGGTAGTCCGCACTTCCTAAAATAAAGATATCGCGTATACTAATAATGGAAGCCATAACGGTATGATATAAATGAAAAATAAAGAACATTAAGTTAAAACTAAACATATTATATATCATATATAAATATAGTGACATCTTAATGGCCACCTTTGATGGTGTTAGAATAATATTGAACAATTATCGTTTCGTAAGGCAGAAATTCTCCATCCACAGAAACAATATATTTTTTAACCATTAGATGTAGGTGTGTGTAAATATAGCTAGAATAATTCTTATAACAAAATCCTATTATATTTAAGATACTGGTGTTGTTACAAAAAAATGAATAAAAAGAGTTTAGGGGGTTGGAGAAGAAAAATAAAACAAAAGAGCATTAGAAAAGACTTTACCTTTTAATCGGGTAACTCCCTTTGGTTTGAACCAAAAGGGTTTCTTAAATAGATTCCTTCCTAAGGAAAGGATTCTAGGATGAGGATAGTGATGTGGAGAGACAAAATGAGCAGGGAGTGGCCGAACAAATTGTCACGACCCGACCCAACGGGGCTCGAGCCGCGACCCCCAAGCCCGCCTCCAATAGGCCAGGGGCTGGCGACCAGCGCCGAGTAGGCTATCACACACATGGGAGGCATTAGCCTAAGGTACCTGTACACACGCACCCACAAACACCTCCATGAAACAGTGCAGAGATAAAGAAACTGAAAAGTAAATGCATGCATACAATCTATCCCAAACCAGAGTGCAACAACAAAAGTACAAGGGCAAAACAGGGCCCACCAAAAGAAAACTACAAAGCGCGTCCAACCTGCTCTGAAGAAGGGGAACGCTGCCACAAACACCCGCTGGAATGCTCCCTCGGCACAGCTCCGGTAAACACCCCAGTCAACTCGCTCACTAAGCTCCGCCTGCTCCGGGTCCTCCTGGGACTCCGTCAAAAGGCCTGTGGTCTGCACAAGACACAAACATGTGCGGGCAAAGCCCGTGCAGGGGTGAGTATAAACATACTCAGTAGGCACCCCAAAAACCCAAAACCCAAGGGAGCAACTGAAAGGCAACAGTCTGCTCAACCCAGCCAGAGGGAACCCGGACGAGAGAGAAACTCCATCTCGTGACCATCCTCGGCTAACACAACTAGTCAGCTCAGCTCAGCTCAGGTGTATTCCCATACATACACCTTGAACAATCCAGATATACAAGCTCACGCCACAAAGACACAAGAGGTACCGACCTCGCCACCAGCAACTGTCCACAACAAGGAGAGTACACCACGAACACTGTCATACCAGATGACACTCATCCGAGAGATACACTCCATCGGGTCCCAAACAAACATCTCAGGCGCTCACCCGAGAGACCACGCTCGTCGGATAACATCACTGAGGAAACATCGCTGAAACAACATAATCACCAAACTCCTCGGAGAGGGGATCGCCGCTAGGGTCCGCTAGGGGATACCAAGACCCACTCCGGTATACGTAGCTCACAGATAGGGGATCACTCCCAGGGTCCGCTGGGGGATACCGCGACCCGATCTGGCATACGTAGTTCTCACAGATGGGGGATCACACCCAGGATCCGCTGGGGGATACCACAACCCGATCTGCACTCGACAGAAGCTTCACACTCAGATAGAGGATCATCGTCCATATAAAGATGGTCACGACGATACCGGAACCCTATCTGGTATAACTCGCGATGTAGGGGATCGAACCGATGATGCCACAACCCTACCGAAACCACGCGCTGAGTAAGGGATCGTATAACCAATGATACCGCAACCCTACCGACACCAAGCGCTGAGTAGGGAATCATATAACCAACGATGCCGCAACCCTACTATAAACATCATGATGAGTAGGGGATCGTAAGCCCGACGATGCCACAACCCTACTATGCATGACCCACCGCGTAGGGGATCATATTCCCGATGATGCCACAAACCCTACGGGGTTAACCTGCTAGATAGGGGATCGCTGCCCGTGAATAAGCGGTCACAGCGATACCAAGAACCCGATCTAGGGTAAAGATGCTAGAGGATCCACTCCGGGCCTACCGGAGGGATACCACAACTCTACCAGTTTAAACATCCCATCGAGAGGATCACAAACCCATACGAAGGTTGTGATACCACACGAACCCTCGTAGGAACGAACCAAGGGAGAACCCTCAACCACTGCTGGTCCAAACGTCGCTACCCGAGCGACTTGCCCCAAAGCCACACTGCGCACCTCCGAAGCCAAAACCGAGGCCACCATCGCGTTCCACGCAGAAAAACACGCAGGATAGGCTGTTTACTCGCCCGGAACGGAGCACCGGTGAAAAAGGGACTATTCACCGTAGCTAGCTCGCGCGGGGCCCATGCTACGATCCCGAAACACATCGACCGGATCGCACCACGACGATCCCCTCGGAAAAACAAGCGGAATCGACTACTCGCTCGCCCAAAACGGACTCCCGGTGAAAAAGGTACTATTCACCGAAGGCCGGCTCGGGTGGGGCCCATGCCTGGATTCCAAAACTCATCGAACAGATCGCACCATTGCGATCCTCTCGGAAAAACACACATGATCGACTATTAATCCGCCAAAATCGGACTCCTGGTGCAAAAGCTGCGTTTCTCCGCAAACGCCAAAACCCGGCCTCGTGGGGACCGCACCCCATTCTCAGACCCAACACCCGGAAACTATCTCAAATAGTCTGTCGTACCATCAGGGTCTCAACGCCACTGACGGCACGTCAATCGGACGCTCCGGGTAGAAGTTACAACGGCCCGAAGTCGTAAAATAATAAAATTATATTATTTTATACGACATTTCTAACTCCCGGGTCACGATCCCGAACCTTTAAACCCTCAAAGTGAGCTCAAAAGGTCCGTCTCGACGCAAGGAGTGCATCGCCGCAAACGGCTCGCAAATCGGAGTTACGGTTTGCGAGTTACGGGGGTTTAAAGAACCCCCGGAAAATCCTGGCCGGACCACCGCCAGCCTCGCCGGAAACCACCGCGCCGCCGCCGGATTCCGCCGCGCCGCCGCCGCCGTCGCCGGAATCCGCCGCGCCGCAGCCGCGCCGCCGCCCTGCCTCGCCGGATTCCGCCATGGCCGCCGCGGGTCTCGCCGGAAAACCGGGTTTTTCGCCGGAAAACTTCCGGGAGCCACCGGGAGCACCCCGGTGCTCCAAATTCAGATCCGTAACATGTTTTGGAAACCTCGGGACCCATACTATACAACCTTTATAACGATTTGAAGAAAAACAACGAATAAACGGGGTCCAGGATTTCAAAACTCAAACCGCCTACCTGTTGGCGGATCGCCGAAGCTTCAGGTGCAGAAGGACGCCTGCGACGCGCTGAAGCTCGATCTGCTGACGATCGGCGCTGAAAACGGACTCCCGGAGCTTGAATTGGCGAAGAACGGAGGAGGGGAGAGGGAAGGCCGTCCGCTGCGTTGGAGGATTTGGGGGAGGGGGAGATTGATTAAGTTTTAATTTTTTTTTAAACAACTCATTTAACTCTCCCCCGCCAACTCGCCTCCGTCCCGACACCCGATGCGAACAAAAGTAAGGTCACCCCTAGGGTAAACGCGCCGTTCTGAACGCAATCGTGCCCTCAGATTCCCATTCTGAGCTACCGTTTAGGAGATATCACACCCCCGCCACGTGCATAGTATAAAAATACTTAATATTTTTATAAAATTAATTCCGGGCACACCGGGCCTCGGAATCGCACGCCGTCTTCGTGCCTAGCTCTGGAATTATTCGTAGAAATATTCCAAAGTCTGACAGGGCCAAAAACCCGAGTCGCTACACCCTCCCCCCTTAGAACTTTTCGTCCCCGAAAAGTCCTAAGCACAAGGAAAGCGACTGGACTCTCAACTGGGTCTCACACACCAGCGAGCTCACCAACAACAACCACTCAGGGTCTTACCAACGCCCTGAACAAAACTCAAGCAAGCAACAAAAGGAAAGAGTACCTCTAAACAGTGTCTGACAAACTACTGTAGTAAGTAGAAAGGACACAAGGCGTACCTCTATCCATCAGCGGTGCATCTGGGTCGACAGCCTCCAGGGCATGCAACTGTCCTCTCCCTCGACCACCAGCTCCCTGAGCTTGGCGTGCACCACCTGGGGGTGGGGGTGATGGCAACTGGTACTGTCGACCACTGCCTCCCGCTGCACCAGCTCCGACGCCACGTCCGCCGCCATACAGACCTCCTTGCTCGAGACGTTGCCTCTGCCAAGGCGGTCCATCGACCGGCTCCCTCTCGACAGCACGTCGGGTCGGACAATCTCTAGCAAGATTTCCCCGACCATCGCAAGCGTAACACCGCCTCTCCTGCGGCTGACCAAAACTGGCCTGTGAGCCCTGTGAGCCCTGAGACTCAGATCCTCCATCCTGGGGTCGCCTCCTGAAACGTCGGCCACGTCCAGACCCCTGAGTCTGTCGTCGGCTACCAGATGCCGATCCGACCGACGAAGTCTCAGCTCTCGCGTGCCCAGCACTAACAGGAGAGATCTTCTCGGCCAGAAAGCTTTCCACCACCAGCGCTCGCTCCAGCACTCCAGCATAGGTGGGCAGGCACAAGGAAACCACACCTGCTCGGATATCCCTGCGTAAGCCCTGCTCGAAGGTCCGAGCCCTAAAGAACGGGTCTCGAACCATATCTAGGGAGTAGCATGACAGGTCTATAAACCTCGCTGAGTACTCCGACACAGTCAGGCTCTCCTGTCGAAGCTGTAGAAGCTCCTGGATCCGCACTGACCTCAGTGTCACCGGATAAAACTCCTCCCTGAAGAGACGCTCAAACTCTGCCCACGTGAGCGTCTCCTCATCATGGGACTGCGTCACCAAACTCCACCATCGCCCGGCAGAACCATGCAGAAGGCTCGCCGCTAGGACCACCATCTGATCTGGAGGTGTCCTCACTAGGCGGAAAACTCGGGTGACTGCCTCAAGCCAGTCATCAGCTGCCTGGGGGTCTGGATCACCCCAAAACCTCAGAGGTCGCTGCCTCTGGAACTCGTGCAGCGCACTCAGCCTGCGTGCAACCTCGTCCTGCACCGCCGGCACAACCAGCTGCTCGACAGGTGGTGGCTCAACTGGCAGACCACCTGGAGGTGCAACCTCAGAACCTGCGCCCTGCTCCACAGCCACTACACGGGGCGGGTCATCAACACAATCCTGCTGTGGAACCCTTGCTGGTTATCGTCGTGGAGGCATCCTAAAATACATTCAAGACACACCACAGTCAAAGAGTATATCTGGAGAGCTGACTCAAGAAGGACAAGGAAAAACCAAAAACCCAGTCCTATATGATGCATGTACCATTATGTCCCCGCGACCAGTGTACGAATGTCCCGAGTCGAAAGGCAGGTTATCAGAGTCCTGGTGTATGGATACGTCGGCCGCCGCACCAACACTGGAGTCCCTGGCCTGGAAGCCGAACTCGAAACATCCTAACACTATCGCTATGCAACACAAACCAAACTCACAGCTAGACCAGCTACGCTCTGAGATCCCAAAGGTGGAACCTCCTCTGATACCACTCTGTCACGACCCGACCCAACGGGGCTCGAGCCGCGACCCCCAAGCCCGCCTCCAATAGGCCAGGGGCTGGCGACCAGCGCCGAGTAGGCTATCACACACATGGGAGGCATTAACCTAAGGTACATGTACACACGCACCCACAAACACCTCCATGCAACAGTGCAGAGATAAAGAAACTGAAAAGTAAATGCATGCATACAATCTATCCCAAACCAGAGTGCAACAACAAAAGTACAAGGGAAAAACAGGGCCCACCAAAAGAAAACTACAAAGCGCGTCCAACCTGCTCTGAAGAAGGGGAACGCTGCCACAAACACCCGCTGGAAAGCTCCCTCGGCACAGATCCGGTAAACACCCCAGTCAACTCGCTCACTAAGCTCCGCCTGCTCCGGGTCCTCCTGGGACTCCGTCAAAAGGCCTGTGGTCTGCACAAGACACAAACATGTGCGGGCAAAGCCCGTGCAGGGGTGAGTATAAACATACTCAGTAGGCACCCCAAAAACCCAAAACCCAAGGGAGCAACTGAAAGGCAACAGTCTGCTCAACCCAGCCAGAGGGAACCCGGACGAGAGAGAAACTCCATCTCGTGACCATCCTCGGCTAACACAACTAGTCAGCTCAGCTCAGCTCAGGTGTATTCCCATACATACACCTTGAACAATCCAGATATACAAGCTCACGCCACAAAGCCACAAGAGGTACCGACCTCGTCACCAGCAACTGTCCACAACAAGGAGAGTACACCACGAACACTGTCATACCAGATGACACTCATCCGAGAGATACACTCCATCGGGTCCCAAACAAACATCTCAGGCGCTCACCCGAGAGACCACGCTCGTCGGATAACATCACTGAGGAAACATCGCTGAAACAACATAACCACCAAACTCCTCGGAGAGGGGATCGCCGCTAGGGTCCGCTAGGGGATACCAAGACCCACTCCGGTGTACGTAGCTCACAGATAGGGGATCACTCCCAGGGTCCGCTGGGGGATACCGCGACCCGATCTGGCATACGTAGTTCTCACAGATGGGGGATCACACCCAGGATCCGCTGGGGGATACCACAACCCGATCTGCACTCGACAGAAGCTTCACACTCAGATAGAGGATCATCGTCCATATGAAGATGGTCACGACGATACCGGAACCCTATCTGGTATAACTCGCGATGTAGGGGATCGAACCGACGATGCCACAACCCTACCGAAACCACGCGCTGAGTAAGGGATCGCATAACCAACGATACCGCAACCCTACCGACACCAAGCGCTGAGTAGGGAATCATATAACCAACGATGCCGCAACCCTACTATAAACATCATGCTGAGTAGGGGATCGTAAGCCCGACGATGCCACAACCCTACTATGCACGACCCACGGCGTAGGGGATCATATTCCCGATGATGCCACAAACCCTACGGGGTTAACCTGCTAGATAGGGGATCGCTGCCCGTGAATAAGCAGTCACAGCGATACCAAGAACCCGATCTAGGGTAAAGATGCTAGAGGATCCACTCCGGGCCTACCGGAGGGATACCACAACTCTAACAGTTTAAACATCCCATCGAGAGGATCACAAACCCATACGAAGGTTGTGATACCACACGAACCCTCGTAGGAACGAACCAAGGGAGAACCCTCAACCACTGCTGGTCCAAACGTCGCTACCCGAGCGACTTGCCCCAAAGCCACACTGCGCACCTCCGAAGCCAAAACCGAGGCCACCATCGCGTTCCACGCGGAAAAACACGCAGGATAGGCTGTTTACTCGCCCGGAACGGAGCACCGGTGAAAAATGCACTATTCACCGTAGCTAGCTCGCGCGGGGCCCACACTACGATCCCGAAACACATCGAGCGGATCGCACCACGGCGATCCCCTCGGAAAACCAAGCGGAATCGACTACTCGCTCGCCCAAAACGGACTCCCGGTTAAAAAGGTACTATTCACCGAAGGCCGGCTCGGGTGGGGCCCACGCCTGGATTCCAAAACTCATCGAACGGATCGCACCATTGCGATCCTCTCGGAAAAACACACAGGATCGACTATTCATCCGCCAAAATCGGACTCCTGGTGCAAAAGCTGCGTTTCTCCGCAAACGCCAAAACCCGGCCTCGTGGGGCCCGCACCCCATTCTCAGACCAAACACCCGGAAACTATCTCAAAAAGTCCGTCGTACCATCAGGGTCTCAACGCCACTGACGGCACGTCAATCGGACGCTCCGGGTAGAAGTTACAACGGCCCGAAGACGTAAAATAATAAAATAATATTATTTTATACGACATTTCTAACTCCCGGGTCACGATCCCGAACCTTTAAACCCTCAAAGTGAGTTCAAAAGGTCCGTCTCAACGCAAGGAGCGCGTCGCCGCAAACGGCTCGCAAATCGGAGTTACGGTTTGTGAGTTACAGGGGTTTAAAGAACCCCCGGAAAATCCTGGCTGGACCACCGCCAGCCTCGCCGGAAACCACCGCGCCGCCGCCGGATTCCGCCGCGCCGCCGCCGCCGTCGCCTGAATCCGCCGCGCCGCCGCCGCGCCACCGCCCTGCCTCGCCGGATTCCGCCATGGCCGCCGCGGGTCTCATCGGAAAACCGGGTTTTTCGCCGGAAAACTTCCGGGAGCCACCGGGAGCACCCCGGTGCTCCAAATTCAGATCCGTAACATGTTTCGGAAACCTCGGGACCCAAACTATACAACCTTTATAACGATTTGAAGAAAAACAACGAATAAACGGGGTCCATGATTTCAAAACTCAAACCGCCTACCTGTTGGCGGATCGCCGAAGCTTCAGGTGCAGAATGACGCCTGCGACGCGCTGAAGCTCGATCTGCTGACGATCGGCACTGAAAACGGACTCCCGGAGCTTGAATTGGCGAAGAACAGAGGAGGGGAGAGGGAAGGCCGTCTGCTGCGTTGGAGGATTTGGGGGAGGGGGAGATTGATTAAGTTTTAATTTTTTTTTAAACAACTCATTTAACTCTCCCCCGCCAACTCGCCTCCGTCCCGACACCCGATGCGAACAAAAGTAAGGTCACCCCTAGGGTAAACGCGCCGTTCTGAACGCAACGGTGGTCTCAGATTTTCCATCCGAGACTCCGTTCAGAAGTTATTCGAGCCGACGCTCGCCCACTAAGTTGCTACTTATTTACGAAAACGCCCCTGGTGGCGTTTCTCACCGCAGGCCCGCGCCCGCAAAGTTTACACCCCTCCTAGGGTAAACGACACGTTCCGGACGCAACCGTGCCCTCAGATTCCCGTTCTGAGCTACCGTTTAGGAGATATCACACCCCCTCCACATGCATAGTATAAAAATACTTAATATTTTTATAAAATTAATTCCGGGCACACCGGGCCTCGGAATCGCACGCCGTCTTCGCGCCTAGCTCTGGAATTATTCGTAGAAATATTCCAAAGTCTGACAGGGCCAAAAACCCAAGTCACTACACAAATGGCTTGAGAAGTGTGGGTAAGGAGGTAGAGGTGGGGGAATTTTATAAGAGGAGAGGAGGGGCACTCTTGGAAAGGTATAAAATGTTACTTTATTTTCAAATGAGTTTCGGATTTTAAAGGGCCCACATTGAATTATTTCAAGGATAAGGTGATAAGGGTTCTAAATATACTCATCCAATAGGTCTTTGACATGTTTATGTCTTAGATTTTACATTATCTTTTCATTTTATATAAATCATTGATTAATGAGGTAATCACTACATCATCATTATGTCATAAATAATTTAATTTATTTAATGTGTAACAATTATAAAAAAAATACAATGATGTAGGAAATATTTTTAGATTTACAATGACTATTTATATTCCAATATATCGTTTATGTAGACAAAATTAAATTTGTTTTACTCAGGTGATACATTCTTTGTTATTATTAACATTCTTTAAAAATAAAAAGATAAAAAGTCACTTTCACACAAAAGTAATTCCATGGGGTCACCAAGTTTGGAACAAGGCATCCCATGGTCGGCCATGAAACAACCAGTAGCATTTGACACATTTTCTGGTAATTTTTTATTATTATAAAACTATTTTATTATCCTTAACTACCCGATTACTCATTAATCAAGATAATTAAAGATAATTATCGTTGTTACTATTCATAGTGTCCAAAAACAAAAGAGTATTAATTACATAATTTTAAAAATTATGATTCCAAATATGGAAACTATTTTCCCAAATTCCAGACATATAAATTTCAATAATTAATTTAATAATAATTCCTGTTGTCAAAACAAATAGCGGGTTTTTTGAAACAATTTCTATGAAATGTTTGGAACTTGTTTATGCCCAAATCCAAAGTGAAATTAATCCCAATGACCACCGTTGGATTACATGGTAAAAATATATTCTATTTACACTTTAAAACCAATGAAAAATAATAATCTAACCATATAATTAAATTAGATGAAAAAGCAGTTTTGATGTAAAATGCAGTATTTTTCACTATTCATTAATAAAATGAACATTGTCAGAAAAATACCAAAAAATTATCGAATGTAAATTTCAATGTCCAAATCATATATAATAAGTTTATTTTGACAAATGGAGCATATAAAATTGTCAAAATTTTGATTTCAAAATGGTTTCCCATCAAAAGTAAGTAAAACAATCTTTTAAAAATATTAGTGTATTCTATGCTTAAGATTGGATTTATTCTCATTTTAAGCCTCTAAAACACTATCTAATTCATAAATAGACATAGATAGGAATATCTATTATTCATTACATAATTGGTATGTTACATCCTTCCCCCCTTTAGAAAATTTTTCCCCGCAATTTATTTACTTATCGAATAAGTGGGGGTATTTAGCCCTCATTGCATTTTCAGATTCCCGTGTTACCTCTTCAATCATGTGGTTTTCCCCCAAAACCATTACCTGGTGAATCACCTTATTCCGTAACACTTTCTCCTTGTGGTCAAGAATCTGGACCGGTTGTTCCTCATAAGATAGGTTCTCTTTCAGCTGAACTACCTCTGGACTCAAAACATGAGATGGATCTGGCATATACTTTCTCAACATCGAATCATGAAAAACATTGTGTACCTGAGATAAACTCAGAGGTAAAGAAACTCAGTATGCAACTAATCCAAATCTCTCCAAAATTTCATATGGTATAATGAAAATTGGACTCAACTTTCCTTTCTTACCAAATCACATCACACTTTTCCATGGTGTGACTTTGAGGAAGACATGATCTCCTACCTCAAAAAAGAGATCCTTCCTCCTATTGTCTGCATAACTCTTCTGCCTACTCTGAACTGTTCTCATGTGTCTATGTATCAGCTGAACTTTTTCTGCCAACTCTTCTACCAATTCTGGTCCTATCAACTTTCTTTCACCCACTTCATCCCAGAATGCTGGAGTTCAACACCGCTTCCCATATAACTTCTCAAATGGTTCCATCAATAAACTGGAATGAAAACTGTTATTATATGAAAATTCAACCAAAGAAAGATGTTGGTCCCAACTTCCCTGATAATCCATCAAACAATAACGTATCATATCCTCCAAAGTCTGAATCGTTCGTTCTGATTGCCCATATGATTGAGGATGAAAAGCCGTTCTAAAATTTAATTCAGTACCCATTGATTTTTGAAGGCCTTTCGAAAAGTTAGAAGTGAACCTGGGATCAGAGTCAAATTCAATGGAGAGAGGAACTCCATGTAACCTTACTATCTCTTTAAGATACAAATGGGAAAGTTGATCTAGGGAAAAGGAATCTCGTATAGCAAGTAAATGAGGAAGATTTAGTCAAGAGATCAACAATTACCTAGATTGCATTATTACCTAGAGATGTCTTCGTCAATCCCACAACAAAGTCTATGGATATATTCTCCCATTTCCACTCTGGTACTAGTAAAGGTTGAAGCATCCCTTTAAGTAACAGCAGCTCTGCTTTAACCTATTGACAAGTCAAACACTTCACAGTAAAATCAGTAATATCTCTTTTCATTCCGTCCCACTAGTAATACTTTTGCAGATCTCTGTACTTCTTAGTATTGCCAGGATTAACTAAAAACGGAGAACTATGAGCTTCACATAACAACTCTCTCTTCAACTGTGAATCACAAGGCCCACACAATCTCTTCCCAAATCTCAAAACACAATCATTATCAGTGTTAAATTCAGTAAACTTACCCTTCTGAACCAGCTCTACCTTTTTCAGCAACTCACTATCTTGCTTCTGTGCTTGCTCAATTCTGTCTATAGAGAATATTTCACTGATACTTGAAACAAAACAGAATGACATCCTGCACCAACAACTTCTATGCCAAATTTCATCAAATCCTTAACCAAAGGATCTCGTTCCAAATGAAACTTTGTTAATGAAGCATTACTTTCTCAACTTAAAGCATCAACCAGTTTATTTGCTTTTCCTGGATGGTAATGAATTGTACAATCATAATCGTTGATTAATTTCGGCCATCTTCTCTGTCTCATGTTCAATTCATTCTGAGTGAATATATACTTTAAACATTTGTGATCAGTATATATTTCACACATTACTCCATACAAATGATTCCTCCATATTTTTAAAGCGAAAACAACAACAGGTAATTCCAAATCATGTGTGGGGTAATTTACCTCCTGAGTTTTCAACTGACTTGAAGCATATGCAATTACCTGATCATTATGATTTAGGACACAACCACACCTTTTAAATGTTGCATCATTGTAGATAACAAACTCACCATTCCTGGAGGGTAGTTCCAGAACTGGAGCATTCACAAGTCTTCTTTTCAACTCCTGAAAACAATCATCACATTCTTTTGTCTGGATAAACTTAACACCCTTCTGAGTTAGCTTAGTCATTGGACTAGATAACCATGAAATATTTTCAACAAACCATAGGTAGTAACCTTCCAAACCAAGAAAACTATGGATCTCGGTTACATTTGTGGGTCTTGGCCATTCTTCAACAACTCTTGTTTTGTAGGATCCACAGTTATTCCATCTTTAGAAACAATGTGACCAAGGGATGAAATTTTTTGCCACCAAAAATCACTCTTGTTGAATTTCCCATACAATTTCTTTTCTTTTAAGGTTTGAAAAATAACCCTTAAATGTCTTTTACGCATCTCTTTACTTTTAAAAAACACCAAAATATCATCAAAAAATCAACCAACATTTTTCACCTGAGTCAACTGAGCCATTACCGCAAAAAACTGTGGAGTTTTGATTCTGACCATCTTCAGATACTGATTTGAAAGGTCATTTCCCTCTGTATGCCTCCCCAGAAAAGCTGTTCTGTTTCCTCTTTGAAAAACCATTCTTAACAAACATGTCTTAGATGAATCAACATGGTAATCTTCAAATGCTATATCATTTTAAATTTCACTATAAAAAAATATTTTCGGATAATCATTTTATAGAATTCTAACTCATAAAGTTATCTAAACCAACCTCTGATACCAACTATAAGGCCCAACCTTAAACCTTACTTAATCTTGAGTTATTACAGTACTACACATTGAGGATCATTTCAGGTTTAGATTTTTAGATAATTAGATCATAAAACATTCATTACATTCCACATTTAAACACAGTGGTTACATTAAAGATAGTATTCATTTTTCCCATCAACAGAAACATATTTAAAATAAAACATGGATTCTTTCTTGAAACTTCCTTGACACTATCATCATATCATGTACCATTCCCTTGACCTATGAAAATCATTTCAAAAACCTGGGATGAGAATAAAAAGCTCAGTAAGGGTTATAAAAATATGGAAATGAAACATGGGTACATATAAACATAAGAATGAAATCATAATTTACCCATAAAACATAAGCACTTTAACATACCTCATCACAACATGAATGAATCATATAAAACATAAGACATAAAGGTAACTTGAGGCATTCATAACATTCTTACGTAGGGAGTAACCCTCATGGTTACGTTTGGAATACCCATCATAGTATATTCCTTAAATCTCATCAGAGAAACCATAATGTTTAACTCCTTCACGTTACCCAATACAATGGAGAGCTATATCGGCTTCACCTTCCCTTAGTTTATCACGGAACCACCCGTCTTCATAACAATTCCCAGGAACCATAACATAATCATATCACGTAAAACATGCATAAAGGAAACATAACATTTCCACATTTCAATCACAAGATATCAATACAACACATTATTATAATAAAAACATTATGAAAACCATTTTCAATACCAAAATAAAATAAAAGTAATACATGGCATTTATCTTTTTTTTTAAAAAAGTTAGGTTATGGCTTGTAGAGGAAGCCGAAACTCAAATAATGGTCACGTCGGTGGAGAAGTCGTCGTCACCACATAAATACAACAAATAAAAGAATTCCCTTTTGTCATTTAGTAAACGCTTCGTATAAAAAAAGAATCCATTTGAATAAATTTAAAAGTAAAAGGGATTTATATACTATATAAAAGAAAGTTCTGTATAAAATAAAATATTCCTCAATGAATGGAGATTGAGATGAAGTCCCTTACCTCGTATCCGACTTGACTCAATCGTTCTTTAATCTCCTGAATAATAAACTTGAGTTAATTTCTACTTTCTTAATAACCTTTTTCAAGTTCATTATTCCTTTTATATCACTTATTACGATGTCATGAACATTATGTGATTATTTATGTTAATAACGGTCATTTTAACGATCATTGGTACTTGAGTCAAAAACAAACTCTTTATAATTACAAGTTGTTCATGTGGTAAAATATCCATTATATCTAGAATTATATTCATGATTTAGATATCATATATATCATATATTTCCAGTATATGTAGGAATTTATAATATTACATAACAATTAGAGGTATGAAATGAAATGCACCGTTCATGGAGACGATAAGTCGTGCGTACGCATGAACGCTACATCCATTTATATTTAATATTAAATGGAATTAAAACATAATGATACATAATATTATTTTAATTCCATTATGGTATAATATCATTAAATCTATCCTTTATAAGTACCACATATGGTATTAACAAATGAAATCACTTTGAGGGGGCGGTAGTCCGCACTTCCTAAAATGAAGATATCATGTATACCCATAATGGAAGCCCTGGAGGTATGCCATAAATGAAACATAAAGAATCTTAAGTAAAACATAAACATATTATATATCATATATAATTATATTGACATATTAATGGCCAACTTTGAAGGTGTTAGATGAAAATTGAACAATCATCGTTTCGTGAGGCAGAAATTCGCCATCCACATAAACAATATGTTCTTTAACCATTAGATGTAGGTGTGTGTAAGTGTAGCTCAAATAATTCGTATAAAAACATGATAGTATATGTATTATACTGGTGTTGTTACAAAATAAATGAATAAAAAGAGTTTAGTGGGTTGGAGAAGCAAAATAAAACAAAAGAGCATTAGAGAAGACTTTACCTTTTAATTGGGTAACTCCCTTTTGTTTGAACCAAAAGGGTTTCTTGAAGAGCTTCCAGCCTAAGGAAAGGCTTATAGGATGAGGAGATGGATGTGGAGAGACACAAGGAGCAGGTCTTGGCCGCACCAATGGTTTGAGAAGTGTGGGTAAGGAGGTAGAGGTGGGGCCTTTTATAAGAGGAGAGGAGGGGCACTCTTGGAAAGGTATAAAAAGTTACTTTATTTTCAAATGAGTTTCCAATTTTAAAGGTCCCACATTGATTTATTTCGAGGATAATGTGATAAGGGTTCGAAATAGACTCATCCAATAGGTCTTTGACAAGTTTATGTCTTATATTTTACATTATCGTATCATTTTATTTAAATCGTTCATTAATGAGGTAATCACTGCATCATCATGATGTCATAAATAATTTAATTTATTTAATGTCTAAAAATTATAAAAAAAATACTATTATGTAGGAAATATTTTTATCTTTATAATGACTTTTTATAGTCCAATATATCATTTATTTAGGAAAAATTAAAAATGTTTTACTCAGGTGATACATTCTTTGTTATATTTAACTTTCTTTAAAAATAAAAAGATAAAAATTCAATTTCACACAAAAGTGATTCCATGGGGTCCCCACGTTTGTCACAAGGCATCCCATGCTCTGCCATGATACAACTAGTATCATTTAGACACATTTTTTGGTCATTTGTTATTATTATGATATTATTTTTTATCCTTAACTACCCAATTACTCATTAATCAAGATAATTAAAGATAATTACCGTCATTACTATTCATAATGTCCAAAAACAAACGATTCATAATTACATAACATGGTACTTATGATTCCAAATATGGAATCCATTTTACCAAATTCCAAACATATAAATTGCGATAATTAATTTAAAAATAATTCTCGTTGTCAAAACAAATAGCGGGTTTTTTGAAACAATATCTATGATAAGTTTGGCACTTGTTTATGCCCAATTCCAAAGTGAAATTAATCCCAATGACCACCATTGGATTACATGGTAAAAATATATTCTATTTACCCTTTAAACCAAATTAAAAAGATAATCTAAACATATAATTAAATTAGATGAAAAGGCAGTTTTGATGTAAAATGCAGTATTTTTCACTATTCATTAAAAATGAACATTGTCAGAAAAATACCAAAAAATTTTCCAATGTAAATTTCAATGTCCCAGTCATAAATAATAATTTTATTTTGAAAAATAGAGCTTATAAAATAGTCAAAAGTTTGATTTAAAAATGGTTTTCCATCAAAAGGCAGTAAAACAATCTTTTAAAAATATTAGTTTATTCCATGCTTAAGATTGGATTTATTCTCATTTTAAGCCTCTAAAACACTATAAAATTCATAAATAGACATAGATAATAATATCTATTATTTATTAGTTACTTGGGATGTTACCAAAAGTTTTTAGTTATCACCAAAAATATCTGCCAAATATCACTTATTACTATAAATTATTACTCATATAAAGGAATTAGTAATATAATGTAGTTTATAGGCATCCATTAATCCATATATGACAAGGGATTCTTTGGGATATGAAATTATATTTCATTATCATTAAAATTAAAATGATATTTATTTATTGAGGAAAAACACATACCAAAAAATTCATTAAATTTATATGAAGTAATAATAACTATATTTGTAGATAGTATCTTCCTAAAAATTTCAATTAGAGATTTTTTATAAATGAAATGAAATCATCACACCAATTGGTTTTTCCAAAATTCATAAAATTCTATAAAATTGTTTTGAATAAATATCCTTATCAAACACAAAACATATGAAGTATTTCATTAAACATGAATCAAATAATATATTCATAATTTTTTATTAGATAATAAATAAAAATTTCAGAACATCATATTTTGGATAATGGTGCCAATCATTTATGAAGATGAATTTTTTATTTTGAATAATGATAATATATAAAATAAATCTGTAAAACAATCATAATAAAATAGAAAATTAATCCTATGATAGATCATCAAATAGAATACTTGATTCAACTTTTGACACTACTTATTTAACCTAAGGCTCACTAATTATCCCCCTTTTCTTCCTAATATAATTTTTAATATTAAATAAATCTCACTTTAATGAAAACATAGACGAATGAAATATAACATAATTGGATTCTACATTGGTTTAATTTATTATACATTAAAATAAAAAAAAATAAAACACACTCCAAAAACCCAATTATTTAGAATATTTTGAGTTTAGAAACAAATATTTAATATATTACAGTACAGTAAATATTTATTCAATAAATCACAAATAAAATTGTTCCTTTATATATTTTTTAAAATTAATATTGTTCTTTAATACATGGGTTAATATAAACATAAGAAATGGAAGATCTCAAATCATTATTATGGAAAAAAAACATATTAATAATTCATATATGACTTATTATTATATCATATTCATGGAAAAACACGAACATAAGGTAAATTGTAAGATTAATGAAATGAAACCATGGTATTAAAATAATCATAATCATATATCTTTTAATATGGAAATGAATGTATAATATATACCATGGATTAAGAATATTAAGTCATAAGATAAAAATAATAATCCATAATTACTATGAATTTTAATGTGATATATATATAATCATTGAAAATCCTAATATATGTGAAGGATATCTTCCAAAAACCATAATAACATATTGGAAAATATAATTCAATCATGATTTGAATAAAATAATGGATCATAATATCCTACCTTATCTTATACATATCGTATAATTCGATATAAATTTTATTATAACATATATATATATTGGTTTAAAAACATTTTCACAGGGTATAACATTATTGTCTTGTAAAAATATATATTAGAAAATACATTAATTCTATCACCCAATGAAATTATATCATAATTTCATATTTATTGTTGTACATGAATGATATCGAATATTCATCAATCATAAATCATAAATCCTCAATAGAATAAAAAATTAATGAGAAGTCATGAATCATTTTTTATTAAAATTCTGTAAAATCGTTGTAAAAAATTATATAAGATACATTGAAAAATTATTATATAAATGTAAATAATAGTATATTAAATATGAAATCTAAGAATATAATGTACTAATAATATATAATTGAGAAAAATAGATCTAATATAGAGAAACTTGTTGAATAAAGTATGCAATTGTTTTGAAATTGAAAGAATTAATTTTTTAAATTTTCATAATGGATTGAAATAATCCAAATTAAAAAGAGGCTATCAATTTTATTTAAAATTATAAGAATAGTCAAAAATGAAATTCATATTTTAAAATATAATTTAACTTTAGTAACTATCAAAAAATATTTTTAGAATAATATATTTTTTATATAGATAATAAATTTAGGAAATGGAGAGTGGAAATTATCTTTTATAAAATCATTCATTTACGAGGTTCGTATCACTTAGTAAAAAAATTATGTAAAGGATAAATAAATTAAATAGAAAAAATAATGGAATTTATGAATTTTTCAATTGTTAAAATACACCCCATATAAAGATCCTAACCCCAATAGCCTTGTTTTGATGGTTATTTTGTTATATTGGAACCGGATACAAGTGATCACATACCAAATGACTAAATATTTTATTAGTATTTTTAAACTACATACATAAATTAATATTATATTACCCTTAAAAATTTACGATATGTATTATTTAGAATATACTTATCCACTTAATGATATCCTTGCATTTCATTTATAGTACACTTATTAGATTCTTGGGAAAGGAAAAAATTAAGGGTTAGACCTAATGACTAGTAATGATTATTTACAATTGAAGATATCATGAAATAATAAGAATAATCAACATGGAAATGTAAATAACTAATAAAAAATTCCATTTAAATAACATTATTATCATGTGTAATTAGGGATTAATCACTATAGTAATGTAAATAATAGAATAAATGTTGCATTAAATTAATAAATTGGTAGTGAAATGAATCCAAAGATAATTGAATGTGAAAATCTCATGTAGAGTAATAATAAATAAATTCTCAATGAATAAAATGTCTAATTATTTGAAATAAATATTTCAAGCATCATGATGCCTCAATTTTCAAGACCATTCACAACATGGTATAATATTATGGGTAGGTATACAATAAAAAAAATCCATTTAAATAAGGCTATCCAAATGATTAGTCTTATAAAACTATCAATGCATGGAGGGGATATCTATAACCAATCCCCTCCCATAAATACATGTCCAAATAATTCCCCATATATAAAATTATTTATTAAATTCATGAACAATATTCTTTATTAATAAGTATCTTTATTGAATAAATAATACATATTATTAATATTCCCCAATCAATCAAATAACATTCAATATAAAAAACCATATTTGTAAATTATATATGGTTTAATAAATATGTATATACATGATAAATAATTTGTATATTTTGGGAAATTTTAATTTCCAATGATCAAAGGAATGTGAATATTTTAATGTAAATCTAACCACTAAAAAAATGAAATAGGAATGTGAATGATAATACTTTACATGAAAAAATTGATTATAAACCATCCCTAGAAATAATAAAGATCATACTAATGAAAGATATACCTTGTTTAGTATATGAAAAATAAAGTGTTTTTGTTTTTGATGAATATAAATACAATAAAGAGTTATTTAAAAACATTCTGTAGTAAAATACCTATTTTAATTTCAATATTACTCTTAAAAATAAAAACATCAGTCTAATTTTAGTGGAATTGTTTTTAATATGTAAATTTAATATTCAATGAAATTAGAGGCCATGATGGTTGAAAATTCCATGTATTCCATAAAATTTAAAAAACATTTGTTTCACACTATTTAAATAAATGTTAAACGAACCTTGTTTTGAAAGTTACCAGAAGATTCCATTAAAAATATCTTTTAAATCATAAAAAATGGGTAAAATATATTTTATAAATATGTTTTTAAATTTTATTTAATTTCTGAAATAATATATTTAAAACATGGATATGAAAAAAAGGATTTCCATCAAATGTGGGGAATGAAGTCATATTTCATTAAAAAAATTCATGAAAATTAACAAACAGTGGAAAATGGTACAATTAATTGAAAAAATTATTTATAAAAAATGAGAAGAAAATTAATTGAATTCATTATACAATTATCAAATAAATTCCATCAATGAAAATCAAAGAAAAAATATTCCTAACTATAATGAGACTCTGAAATGAACCCTTCAAAATATCATAATAGTGAAGTGATAATTAAATATTTTTTTTATTATTTGTATAAAATGTTAATCAAAACGAAACAATTTTATATAAAACATAATATAAGATAAATCATTACACACATAATCATATAATATCTATTGAAATGAAGAATTAATATAACCTAATAAAAATAAATTTAGTTATGAATTTATTTACAACATGCTAACTTTGATGTCAGATCCTGTTGAATGAAATAATTCAAATTAAAACCTAACATACCAGGAATAATTGAGAAATAATTATATTACCTTTCCAATGGGCATTATATTTACCATTTATAACAAATTAATCCTACATCATTATAAATTGACTCAATAAATGGAAATTGAGAAGAATTCCACTTTAACATGCTTCTTTTTCGTTGAACATGTTTTAAAATCATGTATACTACTTTTAATCATGTAATTAATTTATTATATAACTATATTCATATTTATTATATAATATATTATCCTCTTATTAAATTTTACAAATTTTTTTAAAAGGAGTTAATTATCTTGTTTTCTCATGCTTATTTCGTTGTGAAAGAC
The DNA here is from genome assembly GCA_963277665.1 of Viscum album. Classification (NCBI taxonomy): domain Eukaryota; kingdom Viridiplantae; phylum Streptophyta; class Magnoliopsida; order Santalales; family Viscaceae; genus Viscum; species Viscum album. The sequence goes on from OY728155.1 coordinate 965,919,596, forward strand.
CAAATTATTTTTAATATGATTTAGATACATCATATACATGATTATAATAATGTTATGAATATCATGCATAATTTTTTTTATATTTTTATTTTCATTCATGAATGTTTCACAATGAAAATGAATCACATCATTTCCTGGGAATGGTTAGTCATATGTACACATGAGAGACAATATCATTCCCTTAATAAGTGAATGGGTATAGAAGTGTATGGTATTTTAATATTAAATATTCAATATCTTGTAATATATATCAGATTTATTCATCAAATGTATCCTTATTATCAATATTTTGTTTTCTCAGGCTTATTTGGATCTCTTATGACTTAGGGTTTCAGTCTTCTTCACTAGTTGTGTTTTGGGCATGGTGGTCTTTTCCGGTTGAGAATGATGTTTGGCCTCATCATGTTTCAGATTTGTTCAATGTTTTCATCCACGACGACAATAGAAGTTCTTGGTTCTTGTGTTCTTTCTTGACGTCTTCCTCTCCTTATCTTCTCTTTCTCCAGATTCCAATACTCTTCTCCATGTCGGATTTGTGTGATGGTGTTTATGTTTTTTAAGAGGTGAGTTCTAGTGGCGGTTGGTGATTTAGGAGGTCACAATGCTCAGTGGTGATGTTTTTTCTTATAGATAATTTTGTTTGTGGTTACTGTTTTGTTTTTGAACTAATGTGGATATTAGAGACGGTGAATATGGTGTTGTTTTGTGGTTTTTTTTGTTGAAATTATCTCGTGATGGATGTGCAGAATCTTCAGCTGTGGATTTGATGTTTTTTTGGTGTTCTTTTTTGGAGATTCTTTGGCGGCGACGTTGGATTCGGATGGGTGGATCTCGCCAGCACTCTGGTGTTCCTGTGATGTACGATTGGGGTAAGAGTGCGAGATGTGAAGGACTCATTAACCGAGGTGGTGCCAATGTTTTCTATTTTTAATTTGAAACTTGAAACTTTTTATTTGTGCTCAATGGACAGTTCATTGACCTGGCTGTGACGATATTTGGAGTGGATGACTGGGACATGGCTTTGACCAGGATCTCTCTTACCACAGTGATTTATAGCACATCCATCCACCCTTTACTTGTTTTAAGTTTTAATTTGTTTTTTGATTTTTTTGAATTTTGAATTCTCATGTCATATGTGAGGTTACCACTAACCTATAAGTGGCTTTTAAAATAATAAAAATGTATTTGGATGGATGGAGTAGCATTTTATAAGTGGGGTAGAGGACACACAAGGAATTTTAGAAAATAAGAATGTGTACCCACATTATAAACATGAAATAGGATTAATGTTTTTTATGAGACCATATAGGTCATAAGGTCTAAATATTTCTCTATAAATGGTGTTGTATAAGTTTTACATCATTTTTAACCGTTATCTTCTATGTTTAACCCATGGTAAACCCGTTTTTTCCTTTACCGTAAAAGCTAGATTGTACTATTCTCACTATTCATTATGGCCAATATTTATGTTTAAATTTTGATATAATATAATTAATTTTGACTCAAAGTATGATATATATTATTAATAATTAAAATTATATAAGTTGCAGAACTTAATTTAAAATTAAACCACCATATGTGATTAAAATATGGTTTCCAATGTTTAAACATCCAAACATTAAAAAAGTTTTTATATCATGAATCAATATAAAATTAGTTAAAATGACCTAAATGAGATTATTAATATAATTTAAATAATTTAAAATTAAAACCAATTTAATATATAAATCAATGTTTTAATAAGTTTAAATGAAAATTTATTTTTCAATAATTTTGTTATTCATCAATCATAAAAAATTAAATCAACTCAAAAAAATACCAAAAATTAACATATTGATAATGTTGAAATTTATATTTCAAAAATTGTTTTTTATTTTTTGTAAATAAATTGTCTAAAATTTATAAAAAATAATTTTTAATTATGTGTGAAATTAATGACTAAATGACCTTAATGAAAAATAATATTTTTCAGAAAATGTTTATTTTTTCATTCAAATGATTCATATTTTATTTATAATTCATAAATTAGAATTAAATTTAATTTATACATTTGTAAACTATAAAAGTTTTATTATTTAGTTAATCCTATTCATACTCTCGAATATAGTAACTATGTTATAATGGTTATATTAGTATAATAATATTTTAATATAGTATTGTATAACATTTAAACACATATTTCCGTGTTACACAGGATATCGATGAAGTTGAATTTATTTTACAAGAAATATATCACAACGAGTCAGGGTGTTAAATTCTCATATATGATCAGTTTCACATAATATATATCATATCAAACCCAATTTTCTTCTTTTAAAATCTCAGGGTGTTACATTTTACTACTAAAATAAATCACATCCTGATAATATAATTTTGATATTGGTAATCAAGTTTTAGACATTTGAGGGAAACATAGTTTTAAAACCACTTCATTAAAAGGGTTAATAAAACATATTTTAATAATAGAGAAATATAATTACATGGTTCCTCTATAAAAACAGAAATTGGGTTTTCTAAATAGGAGAAAATTGGTGGCAAGTGAAGATATGGATATTTATGAAAAGTAAAAATATTTATAGAGAGTGATATAGATCATTGGTCATAAGGAATTTAAAGATCAATGGAATGATAAGAACCTCAAAACCATAAATTTATTATTATTTAAAAGACCATTAGATTTATTGGGTTTGTAGGTAATGAGATAATATTTTTATTGCGAGATCCATTTTTCCTAAAACTGAAGAATTGATTTACCATATTAACTATGAAAATAATGAAATATTCTTTCTCGATATATTTATATTCTATAATCAGAATTTAATTATTTGGTTTTACATTGATCAATTTCCACTTCATATCTTAATATAAGTAATTAATATCCGAAATAAGTTTTTTATTCACGAAGCACTAAAGTTATGATTTCATGGATCATAGAATCACTAAATGAGTGAAATTGTTCTTCCATGTGTCTCTAAATTTGTTTTAAACCAATATGGTTAGCACAAGTTATCCAATATAATACATTAATAACTAACTTTAACAATAACACCACTAGCTCAACATTGATACATATAAATCAAGTCATTTAAGTAATAATATTGATATAATAACCAGAACATCACATAGGCTCATGACAGGTGCAACACCCTTGTCTCATTTTAGTTATATGTTCTATCCACACAGACTTACCGGATGCGACATGTTTTCACCCAACATGTGGGTTATTCTTTTACTAAAACCATATTAATATAATTCATCTATCATTCCAAATATGTATTAATCCCTAAATACCTCAACATAAAAGTTAAGATAAACCCTAAAGGTATCCAATACCTTTAAATGCATTCCAACAAAAAGTAAGGGTAGTATTCCTTAGATTACATTTTCACTAAAACATATATTAAACCAATAAGTTTTATTTCCATAAATGTATCCCGAAATATCATTTATCTATGTAGACTCCCATCATATTATACTTAAAAATGGGTTTTTAATACTTTGTACTCATGATTAATCTTAAACTCATAAACCCAAGACAATATACATAACTATTAAGGTAATAAATCCATATATTCCACTAAATTTTAACACAATCCTTATATGTTTTAGGATTATAATAAACAAAATTCCATTGGTAAATATACTTCTAAAATATAATTCTTGAATACCAATACATAAATATAAATAACATTTTATTTCATTATAGGACCTTTATTGGTGTAAGGGTTAAACATTAAAAGAGTTAATTGACTAAGAGAATTCCTAGTTTCCCCACATTTTAGAAAAAGAACTATAAATGGTTCTCTATGATGAAATTAATTCCCTCCTATCATAATCATTTTTTTCCATTGAATTTTATTAATTTATGACCATATTTTCCAAATATAAAACATTTTTTTTCAATTGGGATACTTTCTTGGATGTCTCATTCCACATTTATGTCATGATATAAATTGAGACTTTTTTCTTCTATAGTCTCCACCACTAAATATGTTAGTGAAATCCATCATTATATTGTTTGGTGAGTCTGATTATTGGTAAAGGTATAAATTGTTAATCATATTTTAGGATAACTGGTTAGGTATAATCATTATATATTATATTCCAGTCATCATTCCATTTGGATACTCATACTCAACACATTTTTTTCATACTCAATGTTAACATGATTCATTCATGTTTCTATAATGGATGAAATATAAAAAACATTGTGTGAGAAATAATAATCATATTGAGAAACCATATAATCATGAATAATCGACTATGGAATTTATAAATAATGAATCATTATTTTCAATCATATATATTATATGTTTACCCTTCTTCATTAATATTCATCATCTATTAAAATTATTAATACTTTCAAATGAAAATGTGATTTTTCTGAAACGTATCCCCTAGGAGTGTCAAAACAAGTATGCATTAACGATGGTTTTCATGTACCATGAAATGCATGAGTAAATAATGATGCACTGTTTCAGAGTTATTATCCACATGTACATAAATGCCAGAACCACATCAACAATTAGTATTCAGACTGGGATGTACTTATAGAAAATCCACATAATCTATTCCTCACCAATGAAATAAAAATTTCTTATAAACTTATCCTTATAATTAATATTTATCTTTTTATTTCTAATATATTATTTCTATAATATATTTCCCAAGGTATCTACTAAAATTCACCTAGTACCAACTATAACGACCCTTACTCCAGTAGGTTTGAGTCAGTGGTTACATTATCATATTCGTTCTAGATACAAGTGGTAATATCCTAAAGGACTTCATAGTTTAGTATCCTTGGTAATATAGATACATAAATATTTCAAATATAATATTTAAAAATAAAAATTAAAACATATATTTTTTTTCTATAATATCATTATTCCCTCTGGGATATTCTTACATATCATTCTTAGCACACTTCCTCGATTCCTGGGAAAGGAAAAAAACATGGGTGAGATCAAATTCATGGTAAGGGATAAGTAAAATATGATATATATTAAATTAATAATTATAATTGACCTATAAATGTAAATAAATGAACACACATACCATTTAAAAATCATAAATATGATGAATAGATCATGCTTAATTAATATGGAAATTTAAATAAGTGAATACACATTCCATTTAATCAAAATACTTGGAATGAAATGAATCTATAGATAATATCAATATGAAAATATCATGGATAATAATAATAATGGAATTATTAATGAATAGAATGTTTAATTATTGGAAGTCTTGATCTTAGGCATCATGATACCTATAATATCTCAACCCTTCCCAAGATAGTTTAATTCTATGGGTAGGAAAACTGAAAAAAAAACTAAATATGGATAGCCTACTGATTCAACTTATGGAGTATTGATGCATTGAGGTGATATTTATTACCAGGAACCACCCATCACCACATTTCCAAGGTATTATAAATATATAGAATGACTGGTTTAATTCATGTACAATATGAATTTCCAAAAAATATCTATGTTTCATAAAGAATATAGATTTTCAATATCACACCGGTTAATCCAATAACTCTTAAAGTAAAACATTATATTGTCAAATGATATACAGTTTAATCAATAAGTATATTAATGATAAATTATAATTATATTTAATTGTAATTTAATTTTAAAAAATAATAGAAATGTGAAATTTTCAAGGGGAATTTAATGACTAAAAAATTGAATCCGGAAACAAAATGTCAATAATTTACATGGTAAAGATTATTATAAAACATATATAAAGATAACAATGATCGTGTAAATAAAACATATCCCCTATGTAATATAAGTAAAATAATGTTTTTGGTCATAGATGTGTAGAAAAACCATAAAAGGGAATGTTAAAAATTTTCCAGATGAAAATAGATTTTTTACATATAAAATAACTTTTAAAAACTAGTTTTTTCATAAAATTAGGAAAAAAAATTTCTTTATAAATATCCTTTTAAAATTTAAATGTAAGCATCAAGTAAATGAGAGGTCATAGGGAAACGAAATTCTATACATGCCATATATTTCAAAAAAACATTCCATTCACACTTTTAAAAAAAGGGTAAAAAACCTAATTTGGAGAGTGTTAAGAATATTCTTTTCAAACCATTTAAAAAAAGTATTTAATAAATAATTTCGATAATGATGATATATTGTAATTTTTTAGAGAACATGTATATGGATAATTTTTTTTATTAAGATAGAAACAAAGAAATGTTTTATTAAATACTTATTCTCAATACTTTTATCTACCAAAGTGTAGAAAATTGTACTATTACACGAGAAATTAATGAATAACTAGAGGATTAGATAATTAAACATGTTTATTTCCAATGATAAAACAACATCCATCCATGTAAATTAAATCCTAAACAATCCCAATTAAAATGAGATTGTAAAATAAAATCGAATAAGTATTCAAATATTGAAGTGAGAATTCACCAATGAATCAATTATGTGCATAAAATTTAAATGAACATAAAAGAGTTATATTTTAACTATAATATCATCCAAATTATTTATAGACATAATCAAAGTATATAAAACACAAAAAAAGTAATCTCTCCCATTGAAAAGAAATTGATTTATGAAATTCATTTCCAGATGATAACTTTTATTTCAAATCATCACAGATAAAATAATTAAAATATAAACATAAAATACTATGAATTATTAAGAAACCATGAAATTGTTTGTCAAAGGAGAAGTGCATTAACCATTTATGCTCCGACGCTTTCGCTGGGGCGCGCGCATCCGTCTGTGGGGAGGACATGCTGCTGGTTGCCCCGCATTACTGCTTTCCAGTGGCAGGCGGCATCCGTTCCTTGTTCAGGGATGTCTTCTCCTTGATCTAAAACGACATGATGGGATGTCGGTTCTTCCTTCCGTGGATTCCTCCTCGGAGCTCATCACCTAGTCCGGGTCTCCCTCATAGATTTAAGATGGGTTCGTGAAGCTCATTACCAGTTCCATATCTACATGGACGCCAGTTAATTACGATGCTTCTGTCAAGACGCTCCAAGGATTCTTGTCGGGGCAGGAACCTTCGGTGAGAAGAATGTTCACATTGGGGCGTCGTTGGAATGTCTGTCTTTGGACCCTCATCACAGGGCTTCTCGAGGGCGCGAAAGCCTGAGGCATCCCACATCAAACATGGGGAATGTGTACCATCTGAGGTTTTCCTCAGCTTCCCATGTTTAAAAAGGGGTATGTCGCGATTTTAATGTCTTGCGGAGACGGATCGGGTTGAAGGGCCCCTAGGGGGGAACACTGATGTTGGGGACAGCACGTGGGCAGCTTCCCAGATATCATGGAGTGGGATGGGGTGTCATGATCACATCGAGATGTGGCGGCCCAGGTATGGATCAGGATGGATGGTGGAGTCAGACATGGGGATTACATTCTGAGACGGCCCAAGAGGCAGAATATAGTTTAACGTCATGCGGGACGAGATACAGTTTAACGTCATGCGGGACGAGATACAGTTTAACGTCATGCGGGACAAGATACAGTTTAACGTCATGCGGGACGGGATACAGTTTAACGTCATGCGGGACAGGATATAGTTTAACATCATGCGGGATGGGATACTGTTTAATGTCATGCAGGACGAGGGGTTTGGGGCTCACACTCCGAGGCGGCCCATGGTTGTCAGGGAGCCGACATGGAGAGGTCGAGACGACCGGGTGGTGGGATTGAACCTCGTGGAGGCTTCCTATGTACCATGCATTAGCACGGATCAAGGTCCACTTAGTTCGCTGGGACGGGGCTTAAGCTCTGGGGCGGCCCATAAGAGGATGTCATGGTCGATGCGCACTCTAAGACCACGTGAGTCATGCTCGGTGTGGGAAACAAGAGGCGGCAGAGATCAGACTATCACGTCGCGAAGGGTGCATCCGTGAGAAGCAGAATGGGTCTTACACATTGAGTGTCCCAAAGAGGAAACAAGGCCTTACGCGTGGTTAGCGGACCTTGGTGTCGGGGCTTACACTAGGGTGGAGGCCCGGGGTGCGATAATGCGCAATGGGAAAAGGACTCCACTGGCCTTGGCAGGGGGGAACTACAGAGATGCATGGGTGCAGTCATCTGTAAAAAAGGCTAGGGGCTTACGCTCTGAGGCGGCTCTTCCCCCGTAGACAAATGCCACTCCGACAAGGAGGATCTCATTCCATATGAGGAAGAGTCCATTCCCGTGGAGACGAGAGGCATAAAAAATGCCCGAGATGGGGGGACCCTGTGTGCGAAGCATGGGGTCAGACCACAGTTTAACGTCATGTGTTAAGGACTAGGTGCTTAGCAATTTAACGTCCTACAACTTGGACGAGGTGGGTTTGCTCCACACCCCTAGGTCTTACATGCCCAACGCCCTCTACCCCTTGTAGGAGGGAAGTCATCGGCAAGGCCATAGTGAAGGCAGGCCACAAAGCAAACCACCGGGGGGTCCACGTTAGCGTGGCTATGCAAAGAAGCAATAGCTGTTAGCGTGTCTATGTGGAGAAGCGTAAGGCAAAGAAACGACATGGAAAAAACGGCCCAAGGGACCTAGAGGTTACTTCGCACAAGCTTGGAAGTCTGTACGGGAAAACAACGCATGGCGTGCATGCCCGGCAGGGGAGACATCAGGTGCCGGTGTAGGGGGCAGCCAATGGGAGTCAAGGTGAGGGGTCCTGGGATTTGCGCGTAAAAGGGAAGGTTTGAGCGCAAAACACCGAGACGACATGCAATTGGAGCAAGGGAATTGTGCGCGGAGAGGGAACTACGCGCAGGGTTTTGTGCGCATGGTAAGGTATTGTGGGCACGAGACACGAATTGCGCGCAAGGATGGAACCCGAGGGAGGGGGAAAATTCATTGAAGCCGGTGGAGTTGCGCACAAAGGCAAACTCCGAGGAAAGGTTGCGCGAAATGAGGGATTACCTGGATGTCATCTTGCGTGTGGGGGGATCCGAATTGCGCGCAAGGGAGTCGCTTAGGATTCCTCAACCCCCAAACCATTTGGGGTCACCTTCAATTTATAGGAGACCTCCGGTGCGGAATCCAGGCAGCGCGTGAAATGATTGCGCGACAGGGGTGGCGGCGCGAAATTATGAACCGCGCAGGACGCAGGCGCGAAATTATTCTGTGTCGGTGCCGGGACTTTTCGCAAATCCCGAGTAGGCATTCGCGCGGGACATTTTTCCACGCACTTCACCCAATTTTTCGCGCACCACTTCTCGGGCCTCCGGATCGGGCCTCTGATTCCGAATATGACTTCACTTCGTCATTTCAATACTTCCTCCGAGAGTTACAAACTTTTTTCGGCTTCAACAAATGCCCCCCCTTGGAATTGGATCAGCGAGATGTCGCAACGATCGGATTCCAAGGGAAACGCTAAAACGCCAAAGGGCTGAGTCTCCTGGTCAAGTTGGACACAAAATTCCGATGGGGCGCGCAAAAAATACGGACGCGCACAGAATTCCCTTTCCGCACGGTGCAGAACCCTGGCCTCACCTATAAAAAGAGGGCTTTGGGTCCCAAATCCTTACATCCGCTTTTTTCCGCGCGATAAGCTCATCGCTCTCGTGCGTGAAATCGCTTCCACGGCTGCGCGTAAAAACGCTCTAGCAGCGCAGAATTCCATACGAAATTCAACTGTGATTTCACGCCTGTTCGGGATTTTCCGCACTTTGCGTGCCAATTACGCGCTCATCTCCATGATTTCGCGAAACTCATTCAGATTTCGTGCAGAACTATCCGATTCCGCGCACTGCATCCTGATTTCGCCCAACTCTCGAAAGATTTGAGATGGCTACAAACCGAGTTGATGAGGGGGAAGCCGCTCCCCGTAGGACAGAAATGGTGGTGAATGAGGAGGTTTATGGCGCCAAGGTGATTGTCTCCAAAAATCGTACCTTGTTCAATATACTGAGTCCAGCCCAGAAGACATACCCCTTGTCGGAAAACCTCCCGCTCTGGAATTTTGGCATCCTGGAGGAGGTGCCACTACCAGGCTTCGAGGTGGACACGCCGCGGTCTTGGGTGACTCGGGAGGATGAACTTCCTCGCTACAACATCACCAACAATGGCCATCCTGCCAAGGAAACCATACATATAGAGGCATATGTCTTGAACCCGAGGACTAGGACCATTACCAGGGACGAGCATGTGGCAGAGGATTCTCCGGCCCTCTACGCGAGCACGTTCCGTCAGAGTATCACGGATGACATGAAGGGATGGATGAAGGATTGGGACCTGCTGTCTGGGGGAAACTTCACCAGTGAATGGACCTGGGCATTCTGGGTCCGCCATACCTGTGACCAGTTCGGGGATGAACTGCGTTATATCGGCCTATTCGAGGCGGTATGGACATCGCAGTTCCACTTATACCACCAGCCTAAACTCGGACCAGATCTATTCACCCGATGGTATCCTGACACCAACACATTCCACCTTCATCATGGGGAAGTTGGCATCAGTCTCTGGGACATTCACTGCATCGGAGGTATCCCACTGGAGGGTTACCAATACGATGAGTTCGTTCCTCCACTGAGCACCTGGGGAGACAGGATGCGGATGCCTATGCTGACGCGGCACCTGTTGGAGCTGGCCAAAGGGAGGTTGGGGTCAAGGACTTCTTGAAGGACGTTTCCTTCAATGGATGGTTCATCCTGTTCCTTGAGAAGGATTCGGTCGTCAAGATACCGGGAGGGGGCAAACGGTGACCAACCGTGACTTAGAGGAGCAGGGATGGGTCATACTGGAGGACCCTGGAGGCGGGGCAATACCAATCATGGGGCTACCACGTCATTGAGGCCCGGGACCCAAACGTCTGGTATGCCGGGTTCCTTGCCGCCTTCCGGAGTGGGTGGCTCTTGCCGGTGCGGGACGCGAGGATGGGCGTCTGCCCAGCAACATTGGTGATGGAGGGCTCCATGGCCGCTAACAAATGTTTTAACTTGGGAGTCCCCGTACTAGCCAAGCTGTATACCATCCTGGGGTGCATCTCACAAGGGGGGTCAGCTCGGAGAGTATGTGGTCCCTTCTAGTTCTTCCACGGCTGGGTGGCGGCTCATCTTGGTGGGTACACTTTCCCAAACATCGTCCATCCTCTAGGCAAGGGTCTGCGACCGTCCTTGCTAATCATCGCAGGGGTGGAGCCGATGACGCTCAATGAGGAGGGCATGAAGATCCGCATCGAAAACCATGCCAACTTCATCTTCAGTCCGTTCCCCACCCTAGTCGGCCAGCTGGTGGACAACGGTTGAGGCTCTCTGGAACATCAGGAATACTTCCAGAGCATTCGGGGTGGGGTGATTGTGGCTCGGATCGATGGGAAGGTGATCTGCGAGCCTTACGTACCATCTCGATTCGCCAGGCAGTTCAGGTGCCTCCAGTGAATGCCGAAGAAGGTATTCATGGCTGTCTGGCAGGAGAAGAATCCATGCGTCCTGCGCCAGATGTGGTTGATGTTTACCACCTTCGGTTCTGGTGATGTTTTCACTCTTCCCTCTACCGGGGTCGATCCCGGCAGAGAAACCGAATACGCCAAAAACTGGACCATTGTGTACCCTGAGGGGCTATTACGCAAGTGCGTCCGGCAACTCGAGGTCACTCGCGTGGAAACCGGGTGACAGGAAAGAAGGCACAGTGCCGTCGGAAGGGGAGGACCAAGGGCGCGTCAGGCAGCGAGGCCTGCGCAGGCCGGGACTTTGGCAGCGGGGACATCGCATGGTGCTGCCACATCTTCGTTACCCACAGGGGGGTCACATGAGGCGTACAGAGAACTGCCTGGGAAGCAGATAAGATATCTTCTTGAACCTTCCCAAGAAGCAATTCTCCTGGCACTATGGTCGGCATGGATGACCATGTGGCAATCGCTGAGCGTCGAAGCCATCTGGAAGAATATAATGCAAAACGGGATCCAACTGTAAGAGGTCGGGCTCGTTTGAATTACCGACCGAGTAAAATTCCATCGGCGGCATGCTTATCTCACAGCCATGGATGCATACGCACGCCAGAGGGGGTGGCGTGCGGAGCCACCTTTCCTAGTGAAAGAGATGCTCGGCCAGGAGCATGATCCAGAAGTGATGCTGTCGGGAGAAGGAGACAGTGACGAGGAGCCAGAGGGGGAGGAGGAAACCGTGAGGACGAAGGTGAGGGAGAAGATGAAGAAGAAGAGCCCGAAGGTGAGGGGTCACATGGGGCTACCTACCACGGGAGTCTCGGAGTGAGCGGCGAGATTGCCGACTTTGATCTCGACATAAACGAGATTATCAAGGATTGTCTCTGTCTTCATTCATTTCCATTATTCATCCATTCTCCATTCCAACTTCTAACACACTTCCCATCCTACTCAAGAGCAGTTGAGCGTTGGACGGGCGTCCCCACAAGAGGAGGGAGGAGAGGAACCAGGGGGACATGATGGGGATCCGACACCCATCATTGAATTAACAAGCACGGAGGGGTCTCGCCTTACGGCGGCTCCTGCAGTGGCTGAAACACTGGGGACCGATGCTCTGGATTCCTGTAAGCCTCACGCTTCACTACTGGAGTTTGGTGGAAAAAGATCTCGTCTGACCAGCACATGCCTTGCGCAGTGATCTGAACACTAGAGGCACGTCAGGCTGCAGAGCCCAGGCCATCCGTGAGTGGACCAACAGCGGACATAACACCTCGTTCGGAACATGCTCTCTGCACAAAGTCAGCCCCAACAATTGATGAACAGGGGGCGGCGGACATCAGCGGCGCTGTTCCTGAGACGCGGTCGGAAGCTGGTGGAGGCATCATTGCTGCTGGGGCGAGAGAAGAAGGTCACCTGGACGTCGAGGATTCTATTCCTCACGAAGACATCCCTGAGGCGGATCCTACTGCCGATCTGCTGGCTACCATCCCCATATACCGACCCACTGACCCTGAGGATATAGATGACTCAGACTCAGAGGCAGCTGAGGAGAGCCGGATGACACAGCACAAGCGGTGGAAGTGTATCCAGCGCTTCCTCAGACATCCCCAATTGGATAGGCTGAGGTGGATGGGATCACTTCAGACCTGGATTCACTTCCTGTGCGCTGGAGGGGCTGACGCTCAGCGTCTTCATCTGACAGTCCGTGATTACATGGCCGAGAAGATACACAAGAGTAGCTGGCGCACCAACATTGCCTAGTTCCGGGAAGGATCGGCGAGCGCTCAAGCGCTGCTGACGGCGGAGCAGGATGTCTGGCACCTCGAATGGTAGGAGACAGATAGGGAGGCCTTCATCGCAACATACTTTGAGCTCGTGGAGAAACTGATGGCCCAGCTGGCTGATGTGCAGGAACAAATGGTGGAGGCGAGCCACCAGATGACCGTACTTCGAACCGAGCGGGCACAGGCTCAAGCTAGGGATGGCGAGCTATGCTCTGTGATGGTCGATGAGGAGAGAGTCCTCAAAGAGAGAGAAGCAGTCCTGGAGGCTACCAGCCAAAGGGTAGCAGCGCTGGAAAGATCGCTTCAACACGCTGATCCCTAAGGGCTTTGTTTTTTCCATCTCATGAACATTTTTGCTTGTACTTCTCATCGTCTCAATCCAATATATGTCCAAATCCAGTCATTTTTACCCTTGGTTTAACACGCTCAACTATAGTTTCGAAATGAATAACAACTCCTCCCTAGGATCCTCTGGGTCATGCCCAACGTGAGAAGAAGAAGATGTTCGTGCCGTCATTTCGTTCAACTGTGGGGAATTGACCAAGCTTCAGGCGTCCATAATTGGGCCTGGACTTCTGAGGAGACCTTGGGCCGATTGATGTGTCGACTTCTCAATGTGCTCTAACACACGAGCTGTGAGATGTCAGGGGAATTGAAATCCATCCGAACATAGGGGGGTGGAGGGTAAGGGTGAATCACGATGCGCAAATTAGGAACCCAATGGGGCGCAACGATGGAGGATAACTATCAACCGTGGTGGAAACACAGAATCCATATCATGGTGGCATGGAATGGGGACAATAAACGAGGGCTGACCGCTGACCATGTTCGCAACACAGGGCCTAACTCAAATATCGTCGGTCAGTTTTCCGAAACGTTGGCCCATGACAGTAGGCGGACCATAGGTCGAGCATTCATACTATTATGGGGTCCCGTCAAACATGACCAGTCCTCCGGAACGTTGGCCCAGGACAGTAGGTGGACCATAAGTCGAGCATCCATACTGTTAGGGGGTCCCATCAAACATGAAAGGAAATGAGGATCCAAATAAGGGGGGACGCAAAGCGTGGAAGGTGGAGTGGTGGTTTGTTCGAACAGAGTCCAACACTCCCAAAATTGTGCCACCATGGCGAAGGCGCATTAGGCAGACATACTGACCGGATCACAGATCATCCCAATTTCTAAGCAGGACCTCTTTGGAAAGATAACTGTCGCTTCCCATTATTACCATGGGGCATCCCGACCCTGCTCGGGGTAGATATACCGATTACACCACTTCCCATGAAGTCGGGCTGATGGGACGACAAAAAGGAAGGACGGGGTTCAGTAATCCCTGGGGTTGGACCCAAGATGAAATGTCTGGGCGGTCCTACGTATCTCATTAGGATGAGAATCAAGCCACACGTAGTTCTTGAAACACAGATTAACGTCATGTTGGACGGAATACAGTTTGACATCATGTTGGACGGAATACAGTTTAAAGTCATGCAGGACGAATATAGTTTAACGTCATGCGGGACGGAATACAGTTTAATGTTATACGGTACAGAATACGTCTCATCTGGGGAGGAGCACGACATGACGAGTAACCCGGCGTAAATGAGGACATAATCCCGCATCCCATCGTGCAATCCTGCAAGAGAGAGAAAGTCGTAGAAAGCCAAAGAAATGATCATAGTTTTAGGTCTTAGGACTCGGACCAAAGGTCGGACGGAAACATAAGAGGAACACGGTGGAGTAACTCAAACACCTGGCGTGAATGGGAATAGGGGGTGTGTACGGCGCGGTGAACAACACGACATGAATGAGGGAATAATCCCATATCACACCGCACACCCCCCCCCCCCTTAGGAGAGGTTTTAGGTCAAGGGACCGAAAACAGAAGTAGGATGGGCCCGCGGGGAAGTGCCCCGGGCTCTCCTACATATCTCATAAGGATGAGAATCAAGCCATACATAATTCATGGAAGCATCTTAGTTTAAGGTCTTAGAGATTTGACCATGAATGGGTAAGGGGAGAAATGGACGCATGGCAAGGCGGTTACAAAACCCAACGTGAAGGAGAACCTAAGCCCTACTTTACATGTGGTGTCTGGGGAAATTCTCGAGTCGGGGGACCAAACACGAAGTTGGGACGATATCATCACAGTTTAAGGTCGTATGGTTTGGACCAACAACACAGTTTAAGGTCTTATGGTTTGGATCAACAACAAAGTTTAAGGTCGTATGGTTTGGACCAACAAAACAGTTTAAGGTCCTATGGTTTGGACCAACAACACAGTTTAAGGACATATGGTTTGGACCGACAACACAGTTTAAGGTCGTATGGTTTGGACCGACAACACAGTTTTAGGTCAAATGGTTTGGACCCACATCACAGTTTAAGGTCATATGGTTTGGACCAGCAGCACAGTTTAAGGTCATATGGTTTGGACCAACACCACAGTTTAAGGTCATATGGTTTGGACCAACAACACAGTTTAAGGTTGTTTTGTTTGGACCAACATCACAGTTTAAGGTCATATGGTTTGGACCATCATCAAAATTTATGGTCGTATGGTTTGGACCAACATCACAGTTTAAGGTCGTATGGTTTGGACCAACATCACATTTTAAGGTCATATGGTTTGGACCGACAACAGAGTTTAAGGTCGTATGGTTTTGGACCAACAAAACAGTTTAAGGTCGTATGGTTTGGACCGACAACACAGTTTAAGGTCGTATGGTTTGGACCAACATCACAATTTAAGGTCCTATGGTTTGGACCATCATCACAGTTTAAGGTCGTATGGTTTGGACCAACGTCACAGTTTAAGGTCACATGATTTGGACCATCATCACAGTTTAAGGTCATATGGTTTGGACCAACATCACATTTTAAAGTCATATGGTTTGGACCAACATCATAGTTTAAGGTCACATGGTTTGGACCGACAACACAGTTTAAGTTCGTATGGTTTGGACCGACAACACAGTTTAAGGTCGTATGGTTTGGACCGACAACACAGTTTAAGGTCGTATAGTTTGGACCCACAACAGAGTTTAAGGTCATATGGTTTGGACCAACATCACAGTTTAAGGTCATATGGTTTGGACCAGCAACACAGTTTAAGGTCATATGGTTTGGACCAACATCACAGTTTAAGGTCGTATGGTTTGGACCAACAACACAGTTTATGGTCGTATGGTTTGGACCAATAACACAGTTCAAGGTCATATGGTTTGGACCAACATCACAGTTTAATGTCTTATGGTTTGGAACAACATCTCAGTTTAAGGTCATATGGTTTGGACCGACACCACAGTTTAAGGTCGTATAGTTTGGACCAACAACACAGTTTAAGGTCATATGGTTTGGACCGACATCACAGTTTAAGGAAGTATGGTTTGGACCGACAACATAGTTTAAGGTCATATGGTTTGGACCAACATCATAGTTTAAGGTCGTCTGGTTTGGACCAACATCAGAGTTTAAGGTCCTATGGTTTGGACCAACATCACAGTTTAAGGTCATATGGTTTGGACCGGAAGCACAGTTTAAGGTCCTATGGTTTGGACCAACATCAGAGTTTAAGGTCATATGTTTTGGACCGACAACACAGTTTAAGGTTGTATGGTTTAGACCAACAACATAGTTTAAGGTCGTATGGTTTGGACCAACATCACAGTTTAAGGTCCTATGGTTTGGACCGTCATCACAGTTTAAGGTTGTAGGGTTTGGACCAGCAGCACAGTTTAAGGTCGTATGGTTTGGACCAACACCATAGTTTAAGGTCCTATGGTTTGGACCAACAACACAGTTTATGGTCGTATGGTTTGGACCAACATCACAGTTTAAGGTCTTATGGTTTGGACCAACATCAGAGTTTAAGGTCATATGGTTTGGACCAACATCACAATTTAAGGTCGTATGGTTTGGACCAACATCAGAGTTTAAGATCCTATGGTTTGGACCAACAACACAGTTTAAGTTCTTATGGTTTGGACCAACATCACAGTTTAAGGTCATATGGTTTGGACCGTCCGAGAGAGGAGCCTCGGGCCAAAGGGGCCTACGAGGGTTCAACAATCGGGGGGGTAAGAGATGCTAGCTTCTAGCTATGCTGGGCCCGAAACACAATGTCTGGGAGACTCCTCGTTACCCATGGGGATAAGGGTCAAGCTGTACACAAACTATAAAAAAGAGACCCAAACACATACTCTAGCACTCAGATCGCGGGAGCCCCGAGAGACACCGTTACGCAGCTTGGTCGGTCTGATGTGCGGGGGTGTACTGAGGGTTAGATCAAGGAGTGTCAAGATTCCACCTTGATAGAGTGGGGCAGAACATGACATGAACCATGCCACTAACATTCAGGGCCCGGGGAAGCCGGCGTGATGACTGAGGATTACTGCTGACCATGTTCGCAATGCAGCATCCTGTCGTGTTATCCATGGGGACAAAAAAATGAGCATCAACCACTGACCATGTTCGCAATGTGTGATTCGTATCAATTTGTTGTCTGAAACCCTTAGGGGATGTTGGCCCTTGATGGTAGGAGAGCCCTTGGGCGTTGTATCTAGGCCGTTCTTGGGGGTCCCTCCGGGTGTGAAGGATGACGGGGGCCTGAATGAAGGGGAACCCGAAACTTGGAAAGTGGATGAAACTTTCCTAAGTCAAATCTGGCACTCCATTTCCTAGACCAGAGTACCCTGAGCACATCACCAGACCACTGGAAAGGGTCATAGGGCTCAGTCCGAGAGCGGCCAAAAGATGGTGGATCCCCGGGCAAAAGAGGGGGCGTAATGCCAAACACCCTAGGAACCGGGAGATCGTGGGATCTCCTAAGAGATGGGGCTGAACCAGACATGTAGGTGTTCAGTTAGTCCTATGTATCCCATAAGGATGGGAATCAAGCCATACATAGTTCTAGAACGGTGCCTTTTAATGTCATTGGACATAAGAGGGCTAAATCCTGAGGACCGGGTGCGTGTGGTGCAGCTATTGCAAACCCGACGTGAATGAGGACATAATCTCATACGACGCCACACGATCCTGTGGTCAAGGTCCCAAAGGCAAGACATACATGACAGCGGACCACAAGATGGACCCAAAGACGAAAGGTTTGGGCGCTCTTACGTATCCCATTAGGATGGGAATCAAGCTAGACGTAGTTCTGGAAATACAGTTTAACGCCATGTTGGACGAAATATGGATCTTAGTATTAGGACTTAGAGCTTAGACCATGGTGATCTTAGTTTTAGGTCTTAGAGCTCGGACCAAGGTGTAGTTTAGTGTCATGCGGGACCATTCAGTTTATGTTCATGCAGGACCATAGAGTTTAAGGTCATGCAGGACCATTGGATCTTAGTTTTGGGTCTTAGAGCTCGGACCAAGGTGATCATAGTTTTAGGTCTTAGAGCTCTGACCAAGGTGATCATAGTTTTAGGGCTTAGAGCTCGGACCAAGGTGCAGTTTAGGGTCATGCGGGACCATATAGTTTAAAGTCATACATGACCATACAGTTTAAGGTCATGCAAGACCATATAGTTTAAGGTCATGTAGGACCATTGGATCTTAGTTTTAGGTCTTAGAGCTCGGACCAAGGTGATATTAGTTTTATGTCTTAGAGCTCAGACTAAGGTGCAGTTTAGGGTCATGCGGGACCATACAGTTTAAGGTCATGCCAGACCATACTGTTTAAGGTCATGCAGGACCTTACAGTTTAAGGTCATGTAGGACCATACAATTTAAGGTCATGCAGGACCATACAGTTTAAAGTCATGCAGGACCATTCGGTTAGGCAATGTAATTCTTGAGGAACCTGGCATTTCTAGGAGGAGTGATACACTCACCATCCATAGTCACCAGGGAATACACGCCATTAGGATAGACCTTGTGGACAATAAAAGGCCCCACCCACTTGGGCTCTAACTTGAGTGGTTTCCTGTCGGGGATCATTGGCGCTCTGAGAGCCATCAACAAGTCACCTTGTATGAAGGAGCAGAGTGAAACCTTCTTATCGAAAGCTTGAGCCATCCTACTCTAATGCCTTTCTAAGTTATGTAAAACGCGAAGCCTACTTCCATCCAGCGCTTCCAATTCGGCTAGACGGATCTCGGCAACTCTATCTAGCGCTTGCTGGTCGTAGAACGCCGTGCGCAATGAGGGCAGCTGGACCTCGATGGGTAGGACGGCCTCAGCTCTGTATACCAAGAAATACGGAGTCACCAGGGTGGAATTGCGAGTCGTCATCCTATAAGCCTAGAGGGCATTGGGGAGCTTGTCCGGCCAACGTTTCTTGTTCTGACCAACAATTTTTTGCAGAATGTTAGAGAGGGTTTTGTTAAACCCCTCAATCTATCCATTTTCCTGCGCATGATAGCGGGAGGTGTGGTTGGAGCGAATGTTGTACTTGACGTACAATCTTTTCAGCTCGGCCGCTCAGAAGTTGGTTCCGTTATCCGTGAGGATAACATGAGGTATTCCAAAACGGTATATGATATTGGAGCTCACGAAGTCGGCGATAGAACCATCCTTGACTTCCCTGAGCGGGGATGCCTCTGCCCACTTTGAGAAGAAATCCGTAGCGGTAAAGATGAACCGGCACTGGCGAGCCGTCACCGGCGGGTAAGGCCCTATGACATCCAACCCCCAGACTGCAAAGGTCCAAGAATACTTGGTAGTATGGAGAGGCTCCGGTGGCCGATGCACAAAGTTAGCATGAACATGGCACGCATGACACCTCTTGGCTTACTCGATGCATTCGTGGATCATGGAGGGCCAGAAGTATCCTAGCCTCAGAATCTTGTGGGACAACTTCGACCCGGCCTGGTGGGCGCCACAGGAACCGGCGTGCACTTCTTGCATGACCTATGGGATCTCAACTCCTTGAAGACAACGGAGGAGAACACCATCAAACCCACACCTGTAAAGGAGCTACTCACGACTGGGAACGCTTTGAAGGGTGAACTGCGGCGCGCGACGCCATATTCGTTCCCGCTCTGCTCGGTCCATCGGATGATTGCCATGCCGGAGATATTCAACCAGGGGTGTCCTCCAGTCAGGAACTGTCTCAATCACCACTCCTGAAGCCCCGGGGGGGGGGGGGGGGGTCCTGATGTAGGGGAACTAGCGGTGAGATGGTTCACTCGTGGGCCAGGATCGTCCTCTGGGGTCACAGGAGCAATGAATCTCCAGTGCGCCACGTGGATGATTAGGTCATCCTGTTTGGGATCTGCGAGTGATGCAGCTAGGCTGGCCAAAGCGTCTGCTCGACTATTCTGCGGTCAGGGAACGTGAACGACATCTGGTCCGGAGGGGAACTTAGCCATTAGATGGAGGGTGCACTCTAGAAATGGCATGAGTTCTGGCTTCCTGACAGCATAGTCACTATTAACCTGCTTGATGACTAGCTCAGAGTCCCCTTTTACATACAGGTGGGGTACGTTAACCTCTAGAGCCAACTCGAGGCCAGTGATGAGGGCATGATATTCTGCCTCATTGTTGGTGCAGCCTTCTGACAACAAGAATGAATATGGCAGAACGGCTTGCTCCGAGGTGATGAAGATGATACCCAGGCCCACTCTGTTAATCCTATGATCATTGAGCCTTCTACCGGTAGGGCTTCGGGAGGCACCGTCAAAGTGCATCTGCCAGCATGGGGTGGCGTGATCGACTGAGAGGATTTCCTCATCAGGAAATCCCAAATCCAGTGGCTACTCCACAGAGGTTGGGTGGGCAGCTTAAAAGTCTGCCGATTCCTGTCCTTTGACGACCTTCTGAGGTACGAACCTAATGTCGAACTGCTGTAGGATCACCGCCCAGCATGCCAATCGGCCGGTCAACGTAGGCCGGCTCAGGATGTATTTCAACGGGTCTACCTAAGAGACCATCTGTACCTCATGGTGCTGCATATAGTGCCGCAATTTCTGTACGGCGAATACGAGCGCCAGGAAGCTCTTCTCGATGGGAGAATATCTAATTCCTGCGTCGAGGAGCATGCAACTGAGGTAGTAGAGGCTATTCTCTATTCCCTCGTTGTTCTTCTGGGTGAGAAGGGTGCTGAGGGATCACTACAGGGCGGTCACGTAAAGGAACAGCGGCTTTTCGGGAACGGGTGGCATCAGGACCGTAGGCTAAAGAAGATACTACTTGATTTCCTCAAAAGCGGTCTGACACTCTTCGTCCCACCCATAGGTGGCGCCTTTCTTCATGAGCCGGGAGAAGGGCTTACACTTTCCGGCCAGATTCGCAATTAATCGGCGTATATAGGCTATGTAGCCTTGGAGGCCTCGAAGCTCCCGAATATTATTCGGGGGAGGCATCTGGCTGATGGCCTTGATCTTCTCTGGGTCGATCTCAATACCTCGATACCTAACAATGAAGCCAAGAAACTTTCCGGAGGTGACCCCGAAGGCACACTTCAACGGGTTCATCTTCAAGTGGCAAGAACGGAGGAAACTGAACACTTTTTTGAAGGTCCTTGAGATGTTCCCGGCACTGGCGAGATTTAACAACCAGGTCATCTACGTAGCACTTCACCAGTGTCCAGAGGATCACCTTGAATATGCGGTTCATAGCCCATTGATAGGTGGCACCTGCATTCTTCAGGCCGAAGGGCATAACTCGGTAGCAGAAAGAACCCTGGGGGGGGGGCTAAAGGCAGTGAACTCTTCATCCTTGAGGTCCATCTGGATCTGGTTGTACCCGGATTACCTATCCATGAAGGAGAGGGCTTGAAACCTGGCCGTTGCATCGATCAACAGATCTGTCATGGGAAGGGGAAAGACATCCTTTGGATAGTGGCGATTAAGATCACGAAAGTCAATGCAGACCCTGATCTACCCCTTCTTCTTCCTGAAGGGATCAATGTTGGCTAGCCACCTGGGGTACTGGACTTCCTTGACGAAGTTGGACTTAATGAGCTTATCAACTTCGGCCTCAACCATGGCACCATGAATGGGGTGCATTTTTCTGGGAGGTTTCTTGAACCCACGATGGTTTGCTGAGAGGCCAAGGCAGTGGACGAATACCTGGGGATCTAGTCCCGGAATATCATCATAACTACAGGCCAACACATCACGGTGCTATCTGAGGAAGTCTATATACTGTTTCTATTCCTCAGGAGGCATAGTGACTCTGACCAATGTGGGTCTCGGGTCCACCTCGCTACTGAGGTTCACCTATACTAACTCGTCGACCATAGTGGAGAATCCCTCCTCAAAGGCAGGAGGAGCATCTTCCATGTCTTCTTCTCTGCTTGTGGAAGGATCGTCCATGGGGGGAGCCGTCTCGGGGCCGCTCGACCCTGATGGGGAGCTGGCACAAGCTTGGGCAGCAGAGGTCGTCATGATGGGAGACTCATGCGCCGCAGAGACCATGGCGACGAAGGCGGTTGATCCAATCCCATCTGGCCTTCGGCCCAAGGGGCCACACTTTACGACATAAAAGTAGTGGTGACACGTTGTCTTGAGCTGGTCGATTCCATCCAGGCGAAACAGACACATATGACGTACTGCTGTTGCCATGAGCCCAACGTCCCGATATCGTACATGGGTAGGAGGTTCGGGGATCACCTGAGCCTGGTAGGTGTAAGAGTACGAGGTGATTTCCCACCATCGCATAGACCCAGATATATGCCATCCTCTGGTACCCGAGACAACAAAGAAGTCTCCCATATCGAGAGTCGTGGCCTCCAACCAATGGATTGGGAAGACATATGCATCATCCAAACCTGCCCAGGGATCACTCGCGACAGCGGCGGGCTCAACCTCACCTGCTAGGATTTGATTGTCCTTGCACTTGTAATAGTTAGTGTCCATGTAACGAGCTTCACAAGAGGAAAACAGAGACGCATATCCTTAGAGCACACCCACTCGTCCCTTAAGGGAGTATTTGAGGCACTGATGGTATGATGAGGGAACCGCTGCGTGAAGATGGAGACACAGCCTGCCCATCAATGCGTTGTAGGTAGTGTCTTGAGAGACAACCATGAATTCAGTATTGGGAATTAAGCCGCCGAACTGGGTCATCAGACGAATCTTGACGAGTGGAGTTTTCTCAGTCCTGTCATACCCCTGGATTCTGAGGTCAAAGGGGGTTAAATCATCCTCGGACAACCCCAGTTTTCGTAGTGTCTGAGTTGGGATCATGTTAATCCCAGAAACCGTGTCAACAAGACAGCGACGAAATTCCACGCCATTGAACCGGCTGGTGATGTACAACGAGCGGAGGTGCCCCTGTATGGGAGGGTCTTCATCTTCACCGGAGATTGAGATAACCGCCTGACATTTGGCATCCTCAATCTCCTCAGTGTGGAAGGATTCTGCGGCCGCTACATCCGTTTCAAACTGGAGGGGGCTCCTTAGAGCCTCGGCAAGCACCTCACGTGTTTCATATGATAGACGAAGGGACTCAAGGATGGAAACCCTTGCCGGAATTCCGGTCATGTGCTTCATGACATCATACTTTCACGCCAAACGCAAGCTTCTGCTTACAGGAGGTCGCTCTGCGATTGGGGGCATGATAGGCCCTCCTGGTGGGACCGTTGACTGACTGGTACTAAGCACGTCGCTCTGTTCACTAGCTGAAGCCCGGGAGGTGACTGTCGTCCTAGGACCAGAAGGCCATAGTCGGCCAGTGGTAGGGCTGGGCTAGTTGCGACGCGGGCAAGGCGGTTCCGCCCGATCCAGCAACACAAAAGGTGGTGGAAGCGAACCTGTTGTCACCGGGTGAGGGAGCCGTGAGTGATGCTCTCTGTACCGGGCATGCTGCTTGGTCTCGGTATCGTGCAAGTCCAGACTGGAGGTGATGACTTCCGTGCCCCGGAGATTCACATAGCCACGTCTCTGTCGACGTTGGTGACGGCTGGGGACATTGGGGAGGTCCACCTGGAGCTCCTCGTCGTTGGGAGCCAAAAAGGGATTTACCAACTCTACCGTGTTAACTGAAGCGTACCCCAGGCTTTCGGAAAGGTCCACCTGGTGCTCCTCGTCGTCAGGATTCAAAAATTGATTTACCAACTCTACTGTGTTAACCTAAGCGTGCCCCGGGATTTTTTGGAGGTCCACCTGGCGCTCCTCGTCGTCGAGAGCCAAAAAGGGATTTACCAACACTATGGTGTTAAACGAAGCATACCCTGGGCTTTCACTCGAGGAGTCATCCACTACCGGATGGGGTCTCGGAGGGATCCCCATTTCTGGGGGAATGAAATCGCCAAGCATGCGAGAAGAGGATAACAATGGGCACATGAGACCGTCCTGTGGGCCATCCAGTCATTATACTTCCGAGACCCACTGTCAGAAACCTATTCCCACCCATCCCCGTTGTCACTACTGCCGTCTGATCCCACATAGACACCTGCCACCTGTGCCTGGGCTGGGCCCAACCTGACTATGTTGTTGTCAATCTGGTCTTGGATCTAGTCCTTGAACACATAGAATTACTATATGGTGTGTCCTAGGATCCTGTGATAAGGGCAGTTGTTAGGGTGATCAGTGAGACATGCCTCTTCTGGCTTCCGGCACTCAGGCAATCGCACGATCCTCTGCTCCAAGGCGCTACAGAAATATCTGGGGACCTGGGCCTCGACAAATGAGTAAGTCCAATTCCTTCTATCTGGAAAGGTGGCTCTTGGGGGATGACCATGTCCAGGGGCCAGAGGATCAGGATGAGAAGGCGGAGCCGGATTACCTCTCCTGGGTGGTGGTGGTGCGTTACACGGAGGTGCCTTCCGATTTTGAGGCGGTCGCTGCTGGGCCGGAGGCTGTGCCTGTGGGGGTGGACCCCTATGAGCCTACTGAGCTGGCTTTACCGGCAGCAACTCTAGATATCTGGGGGCCTCTATCTGAGCCACATCAGCGGGCTCAACTCTGGCAGCTCTCCTTGCATAGATTACAGGAGGCAGCGGGCGTGCCTGACCGGCCTGCTGCAGGGCTTCTTCGAGGCATTGAGCCTTGTCTGAGAAGTCCCGAAACCCTCCAGGGTAATTCTGCATGATCAGAGAAGGACCCAACTCTGCCTTGATGTTCCCTACACACATCGTCAGTAATTTCTCCTGATTCAGTGGTATGTCAAGGGAGTACGTGAGCCCCTTCCACCGGGCGACGAAGTCCGCGACTTGCTCGTCGGGCCTTTGCATGCACCTGAAAAACTCTGCAATGTTCGTCTTCTGGGTTGTGGAAATGTACTGGTAGAGGAATTGTCGGAAAAGGTCCTCCCAGCTAGTCACAGACCCAACAGGGTGCTGGATGCACCAGAAGAATGATGGTCCTTCCAGTGTCTGAACGAAGCACCAGAGCTTGCCATCCTCCTGCTACGCTGGAGTCCCAAACCTAGGCCTGCACCTCGAGTTGAAGTGGGCCAAGTGTTGTGGCGGGTCTCTGGTCCCGTTAAAGGGGACAAACGTGGGGTTCCCAAATCCCGGAGGAGCTGGCATGTCATCCACCCATGCTGGGTATGGCTTGCCATCCAGTGGGATTTCCACCTGCCGAGTTTCCAGGGCCTCCAAGCGGGCAATGAGTACTTCCATTAGATCATCCGGATGCGGATTCCTGTCCTGACGGGGATATCTAACCAAAAGCGCGTTCCCAGGCTCTTCGATACGGTAGTCGTGCTCAGTGGCTCACGGGGCAGATGGCAGAGCGACTCTCGGGGCGGCGGGAGGAAACCGAGCAGGGTCCCCTAGGTGGACTCACCGCTCGGGAGGGTTCGGCGAAACATATCGCACCCTCTTGCCATGGGTTCCACTGTCTCCCCTATCGGCGAACATGACATGGTCACAATTTCCCGGGGGGATATCAGCAAGGGGTATATGATCCTTCCCCTGCTGTCCTGGTCTAGGGCTACTGTAGTCAGGCCGCCGCTCTGCAATGCGTTCGGTCAAGAGATCATCAACCAGCCTCTTTTGCTCATCTAGCTGTTGGTGCAGCGAGGCCTTCTCGGGATCTTCCTCTATCTTCTGCACCGAGGCAGATGGGTTGGCGAGTTTGACAGACCCGATGGGCTCTTTACCCTTTCCAATGTTTCGGCCCAGTGCCAGTGCCTTTGTGGGCGCAGGAAGACCTAGGAGACTCCTCTGTTGGGGAGTAATCCTCCCAGATGGGTCCAGTAGTGGCCTGTCCTCGGGGGGTGAGTCCCCGTCGAGGGGCTCCACAACGTTTCCCTCATCTAAAAGGTCATCCATGTTGACTGCCACTACCCTTGGCAATTTTCCCTCAGGGCCGCCTAGTGGATCGGGCTGTCGGCGGATCACACAGAAGAGGAGAGCAGCGTACTTCCCCCATCCGCGGATGTGCGCGTGGGGGTGGCTTACTCAATAACTCTGCGCAGTACTTGAAAACTCTGGATTCATTGTTGCTGGAGGGCCTCATGGTGGTCCAGCGACTCGGGGTGCCGGACCGTGGGGAGTGCTGCTAGGTTGACCCGACAACACTACTCACCGATCTCCTCGAGATGTGCTTGGCTCCCGGGATAAGGTGATAGCTGACGGTGAAGGTGGGAGTGAGTCACCCGAAGAATATGGCGGAAGCACTCAAACTCTCCCAGGGTGAGTGACTCTGGCACATCAAAATCAAATTCTGTGACCGGCCAAAACTTCTCAGGGAAGTTGCCCGCTGCAAGAACGGTCCAGAAGCTCCACAGTTCCGGTTCGGGGACCAGAACATGTCGCCCCATCTCATCCACCGAGGAAAGTCAGGGAATTGCCAATGGTGCCGAGGAAGGCAGTTGGGGCGGTGGGCTGGCCGGCGGGGAATACGGCGAACATGCCGATTGGCCACCAATCCCTGGGTCATCCTCCAGGGGTTGTCGTTCCCTTGATGCCACATCACGATAGGATGGGCAAGAAAATGGGCCTCCTGTCACAGCGTCGGTGCTCGCCGAGGGTGTGTCGCCTCACGACTCTTCCGTCGGTCCCCAGAAAAGTTCCTCACCCTCCCTAACAGGGGCGGGAGGTGCTTCTGAGGAGGCCAGTGGAAATTGCGGGCTTGATCCTCGGCGGTACGCCAAGTACGCATCTTCCTGGATATACCTTCAAAGGAAGGAGGGAATCATACAGACCTCACATTCGGGGAGTACTAGACTGACGCGCCGCATCCCCATCCCTGCCCTTAACTCGGAGGGTTGGGGGGGAGTTTCCATCGTCGTGTCGTACTCTGCCTCATAATCCGAGAAATGGACTGGTCTAATTTCCGTCCGGACTCCCCTGACATTCCTCCTATGGAGACGACGCCCGGCCTTCCTGCCCATGGGTATCTCCCTAGGGTAAGGATGATTTCTGTCATGGGGTCCCCCGGCCACAGTAGAGCTGGGGCAGAGGGGTCTGAAGGCTGGGGTGCGAGAAGCACCGGGACAGATGTCGAAAGGGACATGGGGAGGACCTCCATGTGAGTGACCGACTGGATACACTACGGATCCATACTCACGGCCGACAGTAGGGGGATTGACCCCATACCCCATGCAGTGGGCGCTGAAAAGAGTCTTACCCGGAGCATAGCCGTCGTGAAGAAGCTTTCGGCTTTCTAGATCGGTGGAACAGAATGAGCCTTCATTGTGAGCGGCACTACAGCGGGTTGGTCCACATTGGCCATTGCCAGTGTCCGCGACCCGGAGATTCAACCCAACTTGCCTGCAGGGCAGTCGGGGATTCGATCTCAGTCGGGCACTTGGCTGCCCCTGCTCAACGTGTGCGGGGATCTGGTAACAGGAGTCAGCAGTGGCTCGGGCCACAGTGGTTGCTGATGTTGATGCCCCAGGACGGGAATTCTCTCCCGCTCGTGCCTGACGCTGGCGTCGAGTCAGATGGTTCTGAACAGGCGGTGTGGGTGTGAAGATTGCCTGCTCCTCAGCTCGGGGAGTCGGGCGGCGGCGTCGATGCAGCCTGGCAGGGGTTCTTTCGGTTAACCCCTTGGACGGATCGCCGATCGGATGGATCGAGAAATCCCCCACCTCATTGGTGTAGGGGAGGGATGTGTCAAGGAGCTCCCGGGATAGGCTCCCGAAGCGGTTGAACGTTAGCGTGGAGAGCAGCGGCTCCCTGCGCGACCCTCAAGGGCGGTGATGGTGGGGAGGCACAGCCGCCTCTAGATCCAAACGGGCCATACCCCTGGCGGGGATGATCCCTTCCTCGTCATACCTACGAACCAGGTCATTGATCACCCTCCATTGGACAATTTCTGACGGGGAGAGGGGGCGCAAGAGCCCGACTACTAGGACGGTCGAAGTCGGAGCGACCGTGGAATAGGTGGGACCGCACGGGGTAGCCGCGTCAGTACTGCCCCTGCCCCTGTGCCAGTGGGAAGATGGCGATCGAGCTCCGAATGTAGTGATCTGATTCCTGGAAGTAGGGAGATGAACCCATTAGAATCAACAGGATAGGAGATCAACAACCAAGGCCCAGCGTCATTCCGTCTTCCATGGTCGGTGAGAGAGATCCACGCTGACGATGTCGCAGAACGGAGTGGTCAACGTCTTGATGGCATTGACCCCTGGCGGGTTCGTGTCCCGGTGAGGGTTACCCGGACCTGGTGACATGCTAATCTTCTGACGCCCCAACGGTTACCATTCCCCGTATTGAGGAGAAGAGATTCACGTCGGGTTCACCATTTTTGTTGCTCCGACGCTTTCTCCGGGGCGCACGCATCTGTCTGTGGGGAGGATGCACTGCTCGTTGCCCCACATTCTCGCTTTCCAATGGCGGGCGACATCCATTCCTTGTTCAGGTATGTCTTCTCCTTAATCGAAACCGGGATGATGGGATGTCGGTTCTTCCTTCCATGGATTCCACCTCGGAGCTCATCACCTAGTCTGGGTCTCCCTCATAGATTTAAGACGGGTTTGTGAAGATCATTCCCTTTGCCATATCTACATGGACGCCATTTAATTACGTTGCTTCCGTCAAGACTCTCCAAGGGGTCTTGTCGGGGCAGCAACCTTCGGTGAGGAGAATGGTCACGTTGGGGCGTCGTTGGCATGTCTATCTTTGGTCCCTCATCACATGGCTTCTCGAGGGCACGGAATCCCAAGGCATCCCACATCAAACTCGGGGAATTTGTACCATCTGAGGTTTTCCTCAGCTTCCCATGTTTAACACGGGGTATGTCACGAGTTTAACGTCTTGCAGAGACGGATCAGGTTGAAGGACCTCTAGGGGGAACACCATTGTTGGGGCCAGCACGTGGTTGGCTTCCCAGATATCATGGAGTGGGATGGGGTGGCATGATCTCACCGGGATGTGGCGGCCCGGGTAAGGATCAGGATGGATGGTGGAGTGAGACATGGGGCTTACGTTCTGAGATGGCCCAAGAGGGGGAATACAGTTTAACGTCATGCAGGATGAGATACAGTTTAACGTCATGCGGGACGAGATACAGTTTAACGTCATCCGTGATGGGATACAGTTTAACGTCATGCGGGACGAGATATAGTTTTACGTCATGCGGGATGAGATACAGTTTAACGTCATGCGGGACGAGGGGTTTGGGGCTTATGCTCTGAGGCATCCCATGGTGGTTAGGGAACTGACATGGAGTGGTCGGGATGACCGGGTGGTGGGCTTGAACCTCGTGGAGGCTTCATACGTACCATGCGTTAGCACGGATCAATGTCCAAATAGTTCGTTGGGATGGGGCTTACGCTCTGGGGTGTCCCATAGAAGGATGTCAGGGTCGATGCGCACTCTAAGCCCACTTGAGTCATGCTCGGTGTGGGAAACAAGAGGGGGCAGGGACCAGACGATCACGTCACGAAGGGTGAGTCCATGAGAAGCGGAATGGGGCTTACGCGTTGAGCGGCCCAAATAAGAAATAGGGGCTTACGCGTGGTTAGCGGCCCGTGGTGTCGGGGCTTACTCCATGGTGGAGGCACGTGGTTCGACAAAGAGCAGTGGGAAAAGGACTCCACTGGCCTTGGCAGGGGGAAGTACAGAGATGCACGGGTGCAGTCATCTGTAAGAAAGGCTAGGGGCTTACGCTTTGAGGCGGCCCTTACCCCGCGGACAAACGCCACTCTGACAAGGAGGATCTCATTACATGTGAGGAAGAGTCCATTCCCAGGGAGACGAGAGGTGTAAAAAATTCCCGAGCTGGGGGGACCCTACGTGCGAAGCAAGGGATCGGACCACAATTTAACGTCATGTGTTAAAGATGAGGTGCTTAGCAGTTTAATGTCCTGCATCTTGGATGAGGTGGGTTTTCTCCACAACCCTAGGGCTTACATGCCCAACGCCTTCTACCCCTTGTGGGAGGGAAGGAATCCGCAAGGCCATAGTGAAGGGGGGCCGCAGGGCAAACCACAGGGGGGTCCACGTTAGCGTGGCTATGCGAAGAAGCAATAGTCGTTAGCGTGCCTATGAGGAGAAGCATAAGGCAAATCAACGCAACGGGAAACACATCCCAAGGGACCTTGAGGTTACTTCTCACGAGCCTGGAAGGCCGTACGGGAAAACAATGCATGGCGCGCATGCCCGGCAGGGGAGACATCAGGTTCCAGTGTAGGGGGCAGCCATGGGGCATCAAGGTGAGTGGTCCAGGGCTTTGTGTGCAAAAGGGAAGGTTTGCGCGCAAAAAACTGGGACGACGCGCAATTGGAGCAAGGGAATTGCGCGCGGAGAGGGAACTACGCGCATGGGTTTTGTGCGCACGGTAGGGTATTGCACGCACGAGACATGGATTGCGCGCAAGGCTGGAACCCGGGGGAGGGGGAAAATTCACTGAAGTCGGTGGAGTTGCGTGCAAAGGCGAACTCCGGGGCAAGGTTGTGCAAAATGAGGGATTACCTGGAAGTCATCTTGCACGCGGGGGGAGCCGAATTACGCGCACGAGTCGCTTCAGATTCCTCAACCCCCAAACCGTTCGGGGTCACCTTCTATTTATAGGCGACCTCCAGTGCAGAATCTAGGCGGTGCGTGAAATGATTGCGCGATAGGGGCGGCAATGCGAAATTATCAACCGCGCGGGACGCGGGCACAAAATTATTTCGTGCCAGCGCCGGAACCTTTCACGCATCCCGGGTTGCCTTTCGTGCGAGAAATTTTTCCATGCACTTCAACCAATTTTTCGCACACCACTTCCCGGGCCTCCGGATCGGGCCTCTGATTCCGAATATGACTTCTCTTCATCATTTCAAAAATACATCCGAGAGTTACAGACTTTTTTCGGCGTCAAAAACCATATAAATGAATTAGGTTCATATCATTGCAATATGTCTCAATGAATGGAAATTGAGAAAAAGACTATTAAATCATCGATCTTTTTTGTTGAAAGATATTAAATCTCATATATATTGTTTTTATGTATGTTATTTATTTGTTAAAGAAACATATTCATATTTATGATATCATGTATTATCCTCTTATAACATATTACCACATGTTTGTTAATGATATTTCATTATATTCATTTTTTCAGGTGTTTATTACATTTTTTCTCATCATCTATAGAGGGATTATAATTCTAATAATCTTTAATTTACTCATTATGTATATTTTTAGTGTATTTATTGAGGTTTTTACATTGAAAATGAATCACATCACTTTGTGGAGATGGTAGACCATACGTACGCTTGATCAAAGATATTAATCCCTTATCGAGTGAAATGGTAAGAATTGGATGGTATATTATTTTTTCAGTATCAATTACATGTCATATATATCACATATATTTATTAAAATTATAATTAATACCTTATGGGTAATTCGTAAGTGAGAAACGTATCACATCACTTTACAAGGCAGTAGTTCAATGTACACACGAGTGATGTAATCATATTTGGAAAGGATTGAAAAGTAAGAATGTATATGATATATTATAAAAATATATGTATAATAATATTAAAATATTATAAATATATATATATAATAAATACATCATTATGTACAATCGTTAGATGTGTTGATGGAAAATGAGTTACATCAGTTTGCGAGGCGGCAGTTCACCGTATGAATGATCGATGATGTTTTCCCATTTGATGGAGGAGGAGATGAATAAATATTATGTGACTAGAATAATAATATATTATTATGTTATAAATAAGGGTGTTATTTTATTAGATGTGTTAAAACGTAATTTATTGTAAATAATGAATAAAGAAAATGTAAGATCTTCGTTATTACAATTACCTTCTCTTAGAGAACCTCCTTTGCATATCCTCTTAAGAACCCCATGGTTTGTATTTTTGAAATATTAGAAGCTATATAATTTGTTTAAGGTTTGTTGGGAGATATTTTTTAGGTTTTTTTCCATAAAATATCCTTAATGGTATAATGATGTGAAGAGATGGAGTGGCCATTTATAACTTGGGGAGAATATAAATATGGAATTTTTGAAAATAATAAATTATATTAATATTTTTTATGTGAAAAAGGCTCCAAAATGTACCATTATCAAACCATATAGGTTATAAGGTCATAATATGTAAATATAATTTGTGATTTACAATTTTTATTTCATTATAACCCTTATCACCTTAGTTTAACATCCCATTAAACCGATTTTTACCTTAACCGTGATAATTAATTTTCTTGTTTTCAATATTATTTATAGTTAAAAATTAATTTGAAATTACTGGATTATATATATTATTATGATTCAATATATAGAATATATTTTTATAAATTCAAATAACATTAATGGGTGAATGTAATTTAAACTTAAACCCAAACATGTGACAAAAAAGCTATTTTCCCATGTAAAAACATTAAAAAGTTTGAACATTTTTTTATTATAATTCATTTTGAAATTGATTATAATGGACTAATAATTTTATTTAAACATTATTTATATATTTTTTATTTAAAAACGAGGTAAATTATAATTTAAATATGAAAATATTTTATATAAAAAGGTAGTTTTCAATAAATTTCTATGTTTTTCATTATTTATTAAATATATAATATGTTCAGAACAATATAAAAAATTCACCCAAAGATAACTTTTACATAAAGATTTAAAAAAGGATTAAAATTTTTAAAATAATTTTTCTAATTATGGTATTAATCAATTTTAAATTATATGCGCAAAGCTCAATTAAACTGAATTTTAGAAAAATACAATCTTTTAAAAAATAGTTATTTTCTCAAATTAAAATTATTTTTATTTTATGTATAATAAAAAGATAACCATTGAATTTATTTTATATTTGTGTAAAAATATAATTTTCATAAATTAATTATTCATATTCATATTTTCCATCTTAATGTCTGGGTTATAATGGTCATGGTTATATAGTAATATTATAATAGAGTATCATGTTTTCTTTAAACCTGATGTTGTGTGTTACAAAAACTATCAATGAAATGAAATTAATTTTCAAAATATATATATAATAATGTGTATAGGTTTTACATTCTCTTCTAATCTTATTGACTTGTTTCATATTCATTACCAATCCCAATTCTCTTCTTTTAAAATATTATAGTGTTATTCCCCACTTAGTTGGATATAACTAATATGTAAAATTATTAGTGAATAAAAGTAGATTGGGTCAATAAACCCCATACTTCTTATTTTGATGAACAAGTTCTAACTCCTTATATAATCAACAAATATTCACAATTATTATATATAATAATCGTATTAAAATATATTTTACATACTATCATTAATATTTAATAGTTTAATATATATTTGTAAATCATTCATAATTAATATTATTCAATATGCGTTAATTGCTAAATTTTTTCCATGCATACATTTGTTTAGATATCTAAAAACTTCCTCTGTGAACATGATCATCACCTCCTAAAAGGTATTGAAAACGATATATATATGTTTTATATATGTTTATATTTTTATTATTATTTCAAGGATGTTAATATTATGATTTGAAAGTACATTCTATTATTCATTTGTTTATTTGTATTTTCTCTATAAGAAGAAGATATTTTAGTAATGAATTTATTTATAAAATAGTGTTCCCTAATTTTTAAAAACTAAAACTCATATTTAATTAAATATATTACCAATTATAAAGTTCTCATACTCATATGTAATGATAAGTTTAAAGAATCATTAATAAATGGTTAAAATATACCCAAACAAAAGCATTGTAAAATGAATGAATGAGTAAGAATATGTTATTGTATTGTAACAATATCATTTACATAAAATTAATGAGGTTTATTCTATTTTATTAATGTGTAAAAACATATTCATGAAAATTATAGAACGAAGTTAATTAAAATCATTAAGGGGAAGTTAATAGATATATTGAAGAGAGTAATAATCCATTAAAGACCACTTTCAAAATGAATGATTTTTGACTCCATCCGTAAAATAAGAGAACGAAATGAAGATACAGTCTTATGAAATTGGAAATTTTGGTAAATTGATTATAGATAAGTTAACTATTGGGATTTCATGAAATGAATGGTGGAATAACGAATTTTTATATAAGTTTGTGTTTTATTATTATAAATACTCTTCCCTTAAGTGAAAGGAATTTAAATTTGAAATGAAAGTGTAACATTCCAGGATAAGTACAACAAACAGGTGTCACTATCCAAAATACCCCAAGACCTCAACAGCACCTCCCCGAATTCTAATGGCTTCTGAAAAGCATTGGGGTAATATTATCTATTATGGGGAGACTATACCCTCTTTTTTTATCATAGTAATAAACCAAAGAAAATAATTCAAAAATAAATAATAACATAATCATAACTAGAATAATATTAGTATCACAAGATGAATAGAAAATGGAAAGACAATATCAAAACAGAACAGTGGATATGTCATGCCAATGCACATGCTTTTGCTTAATATGCAAAACCCAAAATAATTAACGATACTAAATAATCCTCCATGTTGGTCCTGTGCCCCATCCAGTTCCATCATCCATGCTCCATCCCCACTCATCCATCAAATATAGGGTCTTCCCCCTAAACCAGTTTAAAAGACACAAAGTTTATTCAGGTGGTGATCGGGCAGCCCAAGTATGTTGTGATTATTACATAGTAGGCCATCAATAATGGTGTATAGAATAATATCCAGTCAAAAAAATGTGTATGCATTTGTATAAAGAAATAATTTCAATGCATAATTAAATAGTTATCACATTATCAATCAAACATTATTTAACAACATAACCACCTGGGTTCCCTTAGACAACCGTACCTCAATATCTCTTTTAGCTCATGCCAGTGCCAGAAGTATTCCATAGTGATATCATATCTCAATACCTGCTTATTCTCATGCCAGAGCCTTAAGTATCCCTAGGTGATATCATATCTCAAGACCTGCTTCAGCTCGTGTTGGAGTACAAAGTATTCCCAGGTGATATCACATCTCAATACCATCTTCGGATCATCCTGATTCTTGATGTATTCCCATGTGAGGTCACATATCAAAATTCCATTATCACCATTCTTTAATTCAAACATTAATACCCATGTTACCATTAATACTTCACAAAATATAATGACCATTTTCCATTATTTAATTCATACGTGAATTCCCATGTTACCATTCATAATTCAATGAATAGAATAACCATGTTCCCCTTAATTATTTCATACTTTAATGCCATTGTTACCATTCAAACATCACATAATAGAATGAACATATTCTCAGTCATTATTTCATACTTCAATTATAATGTTACCATTCATAATTTACACATTATAATGACCATGTTACCATTCATCAACATATATTTAATTCTACAATTAATTATCCACATCAACTCCATTACTAATTCAATATTTAGGTAAACACATAAATTCCATCATTTAATTCAATAATAAACCAATAAAATCAATAAAATCAATTAATTGAATAATTAATTAAACATAAAATTTCCTCTACATAATTCAACAATTAAATAATCTCATTAATTCCACTAGTTAATTAAAAATTTAACAAATCACATCAATAATATTAATTAATTAGACATTTGATTAATCACATCAAATACATTAATTATTTTAATAATTAATTAATCACTTCAATTCTCTTAGTCTTTTCAAAAATTAACTAATCACATCAATAATATTAATTAATTTGAAAATTAATTAATCACATCAATTGCCTTAATTAACTCAATAATCAATTAATCACTTCAATTCAATTAGTCAATTCAACAATTAACTAATCCCATTAATAACATTAGTTAATTAAACAATTAACTAATCACAATAATTTTGATATTTAATTAAATTATAAATTAATCACATTAATAATATTAATTAATCTAAAAATTAACTAATCACATAAATAATATAAATTAATTCAATAATTAACTAATCAAATAAATTCCTTGAGATAATTAAATAATTAACTAATCACATCACTAATATTAATTAATTCAACAATCAACCAATCCCATCATGTACATTAATTAATTCAAAAAAGAATTAATCACTTTAATTCTAATAGTCAATTAAGCAATTAACTAATTACACCAAATTTATTACTAATTCAACAATTAATTAGTCATGTCAAATCCATTAATTAGTATCACAACTATTTAATCTCACAATTATTTTATCACATTAAACCCTTTCACCTAATTCATTAGTTAGTTGTTCACGTTAATTGCATTAATTAATTCATAATTAACTAATCCCATTAAAACCATTATTAAATTCCATAATTAAATAATCACCTTATTTTCATTATTTAATTCATCAATTAATTAATAAAATAAAAAATCGAAAAAATTCCAATTATCAGTTTATCAATTAATTTTTCCAATTTAATCAATTAAATAACTTCATAATTAATTCATAAAATCATTATTTCAACTTACTCAATTCAATATCCACATAATTAATTTATAAAATAAATATTCTAGCATACTCAACTGAATATCTCCGTAATTAAATCTTTAAATAATTATTCCAACTCACCCAATTCAGTATCTCCATAATTAATTCATAAAATAAAAATTACAACTTACTAAAATCAATAACTCAATAATTAATTCATAAATTAATTATTACGTCATAATAAATTCAATATACCCATAATAAAAAAATAAATTAATTATTTCAACACACTTGATTTTATATCCACATACTTAATTCCTCACATTATTATTCTATCTCACTTACTTTAAAATCATGAAATCTCAATTAAATATTCTGATATTTAACAGAACAACTAATTATCCACAAATTTAAGGTCTCATTATCACTAATTTGATCATTTCCCTTAATTAATTAATTTACCAAGTTAATTAATTTGATCAAGAATGAAATTTAAAAACATCTAATATAAATTTTACAATTACATACCCATAATTTCAATTAATACTTTGGGCATTGAATTATAGACCACTTACCTCGAGAATGATGATGAACTGTTACCAACTGATATCACCAATTTGTGCGAAATAACGACATATAACAAGATGAAGATCTAAACCTAAATCAATGATTAAAGAATTTACAATCTTATAAATCAAGATATATATCTACAATCATAGATAAAGATCTATCCAAATTGATTTAGAACTAACCAAACATAGGATTACTTCACTTAAAGAATCCAAAAGAATGGGAGAGGAAAGATAAAAGAAACAAGATATGATTCACTTACCAAGGGAAGTATGGATCTCTGATCTATGATTTGAATCACAAATGAAGGAGGTTGGGAAGGATTTTAAATCGTGTGGAGATCTCCAAAATCATGAATGTCCTCCTAGGGTCAATTGGGGGTCGAATCAGAGTTAAAATGGGGGTTCAGGAATAGTTTAAACAATTTTTCGGGTTAATTAAATCACCACACATGGTTTTTTGGGGTATGGTTTCATGGTTTCCCCTAACCATGCTCCTAAAAAAAGTGCATAAACTATGCATATCTTTTATATGGATTCACTATTACTCCTAAGAGGACACATAATTAGAAAAAACATGCGCAAACAATGTAGAACAACATTGTCCAAGGTTTCATGGTTTGCTGGGATGGGATGAATGGTTTTCCATAACCTTGCACTAATAACGTACTTTCCCATTTTCATTAATTATTATAAATTTTCACCCAAACACACATTAATGTAAAACCAAAATGAATGGTACCCAACAAAAGATAAATAAATTCCTCCCACTAATCTTGAGTTATCTCAAGAAAATGTTGGGATCTTACCGAAAGTGACTCAAAAATTAAAAGTGGATAGATATATGTCATCGGTTTTTTATAAACATATTTTTTATCACATGGTTTAGAGAAATTATATAAATTTACATGATATTTAAACCATTTACTTCATTTTGATTTTTACCATAATAACATAATTTTTAATCATGGGATGTTGTTTTCAAAATATTAAACTAGACCTATTATCAAATTTAAATATTATAATATAAAATATGATATATATTATATTAAAATAAATATTTAAAAGTTATAAAAATTTAATTTAATATAAATATGACTAATTCAAAGACAGAAAAATAGTTTTAGAAAAATATATTTTTATATATTATTGGTTTTTATTCCTATTTCTTACTAATTAATGATCATTACATGAATGTTTATTCATTTGTTTGTATATATAAAAAGGTTTACGAAAATAATTATTTAAAAGGAATAAATTTAATTGGAATACCTTACACAAAAAAACCATTTTTTTAGAATATAATAAATGTTTAATAATGAATAATTATTTATTATGTTACCTTTTAATTATTTATCATATAATAATTACATTTAAATATGTTCTATGTATTATATTCGAAACATTTTCTGAAAAAGTACATAATTATAATAAAAAATTTAATATACTCATTGCCTTAATGTTTCCCAATGAATATATATCCATTGGCCATATATTCAACTTCCATATATCTAATTTTAATTTAACATGCATATTACACATTTAAATTTCAATATACTACTAAATACACATTAGAAAAAATGATTCATCCTATTAAATTTACAAAAAAATATATTATATTTTTGTTATTTTATCATTCATTCAAAAGCTATGTGCATGGTGGTTTGATCTATTGGGAGAATATAAGGAAAAATAATTCAATATTGTATTCTATATATATACTTGTTGTTTTATTTCTCCTTTAATTTTCGTAATTATGTATTATATAGATTTATTGTAATGTTTTATATTTTATTTTTTATTTTTATATTCTATATTATGTAAATAAATAAATAAATCATTTTATTTATATATTTCTTAAAGTTATTGTTATTTAGAGAAATACAATTTTCAGATGTATTTTCATACTAAAATTATGTTGTGTTATATGGATGATATATTAGAAAACAATTAGCCACACGAACAATCGAACTAAATATATTTTGACTGATTTTTTCAATTTATTGATTTTTTTCAACATCTTAACTTTGAATGTGTTTTCCTTTAATAGAATGATTTCTGCCACATCAAAAGAAGACCGAGTTACATATTTATTCGTCAAATTATACATTATTGTTCTTAAAATTATCTACAATTATGATTAAAAAATGTTCTCATGGATCAAGCTAATTTATTCAAGATATTTCCATAAAGATAAATCTCATAAAAAGATCTTGATATAAAATTAAGAAGTTTTAAATTATACAATTTTTGAGTTATGAATTCCTAGAGTTGTAGGGGGATGAAGTCACCATACTAAAGGATGTCTGCAAACTATGTTTAGAGGATTGTAAAAAATGGATGGAGACTATTTTATTATTGTTGAATAATAGATTATAGAAGTTCTATTGGATGTATCTTCAATGATTATCATATATAGAAGATCAGATATATATTTGAGAGATCACTGGATAGATCAGAACCAGATAAAAGAAATCATATGAGTTTATCATATGGAGAATGCCTCAATAAATCACCCGAATATGTTATACCAAATAAAGAGAGGATTGGGAATTCCATCTAATGGATATAACCAGATTAAGGAAATCTATATAGACCACTAAATAGATATATATAAAGATAATATGATAGAGAAATGTCAATATCACTAGATATAGAATTATCAGACAGAGGTGTTCAAATTGTGAAATGGATAGAGAAGTTATTAAAATGTTTTAGACAAATCATCCTTCATGTTTTTACAATAAAAAAATTGTTAAGAATATTAAATATACTTTCAAAACATAAAAATTAATTTAAATTTGAAGTAATATTTTAATATTTTATTAACATTTTTATTTGAATATACTTATTGATGATGGATGAATCTAAATGTTCTAAGTCTTTAATGGTTGAGCGACAAATTAATATTTGGATCCCTCACATATTATTTTTTTAATAGTAATGTATTATTATATAAAAGGATTTCATCATCATTTTATAACACTAATATCCATATAAATATTTATGATCATTTTGAGAGAGTTCTTTTTAAGGAGGATTTATGAGAATACTGAAATAATATGTTTCATGAAAATATTGAGAAGAGCTGAACATCATGTTCTAGGTGAAGATGATCAGATAGAGAAGAGAATGATAGAGATGTAGTAGATATAGAACATCAATATTGAGGATTTCATAATGGAGTGGTACTAGAAATAGAATAAAGATACTCAATATAAATAGTACATAAATATTAAATTAATCTTATGATATAAATAATACATCTCAGAAATAGATTCACAGCCAAAGGACTCTATGGTTTATTATCATAGAGATTATATATATTAATATGTTAATATATAGTAATTTATCCATAATTAAACAAATAAATACTTCCATACATAATTTTATTATGTTAAACTCATCTTCATAACCCGAGGAAAGGAAAATATTTGAAAGGGTTGGGATCTAATTTATAGAAAAGGAGGGCTTATAAATATATCATCAAGGGTTCATAAGAATATGAGAACTCATAAGAAAGGGATAAATATATTTTAAAAATACTATAAAATAATAATAATTTTACATAAGTGATGATTGAAGGAAATTTAATATAAAATTAATAAACACATTCTGATGAAAAAGTTTGTGGAATCGTGGGTCACTAAACAAGAGTTGAGGAGAAAAATTATAGGCACAGGACTATAACATAAGTGTGTGGAAAAAATATTCATAGAAACCTTATTCCAAGGATACCCACCAGTATATTCATCATTTAGTAGGCTTGGTATAACCACCCATATACCATATAGGTCTTGGGATAAAACCTTTCGAGTACACATTTCACTTGGGATAAATCATCTAGTGTACAGTTTGGCTTATGATAAATTCCCTTGATTAAAATTTTGATCTCATGAGACATAAAAATAGACTAATTTATTATAAGGTGATATATGTCCCCACACATCATCATCTACATGTATTGTTCAACTAAAAATCAATCATAATCATATCTTAATAAACCCATGGAAATAAGTTTTTTTTCTTATAATTTCCAAAAAAATCATATAAAATAATCCCAATAGAACATAGGATATCAAAAGTAAAATTTTTCCAATGGGATAATATCATAATTTAATTTATATGATGACAAAAACAACACTTCATGAGAGATAAATCATAAATGAAAAATAAAAGTGAAAATGCAGAAGTGTTCACAAATGTTGTAGACATTGTTATAAAAGGAGTTGTGATAATTACATAGAAAATATAATGCAAATAGAAGAAATTTTAAAACCTTTTTATAAATGTTTATAACATAAATTTACTTGAAAACACATAATTTTTATCAATAATATTGAGTGAATGAAAAAAAATTATTTTGAAAGGATAAAACCCCTTATTTTAAAAGAAAAATTTTAATACCATTGTTTGAATACCAGCATTGTAAAAATGATTTGAAACCATTATTTTAAAATGAATAAATAGGAATAAAAAGATAATTTTGTTTAATTTTTTTAGTTTACACTACAAAATGGATAACTTTGATAGGATGTACAAACATGGAAGTAGAGGGAAATCCATTAAAATTGATGGGAATTATTCTTATTAAAACGTCATTTTCAAACAATAATAGACCCACCAAGGAATAGGGATATCATGTGAAACATTATTTTTTGAAAATTAAAAGGGTTAAATATAACATAACACCATTATATATTAGAAGAGAATAATATTGAATGATTATTGAAAAATAGTAGTGACTACGACCTAAGGAAATGATTTGACTCCTG
This sequence comes from Viscum album, assembly GCA_963277665.1. Taxonomy (NCBI): domain Eukaryota; kingdom Viridiplantae; phylum Streptophyta; class Magnoliopsida; order Santalales; family Viscaceae; genus Viscum; species Viscum album. Next base: position 965,961,790 of record OY728155.1, read on the forward strand.
AATACCCAATACTACCTTTTTAATTATTGAATAAAAACCCAATTAGTGGTAGAATATTAAATAGAACATTTAATATTATGAAAAATATTATAATGATGATAAAAAAGAGAATATGGAAGTATATAAACCATTTAAATGAAAATATATTGTGTAACATAAACATGTCTTAAGGGATTCAAATTGGAGAAAAAACCCCTTACCTTTAATCATAATTTCCAAAGAAGTGATGTAGCCTCATATATATAAAAATAAAAATTATGATAAATTATTTCATAACTATCTTCAGTCATATCCTTATTTATAATATTAATTTATAATAATTATCATCTTGTATAGTAGTTATTTTTACCTATTTTTCATTATTGGGTTATTATAGTTTCGACAATTCCTGATAGTTTTATTGTAGGGGTGTTCGTGTTCAATTATATCAAAAAGTTCCTTATTGAAAGTTAATTATATTTAATTTAATGTATAGCATATAATTATTTTTTAATTTTCAATTTCTTTTATTGGGTGATACATTCTTTATCCTTGAAGGTGAAATCGACTATAAGAACACATCAAGGATTTACGTAACCATTGAAAGGTTTTTACTTAATTATGATGGTTAATATAAATATATCCAGTAAATAACAAAAAAAATTTATTAAAATTTTATATCATAATATAAAATTAATTATGTTTTAATAATCATTCATGTTATATTTTTTTGGTGTTGTTCATGTAATTGGTCAAAAAGTCCCAATCATGAAAAAACAATGATTAATGGATTTTTAAGTGGTTATTTAGTTGAAATTTAATTATAAAAAATGATAAATAATCATATTTAGGGTTTATTAGTTTGATTTATAATAATTGGAAGAAATTATTATAAGGTATTTGAAAATCATACATAATATTATGATTTTTTTTCTTTGTTTTCCATTTTTACGACGGTTAATTTTACAACTATTTTTAATCACATGATCATTAATAGGTTATTAGATTAGAATTTAGAAACAATTATTCATATCAAAAATATTATATTTATAATTTATAATTATACTCATGGTAATCCATACAAATCCTTGATGATATGAAAAACCAAAATAGATCTTTTCATGGAGGTGGTAGTCCACATATACCCATGTGTGATGATATCATTTTCCAAAGAATGAGGAAAATAAGAAATATGGATTGTCATTTAATAATATAAAATAATTATTGAATATCATAATTATATATTAAATTCCTTGTTAGGATTATCCTTGTAATGTGGTGAAGTAAAGGGAATCACATTGTGTCATGGAGTTGGTAGTCTTCACAATGCACAACGCATAATGTACGATTCACATTTTGGATTTTCTTAATAGAAAATTATTGGGTCGTTAATGATTATAACATCTTTATAGCATAATAATTATATAATAATAATACTAATTTTATCAATATAATATGTTGAAAATTATGTTTATAAATAAGAAAAAAATATTAATAAATTAGAAAGAGGGAGGAGCGGTTTGAAATATGTACCTCACTTCATGGATTATCTCCATTGAGAAGTGGATTAAAACATTGAGAGATGGTATTTTAATAATATTAGAACTTCCTTAATGTGTATAATGGTTTTTAGGAGAGTTTTGGATAGTGTCTGGGATGACCTTAATGTGATTTGATGTTATGGGAAATTAGGTGAGGAGTGCTCCTTTTATAAGTGAAAATAGATGAAATTTTCGTAAACACACTAAACTTTTCATTAATTAAAATTATAAATCAAGGAAATTGGATCCTAAATTAATAAATATTTTATGGTATAATATAAGAGGTCAATCATCACACAAATAAATCAATTCGAAACATTTTTGTAACATGTTTTAAGCCCTTTAACCCTTTAATTATTACTTTTCTCATTTATAATTTTACTACCACAATGATATTTTAACCAAGGTAACTTAATATTTTTGAATAAATATAAATAGTATATTATTAGATAATTTTGAATGATGAAATTAAAAAAATTAAATCTATTTCATTTTATTAAATTTATAAAAGTGTAAAAAGATATTTCCTAATAGTAATTTAATATTTTGTTAAAAAAAGACTTCAGAAAATATTTCTAATTTTAAAAAATATAAAATATGTTTTTTTAATTTAAACAAAAACATTTTAAATTATGTAATGTCACTTATAATATTTTTTGGACAATAAAAAGGTTTTATATATTTTAGGTTATAATTATATGCATGTGATGTCATAAAAGTCACAGTATTTATAAAATGGTGTTGTGCAGTATTCCTCTAAAAATAACTTATTTTAGTAAAATCCAAAAAATTAATTTTAATATCATATTATTATGAATAATTAAATAATTGTTTTAATTTTTTTAAATAAATTTTTTAAAATTTTATAATTCAATATTTAAATAAAATCCAAATATATATTCAAAAACTCTCTATATTGGAATATAGTTTTTTATAATGTTAATTATTCTTTAGTATTATTTCCTCTGAGTTAAAATTTAATTATTTCTAATATATTATTCATATTTTAAATATATTTTATGATTATTTAATAATAATATAATGTTTTCTTGAAATAAAACAATAATTCTTTAAAAATATATTTTTAACCACAAATGGATATTTGTAGTAGTTTTAGCTATTCTAATTGGATTTTGGTAGTATTAAAAGTTTATTTTTTTTAATTACACCAATATTTAATTGTTTTTTATTCCTATCACACCATCAAATTCATCGGATTTTTTTGAATAGTTATATTTTATGGTTATATATTTTTGTAATATAGCACAATTTTCATTTATGATCAGTGTTTCATATTGAGAAAGTTCCCAAACAAAGTATTTATATAAATAAATATATTAAAAAATATTATGGTTTTACATTCTACACCTTAAATAAATTGGTTCCTTATAATTTTAGTCATCATATACTTATGAAACTGATTAACAATATCTAAATGATAGACTTGGCTCATGATACATTTTTTTGAGTGTTATCAACAAACATAAGATACATATGATTTTGTTTTAGAACATATAAATCATACTATTAAGTGTTTTTATATTAATTTGTGTTAACAAATCAAAAATTATTATGTGTCAAAACTCCTATAGTAGAATTATCATTCATTGAGAGCTCATAATTATTCATTACCATATAGATGATCATAGGTTGGATTGAGGTATGAAATGTGATTTCATTATTTTGTTGATTTTTATGTATTCTATGTGTATATAGTCAATATATAATCAATATTAAATAAAATTTCTTTTAAATAGGTATAATAATACTTTCATGAATTATATTCCATAAATGTAATTTTTTTATATAATAATAAGAGTTGTTTTATTTTCTAGAAATCATCAAAACATTGGGGTACTAGTTTGATTCTTCTAAAAACATCATGGATATACTAGAGTTACTAGAATAATAACCCTTCAATAAATACATAAATATACAGTGAAGGATAATTATATATTAATTATCATGTTCCACTATGTTATCATAATAAAATTTAATCATCGTTATTGCATATTCTTTTTGATATTCACTTTTTTAAAGTGGACATTGGTGTTGATTATTTACATCAACACTAGGTTCAGCGAACATGTTGGTATAATGCCTATATTCCATACAATTGAAGAATTGGATTTATGATTTACAATTATTATGGGAATTCACTATATCAATTCCATTAGTTTGACTGTTCTTATATATTTTTCATTCATATTCTAGATGATCTAATCTTTCACATTGGAAGCACTTATTTGATTCTTAGAGATAGTTCCCCTATGTTTCTTCTCACATTTTCTACATGTAAATCGATGAAGTTTTTCCCCTAGAAGATTTTTATCACATTAATTTCAATGTTAATTAATTTTTAACTTCCTTCCCCATAAAATTGATATTAATGACGATGTCCAGTTTCCAATTCCACCATAGGTTAACATCAAACAAACTCTTCATAGCATCCAGATTCCCTTATTGTGAATAATTTTGATAGATTCTTCTATAAACCACTCAATGGGTGATCTATCTTACTTTCATGGTCAATTATTAAACTAGTGGTGTACCTTGTAGGTATTTTGATGTTTTATTCATCATTTCTAATGGATTCATCTTCTTTTTCTTCAACTCATGGAATTATCACTCTATTATTATAGGAAGAGTTTAAGGGAAAATATTTACTAAATAATACCTATTTAAAATATTATTATTTAATGGAATATATTTCTTTTCATGTCCTTGGGTTTTTGATTAAATACACTATTTATTAGCTTCTCCTTACAAATTAGAAATAATATAAATGAAATTTTCTTGCTCTGAAATCTATAGAGTGATAAATATTTTTTTGGTGGTATTGGTCCATTTCTATCTAATAAGTGGATCAACAAAACCTCTATTGGAATTTAGATATTTCCTCTTCTATGAATCAATATAATTGTGTTCCCTACTTTTATCATTTGTATTTTCAATAAGATTAATTTATTAAGAATGATTTATAAACATAACCATTACAATTTTATTCCATCTACCATAACATTAAATTTCTTAGGAGGATAATTATTATATATTCCATCACATTTAATGTTAACATAAATCCTTTTAGTTTCAACTATTTACTATAGCCAAAAAAGAATAATTTTAGAATCACTACCTATTGTGATAGACTAAATAATACTGAAATTAACATATATATGACTCCTTTGGTTTTTCCTGGGCCATCCATGGTCATAATCTATTAAAACACATCATAATGGATCATAATTAAAACATGAATAAAAATTATCATATCCCCTGAGATTCACTATCTAGGATTGTAGTATTAGAACCACCCAGCATTCACCTATTACTATTGAGTTAATATCCAATACACCCCTTTGTGATTTGTTACCCGTATATGAATCTAAGGTATAATCGTATTAAATTTTCAGTACCTATATAGGGATGTATTTATTAGGAAAAATAAAGTCATTCATTTTCCATAATATAGGATGTTCTCTTATACTAATTCTCCTAGGGTCCCCACTATTATTTAATAATCTAAAATTTCCAAAATAAAATAACCTTTCTCTAACACAAAATAAAGACACTCGGGCTAAATGTAACATAAATATTAAATTAATCTTAAATTTCATATAACACATATAAAATATTGTCACACAAACTATAAACCTAAATTTTTAGTGTCTTGGATATTAGTCACATAAACACTACCATATATAATAATTGCATCATAATATAACTCCAATAGACTCACATATAGACTTTCTATAGTTTATACTTGTCTTCATATCCTAGGAAAAAAATAAAAAATAAAGGATGAACTTAAACACTCAGTAAAGGAAAAATGACTAACATTTCATAAATGTTTGGATCATATATATATATACAAGGAAACATGTGATGGGGAGAAATTTATAATTAAAAATAATTATGACCAATATCAGTTGTTCATAGGTCATTATAAAATTACATGAAATCACAAATGAATGAGAATATACCATAGAAAGGGGGTATGGAATCATGAGACACGAAAAATATTCAAGGAGAAAAATCAATAGAAAAAATATTTGGCATAAGGGTGTGGCATAAACATAATCATAGATACCATTTTTTAGGCTACCCACAAAGACATTCATCATATTGTAAGCCTGGGATAACCAAGAATTTACCTTCATGGGCATGTTATAATCCTCCCACTAGTATTGTGCTTCACATAATACCACCCATGTACCACATTGGCTTTAGATAATTCCTCTTATGTACCATAAGGAATTGGTTAAATCCTATAATGAACCATTTTGATCTCATGAGACATATTCATAAAACAATGTATTGGGGGGTGATATAAGATCCCACTCATTATCATCCATATTTCTATGTTCTACAAAAAAATCATTTATAAACATATCTTAATGGACCCATGGAATAATAATCAGTTTCTTATGGATTTAAATAACACCGCATAATAGAAAAATAAAATATCATAAAACATCAGATATCTCATTTTCCAAAAGGAAAAATATCACAATAATATATGTATTATTATGAATGTATCAATTCATGATAGATAAAAATTATTGTAAAAATAGAAGTTAATATATAAAAGTTTTTACAAAAAATTTTAAAAATTCTTTAAAAGTTTGAAATGAAAAATAATTTTAAAACAATTTTGAGAAACGATATATAATAGTTTCAAGAACATTATAATAAATATTTATAAATAAAATATCCTTGAAAGGAAAAATATTTTATCTAATAAATGTAATGTTGCAGATAACATAGTTTATTTTTAGAGTATGGAAAACACTTTTTTTAAATTAAATACCTTGGTTTGAAAACCCACATCATTGAAAATATTACAAATTTTTATTTAAAATTTTATAAGGGGAATAAAATAATCATTGGAGTAAAAAACAATTATATTTTTTGAAAATAAATTATAGCATTGGAGGGAAGTAAAAACATGGATATGGAAGAAAAATCCATTAAAATATATTGAATTATTATAAAAAAATTCATTTTGACATAAAACATTATTAATCAAGGAATAAAAATTTTGAATTAAATATTATTTCCCCATAAAATAAAGTGTAAAAAACATGATAATGTCCTCATATATTAAAATATATCAAACATGAAATATAATTGTCCAAGAAGAATTATTATGTCCAAAGAAAAATATTTAAGTCACAATGACTACATACAACCTTTGTATCCTTTAAATCAAAACCCCATGAGTGGTAGAACATTAATTAAAAAATATAATATCATGAAATATAATCAAATAATGATAAAAATAAAAAATGGGTATAATTTACATCATTAAAAAGAAGACATAGTGTATAGGATAATCATGTCTCAAGGGATTCAAATTGGAGACAAAGATCAAATTACTTTTAGTCATGATTTACACGAGATTAATTTAATCTTTTGTAAATATATATATATATATCATAATAAATAAATTCATAAAAATATTAATACCTATAAATATTAATAATTTTTATTTATATTCATTATCTACTAGTATATTAGTTAGTTTTAATCAATTTTACACTCTTAGATGTTTGAAGTTTTTATCATTTAAACTAGTTTTGTGAGAGTAGTTTCTATATTTTTTTCATTAGTGGTATAGAATTACATATTAATTAAATTTACTCTAATATATGAATTATAATGTTTTATTATGTTTCAATTTCCTTTGGTTATTGTTTTATTCATTATCCTTGAAGTAGAAATCGATAATTTTCATCTTTAATGATATTCTTATGAAATGGAATGCATTTATTTAACTGTTGAATTAAATATTGATATATATATATATATTACATAAAAAAATTATTTTGAAATATATATAAATTTTTCAATTAATTTTTTTTCAAGGTTGTCGATGACATAATATTATTTCATTGTTCAAGTAGGTTGTCAACCCAACCCAAACATGAACATAACATGATTAATGGATGATAATGAGGTTATTTAGTTCAATTATAATTACACCAGATTCATAATTATGATATTTATTATTTATTTGTGTGGTTTAAAAAAATTGGAAGAAATTATTACAATAATTAGTGGATGTGAAAATAGTACATAAGATGAAGAAATTGTTTTTTCTTCTTAGTTTTCTTGTATAAGGTTGTTAATTTTATAACAGTTGTTCTTCATTCATATCATTAATTGGTTTTTAATTAGTGTAATTAGTAGATAATTAATTTAATAAAAATATTATTTATCCTTGAAATCCATCTTCATAACCTCCATTTAAGGCAGTGATAAAATGGAAAATAAAAAAATTATCATTTTATAGAGGCTGAAGTCCACACATAGGCATGGATTATGATTTCATTTTACATAGAATATGGAAAACGAGTAAAATAATTTATCATTTATGAATATAAACTATTTTATAAATTTTCTAATTATATATTAAAAATTTATTAAGACTATCCTAGTAAGGTGGTGAAGGAAAATGAAACACATTTCATCATAGATGCGGTTGTCCGCACAATGCATGAATCAAGTTTTTATTGTTTAAATGGAAAAGCAGTGGGATGTTAATTATTATACCTATAACATCCCATGTAAAGAAAGAATAATACATTTGAATGTTTATTATTATTTTTGAATCAAATATTAATTTTACTTTAAAGAGGAATCTATGTTCGATAGCGTACCCAACATGCAACAACAGGTTTCTTTGAAATCTTACGTTGCACACTAATTTTATAATATTATTATTTTAAATGGGAGTTAATTCCTAGCCATTGTATCAGTGATAATGAATTGAACTAACTAAAATGAGATTATCCATGTCTGTTAAATGTTTTTACATTTTATAATAAAAGTTAGAGGCTTAAAATGTGAATGAATCTAAGCCTAAATATTTTAATATTCTTTAAAAGGTCGATTTACCACCTTTTAAAGGAGATCTCTATTTAAATATAGTTTTTTTCACTAGTATATCATCTATTTTTCAAAATAATATTATTCTTTGGAATTGGGAAATCCAAATTTACTTTGGATAAATCTTGGTATTCTTCTGAAAAAATTCCATTTTTAAAGAATAGTTAAAATACTATATTTTAATTCAACTCTGCCTTATCTAATTTATTTATAAAATTATAATATCATTATAATTGGTTTTAAAGTGTAATTTGAATATTTTTTTCCATTTAATATAATTTTTTTCATTTAAAGTAATTTAATTTTGAATTTGGAAATAAACATGTGTCAATCTTCTGATAGTCATCATTTCATAAAATCTTGCTATTTATTTTTATAGTGGGAATAAATTTTAAATTAATTTATTCCAATTGTGTCTTTTGAATTTAGAAAAATGGATCCCATATTTTTAATTTGTGGTTCTAAATTGTTTAAATATTTACATTTTATTTTTAGACATTATAAATATTTATATTATTATATATTTAATTTACCATGATTATAAGGTAAATATAGTAAATAGTGGTAAATATAATATTATAACAATATTAAATTACCCGAACATGTGTCCTAATCCAATTTTATGATACATAGCCATCCCTGGACATCCTTGGGTCGATTTTGGGACCCCATGGAGCCACCTGGGAGTAATAATTACACTTTTTATTAATTAATTTAATGTAAAGACAAAAATGACATAAACAAATATATTTCAGTAAATCAATTTTTAGATGGTGATATATAAGTTATCCTTTCGACTATAAATATTATTTGGAAATATAAAATGATTTACTACATCATGGTATTTTTTATCTATTATTTGGAGATCAAATAAATAAAATTAATTATGACACAATAATGATGTAGTATTTACCTCATTAATAAATGATTTAAATAAATAAGATTATTAATATTAAAACAACATCCAAAACCGATCCAATTATTATTGGATGATTTTATTTCGACCTTGACTCATCCTAAATTCAACATTAACTATTACCTGATCTCTTGAAACCGAATATATGTTTATAATAAAATGATTGTTTCAAACATTCCTAAAAAGACCCTACTCTCCCTTATAAAAATCCCTTACTTCTAACTCATTCCTCACACTTTACATGCCTTTTGATCATACAAAATCTTCACCAATAGGCTCCCAAGATCACTCTCTTCATCCTAAAGTCCTTACTATAGGCATAATTCACTTCAAGAAACCATTTTGGTTCTAACCAATGGGAGTTAACCGATTTAAAGGTGATGTCTTCTCTTAAGTTTTTTTGTTTAATTTTACTTCTTTAACCCCCTAAACTCTTTTTATTTATTTATTATATAAAAAAATTATCCTAAATGTACTAGGATTCTTTTATGAGAATTATTTTAACTACACTTACACACACCTCCATCTAATGGGTAACGAACATAATGTTTCTGTAGATTAAAAACTAACGCCTCACGAAACGATAATAGTTCAATTAACTTCTACTGCCTCTCATGGTGGCCATTATGATGGTATTATATTTATATATGATATATATATTATGTTTATGTGTTTTTATGATTATTTATATTTCATTTATAGATTACCTTTATGGATTCCATAATGGGTAGACACGATAATTTCATTTTAGGATATGCAGACTACCTCCCACTCAAAGGGATGTGACTCATTAATGATTTATGTGGGATGTATAAAGGATGGAGATAATGATATTATATATGATATTATACTAGACCAATGTATCATTATGTTTTAATTCCATGAAAATAAGAAATATAAATGGAAGTAGTTTTCATGCGTATGTACAGCGAACCGTCTCCATGAACGGTGCATTTCATTTCTTATCTCCAAATATGTTATACTATTATATATAAAAACATACACTGGATATATATGATATATATAATATAATCATCAATAATATAATTATGAAGATAATGGTTATTTGACAACATGAACAAATTTTAATTATTTGGTGTTCATTTTTACTCAAGTACCAAATATCAACAAAACGATCGTTAATAACATAAATGATTACATAATGTTTATAACCTGGTAATAAGTGAAATAATAGGAATAATAAACTTGAAAATGGTTCTTAGTCATGTATAAATTAACTTTATTTTATTATTAAGGATATTAATTAACGACTGGTTCATGTTAGACACGAGGTAAGGGACATCGTCTCAATCCCCATTCATTGATGAATATTTTGTTTTATTCTAATAATTCTTTTATACAATGTATAAATACCTTTGACTTATCATTTCCTTCAAAGGGAATATTTTTCTGATGAGGCATTTTACTAAATGACAAAAAAAGAATATTTATTTTTAACTTAATCGGTGACAATGACCTTTTCCATCATCGTGGATATTATATGATCATTGGCTTCCATAACAAGACAAAAAATTTTTAAAATGAAAATAAATACCATATACTCTATTATGTATTTTGGTATGGAATATATTTTTGATAACGGATTTGTTGTGTTAGTTTATTTAAATGATATATTGTGAATAAAATGTGGAAATGTTGTCTTTATTTATGTTTATTTTATGTGTTCTTGTGCAGTGTTTACGTATACAGGTGGTTTTTTGATAAACCGAGGGCCGGTGATCTAGAGATAGCTCTCCAATGCATTTGGTAACATGATGGAGGTAAACATGAATGTTTCTCCTAAAAGATTTATAGAATATACTGTGGTAGGTATTCCAAATATATCTCCCTACATAGCTTTGATAGCTACCATGTAAGTATAATATGGATGTCACAAGTTACCTTTAGGATTTATGTTGTCTCTGTGTTATTCATAAATCTTATGCTTTCCTAAGGTGTGTTAAAGATCTTTTGTTATGTATGTAATGATGAACTAATGTTTTGATTCTTTGTTTTATAACCCTTAATGAGTTTTTTATGCTCATCCCATGTTTTTAAATTTTTCTCACAGAACATAAAGATGAATAGGATCAAGGATGGGATCAAGGAAAAGTCATGTTATCTAAACCATAGAACTAGACATGACACTTTTTTCAAGAGTTTTTATTTTGTGAAAAAAATGGAAACTGAGTAGAAGCATCTACTATGTAATTTTTTGAGAAGTAATAGTTACGTCGCAATTCTCTAAAACTCTAATCCTAAAAATATCCTGAATTTGAATTATTCATATAATTCAATATTATGTAACATTTTAAAGTCTGGTCGTTATAGTTGGAATCAACGGTCTTTTTAGATATCTTTAAGAGTTAGGTTATTGTTAAACTAATATCCATAAATTAATTTATTTTAATATAGAAATTATATATAATTTACAGATTACCATGTTGCTTTGTCTAAGATATTTCTGTGTTCAGAATGGTTTTCCGCAAAGGAAACATGGAAGCCATGTTGGGATGACATCTGGAGGAAGACAACCTTCCAAATAAGCAACCTGAGATGACCAGAATCAGAACTAAAAAGTTTGATTCAGTTATGGAACAATTGACTCATGCAATAAATGGTGGAGGTCTCCATTCACGAGATCAGCCAAATCAATCATAGAAAAACATTTTAGTAGTAGATCATTTCATGAGGCAAAATACCCCGTCCTTTAGAGGATCATTTGACCATGTCCTAGTAGAAGGGTGTGTTAAAGCACCATATAAATTTGTTTCTGCCATGGGGTCTTCATAACACCAAAAGGTTAGTCTTTCAATTTACTATTTTGAGGGTGAAGCTGAACAATGCTGCGCGATGGTGAAAAAAATCAGGGATAGTGAAGAGATTGATACTCTTTAATGGGATGAATTCAAAGGTATGATCCTTGAGAAATATTTTCCTATGGTGGTTTGATTTAGTTTGGAAAAACAATTCCTATAATTGAAGCAGGGGGATGACTCAATATCTGCTTATAAATCAAAATTCACTCGACTCTCAAGGTATCCTCCGAATTTCATACAAGATATTAATTATAAAATAAACCACTTTTACTCATAATTAAAGGCAAATTATTGAATGGCTTTAGCTTCTCAAGAGATCAAACGTTATGAAAAATTTGTTTGTTGTCCGATGAAGGTGAAAATGGAGTTTTCTGATGATCAGGTGTTCCTTGACAAACAACATAATAAGAGGCCGAGGTGGCATATGAAATAGATGAACTCTTCAAAAAAGTCTGATGGTACGAATCATACGAATATAGGTTGTGAAAATTGTTGTAAAAATCATTCTAGTGAATGTCTTATGAATTCTAGTATATGCTACCGATTTGGTAAAATGGGACATAATTCTAATAATTCCAATGAAAAAGGTCAATTTAATGGTAAGAAAAAAATTTATTTAGAGTCAGTAAAATGTTTCAAGTGCAAGAAAATGGGTCATTATGAAAATGACTGTCTAACAGAGAACTCAACTGAGGTAAAGCAGCCAGACTACAAGCAGAAAGTGGTGGTGAAATCTTTCACAACTACTTCAGCAGATGTTGGGCCATCGAATGAAGTAGTATCAGGTACACTGTTGGTCTGCTCAGATTATTCCAATGTATTGTTTGATTCTGGATCTACACATTCGTTAAAATATGAGAAATTTTCTAGAAAATTGGGAATTCCATCTCCTAATATAAAAACAAAACGAATGGTAAAAACACATGTTGAAAATTTTGGGACATAAAGAAATTATAAGAACTTTCCAGTCCTTGTGTGCAGGAAGAATCTTCCTACAAATCTTATTTTTTCCTATAGTAGTGTTTGATGTTATTTTGGTTATGGATTGGATTTTTATTTATCATGATATGATTGACTTTAGATCTAAAGAGGTTTCATGTCATTAATATTATAAGTTTTAGTACAAGAATGATCCCTTACTTTTGATAACATATGAAGAAGATGAGAAACATGTAAAAGATAGAAATGAATGTTACCTTGCACATATTGTTGAAAATAAAGGATGTGTTGAGATTAATGATGTGCCAGTGGTAAATGAGTACCTAGATGTTTTTCCTGATGAGTTTCCTAAAATTATACTAGATTGGGAATTTGAATTTACTATTGACATAGTTCATGTTGCTAAAACAATTTCAAAAACCCCTTAACGAATCGAACAAATTGAAAATTTAGATATAAAGAAGCAATTTTAGTAGTTATTAGATAATAGTTTCACTCCACCTAGCACATCACTATGGGGTGATCCTGTCTTATTTGTTAAAAAAAATATTGTTCAATGATACTTTTAATTGATTAAAGAGCATTGAATAATATCACTATTAAGAAAAACAATCCTTTTCCCCATATCGTTGATTTTTTATATCAGCTCTAGGGAGAGCAGTATTTTCCGAAGATTGATCTGAGTTTGGGGTACCATCAGTTGAATGTAAAGGAAGAAGATATTATGAAAACTGTGTTTCGTACTATATACAGCCATTATGAATTTGTAGTTATTCATTTTCCATTAACCAATTGACCTTCTATATTCATGGATCATATGAATATAATTATCTATGAGTTCATGGAGAAGATTGTGGTTGTGTTCATTGATGATATTTGGGTTTTAAAAAAAATTAAATATATGCATGAAAGTTATTTGAGGGTTGTCTTTCAACCCATAAATGATAAGAAGTTTTTTGGGAAATTTAGCAAGTGTGAGTTTTGGTTAAAACAAATTTAATTCCTGGGTTACATTGTTTCAAAAAATGCCATAACTGTTGATCCTGGTAAATCAAAAGTTGTTGGAGAATTTCCATGACCCACAAATATAACTGTTATTTGTTGTTTTCTTGGTTTGGAAGGTTATTACTGAAGGTTTTTTAAAAAACAATTCATGGTTATCTAGTCAAATGACTATGTTACCTCGAAAAGGTTCTATGTTCATCTTGACAAAAAATGTGAAGACTTTTTTCATGAGTATAAAACGACATTGTTGAATGCTCCAGTTTTGGCACTGCCTCCTAGAAATGGTGAGTCTGTTATCTACAATGATGCTTTGTGGAATGGACTTGATTGTGTCCTAATGCAGAATGATCAGGTAATTTCTTATGATTCACGTCAGTTGAATCCTCATGAGTTAAATTACCCTACAAATGATTTGTAATTTTTTGTTGTTGTTTTTTCTTTAAAAATTTGGAGGCATCATTTTTCTGGAGTGAAATGTAAAATATATACTGACCACAAAATTTTGAAGTATATATTCACTATAAAATAATTTTACATGAGACAGAAGAGATGTTTAAAATCAATCATGGATAATGATTGCATGGTCTATTACCATCTAGGAAAGGAAAATAAAGCGTGAGATGCTTTGAGTCGAAAATTTAATGATTCACTAACAATGCTATGTTAGGAATGAGATCTATTGGTTTTTGATTTGATGAACTTTGGAATATAAGTTTTCGGTACAAGAAATTCTTCTATTTTGTTTCAGGTGTCAGTAGAATCATCTCTGAAAGTTATAATTATGTGAGCGCAAAAAGAAGACATTGAGTTATAGAAAAATTTAGAGTTCGTTCCGAAGGGTATGTTTCCTTAATTTATCATTGATAAAGATTGTGTCTTGACGTTTGGAAAAATAATATGCGTGCCTTGTGATTCATAGTTGAACAATGGGTTATTATGTGAAGCTTGTAGTTCCCCATTTTCAGTTCATCATGGAAGTACTAAGATGAATAGAGATCTTTAGGAGTATTACTGGTGGGATGGAGTGAAAAGAAATATTACTGATTTTATTGTGAAGTGTTTGACTTGTCAGTAGGTTAAAGCAGAGAGGCAATTATTGAAAGGGATGCTTTAGTAATTAACAGTTCCAGAGTGGAAATAGGAATATATATCCATGGACTTCGTTGTGGTATTACCAAATAAATCTTATGGTAATAATGCAATATGGGTAATTATTGATCAATTGACTAAATCTGATCATTTATTTTATATTTGAGATACTTTGTCTCTAGATCAACATTATCGTTTTTAGGTTTAAGAGTTTGCCGCGTTGCATGGTGTTCCCCATTCTTATTGTATCTATTTTTGTTCCCAGGTTTACTTCTATGTTTTAGAAAGGACTTCAGAAGTCGTTGGGTACAAAATTAAATTTTTGTACAGCTTTTCATCCTCAATTAGATGGGCAACCCGAATGAACATTTCAGACCATAGAGGATATGCTTCGAGCTTGTCCAATAGATTTCCAGGGATTATGGGACCAATATATTTCATTTGTTGAATTTTCATATAATAGAATTTTTTATCCATGTGTACAAATAGCTCTATTTGAGGCATTATTTGGAATGTGTTGTCGAACTCTATCTTTTTGTGATGAAATAGGTGAAAGAAAGCTGATGGGACCAGAATGGGTAGAAGAGATGGTAGAAAAAGTTCAGTTGATTCATAAGAACATGTGAATATCTCAGAGCATACAGAAAAGAAATGCGGATAACCTGGGGAAGGATATATCTTTCAAGGTAGGTGATCATGTCTTCCTCAACGATTCTCCATGGAAAAGTGTGATGCGTTTTTTTAAGAATAGAAAGTAGAGTCTGATGATCATTGGACCTTATGAAATCTTGAAGAAAGTTGGAGCAATTTCATATAGAGTGGCTTTACCCCCATGTTTATCTCAGGTAGAAAATAGTTTTCATGTTTCAATGTTGACAAAGTATATTCCATATCAATCTCATGTTTTAAATCTAGAGGTAATTCAGATGGAAGAGAATATCTCTTATAAGGAACAACCAGTCAAGATTCTTGACCGTGGAGATCAAGTGTTCTAGAATAATGTAATTTTTTAGGTAATGGTTTTTTGGAAAACCCATATGGTTAATGAGGCAATGTGGGAATCTGAAAATGTTATGAGGTATAAATACCCCCACTTATTAGATGAGTGTAAGAAAATTGTGAGCACACAATTTCCAAAAAGGGGGAAGGATGTAACATCCCAAGAAGTAAATAATAATTCATATGAATATTTATTAATATTTTTGAATTAAATATTAATTTTTCTTTAAATGGGATTCTATGTTCGATAGTGTACCCAATACACAACAGCCGGTTTATTTGAAATCTTACGTTGCACAATAATAAAATAAAATTATTATTTTAAATTGTAGTTAATACCTTTCCATTGTATTGGATAGAATGAATAGAACAAACTAAAATATGATTATATATATTTTAAAATGGTTTCACTATTATCTAATAAAATTTAGAGGCTTTCAATTTGAATGAATCTATGAATAAATACTCTAATATTATTTAAAAGGTCGATTTAGCACCTTTTAATGAAGAACCCTCTTTAAATATAGTCTTTGTCACTCTTATATATTATATTTGACAAAATTAAATTCTTCTTTAGAATCAAGACATCAAAATTTACATTGGATAAAAATTTTTATTTTTCTGATAAATAACATTTTTCATGAATAGTAAAAAAATACAGTATTTTAATTCAAATCTACCTTTTAATCTAATATATTTATATGGATAAATTATCATTTTAATAGGTTTTAAAGTTTAAATAGAATTTTCTTTTACCATTTAATCTAATTTTGTTCAAATGAAGTATTTTTATTTTTAAATTGGACATAAAGAGGTGTCAATATTTTGATAGCTATTATTTCGTAAAAACACGCAATTTGTTTTGACATCGCGAATTAATTTTAATTAATTTCGTCCACTTATGTGTTTTGAATTTATAAAAATGGATTCCATATTTGGAGTATATAAGTCCATATTTCTTAAATAGATAAATTTAATTTTTAGTATTTTTAAATATTTACTTCATTAAATATTTTATTTACCATGATTAAAAGGTAAATATTGTAAATAAGGGTAAAACATAATATTATAGAAATATTGAATTACCCAAACATGTTTCCTAATCCTATTGGATGATACATATCTGACAATGGGAATCCTTGGGTCGAATTTGGGACCCCATGAAGCCACATGGGAGTAATAATGAGACTTTATATTAATTAATTTAAAGTAAAGGCAAAAATGACATAAACAAATATCTTTTAGTAAATAAATTTTTATATGGTGTTAAGTAAGTTATCATTTCAACTATAAACATTATTTGGAAAGATAAAAATATTTCCTTTCTCATGGTATTTTTTTTAAATTTTTGGACTTCATATAAATTAAATTATTTATCATAGAATAATGATTCTATATTTATCTCATTAATAAATGATTTAAATAAATAATATTATAAAAATTAAAACAATATTCAAAACCTATCCAATTCTTATTGGATTATTTTATTTCAACCATGAGTCATATTAACATCGACTTTATTAATAATTTGACCTTTTGAAACCGAAAATGAGTTTATAATATAATAATTGTTTAAAACTTTCCTAAAGAGAACCTCCTCTCCATTATAAAAAACCATAACTTATAACAATTTTCTCACACTTCTCAAGGATTTGGATTGTACAAACTCTACTCTAATAATATCCCAAGATCCCTATCTACATCCATGAAGCCTTAACTTAGGAAGAAAGCACTTTAAGAAGCCCTTTTGGTTCAAGCCAAAGGGAGTTACCTGATTTAAAGGTAACGTATTCTCTTAAGTTCTTTTGTTTGTTTACTTCTCCATCAACCTAAACACTTTTTTTTACATTATTTTATAAACACCACAGAAAAATCAATATAATAGGATGTTTTTATAATATGGATTCGAACTACACTTACACACACCTCCATCTAATGTGTAATGAACGTAATGTATATGTTGATGGAAGACTAACGCCTCACGAAACGCTAACTATTCAATTAACTCCAACAACCTCTCATGGTGGGCACTATGATTGCACTGTTTTTATATACGATATATATTATGTTAATTTTTTCTTTATTAATCTATATTTTTCATTTATATCCTAAATTTATGGTTTCCATAATGGGTGACGTGATAATTTCATTTTCGGAAAGGCTGACTACCATCCACTCAAAGTGATGTGACTCGTTAATGCCTTATGTGGGATTTATAAAGGATGGAGGCAATGATATTATATTTGATATTATACTATACCTGTGTATCAATTTGTTTTAATTAAATTAAAATATTAAAATGAAATGGATGTAGCGTTAATGCGTACGTATGGATAATTGTCTCCCTGAACGTTGCATTTCAGTTTTTTTATCTCCAAATGTTTCATACAATTATAAATAAAAACATACATTTGATATATATGATATATATGATATCTACATCATTAATATAATTTTTAATATAATGGATATTTGACAACATGAACAACTTGTAATTATAAGGTGTTTATTTTTACTCATTTACAAAATATCAATGAAACCACCATTAATAACTTAAATGATTATATAATGATTATAACATGGTTATAAGTTCTATAAAAGGTATAATAAACATTAAAAGGATTATTAATAAAGTAAAAATTTACTTTAGTTTATTATATAGGATATTAAATAATGATCAGGTCAAGTCAGACACGAGATAATGGAATTCATCTCAATCCCCTGTCATTGATGTATATTTTGCTTTGTTCTCAACTTTCTTTTATATGGTGTATAAATACATTTAACTTTTCATTTCATTCAAAGGGAATATTTTTATACAAGATGTTTTACTAAATTAAGAAAAATAATGTTTCTTTTTAATGTAAGCAATGACAACATCCTTTTTTGCCACCGAGAGAATTATTTGATCTTTTGCTTCCTTAAAAAGCCAGAATGTTTTTTAAAGGAAAATAAATACCATATAATATTTTTTGTATTTTGTTATTGAATATGGTTTTGATAATTTATTTGTAAGGTCAATATATTTAAATGATATATTTTGAATAGAATGTGGAAATTTTATCTTTCCTTTATGTTTATTTTATGTGTTCTTGGCCATTCTTTATGTATACTGGTGGTCTAATGATAAACTGAGGGCGGGTGAGCCTGAGATATCTCTCCAATGCATTGGGTAACATGACAGAGGTAAACATGAATGTTTCTACTAAGAGATTTAGGGAATATACTGTGATTGGTATTCTAAATGTAACTCCCTATGTATCTGTGATAGCTACAATTTAAGTATGATACAGATGTCTCAAGTTAACTTTATGATTTCTGTTTTCTATGTGTTATTCTTAAATCTTATGATTTTATGAGTTATGTTAACGAGGATATGTTATGTATGTAATTATCAACTAATGTTTTCATTCTATGTTTTATAACCCCTGCTGATATTTTTAAGCTCATCCCATTTTTTGAAATGTTTTTTCACAAGACTTAAAGATGAATAGGGTCAAGGATGGTATCAAGGAAAAGTCATGATATCTAAAAAATGGAACAAGACATGACTCTTTTATTCAAGAGTTTTTATTTTGTGAAAAAATGGAAACAGAGTAGAAGTGTCTACTTTGTAATCTTTTGATATGTAATAGTTATGTCTGAATTCTCTAAAACTCTAAACCTGAAAAGATCCTCAATGAGAATTATTCATTTAATTCAATATTATGTAATGTTTTAAGCCAAAGTTCTTATAATTCCATATTTATAATAAAATATTGGTATAATATTTTTACAAATTTTATCAATATAATATGTCCAAAATATATTTTAGGAATATGAAAATCACATAAATATATAGGAAAGAGAGATGATCAGTTAGAAATATATACATTACTACATGGATTAACTCATTTTAGAAGGGGATTAATCATTTGAGTGATGGTATTCCAAGATGACAAAAACTCATTATTATGTATATAAAATTTAGGAATGTTTGGGGTGGAGTTTAGGATAAAATTAAGGGGTTTTGTTGTGAGTGGAAATGAGGAGCTGAGTGCGCCTTTTATAAGTGAAAATGGATGATTTTTTTATAAATACCTAAAGTTTTTCAATAATGGGAAGTAACTCTAAAATAATGTGGATAAAAAATTGATTAATAATGGATATTAGAAGAGATATGGTCTACCCAAAACTCAACCAATAAATTAGAAACATGTTTAGAAAATGATTCAAGCCCTATATATGAGAACTCATATTTTAAGACACATTAATTCATGATTTATTACATAAAACAACTTATAATACAATCCCAAAAGATCATGAATCCTATTTTATTTATGAAATTAGGTACATAAAATAACACCATGAAATAATAGTATAAAAAATAATTTAAAAACTACATAACACACCCTTATATACTATTGATCTTCTAAAACAGTGTGTGATCACAAAGGGGCGTACATAAAAAAGGGATGAGTATAAATCCCAGTAAGGGAAAAAACATAGCATAATTTAATGAATACATGTGATCCAAGAGGAATAAAATTCCTATATAATAGGGGTAAAAATCATAGTCATTAACAATGAGGTATGATTTAAAATTATAACATAATGGTAAGATAGAAATGTGGAATCAAATATAAAACTAGGAATCCTAAACCTAAGTCAAGAATAACTATTAAAAAAACTAAAATAGTGTCCACAGGATAAAATTATGAACAATATAATATAAATACCATGAAAATAATTTATTACCAAATGAATTTCTGTTCTCTATAATTTCAGGCCAAACCGTCACTTTCATATCATGTGCATGCATAAGTGTGTCTCATAGATCATATATCATATGGATGAATTTCATAAAATTTTAGTACATTGTTAAATAATTCCAGTTAAATTAATTTAAATATCAAGTAAATGATGGATTGGTAAAACTATGTGAACAACATTGACTTGAAATATATATGGGTATTCACTACACAAATGTTTGGCATGGGAAATCACATTATAATTTCTGCCGAAAAATGGCTGTATATAAATGACTATAGACGAGGTGAATGATATATAAATGGGTATGTAATTAAATAGAATCATATTTATGGTAATATGGATATATATAAAACATAATCCAACATGATTTTTTTTTTTAAATGCAAAATATAAAAGAGGTTGTTGAATAAATAGGATAATGAGAGGATCCCTTACCTTGAGAGGGTGTTTCTAAAAGCATGGGAGGAGCATCATTTGTGCTTGGGACCCTTAGGAGGACTCTAGAGAGGGAAGTTAGGATTAATATAATGATAAATGTTTTTAAGTGAAGACAAATGGGAGTTTAGGATAGACTCTATTGCAAAAGAGTGTGGTGAATTATTTATTAATTTCCAAACATAGGATTTGAACACTATAAGAAATTGTAATCAAACCCAAAAACCATTTCCTGGGTATTACAATGTTTTATTATAAATTTATGTGGATTTAATTATTTTAAAATTTTAAGAATTGATTAACTAAAATAATACCATCTGTGATGTGGAATAAAGTCAAGTATTTATATAATTGATTTTA
Organism: Viscum album; assembly: GCA_963277665.1. Taxonomy (NCBI): domain Eukaryota; kingdom Viridiplantae; phylum Streptophyta; class Magnoliopsida; order Santalales; family Viscaceae; genus Viscum; species Viscum album. The sequence continues at coordinate 965,983,515 of OY728155.1, forward strand.
AATCCTTTAAACACAAAACATGATTTTGGGGAAACATTAAGGGTTTATAAAATTAATAAAATAAAATAAAATAAATTATTTTAATGTGTAAATATATATTTAGACACATATACATTTTATGAAACCAGATATATCATTTTTGATTCATTATTATGTTATAAAACACACTATATATTTATAATATATTTAATTTTAACATAAAAGTTTTTCAGTCTCTTAAAATTATTAAAAAATTAGTTGGATAATTTTAGTGTAATTATTTAAAAAATAATTTTTATTTTATCCAATTAATTATATATATTTTTTGAATTTATAGTTTTAATTTTTTTTAAACAATATTGGTTATTTCAATAATAGTTTTATGGCCCTTATAATAATTATTTTAGAAATCATAAAATAATTTTATCATTTATAATAATTAAAATAAATTTAATAATAATATTGAATTAAAATATCATTTATTTAGAAAAATCTTAAATTGATTAAAATATAGTGACTAAATTTAATAAATACATTCCCCAAAAAACAATTTCTGTTTCATCATATCAAAATATAATTTTTATCAAACTAATTATATAATCATTTAAAAAGTATTAATAATAATAAAATATAATATAATCATTATTTTATTAAAAATGAAAATATAAAAATTCTTACTTTTAGGGTATAGATACGTATCCCTTTATTACACAAGAATGTTCCCTTCGGGTAAGGTTTGTGATGGTATGATTTTCGTGGGGTGGTTTGGTGAACTTATTTTTGGGACATTAACTTGAAATGTTTTAAATTATCATATAAATGGTTTCTCACATGATTCAGTTGTTGAATCTCAGTTTCATCATTGTAGAAATAAAATCATAGTGGTGTTTTCTCCCTTATAAGCTCTAATAAATTGGCTTCAGAGGGTAGGATCAAACTTGTGAAGACCATCACTTACTTTGCCTATGTTAAAAGTAATTTATCATAACCTATATTTTACAAATATTTATGGTTACTGTAAAGTGGATATATAATCCACATTTATGTTTCCTAATGTTCATTGAGATTTAATAGACTATATAAGAATCCAAAATTACCAACTTAATACATGTGTTTTCTATATCTTCATCACTTGAAGTGGTATTTAATCATTGGAAAATGGATATTAATTTTTAAATGTTCACATCACTACATTTTTTCCCCACTCATGTATTCCACCCTTGAAAATTCTATTTGACATAATAAAACTGATGTGGGTACTTTTGTTCCACATCCTCTTCTAGTTCACATGTCTCATCCTCTCAGAATTAGTTCTTCAGTAACTATTTTACAAGGTGAGTTTTATTTTTTCATAGAACCCAATATCTATGATATAAGATCTTCGACGGTTTCTCCTCATATAAATAATCATCTCTAATGGTTTCACCTATTTATTCTTTATGTCTGAAAGGTTTCGTATGTACTTCCTCTATAGTGATTCTTGTAATACATCATAAACATGAGATAAGCTAGGTGGGTGTGTTAGTTGATAGAGCACTACTCCTATATGATCAAGTGTCTCAAAGGGGATGATTTATGTAGGTATATACTTTCCCTTATCCCGAAAACATATGAATTGTTTCCATAGTCATATTATGAAGAACACTATTTATCTAGCATCAAAATCTACGTCTTGTCAATGATTTTATATATAGTTTTATGATAACATTTATTTAAATTTCATATAATTACAATATGTTTTAACCTTCTATATCAACACTTGGATAAGATAAGTTCTATAAGGACACAGAGTTAAACAATACACAATCATAAATTATGTTATGAATTCACATTGAGGATATTTTTAGGTTTAGAGTTTTAGAGAATTCAGCCATAACTATTACATAAAACGTGAATATTACATATATACACAACTACCCAGTATCAATTTTTCATAAAATAAAAACACTTAAAAAAACATGTCTAGTTCCATGTTTTAGACAACATGACTTTTCCTTGATCCCATCCTTGATCCTATTCATCTTTTTGTTCTGTGGAAATTTTTTCAAAAATATCCGATGAGAATAAAAATCTCAGTAAGGGATATAAAATAAGGAAGTAAAACATTATCCCATCAATAAATAAAAATAAATGAAACTAATAATTTTCAATCATAACATACCTTATGAAATCATAAGAATTATGAATAACAAACTGAAATCATAAGTCATAAAGGTAACAAAAGGAATTCATAACATACTTACATTGTATCTATCACATATCCATAGGGAGTCTCATTTGAAATACCCATCATAGTATATTCCCAAAATATATTAGGAGAAATGTTAACATTGACCTCCATTATGTTACCCAATGCATTGGAGAGCTATCTCGGGCTAACCCGGCCTAAGATTATCATGTAACCACCTGTATATGTAAACAATGCGCAATAAAAATAACATAATAATAACACATAACACAAGATTAAAGGAAATATATCATTTCCACATTCCAATCACAATATATAAAATAAAGATATTGAAATAAATAATTCTTTATCAAACAATTTTCATAGATATTTAAAACACATAATTAAAGAAATTTTTGAATCAAAGTGTTCCACACCACTTTTCAACTTTTAATTAAATCATCATATGGAAACATTAATGCAAGTATAAATAAATCCTAAAAACCATTTTGAAAAAAGGTCATTATTGAGAAATATTAAGAAGAATAATTCTTTAAAATGTTGAAAATTATATTTTAGTTGAAGAGTTTTTAACAAAATGGGAGACGCTTGAAAAAAAATAGTTGAAGTATAACATTTAATCGAATCATTATAAAATCATGATAATAAATGGATTCATGATATAATATTTCAAAGGACATTATATACACTATATAAATGTTAATTGGTTTATAACAACAACGAAGTCTCAAAGGAATGTAATTTGAATTGAAATCCCTTAAAACAATTGTCTCCATACATTAAGGATAAATCAATTACATAATAATGTGTGACAAAAATAAATGCACTCAATATGATTGTATATTTAATTTAAATAAACCTTAGGACATTCAGACATGTTCTTTTTAAGTCAATAACAATGACTAGGATTTTTAATTCAGTAAATGGAAATGGAGTTAAAATTTCTCTTATCAAGTTCATATCGATGAATTGAGGATTTATCAATATAATGATTACGTGTATATAAGGTATATTTACACACAGTGGGTGGAAATTAATAAATAAATAAATAAAAAGTTATTCCAAACATAATCATAGAATGACATAATTATGAATTATATGATTAACCCAAGTAATGGAAATTGGGTTAAAAGGTTCCCTTAGCGATTTGGTAACTTACAAAACAAACATCCCGTAATAGAAGGTTCATAAAATGAAGATATAAATAGTTATATATTGAACTATATTAAATAGTTAATACAGTAATGAGAAGTACATACACAAAAAAAAGGAAATAGTTTAAAATATATCATCAATCCCACGGGAACAAAAAGTGAAATGAAAATCCCTTACCACGTTGCGATCAATCGAGTTGCATGATCAAAAGTTAATAACCACCAAATGATTCATAGTATAACATGACTATAAATAGGATCCTGATAATATATATCAAATTTTAGTACTCAATACACCACAAGAAATAAATTAGTGGTGGACAATGGAAATCTCACAGTATAATAAGTGAGATAAGAATCCCCTTACCTCGTGTCTGGCTTGACTTATTTGTTCTTTGTTCTTCCAGAATAGTAAACTAAATTTAATTTCTACTTAATTAAGAACTTATTAATGTTTATTATTGATTTTATATCACTTATTACAATCTTATAGTAATTATTCAATCATTTATGTTCATAATAATTGTTTGGTCGATATTTGGAAATTGAGTAAAAAATGAACACCTTATAATTACAAGTTGTTCATGTGGTCTAATACCCATTATCCCCATAATTATTTTATTCATTTAGAAATGATATATATAATATATATCCAGTATATTTATGTATTTATAATATTACATTAAATTTGGAGATAAGAAATGAAATGCACCGTTCATGGAGACGGTAAGCCGTACGTACACATGAACGCTACTTTCATTTCTATTTCTTATTTTAATGGAATTAAAACTTAATGATACTTATGAATATTATAATCCAGGATAATATCATATATAATATCATTAAATCAATCCTTTATATATACCATATATGTTATTGATGATTCATATCACTTTGAGGGGGCCGTAGTCTGCACTTCATCAAATGAAATTATCACGTTTACCCATAATAGAAACCATAAAGGTATGATATAACTAGAAAATATATAAGAATGAATAAAACATAAAAATAATATATATCATACATAAATAAATTTACATCTTAATGTCCACTATTAGAGGTTGTAGGAGAAAATTGAATAATCATCATTTGTGAGGCGTTAGTTTGTCATTAATAGAAACAATATGTTATTTACACATTAGATGGAGTTGTGTGTGTAAGTGTAGTTTGAATCCTTCTCATAACATCATCCTAATATATTGAGGATAATATTTTTGTTATAAAATAAATTAATAGATGATTTTAGGGGGTTGGATAATTAAAATAAAACAAATGATCTTAAGAGAAGATGTCACATTTAATTTGGGTAACTCCCTTTGGTTTGGACCAAAAAGGTTTTTTGAAGTGACTTATGTCTATGTTAAGGATTCTAGGAGGAGAAGATATATGTAGGGAGATTAATTGGGCAGAATTGGGAAGATCCAAGGGGCTTGGGATGTGTGAGGAATGGGTTATAAGTAAGGACATTTTTATAAGGGGGGGAGGGGTTCTTTAAGAATGTGTGAAAATATTATTTTATTACATAATGATTTTCGGTTTATAAATGTCCAAAACATATTTTAGTTAAAGATAAGATGACTCGTGGTCGAAATAAAATAATTCAATAATAATTGAAATGGTTTTTTATATTATTTTCATCTTTAAAACCTGATTTATTTAAATCATTTATTAATTAGGTAAAAACAACATCATTATTGTGTCATAACTAATTTAATTTATTTGATGTCTAAAAATTATATAGAAAATACGATTTTATAAGAAATAATTTTTACTTTCCAAATAATATTTATAGTCTAAATTATTACTTATATAACTCTATATAAAAATTAACTTATTAAAAGGTATTTGTTTAGGTCAATTTTCTCTTTAATTTAAGATAATTAATTAAAGTTTCATTATCACTCTCAAGTGGCCCCATGGGGTCCCGAAAATCGACCCAAGGAGACCCATTTTAGGATTTTTATCAAAAAATATTATTAGGATAATTTTTATCATAATTTTATATTATTTTAGTAATATTTTTACCCTTATTTTCCAGATTTACCATTTAACCATGGTAAATAAAATATTTATTGAAGTAAATATTCATAATGACTACAAATAAAAGTAACCTATTTAAAAATTTGGAGAACCTGATTTTAAATATGGAATCCATATTTCCAAATTCAAAATGTAGAAGTGGTAGAAAATAATTTAAAATTTATTCATTTTTTTTAAAAAAAGGCGTGTTTTTATGAAATAAAAACAATCAAAAGATTGATATATGTTTATATCCAATTTAAAAGTGAAATTAATTATAATAACCAAAATATGATTAAATGGTTAAAATATACTCTAATTATACATTAATACCAATTGAAAATATAATATATCCATATAAATAAAATAGATTAAAAGGCAGTTTGGAATTAAACTACAGTATTTTCTACTATTCATCAAAAATTTCATTTTATCAGAAAAATATGAAAATTTTACCCAAATATAAATTTAATGTGCTTATTATAAAGAAAAATTTTATTTGGCCAAATAGACCAAATAAATTGTCTAATATTAGATTTAAAAAAGGTTCTCCATCAAAAGGCGATAAATCATCCTTTTAAAATAAATAATGCTTAAAATTAGAATCATTGACATTTTAAGCCTTTAACTTTTATTGGATAAATGTAAAAACATTTAAAAAACATGTATAATCTTTTTATTATTTAATTATGTTCATTCCCACCATAAAAAGTATAGGCGTTAACTACCATAATATTATATTATTATTATTTAGTATGGCATAATGTTGTGTGCAATGTACGATTTCAAAGAAACCCGTTGTTGTGTATCAGGTACGCCATCGAACATAGAAACCCCTTTAAGGTAAAATGAATATTTAGTTCACTAAATATTAATTAAAAAGAAAATTTATTATTTCTTTATTTACCTGAAATATTATATCTTTCCCCCCATTTGTGATTGCGTCCACACAATTCTGAAACTGGGCTAGGAAACATCATTGAAATTCCTACATTAAAAATAAGTCAGTAAAATTATAACTTTAAAGATATAAATGGATGTATATAGGAAACCGGAGATAACCCATACTAGGATTTCATGTTGGAAAACATGGATATGGAAGAGAAATAAAACTGTCATGTTCTGATGGTGAGTGACAGAAAACATGATTAGGAGAATGTTAACCACCATAAAATCACAAAATTATGATGTGTTAAATGGTCATTGATTACCCAGTAGGAAACATAACCCAACAAATTTTTAGTTTTACATAAAATTTAATAATTTTGAGGAATTAATTTACAACATAGAATAAGATCATAAGGAAATATACTTACCTTCATGCAGAGTTTCATACATTAATATATTTCTACAATAAACTAATCTTTTCTCCAAACAATGAGTATTCAAAATGAATTGGTCACATAAAACACACAAGAATCATATCCTAGAGAATCACATAATGTCAAAAGAATAACTATATATTTACCATGTCTTTAGATGTAATGGCCTGGACCCCTCCGGTCCATTCCTTGTTGAAATCGATGTGGTCAACACGATGTGCGTTATAATGATAATTTTTAATACTGATGATAACATAAAAATATGTTAAATAATAATGATGATGACATAAATTGTGTGATTAATTAAACTAAAAAGATAATAATCATGATAAAATTATTTAATGGGTGTTATTATTATTAATGATGTGAAGTGGGAAGGTGTATGACCCATTATAGGTTGATAAATGAAACATGCAGTTGATTACTAAATGAGTAATTGTTGAAATTAAATTTGATAAAATAATAATGGGTGTTGTGTTATTAATATTATTCATAATATTAATAATAATGAGAAATTAATGAAATGAGTCATTGTATTTATTGCAAACAAATAAATGAAGATGCACAGTGGAATCATTGTGGTGCGTTAATAAAATTAAAGGTGAGTTCGTTATTATTATTATGTTAAATAATAATAATAATGGTGGCATAAAAATATGTTGGGTTTATTAAAATGAATGGTTTTAATTTAATAAAACTGGTTCAATTTAATCAGTGTGAAATAGAAATAAATAGAATTAAATAATTAAATTAATGGACGTTATACGCCATTTACATGGCATGGTCAGATTCAGATATCCAACGGGGTTGTTTAACGTGGTCAATGCGATGAGCATAAATATTATCATTATTAAAAATAATAATGGCGATGAGTTAATAAAATAAGTTGATGAATTTTTTTTATTATTGAAAAACAATAAATGACAATGATGGCGTAAAACTATGTGCGAGAGGTTAATGAAATTAAAGGTATAAAAAAGTGGTTGAATATTTAGTTATATTAATTTTGTTTTGTCGTGGATATGGTTTTAATTAAATGGAATGGTTTTAATTTAATATTAGAATAACCATGGTAAACTAATTTAATGAGATTAAATTAGAACATTAATAATGGGTGTTATTATTAATAATAACATGGAAGAGTTAGATTGGAGAGAGAATGATATAATAGAAAATTGAGAAATAATAAAAGAAAAAAAGGAAAGGCAATCAAGGAGGTGGGGCGTGATTGGCATGGGTATAGGCAAGGCGCCACTTTTGTGGAGCTTGATAAAATTGCGGAATAAAGATTGAAGATTGGAGAGAGGGAGGTATTATATGATAATAATGAAAATAAATAAATAAATATAAAAGGGAGAGTGATTTGTGGCTTGTGTGTGAAGTGTTCCATGCGTGGAATGAGTTTAAAGATATGAAATAAATAAATCAATTAAAAATAATAATATAATAATCATGTTAATGTTTTTGTAGGTAAAACACTTTTCCGACCATAACTTCTTCGTGCGAACTCGGTTTCAAGAACCGTCAGTGGAAGTGCGACCCTGACTAAGAGACGGAAATTATGAGTCCAATATTGTATGTCTTTTTTGGGTTTTCAGATCGAGTACCCGAAATGCTTGTGAATTAATAGATTTAATATTATTATTAAATCTTTGACTCGTCATAACTCCCGTGTGCGGCGTCCGATTGGCTTCTCATCAGTGGCGATGTGATTCTATAATTAATATGATCGATTCAAGTCTAATTTTGGATATTAAATTATGGTTCATGTTCCATGTCAATAAAACACCTATTATTAATTGAAGTTATAATTATCATTAAACGCATGGAAACCGCATGACGTGTCGTGTGTTGACCAGTCAAATGGTGTAACAGTCATACGGTCACATCATGTATTCATTAATACATGTTTCATACCGTTTTAACCTTTCATTGCCTATATAAGAGAGGAGCACATGTTATTTACGGACCTCTATTCTTCTGCGCACAACGACGCTCCCTGATGACCTAGAAGCCTTTCCTCTAACTTCTTTGTCCGAGCTCCGAATTACGATCCGTCAGCGGCCACAGGATCGTAGCGACAAGACGAAGCTTCTAAGCCTGGACATGTCACCTTTCCTTCCGGACTTCCTTCTCCAGCTTCCATACTAGGAGGCGTTTGTCGGGTTTGGCGAAGGCGGAGGACACCGAAGGATGTCGTCGGAAGTGACGTGATCGGGACCTTTTGAGGTAGGGGTTTACCTTCGTCTCTCTTTTTGGTGGAACATGCGGGGTGGGATATTTTTCTTTTGTTCCATGGGATGTAGTTGAACTTTAAATAAAGTTAATAACCGGATAAAGAAGGGTTTGGGGTTTTGTGATGTTTCTATTGCCTTCCAGTGTCTTTATCTTCTGATTGTGATTTTGGATTGAAAGGCCTTTGCCTACTGAAAATCAAGGCCGTTGGTGGGCTTTGCGTGCGCAATTGATATCTGAATTGTTTGTGGTTGGTTTTGTTAAAACATGGAAAATGGATAAGCACGTAAAGACTGGCTGATTAAATGAGAATGAAAACCTTGTGTGATCACCCCGGTTGAACAAAGTTGGAATAGTGAACATGTTGGTGGTTTGGTTGATTTGTGGAAAATGCCTTTATTTATGAAAAGTGTTTTTATTATGAAATGTGTTTTGAAGTAAAAGGTGTTTTCAAATGCGGAAATGTTTTTCGTGTGGAAAGGGTTTTATGTGTGGAACTTTGAAATAAATGAATGATGGAATGTTGTATGGTTGTGATAATCTTTTGTAAATGAAATGGCATGTGGTTTCTTGCATTTTACCTAACCTTGGTTGTGGATGGCAGGGATATGTTTGTGAAAGGTTTTGTCTGGATGATAGTTGCCCAGTAGTTATAATTTGTTAAATCATTGCATGAAACATGAAAATCTAAATGGGGTTGGGGGATGATTGTTTGGTTGTTGATGCATGCTTCGTGGTAGCAGTGCCGAGTCACATGCTCAGTTTCTCTTTTTAAGAAGCCATAGGTTGGTATGTGTGTTTGGTATATGTATATATATAATTGTATCTTTGTGTTTTGTCGCACCACACCCATGTCAAGCACCTAGTGCCGAGCACTCCAATTTTGTGGGAGAGGGTGTTCCCCCTTAGTTACTAGCTCCTTCCTGCTCCTTCTTCCATAGGCTATGATGGCTTGAGGTGACCTTACACCCAAGACTCTTCGGGTAGGTCTCGGAGGCTGTGATGGCTTGAGGCGACCATTATCCCAAGACTCTTCGGGCAGGCTTACCGTTCCCGAGAACCATCGGGATGAGGCCCAGGTGTCTGCGGGCGGGTTAGTGGTTGTGGCCCAGGTGTGTGCGGGCGAGATGCGTGGTTGTGAGGCCCAGGTGTGTGCGGGCGAGATGCGTGGTTTGGCCCAGGTGTGTGCGGGCGGGAAGAGTGTGGTAGCGTCAGGACGTTTTCCGTTAGGAAGAGCATCATCTAATTAAGTGTGAAATGGTGCGGGGTACCCAATACTTTTGTTCTATATATATACTAAACTTGTTTGTGTTACTTGGTGAGTGTGACCAGTGAGGCTGGGTGGATAGTTTTTCCTTGTTAGTTTCTGGTTCTTCTGTTTTCTCACGGGACCTTAGGGTGTCTCCCCACTTGTGCACGAGAGCTTTAGGTTCTCTACTGAGTATACTTGTATGCTCACCCTACGTTGTTTCAGGTTTTCAGGAGGACTACCAGTGCTGTGCGGGACCCTACTAGTCAGGCAGTGGGAGCTGTGCAGTTGCTCTTTTCTTGTTTTTCTTTTGGTACTGTACTCACTTGTACTTTAAGCTTATTTGTACTTGTACCTGTTTCAGTTTATTTAAACATGCATATGGGACTGGTTTGGGTTTCTTTTCAGCACCTTGTTCTTTTCTCTTTTTGGTGGTTGACTTGTCCTATTTCCCGATCCAAAATAATAAAAAGGGTAATGCCTCCCATATTTGTGTAAACTCATACCCTTGGTGCTAGTCACCACCCCGGGGCCTACTGGAGGCGGGACTCGGGGGTCATTATCTCCCTTTCACCATTTCCAGCTCAGGAGGGGCATCTTTGATGGAAGGGGGTCGTGACAGAATGGTATCAGAGGCTGATGGTTGAGAGATAGGATGGAGTCTGGAGTTAGGCACAGTGAGGATTGCATGGGATGGTAGGGAAACAGTGTTCGTTAATCTTGGTGCATGACATAGGCCAGGGAAGACCGGCTAGGACACGAGACTTTAGCCCCCCCCCCCCGTGATCCGATGCAAGGACTCTGAGCCTACCGAACGACCAAGTGAGACTATATTGATTGCAGGGTAGAGACCCTAGGGAAGGTACATGCATCATCATTTTGTGTTTTACTTGATTTGGGTGTTCTGGGAAAGAAATTGAAATAAAATGATAATTAAAACTTTGAGTTTTTCCTTACTACTTGGGCTTAGGCGATCCTTGTTTACCGTACATCTATGGCACTTGAACGTTAACAGAAATGCAGAGGAGTGGGACATGGACAATTTCACGCAACAGAAGTGGCAACCCCAACATGGCGAAAGATCGAGAGAGATGTTTCATGTTTTACTTAAATTCTCTCGTTTATGTTTTGTTTAAATCCAGGAGCATCACACTCAATTGTTGAAACTCATTCTCGCCCATGCTTTGGGCCTGGACCTTGTTTTCCATGAGTCTATAATGCTATGTTATTTCCCTCTTTCCTTTAAATGTGTGTGAAGAGTCCTTACATGTGGGGAGAGGAGGACCTGATCCCTAATCGAGACACATTAATGTGGATGCGATTAAACCCGTGCAGGAGAGTCAGTGCCGCCTAAAGCGGATAATATCTCGACATGGGAGAAGGAATTCCTCAATCCATTTGTTCGGGCAATTTATTGTTGTTGTGTATGGTGTTGGGGGTAGTGTAAGTTTGGATAATCCTAATATATGGACGTCGGAAGACCTAATTCCTAATCGAGACACATTAATGTGGATGCGATTAAACCCGTGAAGGCGAGTCAGTGCCGCCTAAAGCGGATAATATCTCGGTATGGGAGAAGGAATTCCTAACTCATATAATTAGGGTTGTCGGTTGTTTCCTGTTATGACAAGAGCCCTGAGAGGTATCTTGCGGGGTGGTTGTTCGGATCAATTTTTTTTCTGGGTTGGTTTTTAATTCTCGAGGACGAGAATGTTTTAAGAGGTATCTGATGTAATGGCCCGGACCCCTCCGGTCCATTCCTTGTTGAAATCGATGTGGTCAACACGACATGCGTTATAATGATAATTTTTAATACTGATGATAACGTAAAAATATGTTAAATAATAATGATGATGACATAAATTGTGTGATTAATTAAACTAAAAAGAGAATAATCATGATAAAATGATTTAATGGGTGTTATTATTATTAATGATGTGAAGTGGGAAGGTGTGTGACCCATTATAGGTTGACAAATGAAACATGCGGTTGATTATTAATTGAGTAATTGTTGAAATTAAATTTGATAAAATAATAATGGGTGTTGTGTTATTAATATTATTCATAATATTAATAATAATGAGAAATTAATGAAATGAGTCATGGTATTTATTGCAAAAAAATAAATGAAGATGCATAGTGGAAGCATTGTGGTGAGTTAATAAAATTAAAGGTGAGTTCGTTATTATTATTATGTTAAATAATAATAATAATGGTGGCATAAAAATATGTTGGGTTTATTAAAATGAATGGTTTTAATTTAATAAAAGTGGTTCAATTTAATCAGTGTGAAATAGAAATAAATAGAATTAAATAATTAAATTAATGGACGTTATACGACATTTATGTGGCATGGTCAGATTCAGATATCCAACGGGGTTGTTTAACGTGGTCAATGCGATGAGCATAAATATTATCATTATTAAAAATAATAATGGTGATGAGTTAATAAAATAAGTTGATGAATTGTTTTTATTATTGAAAAACAATAAATGACAATGATGGCGTAAAACTATGTGCGAGAGGTTAATGAAATTAAAGGTATTAAAAAGGGGTTGAATATTTAGTTATATTAATTTTGTTTTTTTGTGGATATGGTTTTAATTAAATGGAATGGTTTTAATTTAATATGAGAATAACCATGGTAAACTAATTTAATGAGATTAAATTAGAACATTAATGATGGGTGTTATTATTAATAATAACTTGGAAGAGTTAGATTGGAGAGAGAATGATATAATAGAAAATTGAGAAATAATAAAAGAAAAAAAAGGAAAGGAAATCAAGGAGGTGGGGCGTGATTGGCATGGGTATAGGCAAGGCTCCACTTTTTTGGAGCTTGATAAAATTGTGGAATAATGATTGAAGATTGGAGAGAGGGAGGTATTATATGATAATAATGAAAATAAATAAATAAATATAAAAGGGAGAGTGATTTGCGGCTTGTGTGTGAAGTGTTCCATGCGTGGAATGAGTTTAAAGATATGAAATAAATAAATCAATTAAAAATAATAATATAATAATCATGTTAATGTTTTTGTAGGTAAAACACTTTTCCGACCATAACTTCTTCGTGCGACCTCGGTTTCACGAACCGTCAGTGGCAGTACGACCCTGACTACGAGACGGAAATTATGAGTCCAATATTGTATGTCTTTTTTTGGGTTTTCAGATCGGGTACCTGAAATGCTTGTGAATTAATAGATTTAATATTATTATTAAATATTTGACCCGTCATAACTCCCGCGTGCGGCGTCCGATTGGCTTCTCGTCAGTGGCGATGTGATTCTATAATTAATATGATCGATTCAAGTCTAATTTTGGATATTAAATTATGGTTCATGTTCCATGTCAATAAAACACCTATTATTAATTGAAGTTATTATTATCATTAAACGCATGGAAACCGCATGACGTGTCGTGTGTTGACCAGTCAAATGGTGTAATAGTCATACGGTCACATCATGTATTCATTAATACACGTTGCATACCGTTTTACCCTTTCATTGCCTATATAAGAGAGGAGCACATGTTATTTACGGACCTCTCTTCTTCTCCGCACAACGACGCTCCCTGATGACCTAGAAGCCTTTCCTCTAACTTCTTTGTCCGAGCTCCGAATTACGATCCGTCAGCGGCCACATGATCGTAGCGACGAGACGAAGCTTCTAAGCCCGGACTTGTCACCTTTCCTTCCGGCCTTCCTTCTCCAGCTTCCATCCTAGGAGGCGTTTGTCGGGTTTGGCGAAGGCGGAGGACACCGAAGGACGTCGTTAGAAGTGACGTGATCAGGACCTTTTGAGGTAGGGGTTTACCTTTGTCTCTCTTTTTGGTGCAACATGCGGGGTGGGATATTTTTCTTTTGTTCCATGGGATGGAGTCGAACTTTAAATAAAGATAATAACCGGATAAAGAAGGGTTTGGGGTTTTGTGCTGTTTCTATTGCCTTCCTGTTTCTTTATCTTCTGATTGTGATTTTGGATTGAAAGGCCTTTGCCTACTAAAAATCAAGGCCATTGGTGGCCTTTGCATGCGCTATTGATATCTGAATTGTTTGTGGTTGGTTTTGTTAAAACATGGAAAATGGATAAGCCCGTAAAGACTGGCTGATTAAATGAGAATGAAAACCTTGTGTGATCACCCCGGTTGAACAAAGTTGGAATAATGAACATGTTGCTGGTTTGGTTGTTTTGTGGAAAATGCCTTTATTTATGAAAAGTGTTTTGATTATGAAATGTGTTTTGAAGTAAAAGGTGTTTTCAAATGGGGAAAAGTTTTGTGTGTGGAAAGGGTTTTATGTGTGGAACTTTGAAATAAATGAATGATGGAATATTGTATGGTTGTGATAATCTTTTGTAAATGAAATGGCATGTGGTTGCTTGCGTTTTACCTAACCTTGGTTGTGGATGGCAGGGATATGTTTGTGAAAGGTTTTGTCTGGATGATAGTTGCCCAGTAGTAATAATTTGTTAAACCATTGCATGAAACATGAAAACCTAAATGGGGTTGGGGGATGATTGTTTGGTTGTTGATGCATGCTTCGTGGTAGCAGTGCCGAGGCACATGCTCAGTTTCTCTTTTTAAGAAGCCATAGGTTGGGCTGTGTGTTTGGTATATGGATATATATAATTGTATCTTTGTGTTTTGTCGCACCACACCCATGTCAAGCACCTAGTGCCGAACACTCCCATTTTATGGGAGAGGGTGTTCCCCCTTAGTTACTAGCTCCTTCCTGCTCCTCCTTCCATAGGCTATGATGGATTGAGGTGACCTTACACCCAAGACTCTTCGGGTAGGTATCGGAGGCTGTGATGGCTTGAGGCGACATTTAGCCCATGACTCTTCGGGAAGGCTTAACGTTCCCAAGAACCTTCGGGATGAGGCCCAGGTGTCTGCGGGTGGGTTAGTGGTTGTGGCCCAGGTGTGTGCGGGCGAGATGCGTGGTTGTGAGGCCCAGGTGTGTGCGGGCGGGATGCGTGGTTTGGCCCAGGTGTGTGCGGGCGGGAAGAGTGTGGTAGAGTCAGGACGTTTTCCGTTAGGAATAGGAGCATCTAATTAAGTGGGAAATGGTGTGGGGTACCCAATACTTTTGTTCTATATATATACTAATCATGTTTTTGTTACTTGGTGAGTGTGACCAGTGAGGCTGGGTGGATAGTTTTTCCTTGTTAGTTTCTGGTTCTTCTGTTTTCTCACGGGACCGTAGGGTGTCTCCCCACTTTTGCAAAAGAGCTTTAGGTTCTCTACTGAGTATACTTGTATGCTCACCCTACGTTGTTTTAGGTTTTCAGGAGGACTACCAGGGCTGTGCGGGACCCTACTAGTCAGGCAGTGGGAGCTGTGCAGTTGCTGTTTTCTTGTTTTTATTTTGGTACTGTACTCACTTGTACTTTAAGCTTATTTGTACTTGTACCTGTTTCAGTTTATTTATACATGCATATAGGACTGGTTTGGGTTTCTTTTCAGCACCTTGTTCTTTTCTCTTTTTGGTGGTTGACTTGTCCTATTTCCCGATCCAAAATAATAAAAAGGGTAATGCCTCCCATATTTGTGTAAACTCATACCCTTGGTGCTAGTCGCCACCCCGGGGCCTACTGGAGGCAGGACTCGGGGGGTCATTATCTCCCTTTCACCATTGCCAGCTCAGGAGGGGCATCTTTGATGGAAGGGGGTAGAGACATTAGACATCAACTAAAACCAATATGGTTAGTACAAGATCAAATAATCTCTAAAAATAATAGTCGTTTATACAATGAAATACAACTATTAATATCCAAAAATCAATAAAAAGTACCCAATTTTCAAGAAAGACAATTCAATACCCTATTTTTCTTAAATTGCTTCAAAA
Source organism: Viscum album (assembly GCA_963277665.1). NCBI lineage: Eukaryota > Viridiplantae > Streptophyta > Magnoliopsida > Santalales > Viscaceae > Viscum > Viscum album. Next base: position 965,999,509 of record OY728155.1, read on the forward strand.
TAATACAAACTAATATTGAATCCCAAAACTCATATGGATTTGATCCCATAGTATTCCTCAGTAAATCATAAAATTTAACTCTAAAAACAAAGACTACTCTAAAAGTCTCATACTGAAGAATAATTTACCAAATCACATATTCTCTTTGATTGGTTGATTATTTCCATAAAAAACCCAAATCTCTATATGTCCACAATAAAAATATATAGTCTACCAAAATAAAATTTCAACCATTACACCACGAATGTAATCCCAGAGTGTTCTATTTTTCTTATGCATACAGTGTCCTCAAAACAGAAAACATATTCTGAAATCACTTTTATCACGTAATCACAAAATCATTTTCTTATACTAAGGCTATACATTTGATAAAACATATGATCTCAATTGAACTTATTATTGATCATTAAAATTTTTTAACAATGAATAATACTTCATACTAACCAGGGACTTCACGTAGTCTAGTGATAGGCGATAAATCCCAATCGAACTTTAGTTGTGGGTTTGATTCCACCAGCTTTGTCTGATGTGACATATTTTTACGTGGTCTGTGTGTTTTCCTTTTTATAAAACTCAAAAATAACCCTAAAATATTTTAACCTTATTGTTTTCCTTATACCTCTCATTTTCATCCAAATTTATTATGATCTCAATATCTTAATTATTGAAGTATTATATGTATAGTCATTTTTTTATTTCACCACCATATAATAAAATAAAATGATCCCCAATATAAAGAACACCATACCTTGATCATGGTCTCGACTTGGTTTCATCATCATCTTGTTCACGTTGATAGAACATCCATGATTTGAAACAATAATTTATAGATTCTTCAAAATTATTTTCTTCCTTCTTCCAAATACACATTGAACAACATTGTCCATATGGGTGTTCATAGAAAAACAATTTTGGGAAATAATAATGTATGACATATAATTTCAAAACATCTAATAAAACATGATTTCTATAAAACAGTCGGACCGAATTTGAGTTGAATATTTTAATTAATGGTCCTTTTAAAATTCCATAGCTATGTGTTGAGGGACTATATTTTAAAAGGAAATATAAATATGTTGTGCATGGGTCTCCTTCTTCAGTACCTTTTTTTAGAATGATATTATTCTTCAAAATCATGTGATATGGTAAAATATTTGAAAATTCCTAGATAATATTTACCATTCTTGAAAATATGAGAATCTTGTGGATTTTTTTTTTTAAAATACAACCCATGATCCACAATTATAATGAGGTATAGTGAAGGTTTTTGATATCTCAAACAACTTCTTGTAAGTGAGTTTTAGGCTAGAAAAAGTATCACAATCATCCTAACATGACATTGTAATAAATATTGCAAGCAAGTCATTAGGAAGAGATGAGAATTTCATTATAGATCTTCCTCCGTACATTTGTTACTGACTTTCATTGTTTTGAAAATGTTATAAAACATGGATTTAACTGAAATAATAGACAAAGGGACTAACCATGTGTCTAACAAAAACTCTTAATCCTTTTTGTTCTCCAAACCGACCATTTATACCAACTATAAGGACCCGAGCATAAACATTATATAATATTGAATTGTGTCAAGAATTTACATTGAGTATATTATCAAGTTTAGATTTTTAGAGAAATAGGTCAAAAATATTACATAAAAATTGAATATTACAAGAATACACTGCTACCCAGTATCAGTTTTTCATAAAATAAAAACTCTTAAAAATAAACATGTCTTCTTCCATATTTTAGATAGTATGAATTTTACATGATCCCATCCTTGACCATATTAAACATTATTTCAAGTGAAAAACATTTCAAAAACTAGGGATTATCATAAAAAGATATGTATGGGTTATAAAATAAGGAAGTAAAACATTATCCCATCAATAAATACAAATCTAGGAAACCAATAATTTTCAATCATAAAATACCTAATGAAATCATAAGAATTTTGAATAACACGCAGAAATCATAAATCATAAAGGTAACATATGGAATTCATAGAATACTTACATTTTAGCAATCCCAGCTGTATATGGAGTCACATTTGGAATTCCCATAACAATATACTCCCTAAATCTCTTTGGAGAAACCTTTAAGTTTACCTACTTCTCATTACCCAATGCATTGGAGAGCAATCTCGGGCTCACCCGCCCGAGGTTTTCCACGGAACCACTCATATACATAAACAATACCCAAAAACCATAACATATTCATAACACATAATACAAGCAATAAGTAAAGAAAACATTTCCATATTATAATCACAATATATCAAATCAAGATATTGAAATAAACAAGTCTTTTTCAAACCATTTCCAAAACCATTTAAAACACTTAGTAAAGAGATTTTGGAATCATAGTGTCCCATACAACATTGAAAATTTTAAATAAATTATCATTTGGAAATAGTAATGTCCATATAAATAAATCATAAATTCCAATTGGAAATCATGGACATTAATGAGTAATATTTATAAGAATAAATCATTAAAACATTTAAAATGATAGTTTAGTTAAATAGTTTTTAACAAAATACGAGACACTTGAAAACAAATAATTGAGAAATAAAAAATAATAATAACTTTATAATATCATGAGAATAAAGGGATTCAATATATAATATACCCAAGGACTGTATATACACCATATAAGAGTGAATTGGTGTATAACAACAATGAAGACTCAATGGAATGTAATTTGATACGAAATCCCTTATAAAAACCATATCCTTAGATTAAGGATAAATAAATTAAATAATAATGTGGGAAAAATTTATATTTCACTCAATATGATAAGATATTCAGTGTAAATAAATCATAGGACATTCACACATTTTATTTTTAAGACAAAACTAATGACATGGATGTTTAACTCAATGAAAGGAAATTGAGTTAAAATTACTCTTATCATGTTCATATCGATGAATTGAAAATTTATCAATGGAGTGACTATGTGTATCAATAGTATATCCACACAAAGGTTGGTGGAAATTAAAAAATAAATTAATAAATAGTGATTCCATGCATAATCGTAGCATGACATAATTAAAAATTATAAGATTATCCCAAGGAATGGAAATAGGGTTAAACAAGTTCCCTTAACGATTTGGTAGCTTTACAAACATAAAATCCATTAAAGAAGGATCATAAAATAAAGATTTATAAACTCATTGACTGATTTATATTACAAAATTAATATAATCATGGTCAGTACATACACTACTCAAAAATAAATAGTGGCAAATATATCCTGAATCTAACGGGATCAAAAATTGAGATGAAAATCCCTTATCACGTTGTAACCAATCAAGTCGTATGACCGAAAGTTAATAACCACAAAATTATTCAAAGAATAACATGAATATAAAGAGTATCATGATAATATATATGAAATTTCAGAACTCAATACACCACATGTAATAAATTAGTGGCGAATAATAGAAATCTCACGTAATTAAAAGTGATATAAGAAACCCCTTATCTCGTGTCCGACATGACTTGTTTATTCCTAGTTCTAACTGAATAATAAAATAATGTTACATTCAACTTGATTAATAACATTTTTTATGTTTATTATTATTTTTATATATTATTACCATTTTCTAAAAATTATACAAGTATTTAAGTTAATAATGGTCGTTTGGTCAATATTTGGTACTTGAGTCAAAAATGAACACCTTATAATTACAAGTTGTTCATGTGGTCAAATATCCATTATCTCTAGAATGATATTCATGATTTAGATATCATATTTATCATATATATCAAGTATATATATGTATTTATAATAGTACATAACATTTGGAAATTTGAAATGAAATGCACCGTTCATGGAGACGGTAAGCCGTACGTACGCATGAACGCTACTTTTCATTTCTATTTCTTATTTTAAAGGAATTAAAACATAATGATACATAGGTATATTATATTTCAGTATAATATCATATATTATATAATTAATTCCATCTTCTATACATCCCACATGTGGAATTAATTATTCATATCAGTTTGAGGGGGTGGTAGTCCGCACATCCTCAAATAAAATTATCGTGTTTCCCCATAATGGAAACCATAAAGGTATGATATAAATGTAAAATACAGAATAATAAAGAAATAATAAACATAATATATATCATATATAAATATAGTTCCATCTTAATGGCCACCATGAGATGTGGTAAGAAATTATTGAACAATCATCGTTTCGTGAGGCGTTAGTTTTCCATCCACATAAATAGTTTGTTCTCTCCCCATTGGATGGAGGAGTGTGTGTATGTTAGTTAGAAACCATCTCATAAAAACAACATAGTATTTTGAGGATAGTATTTTTGTTATAAAATAAATGAAGAAAAAGAGTTTAGGGGTTGGAGATGTAAATTAAAACAATATAACTTAAGAGAAGAAGTTACCTTTATATCAGGTAACTCACTTTGGTTTGAAACAAAAGGGTTTCTTGGAATGCATTCGCCCTATGATAATGCTTCTAAGTAGAGGACATGGATTTAGGTAGCTAAATTGGGTAGAGTTTGGATGAGACAAGGGGCTTCAGATGTTTTAGTAATGGGTTAGAGGTTTTAGATTTTTATTTGGGGTAAGAGAGGCTCTTTAGAAAAGTGCGAAAATAATATTTTATTACATAATGATTTTTTGTTTCTAAATGTCCAAAACTTTTTAAAGTAAAATAAGAGATGATTCATGGTTGAAATAAAATAATCTAATAATAATTGGACAGTTTTGGTATTTTATTTTAATCTTTATAACCTTATTTATTTAAATCATTTATTAATGAGGATAACACTAAATAATTATTGTTTCATAAATAATATAATATATATATATTGTTAAAAAATTATTATAAAAATAGAATAATGTAGTAAATCATTTTTTCTTTCCATATATTTTTTATAGTCTCAATGATATCTTATATAACCCTGTGTAATAATTAATTTTCTAATAGATATTTGTTTATGTCATTTTTTCCTTTACTTTAAGTTAATCAAAATCAAGTTTCACTATCACTCCCAAGTGGCCCCATAGGGTCCTCAAATTGACCCATTGATTCCCATGGCCGGAATTTTATCATAAAATAAGATTAAACCACTTGTTAGAGAAATTAAATATTTTTTTAGTAATATTTGTTTACTCTTATTAACCGGATTTACCATTTAACCATGCTAAATAAAATATTTACTGAAGAAAATAATCATATTGTCTAGAATTAAAAGCCACCTATTTACAAAATTTATACATTCAGATTATGAATAAAGAATCCATTTTTCCAATTTCGATAAAAATATGTGGCATAAATTAATTAAAAATTAATTATTGATGTCAAAACAAAAGGCGTGTTTTTACGAAATAATAACTATCAAAAGATTGACACTAGTTTATTCAAATTTCAAAGTGAAATTAATTACAAAAAAACCGAATTGTATTAAATGAAAAAACTATAATATAATTACACTTTAAAACTAAATAGATAGATAAAAAATGAATAAATAAATTATATTAAATGGAAATTTTTAATTAAAATATAGTTTCATACACTATTCATCAAAAATTGAATTTTATCAAAAAAATACCCAAATTTTACCCAAAGTGAATTTTGATGTCCCAATTCTAAAATAGATTTTTATTTGGTCAAATTGAACAAATAAAGTTCCAAAAATTAGATTTCAAGAGGGTTCTCCATCAAAAGGATTTAAATTAACCTTTTAAAGTAAATTTTGCTAAAAATTAGATTCATTCACATTTTAAGCCTCTAACTTTTATTGGATAAATGTAAAAACATTTAACAAGCATGTATAATAAATTTTTTAGTTAGGTCTTCTCACTCCCACTATACAATGGAAAGGTATTAACTACCATAATATTATATTATAATTTTTCAGTATGACCCAACGTTGTGTGCAATTTAATATTTCAATGAAAATCGTTGTTGTGTATCGGGTACGCCATCGAACATAGAAACCTCTTTAAAGGAAAATTTATATTTATTTCATAAAATATAAACTAAAAATAAAATTAATTATTTCATTATTTACCTGGGATTTTACATGGTCTAGTCATCTTCCACTCTCCAACATCATCCCAACATGATATATTCCAACACATATTCCCACATGGAGACTAATAAGGTCCAATTTTCATGGTAAAATGGAAATTTTATTAATTATATAACTCAACTGGGGGAAGGAGTTTGTCCCAACATCCTTGGAAATCAATTGAAAAAAACCATAACTTATGAACCATAGTATGAATGGTCCTTTATTACTAACCATCCATTTGAGGACGATAAGAAGTGTTGAATCTTAGTTATGTATCCAATACTTGTTAAAGTCTTCCCTAAATCCCCTATTTAAACCTTGGATGATAAAATAGAGAGTGTAACTCTATTATGTTTTACCACTTCCCTTATGTATATATTTGAATGTTTGCCAAGGGATGAATATTCATTGATAATAATAAAATGTGATTAATTATTAAAAGTATTTACCACTACCTTGATAGATTTATTTATTTTAGAATCATACATGAGATCTATGATGAAATCCACAATTATTTTTTCCCATTACTAAACTGGTAAAGGTCATTTTGGAATAGTATTCATAATCTTATGTCATTCTTCTATGATTTTTCCCATTCTAATCATTCAGATACAAACTATAAAATATACCACTTTATGTTATCCCCCATGAAGGTTTTATTCAAATCTCTATAAATTATAGTGAATCTATCATTAATAGATAAGGATAAGAAATTTTCATCAACTAGAAGTTCCCTATATAATGTTATTTTTAAAGGGACACATATCTAGATTCCAACCCTAATAACTATATCTTCATCATTGGAAATCTCTGGAATATTAAATTCCTTCATCTGTAGAAACTCATCATTTTTTTGGGCCTCCCAGGTCCTTTTAAAAATGGATGTTGGCGATGATATTTTAGGTTGGTAGGATGAACATCATTTTATTTTACCCATATTGGCCCTTTTAATTTCAAAGAATATTGGATCCCTTTTAATCCTTGTCATTGATAGAGTTTCGGGATCCATTCTACATAGATTATCATCCACATTGTTTTATTTTCCAGGATGGTAATGGATTTAAAAAATATAATCCTTTATATGCACAAACCACTTTCATTGAAATATATTATGCTCATTTTTCTAAATATATACATGGGGATTTTATGGTCCGTGTATATTTCACACTTCTCCCCATAGAGTTAATGTTGATAAATAATCACCCTAAAGATCACTTCGGGCATTTATAGATCATATGTTGGGTCGTTCTTCATGTGGATATTTAATTAAAGGGAGGTATATGATATCAATTAGTCATCTTTCATGAGTATAAAACCAATTAAATTTTTTGTTTCATCATTGTAGACAATAAATAATTCCTTATTGATTGGTAATGTGAGCATAAGTGTAGTTATTAGCTACTTATTTACATCTTTAAAAACTCCATGCATTCATCATTCCCAGAAAACATTATTCACATTCAATTATTTTTGGTTAATTATTTTGAAAAGAATCAGTAGTTTCTTACAAATAGATGATTGTAACAAGATATTATAAGGAAGCTTCATATTTCAGTAAAAGATATTGGCAATATCCATATTTCTATTCCATCAATTATTGAAGGATCTAAAGATATTACAATACTGGTAATAGAATGTCCCAATAAAGTTACATTCTTTAATAAAAACCCACATTGATGGTAGTTACAAAATAAATTATCAATTTTCAACGTCTTTAGTAAAAAATTAAAATTCTCCACATATTCCTAGATCATTTTGGTATAGATAATAATACCATATATAAATCCTACAAAACAATTAATGATGTAATCTATAAAGAATCGATTTATTATATCCATGAATATTTCTAGAGCATTAATGAGCCAAATAGAATCACTATGAAATCAGGGTTCCTATACATTGTATGAAAAGATGTCATATGGATATCCACATTCTTTCTGATTACATTATTATATCATAAATTAAGATCCACTATAAAGAAATAAGGGGCTCCATGTAGCTAATAAAAGAAGTCATAAATCAGAAGAAGATGTTACTTTTTCTTTATCACGATCTTGTTGAGCTCACAATAATCAATGTATAGGTCCACTTACCTAACCTTTTTCTTAATGAAATGGATCGATGATCCCCATGGTGAAGAACTGGGATGGGTAAAAACATTATCTAGATTATCCTATAAATTTTTCTTCAACTACTAATGTTCAACAACGTCTATTATATTTTGAGTCTGGGTTATTATTATATCTCTTGATTTGATTTAGACCAATAATTCATCCTCACAGATAGACGTAAGACCAAATTTTTTTTACAAAACACATCAGATAATTTACATATAATAGGAATAAAATGGGGGATGATATTTTATATAGTCTCAATCATTTCAGAGAGATACGATTTATCATAAGGAAAAAATATCCATTCTAAATATGTTGTACCAAATAATATTGATCCTCCTCCATGAATTTAGATTTAATAATTTGGTAATTCATGATACATAGGTTGATGTATTTCTCTCATTAATATATGTAAAACCTATATAAAGAATCTAATCAATGCCTAGAATTGAAAAAAAAATTATCTAAAGGGAGAGTCACATGGTTCACTAGGAACTTTAGCCCAGAAATTTTTAATGTGGTGGAACTATATACATGGGATTCAATAATTTACCCTTTTTTCATTTTCATTGATATATTGTCTTCTTGATTTTTGGTTGTGCTTAAATAGTTCTCTAAAATGTAAAATATATTATATAATGTGTATAAATACTATAAAAAAGTATTCTCACTAATCCTAGAATAATAACTAGTTTACCAATAATCACTTCTTCATCGGGATCCACCGATGGATTTGTAACTACATAACTCACCCTTTCATCCATGGAGGTTGTTTTCATTAATTATATATGAAAATTCATAGCATATAAAATTGGATTTCATAGTGCCTTAGTTCCTTATAATTGAAACACTGTACTAATTTTGGAGGGTTTATTGGAGCATTAAATTATTCCATCAAAATTTTGGGGTATTCCCATAGACAATCGATATCAATATTCCATTTATTTTCTCACATATATAATTTCCTCTCCTCCCTTTGGAAATTTATAGGATGCTTCTTCCCTCTCATTTTATAATTAGGGTGTTGGGATGTCGTCGCACTGTTAGATTTCACCATCATACCACTATAATGAAACTATGTTTTCAACTTCTTATCCCCACAGAAACCTTGATATTCATGGATCAATATTTTGATTTGGAGGTCATATCATACAATTTCCTCATATCTATCAATGTACCACATGTGTAAGTCTTTCTATAAATGCGAATTCATACACCAAAGACGTGTTCAAATTTACATTCAATGGTAATGATAAATAAAATTAAATATATTTCAAGTATTTGGTTATTTTACTCTTATACATTTATGGATTAATCACACTTTTACATAATTTTATGATGAACCACTCTATTTTTCATTCAAAGAGTTTGATGAAAATATATTTCAATTTTTTTCCCATAATTCCTTCACTCCATCCATATGATATCCACGCTGAGCAATGTTTCTTTAATAAATTTATAGAAATGATAAACTTCTACATTCATATGATAATTAAACAGTATGAAATTATGTTACTCAATTTAATTGAAATATAGAGATTATCTTTTCAATGGAGTTTATACATTGCTTCATGATTATGGGATCAAAAGATCCATTGAATGTTTGAGGCCTTTTTCACATTAAGGTCTCAATTTTAGCCTTATATTTCTTAAGGGTATTTTGATGTTCCTCTTGATTTAATTTCCAGATAAAAACATGAGTCATTTCAGAATTTATAGTTATGATTTTCAAGATTCCAACTCCCATTGGGTTGGGCATATTAATCAAAAGTCATCACATTGCCCCTCACATTGGTTATTGTCTCGATACCTCCTATTTCTATCCAATGAGTTGAGTAATGGGAAAATTAAATATGATATTTTTTAAATTATTAAAAAAATAGGAAACCTGATCATTAAAGTGATAACTCATAAATAACATATATTCTATGACCTATGAATTTCTATGTTTCAAACTATGTTATCAATGATATATTTACAAATGTAAATTAATATGGAAATTATATTCCCTTAGTAAATGGTTCATAAGAAGTGTGTGAATTTACCAAAGAATATCCCCTATGAGTGAAAAAATAGGTGTGCACCATGTCCCTTTTTTTTACAAAAGGCAATTATTTATTCTTGCTCAGTGTGACCTTTTCGGGGTTATTACCCCTATATACATATATAGTAGAGCCTCATCTACATTTATCATCTAAAAATAGATGAATTTGATTATAAACCACCAACACAATATTTTACCAAAATTTAATTCTTTGTTACTATGTTTAGAATTATCCCTAATTATTTTAATATAGTTATCTATTCCAAATTACAAAAAAACTAAACATTTCTTTGACACAAAATATGACAAACATTATTTTTAAACACTTCAAATACTTGATTTATAATATTAAAGTAAAAATAGTACAATCAAAAAATATCTCTAATCCTAGTGTATTTGTTAAATTGGGAGTATGAATTAACAACATCAAAAATTAATAAAATATTTACTTAAAACTTCATAACATGCACTTATATTCCACTGATCTTCTAAAAATTCACGGGATATCATAGGGACATACATATAAAACTAGTGAGTTATAAAGCTTAGTAAGGTAGTAAATATATCATATCTTAAGATAAATCAATACATGTGGCCTAAAAGAGATATCAAGGTAACTTATGAGGGTTGAGAATCACAATCATGAACAATGAGGCATGATATAACATTACAATGTAAAAGAAACAAATGGATGTTGAAACAATATAAAACATGGAAACATAAACATATGTCACACATAAAATCCAATGAAAAATAAAATATTTTTCTAGGATAACATCCCATAAACAAAATATGTAATATCAGGAGATTAAAACATTACTTATTAAATTAGAGGGAAATATAATTCTGGTCCCACCGGTCACATTCATATCATGTACATGCATAAGTGTGCAATGTAGGTCATACAACAAAATGATGTATTTTGAAACATTTAACCATATTATTATGGGGTGACGTTCAAATCAATACATATAACCAATAAATTATATATAGGTAAAACTAAGTGAATACTCTTGGATGGAAATAGATTCCACTATTCACAAAACAAATGTTTGGCATTGAAAATCTCAAGATAATTTCTACTTCACAACAAGTGTACATAAAGGTATATAAAATACATGAACAAGAGTTAAATGGGTATATAATAACTTGGGATTATTAATGATAGTAATATGGATGTATACAAAACATATCTCAACATTAAAAAGTGTAATAAAAAGGCATATAATAATGGAGGTGCTTTAATAAGGAGAAGGATGAGGGGATCCTTTAGCTTGAGAGGTCACTTATGAATGATTGGGATGATATTCTTGAGATATTGAGGAAACATTGTAGGGCTCAATAGAGGTAATGAATGATTAATTTCATGATACATGTGTCTTCAGTGAAGAGAAATGGGTGTTTGTGTGGGTTTATATATCCCACAGAAAGAGAATTATTTATTAACATCCAAACATCTGTTTTAGACTATATATGATAAATTGATCCAAAACAGAAACCATACAGTAGTTTTTGTCCTTTTTTTCAACCAACATAAAATATATTTCATTATTTTATAATATTATGATTTAATATTATTAAAATAATATCCTTTGTGACATGAATGTGGGCCATGTTATCAATGAATTCATATTAATACATTATAAGATAACATATTTTTTGGTGGATTCATTAAGGGTTTCAAAAAATAATAACATAACATAAAAACACATTATTTAAAATGGGAAATCTATATTTGGTAGTATATACCTTTTATAGAATATAGTACATCACTTTCGAGTCATTATGATGTTATAATACACACTATATATTTACACTGTATTTTTTTTTGAATTAAAATTCAACTACCCCCAAAAATTTTTTAAAAAGTAACGATTGGATAATTTTGATGTGATGACTTCAGAAATAATTTTTTTATCCATATAATTGCCTATGTAGGATAATTTACACTTTATATTAAAAAATTCTCACTTATTGAAAAATCTTGTTTTTTATAATAAGAATTTTCTTACACTTATAAAATTTATTTTGAACATCAGATAATTTTATTATAATTTCTACATAATTAACATTTTAATGATTTTATCATATTAAAATAAAATTTATTCAATAATTCATGAATTCATTAAAATAGAGTTAATTAATTGAAACTAAAATTCTTGGAATAATACAATTTGTGTTTCATCAAATCAAAAACTAATTTTAATCAAAGTCATTGTCTATTATTTTAAAAAGTAATAATAATAATAAATTGAAAATGTATTAATTATTTTATAAATAATAAAAATATACACATTAATCCATTCAAGGTCTAGATATATAGCCCGTTTATTTCACCAGAAAATGATATAAGGGGAAGCTCTGTAATGTTTATATTCTGGGCGTATCAGAAGCACGAAAGTGGTGGTGCCCAAATTTTATATTTGACATTATAATTGCTTAATCTAAGATCATTCCATAATTAATTACCTGATAAATATTATTGAATAAAAGAAAAATAAATATTTACTTACCTGACACTAAGAGAGAGGTGATCAACACATCTTGTTTATAATTAATTTAATTAATGAATAATTACCTCCAAGGTTACTATTTCTTCTTTCTTGAATCTAGAAATAGATCTATATGTCACCACCATTGCGTAGTAGAATCTTATAATTGGATTCCTCTATAGGTGATCCATATGTTATCCATGAATCATTAGATTTCGTTGATGGAGTCTTCGGGTACTAGCACAGATGATCCTTGTGCTTGTGATGCCCACATTCGATCACCTTGAGAATCACATCAAAAGTGTTTTCCTTGATCTAGTGGAGGAGGATCTATCTCGTTATTTAGAGAATTATTGGAGACGGATTAGTTCTCTAGTCTTGAAATATTTTCCCCAATCCCCTGTGAAATTTTTTTTACATGGCTCTGTTTTTTAGAAAATCATCATAATTGAATTTTTATATCGCTAGAGTTAAAATAACATAATTTTACTAGTTACCTTATTTATTTTATTTTTCATAGTGATACACCATGTCAAATAATTATAGAACCATTATTATTACTTCTTAAAAAGTGCCAAAATTTTAAATTATAATTAAATAATATTAAATAAAATAATATTCAACATTATTATTTATCACTGGACCCTTGAACTCTGTCTTCCAGTCCTCCACCATATTTATTGGACCATGAATAATGTATACTTATTTATTAAATAAATGTAAATAAATTATTATATAATAAATATATAAATATTATATTCACTAAATTTTAAATAAATATTCATTAAATATTCCTACCAGAATATATTCTCTCTAATAACAAGTGTCAAAAGAAATACGATCAGGAATCCATGAACAATTGTTAAACCAAAAATGATAATAATCATTATTAAACATTTAAAATAATAAATAATATATTATTTTACTAAGATACTAGACACAGTTAGTGTGCAACCCTCTAGGACCCTTTTTTAGTGGCATTATGCTAAGCAGCCTAAAGTCCAAGGTTATCTTTTAGTAACATGTCAAGGAACCCATAGAGAAATAATTTAATGCCACAATAAAATTTCGCCTCATACAAATGTTTACCATGTAATGTAAGACCATTATCACAATATATAAAATCAAGTAGGATTCATGCTAGTTCCATCAATCTATATGTTTGATATCTCTTTCTTTGACTTTCTAGAAATATAACTTGCATATTGATTACTGTGGCCATGGATTATTATAGGTTATATCATTTCCATCAATGGGAGATGAGATATTATGATCCATTAAATAAAAAGTGAAAAATACTTTATCTGATTATTCATTACTAAAATATCACTCATGACACACCATACATATCCTACCTCACCGCAGAAACCTATCATCGTGGTTTTCATCAGTACATCTCAGTGGGTGACTCATAATACTCCTTTATAATAATCTTAAATTATAAGGACCAATATACATGTACATAGATAGCAACATCCATTGAAACATATAAATGTGTATTTCTTACCAGTGAGTATTATTCTCATAATATTCTCCTAGACATTACCGCAGGTGTATACCATGAGTTGTTGCCTCAATTTCCTAGGACTCCCTACCCCTAATATCATGTATAATTTGTGTCTCTCAAGTGATATCATAATATTATAGAACATATATTCATGAACAGTCTCATAGAATCATTGTGTTCTTAATATAGTTGAGATCAATTATGTCCTTTTAGTGCAATAACTACTCTTAATACAATATCACCCTCAATGTCACACAATAAAACCATCAAGATGTGATAAAGAATTTATTAATAATCAAAATAACGAATATAAGTAATCATAAAGGAAAAAATATGTTCTTTCTAGGGAACCTACTCCAACATACTCCTAATTTTACTAGATCCAATTTCTAACAACCTTTAGATCACTAGCTCACACATTATATTCATGATTCTGTTGAGATATGCCTTTAGTCAAGGGTTCTTCAACATTCTCTTCCATGGGTAATCGACTCACTATAAATTAACCCCTCTGATAAAAATACCCATATAGGTTATAATTATGGAGTATATGCCTTTTCCATTAATGCAACCATGGCTCTTTTTCAAGATCCACCACTGTAGTATTATCACAATACATTGTGATAGGGTTTTTACTACTAGAAGCCACATAATGCTTCTAGACAATGTTATGAATCTAGACAGATTCCTTGGCGGATTTAGAAGACACTAGGTACTCAAAAATCCCTTGTAGAATCAGTTAAAACCATATTCTTTGAACATTTCCTTCTCAAAAATCCTCTATTGAGACAGAAAAATATCCAGATTGTGTCTTTAGATGATTCTGATCTCTTTGAAAACCAACATCTACAAAGCTCTGATGACAAGCACCTCATATCCTCCATAGAACCTAATAATATACATAGTTCATATAATATACCTAAAGATAGTATTAACATCAGTCCAATACTGTTCTCCCAGATCTTCTTGACAGCTTCCTACCATGCCCAATTCATATGAAACATCACATCTAGTATACAACGTGACATACATGATTGATCCTGTCACTGAAGCGTATGAGATATTACTCATTTGGTTCTTTCCTATTGTGTCTGGGGAAAAATTTTCATAGAAATATGTAAACCATGTGACACTGTAACTAACCACCTCTAGGATTGTTCCATACTAAATCTCTTTAGTATCTGGTCAATATTTTTAATTTTTCTTTGTCCAACCTACCTCTTGGATATATCATGAATGATATTGATCTCTAGAATGTTGGTTTATTCACCTATGTCCTTCATGGGGAATCACTTGTTCTACCAGTCCTTAACCAACTGTAATACTAGTATGTCATTTCCAATATTCTATAAGTCATCAACATACAGTACTCAGATAATGACCAAATTCCCATTAAATATTTTCAAAACACAAGTCTCAAATATAAATACCCTTAATTTCTGTGGAAATATTTTTCTTGAGTTCATGGGATTTTTTTGAGTCTATGAATTTTTACGGTGCTTGATTTTGAGGCTCGGTGTGCCCGGAATCAATTTCATATGTTTTGATCAGGTACATTCAGCAAATGTACGAGCATGTTTTTATAACTTTTGAACCTCTAGTGGGAATTGAAATTTGAGGGAACCATTGAACTAGAAGCACTAGTATTCACTTAAGAATACTTTCACCTCGATGGTGGATGGTTGAGAATAAAATTGTGTTTTTGGATTTTTATAAAATAAAAAAAATAAAGAGTGCAACACTTTATTTTATTTTTAAGTTGCCGTGAGTGTGAGTGGTTGTTGGTTAAAACCTCCCCTTGGGAGTTATAGGTGGTACCATGACACCCTAAAAACTGATGAGAGGATATGGTGGTGGGTCCCACCCAATCATAACCTCCCGTGAGAAGTTATGTCGTGGGGAACACGCGAGACTAAAACCCCCCAACTAATGGGGGTGGGGGTGGAAAAACTCATAACTCCCTTCATTAATGAGGGGGGAGTCCCTTGACCTCCTCTACCATTAACTTTTTCCACCATTCCCTTTTTATTAATTGCACCAATGCGTGTAATTTAAATAAGGGGAGCCTCTTGACCTCCATATTAATCAATTGCGCCAACGCATGTAATTTATTAAGTGGAGCCTCTTAATTTATTCCTACATTTTGAAATTGTTGTGCCAATAAAATAATAAATAAATTATATTATTTTTGGCTTAGAAATTCTCATTTGGTGGGAGCTTGAGATGAGAGCATGGGAGAAAAGAAGTTCTCCCAATGAAGAACGAAAAACGTGAAGAATTCCGCCAACAACCTTCTTCGACTTCCTCTTTCGGCTCCTACCGACGTGGAGTGTCTTCCACGACCGATGCAACACGGGGATTGAGAGTGCATGACAAGCTCGGTGAACGATGAAATTCACCATATTCTTTCTGCAACACCATCAATGTATGCTGAATTTCGATCGACAAATCAAATGTAGGGGGTTTACCTTGTGTTTTGTCCCTTTCCATTTCTTTTCATTTTTTGAAAAGAAATCGTTGCGTGGTTGTAAATAATTGATGTTCAACTTTTATTTTTTGATGAAACAATTGATATCACTTTAAACGTGGAGGATGTGGGCCAAACTAACATGGCACGAAATCCTCCATTCATTCTTCTTTCTAGTGGCGTTATACTGCATGGTGATGAGGCGACGGCGATGAAGGCGGTAAAGAAGAAGGTTGCACTACATGTGGCCTCTGCAAATCGCGGCGCCCCCACGGTGCACCGAAGCATCTAGACAACCTCTTCCGGCCCGAGCGGTGCCCGACCCGCCTACGCACTGCCCCCCAGTGCCATACCCAGCGCGCGGCCCACCTGCCTGCGGCCTCCTAGTTCCCTGCCAGCGCCCACATAGTCTGCTCGGCACCCACGCGGGTTGCCCGACACCCCCGCAGCCTGTCCGGCCCCTGCCATGCCCTGCCCCGTGCACCCGCAGCCAGACCTCACTCCGTGTGGCATACCCTCCAGTCTCTTGACTGACACGACCTCCCCAGCCAAGCCCCCCGAGCTTCTACCCTCGCGGCGCAGGCCAAACCGGCCCTGACCATAGGCTTGAGTCGCCTATGTGGCGACCTCCGGGCTGAACCATCCTCGAAATCTGCTTGGCTAGGCCCAGTGGACCGGGCCAAAACCTAAGCGAGCCGACCCCCCAATTGGCAGGGTCAGACCCAGCGAGTCTGACCGGGTCGACCCAAACTGGATCATCCTAGACTGGGCTGGGCCGAGTGGGTCCATCTAGGTCGGACCGGACTAAGGCCCATTACTGAACATTTAACTTTTTTGCCTTATCTTTGGTACCGGACGTCCGTTTGACAAACCGTTAGCGGCGCCAGTATTCTTGATGTGAATCCATCCTTTTAAGAATGCCCCACTGGAGTTCGGGTTATAATTGAGATACCTTTAGGTTGGATAGTACATGAATCCAACTGGTATCCCGGGACTAAAAGGATGATATCTAATAGACCATGCTTCCAATTGATGCGTTGTCTATTGAATTGAGACCCCTATGACGTGGCGGACCTTTGAGATACTTCTACATGGGATTTCTTGATAGTTGGATTCTCGAACATTATCTTGTTGAGAAGATCTTCTAGAGACGAGCAGGCATTTGTGCAGGAACTTAGTAGCTGCCTGAGACTTGAAGACTGTGGTCTAATTCGACTCAGAGTGATTTTACTAGCCCAGTGGAGAGCCCCATTGAGTGAGTGAGGAAAACCCACGGTGGGTAGCAGCTTTGTGTGAGCGTGGAAGACTCATAGTTCTCGACACATGGAGAATGTCAGCAGCCTACTAGGGGAGCGCCTCTGTGTGAGCACAACAGACCCATGGTGGAGAGAACCTCTGTGAGAGCACAGTAGATCCACGGTACTAGACTAAAGAAGTACCTTAGTAGTCCAAGTTAGTGGGAAGCGCCTCTGTGTGAAGCGGCATGCCACTGGACTCGATAGAGGGGGAATTATCCAGTAGCCAAGGCTTCAGTTTAATAAAAATCTTGGTTTGAACTGAGTCAATGACTTTTTTGTTTTCGTCATGATTGATATGGATTACTAGATATCTTAGGTATGTGTATGGGCATATACCTATCTAATGTTTATCCATTGATTTCATACTTTGGGGTTTATCCTTGTTGGATTTAGTGAGACCTTGAGGGTCTCAGGTCTATACTGAGTATCATTATACTCACCCCTGCATGGGCTATGCCCACACCTCATTGTGTTGGTTAAAGACGACAGACAATGATAACTAAGGAAGAGGGAAGCTGTAATGCATCGTACCCCGAGGTGGATCACTCGACGTGATTGTGCATAGAGGAGACGAATGGACATGGAGTGCTGAAGAGGTCAGATGTACATACCCTTCAGGTAGGAACTCCGGAGGACAACCCAGTAGCTGCTTTAATTTTCTTCAGATGAACATGATTTCAGTTGTACATGTACTTTCCTGTTGGGCATGTATTTCCGGCCCCTTGTTACATTCTAGCACATCTTTTGTATATAGTTTTACTTAGTGTTTTGCTTCTAGTTGTGTACTATATTGTTATTGTTTGTAGTTATAAAGAAATGCCTTCCCAGTTTACGGATTTATGCCTTTTTTTCTAGTTTCCAGCCCCTGGCCTATGGAAGGCGGGCGTGGGGTAGTCATGATTTGGGCCCTAGGGGATGGGTCGTGACAAATTGGTATCAGAGGAGTTGGTTCTACCACAGAACATAGAACTCTGATCGTTCTTTACTTTGAATCTATAGTGTTAATGTTACTAAGTGTGGTTTTCAGTTCAGAGAGTTCAGTGTTGGTGCGGGCGGCTGACGTATCCATACACCAGGACCCTGACTTCTGATTTTTGACTCAGTGCACAAAAACACTAATTGCATTCTTGTTTCAAAATTTTTTCTTCAAGTTAGGTCAACCAGCTCAGCTCACTAGGTATAATTTTTTGACCGTGTCATATCTATTACTTTCAGGATGCCTCTTTGTGGATGGCCAGTTAAATCCTCGAGATTCGTACGTACTGATAGCTCACCGAGCGATGATGCCTTGGTGAAAGGACCTTTACTAGTTGTACTACTTCCCGTTGGGCCACTGATGCCACCAACCCCAGAAGCAGACGATGCATGCCACTTGAGCACATTGCACAAGATCCAGTACTAGAGGCCACGTAGGTTCAGGGGAGAGATGGACCCACAGGAGACTGAGGATTGGGTGGAGGCCGTGGTGAGTGTCTTCAGGCTAGTAGGGACACTGGAAGACTTCATAGTGATCCTTGTCGCGAGTATCCTTCATAAAGCAACATGTAGATGGTGGATCCTGATGCTCCAGTTTCATGATGAGGCAACACTACTCATGGCAGACTTCGAGAGCCTGTTCTGGGTGGAGTTTGTACCAGCCACCCTTCGTGTGGTGCGGATACATGAGCTGCATCATCTACATTAGGGCATCATGACAGTAGCGCAACACTCAGCGAGGTTTACCGACCTCTCACTCTACTCCACAGATATGATGCGAGGCACATTCTTCAGGTCTCAGACCTTCGAGCAAGGGCTCGGGCGAGAGATCAGAGCTCCGATGATCTCCCTCGTCATCCCGACGTAGGCGGGGGTGTTAGAGAGAGCCCTCTTAGTAGAGATTTTCCTTTGTTGAGATGTCACCATCTGTAAGACCCACTACTAGATGACACACAGTGGAGTCTTCATCAGTTGGAATTAGACAGATGTCATAGAGATCCAAGAGGACCAGACCTATATGTGTCTGACCGCATTATTTAGAATCGGTTGTGTGGGGAACACAGAGCAGAGACAGACATGCCCGTAGCAGGTAGTGTTACTCATGCGATGGGATGGGTCACATGGCTCGTGAATATCTGAACCACCATTAAGGTGATCACAAGACATTTGAGGGACCCCCCAGGAAGAAACATATATCTGATCAAGGCAGTCCGCATGGAGTAAGTGGATTTTGCAGAGGAGATGGTCGTGTAGTTGGTGGTGGACGATGATTCTAGGTGTTACCAACACCACCACCACCAGGAGGTCCACCCCAACCGCAAGGAGTGGGTGGATAGGGGAGATATCATCTTTAGGTAGCTGAAGCATATGTCCATAGAAATCCGGATATGATTTGAGTTATGATCTGTGTCTACTCCACCTAATCTGTAGTTTTTATGGACACAAGATCTCGTCACTCTTTCATTGTTACTGCCATCGTTCGGAGCAAGGAGATTCTGACAGAGCCGTTGGCTCGATCCTTATGGCTAGAGACTCCTACGGGAGTAGACTAGGAAATTACACACTTTTTTCGGCAGTGTGATCCACTCTAGGAGGCGAGATCTTCAGCAAGGATCTCCTCGTAGAGGCATCGAGGCCATACGATGTCATCTTGGGTATAGACTGGTTATCTACAGTCCATGCTCAGATCGACTGTATTAGGAAAAAGGTGCGGTGTGTCTGCATGGATGGGAATAGGTTTACCTTCACCGGTGAGAAGGGAACCCTTTCATCACAAGATGAACATACTCAGAGGAGGGTGCAACCAATCACTCACCAGTTGGCTTGCCTTACGCTCGGAGTAATTGATGTAGAGAGTCTGACTTAACCTGTAGTGGTGGACTAGTACATGGATATTTTCCCTCAAAATGTTCCAGGACTACCTCCTCATAGAGAGGTGGACTTATACATTGACATGTACGCTGGATGGCCCTGATATCTACTCTGGCAAATCGGATGGCTCCTGCTGAGTTTCGCGACCCAAAGGTATAGCTAGAGGACTTCTAGGGGAAGTGATTCATATGGCCCAGTGTTTCTCCCTAGGTAGTCCCAATTCTGTTCGCCAAGAAGGTGGATGGCATCTTGAGGCTCTGTTTCGACTACCTTAGCCTGAACCAGTTGACCGTAAAGAACAAGTACTGACTATCGTGGATTGATTTCCTCTTTGACCAGCTGGAGGGAGCACGATGGTTCTCGAAGATAGAACTCAGATCAAGCTATCACCGGCTCAGAGTTCGAGATAAGGATGAGAAGAAGACGGACATGAGGTGTCATTACGGCCACTACGAGTTATTTGATATGACCTTTAGTATAACCAACTATCTATCATTGTTAATGAGTCTCATGAACATGATCTTCCATCCTTACCTCGATCTCTTTGTCGTAGTCTTCATCAACGACATTTTGATCTACTCGAATACTGAGGAGGCACATGCCTACCAATTATAGGTAGTACTAGACTCACTCTGAGAGTACCAGGGTTATGGTAAGCTCTCAAAGTACTGGTTTTGGATTTGAGAGGTTCAATTCTTGGGACACATCATCTCATAAGTTGGAGTTGCAGTGGATCCAGTGAAGATCGAGGCACTAATTTCATGGAAGCCACCCAGGAGTGTGACAGAGGTACGGAGTTTCATGGGTTTGGCTGGATACAATCAGAGGTTCATTCCAGACTTCTCAAGAGTTACAACACCACTATCAGACATGACGAAGACGAGGAAACCCTTCATGTGGTCACAGAGATGCCAGTAGAGATTTCAATAGCTGAGGCAGAGGTTGAATTGTACCCCCATACTGAGGCTTCCTGATGAGGGATTAGGGTACGTAGTTTACTACAACGCATCATGGACCAGACATGGGTGTGTCCTGACGTAAGAGCAAGCAATGATTTCTTATGGTTATCGGCAGCTGAGACAACACAATCAGAACTACGCTACCCATGACATGAAGTTAGCATTAGTGGTCTTATCCTTGAAGATGTGGTGTCAATATCTGATGGACGAGCATTTTACCATGTACTCTGATCACAAGAGTCTCATTTATATATTCTCTCATAAGGACCTAAACCCGAGACATCAACTTTGGTTTGAGATCCTCAAGGACTTTGGCTTCGAGATAGTCTATACTCTTGGGAAGGGTAATGTTGTTGCAGATTAACTTAGAAGGAGGACTGATATACGGTTTCTAGGAGAGGTGACAGAGAAGCTAGCTGCTTGACATATATCCTTTGTGGATAGAGATGGTGCAGCCTTTCTACAGTCTTTTATAGTCACTCCCCCTCTTCTTCAGCGAGTTAGTGAGGTATGTCATGGGGACACTGAATGCGAGACACGACATGCTCAGATATCCACAGGGCATGCACCTGATGGATTTTCTAAAGGTGGGGAGCACGCGATCCTCATCAAATGACATACCTTGGAACTAGTGGCACTTTAGGCGGAAGTGCGTAGAGAGTTCCACACATCACCTCTAGTGGTACATCCAGGAGTGGTGAAGATGTAACGGTACCTTCAACCACATCATTGGTCTCCATGTATGAAGAACGTAGTAGCAGATTTTGTCTCAAGATGCCTCACTAGTCAGCAAGTGAAGGCAGAAAACCAAATACCAGCAGGCTTGGTACAGCCATTAGAGGTCCTAGAGTTGAAGTGGAATGGGATATCCATGGAATTTGTGACATGTCTTCCGCGTACATCCATGGGTAACAACTCGATTTGGCTGATTGTCAACCGACTAACCAAGTTGGCCCACTTCCTACCGATCAGAGAACAGGATTCAGTAGAGAGCATGGGACGCCTCTATGTACAAGATATTGTGTGTTTACATGGAGTTCCTTTCTATATTGTCTCTGACAGTGACTCCTGGTTTACTTCCTGGCTATGGAAGGGATTGTCGGAAGCTTTCGGGGCACAACTTCACTTTAGCACCTCCTACCATACCCAGATAGATTTTCAGACATAGAGGACCATTCAGACCCTCGAGGACATGTTACATGCATGTGTCCTCATCTTCGGTCATGTCTGGGTGGATCACTTTCCTTTGATGCAGTTTTCTTAAAAAAAAGAAATCACTCCACTATAGGGATGACCCCTTTTGAGAAGTTACGTCGAGTGGACCACACTAGAATAAAACCCCTCCAAGTAATGGGAGGGTGGAAAATATCCCAAATCCCCTCATTAATGATAGGGGATTCCCTTGACCTCCTCTACAATTAATTAGTGCCGCATCTCACTTTTAATTAATTATGCCAAGGCGTGTTATTTAATTAAGGGACACCTCTTGACCTCCCAATTATTTAATTGCACCAACACATATTATTTATTAAGTGGAGCCTCTTAATTTATTCCTCCATTTTGAAATTGATGTGCTAATAATATAATATATCATATATATTATTTTTGTCTTGGAAATTCTCATTTGTTGGGATCTTGAGAGGAGAGCTTGGGAAAAAAGAATTTCTCCCAACGAAGAATGAAGAACGTGAAGAACGCCGTTGAGAACCTTCTTTGACTTCCTCCCTCAAATCCTACCAACGTTGAGTGTCTTCCACGACCAACACAGCTCGGATATTGGGATTGTGTGATGAATGCGGTGAACGATGATCTTTATCATCTTCTTTCTACAACACCATCAATGTACGATGAACATGGATCGATGAATCAATGTTAGGGGTTTTACCTTGTGTTTTAACCCTTTTCTTTTCTCATCATTGTATGAAATGAAATCGTTGCGTGGTTGTAAATATTTGATGTTCATATTCCCTTTTATGATGAACCTGTTGATATCACTTTAAGCGCATAGGATGCTACCCCACCAAACATGGCCTGACATCCTCCATCAATTCTTCTTTCTTGTGGAGTTTTACGGCATGGTGATGAGGCGACGACGAAGAAGGGGGAAAAGAATAAGGCCACACTACCTGTGGCCTCCGTGAATTGTGCCGCCCCCGCGGCGCACCAAAGATTATGGCCGACCCCCACTGGCCTCCCAGTGCACCGAAGCTTCTGGCCTCCGCGAATCAAGCATGCCCCCCCCCCCCCCCGCGGCGCACTGAAGCTTCTGGCCACCGCAAATCGTGCCTGCCTACCCGCGGCCTCCCAGCGCCCTACCCGGTGCGGGGACCTCCAGCCCATAGCCTCCAGGCACCCTACCCGAAGGGTGGTCCTCTTGCCCGCGGCCTTCCGGAGCCCCGACACCCTACCGACGCCCTTCCAGTTCCCCCATGGCCTGCTCGGCAACTGCTGCACCCTGTCAGAGCCCCAATGGACTTTCCGGCCCCTACCACGACCTACCATGCGCACTCGCTGCCTGCCCGCACTCCACGCGGCCCTCCCACTGGTCCACCGACTGGGCCTACCTCCTCGGCCGAGTCTCCCGATCCATGCCCCTCAAGGCGTTGGCTGAACCAGCCCCTGCCTTCAGGCCGAGTCACCGATGTGGCGACCTCCGGGCCGAACCACCCTCACAATCCACAGGGCCAGGCCCAGCGGACCAGGCAAAAAACTCTGTGGGATGAGCCGCCCAATGGGCTAGGTCAAACCCAGCAAGTCTGACCAGGTCGACATAGACCGGGTCAGCCCAGACTGGGTTTGGCCGAGTCGGTCCAATCGCGTTGGACCGAACCCAGGCCCATTACTGAACCATTACCTTCTTGGACCATATCTTTGGCACCAGAAGTCGGTTTAAAGAACCATCAATGACACCATAATTCATGGAGCTAAGCCGTCCCTTTTAGAATACCCACTATAGATAATAGTACAGTTGAGATACGATCATGATGGATTTTACACGGATCTAATCGGCCCCTACGACTAAAAGGCTGATAACTAACAGACCGAGTTTCCTATTGACACGCCGTCTGTTGCGTTGAGACCCCTATGATGTGGCTGACCATTGAGATACTTCCACGTGGGTGTTTGTGATAGTTAGTGTCTCGAACAACATCTTGTGTAGCAGAACTTCTAGAGAAGAGCAGACATTTGAGCGGGAACCTAGTAGCTGACTAAGACTCGATGACTGCTGACCGATTCGACTCGGAGTGATTCGACTTTCCTAGTGGGGAGAGCCTATGTGTGAGCACAGAATACCCATGGTGGGGAGTGAATTTGTGTGGGTGTGGCAGACCCATGGTACTCAACACGTGGAGTAGCTCAGCATGCTACCAGGGGAGCACCTCTGTGTGAGTGCAACAGACCCACGGTGGAGAGCACCTCTGTGTGAGCGTAGCAGATCCACGGTACTCGACAGGAGGAGTAAATTAATAGTCCAAGTTAGTGGGAAGTGCCTCTTTGTGATGTGGCAGGACCACTATACTCGATAGAGGAGGAGTTCTCCAGCAGCCGAGGGTTTAGTTTAATAAAAACTCTAGTTTGAGCTGAGTCGATGACTTTTGTGTTTTACTCATGATTGAGATGGGTTAATAGATAACTTGGGTATATGTATGGAAATATACATAAGTATTGGTTAACTGTTGATTTCATACTTTGTGGTTTATCCTTTTTGATTTAGTGAGACCTTGAGGGTCTCGGGGTCCCTACTGAGTATCGTTATACTCACCCCTACACAGGCTATGAAAGTACCTCGTTGTGTTGGTAGAAGATGACGGACAACGCTGACTGAGGCAGAGAGTAGTAGGACTGGACGGTAACCAAAGGTTGATCACTCGGTGTGATGGTGCACAGAGGAGACGGACGGACATGGAGTGATGAGGAGGCTATCTGTACCTACCCTTTTGGTAGGAACCCTGGAGGATGGACCAATAGTTTCTTTACTTTTCTTCAGTTGTATATTCTTTCATTTGTACTTGTACTTTCTTCTTGGGCTTGTATTTTTGGCCCCTTTTTACTTTCAAGCACTTCTTTTATATATAGTTTTACAGAGTGTTTTTCTTCCAGTTGTGTACTCTATTGTGATTTTTTATAGTTTTATAGTAATTCCTTCCTAATTTAGGGATTTATGCCTTTATTGCTAGTCGCCAACCCCAGAGCTATGGAAGGTGGGCTTGGGATAGTCACGATACAGGCCCCAAGGGGATGGCTCGTGACATCACATTCATTATTATTGAAACCAAATTATTTTAAGGCTTCATTGAATTGAATATTCATTTCCATGGCTGTCTGATTCAATCCATAAATAGATCTCTTAAACTTGAAAAAACATTTGGGATCACCTCATGTCACAAAACATTTTGGTTGTTACATGTAGACATCTTCCTGAATGTTACCATTAAGGATTGTAGTTTCTACATCCATCATCTAAATCTTATATTCATGGTAAGATTCTATGGAAAGTATGTTTTTTATGGATTTAAACATAAAAATTATAAAAAATGTTTCATTATGGTCAATTATTTGAATCTATTTAATAGCATTAGCCACTAGACCTGCTTTATATGTACTTACATTACCTTCCATCTATAGTTTCCTCTTGAATACCCATTTACACCCAATAGACTTTACATTAATCAGTGCATCACCTATAACCCAAATGTTGTTCTAATACATGGAATACATTTAAAAATTCCTAGATTCTATCCCTCTTTCATTTTTTGATCTATTTACTGCCTCCTTGTAAGAGATGGGTTCATCATTGTGCAATAGAAATGAGTCACCATCCTCGGTGACTAGAAAACCATATCCCTATGGTTCCTTTAACTCTCTGAGACTCCTACATAGTACTTGTGTTTCATGATCTAATTATTCCATGGGGACCTATAGAAATTGTTCTTATATCAACTCCTATGTATCTTGTGCATCAACTACATCAAATCCAACCATGCTCTCCCTATCCTTTTTGAGGATGTGCTCCCCTCAAGAAAGGTGGCTTGTCTAGAGACTTTCACATTCTTGTATGAGGGGTTTTATAGGTAGTTTCCCATTGTTTCCATATGATACCCTATAATGATAAACCTCATTTTCCAGGGTTCTAGTTTGTTTCCTGAGAAAGCCTTAACAAAATCCATACATCCGCATACATGTGTATGTGGTAAAATGGTGTTTTTACACTATATAACATGAAGGGAATTCATTTTTCTACTTTAGATGGTATTGGGATTAATGTGTTGGCCTCTGTTTGTAATGAATGTCCCCAAAAGGATAATGGAGTATCTATATGACTCATCAATGACATTACCATGTCAAACAAGGTACAGTTACTCCTTTCACTAACTTCATTCCACTATACTATATAAGGTGGACTAAGTTGAGATGGAATCCAAAAATCCTTTAGAAAGTCAATGAACACATAGTTAAGGTATTTTGTACCTCAATACAAAAAAATATTCTTTATCTTATTTCTAAAATGATTCTCTGCTTTATTCATGAATTAATTGAATTTCTCAAAGGACTCAGACTTATACCTCATTACATGAATATAGACATATCTACTCATATAATCTGTAATAGTTATGAAGTAAGAATATCCACCTTTATATTTTGATGGAAATAGTTTACACATTATAGGGTATACCAATCCGAGAAGCTCTATGGTTCTTTCACCATATCCACTGAATGTTTGTTTGGTCATTTTCCCTTGTAAACAAGCTTGTCATCTATCAAGTGGTTTTAGATCAGAAGAGTCTGAATAACAATCTTGATAGAGATTTGTCAAATTATTCTCATTTATATGACAGTGATAGTGATGCCACAGATGTGTGTTATATGAGCAGTGTGAACATGATTCATTATCAATTTCCAACACATGGTTTTCATAAAATAATTCATAAATAATGTTATTTAAATGTTTTATAGCATAAAATATGTTGTCCTTATGAAATGAAAAGCTTTTATTGCTGAAGATGAATATAAAACCATATTTATCTACACTTGATATAAAAAATATGTCTTTGGTAAAATTTTGTACATATAAAAATACCATAAAACCAAAATCATTCGTATTGGCAATGAAAGATGGTAGTCACTAATAAAAAGAGAATCCAACCTCCCGCCATTGTAAGCTCACAGATACTCCTATCCCCTACAATTTTCTAGAATCTCCATGGTCACTGATCTTATAAACAGATATGAGTACCATAAGCTGTATATAATATCCAATATCTAGATATGGAAAATTGAATTTAATAATGAATTCACGTTTAGCTTCCCTATGCTTTTGGATGCAGTTATTATTCTAATAGCCTGGCTAGCCACTTGCAAAATACAATACCTCCTTTTACATTCCATTCCTCTTGATCTTCCCATTCCTGGAGGGATGGTGCTTAGGATCTTTGGACTATTTGTAGGTCTTGGGACCCATTTCATTGTTCTTCTTTTTCTTATTAACCATTGTGAATGATGGTTTTTCACATCCATTGTCCTAATTTACTTCGAAAATTATGGTAAGAAATTTTGATATACTCTTCTCATTATTGATCATTTATAATTATCATTAAAACTAAATAATGAAATGTGATGTAATTAATGTATGAGATATGTACACAACTCAACATGTAATTTAATCACTAATTTGTCTAAGAATTCAATATAGCCAATTATATTGACTACATGAGGCCCAAATGGTGCCGAATATCTAAGATTAGTGGTAAAAATATCATTGGAGATCTCCTACATCTATCGTCTCACCTTATCTTGATAGAGATCCCAAAGGTGAGACAGAAAGCTATATGCATCCATATCCTCATGTTTTTTGGATCTCATTGGAAATGGATGATAGCATGAAGAATTGAACATATATAGCATCATTCATATGTTTCTCATAGAAGGATATTTATTCAATGCTTTTCTCATTTCTAGTCTCAATTATTAAATGTTATTATAACATATACAATTTCAGTTCAAAGTGAAGTTTGACTCGTTGGTGCCTTTTCCACTACTGGAAATTCATTCTAGTTTGAAGGTTTTCCTTCTCAAGTATGGATCACCGTGATATGTTTTATGTCATTTTATTTTTGTTTTTATAAATAATATAAGAAATTATTTAGTACTTTATTTGACATATTTGGAAAAAAAAATATTTTATTTATTAGTCTCCTACTATTTTAATCCAACCCAATAGCCCTTACCATTGGATTCCGAATATCCTATTGCTTGGAAATTATTATAGAAAGGAACCATATTCCACTTCTCATTACCCCAAATTTGTATTTTCAGTCAATTTTAAAGGTTTTAGATAGAAATTCCAAATTCCAACTGCATTAACTCATATTTTCGTGATCTTCTGAGTGGATTCCCCAATCCTGAAATCCCTTATTTGGATTTCCTCAAACATTGACCCAATGTTTCACCATGTTATACATTGGCAATAAAACCTTGATTTGAATCAAGTTATGTCCACAACAATCCTCATGTTATAGATCCATGTTAATTGAAATCACCCCAACTATGGATGGTCAAGCACATTGAACGATGGTTTGATTCAAACTAATGTAATGGAAGGCTCTAGTAGATTAATATTTTATTGGGGGATTTTATAATTTATGTATTAATTTCTAATGATTATATTTATCAAATGATTTTAAATATTATGTGGGATTTCATTAGTGATTAACCATGTATTTAGATGATATTTATGCACAAGATATTTTATTATAGTTTCATCTAGTATCCAGGTTATTTCATTAATTCTATTATCGTGACAAGAAATATTAATGAAATAACCATGATACCGAAATAAATAAAATAATTGGTATGATAGTGATCTAATACTAATGGTTAGTTTGTCTATCAGTTGATAAAATAACCGTTGATCAATGGGAGAAACACCTTGACCAATTTAGGTTCGTGATTAAAGATTTCCACCTATCCACCTATTTATCTCCTTTGATTGGTTTCACCTTGGCCCTTAACTTTAACCACCTCCACTAGTTTGGGAGCTCTATCCATTACTTATTCTTTCACTCACGTGCATTTGAGGGGTAAAATTAGTTTAAATAAAGAATCCATGGGCACACATGACCAATATATTAATGAGGACTGACGACACACATTCCAATAAATTAATTTAATAATAAAGTAAAATAAAAACAATCATATACAAAGATCTGTTCTCGCTTAAGATCATCCACTAGCATGAAATGAATTATTCATTTAATAAAATGAGAATTAAATTATTAATCCTTATTATTTAATATAAATCACACTCAAATCTATTAATTATTATCTTTAATTAATCAATCCTTTTATCTTAATCGTTATCTAAATTTAATTGATATTCTAAACATTCATAATTTTAAACAAATTAAATAAATTCAATTAAATTTAATGTTATACAAAACTTGTACCTTGGAGGTAACCCAATGAATACCCATCCAATTCTACCCAACATGTATTGTACATGTATACACTTTATTCTTTGGGACATATATCATGCATGAATTATCACATACTTTCATGATGCGTACTTAATAAATGAATACATGAAATGCATAATTTTCGGTAGTGTGTCCTGCTTTATGGCATGTAGAATAATAAATATAATAGTACTCATACATGACATGCAGATCATGAACATTATGAAAATATTAATTAAACATTTAAATAATTATTTACATTAAAACTGATCACATGGAATGTCCGATATTTATGACCACATGGAAGTACATGTTTCATGGTTTAAATAGTAAAATAAATAAGTTTTAAATATATGTAATCTAGTAAAAGTACAAGATGTTCATATATGATATACACATCATGTACAACCTTCACTGTCAATCTGAAATATATGGATGGGGTCTCTGCGAGTGAGGTGTACATCCAAAATCATGATGTACACAGCATGTATAGTGGGATACATGCTATGTTGAATCCTTGTTACACAGTCACTGTCCAGGTAGACCTTGTATCGAATACATGGCCAAGACTCGAAGGGACTACATGCTGTGTCCAGTGGTCCACACAATGTGCAATCGAGTTGACCACGTGCCAGCTAATCATGATCAACATGTGGTGAATTAAGGCTGTAATAAAGTCACTTATCAACTAGAAATGTTTAGTTGATTACTGAACCAATCTTTATGCACTGAACATGACCAAACAATGTGTAATTCTGATTACACTACCTTTAGCCTTGTGTTTTACAGCCAGGATCCTTGGCACCACTATATGAGATACTCGATTTTCATTAATCATAAAATTTATCGTTTCTATTAGATTTGTGAGAAACCATAAAGGAAGAAAAAGATCTCATAATTCATATTTAAAGAATGTTTATACATTTATTTGAAAAAATGAATTATGAATGCATAAATCACCAATAGAACTATATAATTTTAAATAATGATTGTGCCCACTCTGATACCACTTATAGTTTCTAGGTGTTGTGAAAGCACGGATGGGAAGGTACCCAACATTTATTTTTTCCATTATTAATGATTAATTTAATATCAAGCAACGATGAGTGCCATGATCAATTGATTTGAATCAATTAACAATCAAGGGTTATTTAACTCGAACCAATAGAGAGGATATCAACGCATGTTGTTTATAATTAATTTAATTAAATAAGAATTATGTCCATGGTTATTCTTTATTAATTGATACATCTAACCATATATATGAACTGTGATGCAATTATAAAGAATAATCAAAGCATATGATTCCTCTATTGGTGATCCAGATGTGCTCTATGAATCTCTAGACATTGGAGAAGGAGTCTCGAGGTGATAGCATGGAAGATCCATGTTACAGCAATGTCTGCTTTAGATTACCTTTAGAACTGCTTCTAAAGCATTCTTCTTGATACAGTGGAGGGAGATATCTCTCGTTCTTGAGATCATTCAAGGAGAGGGATGAACTCTCTAATCTTGAGATCTTATCTCTAATCTCCTGTGCACAACAATTTTATTGGATAGGTTTTTTAGGAAATAATCATAATGGGAATTTACATCGCTAGGGTTAAAATGAATTAATTGTACAAGATTATTTATTTAAAATACTAATCCAAGAGAAACCCCATGTCAAATAATAATAGTATCATTATTATTACTCCTTGTAATTCCCCTAACATGATAATTATAATTAAATATTATTTAATAAATTAATATTCAACATTATTATTTCTCACTGGATCCTTGAAATCGGTCTGCCAATCCTCCACCATATTTATTGGACCATGAATAATTTCTATTTATTTTTTATATAAATATTACATATTTATTCACCAATAAATATATAAATATTATATTCACTAAATAGAAAATAAATATTTTTTAATTATTCGACACATAATATATTATGTTATATAACTTGTTTCAGAAGAAATGTGATCAGGAATTAATTTATAATTATTAAGCCACAACTAAGAATAATCTTTATTAAACATTTTAAATAATAAATAATATTCTATTTATTTGAGACACTAGATACACATATTGTGTGACCCTCTAGGCCCCGTTCTTAGTGGAATTAGGTGGAGAAGCCTAATGTTAAAGGTTAGCAACTAGAAACACGCCTATGAAACAATAGAGGAAGAAGTTAATTCCACAACAACATGTCACCTTAGATGAATGTTTATCATGTAATGTAATCCCATTATCACAATATCTCAAATCAAGCATGTTTCATTCTAGTGTCATTAACCTATATGCTTAGCATTTCTTCCTTTAACTTTAAAGATATGGAACTTGCCTCTTGATCTCTAGGGCCATGGATTTCTTAAGGCTATATCATTTCAATCATAGGGACTGAAATATAGTCTCTTGTTATAGTACATAAGGGATAAATCATTTCTCTCATTATTCCTTTATGAAATATTACTCATGATGCACACTATAAATCTTATCTCTCTGCGAACATATGTCATCGTAGTTTTCATCAAAACATCTAAGAGAGAGACTCATAATAATCATTAATTAAAATATTATATTCTAAGGACCAATACACACACCCATAGATAAGAACATCCAATGAAACATAGAAATGTTGATTTTCTTCTGTTGGATCTTTCTATCATAATATTCTCTTGGACATTACTATGGGCATACACTATGACAAGGTGCCTCAATGTCGTATGAGTCTCTAGCCATGGTAACATGTATCATTTGTTCCCCTCAAATGATATCATCTAGATACTAAATATATATTTAAGAATAGTGTCATAGCACTTCAGTGTTTCATTATAGTAGTGATCTTATAAGTCATTTATGTACGATAGTTACTCTTATGACATTATCACATTCAATGTATTTTTGAAGAACAATCATTATGTGATAAGGAATTTATTAATATTCAAAATCGTTAGTATAAGTTATGATAAAATATAAAAGAAGTTTGTTCTAGGGAAGAAACTCCAGCATAGGGTTTTGATTTTCATGGGGTGGATAAGTGAACATGATATTGTCCATGTTCTCAATGTGTTCGAACATCTCCCATAAATTATTTTAATCATGCTTTAGTTGTTGAATCTAAAATTGGGCTTAGTCAAGGGAAAATATTATGGATGCTATATTCATTATTATCACCAATAAATGGGCTTCAAATGTTATGATCCTTTTGTTCAAGGCCATTGATCACTTTATTTGTGTCACAAGGACATTATGATAAACCTTATTGTATTACTCTTAATGGACTTTATACAATGGCTATATTATCAATGCTGATGATGTTCATTGGAATTTTAAATTTGAAATACCATATAAGAATGAAAAACAACCAAATTGGTGCATATATTTTCTACAACGTCATTATGTGATGATTTATTTAATCATTTTAAAGGATAATTTCATTTATTAAATGTTTGGGTTTTTACCTTATCTATTGAATTATTACATTTTTTCATTTATGATTTTACCATGGTAACTATATTTCACATAAGGTAACATAATCATATTCCTAAAGGTAATGTTTTTATTAATAGCTAATTTCGACCCAATGAATAATAATTTCAATTATATTTCATTTGATTCAAAATATAAAAGGGATGAAATTAAATTTTAAAATACCAATGTATAAAATTTTAATAAATGTTTTTGATATAATATTACTTATGTTGTAAAAAATACGATATTGGGTTAAATATAATGCTACTTAAATGACATATAATGCTACTTAAAAGACATATATTTGATCAAGAAAAAGATTTCAAAAAGTTTTAAGTTATACATATATCAATGTTATTTAACAGAATCCACAATATTGTTAAAAAAATATTTTTAAATATTCACCTAAAAATAATTATTTTAGTAAAATTAAAAAAAATCCTATTATGATTATATTTTTATTCTCAATCCAAAAATGACATTAATATTTCATATTAAATATCCAATATTTATGAATCAAATATTTAAATTAAATCATAAAATATAGAGGAAAAACATTTCATATTTGAAAAGTATTTATAAAATGGTAACATAGATTTGTTCTTATTTCTTATCAATTATTAATTACTTTATTAGTAATGTTTAATTAATATATTGTAAATATATAATTATTATTTAATTATAATATATATAGTTTATTGAAATAAAAATCCAATTTTAGAAAAATATATTTTTATATATAAAATGATTTTCTTAATTGTTTTAGCTATACTAACTAAATTTAATTATTAATAAAATTAGAATTAATTTTCATTATACATAAATTTCATAATGTGGGTTTTCTTATTCATTTATAATAATTAAAGAGAAATTTTTTTTGATTATATTTAATATATATATCTATCTACAAGCATCCTTGTTTTTGTGTAATATTCTGAAATTTTAAAAATAAATATTTTGTTTCATATTATACAAGATATGCAACATATATCTTAAATAAATAATGAATTACTATTATTTAATTGTGATTATTATAACATTTTTGTAAAATTGTAGGGAAATAATAGTATTAAATACATTATACAATATATAATGGTATTACTCATTTATATTATATTCATTAATTCTTAGAAAATAATCACTCAATTTTTAGTAAAGAATTTTATTTTTTGATGATATCCCTTCTTCAAAAACTAGTTTTTAATTACCTTCTGGGCATAACTAAAATAAATAATTACACTAAATATTATAAAACATATGTGATTAAATAAATATTAGTTTCAAAATCATCATTTTAAAAATATATTTGGGAGAAATTTTAGTTTTTTTAAAGTATTTATTTTTATATTGGAAAGTGAAAAATACTAATTTTTATTAAAAAATGTATTTTAATTTAAAGTATTCTCAATGTAAATGTATAGTTTGGATTATTTTTTATATTTTTTTAGTGTCTTTTATTTTAAACTAATAGAATTATCGTTTCTTAATTTGATTTTATTCAGGAATTTAATATCTAAAAATATTATATTTAAAAGGTATTTTTAAAAATATTAAGTATTATGTTTTGTTTTCAAAATTGATTTTAAATAAAAATTTTAAATTTATGTATTTTTTAGATATAAAATTTTATTCTATATTTGAAATCAATGGGTACAAATTTAGTAAATATACCACTTTTTTTGTCAACATGAATAGTTACAATAGTAATTTTTTAACATTGGTAGAAGGTTAATTAGGTAATTAATGTTAAATATAAAATGACAATTTTTATAAAATGACCCTAAAACATGACTATAAATTATTTATTTATTCTTTTCTATCCATACACATAAAATATTCTATTTTAGGATATTTTTTTCATTTTGGTAGTGATTATAACCTTTATATTATTTAATTTAATGAAAAGTAAAACATGTCACACTCTTGGTTTTAATAACAATAATATTTTTTCTTTAGTGTTATCCAAAAGATATGTCATGTTATAAATATTAGATTTAAATTTAAAATATTAAACTTCATCATGGTAATAAATTTGTATTCTTTAGTGAATAAATATGCACCTTACATATTTACACAATGTTGACATTGTAATTATTTAATTAAAAGAAAAATAAAATTATTGATATAAAAAATGTTAAGAAAAATATAGTTTTTCATAATTAATGGAATAATTTTTTTTATTTATTATTATTAAATCTTCTTGATATAATAAAATATTTTTTTAAAATTTTACTTGTTCTATTTATGTTATTTGAGTCAATGTAATGAATAATTATAAAAAAAATATTAATATATATAATAATAATAATTGTTTATGATGTGTTATAAAATTCATAAAAATATTATATTTGTCAAATTGATTATTTTATTATTTATAATATGAACAATGGTCCAATTTTTTTCTTTTTTCAATTTAATGTATCTATATTTACCATTTAAGAGGAAAAATTTGTGTTGTTTTGGTATGTGTGACAATGATTACCGAGGTGTTAAAATTAGATTATAAGGATATAAAGATAGTATGAACTTTTATAATTTTTTAAATTATTATTTTGAACCATAGACATCATATATTCTAATTAAATCATTTTGAATCCATTTGTAATTGAATATTAATTTATATTAATTTAATGTTTTGATAAATTCCAAAAATGTCCCCCCACTCTACTATAAAAGGGAATCAACTATTCCCATTACCTCACACTCCAAACCCATATTGATCATCCAAAATCTACAAAAAATACCATTATTGAATCTCTATCATAATTATATAAGAATTCTTTAGCGATAATTTTATTATTAGTTGTTTTAAGGAGTTAACCAAATGAAGTTTTCTAAAGAAGATGTATCCTTTTTAATCAAGCGTTTTGATTTTATTTCATTTTAAATCCACATAAAATATTACATAACAATGAATATATAATTACATAAGAATGTTATATATAATTATTTTTTATTATGTTAATTTAATAACCTTTATCCATCTTCGCAATTTGAAAAACGGAAATGTAATTCATTATTTGTGTGCACGGCGACCAATTACATTGTTAAACGATGTAATTCATTTCCCATCACAATATATCAATACTGGTTAGAATGAAGAATTTATGATATATATATATATATGATAATAATTACATATTTATAATGTTATTTTCCAGATAGGAAATGGGTTCACAAGAGAACACACTCTTAAGAGAATAGAGAAAAAACCCTAATGATGATCATCGATCAATCGCAGATGTCATGGAAGGGCATCAATGATTACAAGATCATAGAGACTGAAAGGATGTTCTGTGCATTGAATCGAAGAGCTATCATCATAAAGGTCCCAATACGATCACTTTTTCTAAGGAAGAGGTACATTTACATTCTTTGGATCTGCGTTTCATGCTTGTTGGAAAAAATTTTCCAGAGAAGACCATCCCTCTTCTTCCATAGGAAGTTGGTGGAAACTATCTGATTTGTGTCTTTTCTTGTGGGACTAATTAATTCCTCTCATGTGGTTTTCTGACTCATGATTGATAATGACTACTATAGGTGTTGGACATGAAGTTTCTGGTCCTTTGGTGGATGTAAGGTGACCTTTTTTAAATGGTAAAAATATTTCAGCTCTTATTTTAAGCCTCAAATTTCCACTATTTGGCTCGGGTTATGTAGGTTTCCATTGATTTTGTTTAAACTATAAGCTCTTTTTTCAATTTCCAGCTTAATTAGACAACTACTCAAATTAGATTCTACCACTAAAATACATTATAGGCCTTCAGTTCCTATATTATGTGCTAAAATTGATATATCACAACCCATAGCTTCCCACATTTGGATTCAAAATGTTGATTATAGTTTTTATAAGATTTAGCCTTCGAAAACCTTCCATCCTATGGCCAAAAATGCCTCAGAATTGGTTATTCCACGTTGGAATGTGGAAATAAGTTTTTTTCGTCCCAACCCCTAACACATTATAATTCAATTTGGGTTAAAAAAGGGGAGTATAAGGAGATGGAGGTTGTATCCAATGATTTTCATGGGGATCATGTTCAGAATATAGATAGACCCTTTAAAAATAATCTCTCTTCAATGAACTCCTCTGGAGTGGAAGTTGTTCAGAATAATAAATGCATTGATAATGAAAAAGATAATATTGAAAAGCAGGACCCACATGTTGTTGATATCACAAGTGTTGTAAAACCATCAGTGGAAGAGGATAAAAATGTTTAATTTGATTCCAATGTAGTATTACATGATAATGATGAAAAAATTTATCATATTGAGGGGGATTACTCATTATGGAGGGTGAGAAAAGGTTAAAAATAAATGGTTGACCTTGATGGTTTCATTTATATGAATCCCAAGAAGACTCGAAAACATAGAGATTACTCTAATCTTGAAAGAACAATTGTCACTAGATCCTTAGGGGCCTCTAGGATTGAAAATGTAGTCACCCCACCACAACCAATATACGTTGAGTTCCTTGTTAATTTGAAATGCCGTAATTTTGATGATGAAGTTGATCCTACTATGAGGGAAGCATTTCAAGTTGATGCTGATTTAGAGGAAGAATTGGGTTCGAGGTTGTTTGAACAAGATGTAATTGGTTAAAATAGATACAAATCTAGTGAAATTACTACATATACATACCTCTAAATTAAAAAATGAATGGTTATTACGATGGAGGGGGAATATAAAAAAATCATAATTTTATATTCAGGGACATTACACAGCAATGATGAATTGATGTTGTAAATAGTTGGATTTCCTTCGATCTTTTTTGACTTAGGTAGTCTGGTGGAATTTTTTTATCCAGGAGGCTATTTTTTTATCATTCCTGCTTGCCACTGTTGGAAAGATATGGGTTTGGTTTTTTTATTTCTATAGGTCTCTGTAGCTTGTGGAGATTTTGGCTTGTTACTGTATGATATTGTGGCATCCTGTTTTTTGGGTTGTGATTCATCATTAATGATTAGGTTGTTTGGATCATGCATTGGGGGATGGTTGATTTTGGGTAGTGTAGTGTTTTTCTGTGAGGAGATGGTTGGTCTACTTCCATTTTCTTTGACATATATTCATTATATTTCTCCAGTCTGCGGATTTTAGATGGGATGATTACATTTATCCCTAGTGCTCAAAATTATTTTTTACTAATTATGGATTGAAGGTTTGTCCTGAATATGCATCCTCATGTGAAGGAGTTCACTAATAAATCTTGTTTTTATCCTATTTTTTGGATTCAGCGGAGGTGGAAAGACATCCTAACTATGTGGAATCAGTAGAGGTGGAATCCAGCTATGATCATTTTCCTCCTATGATAGAAGAATTGATTCTCTACAGATTATATATCCTCAAATACTGAATGGAATGTCAGTTTTCTTACTCAACAAGTTTTATTACAAACGTGAGCGGGTTTTCATTTCCAATTGGTAGTTTCAGTGTTCCAAGGCCTTTCTTAGGTTACAACTCATCCTTTTACGTTACAATAACAATTTTTTGAGCTATGTGAAAGACAAAACTCATAATGATAGAGAAGTAAAGTTGTTGGCGCGGGCTCAGAATAGTGAAGTGTATATCATGGTAAGCCAAATGATCAATTTTTTATCAATTTAAATCTACAGGTTGAGAATGTTCTTCTTTCAACTGATGTGTTGAGGACATTAAACGCTGCATATGAGGTTCTTTCTTCTATTTTATAGTGAATATATTTCTTCTAATATCTTTAACTCAAAGTATATATATTATTCTACCCTATAGGTTTGATAGATACATGAAGGATTATTGGATAGCATCTTTAATTCAACTAATCATGGAGGTAATGGACTAAAAGTCATGTCATTTCAATCATGTGTGTCACTGGTGCTGTTTCTTGTTTTTTCTCTTGAGTATCATGGCTAGTTTTCCTCTCAGTTCCAGCTGGTTTATGCTTTTTACACCTCATTCTTGTAATTCTACTTGTTCTTTTAATAAATTCATTTGCGGTATGAATTGGGAGACCAATTAAAGTCACCACTTTTTTTTAAAAAAATTACATATTTATAATAATTGAAAGATAATATAACACATATTTTCTTTCCTTCTCACTCACTGGAAACTGATAATGTCATTTGTTTGTAAGTGTGGATTTCCACGACCATGAAGCGATGGTGTTTTTTTCTCATCCTCACATCACATTGATGTTATATTTAATTATAAATAAATATATTATTTGTATATTATTATCATTATTAAAATATAAAATAAAACTTATCTTTTATCCATAATGATCTTTTGAAATTGGAAATGGTATTCATGTGTACGTACGACCTACCATCTCTAGGATTTTATTGTAATTAATTAAACATAAACATATATTATGATTGGATTTAAATGATAATTTTATGTATTATAAGGATAATTATTTAATTTTTAATTTTATATATTTTATTTAGTAATAAACATTTCGAACATAGTAAACATTCTTAAGTTATTTTGGACTAACGAACAGATAATTGTCAAAATGGCCGATGTGAATTAAATTGATTAAGTAAATCAATATAGAAAGGTAATTTAAAAAAATATTTGGAACAATAAAAATAAAATAAGTTCTTAAGCAATTATAATTTATCCTATGTTTATTATTCTTGATAAAAAATAATGTACACGATGATTCAGACAAAAATTAAGTTACATTATTTTTAAAAACCATATTAAACATTTCCTTTAAAATTATATTTTACTTCAAGATACATTTTATCTTTCACTATTAAAGAATCAGGCACAGTTTTTAATAATATGATATTATTTTTAAAATCCATTTTTACTGATTTTTTAATTTTTATTAAATAATCTAAAAGGATATTTTTTACATTTTTTAGATGATTTGGTTTGTGAATTTTTCATAAAAAGTATTGAATTAATGTTTTTAACTTATACGGTATAAATGGAATTTCCCACCATCATGAATAATTTTTTCTTTGAAGATTCATTTTCATGTTTACATGTTAATTTTCAAAAAAATTGTTTTCGTAATATACATGGGTAGTTTTTTAAATAAATGATTTCAGAATGGAAAAAATATTTTCCTCAGGAATTATATAATGATATTTTAATGGTATTTATATTCATCAAAGACAAAAAAAATTGATGTTAATTATAATAAAATTGGGATATTTTCTTATATAGCATCCTCATGATTTCTATGAATGTATTGTTTTTTAAATAGATTATTATGGAGCACATTTGTTTTCATTGGTCCGTAATGTTATGAAAATAATGCTTCATTTTAGAATATAATATATTAAAGAATTTATACACCACTATAATAGTTATTTGAAGTTTGGATTCATCTAAAATGTTTCATTTTTTACTCAAATAAAAGCTATGGTTACATTTTCTAGGTAATTTGGTATTTAAAATGTGGGTTTAATACAAAATTGTATTCTAATATCTAATTATTTTCACATGGATTTAAATTATTTTTGGAGGTGTCCTATTCATAATATGGTCTTTGGGAGTTTTTTATAAAGGGTTGATACCCATTATATCTATTGATTAATACATTTATAGCTTATAATATGGTTTCATCAAGATAGTACTAGGTGACCCCATTATATCTAATATGATGGGTGATCCTAGATAGCGTTCCAAATTATTTGGAAATGATTATGATCTATAAAAAATTATACTAGAATGAAATCATATGGTGATTAAAACTATATGATATTTTATGGTTTTTAAGATGATAATGTCCCAAGAAAGCTGTATTTATTATCAATGATTTTTAATGATAATTCATTGGTTTTTTCTGTTTAAATTTATAAGATAATTGCAATAAAAAATAGATTAACTTTTTGAAAAAAGGTATGTATTGATGAATTGTTTTTCCTTGGGTTTTCATGTTTTCAGTACACTTACATAATTATTTTTTATGTATAATAATTTTTTTTCAATATAACACATTTTAAAATTTTTTTCATAGGAAATTAAGTAAGAGTAGCGACTATGATGAGGATAAGATAATTTTTTTTATATATTTAACGAATATAATTTTTTATGTTTTATTTAGTGTGAAATATGGATACTGAGTAGAAGATTCCACTATATATATATACGAGTTCATTATATAATACTTAAGATTAAATAATCTAAAGCTATAGACCTAAAATATATTTTGGAATGTACGAAAGTGAATCAGAGTCTAAATTCACTAGAATTTGTAATTTTTAAGTCCTTTTCCTAATAGTTGGTATCAAATCATGGTTTTGATAACATTACTAGTTAGGATGTCATTTTAATATAATTAAAAAGGATTATATATCCAAAAATAATAGTATTTTATGGGTAATTATGTTTATTTTGGATAAATTCAATTGAGTTTAAGATACCATGGTTAGTGATATCTTCGTGTTTATCATCCTCTTAAGATAGATTATGATGATTATATTGATATGATAATGCTAACAAATTTTGTTTAGTATATGGTTGGATCTAGAAAGAATCAAAGTAACCAAGACCGGGAATAAAAATGAGGTGGTGTGATGAATGATAAATCGAAAAAATTGAGAGATATATTAATAAATATTATGCTTATTATTAATCAGATATCAAGATTTAGGATTAATAACACGAAACATTTGGATTTTCGAAACACCACAAATAAGATACCAGTGAATATCCTTATAATTATTGGTTATAAGGATCATAATTGACAAAATATTCAAATAATTTTGTTTCATGAATTTAGAAATAAGTATACCGAAAAATTTATTAAAATATGGGAAGATGTTTGATATGTGACAATGGTGGTTATAAGGAAATAATAGTCCAATAAAAAGGAAGATTCCAATTATCACTCTAAAGAGGAAATATGTTCTTATCAAGGTATCAATCGAATGTTTTATATGCGGGGAGAATTGTCCTTTTGGAAATGGATGTCCTTGGTGGAATCTCATGAATGATATCACTGAATCTATACAGATGAATTTTTAGCAAGGCATAATTCCATTATTATTGAAGATGAAGGAACTGATAATGACATATGAAAGTGATGGATTATTTATTGGATTATGTTTTTACATTTTTGAATCATAATAAATGATTCAAAAAAATTTACGATATATTTAGGAATAGGGATGGAAATAAGGGCTACTAGATTATGATAAATGTTTAATTATTGAGGTATATACATATATAGATTCAAGAATTATAATTTATTTATGATCATAATAATTAGTACTCTTTTGATATTTTATGTAATGGAAGTACTTTGGGTAAATTATTTTAGGTATATTAAACATTTATATTTAATATGTGAAATTATTTGTGAGTAATAACACTTTTTCTTTTTTGTGGGTATGAGTTTAATGGTATTGATAACCTTTAAGGTTTATACGATCCTTGAAGAGTATGTTTATTTTTATGGTGTTCATAATATTTCTCAGAATGTTATAAGAAATATATTAGTATATTTTATTAAAAAAATACTATTGGACATGCGACTACCAAATGCATCTGAATGGGCCATGAGGACTAGATATAAAATTGACAAGTGGGAAGGGTACATCTCCTACCATTAGCCTACATAATGTATTAGTTTGTGGAAAATTATTTTTATTTATTTAATCAATATGAAAATGAATATTTATATTCATTTTTTGGATCTTATTTTTATCATATAAATAACCATGAGGTTGAAAAGTGATTTGGTGATTCGGTGATTAATTTTGTTTCAGAATAATTTTAGTATTTTTGAATCCTTGGATAAATTAGGTAAATAGAGTATTATGTAATATTATTTGAGGAATAATGGTTGATTTATATTATGGAGGTGTATATGATTTTAATATGTCTTTATGTTTATGTAGGTAATTTATAAAAATGATTTGCATATCTTGGAAATTATTTTATAAGGTAAAATACATTATTGGTGTGAGAAATTTATAGTCATTGATGTTTTTGGA
This sequence comes from Viscum album, assembly GCA_963277665.1. NCBI lineage: Eukaryota > Viridiplantae > Streptophyta > Magnoliopsida > Santalales > Viscaceae > Viscum > Viscum album. The sequence goes on from OY728155.1 coordinate 966,043,133, forward strand.
GATAAATGTAAAAATAATAATAGAATACTATGTGATCAATTATTTAAGGTATTTGGGTATTAATCTTAGTACGTAATATTTTGATGAATTATATTTTTTTTATTGAATGCAATTTTTTTGACTTTTCAGTATTACTATTGAATTTTGGATATTAATGTGGTTTTCCTTTAAATGAAGGTTTATTTGTATCGGGATTACCTTATCATATAATAACAAATTTTGTTTTTGGTTAATATCTAAAGACAACAGTAATATATTTTTATACTTTTGTTGTTTATTAGATCCATTGTAATTTGATTCTAGTGCTTTAGTCATAAAAAATTCACCATTATTAATCATTTTTCAGAAAAAATGAATATTTTGTTGTGGAAATTGACTAATAGAAGATATTATTCTCAAAACATATATTTTAATATGTTTTTATTATAAATTATTAAGGAATTTCTCAAAAATAGAAAATTATATTGAAATTATAACAATATCCATTAACTTTTTTATTGAAAAATCAATGGCCTTTTATCCTATTCAAAATTTATTGTTTAGTGATGATTATTTTTCTCAAGACCATATATTATATTACACTATATTATCCCATTAATGTCATTTTTTTCTTCACTATCGATGATTTCACTTCCATCCAATGTTCTCCTATATGGAATCCTAGTTATGTTTTATTCCATATAAATGTTGAACAATCCTTTTATCTATTTTCATGATGAGGTTTTAATAATAATTTTTATGATGTAGGAATTTCAAAAAAGTTATTTTAAAATTTTAAAACACTATTATTCGATCCAATGTTCAAATTATGAGGATTAAATTTATTAAAGGGGAGAATAAAATATTAGTTGATTTTAAAAATAATGGCTTTGTTTGATAATATACATGATACCCTACACCAAGATTAAATGAACCATGAATTATTATTATTTAATTATGATGATTATAACCTATACATTAAATTGTAAGTAGTGAATAGAATTAATATAATTATTGAATATATAATGGTATTACTCATTAATAATTTATTGATTAATTGTTACAAAATAATCACTTAATTTATAGTAATGCCATTTTATTCTTTAATGGCATGTTTTCTTCAAAAAGTTGTTTTTTTATTTTTTGGGGATAATGATATACATAATTTCTAGAACATTTAGAATTAATATTTTATAAAAATAATATCAATTATAAAATAAGACTATCAAAAATATAATTCGGTGATATTATTTATTTTTTGGAAAAGGATGATTTTTAAGTGAATTGTAAATAGTTGTTCTTATTGAAAAACCTATATTTTTTTTAATTTATTTATAATGAAAATTTAATTTTAGATTATTTTGAAAAATTAATTAGTTTCTTATGATTTAAAATAATTAAATTATGTTATTTTAAATTGACTTTATACATGAATTTAGAATAAAAAAGTTTTTATTTTAGAAGGTCATTTTTTTTGAAAAACGGTTTTAGTCATGTTTTTTCGATTTGATTTTAAATAAAATTACACAATTTATAGGTTTTTAAATTTTGATTACATGGATTCCATATTTGGAGTAATTCCTAATTTTATAAATAGGTCCCTTATAATATTTTAATATGACCTTTATATTTAGTAATTTTTGTTACCATGGTAAAGGCTAAATCAAGTAATTAATGTTAAAAATAATTTAGGTTATCAAATGAACCAAAACCTGTATTAAGATTATTGGATGAGTCCATTTTTTACTTAATCATCTCAATTTAGTTATGTGGACTCTTTTTTCCATTTTGGGGTGATTATGACCTTTAAAATATATTTTATATTGAAAATGAAAAAATGTCAAACTCTTGTTTTTAATGACCAGTATTTTTTAACATTGAGTTAACCAGATGAAATTTTTGGTTATAAAAGTTCATTTTAAAGATAAAATATTTATCGTCATCTTGGTAATTTATTTTTAATTTATATTAATGAGATAAATACCTTAACGGTTTACACAATTCTGATCTATTAATTATTCAATTATTATAAAAATCCAATAAATGATAATAAAAATAATAAAAATATTTAATTTGAGATTATTAATGAAATAAACACATTTACATAATGAAAATTACATAGTAGGGATATATTAAATAATTGTTTCTTTATTTTACTTATTTTTATTTTTATTAGAGTTAAAGTAATATATAGTTATTAAAATAGGCATTAATGATATATGATAATAAATTATATTTTATTAGATGATATAAAATTACATTAAATCATTTATTCATCCAAGGAATTTTTGTATTTTCTATAATATCAATCATAGAAAATTTATTGTTATTTTGTACATTTATAGTAACTAGTTTTACCCTCAAACAGTGAAAATCGATGTAGTCATGGTAAATGTAAATGTTATTAATAAGGAATTAAAACATAATGTTAAATGTATAATCATAGTGAAAAAATGTATAAATTTATTTATAATAGAATTTATTCAAATACTCATCCTATCATCAAAATAAATCATTTTTATCTATTTATAATTCAACATTAATTTATATTAATATAATATTTTGAAAAATTCAAAGAGTTCCCTCCCCTCTCTTTTTAAAAGAGCACATATTCTTCGCCTTAATTAAAACTCAAAACCCCCTTTTGGGAAAATTGTAACCTAATTCATTATTACAATCCCTTCTATCTTTTGGGAGGTATTTATTTATTCATAAGAGAATTATTAGTGTTATTATGGTGTTAAAAAATGATATTTATTGAAGAGGAGGCATCCCTTTTAATATAATGTTTCTATTTTATTTCTTCTTCAATTCCCTTTCATTTTTCATTAACCATTATTATATGATAAGATAAGTGTATTTGAAAAACATATATATTATTATGTTATTGGAATAACCTATATCCATCTTTAATATCCATCAAATGTGAAAGGAATTTATCTTTTATCTGAAAAGCAAAGTACCACCCTCCACATTAATGAAATTAGTTATCCAAAACCATCTCTCATGAATGGTTATAATTATGGAATTAATATATATATGTAATATTTAAGATATATTTATCACTCTATAAACATAATATAACATGTATTTTCTTACCTTTCCATACACTGGAAAATGAGGACATTGTTCCTACGCACGTGTGGATTTTCACCTACACAAAGTGATTTCATTCATTTTACATAACCAAAACAAACGGATGATATATATATATTTATATGTATAATTAAAGAATTTATTTTTAAAATATTATTATTTTGTAAATATAAAAAAATAGTTACTCTCTTTCAATATTGATAATTAGAAAATTGTAATGTTGCTCATGCATACATATAACATAGCATCTCCATGATTGTAAGGTAGTTTATTTTTGAAAATGATATTTCATGATAATTTTTACAATAATAAATTCTGTATAGAGATTAAAATTATTTCATTATTATTATTCTATAGATTATGGATTAATAATCGCGTTTACTATTGTAATCATTCCCAAGTCATTTTGGATTTATGAATAAAATGTCCTCAAAAGATACGATGTGAATTTAAATGATTTATAAAATTAATATAGCAAGGAATGTGATAAAATAAATATAATAATAAAAATAAAATTTACTATTAAGATAGTATTAATTAACAAAAGTTTATTATTTAGGAATATAATGAACTTACATGATTAGTTAGACTCAAGTTAGGGGTCTCGATTTTAAAAATATTTTTTTCCATTTTTCCCTTAAAACAATCTTTTTCTTCCATATCCATATGATTTTTTTTCCAAAAATTATTTAAACATTTTTTGTTGAAAATTATAATATTATTTTTTCAAGCCAATTTTAAACATGCTTTAATTTTTATAAAATGTTCTAATGGGAATATTTTTTCTTTCTTTACCAATAGAGTAACTTTAAGAATTTTCTAGAAACAATTATTGACAGAATTGTTTTATAAACTAGACAGTATGAATAAATTTGACACCTCCTTGAATATTTTTTTCTTTAAATATTCCTTTATATGTTGAAATTTTTCATTTCAAATAATGTTATTGTCATTATAATTTAGAATTTTTTTTGATTATTGAATTCAAAATGGAGAAGATATTTTCCTTAAGAAATTTTTTATGATATTTTAATAGTATTAATATTCATCAAAAAATAATAATCCTTGATGTTAATTATTCAAATATAAGGATATTTTTTAATTATATCTTTCTTTTTATTTTTCTAGATAAATAATTATTGTTTAAAAGATATATTCAGAGAACTCATTTGTTTTCAATTGGTTAAAAATGTTATGAAATGAATGCCCTATTTTAATATATATGATGATAATGTATTTTACCACCATTATAAACATTATTTTATGTTTTTATCCCTATACAAGAATTCATGTTTTCTTCAAATAAAACCTATGTTTCACTATTTCTAGGTGCTTTGGTATTGAAAATGATGTTTTATAAAGTAATGAAATTTTGATATCTTAAATGTTTTTCACATCGATGTAAAAGAGAATTTAAGGATTTTATTCATTATATGGTCCAGGGAAATTATTTGAAAATGATTGAGCCCCATTATATCTCATAGTTAATCCAATTATAGATGATATGATGGGTTCAACTATATATGGATTCAATTCATTGGTTAATGATTATTTTATGTAAATAATTATCTTATAAGTGGGTCACATGTTCATTCCAATTATAAGTTCCTTGTAAGGGGTTTAAGATGATGATTTAACATGAAACTAAAATGTCTTTTCTATAATTGGTAATTAGTTTTCATAGAAATAAAATTATTTCAATAGATAAGATAATTATTTTTTTAAGAAATATTTTATTTAGGGATAATTGTAAATTTCATAAAAATGTTTTTAGTAGTTTTGATGATATATAGAAATTATATACATAGTTCATAGTTATTATCATTGAATGTTATAATTTTTATTTGGTTCTAAATAAGAATCAAATATTCTATCTTGTGGTACCAGTAATAATTTTTGTCATGAGATAGAAGGAATTTTAATGGATTTGGATCGATTTTATTCACATTAATTATATAGTTTAAAATTTCGGATTGATGAGAGTCATCATGATAAGAAATATTTACCCAAAATGGGACTGACAAATGAATTTTTTTTGGGACTGACATTATTTTATTTCCATTTTATACGGGTGTGGTTGAGCTACAAATTAGAAAGGATCAATACATTAACAGGTCATAGGGGTTAATTTATGGTGAATGGTAATTGTAAAAGATCCCCACTGTTTTAGTCCCTCTTCTCAGTGGTCTATATATTCCTTGGAACATCAATTAGTATCCATTATTGAAGGTTCCATCAATAGTATCCCTAAATTATTTACAATATATGACATCAAAATAGTCAATAATAGCTGTATTCATATCTTCAATAGACAAAATTGTCATGGATTGAAAAATAGAATTACACACTTTCCTATTTCTCTTATCATGGATGTAATTCATGTGGGTATTATAGGGTTTTCACCCATGGATATATATATTATTTACGCCATTATACAAAAATAAGGAATCTATATGGAAAATACAAAAAAATTATTCATATATACTTGTATAAAAATATTTATATAAAGGTGACATGTCTCAAAATAGGAAAACAAGCATGAGAAAAACATTAAATTGTATTTGTGGGAAATTGTAAAGTAAAATAAGTAAAGATTAAAATATAGAGAAGAATTTATGAAGATGTGAAGATAAATAAATAAGAATATATTGATTATTAATTCACCTGATTTCGTTAAATATTTAGGAACATTAGGTGATTTAGAGATGTTTTAGAAGATTAAACTATTTCCATAAAATTAATTTGGAACTTTGTAGACATGTTTGAACCTAATGTATTTTAATTAGGGGACAAATATAATTCATCCCTTGATGAATTTAAAAAAAGTTTTTATGAATGAAATATGGAAAGCTCTATCATTCAAAAATACTATTTAGGAGGAAATATATTTTGAATCTATGAGGAAGATGAAAACCCTAGAACAAGAACATGAGATTGTTTGGAATGGTGAATTAGATGATACTTTTAAATATAATAAGAGTATCAAGACTCTTATAAAATGGAATTATAAAATAGTTATACGAAACTTCCATGTAAAACACCAACATAATTTTTTGAGTGTGTGGGAATCAAATATTTTTCAATAAACGATCCAAATAAGAAAGACGGAGTATATTGTAATGATGAACATGAAGAAAATAGATGATAAAATAAGTGGGTTAAAACCTCTTAATTTGTTAATCAATCTATCCTATGTATTTAAATGGTAATCTGAAAAAAAGATGTATATTGAGTAAATTAGAAGATTATGCCTCTACATATAATAATTTAGTGGCAGATGAAGCACTAAATATGGTCAGAATATTTATGTCTAAAATTGAATTAATGTAAGATACTTCAAATAGTTAAGAATAAGAAGGTGAAGAAGCCTATAGGGAACATATGTTGTGGTAAAAATACAAGGAATGTATTGAGAAAAATACAATTCTAAATAATGAATCTAGATTAATTGATAAGGTATGTGAGAGGAAAACCTATCAAAATGGAATATTTTGTAAGATATTTACCATAACTAAAAATGAAAGATGTTGTTATTTTGAAAATTTTTATTAATAGATTTATGGTTAGTATAATTAATTATATTTTTCAAATATATTCTATATATGCTCTTTGTTTTATACATCCAGAACTATATAGTCCATGGAGACATCAATAAATAAATGGTGATTTTTACTTTATTACATTCATTAATTATTTCAATCATGTGACCAATACACTATTCATTGTATTTAAATCAGTGTCTGTAGAGTCATTCAAATGTTTCATAAGTGTGGTTGAGAAGGAAACTAGTTTGTATATATTAATTATGAGAATGTACACAAGAAATCAGTTCACATGTTACTATTTTGTGACAACCAAAGAAAACATGGAATTAAACACCAATAAATTTCTCCACACACTACTCCAAAAAATAGAGTATCACAATGGAAAAATAGAAGTCTAGTTGATATATTATAAAGAATTATATCTAAATATAAACATTTAAAATTCATCTATTGAGAAGCTATAAGTACAATAACACTTGTTTCAAATATATGATGGTTTTGACTAGAATAAAAAACAGCATCCAATGATACATGGAATAATAAAAATCTTACAGTTAAATGCTTTAACATTTTGAGAGTCCTTGTATAACAATGATTAAAAATATTGTTTTAGTAATGTTAGATAAAAAATTATATTAATGATTTTTCATGGGATAGTCATCGAATGGTAAAAGTTACAATTTATAGAATAGTAAAGTATAATGATTGTTGATTCATTTGATTTAAAATAAAAAAAACATATATAATTTAATAAAATATTATGAAGATAATGAATATGGTGTAATAGAATATATAATGATAAATTACATATAAGTTAACAAGAATGATGAAGACTGTGAGGCTAATCTTATATAGAATGATCTCGATCAATATTGTGATACATAATGTTTGAAATAAAGGATAATAAATTACAAACATAAAAAAATGGAATACAATTATACAATCAGAAATAAAGAAGAAATAGTTCAGTATAAGAAAAAATAATAATTTCAAAATAAATAATTACTTAAGATATTTTTTGAATTGTAATCCATTTCAGATATTGTTGTATATATATAACGGTTAAACATGATGAATGTAGAGTTTTATCAAAATGAGAAAATGAAACTTGGAATCATATTCCATGATCATCATGAAATAATACTATAGATAAAAATGGGTAAATATAAAAAAAATTAGTAAATAAGGATAAATTTTAAGGAATAATGTATGACTAGTATGTAAAGGTTATTCTTAAGAAAATAGTGATTATTTTGAATAATCATTTTTTTCCTATTACAGTATTTGAAACTATCACAATGTTTTCAGTTGTTGTATCTCATTGAAATTACAATTTCTATCATATCAATGTTATGCACGTTTTCTTGAATTTGTAAATAGAAGAATAATTTAAAATTGAACAACCCAGTGGGTTGATAATTGATTAGGACAAAACCGTCTTGTGTAAAATAAATAAATTGATGTATATATTGAAACAAGAACATCAAGACTAATATTAAAAACAATTTTGTTTCCTGAAGTGTTTTACCATTTCTGAAAGATAATTAGATATGGGATTATATTATAAAGAGATGAGTACATGTTCCCTAATAAGAAATATTTTGGTTGATTATATTATTTTTACTACTGACAGGGAATTATGTTGTGAATAATATAATAAACATATAAAGTGGAATTTTTATATGACAATGTTTGAAGTGTTCAATTAATTTATGTGATTACAAGTTCAATATAAATAAATAAATAACTTCCTCTCATAATAAATTTATGGAACGGATTAATTACAAAATTTTTTCATGGATGATTCATGAAATGTTTCTATAGTTATTTTCAAGTATGAAGATGAGTAAATACAAAGCTAGGAAAATTGAAAATAAGAATTAATATTTGGTGTTGGTTAGATGTTTACTCTCTCCTACTACCTCTTGATCATATATTTTATATATTGTTACCTTTTGATCAATACTTTAGTGTAATATGAAGTATTCACACATGTTTTCAGTTAAAAGAATCCTCATGTATGTTAATGTAACATAAATTTTTTGATTGATATGTAGATGAACTGATGTATTCAACATAATTATTTTCACTAATGTTGATTATGATAGTTATTATAAGGATTTAAAATCAACATCTTGAAGAAAATTATACTTAGAATAATGTTGTCTGATATGAAATATTAAAAAAAGAAATGTTGTGTTACTTTGAGTATGAAAAAAAATAAATATATTTCCACCACCAAATCATGTATGATAATGATGTAGATGAATGTTTAGATGGATGATTAGATATTGTTTATCGAAAAAATATTTAAGATTATTTTCTATAATCATAGATCCATTTATATCTTGGAGAACCCCATACACCATTCCAAAAATAAAAAAAATATTGATATTAAATTTGATTTCGTTAAGGAAATAGTTCATCCTCTATTATTGTTTTAATAAAGTTTTTGAGTTACACCTTTTTTCATTGGATATTATTATTAAAGGGGTATAATAATTATTACTATGTATTAATTTAACACTTTTGAAATAAAATATGTTGTTATCATAGAATATTTTCTAAGGTTATGTGAATATGTTTAAGGCTGGGTTTATTAATATCATCATCGTAATTTTTTGTATCCAAGGGATGAAATTTATTCAAAATAATTCTTAATAAAAAATTTTGGTGTCAATAAGCATCTATTTTAGAAAGGTTATGGTTTGATGAAAATTGAAAAAATATTGTTGATAATATTTCTAAAAAACCCAATGGTTGTGATTGCAGATCCTTTCGTTTAATTATATTATGTTATTGTATTTGTTTTCAAAATATCATATTTGAATGATATTGATTTTACGAAAAAGAGTAATTTCAATATAAGAAGAATATGGAGTTACTCTTACATTAGTCATAATATTCATTATTATTATTCATAGTTTTTAGCATCTTGATCACTATATTTTGTTATATATTGGATAATTATTTGATGGAGGTTTTGGATTGAAATATTTAGTAAAAATTTCAATATATAAAATGATTAAGTTGTAGGCTGTATATTGTATGAGTCACGAAGTAATGGAGTTATAGTTAGATGAAGACACATTATTGATGGAATTCAATAGACTGAGTTCAGATAATATTAATTATTAGATGAATAAGTTTTAATTAAATGTAAAAGTTAGTTTTTATAAGTTCCATAAGATAGATATTTGAATTTCCATTAAATAGAAAATAATGAAAACATTTTCAAGATAATGTCAGATATACAAGAACCCCATAGAGGAAATATTATGAGTTTAATAGATATATAAACATACAATGAATCACTAAAATAGGTTTTACTATATAGAATGAACATTTTTGATTCCATCAGAAATATAAAACATGAATATGGGAATATATTTAGAGCACTATAGGGAGAAATATGATATTCACTGGATGGAGAAATATAAATATTGTTAGGTGATGAATTTTTAAATGGAATATTTCTTATGATGATCTATATAGAAAATTTATTACACTATATTGTATAGATATAAATTTATTCTGTATGGTCTAAACATTGTGATGATGATGGGATTTAATTTTAATGTTCATAAATATATCTCATTTTGAGTAAATTTAATGACTTCATTGATGCTGTGTTTTTTAACGGTTGATCAACACTGTTGAATATGATATTTTGGAAGCCTTGAATATTGTAAAATGGAATTTGAGTTGAGAAAAAAATTAAAATTTTTATCCTACACATCTTCCTTGAATTTTAGAGGATGTATATGTATCTAAAGGTTATCCTTAATAGTGTGAAATGCTACAATTAATATGAGGATTTCTGATCATTTTGAGAGAGTAACTTTAATGCAAGAAGTTGGTGAAAATAAAAATAAGTTGTTTTGAGGAATTTGGAGAAGAATGATACATATTGTTTCAAGAAAATAGGATTATACTAAGAAGAACATGGTGGAATATTACCATATCAAGAAGAGACATACATAAAATTTCAAGATAGAGAGTAACAAGATAGTTAAATTAGGGATATAGTTTATAATGAAATGCATTCAATGTTCTTTTTTTCATTGGATCTGATAAAGAATAAAATCTTATAAATTGTGGGAACCAATAATATTTCCTATTTAGAGATTGAAAGAGCTTTATAGGATTTCGATCATTTATATTCACATGAATTATAATATTGCTATTAATGTATCAAATAAAGTTTGAATGGTAAAGACTAGGTACCCACATTGTTTCTAAACCTTGTAAAAAACTATTTTCTTTTCATTATTTACATATCTTATCATACAAGAGACGTTGAGTTATAAAGCATACTGGTTAAAAAATTACAATATGAAAAGTATAATTTTAGGAGAAATAAATTGTAAAAGATCCCCAATGATTCAACCCCTTCTCATTGATCATCATACTCCAATGAACTTCACCAAATAAAAATGGGTTATCTCCTTCTCATTATGTAATAACAAACAAATATGATGAGAATTGGTATCCATATAAAAACCCTTAACTGTGATAGTGTAATATATATTTTTTATTATCAAATTTGGTATTTTCATTGATTTATGATAAATATTTTAGTTGTTATGTGCTAAAATATATCTTTTAGAACCATAACCATCAAATAAAATTGAAATTATTTCATTTAATAAAATAATAAACCTTCATTAATCCAAACATAATTATCATATTTGGGTAATGATTCATGTTCTTTGATGGATCAAGGATGATGGGGTGATAATCATTAATTTTAACATCAACTAAATTTAGTCATTCAACTACTGACTAAGAGAAAGAGGTGTGGATGTTACAAGGATAAATTATTTTTCTTAATATTTTTTTAATTACATGATTGTAATATAGATTTATTAATATATATTATGTTATAAAAATACAACTGTTTTATTTTTTATATTAAATTAAATCATATTAAATGGAATGGAAAAAAATTGGTTCATTAATAAAAAGAGGGAAAAATGTTTCTCCACTGGCTGGAGTGCATTTTGGATAACAAATAATTGGAATATGTATCAAAATTACAATTATATTTCATAATCCTTATTTATATATGAAGGATATTATCGGGGTTCTGAATATAGAATTTATAAAAATTAATCTTAATGTTAAAATTTTTCTTTAAAGAATGGTATTTTTTTGTTTTCCCATTATAAGTCACATTTAGTATATAATTTAATATTTGGCCATGATTCCCTTGTTCTCAAAAATACTAATTCATATATTTATTCAATTTCTCAAATTTTTTTCATATTTTAAAATCATATATATAATCTAATCATTGAAATAGAATAAATCATTAAAGGGAAAATATTTATGAGACAAATGTTTTAATGGTAATAAATAAATTTTTCTATAAATTTAAAGATAATATATGAGCACACCATCATTTATTTTTATGACATAAATTAATAATTATGTTAGTACTTTGGAATTTATATTAGTGATTTGGGTATCATTATTGATATAGTTTTATCATTTCCATTATAACTCTATATAAATCATACGAAAATTAATATTTCTACAATAAAGGACCTAATATTGATATTCCTAAATCACATTTGGTTTCATCCAAAATATATTATAAACCTCAAAATTCAAATCTACTTAGTTGTTCATTTCGATTATATCATTTACACACCACTATAGCTATGAAATGTGGATGATAACTTATGATATATATTATAATAGTGGTGGTGAATGAATATACCAAAACCTAGAAACATTAACCGAAATAATTAATCTTTTAATCAAACATATGTCAATAAATATTCTTTAACAATATATATCACAATCTAAAAACTAAAAGATCTTGTTGAATATATTATAATTGTATGTGGATATGATTTTATTGTATATTTCATTACAGAAAATATTTAAGTTTCCTTATCAACTCATGATTCAAATAAAAAATCATAGTATTTAATTAAACCCAAAATTTATGAATTTATTTTATCTCACTCATAGATAATATCACCAATATTGTTATAATACATTGTCATTTACTAAAATTTTGGATTTTTGGAATAATTTTAGGACAAATAAAAAACAAGCAAATAATTTGAATTTATAGATTTATTTAATCAAATATAGTTGAACATGCATGAATATAAATACATGGGAAGTTTATAAATGTATTATTCCATCAATACAATGTTTATCACCCTATAGACATTACTTCGCCATTCACCTCAAGGAAGAATTATTGTTTCAACAAATTCTAATATAATCCCATCCGATAAAATACTTCGGGAAATATAACCCTGAAGAGTTCCCTCAAATTGTATAAACCCACCAATGTAGTCTTATGTTGTAATCTGAAATTACACCAGGCCTCAAATAACCACTTATCCCAAACACTTGATACATATGAATAAATAAATATTCATTGAGAAACTATTTTTTATAGGAATTTCCATCACATCTTGGATGGTATATTGAATTCACATTGTTTCTAACAAAGTCTTAAGCTATAACATCTCCCTATATTAAAACCCCAATGTTACATAGTGATTCAGTAAGATACTACATCCAACCACTAACATAGTCTTCTATTTAGTCATGAAATTACATTCTCACATTGATTTACCCTCATTACTCACTATAAGACTATATTGGTAGGACAATTATATCACTCAATTACTAGTTTTCTAATCCTTGGAAGGGCATTCCCAATAAATTTAAAAAGTGAATTTGTTATAGATTTCGATAAAGGGAAAATCCATTTGTTAAACATGAATGATATGAGGGGACTATCAAATATTCCATGAAACTAATATCTGTCTACATTAATTAAATTCTCAACAAGGAGTCAAAATGGTATTCATTGAGGGGGAAATAATATTTGATATTGAGGAAATTAATTCATTTTCACTAAAAACATACCAAGTAAGAATGTTGGAGACTTATTTATAATTATTATGTGATTAAAACTATATAAAGAGTTATCATATGGGGGATTTCAAAGGAAGTTAGAAAATACAAATTATTAATTCAGCCTATATTGAAATTGTATTTTATATTTCATATCCGTGTTTTAAATTTTATCACTATTAATAAAAAACCCCAAATATTGGAGAACTAAATTGAATACTTAATCTCAAGAGGGGCAGTTTGCGTATCATGTTATGTTCTTTATTTTTATTTTTTCGTTCATTTCACAGGGGGATAGGGAGATGTGAGGATATTTTATTTTTTATTTTAAAATCCTCAACATAACTACCCCCTAATTACCCATATAAAAATTTTGTGCTACCACAAATCATTCAACATCATTGAATGTATGATTGGAATTGGGGAGTCGGGTGATAAATATTATATGATTCATCTTGGTGCTTTTTTGAGGTTTTTTCTTAAAATAACATAATTTGGATTTTGAGTTTATAATGAAGGAAAAAACCCTTTTTAAATTTTACATAATTGATGCTTTATAATGTATTTTTATGCAGTCTTAATATCATATTGACAAGTTTCAGTGACATGATTTGATCCATGTAATTTCTAAAACATTGTGATATCATGAGAATCATCTTAATAAAAATATCAAGATTAATATTTTAATTTTTCTCAAAATTTATTTTAATCCTTAGAGTTTATAGTGTTTATCATGGTTTACTTTTTTACAAAATTCATATATATAGAGATTTTTTATTCAGCTACATTTAGTGTGAGCATATTCAACATAGATAAATCCATTATCTTGTCATTTGAGTTCTTCTATTTATTTGTTTTATCCAGGGTCTTCATATAGCCTGTAATTGTCTACAAATTATTTTATAAGCTATAATATTTCTTATTATAATTTATTTCTACTTATCTAGTGTGGTTGAGGAGAATATTAGAATATTAATTTGAACATCCAAATAACTATTCAGATTAAATCTAGGGATATAAATTATACCAAATTGTGTGATCAATGGGGATATCGAGGATATATCATATTACTGTCAAAATCTGTAGAAAAATTCTAATAATATTATTTTTATCTTTTTATTTTTTATCAAGGAATTTAGAGTTATGTAAATTGTTTTTTTATGATTTTTGTAATGGTCCATATAGCAGTTTATATTAAAATTTAGGTGTTACATTGATTGGAAGAGTTTTTATACATTTATAGATATTTTATTACCATTTTGTTTAATATATTCTATATTTATTAATATTTATTATCTACTGATTAAAAACCTTTAACATTAAAAATAATTATTATCTTGAATTAGAAATGTATAAGTTTCATATGAACAACGATTCACACCCCAACATAATTTTCTAATACATTAAAAACGTTTTCAATTAGAGTGGGAAATGTTTTCTTTATACTGATGTATATAAGAGAAATTATTCCTTCCATATGGTAGTTTAATTACCCCTAAAAATGTAAAAAAAATTATAATCCTTGTTAGCCACCTATCTATGATGGTGCTCATTATATGTGTTTGGAGGGACCAAATGATGACCGTTATTATTAATACAATAGTTAATTATTGTCTGATGATGGTTTATAACTATAATATTCCTTAGAAATAGATTCCAAAACATTAATAAGGGATAAAAAATTGAATATCAAGTGAATTATAAAGATGATAATACTTTGTTGTATTTAATTACTTGAAATATACTGAGCTACATATCTTCCACTGAGACTACCAATGGGATTAGGAAAAATTCTGAGATACCTAATTTTGAAACTGTTTTTAGTGACTCAAAGAGTGATGTTGAGAGAATATTTTAATGTGTTTTATTATTTTTGACAAATTAATATGTTTATATACTGTAGTTCTTCATGAATATAATGAGTGAATTAAAATTTCACAATGATAAGTAAATTATATATTAAGTTTTAGTACAGAATATTGTAGACATATGTATGAAGGATTTGGTTTCTCAAATAAAAGTGATTAAGGACATTAATCATCTTAAACAGTTATATCATGGTTATACTATTAGAACATTGATATAGTATGAGAATGAGATAAAGTGAGATACAGAGAAGGAGAAGTATAATAATAGAGTTTCATATTATTTTACTATTCAAAAGCTACTAAATTCAAAGCTATTTACATCAAAAAATTCTCTAAGAATTTTATGGGTTGTGGTAATGTAGAACTTAGTGAAGGTGAATTTTCTAAAATTATAAGGAATTTCAACTTATTTATTGGGAAGAATATTTTTTGGAATTATTATTTGAAGGATATAAGAGATACAACATAAGATTATTAAGAGAAAAGGTGTTAAGAATGATTATATCTAAGTTATCTATAATGATTTTGAGAAGCTAGGGACCACCAAAATATATTGTACAATATTGAAGAACATATATATAGAATATTAAAGGTACTCTAAATAAAAATAGAAGTTATTTCAAATTGAAATTGAAACCTAGAGTGTGTGTTAGGATCAATCATCTGAACCTTCTTTCGATAATAATGATTGTGTGAATATGACTAATATTTATACCTTATTTCTTACAAAATTAGGATTTATGGATACTTTAATTATATATTATCAAATGAAATTTCCTTAAGATAGAATTTTTCTTCACTGTATGATTAATATGTTACTCCATCAATTAATGAAAAGGAATATTATATGGATGACATGGATTTACAATATAAGAAGTTATATAAAGAAGAACATATGGTTAATACAGGTCTTTCTAATCATAATGATAATATTTCTAATATTAGTTATGAGTTTAATGTCATATATATTTTTCTATGAACGTCTAATGATTAATACTATGGTGTGAAACATAATTCTAAATTTGAATTTCTTAAGAAGAGACTTTCCAATTTTACTTATAAAAAGATGATTTTTTATAATCTTCTAGGATAGCTGAAACCATCAATGGAAAATTCAATAAATTCAAATTTCCAAAACAATTATTTATTCATTAGGACTTCAAATTTTTTAGAAAATTTAAATGGAGAGGTCAATCGAAGAATCAATTATTACTAGAAAATTAATTTTTTGTAACATATAGATCTTTTATTTTTAAATAATTCTCAAGTGTTTAAAACCATAGTGTTTTATAGATCTAGTTTCGGAGGTTTTATTTTCTCACAATTATAAACCAAAAAAAAGTGTGTTCTTAATTATTGAATCTGTATCAGGAAGGAAAGATGTGTTCCAGAATCTAAAACACTTTCTACATGGGTACATTTATTAGAAACATATTTCTTGGGTAATATATTACCCTGTGACATTACAATTAGATGGAATCTCATAATCATATCCAATTTACTTGTAATTATCATATAAAATTACAAAATATAGTTAATATATTTCTATTAATTTTTTCCATAATTTAACACATTTTTTTCAAATATTTATCACTTCTGAAAAGAATATATTTTGTTAAATTTATTAGAACTGAAGATCAGTTTATAAATATATTTTCCAAACACTAATATTTAGAATGATTTGAATTTAAAAAAAATGGCATAAATAGTTTAATGTGACTATCAGCCATTAATTTTTTATTTTCCTAAAAATGAAGCACTCGTCATATTATTTTATTTATTAAGAATTTCTATATCTGTTTTTTATGCTTCTTGATTATCAAAAAGTGTGACCCTATTGAATCATTTTCCTAAATTTATACCTTATGGATTAATTGTTTTGATACATCATAAAAACATATTTATTTCACTTATACATACTTGAATTTTTTCTTTTTATATTTTTCTAATGTTTTATCTTTTGATTCACATGTTTTAGTGAGAATATTCTAATCCATCTAATTTCCAAAAAGTTATGAAGACATCAGAATCATTTTAAGTAAAATATCAAGTTGATCATTCAAAATTTATAGGGGTTAAAATTTTGAAAAAATTATAAATAGTTTAATATGGGGTATTTTATTTCATTGAAACCTATAAATAAATATTATTTAATTGAAGAAGGATAACTATTAAACCTTAAATTGATAAATTAACATGGTATTAGTTTTCAGTTGTTTCTCTTTTTAAGTGAGTTGCATAATGTTCTTATAGATTATTATTATGAGGAAAATAATTTAAAATATATAATATTTCATATTATAATTATTTTATTTTGATCCTATGTAGCCTAAGAGATTCCAGGAATAAAATTATTTCATTGAAACATCATATTCACAGAATTTAGTGGATTCGACTAACTTTTGAGCATGTTATTAAAGTGGATCTTGAAGATAGAGATTGATGTTCTCAACCAGTATTAATGATGTCTAAGTAAAGTACTTGTATGTTAGGATATTTTATAATGAGAAATCATTATTAGTTTTGGTACTTATTTACATTTTATTTGGTACTAACCATCCTACCATTAAATTAAAATTGAAGAGTTCCTTTCATTTTAACAATTCATATCCTTTAATAAATATTTTATTAAATGATTTTAAGGATTATATTTAAAAATTATTTTTAATTCATTCATGTCATATTTGGTTATTACTTTATACATTATCGATGTATTTTATTCTTATCTTCTAGATTATCTTATTCTCCCTACATTTATAACTATTTTAACTCTAATAGTTTTGAAATATTAACTTCTAAATTATAATGTAGAAATAATATTCTCAATGGTGCATTGTGGTTTTAGAAAAATAAATAGTGGGATATGAGTGATGAATGATACTTACTTATTCATTGATTGAAATTTAACAACAAAAAAATCATTTAAGAATTCCACTAGCTAATAGCTAGGTCATTTCCCTATATTAAAAATTATTTTTCAGTAGTTTTCTGGAATCATGTTTTTATTATCTACTATAAACATAAAAAATCCTTTAATTTACTAATTTACGATTATTTTAAAGAAAAGAAACTCAAAAAACATACAAAAAAAATCGAACCATATTTATTTGAGTTCCAAAACCACCTTGGGATATGACCATGAGCAAACTCTATTTTTCACTAGGAGTTCTAATATATAAATGTGTGTGTGTGTATGTGTTTGTGTATATGTGTGAAGATTTCATGGCCATTGAAAACAACACACCCCTTGGTGCTGTTGTAAGGATATATTGGTTATAGGTTATTTGTTTTCCTCATTCCTTTATTTTGTTTTCTTTTACTACAGTTGTTCTCTACTTCATTGTTGAAGATGGATTTTTAGAGTATTCGAACTATGAATGGACTAATTAATCTGAAGATTAAAATAAATATTTTCATTAAATAAATCCCAGTTGAAATAAATTAATGGAGGGGGATTGGATATTAATAAATAAATATAAATGTTCACTGAGTTCCTCCAAACACATAAAGAGTAGTTTATATAGAAATACGAACTTGTAGTGTTGATAGAAGAGGATTACCCACAAATATTTACAATGGAAGAACCTATGGAGAAATATAATGAATATTTTGATGATCTTCTATCGAAAATAATATAAAACTTACACAATACATCATTTAAGTGTATAAGCTAGATGATATTACCATGAGAGATTGGTGATATCTGGAATATTTATATATTAATTTTGATATAAGTTAATTGATAACGTAACTTACAAATTTTAAAATATATGATTCTATATCATTGAACATTTCCCTGCAAAATGAATAATGAAACAACCCCCCCAATTAGGAAATTTTATGAATGGACATAGGATATTTACTATTTACCACCAAAAATAATAATATACATCTAAGAGTCATACAATAAAGAATAATAGTTGACATCTAAGAAAATACAATGAGATATTTTATAATTTAACATAATTTATAAAAGCATCATTCTATGTTATTTGAGATACAAATCCATCATATTAAAAACTACAGATTTAACCAATGTATGGGATTCCTAGAAGAGTGATTCGAAAGAGGAGTATTAGAATATTTACTAACATTTGGATCTAATTTATTATTGATAACATTATTCAAATGGAGAAATTTAAGAGGAATACCAAGTTTCTATTTGTAAAGATATAGTGTTATGAGGTAATCTTATTGAGGGTGAAAATTGTTATTTAAATTCAACAATTTTGTATTTAATTAAAATTACTTTTTTCCTTGAAACATTTTTAAATATTTTGGTCACATATATTGATGAAATCATCATAATATGGGTTTATAAAACATGTGTAATTGGTGGGGGTTTAATACCTTAATCAACCCCTAAAGACTAGAGTAAAATTATCTTTAAAATGAATCCATATATAGTATGATTTATATGATCTACATCAAATCCAATTTATGGTTGAGAAATCTAAAATAAGTGTAATGTGAGGGTTCTTACAATTGAATATAAATCCACTTATAAGTTAGTAATAATGTGTAGTAATTTCTTGTTGGAGGCTTTAAATACGCAGTCCACATTTTGGGGTCCAAATATATATTTCATTCCATTTGTTTATTACTTTAATTAAATTAATAACGTACTATTTTACATTTTTCAAGATTATAGAATGAATAACATAGAATATTATCATGACTTATCACCACCCAATAAGTAGGTTATTTCTATCCTTATCACTAGTTTTAGCTCCGAGATGAATCTTTCATGGGTTAGTAAAAAATAAAATTTTGAACCCAAGATGCAATATGGTGTAGTAGTTTGACACAAGATATTTTATGAATAGTCATTTAACATCAATATTTTTTATTTTTGTTTGGGTTTGAGTGTTGGTATCAAGTAGAACTAAAATTTATGTCTATGATTTTGATAAATCAAGGATGGTTTTATTTCAATTTTAACGTAGTGTATTTTCCTTAGATTTTACCAAAACGACATAATAAATAACAATTATCTCAAATAATTACTCAAATTTTCTCAGTAATTGGAAATGATCTGATATAATCACACCACTTATGTGTGTTTGGATCACAAAGACACATGGAATGACCACTGTATACGATGCCCTTATCTTTAAAAAGTGATCAATAATCAATCACCTCTCTTCAATACACCTCACCACTCTCTACCATATGATTTATGTTGTAGATTCACATATTGTGTGTTAAAAATAAATTAAGAAATTGAAAAATGAATATGAATATATATAATAATGTAAATATACAACTACATCAGGCATTAAACTAAAAAACCTATTGATTTATATGACATAGAAGAAAAATAGTGCACTAGAATTAAAAAATCGTGGGTGGGTGAAATCTCCTTTGATTGGTCATAAGGGAGAAATTGTTACATCACTAGAGAATACATCAATGATATAATAGAAATCCAAATATATAAAAAATGAATCTAATGGGTTATATCCCATTACAAGAACAATTATACCTTCTGTATCATCTCCCAAGGATTATATGGTCTCTACATCATAATGGAAAGGATTTGATATGCTCTATGAATTATATTTAAAATTCAATCACATAAGTGATCGATGAACTCCCATGAGCCGAACAAATTCTTTTTCTCTCTCTCCCACGTCCCCTATCACTATTTTTTGAATCATGTTCCACCGATTAATATATTATTACTTTCTTATAGATTTATCTATATATAAATAATGAGATATTTAATTGGTCACTAACTCAAATGAATGTTCTTCACATGGTAACAATATTGACCAGGGGATTATTGTGATCAACTATATTTCTATTTGATCATAATAGAACCATTGAGAGTGTCTCGGTGCCACAAAAATAAATCTGAATTTTCACTTCTAGTATGAGGGTTAAACTAAAAATAATTTTATAAATTATTACCTAAGAGTATATAGGATCTAACTTCCCTGGGGTTAGATCGTGAAATTTATTTGGGATGGATATTTATTCTTTATATGGATTTCTTTAGAGTATATGGTGTACTTGATAGAAAATGTGTTACCTATAGATACATATTTGGGGTGTCAATATATCATTGAGGTGTAAAATGGTTTTATGTTCTATAAAAAACATCCTAAATATGTAATGTGGGTCATGTTGCATTATAATATATCTTTTTTTATCATACCTTTTGTATTTTTTATTAAAATAAAGGATTAAAATGATGATAACATTTCATGGTGTTTGTATCTTGATTTGTACCTACACAATATGTTAGATCAAAAATATATTTATATGATGAATTCTATGAGATATGCTTGGCATAATAAGATATCTCAAGTGTCTTACCCATGTTACATTGTGTAATTAATGTTTGTGGGAATATGATGTAGCTTTTATTGGGGAACATAAATTACTTTATAATGGATAATTCAAGACTATGTTAAGGTTCTCCCACATTATTGGGATCAAACGTGTGGCTACACTATCTCAAAAATAATATCAACTATCAACTAAAAACATATTTGGTCTATAAAAATAATTTTTTTAAATAATGTGTGATTTCATTAATTTAGATGAAAAATAACCAGTCATCATTGTGAGGTTACGTCATTCTCCCAACATACTCTTAAGCCATGGATATGGATCATGTTTTCCAAAATTTTTAATTGTTATAATAGTTCATCCAATTTTTAAAAAATAATTAAATTAAATAACTATATAGAATAAACAATTTATTTTATACCTAATATAAAATAATTCAAACTTGTTTTGAAACTGTTTGATTTAAGAAATATTTATCAAATACAATTAAATGAGGTCTATAACTAAAAAAATAAAAGAATGATTATTCCTAGGATGTGTATGTAAATAAAATGAATGTATAATTAATGAAATATTGTAAATCATTCCCATAAATCAATTGACCCACCCTTGTACTATTACATGTCCACAAGTTATAACCATCAATAGAATTCCAAGGGTTTGATATCCTCTGATGTTCCAACCTTTAGAAAATAATTTCTAAATGGAAAGTGATCAGTGGGATAAAATTCAAAAAAATAAATACCATCAAAAAGACTTGTTTTTAAATCATATCACCCACTAAAAAATTCTAATTATACATAAAAATTCTAATAATAAATTATTATTCATCATCTTCACCTTATTTATTTGAGTTTAATATTCCAAAAATTTATCCACCCAATTTTTTGAACAAATAAATAATTGGACTCTATATAAAAATTATTATGAAAAGAACATATTTATGTAGTGTAGATAAATTATATATAAACCATCCAAAACTAAAATAACCCATATAGTCTATTTTATAAAGATGTATTTTGAAAGAAAATATTGGGCCACTAGAACTCATATCAATCTTACTCTTATTATTTGAATAAACTCACACACCCATTGTGTAATGTTATCTCAGAAAAGTTTGTAGATTAGTTCTTATATTACCTTGTTAGGTATCCATTGATAACCTTCAGATAAGGGTGAATAATAGTGTAGAAAAAAATCATTTTTCCTCTTTACTGATTTGTCTTTACATATATAGTCACCGTGTGAATAGATACTATTTTACTAATCTCTAAACCCTACACATCACGGAATTCATGTATGAATATATAGATATAATGCATGTAAGGACACAATGATTTTTAATTGGTTTACCAATAATGGGATACTCTAATGGGAAGGCTTTCTTCATTGTTTTGATACACTTATTAACCAATAGGATCATTAATTTTTATTCAAAAGGGTTTAGGGTCAGGTCACTACTGCCCTAGGCTCATTGAATTTATTCGTTTTTAGCTAGTTCACAGTCACTGAAGGCTCACACCCTTTACTCCTGCATTATGCACTATTATGGGGTAAGACAACATAATAACACTTATATTTATTCATCATTTTTTCACTATGCGGGATAAATAAATTACTACTTTTTTATAGATTAAATTATATATCTTCAACTATTATCATTGAGGATGAAAATATCCTTATGTATATATTGATACATTGTCGATATCCTAGGTTGTTCCTTAACATACCTACTATAAACATCCCATTTGACATATTTATCTTTTCAAAGTATATCTTAAAATAGGAATTCCATAATCATTCCTATAATGACTTCAATTTTTTATCTTTTAGTTACTATATTATTCTTCTTATAAGAATTAAAATGTTTAAGAATAATTCTAGTTCCCTTTTTCATCAAAAAGCATGAATAATTTCATTAAACACAAAGCATTGTTAAACTTTAATCTTCTTTCTCTTGGAATGTTTTTGAAGACTAGCAGTGTTTATTATGCTCATATATTGGATGTATCAAATAATTATAATCGAGTATATTCTATACTCAAAATATCTAGATATGCAGTTCTTCAATGAGTGACTTTCCTTTTTTTCTTCCTTATACTCTTATATATATTATAAATGAACCCATATTAAAGATATTTTGCATTTTAAAAATATTTAAAATGGGTTTGTTTTATATATATAACTATAACTCCACTACATTAAATCGTCTTTTTTGCTATCACATGATAGATATTGTGTGTATTTAAAAGTATAAACATGTCATTAGTCAACCAAAACATACAGATATTCTATATCTATTAAGACAAATAAATAATCAAGTACATCATAATTGATTCATGAATAAATCATTATTTATATAGGAATGCAACCTCATTGATATATCCCTTCCTTTTGGTGAGAAACACTCTACTATAGTGTGAATAATAAAAACTTTAATTCACAATATCTTTCATGTAACTTCATTATTCATCCTTAGATTAGACCCCAGATCCCATTTTATGTTCCATGATGCCATATGAATTCATGAATAGATCCTTCTCCATCTAATGATTTTTCATATTTGTCCATTGTCTCCAAAAACAATCATAGAAATACCACTATATAGTTGTAGAATTCCCATGCTTCATGCCAAATTCACGGAAGTGGTCAGAATCACCTATACATTTAATTATGTTAGAAAATTTAATTTACTAGATTGAATCACTAACCTCATAGGATTCACATACATGAACTTATTTACATATCTAAACTATCCAATTTGGTATATTTTTATTCGTGACCCCATCATGAAGACAAATTCCCTTACATGGCCATGTTTAAATGTGCGGTTTTCTCTTGCAGTTAATTTTCTTCCACCATTTAATTTTCTTATGTGAAAACATCACATAGTATTATTTATGTATTTCACCACTGTTTAATTATCATATTTTTGAAATCCCATATACATTTACATTGTAATATTTTAATATATCTACTGATCCCCATGATTTGAACCTAGATGCTCCCAAATTTCATCAACACATATTCTATCTTTTATTGATCTACACATGATTTTTTCTAACAGTTGTTTCACCAGTATATTAGAAGACATAATCATTATTTGTTTATTAGAAGCTCCATAAATTTTTAAAAAATAGGTCATATAGAAGGGGGTGTCACACATTCTCTTTATATTGTGAAGAGAACAACATTAGGATGAGTCCACAATGCTTGTCAATAAATCCTTCATAATATATGTGGTATCAAAAAATATTTCCTCTTTTATTTTGATGATAATAAAAATATCCCAATATATTATTCAAAATTTAAATAAAGTATTAAGGGTCGAAAAATGAGTATATTTGACTTAATTTTCTTCCCCAGCTTAGGGTGTGCTTAGATATACCCCCTGGGGATATATTTCTCCTTATTGACTCATACACTCCCTTTGAATGGATTTATATCTTCAAAATTATTAAAATATAGAGATTGATTATCTGTTTTTTCAAAATATTGGATTCTTAAATATTTCTCCTTAAATACGTTACAAAAAAATCAAATAATGCACAACTCTCCATTTTTATAAGAGGTTTTCCTTGTGGGTTCTAATTCTCCAATTGCAGATAGGGAATATTATCTGAATTTTTCAATCACCCACTATTTATCAACTTCTATATATATTTTTTTACAATTTTTTATTATTTTTTGTTTAGACAATCCATTTATAGAATATCTAATTTTCATATAGCTCCACATTAAAAATGATCAGTGTGTGAATTTACCACATCTAATTTAGGCTATCAACAAATTACTCCAATATAATTATTCCTGATATCATTTTAAGAATCCTGAGTTTTTATAAACAACCATAATATTTTAGATGTCACTTATGATTGAAATAATCTTCATGACACTTTATTTCAATATTTTTTTTTAAAAATCAATAATATTTCATTTCTATCACACATTCACAACAAATTTTTAGAGTATAAATTTTTAAAATAGTGAGTTTATACGAAACATATGTAACAAAATTGATACAACTTGTTATAAATTGAAAAAATAATACCACATGTACTCTATGACTTTTCCTCAATTTACAGCCTCCATCTTGCTTCAAATAGTGCTTAACATCCTTGAAAATCCATCTTCATACTCCCCCTTAATTCCAACTTCAGTTCATGATGGAAAATATGGATTATTTCTTCATCATGGGCATTCTTATAGATTTATAAAACATCTCTCTGTAAATATAATTGGAAATCCTATATATAGTAAATATTTGATTCCAACTGTAATGAACCATAATTTTATTAATTAAAATTATCATATTATAATTATTTCATATAGTATAAATCTCATACATCCCATTGTGATAACAATAAAAAAATTATTCTCATAAAATAGTAATTATGAATTCTTTATAAAATAATCTAATAAGAATAACAAATATTATAATGAGAAAACAAATATAATGTAAGATAATTTGGATAAGATAATTTGGATCGTATCGGTTCACTAGAATGACCACACCCAAGAACAAAAATATAGAAATATAACATAACTTTAATAATATAATATTCATTTAAAATATAATATTTTATATATCCTTGGCATAAAATATAAGTGACTTGTGAATTTAAAAATATGTATATATAGGATATTGTAAACCCTTAAGACCATTGGAAATTTGATTGTTGGTATAGTAACCCTACTATTGTAATAGTGGTGAGATAGTTATGAATAGTAATCTAGCCGTTATAATGTTGAACTCACATATGAAAATATAAATAAAATTTAGGTGTCTTATAAATGAAAATATGATATATTCATATCATGTAATATGTAAATAATTTTTTTTAATATTTAATTAACAGTTGTTTTTTTGTGAAATGTAAATGTTTATTTACAATTTTTTAATTATTATGATGATTTAAAATAAAATTTACTTTCATAAAATAGATTAATAAATAAATATTTTGTATTATTATGATTATAATATAAATTTATGAGACCATAATTAATTTTTCAATTTGTCATAAGATCAGATATTATATTTAAATTGGTATTATTTTAATTAATGAAGATTTTAATTAAAAATTGATTTTATCATATTTAGATAAAAAATATAAAAAAGTGTCATTTTCTTTAATCTACAAAACATATAATAGTGGGGATATTTTTTTGTGATTTTTCGTAAAATTGATTATTTTTTTCGTTGATAGTGAAATACAGTAATTTATTGTATTTAATATTTTAATCTTAATACATGATTTTTTGAGTCATTGATGATGTATGAACCAAGTAGTTTAAAATAATATTCAATTGTTATTTTATTTAGTAATGGTAATCAATATTTTTGGGAGACTTGAGAAAAAATAATAAACAAATGATTTAAATAATCAAACCCGCCACTATAAAAACCACCCCTCCCCACCCCTTCTCCTCACACCTTCAAAGCCTTGAATATTGTCTAAATTATTCAAAATAACCTTCCAAGGCCTCTTTCTTGTGCCCATTTCCTTTTTGGTCTCAACAGAATACCAAACCAATGATCCATAAAGAAGTTATTAAGGAGATGGTATTCAAGAGGTAAAATCCCCCATCTATTTATTTTAAATTCAATCTTTCCTCTACCTCATAATTTACCCCACTATTGAATGTAAAATGATAACTATATCATCATAAATATACTATAGTATTATTTTTTTAATGTAATATCCATTATAAAGCCACATCTATTATCTTTTAATATTAAAAACAAAAACACCATTTTGATATGTCGATTCACTAGCTTCATGGAAGAACATTTTTTTTATTTTCCATCACCACATTCAAGGTTGTTCATAAAACAATTAATCAGGTTAAATAATATATTAATATATATATTATATCATGTTTAAAGTTCTATAATTAATATATATATAAATATAATATCAAATTATAAAACAGAACTAGTTCATGATGAATTCAAAAATAAGAAAAATTAACTACAAATTTATCATCAATATTTTATCAAACAAATCTACCTGATATTATAAAAAAAATTATATTTTAGAAAATTTTAAATTATATACCTATATTAATATCATATCACTCCACTTATTGAGTTTTAATTCGATTTGAAAAGAACCCCCTTTATTAAACTTAAGGGAACTGATAAAAAAATCATGAAACAAATGCTCTTCTAATAACAAACATATAAATTTTAACCCATAAAATTGTCTATAAATGAAATTAATAAAATAATTATAAATAAAATATATTTGGTTAATTTTAAAAAATAATTAATTAAAGAATTTAATTTTTTATCTTGTACATTATGTGCAAGTGCAAAAGATATTCAGACATAAGGTATGACATCCCTCCGAACATTCATTTTTTCCTTAACATTATGATTTAACTCTCTTTAACCCAATTTATTTCATGATTATTAATATATAATTATTTTAAATTATATTTATATGATCCAAAAATATTAATATAGAACAATTAATCCTTTATTTATGAGAAATACATGTCTTTAAAGGCTCCCTTGTTAATTCCTCTTGATAATCAAGCACAGTTAAGGGGGGCTTCTCCATTTATTACCAATTTTCAAGTACACTACATAAACTATTTAATATAAAAATAATTTTATAAAATCAATCAATTTATCTTCAAAAACTAACTTAATTCATTTATGGATTTATGTAAACCATTATTCATTTTTTCATCTTTATATATGAATTAATATTTTCATTAAACCATACTAAACTGTATAATTTAAAATTTTCATTAAACACTGATTTTATATGTATTCACTATTGTTGGATATAATTTATCATGCTATATGAATATAACTTCTTATGAATGTCCTTTTATGAATTAAATACATTATTTTATAGACAGTATAATGATACGCCCAATGGTTATGCCAAATAACATGATTACGATGCCTATTTCTTTCCATGAGATATCATAAATAGGACTCCAAGGAATTGGGAAATGTTTAGTCTCACGAGATTTCATGTATGGGATTAGGTAGTAATCCTAATCCATTGTGAGACTTTGTCCACCATGTGATATAGTCTTAGCAGTTTCCCTTGAAACATTTTTATGTCATTTTGTGTGTTGTTTCCACATTCCTAGATTTCCATGTTAATATGTTTTCATGTTATGTATGATATGTCTCTAACTATTTATTCATGTCCCATGACTATTATTTTGTCATGGTCTAATATGAAATACTTCTTTTCCATGATCATTAACTTATTGAGATTTTATGATCGTCTATTTTTTCAATGTATTTCTACTGGTTATCCTATACATTTGTGGGATCTTAAAATGAATTATAATCTCACAATAGAAATACGATATTTTATTAAAGTTTTTTAATTATTTACCTAATCTTATAAAGAAACTATAATATTTGATCATTGGTTCTTATATGAAGGATTATTATACGAAAAATCATGTAATAATACATGTAAAAGGTAAAGGTTTCAATAGTTAGTATCAAAGAAAGGTTTAGTTTTTTGTGGAGATCAGGACAAAAAAATATTAATAATAACCTTATGGATAACTCAATAACCATGGATAATCTATATTGAAACTTAGGGAATCACATGTATGAATATAATTTTAATTTAAAAGTTTATCCTTCTGTTGGACTCCTCATGTGTTAATCATGTTTTAATAATCACAAATCTCATTACTGCTAATTAATCTTGATCTTCAGTGCACATCTTGCTAATGCTCTTCAAACTCAATAATAGGTGCATATCATGTTTTTATAATAACAAATCGTATGGATGTTAAGTACTCTTTACATGTTCTATGAATAATTTCAATTATCTCATATATTATCTCTAATGAGTATCCTTAACTCATATTCTTCATATTACTGTCTTAGTCCAAATACAGATTTTTTTTGTCTAAGTATGGAGTCACTGTGAAGGACTCACCGTGACCAGACACCGTGAAGGACTCACCTGGACCAAACACTGTGACCAGACATCGTGAAGGACTCACCGTGACTAGACACCGTGAAGGACTCACCGTGACCAGACACCTTGAAGGACTCACTGTGACCAGACACTGTGACTAGACACCGTGAAAGACTCACCGTGACCAGACACCATGACCAGAAACCATTTCCATGATCACTGTGACACAGTTTCTTATGCTTTTGTCAATATTATTTTAAATAATGCTAATGGTCATATTTGTTGTTTTTAATGTAATTATTGTTATTTAATGTTAGTTGTTGGATTGACAGGAAACTGTATCTTGTACCTATGAAAAGGGAATCATTACTACTGCCATAGCTCATGGAATATAAAGAAGATTGAGCTGCATTAGAGGAAATACGCACGCTTGACACATCTCGACACATATACTACAATACATGCGAGCTCTGTACTGAACAGAAGATCAATCCGGAGAACAACTATGAAGAACACATTGCACGATTCTCAATGAAGTTCCATACATGCAATCCAACATTTCTAAAGAACACACGATGAATCAAGAGATCATTCTCACTCATGTAGATGACAAGCTGAACTATGACACTTTGTTTTTCAACAGAAAAACCAGAGAAGGACTCAGAAGCACTCCTACTGAATCCAACGAGTCCCGAGCTGCATTGATAATCACTAGAGCTTTCTAAACTCTTATCTATCTTCTATACGTGATTTATTTATTAAATTTTGAGCAGTGTGGTGTACTCTCTATTTCTTATACACACACAGTATCCTGCACTGAACTAGAGGATATCAAAATCCTCACTCCAAATTTCTTAACACTTGTTTACCCACGTCAACTGTGGAAGAGGTCCTTGTGTGGCCTGGTATTTGCTTTGTTTCCCACGTAGAACAGTGGTAGAGGTCCCTGTGTGGCCTGGTCAGTTTTGTAAACTGTTGTTAACCCCGATCCAGGGTGTGGATCAAATTTATATAAATTTGAGAGGACTAAGTCTCATCTTGAGACTGAACCTCTTCTTATATCTTCTCTGCATCTTTTATTTAAGTTTAATGTACACGACATATATTATATTTATTCCGCTGCTATTACCTTAAAATAAAAAATTATTTTGAAGCTACTTTGGTAGTTATATTAGAAAGTGTTTACACTTATTGTAAATCATTATATTAGTTTCAAAAGTTAGTTTGATCTTGTGGTTAACCTAACTAAGACCTAATAAATCTTTGAGAAGCTAAGTGAACATTTACAGTCTGTATAAATTCACTACAGTTTAACTTATTTTATAAATCGGGGGATTTTAACTAGACTATGTTTTAACAAAAATTTTAATTGGAACTCAATTCACCCCCCCTCTTGAGTGTCCACTCCGACCAACATTTGGTATCAGAGGTTGTTTAAATATTTTCTAAACTACTCTGTTTTTCAACTGTGATTTTAGTTGCATCTCTAAAGATCTTAAAATTCTGTTAGTTCTAAACTTTTTCTCTTTAAATTGTCTTTCTAAAATGTAGTAATCGATAATAGACTAGAGGGTGCTGCTACTAACAAGCCACCTTTCTTCAATGGTACCAACTATGCCCAATGGAAGCTTAAAATGAAAATTCATTTAGAAAGCATAGGTTTTGATATATGGACTACCATAGAATCAAAATATAAAGTTCCCACTACTTCTAGATCCACTTGGGATGAACCTACAAAGACAGCTTACAATAATAATTGTAGAGCCATGAATTCCATGTACTGTGCTTTATGAGATAAAGAGTTTAATTGAATTTCTTCTTGTAAAACTACTTTTGAAATTTTGGATACCTTAGCTGTTTCTCATGAAAGAACAACCAATGTTAAAGAAATGAGATTAAATACTTATACTATTAAATATGATAATTTTAAAATGAAAACTGATGAACCTATTTCTGACATGTATCTCAGGTTTAATGAGATAGTCAACACAATGAATTCACTTGGAAAAGCTATTCCGGCAAAGGAACACATTATGAGAATCTTGAGATGTTTACCAGACTGATGGAGAGGAACATCTGTTTCAATCAGAGAGTCATGTGACATTGCTGCTCTACCTGTTAAAGAACTCATTCGTAAGCTTATGATGTATGAGGAAGAACTCAATGTAATCAAATAAGAACACGATGAACATAGGAGAAAGTCTGTTTCTTTCAAATCTTCAACTTCAAAGGAAAATGATAAGGAGAAACTTCACTCTATAAACGAGAGTTCAAGCTGTGAAGACAGTGAAAGTGCATCTGATAGTGATGCTGAAATGGCTCACATTTCCAGAAGGTTTATGAAGTTATATAGGAAAAAGAATTTTTTCAGAAAATCAAATTACAAAGAAAAGTATGACAATAAGGAACCTTGGAAGAAGGATTGGAAAAATCCAGATAAAAGTAATGAAGTTTTATGTTATGAGTGAAAAGTAAAAGGACATATTAAAGCAGAATTCCCAAAGCATAAATTCAAGAAGAAATATGATTACAAGGACAGTAAGTAAAAAACGGATATGAAGGCTACTTGGAGCGCTTCTGAAGATAGGTCCACTGAATCTGATGTTTCTGAAACTGAACACGGAAATAAGGAAAACATGTGTTTTATGAAAAACACTTCTGAGGTAATGGCTGAAACTCCTGCTCTAAATTCTTATTATTCTGGAGATGATACTGACTCTGATAACATTTCAAAATCTGAACTATTTGAATATTTTGATATGTTAGAAGAAACATGTAATGAGATGAAAGACAAATACAAAGGTTTAACGAAACGGTATGCTTTAACTGTTAAACATAAATCTGATCTTTTATTGAAATGGAAAATAATGCTCATTTACTTAAAGAAAACACTGAACTGAAATTATCTGATGAGAAAATCAGAAAGGATTTAGAGAAATTCACAAATGGAAAGGATACACTAACTCAAATGCTAGGAAAGCAAGTTGCACCAAAATACACTACTGGAATATGCTACAAACCTGGACAGAGACAGTTTACTAAGAATTGATTTATTCCTAAATCTGGACAGAATGCTGCTAATTATAGTTCTGGACATTTATATGCTTCAACTAGTTATATTCATAGTTATGGATCAAATAAGGTTTATCTTTCAAAGTCTATTGATTATACAAGTTTCATGAGACCCATAAGACAAATCTCGGTACCAAAAGCTTTGATTGCTAACCTGTCTAGACTCAAGATGATCTGGGTACCAAAATCATTTCCTATCAAAATCTGTTTTGTAGGAAACCTGCTTAAAGAGCTCCTGTAGGAAGACCTGGTACTTGGAAAGTGGATTTTCAAGATATATGTCTAGAGACTTCTCATTCTTTAAAAGCTTAGTCAGGATTTATGGGGTTTTTTTTTCACATTTGGTGATAATTCTAAAGGGAAAATCATCGGCTTAGGCCAGATTGGTAACACTGACTCAGTATTAATTTTTAACATTTTATTTGTTGATGGACTTAAATATAATCTGTTAAGTATTTCTCAGTTATGTGATGATGGTTTTAATGTTAAATTTGAAAATTATTCGTGCAATTTTTTTAATTCTAAACATGCTTTAGTATTTTCTGCCCTGCGAAATGAAAATGTTTATGATGTTGATTTAAATTCTTTAGCTACGAAGAATATTACTTGTTTAAATTATTTTTATAAAGAGTCTTGGCTATGGCACAGAAGATTAGGACACTGCAATATACACTCGCTTAGAAAACTTACTAGGAAGAACTTAGTTAGAGACCTACCCAAACTTGAGTTTCCAAATGATAAAGTTTTTAATCCCTGTCAAAAGGGAAAGCAACATAAAGTTTCTTTCAAATCAAAGAAATAAGTGCCAACTTCTCAACCTCTCTAGTTAGTTCACAAGGATTTATTTGGACCATCTAGAGTTTCTAGCTTAAATGGGAAACACTATGTCTATGTCTTAGTAGATGACTTTTCTAGATATACTTGGGTATATTTTATATCTCACAAAAGTAAAGATTGTTATTAATTTGTTAAATACTCCAAATCTGTAGAAAACCTTAGTGGTCTTATGATTAAAACTCTGATAAGTGATCATGGTCGTGAGTTTGAGAATCATGAATTTGAATCTTACTACTCTCACAATGGCTATAGTCACAATTTCTCTTCCCCTAGGACACCCCATCAAAATGGTGTAGTAGAAATAAGGAATAGAAATCTGCAGGAAATTGATAGAACTATGATTAATGAGTATGACCTACCTGTTTATTTTTGGGCTGAAGCAATAAATACAGCTTTTTATGTTATCAATAGAGTCTTAATCAGACCTGTTCTTAAGAGGACCCCTTATGAATTGTGGAACCATAGGAAACCTAAAGTTAACTACATCAAAGTCCTTGGCTCCAAAGTATTTATTCTTAATACCAAATATAATCTTGACAAGTTTGCATCCAAGAGTGATGAAGGAATTTTCCTAGGTTATTCTATCTCCCGTAAATCCTATAGAGTTTTCAATAAGAGAACCAAGTGTATGGAAGAATATGTTCACATCATGTTTGATAAAACTGATCAACATGAGCCTAAAACCTCTCTTGAAAATCATGAAGATGATCTCTCTGTTTTGAACCTTAATGATATAAATAGTAGACCTATAGTTAAGACGTCCAGTTCTATAAATTTTCCAGAACCTACTTCTGTTGATTCCCAACCTGTTGATGAACTTGAAATTTCTAGTCCTACCTTTACTAGATCAACTAGAATTCTGAAGAATCATCATTTATATGCTATTGTAGGAAATCTTGATAGAGGGACACCGACTAGAGCTTCTCTTAGAAATCAGGTTGAACATCAAGCCTTCTTGTCACATCTTGAACCTAAAAAAATTGATGATGCTATTAATGATGAATTTTGGGTAATTGCTATGCAAGAAGAACTCAATCAGTTTGAAAAAAATAAAGTTTGGAATCTTGTTGAAAGACCTAAGGACACTTTCACAATAGGCACAAAATGGGTGTTTAGATATAAAGTTCATGAATCCGGAAACATAGTTAAAAATAAATTTGGACTAGTTTCACAAGGCTATAGTCAAGAAGAAGGTATTGAATATGAGGAGACTTTTGCTCCAGTAGCCAGATTAGAAGCGATTAGGATGTTTTTGTTGAACAACCACCTGGTTTTTCAAACCCTCATTTTGCAAATAATGTTTTCGAATTATCAAAAGATTTATATGGTTTAAAGAAAGCTCCAAGAGCTTGGTATGATAGATTAAGTACTTTTCTAATTTTTAAAGGTTTTACAAAAGGAATAGTTGATCCTACACTTTTTATAAAACAAATTTCTAAAGATGTTTTAGTAGTAAAAATTTATGTTGATGATATTATCTTTAGATCTTCTAAAAATTCTATATGTACTGTTTTTTCAAAAATGATGCAAAATGAATTTGAAATGAGTTTAATGGGTGAACTTAAATTCTATCTTGGTTTTCAAATTTTTAAAAATGATGACAGAATTATTTTAAGTCAATGTAAATATACTAGAGATATTTTAAAATGTTTTGGATTGGATTGCACAAAAAGTAGTGACACACCCATGAGTACCACATGTATGATGGATCTTGATGAAAATGGTAAATCTGTTGATCAATCCAATTTTAGAGGAATGATTGGAAGTCTACTCTAACTCACTGCTAGTCGTCCTGATATTATGTTTAGTGTGTGTATGTGTGATCGTTTTCAAGAAAACCCTAAAGAGTCAAATTTAAATGATGTAAAGAGAATTTTCAAATACCTCAAGCATACTCCCAATTTGGGACCGTTCTATCCCAAAGGACAATCATTTGAACTAGTTAGTTATTCTGATGCTGACATTGCTGGATGTAAGCTAGATAGAAAAAGCACCTCTGGAACATGTCATCTTTTCGGCAAGTCACTAGTATCATGGTGTAGTAAGAAACAAAATTCTGTTGCATTGTCAACTGCAGAATCTGAATACATAGCTGCTGGAAGTTGTTGTGCATAAATTTTATGGATGAAACACACATTACTAGACTATGGATTTCAATTCAGACATGTCTCAATAAATTGTGACAACACAAGTTCTATTAATATTTCTAAGAATAATGTTTCTCATTCTAGGACAAAACATATTGATTTAAGACATCCCTTTTTGAGGGATCATTATCAAAATGATGATATCACTTTGGAATTCATTGGTACTGAATATCAACATGCTGATATATTCACTAAAACATTAAATTCTGAAATATTAGACTACATCATAAATTATCTTGGTATGATTAATGATAAATGAATATCTTACTATTTATAAGTTATTGTTTTTATGCTCACGGTTTGACAACTCACTGTCTCACCGTGACTATATAAACTGCTCACTGTTTCACCATGATGACAATATAAACTGTCTCATCGTGATAGCTAGTTTTCTGTCTCACCGTGAGAATTATGATATTTTTATTATTTTTATTTTATTTTTACCCGTATCATGGTAATTTTTATTTCACCACTATTTGATTTCCCGCGTTTATGTTTTTATGACGTTTGACATTCCCAAATGATAAAACTTAAGGGTTTCATTCGACTCCTTACCCGAATTCTCTCCTGAACCTTCTTCTCCCTCTCGCCCGAACCTTTAGTGAATGCCAAGGATGAAGTGCCCATCTTCACCCTCGTCTGAGAAGCGCCGCTCTAAGAAATAGAGGATACCGAGGATAGCGCCTGAAGGACCTCTGAACTCAAACCTGGTAAGCCGTACCGTTGTACCTGAAAAAGAGGTTTGCCCTGAATGGTTGCTGTCTATAAGATCATTAGTTTTTAATGTTTTAAAAGAAAAAGTATGGCTTGAATGGTTCACTGGACAGAATAGACCGATTTACCCGAGGCATGTATCTCAATTTTATCAGTATGTGAAGTTCTATTTTGAGTTTGGAGAAAGATTTTTGGTGACCGGCTGGATTGATGGTCAGAAGTGCTCTTTCTCTTCAATGATGTGGGCTGCATGCCTAAAAAATTCACATGAAGGATTGTGTGAAGATTACCAAAGATACCCTCCTCCAACAACTGACTACTTTGACCTAGAAACCGCTTTGGAAAATCTAACTGGAAATGGAACCAAGCGAAGGGCCATAGCTGCTGAACTAGATGGGGAGACAAGACATTTGTTCAAGTTTGTTCAGAATTTGGTTATTCCAAGAAAAAGAAAATTTTTCTGTAATGAAGTGTCAGGATGTGTTCCTGATTCACCTGTTGAAGAATGGCCAAAAGATCAATCTATGTAAGTATGTTATCAACCATATCTTTGAGCTGATCAAAGTAACTTCCAATTCCACCTCCCTGTTTTATTCAAGGATGATCTCATCCATGTTAGTCTCAAAAGGAACGGTTGGACCGAATGAAAAAAAATTAGAGGACTTTGATTTCTGCCTATCCATGCCTATCATCAGAAGGATGAAGATTAACTGGAATCCATGGAAAAAGTAATGGGTTGAGGATAGTGATCAACTATATGAAAAGTTTAATCCTGTTGACTATCAAAGAAGGACTAAGAACCTAGATGATCCTGGTTTGGAACCAGATGAAGTGGCCAAGTACTCAGAAGAAGAAGAACAAGAAGAGGTAATAGCTGAAGATCCACCTAGAGAAGAATATGTATTATCTCCAATGGAAACAGTTCCTGTTGAAGAGGAAATGGGTGTTATCCCTGCTGTTATACCTGCTGAAATACCTCAAGGAGAAGAATTTGTTGTTGAAAAGGAAAGGACTGGGGATCCTTCATTTGTTCTTCATGAGGAAGAATCTCATCCTAATACTGAAAGGAAATTAGTTTTTCCTGGTTCAGTATAGCATGAAAACTTTGAGGAAGTTTTTGTTGAAGAGACTCTTTCTGTTGAGAAAGAAGAAAGTCAGGAAGCATATCCAGTGGAACAATCCGTTCCTGAGATTATTCAATCTACTGAAGAAAGAATTGAAATTTCCTTTCATCTGGAAAGGAAAGAATTTTCTGAAGAGATTAGGGATGATCATGTGGATCTTGTCCATGTTCCAAAACCTCAAGAATTTGAAAGGGAAGCACAAGTTGAGGGGGGAGGAAACTCGAAATCTTGATGAAGTGGAAGCTAGATCGGGTGAAGCTTCTCAAACTTTTGTCACTTTCTCTATACACACTCGGTAAGAGTTCCCAAGATTTTATGATGTGAATGAGTCATAGAAAATAACTGCACCTGGAATGGATCTTTCTTCTCTATTTCAACTGAATTCCTTAGCTCATTCAGAACCAAAATCAGAGCCCCAACCTCAATCTGGATCAAAATCTGAATCTGAAGATGACCGTGACCCTCAACCAGAATCTGAGGCTCTACCTTTACCTACATCCTTACCTGAGCTTCATTCCTTTGTAACCAAAGATGATCTGAAAGCTTTTGGCGAGACATTGTTAGCTGGTTTTGAGAAAATTGTCTCCACTCAACCTCGCCCAGTGACTCAATTAAGTCAAAAAGATGCATCAATTCTCTTGGAAAATATTATCTTGCATGTTCAACCAAGGATTAATCAATAAATTCATGAAGTCCGAGTAGAGAATAAGCTGATGAGTGCTGATGTTACAAATCTGAAAAGTATGGTAGCAAGTCTGCAGAATGAGCTATCTGTGAGATCAGACCCTGCTTCTGTTTCTGCCCCTGCACCTGCTGTTGTTTCACATGAGTCTTCTGATTCCCTCCTTGCTAGGGATATTGTGTCTCAAGTTCATCCTTACCTTATTTCTTTTGATGAAAAGATTGGAAAAAGGCACAAAAAAATTCTAGAACGCATGAGAGAGCTTGTGTAAACTCTAAATAAGATTATAGATGAATACACTGGATGTTTGAAAAAAGTTCTGAAACAGCTCAATGATCTAATCGAAGCTGTCAAGGCTTCACCTGCTTCTGGTCAGACCTCCACACCTGCATTGGATGATTCACTCCTGAGATCCTTAATTAAGGGAGAATTACAAAATTCCTTCAGGGGCTTGTATCTATCCTCTTTGTCAGAAGTAATTAAGAACAGTGATAGAGCATTGGACTTTGTTAGGATCTATTCAAAGATAGCCAATGATGCTCAACAAGAGATCTCCAAGAAAATCGATTTGTATCTTTCCCGGATTTTCTCTAAAAGTGACATGACAGATCACTTTAGATATCTTGTAGAAAATCTGAGAATCCCTCCGGTGACTCAAGATTTTAAAGCTCATGTTCAGAAACATTCAGAGTTCACCAGATTGTTGGATATATTTCTGGAGAATAAGGATGATTTTGAAAAGGCTATGCAGTATGGTGGTGAAATCCTTACTGATTTCATCAATCTTTTGAAGCCATATCTTCATGTGCAGAGTACTGCTATAGTTTATCCAGCTGCAGCACCCCTTAGACCAGGACTTCCTTCCTTAGCATCTACTACCATGACACTTAGCCAAGCCCTTTCTCAGATCCGGCCAGTCATTCATGACCAACCTAAGCCTAGATCTTCTACTGCTCCTACTTTGGATCCATCTGTTTTTGAAGGTCTACCCTTACCCTGGTTGTCAACCATTTCTATTCCTTCTTCTACTTCATCACCAGCTCTTGCTGCTGATAAAGGAATGACAAAAATGGATCCCTAAAGAGTTTACCGACTGTTTTTCTTTTTGATGGGATGTCATTTCTTGTTTACAGTTTGTACTTCTCCTATACTTTGTATTTTGAATTCTTTGTTTAATGACAGTTGCCGAGTTTCATTTCCATTTCTCTACTTTTTGATAATCCCAAAAGGGGGAGAAAAACCTCTAAGTATCAGTTCTATAATAGTATAAATGGTGGTGAAAATCCTGCAAGTATCTATTCTATAATGTTTTTGCTACACTAGTATCATTAATATTACATATCCTTTATATTCTACCTATATATGATTTCTGATCATCAAAAAGGGGGAGATTGATGGACTCCTCATGTGTTAATCATGTTTTAATAATCAAAAATCTCATTACTGTTAATTAGTCTTGACCTTCAGTGCACATCATGCTAATGCTCTTCAAACTCAACAATATGTGAATATCATGTTTTTATAATAACAAATCTTATGGATGTTAATTACTCTTTACATGTTCTATGAATAATTAAAATTATCTCATATATTATCTCTAATGAGTAACCTTAACTCATATTCTGCA
Organism: Viscum album; assembly: GCA_963277665.1. NCBI lineage: Eukaryota > Viridiplantae > Streptophyta > Magnoliopsida > Santalales > Viscaceae > Viscum > Viscum album. Next base: position 966,082,919 of record OY728155.1, read on the forward strand.
TATCACTATCTTAGTCTAAATACAGATTTTTTTGTCTAAGTATGGAGACACCGTGAAGGACTCACCATGACCAGACACCGTGAAGGACTCACCGTGACCATACACTGTGACCAGACACCGTGAAGGACTCACTGTGACCAGATATCGTGAAGGACTCACCGTGACTAGACACCGTGACTAGACACCGTGAAGGACTCACCATGACCAGACACCGTGACCAGACACCGTGAAGGACTCACCGTGACCATACACCGTGACCAGACACCGTTTCCATGATCACTGTGACACCGTTTCTTAATCTTTTGTCAATATTATTTTAAATAATGCTAACAGTCATATTTTTTGTTTTTAATGTAATTAATGTTATTTAATTTTAGTTGTTGGCTTGACATGAAACCGTATCTCGTACCTATGAAAAGGGAATCACTCATTCTGCCATAGCTCATGGAATATAAAGAATATTGAGCTGCATTAGAGGAAGTACTCGCGCTTGACATGTCTTGACACATATACTAGAATACATGAGTGCACTGTACTGAACAGAAGAACAATCTGGAGAACAACTGTGAAGAACACATTGCACGATTCTCAAAGAAGTTCCATACATGAAATCCTACATTTCTGAAGAACACACGACGAATCAAGAGATCATTCTCACTCCTGTAGAAGACAAGATGAACTACGACACTCTGTTTTTCAACAGAAAAACTAGAGAAGGACTGAGAAGCACTCTTGTTGAATCCAACGATTCCCGAGCTACATTGATAATAACTAGATCTTTCTAAACACTTATCTATCTTCTCTACGTGATTTATTTATTAACTTTCGAGCAATGTGGTGTACTCTGTATTTCTTATACACACACTATATCCTGCACTGAACTGGAGGATATCAAAATCCTAACTCTAAATTTCTCATCACTTGTTTACCCACATCAACTGTGGAAGAGGTCCTTGTGTGGCCTAGTATTTGCTTTGTTTCCCACGTAGAACAGTGGTAGAGGTCCCTGTGTGGCCTGGACAGTTTTGTAAACTGTTGTTAATCCCGATCCAGGGTGTGGGTCAAATTTATATAAATTTAAGAGGACTAAGTCTCAGCTTGAGACTGAACCTCTTTTTATATCTGGTCTGCATCTTTTATTTAAGATTAATCTACACGACATATATTATATTTATTCCACTGCTATTAATTTAAAATACAAAATTATTTTGAAGCTACTTTGATAATTAGATTAGCAAGTGTTTACACTTATTGTAAATCAGTAGATTAGTTTCAAAAGTTAGTTTGATCATGTGGTTAACCTAACTGAGACATAATCAATCATTGAGAAGCTAAGTGAACATTTACAATCTATATAAATTCACTACAGTTTAACTTATTTTATAAATCGGGGGATTTTAACTAGACAATGTTTTAACAGAAATTTTAATTGGAACTCAATTCACCCCCCCTCTTGAGTGTCCACTCCGACCAACTCCTTCTATGTCTGATGTTTCATTTTAATATTATTTTTAGAAAATTATTATTTACCACTTAATTATACATTCCTTTTATTCATTAATGGCTGTAAATAGGAGAACCATTGGAAATAATAAATGTGATAAAAAATGTGATGATTGTACTAATTAAATGCCAGATCTAATGAGAATGGGAGCTCAAAACATTATGACAGTACCTGCAAAACTAGCTCATTTTATGAATAAAAATATGAATCATGTGGAATTACCTCCTCCCAAGAAAGAGAAATTTCATGTCAAATTATTTATATGATAAAGGCCTCATATATTTAGTGGATATATTTGTCCCCTTATCATGGAATAATAAATTAAATCCATTGATAAGATATTCTCTATCCTTTGGTTACACCACAAGATTTTACACAATGTCTTTTTTAAATAAATGTAATCAATTTGATAGTTTACATTTCACAAAACACTGAGCTTATGGGAACTCTTAAATATTATTATTTAATAATGATAATAATAGCCTAGTTTCTAGAATAACATGAATGAATGTGACTTTCTAAATTATAAAAATATTTTTTATACATGTTTATAAAATTTATTCATCATTTACCAATAATCAGGATTGAAAAATAAACAAATTGAGCATAAAATGATTGTTTTTATAAAAAAATATATTTATATTCATAATGGAATTTTGTCTTAATAAAATAAATAATTCACTATTTATGAAATATCATAATGAAATTTATATTTTATATATTAAATAAAATGTTTTCAAAATTTTCCAAAATATTTAAAATGCACAGTATAAGAAAATAAACTTATTTTGAGCATAAAAAACTACATTTTTTCAAAAAGATAATTCTTCCTCATTTTAATGGAACACCTATTTTAACACTAAATTTTTAAAAAAATTATTTTTTGTTTGAAAAATTAAAATTATTTTTTAAAATTGGTATATCAAAATTATATTAGGGCGAAATTTTGTTATTTTTTTGATAAGTTATGTTTTTCGATGTAAAGTGAAAAATACCGAATTTTAATTAATAGATGAATTTTACTATAAATAATTTATAAAGTAAAATTATATTTTAAATTGGTTTTAAATTATAAATAGTTCAATTATACATAAATATATCTAATTTATTTCGTTGGAATCGATTTCAAAATGAAATTTGATATAAATTTTTTTAAAGTTTTGAATGTTTACAAATTAAAAACATGTTTTCCCATTGTGTATGTAGGATTAATTATATATATAATTTTAAGAAATATGGAAATTTAATTTAGTTAAATGTATTAAATATTTGGAATCATAATTTAAAAAATAGGTTGTAATGTCATTTTCATTTTTATACCAAAAAAGATGACAAGGTCAAAAAAATATTTATCACATTATAGGTAAAATAAATAAAATGGTCAAAGTTAAAATGTAAAGGATTAAAATACCTAAAAAATTAAATGGGGTTTTGTGGTAATTATAGACTCTAACTATACTTTAAAACATTAATTATCCTCCAAATTCATGGAAGATAATTCCACCTCTATGTGTTTGGATTTAGACAGAAAATATTCATTATTTAATTACATTAACCCACCCGTCCTCCAGTACAAATACCACCCCTCACCACCACAATATGACATAAAATAATTTATTCTCATAAAATATATGAATAATCTTCTCCTCATCTATCTACCCATTTGCAAGGGCTTCTGGTCGAACCAAAATATTAGTCCTAGATCTTTTAAGAAGAGATCAAAAGGATGTTCGCTAAAGAAGAGACGACATTCTTCATTGGGATCCATTTTTTTATTTATTTCCACAACAATTAAATTATTATTATATTTTTATTATGTAATAACATCTTTAACATAAATACTTTAATATGTTTTTATGTCATGTTTATGAACTACAACTTGACACACTTCTATTAAATGGGATACACAATCCTCAGTCATGTGTATGGAGAAATACCACCTTGAAAACTGATGTCGTTCGTTATTCCATTAACCCCATAAATGTTTCATAATAATGATGTATTTATATATTATAACTAAAATATTTTTTATTTATAATTACTTTGTGATTATTTAATTCTTATATAACTCATACCTTCTAGATTACCATTTTTTGGGAATATGAAAACATCTTTTCTCGACGTGTAGACTACCGCCTCCACAAAGAAATATGATTCATTAATGATTTAAATGGAATATATTAAGGATGTTTTTAATAAAAATAAATGTCATATATGACCTAAAAATGATTCATAAATTATAATACAAATATAATTCATTTTATTTTCTTTTTTCAAAATGATAATAAACTGCGAACAATGTTCATTCGTACATAGGACATACCATCTTCTTGTACTGTGTATTTCATTTCCTATCACCGAATATTATAGAATATTATAAATATATAAATACTGAATATATATATGATATTAATATCATGGATTACATTTTTATATTATTAAATCCAAATCTATGTTAGAGGAACAAAAAATAATTACTCAAAACATACTCGAAAACCAAAACCGTTATTACCCAAAACCATGAAAATATTGGTGGATTATTAACGAACGAGTAATAATATATTATAAAATGACTATATATAATATAATAAATTTCAGTATTATATAGGAATAATTTAATAACATGATTAAAATAGTTTTTAGGCAGTTAAAAAACATTTTACCAAAAGGAAGTGTAATGTAAGGGTTTCTTGTCTTACATTTCTTCGTATGTGAGATATATAGCATATTCACAAATTATTTATTTCATGTGGTTTGTGTACATAAATTTTATCCTGAATCTAATTAATTACAATGTATTATATGTTTCATTTTATAATAATTACATATATGGGGATTATGATTCAATTGATTACAAAGTGGTAGGGGAATTCATAACCCAAATTCCATTCTTTGGGATAAACATGTACTTCCTTGATTATGTCATACTAGTATTCTATGAAATTATTTTTGATTATATTATGTTTTATTAATTCTTTTTTATTTGGATTTATATAGTATACAAATATTTTTTCCATTTTATTTATTTTATCTTCAATGACATGATATCTATTAGGGAAATTATTTTAAAAATTATTCTTTTTAAAAATTCCCTTAAATATCTATTTTTCGTTCATGTCCATGTATTCTAAAATTATTTATATTTCTCTATTATATTATATTTTAAATTTAATTTCTACCCAAGTTTTAGTTTTTAAAAATTAGTTTTAATTAATTGTGTTTTTCATTTTCTAAATTATGTTCATCATGAATTTTCCAAAAAAAAAATCCGAATAGAATGTTTTTTTTATTTATATGGAATGATTGGAATTTCTTGGAATTATGATTATTTAATTACATGCAGCTTACATTACAATATTAGATGGTAATTTTCAAATAAAATATTTTATTTTATATGTTCAAGAAATATAAAAAAAAATTATAAAGAGAAAAAATATTTTCCTGAATATTTATTTCAGGTGATCTGTAAAAATTATTTTCCATCTATGATAAAATTATATTATGTTACTTTTAGTCTAATAGGGATATTATTCTAGTAAATTATCACTATTCCTTTTATGGTAGGTTTATATTTATGATGGAATAATATATATGACACCTATTTCTTTTTATAGGATTTTATAGGTTGAATTATTAATGTCCTTGTGGCACACATATATATGGTATTCATTATGTAATGGATGGGACATTTATCTCCATAAAATAATTTGGGTAATGATAGAATTTCTAATGATATGGATAAGACTTTAATAGAGATTGAACTCAGTTACAAAACTACTATAATGGGAAGTGATACAAAATTTTTAAATGATTTTGACCATATTGATAATATTAAAAAAGAAAATTGATAACTATGATGGTTTGGGGAGTGAACCAAATCCACATTGATGTTCTTATAAAATACAATTTTCTAAAAAGGAAATGATTTTATATGGTTGTTTGTTTTACAAAATTCCTTGTATTCCGCCAAAGATACTCTCTATTGATTAATGTACTACTATTATTTTTTATTTTGTTCTATGACTCAAGATTATGATATATTATATAAATAATGTAATTTTCAAATGTTATTTTCAGATTATTATACCCTTATATATTTTTGGTGAGTCATATATCTATTTCTTAACCTTACTGAGCATATGAGCTCACTGTTTTCTTATGTTTCATTCCCCCTTGGATATTATGGACTATATTATGTATGAAATCTCAAAAATGTTTCTATTTCTGAAAAAATTGTCCATATATGATGTATATCTTCTATGAACAAACATATTTTATGTTTTTGAGTTTCCAAAGAAACTAAACTCATATGTTCCTAGCCTATTTTTATTTTTATATCAATATTCATCTATTTAGATTAAATATATATATATATATATATATATAAATAGTGGGTCGTTATAGTTGGAATAGGAGAAAAAATTTATTTAACCACCAGAATCTAGGATAATAAAAACATGGTAGGAACCCTAAGGATATGTCTGCATTACAATCATAGAGTTTTGGTCATGACCATTAATAACATATGTTAAACCTATGGTGTCATATATATAATTTTTATAATTTCCCATGATTTTGTGGTTTTATGACTATTATTAATGATTCTGATGCTCTAATTACAAATACTACTCAATCGATGGAACCAAAAATAAACCATGTTAGTGAGGAATGAAATAAAAAAAGAAATTATGTCCCTCATGTATAATGGAATTTTATGTAATATAGAATGAAAAAAATCATCTCTTTGACCACACAACTATATCAAAACATGAATCATGATGAGATTATAATTAATAAAATAAGGGAGAAAAATTTTCTTGAATACTTCTTATAGAAATATTTACCAAATTTTAGTGGAAAAACAATACACTAGTTGATTAAAAATGGATTTGAACTACTGAAAAGTTATTTTTCATTCTCCATTGTTCAGAAGATGATAAATTTATGTATGAAACATGTCACATGGACGAAGAAGTGAATCAATGGTGGATCTTTATAAAAAATATGAGGAAACAAGATAAAATTGACTCATTATATTGGGACTAGTTCAAAAACATTTTTAGTGTACACTATTCTCATATTATTCTTAGAGAAAGGTATATTGATGTTTTTGTTCAATCTCTTTCTTATAATAAGAATATAAGGATATAATTAAATTAAAAATCTAAAAACTATAGAGATTGGAAGATTATATTTACTTTATTCTCAAAGTGTAGAAGGGAACATGGGGGAAATTATCTTAATGGTATTAGTAAATGTTTTAAGTGTGGAAAATGAGGTAATCTGGAATTTGATAGCCATAGTAATGGGAATAAAGTGAAATCTACAAAGAGTTAACTGAATATTTTTTAGTGATTTAGTTTCATGGAGTATGTAAATTATGCTAAAAATTTTCATAATATAAGAACTAATGTGGATGTAAAATCATTAAAATCTCTATGGAAAAAATAAAAATAGAATTATTATGATATCATAATGGATGGATTAAACCATGGAAGTTAGGGAAGATTTTCCCACCTATCCTTTTTTGGGAATTTAAAGATTGATTTTGAATAAATAATCCCTATGAAAATATTTGTAATCCCCCATTAGTGAAATTTCATGTGATTATCTTGTTGGTTTTTGTAATAATGAAATCACATATTCTATCATTATATGGATGAAACTATGCTTCCACTAACCATGATTTAATAACAGAAAAGTTCTTATATAAGAATGATGAAGAATTCATGTATTTAATATGTTTTTAAGGTCATTACCTTATCTCAATGTAATACATGATAAATATTGTCACATGTTTTGTATGTTACAATTAAGAGATACATCAATTTTTATGGGATTAATGATTTTTTTATTTTGTAAATTTAGTAACCTCTTATAAATTGTTTTGTATTTAAATAGTTCGGATAGTTCATTTAGGAAAACATTTATGAATAAAATTAATTTGGAACATTGGATGAGGTTTTAGAGATTAATTTATTACATAACAATATAAATATTTATGCATATCGAATAACCTATGCTAACCATTTCTGTTAAAATAATAACAAGAGATATAATGGATGACTAGTCATCCCATTATAGATCTTATGATTCACATTATTTTTAGTCATTAAAATTTAAACTACATTCCCTATAGTAAGAAATGAATCCACAACTAATGATATAGATCATACTACTAAGATAAAATAATGTAATTATATCTTATAAAATTGTTTTTAAATAAAATATCACCCTATTATCATCATTTATGATGATATCAATGACATTTTTCCCACCTATTTGATCTATGGTTTTGGGATCATTAAACTTCTAATGACTCTATACTTTATAAATCTCTATCATAACTTGATAGATAAAATTTTACTCCATGTCAATGTTTTCACATTCCTCTAATGTTCTCCAAATCAAAAAATAAGTTATGTGGTGATATTTTCCTTTTAATTTAGATCTTTTTATGATGATGTTTTAATGAACCCTATTGAGATATCGGTTTACCACGAATGAAAATTTGAAAACATTCATATTTTATTTTAACGTTCCTTTTTGAATTTGTTAGGATGCATTTTTTATGAAATTCTTCATCATATATGGATGGAATATTATAGATTGGACCTTCCACTGAATGTCCCTCAAGTACATAATGCAGTCCACATATCTCTCTTGAGTAAATAATACTCGGTCCGTTACATTTATTAAATATAGATTTCACATCGCTAGAATATGATCTATCTTATAAGAAACAATTATTAGTGATTATGGATCGTATAAATAAATTTCTATGAAACAAGATCACTCTCATTGTTAATGTTTTATGGTGAATGCACCATTTTGAGGAATACATATAAGAACTTGAGGTTGCAATAAGATATAGATATACTCATATATTTATATCTGAGTGATTAATTTCAAGGGATACATTCATTTTAATTTTATAAAATGTAACACCCCAATATTTACTCTATTCCTTTTTTTAAATAATAAATGGGAAATATTAGATATGTTACCTTCTAAAAAACATTGAACTTAAACAAACTCCAAAATATTATAATTTAACTGTTATATCTATCACCTATATTTTTCAATATAGGGAATTAATGAGATTAAATAAATTATCAAAATATAGTTTACACATGTTAATAAAATAAATTCATTGGTTACCAATAAATTAGGAAAGAAAATAAAAAAACTAATTGAACATTGAGGAAGAGGTAAAAATCTATTTTTTTAATCATAATGAAATTTTCTCTTAATAAATTAAATTAATCACTATTATTGAAATATATTAATTAAATTTATATGTAATATAATCAATTAAATGTTTTTAAATTCATCTAATATGTTTGATAAGCTCAAGAAATGTTTAAATCAATTTCATGCAAAAAAATCAATATTTTAATAAAAGATTATATTTTAGCCTTTTAATGAAGAACCCATTTTGAAAATAAATATTTATAATTTTATAGATTTTATTTATAAAAATATACTTCATTATTATAACATAGATATCAAAATTATCATAGGCTGAATTTTTGGTATTTTTATGATAAGTTTCATTTTTTGATGAAAAGTGAATGATCCTGCATTTTAAATGAAAACTAAATTTTCTTATAAATAATTTTTAAGGATAAATTATATTTCAAATCAGTTTAAAAGGATAATTTGTTAGACTATTTATTAATAAATCCAATTTAGGTCATTAGATTTAATTTTACATTGAAACTGGATGTAAAAATGTTTCAAACTTTTTAAAAGTTTAACTTTAAAAATCCTATTCCTGTTGTGTTGTGGGATTATTTTTAAATATAATTTGTAAAATTATTTGAATTTATTTTGATAAAATATATTAAATAAATGGAACAATAAGTTACAAAATCGGTTTTATGGTCATTTTTTAGATATAAGATAAGTTAATGTGGTAAAACAATTATTTACCACAATATAAGAAAAATATTGAAAATGGTTAAGGATAAATGGAAAAGGATTAAAATACATAAAATATATAGAATTAAATGGTTTGTTGAGGTATTTATCAACTATAACCCTCCTTTAACACATTATTTTTTAGCAAAATTCATTGAAATTTATTCCACTTCAATGTGGATGGGTTTAAAAAAATAATTATTATTTAATCACATAATCCCACCCCACTGAATGTTTAAATATACAACCTCAAAACAGAATTTATAATTAAAATCCTTTAAGAAGATAAAATATTTGAAAAATTCCATCCACATCACCCTCCTCATGCCCAGGTTCTACTGGTCTCACCAAAATACCAATCTTATATTGTTTAAGACGATATATTAAGGTTTTTCTCCAAATAAAAGATAACGTTATTTAATGCGAATATTTGTTTTATTTAATTATCAATTAAATATATTTTTAATAAATTTATTATATAATACCATAAGTATCCTCAATTTAATGAGATGATTTTATGTCAAGGGAGTGATAAAAAATTAACACACTTCCATGAAATGGTATACACAATCATATTTTGTGTGTACAATAAACTAATACCTCATTTAAGTGCATCCAATTATCACTTATCAACTTTTCAAAGGTCTGATGCTCTGTTAATGTGTATAGAGGCACTCGGGTTGAATCATCATTGATGATGCAAATTTTAGATTCAATTGTTTTTGAGATTTGTATTTCAATTGGGGGGTATTTGTAGATCTTAGATGAAATGATTGATCAATGAAGATTGGATTAACAATTTAATAAATATTGGGGTGAGTTCATTATTGGGGATTTAATATTATGATATCATTGATCTTTGATTTACATTCAATTAAATTAATACCAACTTTACAAGATAATTATTATTGGAATACCCAATTGTTAAGGATTTAATCTAAGCCATAACATAAATAGGGTTTTAATCTAAATTAATAATCATTTATGATTGTTTATTTATGGTTAAAATTATCCATGGAATCCACATGTTAAACAAAACATGTCATTAATCTATGACATTTTATGTTCAACATGCACCATGATAACCTAAAAAATAATCATCAAGAAAAATCACTCAATCGCTTAATGTCCCCAAATAATGAATCAACCTAGTGGACGATTTACTCAACCATTAAGATTTTTACTACTCTATTAATATATTTTAAGGGTGATTAATTTTAAATATATTGAAAATGATGGGACAACAAATGAGTTGTGTGTCGAACACACACACACGAACCGTGATGATAATTAAAAACGGACTTTTGATTTATTGAGGAAGAAAAATAAGGGAAGGGGTTTAAACATTATTTTAAATATTTTCTGTTAATTAATATTTAAGAAAAATGGTTAGATGATTATCTGTAATTATTAAGAATAATATTTCATTAAAATTAAAATGAAATCGAAAAAACAAAATCAATTACAAATAAAAGGAACAAAAAAGTAAACGAAAGCAAAGAGAGGAGGAAGGGTCATTCAAGTGAAAACAAGTGTTTAGGAGGTCCTACTAGTCCTTCGTAAACTCTTTGGTCATTCCAATTTATCTTCCTCTCTTCTGAAATACCTACCATTTTCAAGGAGAATACGAGGATGCATTTATAGTGCAAGGAGTTGGATAGTTTTCATTCCAAACATTCCCCTACACTTAGCTCACATATTTTACCATTCAGACTGATGAATCTTGAGATACAATATTATATACATTTGTATAAAATGATTTTTAATATATTACCTCAATAGTTGGAATCCATTGAACTTTTTCAGAGAATGATATGGATATTGTACTAAATAGTGTCCAACTGACCATTTTTATCGACACAATTTTGATGTCCAAAATGTAATGGGTTATTGAATATTAATATTCCATCAAATGAAAACCATATCATCTATAATGTAGGCCACCAATATATAGTATTTAATACTGAAAAATCTCATGTTTAATGGATATATATATCAGAAGAAAAGTTAAAAAATGTGTGATGGTTTTAATTCCTGGATAGAATGGTGGTCTGGACTTCATAGAATCATTTGGGACCTTTTTTTAGTTTTTTTGGACCTTTGAATTATTATTCAATATGCAAATTATTTTTGGAACACTTTTTTTGGAGAATCAATGATTTTTGACTTCTGGATTGAGCCCAATAAATAAATCCTTATGGATGGTCTAGTTTTTTCAAATATTCTTTGGACCTTCTTATGTGGTCCATATGTCCATTAAAATGGAAGAATTGGCCAATGATTCATTCTAATGATATGTTATAAATTGAATAAGGAATTATAAAAAAAACAAGAACAATGAAAATTAGAAAATAAGGCTTGGATATATATTTAAAATAGTAAACACAATCAATTTGACTAATTCAAAAAATTCTCAAGAAATTATTTAGTATTAAAACATGATTATCTCCAAACCATTTTTTCACTTTTAGACAAAATTTACTAAAGGGAGTATAAAACAATTTATGAATAAATGTATAAAATTGAATCCACCATGAATAGTCTTGTGAATGTCCTCATGTGAAACACAAAACATAACTAAATCATTCTCACTCAACAACAAATATTGAAATTTCATTTTCCCCAATCAAGGCAGGATTAGTTCATTTAACTCATCTATATTGAATTACAACACAAATTGTTACAGAAACAATATTAAAAAAAAAATTCATTCTTCATGCTCTAATATCAGATGAAAAAGGTTGGCACTCAAAACCTACCCATCTCAATATGAAAAAAATGTAGTTATATAGGTTCACTTATTCACCAACTAGAAGTGAAAATCGTAGAGTTTGAAAGAACTCTCATCTTACATTCCACATCATAATGTGCACTAGAATAAAATAAGTATTTTTAAGGTTTTATTTGTACCTATGGAATGGTAGGAATTTAATGTCCAAGGGGGGGAGAATAGGGGTAAAACATTATCATTGGAAAAATAATGATTTTTTTTCTAAATGAAACATTGAAGGAAATCGAAACACATATTTACAAGGGCATTATTTTTTAAATCATGAAACAAAATAGGTAGAAAATTTGATGTGGACAAAAAGATAAAATTTTTAGAAAACACAAAAATTTTACCAATGAAATAACAGTAATATTCTTTTTATTTCCCTTTTTTTTATTTTTTTGGAATGATGAACTAGAAATGAATCTCACACACATCTCCCAACCAAAGATTGATCTCCTCAAAACACTAATAGTAATAGTTATAAAAAGATCAAAGGTTTAGGCAGAGTTATTTTTGAATTGATTATGGCACAACCATTTTTTATTTTTTTTATTTTTTTTTATTTTTGAACACTTGTTAAAAACATTTACAAAAATTACATAAATGATAGTCCATTCCACAAAATTCATTGAATGAAAACCTCTCCCCCACACTTGAAATGGATTCTTTCCATCAATTATATGATAACACATTGAAAATCATGGATATAGAAAAATTAAATCCATTCCCCCACACCTAAATTTCAATAAATTATGATATGTAATTCCAATTAGATTTTTGGTGGTACAAGGTATTGTGATTTTAATGTGACATTCAAAGAAACTTTTTTTTATCGGACTAAAGGGGCTTTTTAAATGAGGATTATTATAAATTTAATGGGATTTTATTTGGATAGTATAATTTTAATGTGGTTCAGAAAATGCCTCATTAATATTAAAGAAAACCAAAGTAGGAAATTCAGCTCAAATTTTCAAAAATTAAGGACTCACAATCTGGGTTGAAAAATTCAAAAAATAAAAACATGATCATATGTGGCCTTGGAATGAAAGATAATTTTGTTCCTATTAATTGGGGAAGAATTATTTTCCTAATCAAAAACCAAGCATTGAAATCTTTTTCGGTTTGATAGCTGAATATTTCTCCAAATTCATGATGAAAATACAAATTGTTTTATATGAAAACATGTCATTTTAACTCCCCAAAATGGTAAGACAAAATTTCAAAAGTGGATGGCAAGTAACTATGAATCTTTTTGTTTGTTTTTTTTTCTTTTTTTTTTGTTTTTTTGTGTTATTAAAATACACACCCACATATAATGGAAAGAGACAAAATAAAGGGTTTGATAATGGTAGTAGTATAAAGTTTAAGATAGAGTAAGAAGAAGAAATAGGGAGTTATTGAAAGATTGAAAGAGAGAGTGGTAACGAGAATACAGGGCCCCATGGTTAAGATTTAGTGGGTCTCCATATCCATCCAATAGATGGTCTATAAGAAGTCTAAGACTTATAGGGGCATGTGTCCTCTCTAGTGGTTGATTAGAAAATTTCAATTTTCATAAAAGAGAATCAAAAATAAGAAACATTATTCATTTAATAGAAAAAAAAAGAAATTATAATTTCATAAATGATAAAGAAAACCTGGCTTGCATCCCATATAGCACTGAATATATTTCTCTACAGCAAGATAGTTGCATTGGAGTACCTATAGGCTAATGGTCTCCACCTTATTTTCTCAACTCCATTGTGCTTCTAGAAAAACTTCTCCTTTAAAAGGATCATTTGTTCATTAGATAATTTCTTCTCATCCTTGCTGATGTGCTTTCAATTAAATGGGGGTGGCATGAGAATATGATTATCCTCCCTTTTGTCATTATCTTGAGGTATTATGCAGCCCACTGAGTGTTGGTTTTCTATGCATGGTAGTTCTTGAGGATGTTTCAATTAGGATTCTACATTTATGTAAGCTCTAGATAATATGAATTCATATTTTGAGATCCTATTTGCTTTTTACACAATTATTTCATCACTTACTAAAGTACAGTAATCTGGATTAGTGGGGCCACAGGACTAAATAAAATTTTACATATCATTTATATCAATTTTGTTTAATGTGCTTGAATTTAAGTGTATTTTTTAAAAATCATATAGAATTATTTCGAGACCATGCACTTTGACGACATGTGATTTCGAGGCCCGGTGAGCCCGACACAGAATGTTTAACATATCATAAGTTTATTTATGTAAATGTGCAAGCATGATTTTCTAACATTTGATCTGGTGATCAAATTAAAAAAATTAGGGCACCATTGAACTCAGAATGTCAATATTCTCTTAATAAAACATTACTTCGACCGACATGGGTCAAACGTAAAATTTATTTTTTGAAAATTTCATAAAATAATAAAACAACTTAAAAAGTTGTGTTTTTTATTTTCTCACCACTGAGTGGAGGACGAAAAAACTGTAGTGGGGAGATGAGGCACATTAAAGGAGGCTCCATAATGACTCATTTTTTTTCTACATAAGAGATATGATGTTTCATTAATGAAACAACATAATAATGCAATGTCACAACATAATAGAAACATTGCGACGTCTTTTTAAATAAGATAACATGTTAGAGAAATGATAATTAAACATTTAAATTATCTAAAGAATATATGACAAGTATTCCCCCAAATAATGAATGAAGAACACCAATAGGATCGTTAACAAAATCAACAGTTTAAGAAGAACGAGACCGAGAAGCGATGAACGCCAACAATGCTTGAATCCTTGAGGGTAGAGCACTTCAAGGACAAACTTCGATTGAGGCATAAGTTTATTTGTTTAAGGTTATTGTTGATCTTATTCTAAAAATGACGAATGTGGATCAAACCATAAAATATTTTATCTGAGGATCATCCATTCTTTCAGGTGGATGATGACGCTGGGGTTTTCTATTCGGGATGGAATTATTGTTGATAGATTATCATCCACAAACCCTCCTCTATTTTAAAACATAATCATGGAGGGTTAGGGAAGATGTGAACAAGGCCCAGGCCCCTCCGCTTCTGCATTCTTCATGGCCATGAAATTTTAATGTGGATGAAAGGCATATTAAATTCCTTTACTAGGAAGGTGATACCCACAGAGGATGGACGCATAGTCATTACGAAGAACAGATCACCGGTGCAGACCCGGTGGTCCGCAGAAGAGGATGTTTAAATGCTGAAGGTGGCATTACATGTCAACAAGCATGGAGGAGATTTTGGCTAGGTTTTTGGCTGATGGAAGAGACATGGACCCTTGACTGGGCTGGTCGAGTGGCCTGCAGCCATGGGTCACAGTTGCAGGTTCATGTTGTCGCTTGACTGCATGTGGGAGTCTGTCCATATGGACTGGTCGGCTTCATAGATGTATCCATGGTCGCTTGTCTATATCAGGAGTAGTCATCCCCACTAGGTAAGGGGTGTTGGACATGGCCACCTTCCATGTCCTAGCCAGGCGAAGAACCGGTCCACCTCTTGCAGATCAGACAGGCTAGCGGGTCGAACCCACCTCAGCGGGCTGGACCTACAGCTCAACGGGCCTGCTGACGAATAGATCGGACCAAGGATGGGTGGGTTTTGGGATGGGTCAGTAGAACCAGGTCGAGTTAGTGGACTCTAGCCCTTGTCGGGTTGGGTCTGTCTGACCATGTCAGACCAGACCCGGACCTAAGCGACCTCTTTTTTGGAAAAAACATTAATAACGTTCAGACTAAGCATCTGATTGATGAGCTGTTTGTGGTGTTGTAACCTTCCTGACGAGGAGGATATTTTGGTAAACTCTATAGAGTATTTAATAGAATTTAAAACTCAACTAATATCTTGGGTATTAGTTCTCCTGAGATCAAGCATGCTACGTACGAAAACCCTATAGTGGGATGAGACCTATATACTTTTTACAAGAGAACCTATGTTGATAAAATACTATGACCTATTGGGATGTGTCTTATATGTTACCCAGTAGGCCCATGGTGGGGAGCGACTTATATTTTACCAGGACGACCCATGGTACTCGACAGGAGGAGTACCTCAATGTGACCATAGGTGAGAAGTGACTTCTAGGTGACCCAACATGCCCATGGTGGTGAGAAGCTTCTATGTGATTCACCATACCCATGGTACTCATCAGGGATGAGTACAACATTAGTCCTAGGTTTTTGTGAAGCAGCTTCTGTGTGACCTAGAAGACTAACTGTACACATTGAGGATGAATTCTATTTTATCCCATGGTGTTCTATGATGTGACCAATGGTCATACTCTCCAACGCTATAATATAATTGTTGTGAGCTTTCATTCTTCATTATAATTCTTAGTGATAATGATTTTTGGTTTGGTTGTGGATTTTTTTGTGGGATTTCCTTTGTTTTTTTGGGTTCCCCACTATGTATTTGTTTCTCACCCCTACACGAGCTTCACATTCACACGTTGTGTCTGGTGCAGAAGACCGCCGACATGATGGAAGACATGGTGGCTCAGGACCTGGGGGATCCCAATGAGACCAGGTAGACGAGGAACAATTAAATGGCTTCCTGAATCTACTTTGTACCTGTCCATCAGGTGGGGATTCCCACAGATGGCTTCTAGAGTTTATTTTTTACTCTTCTATTTTCCAGTTTCTCTTTTATTGGGAATGTATTCTAGCCCATTTGTATTTTAGTTGTTCTTGTAATCAATTGTTATTTATCGTGGTGTATATGTAATATTTTCTATATTTGTGATATGGTTGTGTGTGCTTGTGTAAAATTACAAAGAAAAATTCCTCACACTTGCAGGTTGACGTCTTCGATTCTAGTCGTGGACCCCTGACCTTTGGGATGTGGGCTTGGGGTATGTCACGACAGGAGTCCAAGGGGATGGGTCATGAAAAATTGGTATCAGATGTGGTTAGTTCTACCTCAAATACTAGGAGTATTTTTTTGGGGTTGGGAAATATTTTTAAGTGTTTTGAGCTCAACATTCAGATTTGGGGAGTCCAGCGATAGTGTGGTGACTGAAGTATCCATACTCTAGGACTTTGAATTCTACATTTCGTCTCTATACATGAAAACACTTGTTTCATAAGTCTCTCCTTATCATTTTATTGAATAAGAGTCATATCACAAGGTATAGTCTTCGGACTATGGTACATCTTGATATATTTCACGATGCCTCCACACAGACAGCAGATGAGGCTTTTGATACATGATCGTGTGGACATTCCGCCTAGCGATGAGGCATTGGTTCAGGGACCAATCCTAGATATTGCCCACCAGGTGGTGCACCAGTGTATCCACCACCCATTGATCTGCAGTTACTATTGGTGACACATTTATAAGATGTATGCTGACTCAGTTCTTTTCATGATTTATAGAGACAGGTACCTCCTATGTTTAGGGGACAGACAGATCCTTGGGTCGTTGAGGACTGGCTGGAGGTAGTGATGTGGGTATTTCGCTTAGTGATGACACCTATTGACTAGATGGTGATCATATATGTGAGCCTTATGATGGTCTTGATGGGGAGATAGTGGATATTGACCATCCAGACCCATGATGATTATACCCTCACCTAGATAGACTTCAAGAAACATTTATAGGTGGAGTTCTTCCCCACGACCTTGCACTCAGGGCACATACAAGAGTTGCTTCACCTGCAGCATGGTAGCCTTTTAGTGGATGAGTACTCTATGAGGTTTATAGAACACTCTTCCTACTCCAAAGACAGGGTGTCAGGCCCTTTCTTCAAGGCCTAAACCTCTGAGCAGGGAATCATATGGGAGATCAGGGTATCCATGGCCTCTTTCGGCTTCCTCACTCAGGCTGGAGTGCTAGAGCGAGACCTTATTGTGAAAGGTTTTCTAGAGGAGTATCAGTCGATATATTGAACTACCAGAAAACATTAGGTGACATAGTTTTTAGTAGTGGGTAGGAGGCAGCAGACACAGGGGTCCCATTTAGGCGAGGTCTTTCAGAATATGACCCTAGGACTTAGGGTTGGTGGTACGGGGATCCCAGATTAGAGGGAGTCAACAGGAAACCATGTTATACTTCACGTGCAACGGGAATGGACACTTGGATCGTGACATCCAATCCCTCGATACATATGATCAGTATATGATCAAGGGACCACCAAGGTAGAGGTAGAGTTTCGAGTGAGGAGGTTCGATGGGTGGCATATGTGGTAGGGGAGCAGACCGAGCGTCAGTTGGTGGACGACGGTTCTAGGTGTTAACACCACCACCCCTAGGTTGTCCACCTCAAACACATGGATCAATCAGATAGGGGTCAATCCAACTTTATGTGATGGATTCCTATGACCACGACACTCAAGAAATGATAAGATATACAATTTGTGTCTTCTTAACCATAGTGGCAGTTCATATAGACACAGGTGTCAGTCACTATTTCCTTCCGACAGACCTCTTTTGAGGTTAGTAGATTTCACTGAAGCTGCTGGATCGATCCTTATGATTAGATACTCATACTGGAGGGGATTCTAAGATTTCACACTAGTGACGGTAGAGTGAGCCTACTGAAGGAGGCTAGAACTTCAGCTAGGATCTCCCAGTAGCGGTGTCAAGTCCTTACGGCGTCATCTTGGGTACGTACTAGCTATCCATAATCCATGGTCAGATTGACTATTTTTTCTGAAAAGTGATATGTGTCCATGAGGATGGGACTAGGTTATCTCTCATAGGCGAGGAGGGAACATTTTCAGTGGTTTCTGGAATTTTTTTGAGCAGGGTGTTGCCGATCACTCGCCACTTGGATAGCTTCATCGTTGGAGTGGTGGACGAGGTGTTGTCCAAGATTACCTGTAGTGGTGGATGAGTTTGAAGATGTATTTTTGGGGATGTTTGGAGACTACCTCCTCATAGAATGTTTGACTTCTGCATTGATCTATACCTGGGGATGACACAGTTATCCACACCAGCATACAGGATGGCTCCTATAGAGAATCATGAATTGAGGGTACAACTTGAGAACTTATAGGACTTGGGATTCATGAGACCCAGCGTTTCAACATTTGTAGCCCCAGTGTTGTTTTCTATGAATTAAGATTGGATCTTGAGGATATGCATGGAGTTCTGGATCCTGAACTATGTGACCGTGAAGAACAAGTATCCACTTCCAAGGATTGATGACCTCTTCAGTAAACTAAAGGGGGCGAGATGGTTCTCAAAGATAGACCACAGATCAGGCTATCATCAGATATGGTAATGGGATGAGGATGTACTGAAAACAACCTTTAAGTGCCAGTATGGGAACTATGAGTGCTTGGTAATGCACTTTAGGAAGACTAATGCCCCAAAAGTGTTCATGGAATTCCTGAACAAGATATTCCAGCCTTACCTCGATCGTTTGATGGTGGTCTTCACTAATGTCTTCTTGTCATACTCAACATCCGAGGAGGAGCATGTTACAAACCTCTAGATATCCTAGATACACTCTAAGAGAATCTGATTTACAGTAATCTCTTGAAGTTCCATTTCAGGATTTGGGAGGTTCACATTCTAGGGAATGTCATCTTGAGGGCTGGAGTTGCAGTGGATCAAGTGAAGATATAGATAGTGCATTCTTGGGAACCACCTATGAGGGTGACTGAGGTACATAGACTCTTAGGGATGGCTGGATACTACTGGAGGTTCGTGAAAGACATTTATAGAGTAGTAGGACCTTTATCAGCATTTTCACAGAAGGGAAAACCCTTCACGTAGATAGAGAAGTGCCAGGAGAGTTTCTAGGAGTTGAGGCTGAGAATGAAAAGTGCCGACATCTTGAGACTACGAGAAGATGGAATTGGGTATGTAGTTTTCCATGATTAATCAGGGACCAGAGTAGGTTGTGTCCTGATGCAGGAGTGAGTAGTGATCACCTAGGGATCATTATTGTAGAATAATTATGACAATGACTACATGACCCATGGCCTTGTTTTTGCAGTAATGGTATTTTCCATGAAGATGTAGAGGAACTACTTGATAGGTGGGTGGTTTACCGTCTACCCTGACCATAAGAGTCTCAGGTATATCCTCTCACATAAAGACCGAAACATGAGACCATGGTGATGGATGGAGTTCAATCATGACTATGACTTTGAGATAGTCAATACTCTAGGGAAGGGGAATGTGGTGGCTGACGTGCTCCACATGAGGTCAAGCGATGGGGAATGAATCTCATAGAATTTTTGTGAGTCATATCTGTTATGGATAGTAAGTATAATATTCATATCCAGAATGATATCAAGTCTTTAAACATTATCTTTAATCCTCTAATGAAAACTAGTCTTGAATGGATACGATGGGGAATGAATCTCATAGAATTCGTGGAGGCAGTAATCCGTACGTATACACAAGAGACAATATCATTATTTTGATATTAAAATAATATATAATTGAATGGTATATCATATTTACCGAATAATTATAATGTTATATTTATTAGTTACATGAATTACACATCATTATTATACCCAACC
This sequence comes from Viscum album, assembly GCA_963277665.1. Lineage (NCBI taxonomy): Eukaryota > Viridiplantae > Streptophyta > Magnoliopsida > Santalales > Viscaceae > Viscum > Viscum album. Next base: position 966,103,602 of record OY728155.1, read on the forward strand.
AAATAATAGTGAATTGAATAACAATTACACCACAACGTGGAGATGGTAATCCGTATGTATGCACATATGGTGACATTTCATTCAAAAGATTGATAGAATAATGAATATGGTTGTACCATATTTATAAAAACAACACAGTATATAGAAGAAACTGGAGTTATTATTTTAAAATAGAAATAACAAATAATGAAGAAGAGGAATAAGAAAATAACTTGAAAGAGGGTGGTGAAATTATTACCTCTTCATCAGGTTCTTTCTTTTGATTTGACCAAAATTAATCCTTAAGTTGTCTTTATGAATAAAGGAAGGCCTCTAGGGTGAAGTTAGGGAAGTTTATAGGGTATTTGGGGAGAGTTTGGCCAAGCCAAATGGATTTTATGGTGTGAATTAGATAGAAGGGGGAGTCCCCATTTATAAGTGGGGTGACGGGCACCCTAGGAAAAGCTAGAAATATTACATTATAATAAAATAATTTTCTGTTTTTAATGGCTCTAAAATGGATTACATAAAGGATAAGGTGTGTATGGATCAAAAACCACTAAACCAATAGGTTTTAGATAGGTTTGGGTCACTTTATTAACTTAATCATTTATTTTTAACTCTATGTTACATAGTTTGACATTTACCATGTCTCTTTTTATTTTTATATTATATGGTTAATAAACATAATATATACTTCCTAGAGAACCCCAAGTGGTTCATTAATGATACATATATCATTATATAAGTCTTTTGGCCAAACCATTGATTTTTAGGAATAGAATATCATTTAATAATATAATAATTTATTTAAAAACTCTTTTATGCCAATTTTGATACTATTTGGTATTTTGTTTTTGACAAATTTATAACAGCATTATTAATTCTAAAAAAATAACCTAACCAATTATAATATGTTATATTAACCTATAAAATTAGTGGAATTTATAAAAAGTTCAAAATTACATTTATTTGGATATTTATAATATCAATTATATTAATATTTCATTAATGCGGTAATTATTCCATCACCATTGTGTCATAAATAAATTTATTTATTTAATGTATAAAAATTATAAATAAAATATAAATATGTATTAAATCTTTTTAGCTTTATAATTAATAATTATAATCTAATTTATCTTATGTATAAACCTATATTAAAATTTTTTAGTTATTAAACATTGATTTTAACTCTTTTAACTCTTCTTTGAATTAAATAATAATTAATTTCCTAATCAAATCCAAGTGGACCAAAGAAGTTAATATTATATTCCTAAGGTTTTTTTGGTCGAATTATACATATCCAATAGAATTAGGACATGTTTTAGGGTAATAATAATTTTATTTTTACCCTTAATTTCCCTATTTACTTTTAACTGTGGTAAATAATAGTAAAAAGGTACTCATCACCAAAAATTACTTTTATCTTATTAAACCAAATTTTAATCCTTGATATTAAATATGTATCTTGATTTTTCGATATTCCACTCACAGAAGTAGAAAAATTATGATTTATGTGAATTTTCAAATTCTCCTAGGAGATGGGTAATAGTCGGTGGAAAGTTCAATAGAATTTTTATATATCTAAAATTATTATAAACTCACTCCAATGAATTAAATTGAACTTATATAGGTACTATATATATATTTTGAGCTAAAATAAATTTAAATAAAATAAATAATTATTTAAATAAAAAATCGGTTTTAAACTATAACTCAGTGTTTTTTACTATTCATAAAAAAATGAATGTTTTTAGAAAAATACCAAAAATGCACCCAAAGCTAATTTCGGTATTTTGAATCCAAAAATGAAGTCCATTTTGAATGATAGAATTTTAAAATTTTCAAAAAGTGGGTATTACTATTCATAATAGCTAGTTTGATTGGTTGTGGTGTGTGTTAGAACTCGAAGATGCGTACAGAAAATGCTACTTTATTATTCAAAGAGAAGCGTACTATGGATACTTTGGGTGTTTCATTCTCCCCTCCTTCAAATAATTTCATCCTCGAAATTTCTAGGATATTACTGCATAAAAAGACTCGGGTGTTTCTTCATCATAAGTTCCTCAGGTTCCCATGTTGCTTCTTCCATCTTATGGTTTCTCCAAAGAACATTTACCAGACGAGTCGTCTGATTTCTCAACACTTGTTCTCTGGTATAAATAATCATGACGGTCTCTTAGCAATAAGACAGATCGAGTTCCAGTTCTACTTCCTCATAGTTCAGTACATGAGTTGGGTTAGGCGTTTATTTTCTGAACAGTGATACGTGGAAAACATCGTGAACTTTGGAGAGAATTGGCGTCATTTCCAAATGATAAGCTACAGCCCCAAATCATTATAGAATTTCGAAAGGTCCTATGTAAATGGTACTGAATTTACCTTTCTAATAGAAACATATAACTCCCTTCCATGGAGATTCCTTTAATAAAACAAGATCTCCTACATGAAATTACAAATCCTTCCTTCGGTTGTCAGCATAGCTCTTCTAACTACTTTGAGCTTCTTTGATTTGGGTTTTGATTAACTTCACCTTTTCCGTTGTTTCCTCCACAAGTTCTGGGCTACGTGTTTTCATTCACAAACACCATCCCAACAGGTTGGTGTGCGACATTTCTTCTCGTATAATTCTTCATTTGGTGCCATCTGAATACTTGTATGGAAGCTATTGTAATGGGAAAATTCTACCAGAGGTAAATATTTATCCCAAATTCCTTGAAAAACAAGTGAGAATGATCTCAACATGTCTTCTAAGGTTAGAATAGTCTGTTTTGATTGTTCATCAGTTTTGGGGTGGTAAGCAGTGCTCAAACAAAGCTTAGTATCTAGGGCTTTCTGAATACTTTTCCAAAATCTTGATGTAATACATGGATAACAATCAGAAACAATCTATAGAGGTACTCCATGAAGTCTCACTACTACATTAATATATAGTCTTCCGAGACGTTCAAGTGGTAAGTCTTCTCTTGTAGAAAAAAAATGTGCAGGCTTGGTAAGACAATCAATAATGACCCATATTACATCATTCCTTCTAGGAGTCTTTGGTAGTCCCACAACAAAGTCCATGGTAATATTATCCCATTTCCACTTCAGTATGGGAAGAGGTTTCATGACTCCTCCAGGTTGTTGCATTCCAGATTTCACTTGTTGACAAACCATACATCTTGACACAAAGTCATAAATCTCCCTCTTTGTGTTGTCTCACAAAAAATGTTCCTTAAAATATCTATACATTTTGGTGGTTCCCAGGGTGTATAGAGAAATTGTAATTATTAGCATCTTCCAAAAATTCTCTTTTTAGATCTGGTATAGTGGGAACACAATGTCTCTTCCCAAATTTCAAGATTCCAACTTCATACACAAAGTCACTAAATCTCCTATTCTTCACAACATTAATCTTCTTTTGAATCTCCTCATCATCAGCATGAGAACTTTTTATCCTTTCTAGTAAAGATGGTTTGGAAACCATTTGAAAAATGAATTGATATTTCACCTTCCATGGTTATTCCCATATCCATCATTACTAGATCCAGGAAAATAGGATCCCTTTCAACTCTCATCTTGTTCAAAACTCAGTGACCATTTATGCTCAAAGCATCTTCTACCTTATTTTCCTTCCCTGATTGGTAGTGTATCGTGCAATCATAATTCTTGAGTACTTAAATCCATCACCTTTGCCTCATACTCAGTTATTTCTCTGAGAAAATATACTTCAAAATCCTGTGATCGGTATAAATCTCACATTTTTCACCATAGAGATAGTGTCTCCAAATCATCAATGAAAAAATTACAACTGCTACCTCAAGATCATGAGTAGGATAGTTTTTCTCATGAATTTTCAGCTGTAGTGATGTATATTCAATAACCCTATCATTCTGCATGAATACAAAACCAAGTCATTTCTTCAATGAATCACTATAAATAATGAACCCATCATTCCCTGATGATAGAGTCAATATAGGAGAACTGATTAATCCTCTCTTCAGTTCTTCAAAGCTTTCTTCACACTCTTTTTTCCAAACAAATTTATCGCCTTTACGTGTGAGCTTCGTTAATGGGTTAGTCAATCTTGAAAAATTATGGACGAAACATTGATAATAACCTGCAAAACCAATAAAACTATGTACCTCGGTTATACACATTGGTTCTGGCCATTCTTGGATTTCTCTTGTCTTAGAAGGATCTACAGAGATTCCATCCTTTGAGACAATATATCCAGGAAACGAAATCTCCTGAAGCCTGAATTCACACTTTCTAAACTTCCCATATAATTCATGTTTCTCAGAGTCTTCAGGATAATGCACAAGTGATTTTCAAGATCTTTTTAGCTTTTGGAGTATACCAAGATATCATCAATAAATAACACTACAAAGTCATCAAGATATTCCTTGAAAACTCTGTTCATTAGATCAATGAAAATATAGGTTCCATTAGTCAGCCCAAAAGGCGTTTCTGTAAACTTATAATGCTCGTACCTGGTTCAAAATGCTGTTTTTGGAATGTCTTCCTTCTTCACACCCAACTGATGATATCCATATCGAAGGCCAATCTTTGAAAAATATTGAGCTACTTGAAGTTGGTCGAATAAATCATCAATGTGAGGTAGGGGATACTTGTTCAATATTGTTATAGCATTGATCTCCCTATAGTTAATGCACAACCTCATAGATCCATCCTTCTACATAACAAAAAGAACATGGGCTCCCCATGGAAAAACACTAGGGTGAATAAATCCCTTATTACTCAATTCCTCTAGTTGTTTCTTTAGTTCCACTAATTCCACTGTGGCCATTCTATAAGGGGTCTTCCATATAGGACATGAGCCTAGAATTAAATCAATCAAAAACCCAATTTCTCATTCTGGAGGATGTCCGGGTAAATCTTCTGAAAACACATCAACATATTCTATCACAATACGTACAACCTCTATTTGAACATTCCTTTCCCCACCCAAAGTCATTTCATTTTCTTCCTCCCTAATAATTGAATTTAGTTGAGCTATTGGGTGTGATCTAAATAAGAATTAGGTGGTGACGATTCTAATATAAAGATAAGGTGTTCTTTATCATCCTCATAAAAAATAGTAACCTTCTTATTCTTGAAATAAATATTCACATCATGGTCAGGAAGGTAATCCATACCGAGGATTATATCAAATTCAATCATGGGTATGATGATGAGATCAACAGATAAAGAACAATTGTATGCCCTAATTGGAACTGATTCATAGAAATTTGTAGGAATGATACTTCCCTTAAGGGTTTTGACTGACAACTCCATTGTTAAATAAAATTGGAAATATCTAATTTTCCTAGGAAAATGTGATGATATGAAACAATGCGATGATCTGGAATCAAATAAATCATTTTCTAATCATGTGGAAACCATAAAATTACCTTCCACCATGTCATTCAGAGCTTCTACCTCATCAGTAGTGATAGAATAAGCTTGGCCTTTATCCCTTGGCCTTTTCAGAGGTACGTTCCCCTAATGATTCAGACAATTATTCGCATAATGTCCCATCTCCCTATAATTGTACCATTGAAGATTGATAGATTCTTTCTTCCCCTTGCAATCACGAGTTTGGTTTCCTTTTTCACAACACTTGTAATAGACTCCCATTCCCTTCAAGCTTGTACTGGTGGTTTTCTTCCCACATTTAATGCTGGATGGATATTAAACTTTTCCCTTATTCCCCTTATTTCCATTTCCACAATGATCAGAAGATCTCTTATTCTCTTATTTGCATTAAATTCGTAAGACTTAGAGAATTATTCTTCTGTCTTGATATCAGATGAGACAATATCTTCGTACAATGAGAAGGATTGTGAGACTAATGCTTGACAGAGAAATGGGTTTAACCCATCAAAGAAACGATCAATCATACATCTTGGGTTACATATATAATCTGCAGCATGCCTTTCTAACCTTGTAAAGTTTGACTAATACTTTTCAACATTCTCATCCTACTTTTGCCTCAGACTCAGAAATTGTCTTTCCATATCTTCTCAATTGTCTTGATGAAAGGATTTTTCTTTGAAAATATCTTCAAACTCCCTCAATTATATATTTGATACATCATCATCTTCCATCATGTTTTGAATCAATGACCACCAATGATCGGCATCTCCGGTGAGATGGTAAACTACCATGAAAACATTTTCCCTTTCACTACTCCCCAAGGCATGGAATATTTTCTCTAAGGAGTTAATCCATTGCTCGGATACATGTGGATTTGTACCCCCATTTAATGTTGGTGGTTTTTTCCTCATGAAGCGATCTGACATTGATCCTTCACGCTGCGGATCAGGGTGCCCCATACGGGTAAGATTATTTTTCATAACCCGAGTGAGTTGTCCCAGTATGGGGATTAGCTGATCAAAACTAGTTACATCACCAGCTCCACTATAATTATCTTGAGTAAGAGGGAAATCCCTACATTGAGTGTGTGCATTGATATGGTTTCCATTCCTTCCACTAGGCTCCACTGCTAAACAATGGCATACACTAGATTAATTTATAAATCGCAATAGATAAATCCAAACTTGTAAAACACTTAACATAAATTGAACAGTTTATGGATATAATCCCTAATCATAAAAATGTTTTTTTGAGTAATTATATAATAATAAACCATTCATAATGTTTTCACTACTGGAAAAGTAGGCTATACAAACGGTTTATAACCGTTGGAATAGGCTGGAAAACTGTTGGTATAGGGTATACCAAAGGTTTTCCAAACCATTGGCCAGTTAGCCGTGAGGAAAGCCCTATACCAATGGTTTCATTTAAACCGTTGGTATTGGTGTTTGAGAATTCTGGGTAACTCTTTACCAAACGGTTCAGAACTGGTGGTATAAGTTTTTTCAGAATTCTGGAAAAAGTTTTACCAACGATTCTGAACCCTTGGTAAAGCCTTTTCCTAAATTCTGGAAAAAGCATTACCAATGGTTCATAACCGTTGGTATAAGTTTTTCCAGAATTCAGGAAAAGGCTTTACCAACGGTTTAGAACCGTTGGTAAAGCTTTTCCCAGAGCTGCTGCACAGTAGCCTATAGAAGCCCTCCAGAAGCCCTACCATACACCTGCATAGAAAAACAGTGCACAACAGCCCTCTAGTATACCCTCCACTATACACCTGCATAAAAAATATCACAAAATCCACATACAGACTTCAAACAGTATAAAAAACACCTAAAATAGCCCAAAAAACACATATGACAACAATCATCCAGTGGTAATTCACCTCACCCATCAAATTCTAATAGGAAGAATAGTTTGATAAATATCTATTAGAGTTGAATAAGACATTCAAATTGACTCAGATCCCTTTTTTGTGATACTAGGTTTGGGTATGTAATGATTTGTGATGAATTTTTCATTGAACTTGTATTGTTTATAATATATGGTGAAAAGATATTTTCTTAGGATTCTCGTCACATATGACCCCATGAGTGAAACTACCCAACTCATGAAAAAGAGTTTGCGACTATCGTTGATTAGTGTAAATTTCAATTGTATTCACTTAAAATGATTTCCTTTTGAAATAAAAGAGAGACTTTGTATGGTGTCGTCCACACCATGCCTCGGATTGAGGCGGAGTTGACTCGTACACGTCACAAATGACCAATGGATACATGTCCTAAAGTATCAATAGTATCCGAATGCCTTTGGTCTATTTTTCGTATGTCAGTTGTTGTTTTAACTTAAACTGTTGTCCATTTCAACGAAAAGTAACACACTTTGAGTGGTGCTGGCCACACCGCGCCTTGGATTGAGGCGAGGATGACTCGTACACGTCACAAATGACCCATGGATCATTTTCCTAAAGTTTCAATAGAATCCGAAAGCGTTTGGTCAGTTTTCCATATGTTGTATTTTTACTTAAAAGCGCATCCATTTTAAACAAAAGAAAGAAACTTTGAGTGGTCCCGGAAACACCGGCCCTAGGATTGAGGAATGGCTGACTCATACACGTCACATATGACCCATGGATCATTGTCCTAATTTTTCAACAGAATCCGAATGCGTTGGGTCAGTTTTCCGTATGCCAGTTGTTTTTTTCACTTAAAATCATGTTCATTTCAAATAAAAATTAGACACTTTGAGTGGTGTCGGCCACACCGCGCCTCGTATTGAGGCGGGGTTGACTCGTACATGTCAAAAATGACCAATGGATACATTTCCTAAAGTATCAACAGTATCCGATTGTGTTTGGTCAGTTTTCCGTATGTGGTTTTTTTTACTTAAAAGTGCATCCATTTTAAACAAAAGAAAGACACTTTGAGTGGTCCCGGCCACACCGGCCCTCGGATTGAGGCGGGGTTGAATCTTACACGTCACATAGGACCCATGGATACATTTCCTAAAGTATCAATAGGTTCCGAATAACTTTGGTCCATTTTCCGTATGCCAGTTGTTTTAACTTAAACCGTTGTCCATTTCAAAGAAAAGTGACAAACTTGGAGTGGTCCCGGCCACACCGGCCCTCGGATTGAGGCGGGATTGACTTGTACACGTCAAATATGACCCATGTATTGTTTTACTAATGTTTCAACAGAATCCGAATGCATTTGGTTGGTTTTTCGTATGCCAGTTGTTGTTTTCACATAAAATCCTGTCCATTTCAAATAAAAGTTAGACACGTTGAGTGGTTTCGGCCACACCGCGCCTCGGATTGAGGTGGGGTTGACTCGTACACGTCAAAAATGACCCATAAATCATTTTCCTAAAGTTTCAACAGAATCCAAAAGTGTTTGGTCGATTTTCCGTATGTCATTTTTTACTTAAAAGCGCATCCATTTTAAACAAAAGAAAGACACTTTGAGTGGTACCGGCCACACCGGCCCTCATATTGAGGCGGGGTTGACTCGTACACGTCACATATGACCCATGGATCGTTTTCCTACAGTTTCAACAGAATTCGAATGTGTTTGGTTGGTTTTCCGTATGTCAGTTGTTGTTTTAACTTAAACTATTGTCCATTTCAAAGAAAAGTTAGACACTTTGAGTGGTACCGGCCACACTATGCCTCGGATTGAGGTGGTGTTGACTCGTACAGGTCACATATGACCCATGGATCGCTTTCCTACAGTTTCAAAAGAATCCGAATGCGTTTGGTTAGTTTTCCATATGTCAGTTGTTATTTTAACTTAAATTGTTGTCCATTTCAAAGAAAAGTTAGACACTTTGAGTGGTGCTAGCCACACCGCACCTCGGATTGAGGCGGGGTTGACTCGTACACGTCACAAATGACCCATGTATACATGTCCTAAAGTATCAACAGTATCCGAGTGCGTTTGGTCAGTTTTACATATGTGGCTTTTTTACTTAAAAGTACATCCATTTTAAACAAATGAAAGAAACTTTGAGTTGTACCGGCCACACCGGCCCTCGGATTGTGGCGGGGTTAACTCATACACGTCACATATGACCCATGGATCATTATCCTACAGTTTCAATAGAATCTGAATGTGTTTGGTCAGTTTTCCATGTTAGTTGTTGTTTTAACTTAAACTGTTGTCCATTTCAAAGAAAAGTTAGACACTTTGAGTGGTGCCGGCCACACCACGCCTCGGATTGAGGCGGGGTTGACTCGTACATGTCAGAAATGACCCATGGATACATGTCCTAAAGTATCAATTGTATCCAAGTGCGTTTGGCCAGTTTTCTGTATGTGGTTTTTTTACTTAAAAGCACATCCATTTTAAACAAAAGAAAGACACATTGAGTGGTCCCAGCGACACCGGCCCTCAGATTGAGGTGGGGTTAACTCGTATACGTCACATATGACCCATGGATACATTTCCTAAAGTATCAACAGTATCTGAATGTCTTTGGTCGGTTTTCCGTATGCTAGTTGTTGTTTTCACTTAAAATCATGTCCATTTCAAATAACAGTTAGACACTTTGAGTGGTGCTGGCCACACCGCGCCTCGGATTGAGGCAGCGTTGACTCCTACACGCTACAAATGAACCATGGATACATGTCCTAAAGTATCAACAGTATCTGAATGTGTTTGGTCCGTTTTATGTATGTGGTTTTTTTACTTAAAAGCGCATCCATTTTAAACAATAGAAAGACACTTTGAGTGGTACCGGCCACACCAGCCCTCGGATTAAGCCAGGGTTGACTCGTACACGTCACATATGACCCAAATGCGTTTGGTCTGTTTTCCCTATGTCAGTTGTTGTTTTCACTTAAAATCATGTCCATTTCAAATAAAAGTTAGACACTTTGAGTGGTGCCGGCCACACCGTTCCTCAGATTGAGGAAGGGTTGACTTGTACACGTCACATATGAACCATGGATACATGTCCTAAAGTATCAACAGTATCCGAATGTGTTTGGTCCATTTTCCGTATGTGGTTTTTTTACTTAAAAGCGCATCCATTTTAAACAAAAGAAAGACACTTTGAGTGGTACCAGCCACACCGGCCCTCGGATTGAGGCAGGGTTGACTTGTACACGTCACATATGACCCATGGATCGTTGTCCTATAGTTTCAACAAAATCCGAATGCGTTTGGTTTGTTTTCATTATTCCATTTGTTGTTTTTACTTAAAATCTTGTCCATTTAAAATAAAAGTTAGACACTTTGAGTGGTGCCGGCCACACCGCGCCACGGATTGAGGCAGGGTTGACTCGTACACGTCACATATGACCCATGGATACATTTCCTAAATTATCAACAGTATCTGAATGTGTTTGGTCCATTTTCCGTATGTGGTTTTTTTACATTAAAGTGCATCCATTTTAAACAAAAGAAATACACTTTGTGTGGTATCGGCCACACCGGCCTTCGGATTGAGGCGGGGTTGACTCGTACAAGTCACATATGACCCATGGATCGTTTTCCTATAGTTTAAATAGAATCCGAATGCGTTTGGTCTGTTTTCTGTAAGCCAGTTGTTGTTTTCACTTAAAATCTTGTCTATTTAAAATAAAAGTTAGACACTTTGAGTGGTGCCGACCACAACGCGCCTCGGATTGAGGCGGGGTTGACTCGTACACGTCGCATATAACCCATGGATACATTCCCTAAAGTATCAATAGTATACGAATGCGTTTGGTACATTTTCCGTATGTGGTTTTTTTTACATAAAAGCACATCAATTTTAAACAAAAGAAAGACACTTTGAGTTGTACCGTCCACACCGACCCTCGGATTGAGGCAGGGTTGACTCGTACACGTCACATATGACCCATGGTTCGTTGTCCTATAGTTTAAACAGAATCTGAATGCGTTTGGTCTATTTTCCGTATGCCAGTTGTTGTTTTCACTTAAAATCCTGTCCATTTTAAATAAAAGTTAGACAGTTTGAGTGGTGCCGGCCACTACTTCAAAGAACATTTTCCATATCATTTTCCACATGCATAAACATGAAATACATGGATAAATAAGAAAGCTAAGTAAAAAAATAGAAAAATGAGTATCACAGTACCAAGGAATACAAAAGGTCTAGGTAGTAGACTAATCATACAATAAGAATCAAGTGAAAAAAATAGAATCTGAACGCAACGTCCCTATGAAGTAGAGGAAAACCCCAATGTGGAAAACCATGTTTAAAAAATAATGAGTTATACAGAATTCAACAATGTAATTGATCAATCTGCCTCTGATCACCATCACCATCACCACTATCATCATCATCCTCATCCTCGCCGCCATCTTTGTCCTCGTCGTCATCCTCATCATCGTCCCCATGCTCATCGTTAGCCTCATCCTCATCCTCGGCATCATCCTCTCCCTCGGCCCCATCCTCGCCCTCGGCCCCATCCTCACCCTCGTCCACATCCTCATCCTCACCCTCTTCCTCTTCAGCATCCTCATCATCACCAGAAACGTCATCATCTCGATTGCCACTAGTGATACCACCTGGTTCATTGGATGATGCACCCATCGACGACATAAATGTCTGACAAGCCGCACTAGCCTCTGGTGGAAGTGATGAAGATAATGCTTTCATCTGTTTCATAAATTATCTGTCTCTTGTTTGAACTTGTACTTCCAACTCTGTGACCCTTTTATCAGACTGTCTTGCATGCTCCTTGACCTGTTCCAACTCGGAGGTACTAGAATGGATACCTAGAGATGACCAATACCTCGTCAGGACTATATTCTTACCAGGTCCGCATCGTACTCGACCAGAGTGCTCATCTCCCAAAACCTGATATAAATGATCTTATGGCCCAAAATTGTCAGGCTCCTGGGCATCAAGAGCCTCTAAAGCAGCCTGTAAAAAATATTAATAGATTATTAAATTTTAAATTAGATATTAAACATTGAAATAAACAAATTAAAACATAAAATCTTCTCTTGGGTCGGTTCATTTACCACAATTCCATCTTGTTTTCTTCTACTGAAGCAAAAAAAAATTTCTCGGGGGATACGTCATTCAATATTCATTTTGTTCTTCTGTAATGACATTGAAACAATATAAAGTGAAAGTATAATCATATATTCATTATTCAATAAATCACATAATTTAAGTAGGATCCACTAAAAAGGGAAAGTCCTAAAGAATAATTATAAACAGCTATATCGTACCTGCTGCCTCTCATGATCTGTCATAGTTGTGCGCCCCAAAGTGTGGTGGTATTGCTTTGAATCAATGTTTTTTTTGTTTTTTTAAGAAGAATCCAAATTATTGATTAATAATTAATAAGATTATATTAATTCAAAATATGAAAACTCTCGTTTAAATAATTCAAATGAGATTAATACCTTAAATTTGACAGTCGCCCATTGGGTAATCATTTGGCGATATTGCTCTATCAGGCATTCATCCACGATAGGTAATTTCTCTAACTCTGTGCCCACTCTATCACACCAGCCAACATACATCTCATGCTTATAAGCTCTCCAAAGCTATCCTAGCTCTTTTAAACGCGCTGGTCGTGCACCTTCGCCATCAGGGAAGTTAAACCGAAGATGAAACCAAATTGATTAGTCATTTAGATACAAAAATATACTACATTAAATCCAATAGATTTTTTACCCATATTTGTGCCCACACGTTATCCTTGACTTCGGGTGGCAGATGTCTCCAAGAGAGAGGGCTGACCGGAATGATATCGGAGTATTTGGCTAGGGTTGCCAAAAAACCCCAACATTGCTGCCCAAATTTCTCAATCATTTGTCCATCAACATTTTATTGAACCATCAACTGTGTCTGGCAGTTCCATACTGCACGCAAGCGAGTGCACCCCCTTCCCCGCCTCCTATCTATAGATGAATCTGTTATTAAAGAAAAACATATCAATACAAGTTATAATAAAAATAAATTTTGGTATAAAAATTTGATAGAGTTATATAAATATACCTGTGGTAGTCGGATCAATGGGTGCAGAAGCTGAAGGAATATCCTGTACAGGTGGAGTGTCCCTCAGTGTATGCTCCTCAGCCACATACTATGTCACAGCAGGAGTCGATGAAGGTGGAATATAATAGCCCAAAGATAATGAACCAGAAGCAAAAGATGATGGCATAGACGTCTGGTCAGCTGGTAGTGTAAACATTGAAGTTCTAAATATATCATATGTCCCTGAAGACACGCCAGGATCAAAATAGGGAATAGAAGATACGTCAGTGGTAGTGGGTCGTCTAACTCTCGCCCCACGAGCCCTCGTACCACCGGCCTCAGTTCCAGGACCACTAGATTATCGTCTATCTCTGACACCACCCCCTTCTACCACCAACCTCTCTACTGGGAGCAATATCAGGCTCCTCTTCAGATATCTGTCGTCTAGGGGGTGGATCCTGAAAAAAAGATTGACATAAAAGTAAACACATGATATTATAAGTTATTGAAATATTTATATTTGAAATATAATACTCACAACAGGGATGAGTGGAGGAACACCCATCTGTACCATGCGATGATTTTTATCTGTCATCTTTTTCTCCCGCCTCTCTTCAATGGGTGTCATTTCCTACAATGAAAACAAATATGGAAGTAATTAGAAACAGATAATGAATGTGTAACCCAAAAAACAAAATATAGAAAACCCATTATGATAAAAAGGACATAATGAAACAGAAGATTTATGGTGTTATGAAGGTAAGTACTAGGATACACACTCTGAATGTTGTAGGTGAAACATGTCGGTGAGAACACGACTGTATGATTCTATATATTTCCAACCACAACTTCGGGTTCATAATCAACTCTGACAATTGAGCTGTTGGGGTCATCATAAGTAATAAACGGATTGCTTCCAATTGCAGTAGGGATAGTGTCAACTTCATCATCACCATCATCAAAAACATGTCTGGGATTTAATTAAATAATTACACCGAATTTAGGATGATGATGATCTTTGACATAAAAAACATGTTTCACCATTGATGCCAATACATATGGTTCATCGGTGGAAAGAGTGCGAGTCATGTCAATAACTCGAAATCCACAATCATCAATAAAGGTGACTTGCCTCGTCATTGAATCAAACCATTGACATTTCATCATCTTGACTCGACCATGCGAGTAATAATCCAAAATTATTATTTTCTCCACGACACCATAATAAGCAACATTTTCAGAATGAGGTCTAGTTACCGATGAACTGGCATAACATTCTGTTGTGGTAGTTAGCATAACACCATTATGCTGTGTTCTCATGTTTCTTGCTCGTTCAGTGATAATAAATTTGTATCCATTGATCACAAGTGATTTACAAGAACAAACCATTATATTAGGACCAAAATCCAAAGCTCTTATTTCCTCAGAAACAGAGTCTCTAGGCAAACTCGATACCTGAAATATAAACAAATAGTATACTTAATTAAATATTATTTTTATTTAGTTATTACAGAAATTTTTTTACCTTCAATTTCAACCAAACAGAAAACCCTTTGCTATGAAAAGTCTCATTCTTTCTCAAAGATAAAGAACGATGCTTTCTATATATCAATTCTTTATGTTTCCTGTAGATAAAACTAATAATAGTTTAACAAATATTTAAAATTACAAGAGATAAGATAAGAGATACATGTACAATTAACTTACTTGATATACTCATCAAACAAATCACAATTGAACAACACTGTGCGATGTGCCATCTCTCGCTCTTCAAGGCTTAATGTTGTCAATGTATATGATCCCGGAATTCCTCCTGTATGAGGAAGTGATGGAAAACTGGGTTCAATTTCCCCATACTATTCTTCTTCATTTCTCATTGGTTTGTTTATTCTCAGAGTATGATCAGACAAATACATTGAGCAGAAATCCATTCATTCTTGAGCCAAGTAACCGTTCACAATAGAACCTTCGGGATAATTCTTGTTCCGAACATATGATTTCAATGTGCACATGTTTCTTTCAGTTGGATACATCCAACGAAAAGCAACGTGTCCTCCAAGAAGTATTTCGGTTGGAAGATGGATAGTCAGATGCAACATGCATGTAAAAAATGATGGAGGGAATATTTTCTCTAACTCACACAAAATTAACGGTGTCTCTGCCAACAGTTTTTGCATGAGGGATTTGGACAAACTCTTAGAACAAAGATCTCTAAACAAATAGCACAACTGAATAACTGAGCCTCTGACATTATTGGACAAGAGATGATGGATTGCTATTGGAATCAACTCATGAAAAAGGATGTGATAATCAGGAGTCTTCAAAGATTTCAAATTCAACTTTTTTATGTTGAACCATTTTGATATATTGCTTGAATAGCCATCAGGAACATTAATAGTCTCCAGCACTTCCAGAAATTGATTTTTTTCAGCAGGAGTCATCACATAAGAAGCACATGGAACTTTCCATTTATTTGCACTGATACAGACAGGATGCAATTCTGGTCTGATCCACCAATCTACCAAGTCGCGCCGAGATCGTAAATCATCTTTTATCCTCCCCTTGACATTTAGAAGAATCAAAATCAACATTTCACATATATTCTTTTCAATGTGCATTACGTCTAAGCAATGACGTAACAAGTTGGTTGACCAATATGACAACTCAAAGAATATACTATTCTTCTTGCAATTGTAACAGGTATCATTGGAAACATTTTTCCTCTTTCTAGATTTCATTACACTCTTCCCAAATGAATAACTGAAATCTTTCAATTCATTAAGCACATCAGTTACAGACATATGCGGAGGTGGATCGTCATTCTCCATGGTATTGTCAAATCTTCGACGATTGTTTCTATATGCATGGTTCATTGGAAAGAATCGTCGATGTCCCATAAAACTAAAACTATGACAATATTTCATTCTTCTCGATCGAGTATTATTCATACAAACAGGACATGACAATTTTCATTTTGTTCTCCATCCATACATCATTTCATAAGCAGGAAAATCATTGATAGTCCACATAAGTGCAGCACACATCTGAAATATGTCTTTCGAACATGCATCGTATGGGGGCACACCCACATCCCAAAGAAGTTTCAACTCTTTTATTAAAGGTTTCATGTATACATCAATATCATTGCCGGGATCAGAAGGGACAGATATCAGAATACTCAAGAAAGTGTAAGGCTTTTTCATACACAACCAAGGGGGAAGGTTATAAATGTGTATGAAAACCGGCCATGTGTTGTGCGAAGTAAGCATCTGCCCAAATGGATTAAAACCGTCACATGAAAGACCCAGTCTCACATTACGCACGTCGGCTGCAAATTCAGGATATCAAGCATCAAATCTCTGCCATGCAAATCCATCTGCAGGGTGAACCAACTCTTCATTATTCTTTTTTCTCTCGGTGTCATGCCATCGCATTTTTACGGATATTTCATCAGACATGAAAATGTTCTGTAATTTTGGGATCAATGGAAAGTGCCACATTACATTTTTTGGCAGATGAGATGGTGTTCCATCATCTTTTGGCTTCCATCGGGAGGTTCCACATTTTATACAATCATTTCTTTTGGCAGTTTCCTCCCAAAATAAGCTGCAATCATTTGGGAAAGCATGAATTTTTTTTAGAATCCAAGTTCATCAACCAACTTCCATGCCATATAGTGGTTTGAGGGAATATCTGCATCATCTAGAAGTATGTCCTTCAAGAAGGTAAGAATGTAATCAATTGCTGTATTTGAAATCCCATACATAGTTTTCCCATGAATCAATCGGATTAAAAATTCCAACTTTTTAATTTTATCACATTGACGATATACTGGAGTCGTCGCATCATCATACAATTTTTTCACCCTATCAACATCATCATTTTCATTGTACGCATCATGTGTACTTGCATCGAAATATTGTTGGCTGGGCATCCTTTCCTTCTCATGATGTCGAATAAATGGAAACCGATCATATATCAAACTCTCTAATTCAGTCCTATAATTTGGATCATTAACATTTTGAGATTCCATTTTCTCTCCATTGTGATACCACACATAATAGTTTGTTTGGAAACCATATTTGGTTATATAATAGCTAACTGCTTCACGGCCCAACCAAGGTCATCCAATATAATTAAAACAAGGGCAGTGTATGCGACCACTATCTGAAGCCTTGTCAAATGCAAAATCTAGAAAGCTTTTCAAATTATTTTCAAAATCAGTTGAAATCTGATCAGTTTCGTACATCCACCTTCTATCCATTCTGTAAAAAACTCGCAATAAGTCATTTCAAAGGAATTCAATAATATTAAAGTTTAATCAAAAAAATATTTACGTAAATGACAATTTTTTACTCTATATAAAAGTATAACATACACATTACTCTATATGAGAATCATATTAAGAAATAAAACAAAATACAGTGTATATAAGAAAATAAGATACAAAATTTCTAATGCCTATATTCAAGGATTGACCAGTAAGATATTGGAAGTGGGTCAAGGAATGCATAATCCTTAAGGGTCTTGTTGGGAGTATATGGGTTTTATACTTTAACTTCATCAAGTAGATCAGGATGAGGAGTAGGATGAGGATTATGGGAGTGGCGGGACTGTCCAAGTAGGGTGTGGCGTGTCCAGGGGTGCGGGGTGTCTAGGGGGTGGTGGGGCCGTCCGGGGGGTCAGAGGTGTCCAGGGGGTGGGGTCGGGGTGTCCAGGTGGGCGGGCTATCTGTGGGGGTGGTCAGGTTGTCCAAGGGGGTCAGGGAGTATAGGTATATTTATATGAAAAGAATACCCCCACAATAATCATGCAGCCCTGTCATTAGTCTAAATGTCTAGAACACATAAAAGAAGCTAGTATGGACATTTACTAAAATATTTAACACCATACGAATGAAAATAAACTCTAAATATAGTTTGAGAGGATATAATGGTGTGTATGAAAAAAATGATATTAAATCAATTTAAATGAATATGGAACAAATGAGGGTTTATAATACACTAAGAGTACCTCAAACAATCCAAAACCACTATAGCACCACATATTCAGCTTCATGAAACAGGACTTGGAAATCATACCTACGTCTTTACTAATGACCACCTAATTGGAACACTCTATTTATGATTCTTGAACACAAGGAACAAACAATGTTTGGTCTCTACCAACTCAATCACCCCTGTGTAGATCATAATCTCGTTTCCCCTTATACTAAAATGGTCTCACTGGAAGCTAGTATTAATACCAGACCTGAACCATTCATTCTCCATAAAACAATGATCAAAGTTCCATCAGATGTATCTCTCATATAACCACAACCATTTTTATCTATGATGTAACGAAATTCACAAGAATAAATTTTATTAAATAACCTTTTGGTATATAATGTGCATCAACAATGGTTCAATTATATGGTTCATCACATTCAAAATTATTAATCACCCATACATGATAAAAATTGAACATTGACTTTCATTTAATTACAACCATCATATTTTATTTAATTCTTAACAAGCATAGAAGCATGTAAATTGGAATCTAATAACATTAATTAGTCCCCAAAACTTTTTAATAAATTTAACATGAAAAATAAAACACTTTGAAATCTAAATAATCACTATGAAGTAAAATGATCTTGTAATTCTATTGCACAAGTAAAAACACTCAACGATGGAATATATGAAAAGAATGTTAATATAAATTATTAAACCAAGATAATAAAGTAACAATGAATGTTAAAACTAAACAAGTGATTGAATTTTATAACATATAATAAAAATTTCTTGGTAATGAAACATGAAAGGTACATCAAAAAATAAGACAAATTTCTAATGCAATCTATATGAGATGGAATATTCATGGAATGTGAATAAAGAATGGAAACATAAATTGGGCTGGAACAGAAATTCGGCTACAATATGAGAATAGAAATTGGTCTCATCCCACATCAAAATCAAAACAAAAAACTAAGAAAATACCTCAGCCATGGATGGGATGGAGGAAGAGAACCCGAAGCACCTCCAAAATCACCTCCAAAATCGCCCAAGCGCTCCCGTTTAGGGCTCTGGATCGCTAATGTGGGAGAGGATCGGCTACTTCCAATTTGGGGGAAAGTTTTTCCAACTGTTTTTAATAACCGTTGGTATATAACTCCATCCCAAACCTATACCAATGGTTCAATGAGAACAGTTGGTAAAAGGTCACTGAAATCCCACTTTTACCAACGGTTCTCATTGAACCGTTTGTAAAAACACCCCTATACCAACGGTTGTGATGAACCGTTGGTAAAAGATTCCAAAAAACCATCTATACCAACGGTTATCAGAAACCGTTGGTATAGATGGCTATTACCAACGGTTTAGTAAACCTTTGGGATATAAGTGTTGGGAAAACTCTGTTTTCTAGTAGTGTTTGTAATGAAAATGAGATTATCCTAGGCATATCCTCTAGGAGTGTCGTAAAATAGTTTAAAGCAAGGCCCATTGTCATGCACCAATTCCCATCTGAATCTACCTCAAAGCGGTGATCTCGAGTTTGACCCTTAGGTACATCAGTTCCTGAGCAACTCTACCTCCTCGTGTCTAGATAGAGATGTATTTCTTGGAAAACACATGAAATCTCTACAGTACAAAAATTATAGGATGTTATTCTATACCAATCCTCAA
Source organism: Viscum album (assembly GCA_963277665.1). NCBI lineage: Eukaryota > Viridiplantae > Streptophyta > Magnoliopsida > Santalales > Viscaceae > Viscum > Viscum album. The sequence continues at coordinate 966,123,554 of OY728155.1, forward strand.
AGTCCATCTTAGTTCTCTATGCTCTAATTAGAGTTTATCTAAATATAACTTACAATGTTTGTAATAAAAATCTTCTGATACCAACTAAAATGCCCCGACCCCAGTTACCCATAGTCAGTACATTATTACATGAAATTGGCATGATTACAATAGATCAAGTCTCGAAAGACCGATTAGTTTAGTATCCTTGGAAACACTGTATACATTCATAAGTCTTACATTACATGATAATGTAAAAAATAACAAAAACATAGTCATCATATTCCACACTCATATCCCCTCATAATATCCCTACAAGGAAGTCATAAAATACTTTTCACATCTGGGGAAAAATAAATCATAGAAATGGGTGATCTTAGATGTTCAGTAAGGATAAAAATATACCGAAAACATTAATAAATAAGAATAATCATTTAAGGCAATGTATAACTAAAACAAAATCCTTTTAAACTTGAAATTCAATATAATACGGAAAAAATAAAATGAAATAATTCCATTTACTTATTCACATGGTTTTTCTACTAATCGAATAATAACATGCAATATCAATAACCACTATCATAATGATGGAATGCATAATGCCAGACTATCGTAACCACATAGTCAAGGCCTCGTGCGAAGACTACAAATAATATTTTTTCAAGGCCTTGTGCCAAGACACCATTTTTTCTCATGATACATACTGATGCATCGAGGATCAATAGTGGGCTCCACTCGTCACTTACTAAGTCCAATGCATTCCTCATATGAACAGGTTTAAACATAACATAAACATTCGTATTAAAACTAGCATACGAAATGCCAATATTTATCCATAAACCACGAATGATATAAAAATAACATATCCACAATAAAACATATCCCAAAACCTTCAATACAATATGGATGTTTTTTATCATAATAAATCAACTTCAAATAAGCTTAAAATCCATCAAAAGATGTTGACATAGAGGAAATCAAAATGATTTAAGAGAAATATCGCTTTTTTGAAATCATTTAAAAGTCACATAATTATAAACTAAAAACATTAAATTGGAAATATTCTTATAATCTTGTAAGGGAAGCTTTGATGATTTTATAATGGTTGAAAATACTTACACCCTTCATATAAGTTAGAAAAATACATCCTTACCTAAATTTTTCCTAAAAGGTTAAAAAGGACCATGATTAGAACACGACGGAAATATTACTTTATAAACATCTTATAAAAAGTAAAAAAATGATATAATTTACTTTAACCCATATTCTATAAAATAGTAATAATTATTTGAAATAAATTTTTAAGAAACATGGATGTGGATGATAAAGAGGTCCTAGTATATAATTATGTATAAATAACCTCGGATAATGTAGAGATTGTAGAATTAACCCTTACCTTGTACTTTTCCTTGGTCGAGGGTAGGTTAACCTCCTATATAATGATGAAATAATTGTTATTAAATTATATAATAATCATATACATTAATATGATATCATATACTAACTTTTAACATTGTATTGTGAATAATATCTTGGTATTATAGTCGTTTTCGGTGATAACAGATTTTTTTTCCTTTATATTTTTTGTAACATGAGTAATATTTCTTATGGATGGGATGTATCATATTCATATACGGAATGATATTACATCTTTAAAATTTATTTTTAATCACCTAAATAAAGTTAGTCTTGAATGGATACGATGGGGAATGAATCTTATAGCGTTCATGGAACGGTAATCTGTACGTACGCATGAGTGACATTATCATTCTTTTGATATTAAAATAATATACAATTGGATGGTATATCATATATACATAATCATTATCATGTTATATTTATTATTTACATTAATTACACATCATTATTATACCCATCAAAATAATAATGTATTGAATAACAATTACACTTGGATGTAGTTGTTTTTTTGGGTTCCCACTTGGCCTGTCTGTAGGTTACTGCTAATCCATGAATGCGGATTTTGGAAAATAAAAAATAAAATCTAACTTTCAGGTATTGAATAACAATTACACCACGACGTGGAGACAGTAATCTATACGTACGCTCGTATGGTGACCAATAATTTAAAGGATGGATATAATAATGAATTTGGATGTATCATATTTATAATAACATCAAAGAATATAAATGATATTATAGTTATTATTATAGAATGCAAAAAACAAAGAAAAAAGAAATGGAAGAAGAAAAGAACTTGAAAGAGGGTGGTGAAATTATTACCTCTCCTTCGTGATCTTCCTTTTGATTTGATCAAAATGGATTCTTATGTTGGATTTATGACTAAAGGAATGCCTCTAGGGTGAAGTGAAGGAAGTTGAGAGGGTATTTGGGTAGAGTTTGTCCAATACAAATGGAAATTATGGTGTTAATTAGAGAGAACGGGGGGTGCCCTTTTATAAGAGGGGTGAGGGGAACCTTAAGAAATGTTAGAAATATTATTTAATAATAAACTCAGTTTCTGTTAATAATGGCTCCAAAATAGATTATTTAAATGATAAGGTGGGGATGGGTCGAAAGACAATCAACCAATAGGTTTTAGATAGGTTGGGTCACTATATTATTTTTATCGTTTAGATTTAACTCTTAGTTAAATAGTTTGACATTTAGCATGTCTCTTTGTATTTTTATATTATATGGTTAATAAACATACTATATACTTCCTAGAGAACCCCAAGTGGTTCATTAGTGATAAACCTATCTTTTTATTTGGACAATAATTATATTTTTAGGAATATAATATCATTTAACAATATAATAGTTGTTTTAAAAACACATTTATGTCACTTTTGACACTATTTTGTATTTGTTTTACTAAATTCATAACATCATTATTACTTTGAAAACAATTCATCTAACCAACACTAATATTTCATATAAACCTAGAAAATTATTGTAATTCATAAAAAGTCTCAAATTACATTTATTTTGATATTTAAAATATCAATTAATTTAATATTTCATTAATTAGCTAATTATTGCATCACCATTGTGTCATAAATAAATTAAATTATTTAATGTCTAAAAATTATTAATAAAACAAAATTATGTATGAAATCATTTTATATTTCTAATTAATATTTATAATCGAATTTATCTTATGTATAACCCTATATTAAAAATGTTTTAGTTATTAAACATTGATTTTAACTCTTTTAACTCTTCTTTGAATTAAATAATAATAAATGTCCGAATCTAATCCATGTGGACCAAAGAGGTTCATATTTTATTCCAAAGGTTGTTTTTGGTCGAATTATACTTATCCAATAGGTTTAAGACATGTGTTATGGAAATAATAATATTATTTTTACCATTAATCACACTATTTACTTTTAATTGTGTTAAATAATAGTAAAATGTTACTATTCAAAAAAAATTGTTATCTTAATGAACCACATTTTACTCCTTGATATTACCTATGTCTCTCGGAGTTTCTAAATTCTTCACATAGAAGTGGTAAAATTATGTTTTATGTGAATTTGAAAATTTTCCTAGGAGATGTGTAAAAGTCGGTGAAATGTTCAATAAAATTTTTATATATATAAAATTATTATAAACTTACTCCAATTAATTACATTGAACATATATAGGTATTATGTATCTATTTTTACCTAAAATAAATTTTAATAAAATAATAATTATTTAAATTAAAAATCAGTTTTATACTATAAATTATTGTTTTTCACTATTCATCAAAAATTGAATGTTTTCAGAAAAATACCAAAAATTCACCCTAAGCTAATTTTGATATTCTGAACCCAAAAATGAGTTCTATTTTAAATGATAATTTTTTTAAAATTTCAAAAAGTGGGTATTGTTATTCATAACGACTAGTTTGATTGGTTGTAGGGTGTGTTAGAACTCGAAGTTGCGTACAACACACACAACTGTATTATTCAAAGAGAAATGTATCGTGGAAGCTTTTGGTGTTATAGTATCCATCCATGATGGAAAGGGAATCATATCTAGCTGTTGCATCAATTAAAAGCACTATTATTGGAATTAGAAAATCATCTTTTGAACAATACTGATTAAGATCTATGAAAACAATGAAAACACTGATTTTACCATTCTTCTTCTCACTAGGAAAGCGTTGGCCATCAATTTGGGATATTTAACTTCCCTTAAAAAGTTATCCTTTATAATCGTATCAACTTCAGCTTCAATTTTGGAGGAATTATATTGATGTGTTCTACTTGATGACTACTTGAATCATTGATGTTCTTCTGGAAAACCCAAATGATGAGTGGCTATGTCAGGATTATGTCATAGTATTTCTATATAATTCCAATAAAATATATCTCTATGTCACTTTAAAAATGATGTATACACCTCTTTCTCTTCATAAGTCATGGATACACTAATTAGAGTGCTGCATGGATCTTCTTCTGTACCCAGATTTATTTCTCTGATCTCATCCATAGTGGTAGAGACACCTTCCTCAAATGCTGGAATATCTTCCATGAGATCTTCCTCTTCTTCTTCATTACATGTTATTTCTTCTATTTCTACTACAATAGTATATAATGAAACAAAACATTCAGAGTTAAGAGAGGAGTCAGTATTTTATCATCCTGAAGAAGAGGCCTCTATTTCGGACCCTACTGATAATGAAGTGTTATATGGGGTAATAAAGAAGAGATAATGGATTGGGAATCAATATATTTGACTACTTCTAGAATTGATAAAACTTATTATATTCTGATTGACAATTTATATACTTGATGTAATTCAGTGGATGAAATGATTAAATCTCCATTTAAGCTTCCATCACTTCTTGGTGAGTCGACATCCTCTCCCATGTTGGGAGGCTAGATTACCATGATTGACATTTTGGAAGATACTGGGTGATTTCATGGATTTGGGGTTACCTTTTCATTTTTATTAATAGGTAACAAATAATATGTACTCAAATTTATGAATGGGTTTGCTGGAATATTTTTTAGTCCACTCGGAGCATTAACACTGGTTATCTTGGACCTCATTCCCTTTGTGTAATAAAACTCTTCCTTAATGTATTGATATTAAAATGTTTTAAATGGAGCCCTGTAACCATAAACTGTCTTGATTTCACCATTGAAATTGTAATTAAGACATTGGTGGTATGACGATGGTATAGTCTCATTTTGATGTTGCCAAGGCCTTCCAACTAGAATGTTTAAGGCCATGTCCTAAAAAACAACCATGAAATATGAATTAGACACAATATCTCCAAACCGAGTTCTGAGTATAATATCGCCTAGAGGTTCATTATCATCATTTTAATATCCAATAAACATTAATGTAGATATAGATAAGTTAGATTCAGTAAGGCCTAATTGATGAAGTGTACAAACGGGAATAAGGTTGACTCTCAAGCCATTACCAATGAAGGCTATCCGGATGTCTATTTAGTTGAGCTTTCTTGGATAAACATAAGGGTAAAATATGCCCATTTACAACATCATATTCATCTTCATCTGTAAAAAATATGAGTTCATGATATTAAGAATCATCATTCTTTATACGGTAAAGTTCAATAGCCGCAACATTTGTTTTAAACTCTTAAGGACTTATAAAAACCTCAATAAGTGCCTCTCGAATAATTCTTGACAGACATAAGGCATCTAAAATTGAAAAATTGTCCATTACATGGGCCACTTGTTTGAAGACATCATACTTTTGGTCCAAATGTCTACGTTTCCTATCGTGGAGATGTGGTTTTGTAGGTTCCATGGATGTTGATGCTTCTGATGTAGATGTACAATGTATCAAAGTAGAATCTAGAAATACTCATGGATTTGGTAGATTATACAGATTAGGTTTATTTACATGCAGAGAGGAAGATGGTGTGACATCTAATTGGTCCCCCAAAATAATCATGGAAGGGATGAACTTGTCTTGCATGGATGAATATCATTTTTATTGTTGAGCCCGCTGAAGGGCTCCTCCACGAGTTTCTATAACATACACAGTTCGAGCAGGGGTAGAGTTAAAATAGTGTCTTCATGAATTCTCATGTCTTCCTCTATATCCTAGAACTTGGCCTCTTCCACTGGTTCTCAAATTAGGTATAAGGAACTCTAAATCATTATAATCAGAATCACCATTGGCATAAGGATCCATTAAGTGGATGATGTTGATAGAACCAAAGATTAATTCTTCATCTATTAATGATTTTTTCAGAAAAGTTATTTCTAGTTGTGCCATTTAAGGAGGTGGTGCCTTTGCTTTTGAAGCAGATGGCATGAAATATTCTAGGGTGAAGGAAAACTTTGGACATAACTAGAGCTCATATTCCTCTGGCTACACTTTGTTAGTCTGATCACCTCGTTTCTTTGTAGATTGACCAATTGATGATGGTGGTTTTACTATGGAGGAGTGGAGGAAGACAAAATCAGTTGTTTCAAATATGTTCTTAAAATGACATGAATTCAGTTGTTCTTTTTTCTGATCCCCCAATCATCATTTTTCTGCACATTTTTACATTAGATTTATTTTCATTCACCTTATTCCTATGGAATAGTGGTAGTAACACATGCTACTAGAGCTAATGAACTTTTCAGTTTCACTTATCATTAGTCTACCATTTATATCAAGAGTTCCATAAAAACAAAACACTCTTGAATGGGATTACCCAACATCATGTGAAAGGGACAATAAATTATAAGATCTCCATCTCCTTCTTTATTTGGTTTCTTTGTCCATGGTAACTGAACCAAATGTTTCTCTAGAGCTCAGATGATGTAACCAGTAACTTTCTCGTTCTAGAAAGAATAAATTTGTTTCATTAATTAGTCAAACTATTTGTTCCATTGATCTATTTAAACATCTTTATGATACGGTTGTTCTTTCTGATGCTTTGGAGATAGATCCCTTCGATACGATAATGGTTTTGAAGTGGAACCAGGTACATGTTCTTGCTTGAGTGTAATAGTAGCAACCTCTTCTTTCCATGCTCACTTTCCCAGAGCTGATTCAATTACACGTGTTTTATCTTTAGTTTCTATAATAGAATCTTCTATCTATTATGAAATTGATGTATGATCTCGAAACCATCTTGTGCATTTTACATGGATCAGTGGTGTGTCTGACTCATCATGCAGATTTTCCTTACAAATTAGAAACAACTCATCTTGAGGGAGTGCCATACTTAAAGAATATGTTAATCCTTTCCATCATTAAATGAATTATGAAACACTTTCAATCTCCCTTTTTTCAATTTTTATGATCTAAAACTGTTGTCTTCGGTAATGTTCATATTAATTGAAGGAGAAATTTCTAACAGAGATCTTTAGATCCAGTAATTGATTATGATTTCAAACTTATATACCATACAAAACTTGGTCCTTGTAATGATTGCAGAAAACACCAAATCATTACTAATTCTTGTAGTTGAGGATTTCCCATCGTTGGATCATGACTGAAATGAAAATTTTCAAGTGTTTTTCCAGATCTCCCAAACCATTAATGATCGAAATATTGTATTCACCAAATTTGGTAGGGGTGGAATTAGTTCCACCCACATTTATTTTCTATCTAAACTGTTGTACGAAGTTACTCCATAGCTTCCAATCGATTCATTAATTCCTCAATTGAGTTCACAAGTATTTATGAAATATCTGGATGAACTGGAACCTGTTCATGTATAGAAATTGGAGGTTAAGTTGGATCAAAGACCAGAAAATCCACTGATTATGGTACTGGTATTTTCCTTGGAAAGCCCATGGGAACATGCTTATCAAGATTTGTTTGATTCTACTTTGATACATAACCAATGGATGAAATTCATTACCTACACATGTAGTTACCCAAAATCATCTATGCTGAGGAGCTCCTACATAATGAAAAAGTTGAGGATCTTCTTGAAAAGTACATCTTGAAGAAATGATTCTTCTATGAAACTCTTTATTGAGTATTCTAAACTCATTATTATCATCTTCAAGGTGTGAAGGTCTCTCTTCAAGAGAAATAGATTTAATTCTCTAGTATAAAAGTGAGATTCAATCTGACTTTTACCTTTTCCCATATTAGATGCCTTTCGGAGAGGTAGGAGTTGATTATTTAAAGGCATACCTATATTCTGGGTATACCTCTGATATTTGGTATGTACACCTTAGTCATTTTCTTTAGTGATTAACCTATAATGGACAAAGAAATTCATCTTCTTTATTCTCCTGAACTATACTCGTTTTCTGAAGGATCTTCTGTAATAGGGTTTATGTCATTTACTAATGCATATTGCATTGATGGAATTATGTCAGAATCTTTGTAAGATCTTCTCCCACTATATCATCCATGAGACTCTGCTCTCTTATATGATGGATTATCATGAGTTTTTTGACAGACAGTAACCAGAATATAATCCTTATATAGTTCAATTGTGCGATTTTTTGTGGCTTCGTCCCTTATGGGGAGAAAACTTACTTCCGCTGGGGAGGAAATTATAGATGTGAAAAATCCCCCACCCCTGTAGGCTGGGGATGATCCAGTTTTTCTTCTTAAAACATTTAATATTATTTAAGGAACTTGAATGTTTAATTATATGATCCCCCAAGCATGCTAGCTGATGTGATTCTTGAACTTCTATGGCATAGATTCACATAGCTTCTCTATTGATTTTTGAAAATTATGGTTCGAACATTATCTTGTTGCATTATCCAACAAAAACTCAAATCACCAATTTCAGAAGATCAATTTGATATTTCAAACATTTGTGTTATCTAATGGCTGACATCCTTTAATCACGAGGCCTTCATAAGATTCTAAGATGCTTGACTTAAAAGTATCTCAAAAACCTATTTTCTTTGTGCCAAACTCTGATGAGATTAAATTTAGTCATTTTTTTACTATACATTTGATTATATACAAAATTTGTTTATTATAGCCGTCCATGGGAAATTACATTGAATGAGAGCACTTTTGGTTGGATTTTTTTATTCTGTAGTGCAGTGAAATGTAATGATCCATGTGCACTAAATCCTCTTATATGAATGCTGGATGGGGAATTAGAAATTAACTAGCATAGACTCTTTAGAGCCTTGAGGCATGATCGGTAAAGGTTTCTCTAATTTTTTTCAATCTTCGGATGTCGGGAAACTGAGAGAGATGATAAGTCAATATGGTGTTAAAACCCTACTGTTACCTTTACATTATTTAGACATTCATCATATGGTAATAATTTGGTTTTCAAATGATGAAGCATCTTCCATAAGTTTAGGTGGATATCAAGTATGAAATATTCTTCCATCAATTCATGAACATTATAATGATAATTTTCTAAATGGCAGAACAAGACAGGTATTTCTCCTTTATACAATTGTTTTCTCATGTTTATCATATCTTCATCATATTTCACTAGATATTTCTCCACATGGTCTAAACAATGTGAACACTCCGTATTAGAAGATAAATGACCCAAGAATGGTTTGGAGAATGATCATTCCCTTAAGATTTCTTTTTGTTGAGAAAGTGTTTCCCCTGTCACTAACAAGGCATCAGACATGACTAGTCTTGTGTTTGAAAGTGCCTCGATATAGGAGGGCTTTCTCATCTCTACATTGGCACTTATTGAATTATCTTGGAAATGTGAAATAACACTATAGTGAGGACTTTTACAGGGAATGACATCATGAGGAGGATCCCCATGTTGGATTACAGAAAGGGATAAATCCTTTTCTCCTTTTTCTTATGACCACAAGAATGGTTTCCATGGATTTCATATTGAGATAGGATCTCTTGATTGACCAAATATTTAGGAAGCAGGCCATCATGATGAAGTGTTCGATTGGGAAATTCATAATTACTACTAAAACTCACGTAATTTGGTAATGATAGGATAAGATCTTGAGATGCAATTGATAGATGTCTGAGGGATTTATGAACTCCAGCATTAAGAGGAGAAAAACTGCAGTGTGACTCTCTATTTTACAACTTTGTTTGATGAGACTTCATCTTGGATGTCCTCTTACACTTATTTGAGAACATATGTTAGGAGTAGTTGTTATCATGGGTAGGTGTATGTGACTGCCATAAATCGGCAACCAGAACAGACCGATTACCTCTAATTTGAATGGGTGTATGTTCTTGATTCTTTTTTCATATGATATGGGGGAGTATGCCCCATGACCCTCTAGGACTGGAACTGAGGAGTGTATATACTCTTGGATTCCATGTTGATGGGTCATTCCATGTGTGAGGACATATTTATGTGTTTGTTCCAATGATACTACTGAAATAATTGTTATAATAATCCGGCATGATTCTAGAATATATGTAGGTATTTTCGTCTTCCCTTTCACAATTTATAATATGTGTTTGGTTACTTTAGCGGTCAAAATAGGAATATACATCCATTTTGTTTTTGGAGTTCGTGTATATTCCATATCATGTTCTTATTTTCATATCATTAGGTATTGAAATTACTCATACATAGGGGTATAGAGTTGGGTCTGCCCTAGATTTTTCATCAGAGGTTTCCCACTGTGATATACAAGTGCTGCCAAATGAGACGTTATCGAGCTTGATGAACACTGGTAGTTGTATGTGTCTACTGGCTATTTCCCATTAATTTTGGTTGACGGATATCCTTCAATACTAGAAGATGAGGATACTAGAATAATTGTGGATTGTAAGCAAGTGTATATTATTTTTTAACAGTTGCCACCACATTGGATTAACTTTCTTCTTTTAATGATGTTAGACGAGTTTTTAGACTAGCGGATAAATGGTAAGCAGGTGTATGTTCCTATTCATAGTACTCCATAAAATTTATCTTGCAGGATTGGTGGGTTTCTGCTAGCTGTGTCCGCTTGACTGCAAAATTATGATGGATGTGTGTATGTGACCGCTCTTTGTTAACCATTAATTTATGTTTATGGACTTCTCTATAGGGGTAAAAGTTAATAACCTTCTCTCTATTAACTAGATGTTTTCCCAGGTGGTTCGACATAAATGTCAAGGTATGAGAGACCAATGCAAACGTTCATTGGAAACACCCATATCTTGTTGTGGGTTCACTACTGCACAATTCTTCCAGCGGTGATTATTGAGGGGATTCCTCGGGAAGGACCCATGCATCATTAAATTGAGTCCTTGAGTGATATATTGATCTACCTCCCTATAGTATGGGAGGGAATGGTTGTTGAATTTTAGGGATATGGACCCAAAACGATTGACAACGGTGGTTGGCATCGTCTTCTTCAAGATCTTCAGTCATTTTTGGCCTAATGATTGAGGATTGTTATTGACTTGGAGGGCCTGTTGGCCAGCCTCCAAATTGGGATTATACCATTCTGGTGATAATCTTTTACCAACACATTGGATACCTAGTGGTAAAGATGCATGGTGGGTTATAATTTCCATCCCGCTGATGAAGATCCTGCCTGAGTAGTGGTCGAGAAGATCACAAATGTCGTCTAGAAGAAAGACATTTTGGACTTAAGGGAGTTCTGAGGAAAACATGAAAACATCAGTAAACTACAATAAAGTGACATATTATTGATGGATACATGCATGATTTATTCTTTTTTTGACCTTACATTATCAATTAATAGGGGTCTAATAGGTGTGTAATATTATTATCTTGGTTAAGGATTCACATTGTGTTCACCAGTTTTGTATTGTAGTTCCTTGAAACATGTGTTCATGTTTTAAGAATCACTACTTCCAGGCGGTTTCCAATGGATTTTTTCATGTAACTGGAAACATACAAAAATTATTTATCCTATGTGGACCTTCATTTCAAATGGAGGCATTCAATATGTTTGAACTTTACAATACATTGGAACGTGCATGAAGGTTCCGGGCGCAGCGGAAGCACGTGGGTGGATGTGACCACTTGGCATTTTGTCATTAGCAATGATCAATCCCGGATCAATATGACGATAAATGAAAGTCTCCATGGATCGAATCACAGAAAAAGACAAAGAAGATGGTTTTTTCCATAACCACAAACAAGGATCATTACAGGTTGATTATAATTAATTTAATTAATTATAAAGAAATACCTTTTGGGTGTTCTTTCTTCGTTAATGTTCTTGATCATGTTGTCGATGTAATCTATCATTGCATCACAGAATCCAAGTGTAGACTCCCTCTAGCGGTGATCCACACGTGTACCTCATATCTCTGGATGTCGCCAAAGGATTATCCGGGTGTGTTCATGGAGAAGCCTTTTCTTGCGTTGTTCGTCTTAGATCATCTTGATCTGATGGAAGAGGATCTCTCTTGGGCTTGAGAGCGTTCTTGGAGGAAGAATTTCTTTCGTCCTTGAAAGAATTATCCATAGATGTTGTGTACAACGATTCTCTTGTGTAGGAAAAGATTTGAAGATGTGAGGATATTTATAATCGAGTTTGAGGTTGTAGAGTTATGATAATAAATAAACGCGTTACGCGTTTCATTTATTTCATTAACTCTTATTGAAAACAACCATGTCGAATAATTAATTCCTTGACATGCGCTCATGCTGATTATAATAAATATCATTTAATAAAATGATATTATATCCTCAAAATCCCGACAGGAAAAACTACAAGGTGTGTAATAATAAATACATGGCGTGTACTTTTTTTCATTGAAAACTACACGGCGTGTACATTAAATGTACACGGCTTTTATATATTTTTTTCATTTATTCATTACCTTTCCAAAATAAAACTACACGGCGTGTAAATTTAATAATACATGGCATGTACATGTTTTATTTTATTATTCCTCTATCATTTAAAACAACTTAGGATTCTTTGAATAATAATTAAACCACATATGGGAATAATCTTTATTCAACTTGAGATACTTGGATACACTTAGTGTCTGACCCTAAAGGCCTCTTTCTCATTGGCATTAGGCGGGCTTGCCTAAAGTCCAAGATTACTTTCTAGTAGTGGGTCAAGGCATCCAAGACAAAGAAGTTGACGCTGAATTGACGTATCACCTCATACGAACGCTTACTGTGTAATTTAATCCATTTGTCTCAATATCGCATCAAGCAGGTTTCATGGAAGTGTCATAAACCTATATGCTTGATCTGTCATTTTTTGACTACCTGAAATAAACTCGTCGTTGACACCATGTCCATTGAATTTAATGCGATAGTTCTATTTCAATCAAAGGGTCGAGATATCAACATCCACAAATAGAAGGAATAAATCCTTCATCGACTTATCCATTAACAACATGTCACTTGTGACGCACCCAACGTACCCTTCTTTCTGCCAACTGTCTGCGTGATGATTTTCGTTCGTAAATCTAAGTGTGCGAGTCATGAAATGAGTTATTGATAATATTCTAGTCTAAGTACCATTACACACGCTCGCAGATAGCAATATCCGATGAGACCAAGGCATGCAGAATTACTACTGGCGGGTCTATTCTCATAATCTCCCATCTTATATATTACCAAGTGCGAACTCCATGAGTGAGAGTCTCGTCTTCTTATGAGTACTCGCACATGATGGTCTGTATACTATGTGTCCTATCCTAGTATGTCATCCAATAACAGAACTTTATTTAAGAATATTGTTATAGCATTTCAAGTTTATCAGCATATCGGGGATCTGCTATGACCTTATTAATGCAACAAATATTCCAGGACATTATTATATTATAGTCATGCAGAACAATGAACAATATATAGTAAGTGGACATTCATGTAATCAAAGTACAAAACAGTTGGTTCTGAGGACACCAACCCTTACAAACTCGCACTTGGACTACAACCAACTCCCTACGACTTTTAGTCTGCTAGACCTCAGATGATGATCATGTTTCTGCTGAGTCAATGCATTAGTCAATGGGTCCTTCACGCTGTCTTCCATGGAAATACTGCTCACTAAAACTTCACCTCTCTTATAAAAATACCTCAAGAGATGATACATCCAAAGTATGTTCTTTGTCTGCTGATGTGACCATGGCTCTTTTGAAAGTGCCACCGTAGCAGTATTATCACAATAGAGTGTGATAGGATCTTTACTGCTTCGTACAACATCCAGCTCTTGGACGAATCTTCGCATCCATACAACCTCTTTAGCTACCTCAAAAGATGTGATATACTCAGAATCCGCAGTAGAATCTGCCACCACACATTATTTTGAGCTCTTACAGCTCACTACTCCTCCATTCAAACTGAAGATGTATCCAGTCTGCGACTTCATGTCAACTTGATTAGTCTGGAAACTAGAATCTACATGTCCTCTGATGACTAGTTCCTCATCTCCTCCATAAACACGGAACATATCCTTAGTACGCCTCAGATACTTAAGGATAGTAATGACTGCCATCCAATGGAGGTCTTCTGGATTAGCTTGATATCTCCCTACCGCTCTTATGCGTAAGCAACATGTAGCCTCGTACATAGCCTAACATACATGACTGACCTAATCGCGGATGTCTAAGGGATCCTTGCCATCCTCTTTCTTTCCTCATGTGTCTGAGGACACATATTCTTGGGAAGATGAATGCCATGTGACACTGGCAACAATCCCCTCTTGGACTGTTCCATACTGAATCTCTTCAGTATCTTGTCAATGTATGTACTTTGACTCAGGCCCATCATTCTCATGGATCTATCACGATGGATATTGATCCCATGAATATATGCCGCCTCGCCCAAGTCTTTCATGGAGAAGCATTTATGAAACCATGCCTTAACTAACTGTAAGACAGGTACTTCATTTCCAATTAGCAATATGTCATTAACATATAATATTACGAAAACAACTGCACTTCCACTAAACCTTTTTTAGACACAAGGCTCACATTCGTTCTTAACAAAGACAAATTCTGTAACAGCTTCATCAAAACGAATGTTCCATGACCTTGATGCTTTCTTTAATCCATAAATGGATTTCTGCAACTTGCATACCTTGTTGGCATCCTTTGGTGTCACAAACCCTTCAGGTTGTGTCATGTAGACATCTTCCTGTAGGTTCTCGTTAAGGAAAGCTGTTTTGACATCCATTTTCCAAATTTCATAGTCATGGTAAGCAGCAATGGCCAATAGGATTCTGATGTATTTCAGCATCAAAACTGGTAAAAAGTTTTCATCATAGTCAATTCCTTGATGTTGTCTAAAACGTTTTGCAACAAGTCATGCCTTATAGGTGCTGACTTTCCCCTCCATGTCCAGTTTCTTCTTGAATACCCATTTATTACCAATAGGCTTTACATCAACTGGAGGATCTACCGAAATCTAGACTTGGTTTTGGTACATGGAATCCATTTCAGAATTCATGGCTTCATTCCACTTGGCATCGTCTGTGCCTTCAACTTCTTCCTTTTAGGTAAGAGGATCATTATTGTCAACCAATAATGAGTCACCATCCTCGGTGACAAGGAAACCATATCGTTCTGGTTCTCTCACCTCTCTCGTGCTCCTACACAGTTCTTGTGTCTCTGGAACCGATTGTTCTCCCACGGGGCTTTGTGGAATCTGTTCTTGTACCAACTCATGTGTATCTTGAGCCTCAACTTCATCTAAGTCTATCTCACTCCCACTATCTCTTGTGGATATGTGCTCCCTCTCAAGGAATATGGCATGTCTTTCCACTGTAACCTTTTTTTGTGAGGCATTGTATAGGTAATATCCCCTTTTTCCATTGGATAACCTATAAAGATACACTTTTTGCCTCGGGGTGCACGTTTATTACCTGAAGAGGCCTTAACAAATGCTTCCCTACCCCACACGTGTAAATTAGATAACACGACTTTGCGTCCACTCCATAACTCAAATGGAATACCATTTATTGATTTAGTTGGTACTTGGTTTAGTATGTGTGCTGTTGTTTGTAATACATATCCCCAAAAGGATAATGGAAGACTCGAATGACTCATCATTAATCTCACCATGTCAAACAGGGTGCGGTTCCTCCTTTCACTTACACCATTCCACTATGGTGTGTAAGGCGGAGTGAGTTGAGATAGAATCCAAAACTCCGGTAAGAAATCAACGAAGTCCGGATTAAGATATTCTCCTCCTCTGTCTGAGCGGAGTTTCTTAATCTTCTTACCAAGCTGGTTCTCAACTTCATTCTTGTATTCTTTGAACCGATCAAAATAATCTGACTTATACCTCATTAAATAGACATATCCATATCTACTAAAATCATCAGTAAAAGTTATGAAGTACAAGAACCCACCCCTTGCTTTAACTGGAAATGGTCCACACACATCTGTGTGAACTAATTATAGAAGCTCTTTAGCTCTTTCACCTTTCCCACTAAATGGGGCTTTGGTCATTTTTCATTGTAGACACGCATGACATACACCAAGTGGTTTTAGTTCGAAAGAATCTAAATACCCATCTTGATATAATTTTGTCAAAAGTTTCTCATTGACATGACCTAGCCGGTGATGCCAAAGTTGGGTGTGGTATGAGTCTTGTGAATTAACATTGTTATCGATTTCCATTACTTGGTTTGTGTAGTCTAAAACATAATGGCCATTATATAAATGTGCCCTACCAAAACAAATGCTATTTAAAAAAAATAGAAACATCCACTTCCAAACATGAAGATGAATCCATCAGTATCTAATATGGATATTGAAATAATGTTTTTGGTTACAGAGGGTACATAATAACATCCTTTCAAAACCAAGACCATCTACGTAGGCAATGTGAGGTGGTAGTCCCTGATAGCTACAACAACAATTCTGTCACCGTTGGCTACTCGTAGATCTACCTCCCCTTGATCAATCTTCCTGAATGTAGTTGGTTCCTGTATTTGGATATAGATGTGAGCACCACAAGTAGTATCTAATACCCAATTAGTAGAAACAGATAGATTTCATTCGATAACAAATTCACCTGAAGCTTCCCCTTACTTCCTTGGCTCGGTGCTGTTTTTCTTCCAGTGGCCCTTCTTGCCACATGCAAAACAAACAAAATCCTATCCTTTTGCCTCCCCTTTGATCTTCCTTTTCTTGGAAGTCCTTGAATAAGCATTGGGCTGAATTCTCTTCGCATTCCCTTTCCTTTTATTCACCATGAGGACAGAAGGTGTTTCACGCTTCATGTTAGTGTCCACTTGGTGAATGAGGATGAGAAGATCAGACAGAGTCTTCTCAATGTTGTTCATATTGAAGTTCACAATAAATTTTGAGAAGCTCTGGGGGAGTGATGCAAGAATGAGATCGGTACCCATCTCTTCGGGGAGTTTAAACCCTAGAACCTCCCAGTGCTCAATGTAGCCAATGAGCTTGACTACATGAGGCCCAGCTGGGGCACCCTCTCCAGGCTTGCTCTGAAATAGAGCTTTGGAGATCTCAAACCTTTCATGTCTTGCTCTCTCCTGGTATAGACCACGGAGGTGATCAAGCATGCTATAGGCATTCATGTCTTCATGAGACTTCATGAGCTCACTAGACATTGATGATAGCTTCAGACATTGAACATCGAGAGCATCGTTAAAATGTTGATCGTAGACCATGAAATATTCATCACTCGCCCATGGGGTAGGATAATCCGGAAGTGAGGACTCCTGCACGTAAAACATTCGTTCATGGCGTAGGATAACCCGAAGGCCCCTAAAACATACCTGAAAGTAAATGCCGATGAGGATATTGTCTTTATCCTATATTAATCGCAGAGAAAATGTGGTTGATGAGTTTGTCATTTCAATTCTATAAATTAAAAGAGCTGATTTATCAGTACATTTTTTTATTACATTTTTATGTGAAATAATAAATTAATTAATTCTCATACTATTTTATCAAGTCCCATAGCCCTCACCATTGAAATTGGAATGTCTAGTTGCTTTGGCATTCTAGTGGAAGGGATCCATATCTTCCTTCACATAACCCCAAAAAGGGTTTGTCAAGCTATTTGAAGGTATTTAGGTAGGCAGGTCTTTGCCAAATGTGAGCTTATAGTTCCTTGATCTGTTGAGGGGACTCCCAAATCCTGAATTCTTGACATGGATTTCCTCAACTATTGCCTCCAATATTACACCATGTATAGAAAGGGATACTTCTCTTGATGTAATATGGTTAAGTCAACCCGAAACCATTCATAAGGGATTTTTTTATAAATGTAAGTGTCCCAACAAGGGTTGGTCAAACATATAGTTTTATTGAGTCTTTCCCTTAATCAGGTAACGGAAGGCTTGGTCTGACATAATAAGGTATTGAGGGATTTAATTCCTTTATGTGTAGTTTCGCATTATCACATGCTTGTTAATATTTAGTGATGATTGCTTAAGTTATTAACCATGTCTTGATAATGTTTATGCATAGTATGATTTTTATTTTATTCCATCTTTGCATGCTTGTTCATTTTATTAATTATGTGATCGCGACAACACATACATAATAAATAAACCATGCAATCAGATAGAAATAAAATAAGACGGCATGATCATGAGCTTCAATTGGTTATCTTATCTAGCGGTTCTGATAAGCTAATCCTGACCCGGGAAAACACCTTGAACCTATTGGTTCGTGTTTTTCAGCTCCCACCTGTCCACCTTTTTATCTTCTTGTGTCAGTATCACCTCGGCTTCGTGATTTGAACCATCTCCTCTGGCTTGGAAGATCCTCCATTACATGGGTTTACATTAAAGAAACCATGGGCATGCAAGCCATACATTTTATTGGAAGAAGGCTCGTAGGCCAACAAATTTAAATTAAATAAATTTAAATGAAACCATACACATACAAAGTGTCTTTGGTCTAGGTCATGATCATCCACAGTATGCAACGATGTTTAAGCATATTTAGAATTAAAATTATTTTAATCGATCTTTAATTTAAGATAAGTCACGCTCAAATTCAATTAATTATGATCTTATAATTAATCAATTCTTTATCTTAAATTCCTTTCTGAATTTCCTTGAGATTCTTCTCAACCATATTCCATGTACGGGTATTTGTAAATTGGAGGAAACCTGGTGAAATTCCATTTTTGGAAAGTAGACGGCATGTAGTTTACATTTACACGGCGTGTATTTCTTTTCACGTTGTTTCCAAATTACACGTCTGGGCTTTGGCGTGTTTTCTCAACTTTGGAAATTTTGGAGTAAACGGCGTGTACTTACTTGTTACGTAGTAACCGGCTTGGCAATCTCGTGTACGCGGAACACAACTTTTCCTTGTACATGGTTTCACCTGGACCAGATCGGATTACATGGTATGTTATTCCAACATACACGCCGTGTATTCTGGTTCCCACACATCATTCAATTCTGGTCAACACGGCGTGATTAATACTTAGGCATAATCAATTCACATGACATGGTTTGGCAGACCAGTACCAGTTCATTGAACCTAAGTACACGTAATATAGTTTTAATTAAACGCCGTATAATCTCGTGTTGTGCAGATAGAAAGATAGACACCTCTGGATGAATTCTTCATTTTTATATAAATCAAAATTAAAATTAAAAATTTGTTTCTATGATATGAATCGAGAAATGAAGGAGGAAGAATAGATCTCGTTTATTCAAATTAATAGAATGATTTATTTCGTAGTTAATAAAATATAAATGCGTCAATTAGAAAAGAAAATTAATTAACTATAAATAAAGTTGTATCCTCCCTCTGATACCATTTGAATGTTCTGGGCGCAGCGGAAGCGTGTGGGTGGATGTGCCCACTTGGTTTTTTGTCATTAGCAATGATCAATATGGGATCAATACGACGATAAATTCCAGTCTCCACAGATCAAATCATAGAAAAAGACAAAGAAGATGGTTTGTCCTGGAACCACAAATAATGATCGTTACAGGTTGATTATAATTAATTTAATTAATTATAATGAAATACTTTTTGGGTGTTCTTTCTTCGTTTATGTTCTTGATCACGTTGTCGATGTGATCTGTCGTTGCATCGCAGAAGCCAAGTGTATACTCTCTCTAGCAGTGATCCAAACGTGTACCACGTATCTCTAGATGTCGCCAAAGGATTCTCTGGGTGCTATCATGGAGAATCCTTTGCATGCGTTGTCCGCCTTAGATCGTCTTGATCCGATGGAAGAGGATCTCTCTTGGTCTTGAGAGCGTTCTGGGAGGAAGAGGTTCTTTCGGCCATGAACGAATTCTCTAGAGATATTGTATACAATGATTCTCTTGTGAAAGAAAAGAGTTGGGGTTGTGAGGATATTTATAATCGAGTTTTAGGTTGTAGAGTTATGACAATAAATAAATGCGTTACGTGTTTCATTTATTTCATTAACTCTTATTGAAAACCCCCATATCAAATAATTATTTCCTTGACATCCGCTCACGCTTATTATAATAAATATCATTTAATAAAACGATATTATATCCTCAAAATACCGCCTAGAAAAACTACATGAACTGTAATAATAAATACATGGCATGTACTTGTTTTTCATTGAAAAATACATGTCGTGTACATTAAATGTACATAGCGTGTATATCTTGTTTTCATTTATTCATTTCCTTTCCAAAATAAAACTTCACGGCGTGTACATTTAATAATACACGGTGTGTACTTGTTTTATTTTATTTTTCCTCCATCATTTAAAACAACTTAGGATTACTTGAATAATTATTAAAGCACGTACAGGAATAATCTTTATTCAACTTGAGATTCTTGGATACACTTAGTGTGTGACCCTATAGACATCTTTCTCATTGGCATTAGGCGGGATTGCCTAAAGTCCAAGATTACTGTCTAGCAACGGGTCAAGGCACCCAGGAGAAAGAAGTTGACGCTTCATTGACATATCACCTCATACGAACACTTACTGTGTAATTTAATCCCTTTGTCTCAATATCTCATCAAATATGTTTCATGGAAGTTTCATAAACCTATATGCTTGATCTGTCGTTCTTTGACTACCTGAAATAAACTTTTTGTTTACACCATGTCCATGGAATTAAATGTGACAGTTCTATTTCAATCAAAGGGATGAGATATCAACATCAATAAATAGAAGGGACAAATCCTTCATCGACATATCCATTAACAACATGTCACTCGTGACGCAGCCAAGGTACCCTACATTTCCCCAACTATCTGCGTGATGGTTTTCGTCAGTAAATATAAGTGCATGAGTCATAACATGAGTTAAAGATAATCTTCCAGTCTAAGGACCATTACACATGCTTGCAGATAGTAATATCTGATGACACCAAGACATGCGGAATTACTACTGGCAGGTCTGTTCTCATAATCACCCATCTTAGAGATTACCAAGTGCGAACTCCATGAGGGAGAGTCTTGTCTTCTTATGAGTACTCACACATGACAGTCTGTATACTATGTGTCCTATCCGAGTATGTCATCCAACCATAGAACATTATTTAAGAATATTGTTATAGAATTTCATGGTTCTCATCATAGCGGTGATCTGCTATGACCTTATTAATGCAACAAATATTTCAGGACATTATTATATTATAGTGATGTAGAACAATGAACAATATATAATAAGTGAACATTCATGTAATCAAAGTAAAAAACAGTTCGTTATGAGGACACCAACCCTTACAGTGCATTGGTCAAGTTGGTGGGATATCGAGCCCATCACACCCTTTTGGGGGGAATTATTATTCTCTCTGTGACTCTATTTATAAATTTAATATATTTTCATGAATCCTTATTAATTCACTAAGTATATCTTACGTTTACTGTGGAATTTACAATCACCTATTAACAAGTGTAAATATTATAATCATCTGTATGTATTCGTGGTTCTACATTAATGGAGATATCCATATGTACTTGAGACAATCCATTAATGGTATCCTATCATATACTATTTTGATATTATTTTAATTATATTTATGATTATACTAGTTTTTAAGCCACTCTGTAGGGCACTCAGAAATTTTTTTTCATCCAAGGAGATGAAGGATTGTTTTGATATATGGATCGTACCCATGAAATGGGATACAAAAATATCATTGTGAAATGAGTTATAACCCTCGTAGTTCATTTATGCTTAATGGGACACATTATACCTTTTACAGTCATGTGATAAGGAACTAGTCGTATAGTTTCACATCATGTGGTATTGACATCTAAGAGAAGAGAGATTAGTCACAGATTGGTGTGTGACTTATACTGAAACAACATAATGAACTTGGAACTGATATGGGTTTCCATGTTCGATTACACCTTTTGGGAATATGGACCAAGGCGAATAGGGTTAATTTAAGGTATTGGGTTTGAAACCCCATGATTTTTTCTATGTATCCCATGTGAATGGAAATAAAATCCTAAAATGTTCGATAAGTCTCATGGGAGAGTATAGTCCTTTGATAGAGATGAGTTTGGGATTAAATCCAAAATAAAAAAGATACTTTGATGACCTGGGGGGTTTAATTTGGGTCTTATTCTTAAGGAGGATGCCTAGATTAAGGGAATTAGGGTTGTATTCCTAAAGAGAATATCTAATGAGCTCGAGCCCTGAGAATGATCCCAACATATCACAATTATGGTGGGAATCAGTTTTCTTGTTTTTTATTCACCATGAGTGTTTGGACACATGTTTTAATCATTTCAAATCTCTAAGACCACATGAGTCATTCTTGGTTTGTGAAACAAGAGGATGTGAAATATTCAACAATGACACATACACTTTTCCTCCACCACTTGTGGAAGAGGAAACACCTATCACAAAAAAGATGGATAAGGGTTATGTGATGAGAAGTTTTCCTAGGAGAATAGTCCATGTGTCTATGGATATACAAACCCACAGAAGCTCAATGAAACCTAACCCCGTTGTGAAACAATTGTGGTAAAACTCTGACTGTGGATATAAAAAACCGAAATAGGAGACACAATACTGTGTCTTTCCAAAGGGTTTTATATGTTTGGTGGTTTTGGTGGAGGTCTCAATAGAATCCATTTCAAACAAGGGAGCCAATGAATATTATTCCTTACCATGAAGGGAATTGAAGAAGGATTGATGGATTTTAGACTCAAGAGAGTAAGTGAATCATAGAGTGGAACCCATGTAGAAAATGGAGCACTAGTATGCATGACCATGTAGCCTTGGGCGACCTGATATTCACCTAAGAAATGAAAACTCGTATGGTAATACATGGGAGAAACATTGATCAAGCCTTCAATAGTATTCAGAGGTGATCCTAGAAGTGGGGAGCTCAAGTTCATGTAAAACGAATAGGTGGTGCACAAGTGTTTCTAATTTGGTGTTTTGGCGCTTTAGGAACCCAAGCGTTATGGATTTCAAAACTCGAAGGACTTATGTCCTAGGATCCTCCCTCAATTCCTCTGCTTTAGGTGTTAAATAACAACATTTAATGTTTTAGAGGTAATGGGATAAACACTAGGGAGACCAGATCATCAATTAGGCTTCTGGGAAATTCATCTGTTAAAATGAAGACACCATTATTCTATTTATAGAAAAAATAGGACCTTGGGGGAAAGGAGTTTGGGTGCACAAGTATGATGCATGACAGATTCTGGAATACTAGTAGGTTGTACCCTGACACCGTTTTGGTCTGACTAGGGGAACCGAAATCTTGTGCCTTTGTAAATCATGATTTTTTCATGTATTTTCTCCACTTCTTTCAATGGTATTTCCCTTTGTTAATTTTTAGACTCTTTGATGGGCCTAAGTTTCAACAATCACATTAAAATAAAAACATATTTAAATATCACATTTTAAAATTACATCTTATAAAATATCAAAGCTATAGAAATATTTTTTCTATACAAAATTTCCCCATTTTGAAAAATTAAAAAGAATTTTTATAGATATATTAACAAAATTAACAAAGCACTAAACTATTATTGAATTTATAAGTTTATCCAAATATTAGTGCATCCTAAAAATTGAGTCATCTTATATATGAAAAGGATAGTAAAAAAGAAAATATATAATTTAATACACAGATAATAACATACATTCTTTTTAATTATAATTTTTTATTTAAATTTGTTTTTTCATAGAAATGTCAAGTAGGCTAAGAAGTGATATTGGTAGATGGGTGATTCTGTTTTCCCTGAATATGATTCTAAAGTTGAATAATGACATTATATCTAATAAACAATATTTATCGCATCTAAAAACATCACAAAATTTTAATTCAATGAACTTGTCCACTACTTCATCAAAATATTCAAATATTGACTCATCATCATGTATTTAAAAAATCATACCTTCAAAAAATCATGAACATATTCAGCTAACTAAATATATAATTACATGATTTCAATAATATGATTGATAATAAATATAATACCTAACACTGTAGATGTACGCCATGAAAACAAAAACATTCTAATTGTCCAATAATGTTTGTAGTAGGATACTATTCTGTTGTATGTTCTGAATCCTATCACATATTATATATAAAATTGATATAATAGATTCTAATATCCTTATCGAATCTATAGAAAAATTTTGGTTTTATGTTGAATCCCTTTATTATCTTGTTCTGGATCTGAAATATTGAAAATATATTCTAAAAAACTTCTTCAAATCTCCAAATTCAGGATTGAAAATTAATTAATCCTTGATCATTCATATCTAGTCAGCTATTTCCCTTTCAAAAGAGAAATATAACATTTTCATTTTTGTTTTATTTCACAATTATAAGTAAGCCTAAAGAGATTATAAATATGTTCTTAGAACAAATGAATTTTGTAAATCGTAAATAGTTATTTGATACATTCCATGTTCTTATTTCAATTAATATTTAGATTACCTCATCCAATTGAATTTAGAAATCATATCTTCAATATGTGAATTAAGCGAATAAGAATATTCCATTTCTAGTATACATGAGGGTTCACTCACATAAGTAATGGTTAGGGAATTTTCTTTTATTCTTACACCAGATAGAAATGAATCACCTCCATGTGCTTTAGACAATTCACCAGACCCAATAATAGTCCTTTCAAAACCAATTTAAACAAAACAAACATTTTGGCCTCTTATCGAATAAATTGATTCAGTTAACGTTGAAGGAACTAGCTCATCATCTTTATCATCCTTATTAAGCCATTCCTTCTCATTATTTAATTTCATATCATCATGTTCCACCTACTCATTTACATGATACATATACTCATATTAAACATTTGCATTTCCTTTAATAATATTTTACATATTATCATCTTCCACCATTTATTTTAAAATATTATACATTTACTATTTCATAGATTTTCATCATAAATATGTTATTTAACCTCTATAACCTAAGTAGTTTTTGCCTAATATATAGGAAAAACTTCATTAGTTCTTTTAGTCGTTTTGTTCATGAGATTTACAGGATTTGTGGTTCAATGATTAGGGTTTTTAGAGAGATCAATATCTTGGGAGGATTAATGGGAACACAAGAAAGAATAGTAATGATAAGGATTATTTCTGATGGTTTTTGGGAAATGTTTTGGTTTCTCAATAAAAAAATTCATTATAATCATATTATTTTTTAAAAAAATAATTGAGAAATATGAAATGATATATTTCATTGTTAATATTTAAAATCATAAACCAGATAATAGATAAGAATAAATATAAAAATAAATAAAATAGATAATCTATGATGGATTAAAATAAAATATGAAACTAAATAAAAATAATTATACTTAAAAATAAATAAAAATATACCCCCTTAATAAATCTAAAACTGTTTCTGGGAAATTTTTTAGGAATGATATCTAAAATTTGATATTAAATATTTTCAAATTATAAATATATATACCCTTTTAACATATTAAATATTATAAAATGATTCTTTACATCAATATTCATAGTCCTAGAGTGACTCATAGATTTTTTTAAAATATTCATATAATTTTTATTATCAAATAAATTAGAATATGATTAAAATTTAATCTAAAGTACAAAATATTTTGTTACATCCACAAAATAAGGGCACACAACTTTCTAGTAGATTTATATTCTACCTCAACTATTTTCAATGAAACTGCATACGTAATTTTTTAGACCATGAATCTATGGATGTTAAAAAAAAGTGAAAAGTTTCAATGGATCTTTTTCTATTTAACCTTCACCCTCCAAAATTAGCATCTAAATAAGAAATTAAATTAAAATCAGATTTTTTATAGAGAAAATATGATAAAAATAGTTCATTTTTAATAGATATAAATTATTTTAACAGTAGATATATCGGATTATTTTGGGTTTGTTTAAAATATTTCACAAAGATAGAAGGATAAAATAATTTCTAATGTGAAACTTTTAAGATATAGTAAAGTACATATCATACCCATTTAAAACATGGTATCAACTGTTTTTCCTAAATTATTTAAATTTTGTTTTATATTAGTTAACATGGGTGTTACATAAATTTAAATATTTTCAAGTCAAATTTTGTTAATAAATAAAAAATACATTTACATTATTTAAAAAAATTTAAAAAATATATTTGATAAATTTTGAAACAAATATAGTGATTCAATTCACCCATAACACACATTTCAAATTACTTTTTCCCTATTTTTTGATATATAATATAGAAATATTAATCCGTTGAAAAAAATAACATCATTAATATAATTTTTTACTAGCATAATATTATATAATGAATTTTAATTAAAAAGAGTACGATGATTGAATCACACTATATAAAAATATTTAAAAGAAAATAATTTATTGGTTCCTACAATTCTCTGGGTTCTTCTTTAAGTCTATAAAGTTCTTTCCAATGGTGGAAATATAGTTTAGTATATAAGGGTTTTCACAACATAGAGGTTGCTAAAAATAGACTTTTTATATTAAATTAATATTTTTAAATACAAATATAACATCCATATGATATAATTTAAAATTCATTTATGTTGCATAGGCATAAAATATAATAATGGATTCTAATCTAGAAAAAGAGGAAAATTATTTTAAAATTCTATATTTTAATACCGGTTTAGTCCATTAGAAACTATTATAACCATATTTCAGTTAATTATACCTCATCCTTATCATATAATTATAAATACCCATTTGGTCTTTATTACTAGATAGTTTGAGATCCTATCAAATAATTATAAATCATTATTTTTTTAATCTAGTTATATTATTTCTATATGGATAACATCTAACACCCATAATCAAAGACTTCTTCTATAGATATATGTTCAAACTTTGATAGGAAGGATGAAAATTTTACTAGTTTTCATATTTTCTTCATAGTATTAAATCATTATTCTAGGTTTCCTATAACAGTCTCTAGTAGATGTTCATGTAATGTTGTCGCCTATATTGGTAAAAGACTTCATAGTCTACCATTTTCATGTTATTCATGACATGATTGATTATGATCATATTCTAATTTAATTTTAATTAAATAATTATAAGATTAATGCCTCATGTTATTCAATGAATTAACAACATTATCTATTTTATATTTTCATGATAAAAAATTTTAGATTCATTAAACATAACATAAATAGATTAATTAACTAACCTTTACTTTTTATTAAATACTCTAAAGATTTATAAATAGAAGAATATCA
Source organism: Viscum album (assembly GCA_963277665.1). Lineage (NCBI taxonomy): Eukaryota > Viridiplantae > Streptophyta > Magnoliopsida > Santalales > Viscaceae > Viscum > Viscum album. The sequence goes on from OY728155.1 coordinate 966,150,941, forward strand.
TGACAAGACTCCCTTATTATCTTTTAGATCATATTTACCATGATTTTCCCTAGTATTCAAGACATACTCCTTACATCAAAAAAAGTATCCAAATTTATAGGGTTTTTATTCTATAACTCTTTTGGTGACTTTTTTATGAAGGTGAATTATTAAAACTCTATTCATGATATATCGGGATTTATTGATAGTTTCTACCAAATAATATGTTAGAACACTATAATAATTTAATATTGTTCTTCTTATTTCTTGAATAGTTATATTTATTTTTCTATAATTCCATTTTTTAGGTGTTTTTGGATGAGGAAATTATTTTTATTTCACATTTTTGTGAAGGTGGTATTAAATTAATAATTCTAAAAATTTATTCCGGGATTTATTATTATTTAAATTATTTTGAAATATTTTTTAATTTTAAAATCATTACAAAAAAATTAAAAAATAGAAAAGGATTCACATTTTCATGTTAGGAAATGAACCCATGTAAATATAGAATTATTATCAACTAATAAAAAATAAAATGATCATCATCCAAATCTTTTTACTCTTGATATTATAAATAAATCTATGTGGACATGTTCTATTGTTATAGAAGTAATAACCATGTTAAATGATTTTAATAGATTCCTTATATTTCTGGTATATTTGGAATGTTTCATAAAGTCTTTTCTCATAAAATTTAAGACTGGGGAAATAATATGAAAATTAATTCTAAGATAAACTTCATAAATAAAATATATTGTAATGTTCATGTCAAATATTCCAAATCTGATATTCATTTATTTCAGTAGTTTAACAATTCACTTCCTAATAATACAAGTTCTTAAGATCCAATTTATAAAAATTTCTAGTTATTGGTGATTTAAACTACAAATGTTTATATTTAAAAACAAACCATGAATTATTATAAAAATCATTATAAAAACTATCATCAAGAATTTTATAAATACTTATTATTTTGTGATTCATCATTTCAACACATAAGACTTTATTGATTAAGATAAATTTTGGAACTCAAACTGATCCTACTCTAGTGATTTCTTCATTTACATTATCAATGGAGGTAACACATCCTCTTTATACTTTTGACCGTGTATTTAATTTTGAATAATATCCACTCAAATCTGTTGTTCAAAAAACATCCAAATACAGTATTTATATTTTTTCCGTGTAGAAATTTACCTTAAACAAATTAAGTAATATATTATTTTAATGAAATGATTTTGGGCCTTGTTGTGTTAGTGAGTAGGGATATAGGTAAAAATGTCATCATAATTTTACATTAATTTAAATAACTGAGATTAAATATTTAATTTTAAAATAAAGGAATTCTTTATACCACTAATATAGTTATTTTTTTAAAAAACATTTATCATAATGGATATCAATTCTTGGATTAAAAAGAGTAATTCATGACATGTTATGAATCATAGAATTGGGAATAAATTAATATTTATATAGATTGGGATTTTCACCACTACTTCTACTAACATATTTTTCCTTTCTTCTAATATTCTTACCAATAATCTAGTATAGATATTCTTTCCCCTTAGTAAGTATAATTGGATTAATATATATTGGCCCTACATTATCTTATAACTATTTTATTTTATTTTCATTCATAGTAAATCCTAAAGCATATTTGATAAAATATTATTTTAATTCCAAAATTCATTTTAACGGCATATATATTTCACTTAAAACTAAATTATAAATATTATTTAAATATTTATGTTTTTATTATTTTAAAAAAATAATTCATTATAATAATAAAACAATATTCATATAGTTTAGTATTTGAGAACCTCTATAAATAAGATTTATAAAAATAACAGTATATTACAAATTGTTCTTAAAAAATAAATAACATTAGAGATTTTTGATTTGATGGAACCTTCTTTGTATCAGATTTAGTAGAGTTGTGGGAGTCTTCAGAAACACTCAGTGTACCTTTAGTATCTTTCTATCACCTCTGTTCAAAATCAAATTACATATTTTTACATTCATTCCTTCATTAAGTTAATAATCTATCTTTTTTCAACTATGGGAAATTATGTTTGATATTCCCAATATTTTTTAATTTATAAAATATAACTTCTTTGAGTATATGAAATTTTTTCCTGAAATAATTGATTTTTTTCATATATTTTCTTTACTAATAAATCATATACAATCTTTTAGATAGGTTTGAAGGTTCTATTTCAAAATATGAACATTATGAATCATTGGTGGATTTATCATCCTTCATAGAATATTTTTTTATTTACTTTTATAGTAGAAATATAACTTTATATTATTATGTGGTATTTTTCTTCATCTTTCATTTCATCTTTATAAATTATTAAGGTTTCAATTAGTTCCTTTAAAGATGGATTTTTGACTATGATGTATTTTATAATTATAGAATATATTCCATTCCATTTTTAGGATAAAACTATAAAATATATATTGTTATATATGGTTTTGAAATTACAGCTCCCAAGGTAGCAACACCATTGAATATTTAAATGAATCTTCCCATAATTTGATTCATGCTTCCTCTATTATATATATTAAAGGTATAAATATTAAATTTATCTATTTGATAACTCAACTATCAATCATTATGATTTTATTCATCAGTAGAAAAAAATTTATTCCACATCTCTAATATAGTATAACTCCAAGATACTTGATTAAATTCATCCATACCAAGTCAACAAATTATATCATTCCTATATTTTGAGATTACATTATATTAATATTTCATTCCAACATCACACTTCTAGAGTTATTCTATAATTTCCTAAGGTTTGAAATCATTCATATAAACATTAAAACCATGATTATTTAAATAGATAATTTTTCTTTCTTTCTGACAGCTATTATTTTCACCACTGAATTATGGTTCTATAAAGGTTGTTATTCCTTCCATGAGTTTATCCATATTAATCATTCATTATATAGAACATTAACTAAATATTTCTCAGTCTTATTAGAATTATTTAATATCACTCCTTTGATATAAATAGATGGGTTAGAATAATATGAAGACACAAGAGGGGGTGAATTATATCATTTTAAAATATATTTAAAAAATTAATCATAATCCAAATTTATGATTTTTAGTATAGTGTATCATTTCATTTATATAAATAGATTATAGAAAAATATATAATCAAGTTATATCAATATTTTTTTATTGTGGTTAGTTGAAAATATCCCCCAGTCCACTCTTCCAACACTATTTCAACAAGCATTATGATTTTAATAAACAAGTCCTAATATCTAGATACCACAACTACTGAGTAGATGAAGTTTAAACCATACAAGTTTTTAGGTTATATTATAGGGAACCTCTAAAACTACAATATTGTCTGGGAGGATGAATCTCCACCATGATTTTGTACAAAAGATGACAATTTATGAAAAAGATATAATAAAATGTTTTTTGAAACAAATTTGGCACAATGTTTCATCAAAAAATGAAAATAATGAGTTCATATGAGGTGAATAATAAATAATTAATGTGTTTTCCTCAAGAAGAAATTGTGAAATTTCTTTTTGATAAAATATTCTGGACAAACGCAACAGTAATAAGAAAAAATAGATAATTATATTAAATACTCAATATATGATAAACATGTATGTATATAATTTTTAGCATTAATAATTTCTTTGATGAATTGTAAAAAAATATTGGAAGTGGATATAAAAGCAAAATATTGTTTAAAAACATCAAAAGATCAAAACATATATATCTCCAACGTGTATCCATTCATAGAGAAAGAAAAATAATTATTGTTTTGATAGATAAAAATCAGGGTATTTAATATGAATAATGATTTTCTTGAATATTAATACATCTAAAAAATATTCCTCATAAAATATAGTCAATAAAAACAATTATAATATTTTAAATTTTAATTTAATCACCCACAAAAATCAAAACATCCCTTGAAAATACAAACAATTTAATCCAATGAATTTTTGAATTTATATCTGTATTTTAATATCTTTTTAATTATAAAAATTTCCTCATGAAATCATTGACGAAATACCATAAAGAATCCATAATTTACATCACATAAGTGAATATGGAAAATAATGGGTTGCACTATATACTGTATAAAACATATTGTTGCCTCCATGTTTTTGGAAAATAAACAAGTCATTAATAATGAAAAAAATGGATTTCTTCCAAATGATAGTTTTCCAAACCTAATGTTACACAAAATCTAATGTTTCTTTTCAAAAGTTGGGCTCATGAACTCAATGTTTATCAAATGATGGGTTATAAATAGTGAATCAAGAAATCATTAAATTGTCTAGAATATTTCAGAGAAAATAATTCATCCATATTGAAAAAAATAATTATACAATTGAAATTAACTCAAAGAAAATTTATTATTGAAAAAAAAATTATTTTAGGGATTAAAAATTAATGATAAATAAATAAAAAAATTTGATTACAGAATTCGCAAAAAGTGAAACCCTTTTATAAATCAAGAAATTATGGGTTCTTTAATATAAAAGGAGTTATTTTTAAATCATGGGGAGAAGGGTACCTCAAACCTATACAAATAGAGGAGTGAGACCAATCATATTATACTAACCAATTTATTTCCATCTTTCATTGTTCCCTTTTCAGTTTTAGGGAAAGGAATTCTTCCCCCACATCAACCTCATTTACTTCAAGATCATTTCATTTTTATTGGATTATTCTTATTTAGATTAAAATATATTTCCAATGTGAGATAAATCCCATTTGTGAATTTTTCAACTCTTTATTCCTTTCCAACATCAATCGTATTTCTCTATATGAGAAAACTTTCACAGATCTTCACCTCTTTGGTGGAAATGTGTGTTATCATGAACATTCTCCTAGGTGGATTATTTTATTTCCTCATAATTGGGGTATTCTTTCCCATTTACTTGACTAAAGATATTTATTCCCCCCCAACCACAAATTATATCTTAAATCATTCCATGTGGTTTTATTCCCCAATGTATTTAGATAATATTTTTGGGATACATTGAGTGTGAAGAACCTCTACAACAGATCACTGAAATCAATTCATGAGATCGAAAAGTAATTCATTTAGTGTAGGTTATTGTAATATTTTATTCCAAATAAATTTTTCTTAAATTTTCACCTAAAGAAAAGGTTTGTATTATTAAAATAAAAAAAAATATAATCATAAATCTTTTATTGTGTATGATATATAATATCCCAAAACATTCTCTCCGAGATCTGGTTCTAAAATCAATTACATTACGGTATTGTATTTTTTTTTCCAATATATTTGACCCAATTTTAACCATCTAATATGTAAAAAATCAAACAAAAATAAATGAGTACTTACATACCCAAGGATCAATTAGGTTTATAGGTTTTAATAATTAAGGAAAACTTTTATAAAATAATACCCATGCCTTTATGTTATCATTATTTCCATTATACCCATAATTTATTTTCCCATATTATTTCTTTGTAATTATTCCAACACAACCTTAAACTCTATGAAAAATATTTTAAAATATTTCATGAGAAAAAAACCACAATAATGAATTTAAAAATAATTAAAAACTCATTAATCAATGAAGACACATAATATGTTTTCTTTTTCAAAATAAATATTTAGGTGAAAATAAATATTTTCATACCCAAGAAATCAACTTATTTTCCAAAGTATTTTAAAACAATAAATTATCCTAAAATTTAACAGAAACATTACACATAATGCTTTCATAAAAATCATGATAAAATCTTGAAAACATTTTCAAAAATTTTATAAATTTCACACATAATAAGTATTATATACTTTCTTTTTTTAACCATGAACATTACATCCCTTTTTGAAATCCATAAATTTTCATAAAACCCCATTGAAAGAATTAATATATCATATAGTTAAATCAAGGAAAATCTTATAGTTACCCTGAGGAATCATTTTCACATCCCTCTTAAAATCACTATTACAAATGGAATGACATTTATGGTTACACATGGAATAACAATCACAGTTACATATAGAATAAACATCATGGTTATAAATGGAATATCCTTCATGGTCAACCTCAAAAATAAATATTATGCATTTCATTAGATTTGTATCACAGACCCAACCATTCATAGTTTATTACATAATCATGTATCACCATAAACCATGCCCAAGAATAATATCATTTTCATAACTCATAAAATCTTATTGCTTTCAACATTACACTAATAAATATATTATTTGCACCCATAAGAGAATAGTTCCAGATATTGAAATATATATGTTAAATTTATAACCAAATTTGAAAATAAATAGAATAAAGGAAAAGAGTGGTTTCCATTGAATAAAAAATATAATATTGTAATAGAAGTGAGAAAAATAATAGTTTTTGTTGGAAAAAACTATTTTTACTATATATGTTAAAAAAATTGTTAGGTCTACAAGGCTGAATACCCTGAGAGGGGGGTGAATCAGGATATGGCTAATATAAAATTAACGCCCGTTCTGATCTTGTTTCGCTGTTAAGAAAAACACTCTTCTCTCCCTTTCCTGTTGCACAATATAAACAGAAAGTAAAGAAAGCACAGGACACATCAATTTAACTTGGTTCACCACTAAGGGCTACGTCCAAGGAGCATACGCCAACAAGTTGTCGGTCGTACCAAATTACACTATACTTCACTAGTTGTGGATTACAATGTTTGGGTATAGTCACTCTATCCCAGGCTTACTGCCTTTTCAAGGTTTAGGGTTAGCTCAATGCTTTCCCAAGGGTCACTCCCTATTTATCTCTCTCTAGCTCACTACCGGTGGGGAGGATCACCTTTTTTTCTCTTCCTAATCACACTGCTCAGGAAGGGAACCACTCACAGTTTATAGACCTGTAGGTCACTTCATTGCCATAAATAAATGCATCCTCAACTGTTGTTAGATGCTCTGTTATAGTCTACCTTTATCCACTTATGAATACAACTTTGCCTCTTAACCACTAGGCAATTCACTTTGGAAACACCTTCACAAAGCACCCTACTTCTCTAGGCTCCCAATTTCATGAAGCTCAAACAAGCCTTCGCGAAGCTCCTGCCTTTTCTGGAAGCACCCTCACGAAGCACTTTTGTGAAGCACTGTCGTGATGCTTAAGTTGTCGCAGAGCGACGTCCCTCACGAAGCTCACTAAGCCAATGCGGAGCTCGCAACATTCGCGGAGATACAATAGCCGCCGCAAAGCTCCTCTTTCATGAAGCACACTGGATACGCGAACCACCTTCACAATTCGAGAGTAAAAGATCTTTTCTGAAAAATATATCTGCTTCGCTCGAGGGGATCGAACCCTATTTATATGCAATTCCACCGACCCTCTATCTTTCCGCACGAAGTCAACACCACGTCAGCTCAATTCGCGAAGCTCCGAAGTTTCCACCAGAATTCTGTCTAAATCGCGAAGTGCCATAGCTATTTTCTGATCACGGAGCTCGTCGTAATCGCGGAGCATCACCGTCAACATTCCTTCACGCCTTCTCCGTAATGCTCCCTCACAAAGTGCTTCACCGCCGCGATGTGCTTCAACTCTGCCGTTCGCGAAGCATTCACGTAATCGCGAAGCATCACCGCCTCTATTTTTCTAGCTTCACGATATCCAATCCATGCATCCCATATTAAAAAAACTCATGCCTTTTCCATATAAAAAATATGATCTTCATGGAAAACCTATTTTCGTGATGCTCACCAAACTCCAAATTTTGGACCCCAGAAATTTGGCAAACACTGGGAAACGGTTCCACCTTTTACTGCTCTTTTGTACCGCCTCCAGATTGTCCTTTCCTTTTGTCATCGTTCTTCTGTCAACATTAATTGTCAACAACTTCTCTGGAACGCGACAATTTCTTCACGGAACCCTGCTTTGTCAACAAACACAATCAACCCAAAAATACATCAATGTTACCTTGAGGGATATTTGCCCAACAAGAATATTCCTATTTTTTGTCATAATTTTCCATATAAAATAACAAAATAGATTCCTTTTAATAAACATAGGAATAATGTAAAACGTGACATAAAATATCCTTCATAAATCATTCATGTCAATATAAAAACATCCATAAATTAATCTAATGTATATGGTCTTAGAAGAAAAATATTTAGAAAATTAATCATTAAAACATTTATAATGATATTTTTAATGTAAATTATCCCTTACCATGATTCTAACTTGTCTCGTACATTGATTATCTTTTATAGTAATAAAATTATTTTAATTATTCACTTTCTCATGAAACATTTTAATGTTTAATATTCTTTTTATTTCTATAATATAATCAAATTCTTAACTAATTAACTTCACGTGAAACATATTGACTACATACAATCTATATGTCCCAATTGACATCCATATGTAATATATGTTTAAATTGTTCAATATTACATCATTTATAGAAACATAATAATTAAATAATAATTATTTTAATATATAAATTATACATCTGAAACAATCATAAAATATGAATATGAAAAATGAACTACTTTATAATCATGGAGATAGTAGGTCGCATGTACACCTGAGTAACATTTAATCTATTCAATGATCATGATAGAAATAATGTAGGTATTAATTTATATTTCTATAATTATAACTATACCATAAATACATATTATATATTTAAATACACTTATATATACCATTAATGTGATGCATTTTTCAAAAACGAATCAAACCACTTTGTTGAGGTGGTAATCTACACATATAGATGAATAATGAAATCATTATTAAATGAGTGGTTAGGTAGGAAAATATATGATGTATTACATTTCCATGATAATCATACAGTATGTCCAGATATTAGTGGTGGTTATGGGAAAAATTACATCCGTTCGAAAGTTAGTAGTCTTCTGTACAAATGAATGGTGGTTTTATTTCCCGTTTGATGGTAGAGGATATAGATTAAGGTTATGTCATTAACATAATAACATGTTAGTATATCATATATAATAGTGTTTTTCTTTCATCATGGTTGAGAAATATTAGAAGGTGGTAGAATAATTAATAAGCTAAAAAAATTAGGTAAAATCTATACCACTTTATTAGAAAACCTCATTTTCATTATGCTTTAATCCCACTAAATATAGAATTATACCCAAATGAATATTTATATTAAGTTTTAAGGTATTATAGGAAGGTATTGTAATGACCCAAGTATTTATAGAATAATAAAATTTCATATATATTAATATTTATGAATAATATAATAATTTAATGTTAACGAGAACAATTTTTCCAATTGCATACTCGACATGAAACAACGAGATTCATTGATATCATACGTTACATACAACATTAAGTTATACCGAAAAATAATATATTATTATTATTATTTTCAATGGAAGTTAATGCCTAGACATTTTATTGGAAAGAATTAATATAACTAACTAACATATGATTATTCACATTTGTTAAATGTTTTATATATTTATCCAATGAAAATTAAGGGCTTAAAATGAGAATGAATCCAATTTGAAGCCTGAAATACTCTAATATTTTTAAAAGGATGTTTTACCATAATTTTATTGTGAAACATATTTAAATATAGTTTTTTCACTTTTATATGTAATTTTCAAAATATTAATCATTATTTTAAGCAGGATAATAAAATTTACTTGGGATGTAATTCTAGTATTTTTCTGATAAAGATCATTTTAAATGAATACTAAAAAATACAACATTATAATTCAGAATTGCCTTTTCATATAATTTATTTATATAATATGACTGACCTTTTAATTTTGTTAAAGTATAATTGGATTTTATTTTAATCATTTATACCAATTTTTTTCATTGAAGTAACATCACATTGAAATTTGACATAAACATATATTTATCTTTTGGTAGTTTTTACTTAAAAAATGATTTTTGGTTTTAACAACGTGAATTAATATTAAATAAATTTCAGAGACTTTAGTGTTTGGAATTTGAAAAAATAGATTCCATTTTTAGAATCAGGTGGTCCAAATTTTGTAAATAGTTATCTTTTATTTTTTTAGATTATATGAATAATAACTTCAGTAATTATTATATTGACCATGGTTAAAGGGTAAAACTGGTAAATAAGTGTAAAAAATATTATAATAATAATATTAAACTACTCTACCATATGTCATAATCCTATTTCATGATATGTTACCAACCATGGGAATCCTTGGGTCGATTTTGGGACCCGAGGGACCCACTTTGACGTGAAAATTTCATTTTATAAGAATAAATTTAATGTAATGAAAAATATAACATAAACCTATCTTTTTAATAAAAAAGTTTTATATGGGGTTATATAAGTGATATATATGACTATAAATAGTCATTATAAATATAAAAATATTTCTACATCATGGTATTTTATTTATAAATTTATACATCATATAATGAAATATATTAATGACACGATGAGGATGTAGTGATTAACTTATTTCTGAATGATTTTAAAAAAATGGGATTATAAATATTAAGATAAATTTATTTTAATCGTTTTTATAAAATACAAGAATTTATGGATGACTAAGACTTGTTATCATTTAACTAATTATTTTTTTTAAATAATCATGTTGTAATGGATTTTTAAAAAGTCATGATATGAATAGTATAAAATGTGACATAAATGAGTTTTTAAAATAAATACTATTCTATTAAATGATATAATAGTCATAAACATATAATATTTATCTAAATGACTTATATAATATTTTAAAGGTCATTAATGAACCACTTTAGGTTCTATTGTTATTTTACAATAACTATATTAACCATGTAATATGAATATACAAGAAGATGTGGTAAGTGTTAAATGAGTTAACTAAGGGTTAATGTTAAAATAAAAGGTTAGATTTGTGACGTATACTTTTCTGAAACCAAATTTTGGGATGTTTTAGATCCAAAAACAATGTATCTTTAAAATAAATGGATTTGGGACTAGTTGAAAGAGAAAATAATTTTATAATAAGACAACACTTTAAAACATTCCTAAAGTGACCCTCCTCGCTCTTATAAAAGGGCATTTCCACTGCCCATTCAATTACACCTCTAAATCCCCTTGGATATTCCAAAATATTCCCAAATAACTCCTAAAATCACTCCCTTACTCATATAATCCTTACCATTGGCCAAAAGATATTCAATAAATCCTTTTCGCTCAATTCAAAAGAAGTTACCAAATTTAGAGGTAATGTGTTTTATCATGTTCCTTTGATTTATTTTCCTTTTGTGTTAAATATTATATTATTACTAATTGATTACATAAAAAACCAGTATACTCAATATACTATGATTTTTTATGAGAATTATTCAAACTACACTCACACACACACCTCATTTTAATGGATACGAACATATTGCTTCTATGGATGAAGAACTACATCATCACGGAACAATGATTGTTCAATTTTCCCCTAACACCTCTCACGGTGGACATTATTATGGAACTGTATATAAATATGATATATACCATATTAAAATTATCTCTATGATTCTTGTTTTTTTAAATCATACCTTTATTCTTTCCATAATATGTACATATGATAATTTCATTTGAGGAAGTGTGGACTATCGCCCCCTCCCCCTCAAAGAGATTTGACTCATTCTTTCTATTCATGGAATGTTTAAAAAAATAGAGTTAATGAACATAAGTAACATAAATAAAATATTATATTATTCTCGAATATTGATATAAATATGTATCATTTAGTTTTCATTCCTTTAAATAACAAAAAGAAATCAAAGTAGCATTCATGCGTACGTACGGCTTACCGTCTCTATGAATGGTGAATTTCATTTATTATCTCAAAATGTTATGTACTATTACAAAATAATATATATACTAGATATATATGATATTTAAATCATGAATAGAATTATGGAGATAATGGAATTTTGACAACATGGACAATTTATTATTATACCAAGTTCATTTTTGACTCAACTATCGAACATCGACAAAATGATCGATAAGAACATGAATAATTATATGATTATTATAGCAAGTTAATATGCGATATATAATGAATAATGAAATTGAAAAATTTTATAAAGTAATTATAAATTTACTTATGTTTATTATTCAGGAATATAATGAAAAAACAAGACATGTCACACTCAAGGTAAGGAAACTTCATAACCAAATTTCGATTCACTGGATTAATCATCAAATTCTTGATTTGGTCATGCTATGATTATGCAAGAAATAAATTTTGATGTAATATCTGGTATTTTTACTTGATTTATGTTTACTTATAGTGAATATATAAAATAATTCTATTTTATTTACAGAATTATTATTGTAATGTAATTTCTAAACTCAATTTTCACACTTTGGGTTTTATGCATACTTCATTTATTATATAATGCCATAATTATGGGTGGAATCACAATTTGTTTATTTATATTTTAATTTATACTTATTTTTTTTGTTAATATACTATTTCTAGACATAATCTCCCCATTGATAAATTATTACATCATTTATAAGAAATTTGTAAGGGAATTCTTAACCCAACCTCAATTCATTGAGTTAAATATCCATGTCATTAATTTTGTTTTTCCATGAATATGTGTGAATGACCTGTGATTATTTTACAATAAATATCCACTTATACTTGGTGTATTTATAATTTTCACACCTAATTATGTTATTTATTTATCTTTAATCAAATGTTAAAATCTTTGTAAGGGTTAATTACTCAATATCATTATTATCAGGGATTTTTTATGTGTAAGTATTTATTGGGATATATTTATCAACCTTGTCCATGTTTCATAAAAGTGTATCCAAAAAGAACAGTTTAAGGTTTTATGGACAAAACTATTTAACTATAACATCATTTAAAATGTTTTAAATATTTATTTTTCTAAATATTTTTAATTAATTTGTATGTTCTCAAAATTATTTTAAGGATTTATTTATGTGGACACGATTGTTTTAAAATGGTAATTGTTTTAAAAGATTCAAAGTGTTATTGGACACATTGATTCAAAATTATTCTTTTTAGATGTTTTAAATTTTTTTAAATGAATTAATTATATCAATATCTTGAAATTATATCTTATGATTGCAATGTGGAAATGATATTTTTTCATTACGGTTGTTCATATGCTTTGATTATGCTATGGTTCTTGGGCTTTGTTTATGTATTTGGGTGGTTCTGTGATAAACAGAGGGTGGGTGAGCCCGAGATAGATCTCTAATGCATTGGTTATCGTGATGGAGGTAAACAATACTGTTTCTCCTAATAGATTTAGGGAATATAATATGATGGGTATTCCAACCTCAACTCCCAATATATTTGTGAAAGATATAATGTAGGTTGGTTATGGATGCCACAGGATACCATTATGATGTATTAAATTTAGGTTTTATTCCCAATTTTATGATTCCATGATGTATGTTATATTTTTTATGTTTTATAATTTAAAAGTATGAATTAATTGATTTGTATATATTGATGGACTAATGTTTTCTTTCATTATTTTATAACCCTTGCTGAGATTTTTATGATCATCCTGTGTTTTTGAAATGTTTTTCACAGGGTATAATTAAGGGTATGAGAAATGAATAATTCTAGAAATTTATATCATGAAAATAATTCTAGTTTTATATTATGGAGTTTTATATTTGTGAAAAAAAAATTATAGAGCAGATGTATATACTTTCTAATTTCTTGAGATGTAATGTAATAGTTGTAGCCTAAATCTCTAAAACTCTAAACCTGAACAGATCCTCAATGTGAATTCTTTACATAACTCAATATTATGTATTGTTTAAGTCGGGGGGAATATAGAAATTCAGCTATATATTTACTAAACTAAAATGTATTTGATGTGTGAAGAAAAGAGAAGAGTTTTCTCCCTTTTATAAGTGAGGAGAGGGGAGTTCTTGGAATTTCATAGAGTAGTAGATTTTGGAAAATTTATTTTGTTATTCAAATGGATTCAAATTAATATAATTAGATTCTAATATGATTATGTTTCAAAATACTATCATCAGAATATTGTAAACTGTTTTGGGATGTTTGATCCTTATATTTATTTTTTAACATGTGTTATCCCATTTTTATGATTACTACTATAACAAACGTTTTTACTATTCTTGGGTTATGATATTTACTATAAAAGTCAATTTGTACCATAAATTGACCATAATTAATATTTTAAAATATATATAAATAACTTGGATGAATATTGTATTTTTATGAATGTTATATCATTTAATAAAATAATATTTTTTTAGAAAACATCATTAATGACATTTGTAGAACTATTCATTTAATTTTCCATTAAATACCAGATTATAGAAAAATAAAAAAATATAATACATTATTATTTCCCTAACATGCTATAGTTTTATACCAAATTCAAGGAACATAATAATTCATACAAATTTTATATATTTTAATTTTTTATATCATTTATATTATTTTTCTATTAATTGAAAAAATATTATGCCATAGAATCATATGAATTGATGTTAATTATTTCATAATTGATTTTTTTTAAATAAATTAAAATTATTAAAAATAATTTATTTTTAAAATGAATATTTATAAATTAAAATACCATACTTTTTTCCCTATATAAATAATCTAATGTAATAAAAAATATAATGAAATTCCTTACTTTACTTTTCAAACAATATTATAAAGGTAAAATATTATAGATTATGGGAAAAATGTAATTTATTCGAAGTTTTTATGGTTATAGGTTAAATATAATTATCAAATAAAATTAAATCTAGTGTTGGGGTTGTGTTTTAGCCCTTATCACATTATGTGAACCATTAATTAACCCATTTTAAAATTACTATACAAAAAATGTATAGTGATTACTATAAATAATGACAAAAAAAATGTGAAATATTTAAAAAATTATGTTTCTTAAGATCAAATATGGGATCCATTTTTAAGGAATTTATTCACATAAGTGAAAGAATTTAAATTAAAATTAATCTCACAAAACATGATGAATATATTTTCCATAGAAATACCTATTTACGTATAAAAATATTTTTATAATAAATTCAAGCATCAAATTATTTCCAAATACCATTATTGGATTTTTTTATCAATGAAACAGATTTTTAAATATTTTAAAACTAATAAAAAATAATTTTAGACTTTGTAAATATGTGAAATGAAAATAACATTACTAATAGAAATCAAAATTATTCATTATTCATTGGAATCCTAAAATATTAATGAAAATAAAACTAATTCTATAAGATAATTTTTATTTGTTGATTATAGAAATGATAACTTTTTTTAATATAATATTTAATAAATTTCTATAAACTAATTATAATTTTTTCTAACCAAAACTAATAAAAATCATTTTTGAAGAAGTCATATTTTTCAAGATTAAAATAACTTTACTAAAAAATGAGTGGTTGTTTTCTAATAATTTATCAATATATATATATATATATCTTAACATATACTCTATCGAACATGGGTTTCTTTTAAAAAGAGTTTGGTGTTACATGAGACCTCAATTTCTCAAATTTCTTATTGTATTCATGACATGATATCTCCTCCAGTGTATTAGAATTGATTCCAAAGTGGTGTTTATATTTCCCACTATAGTAGAATTTTTTTCCATTTCTTCTTGGTGTATGAATTTATTCATCATTAAATCTTGTTGGGGCTTTATTGAAATCGAATCTTGAACATCCATAATTTTTTCTCTAAATGGGAACCTTTACCCCTATATTCTATTACTTATTTTTCACATCCCTATAAATTAATTTCATCTAGACTCAGTATACTTACTTTTCCAATATGGTGATTCTCTTTCAGATCAATTCAATATGAGAATTAAAAATTTCTAGTATTTATTTCCATAATAGATAAATTCTTCCAAGTCTAATTAGAGATTGTCTTACATGTCCCATTACTCTTTCATTTTAGAGTTCATGTGAGAAATTTTGTCTTTAAGGACCAGCTTCTATTATTTCAGGCTTCTCGATCTTCTCTACCATGTGCATAACCAAATTATATCTTTTGGCATTCAATTATTGGATATCCTATTATTTATGTTCCTTTTAATAAAATCAACATTGAAAATCAACACTTTAGATGAAATTATATCCAATTTTTCATTGTGGGAGTTATTATTCTTCTTTCTATTAGTAGCTTCTTTATCAAGACTCATTTTTAGACTTTTCAACATGTCAATTTATATTTTCATCACCTTTAATGATACCTATTATAGGTTGTTATATTATTTTTATGTGATGTTCTATTTTAAATTCTATCGATCTAGTTCCTCTGAAAGATAGAAAGCTTCCACCATTGGTATCCTTGGTATCACATCATCCTTAGTAGTCGTAACTTCACATGGAATATAGTCATCTTATGGTAATCCTATAGAATAATCGTATAGGTATAATTATTCAAAACCTAAACAATGGATAAATTTTAGTGGTAGGATACTATCCACCATCAACCAAATAATATTAAAATCTAAAAATATTTAACACTATGGAATTACTATGGATTTTTTATTATTTTTAAAACTTCATACCTTTTCCATGATATAAAAATTATGGTTAAAAAATCCAAAGAAACATAATTTTAAAACACACTCTAAACATTAGGTTGTAATACTAATTTTTAAGTCCCCTCCCTAATACGGGGACATGAATTAGGTTGCATCAAATTGCTGATCAATTTAAACCACATTGATGATTTAACATTAAATATCAAGTTTCCACACATGTAAGGAATATGTTTTTCCAATCTATTGAGCATAAAACTCATCATAATCACATATTAAAACATAAATGTAATTCATGTAAAGGATAGAATATTTTTACTTGTTTTACCCATATTAAGAAAATCCAATCAGATTTATATAATTTGTTTCTATGAAACAATTAACCACTTGGAATTGTGCATAAATTTTTAACAAAGGTTATGGATTAGCTCACTACCACCCAAGGCTCACTACTATTATAGGTTATTGGCTGGCTCACTACCTTTCATCCTCCTTTGTTCACTATTCCAGGGTTGGACACCGGGATCTGAATTGTCATTCTTTAACCTTTTCACACTAATTTAGGTAATAATGATCAACATATTTTATATACATGTAGGATTATTACCAATGATCATAATATTGTCTGAATGCATCATTGAATATATTTAGATGTGATATTTATCTTTGATGATGCTTCTTTATATACCTACAACAAACTTCCCTCTTTATATATTATTATTTTAAGAATATATATGGAACTATACTTTCCATTATATTTCCTAGAATTATTTTAGATCTTTATATGGTACAAACTACCTTATTATTTTTAGAATAAAAATATTCTACAAGGTTCCTAGTTCTCTTATTTTTTAATAATCATGAAT
The DNA here is from genome assembly GCA_963277665.1 of Viscum album. Classification (NCBI taxonomy): domain Eukaryota; kingdom Viridiplantae; phylum Streptophyta; class Magnoliopsida; order Santalales; family Viscaceae; genus Viscum; species Viscum album. The sequence goes on from OY728155.1 coordinate 966,168,313, forward strand.
AACTTCCATAAGAATAAGTTGGGATAAAACACTCTTATTCTTCCATAAAATTTGTCAATGTAAAATACTACTATTTATTCTGATCTTCTCATTGATGTATCAAGTAATTCTAGTAGGCCCTTTATCTCTTCTCGATATCCAGATATGTATTTCTTCCAAAAAAGATACTTCTTATTTTTTTTCATTATTCTTCACTTCTATATTTTAAAATAGAATATGATTTATACAATATTTTTCTTTATTTAACAACCATTCTGTAAATGATTTCATCATGAAGGTTTTTTCATTTTCTTTAAATGGTAACATAATAATATTTCTATATAGATAAAAATTTAATTAACATTATTTTAATTAATATTATAAAATTTATGTAACAGAAAAAGCATGTATTTAATAACACACGTAATTATTTTATCCACTATAACCTCTACATCATTTATATTTGTGACTCCTAATATATCAAACATCATTTAACAATGCAATATGGAACAAATGGAGTTCTATGTGGGAATAATTATTCAAGGATGAGTCTAATTAAATTTAGTGAGAAACAATCCACTACATTAATAATAATACCCCATTTATATCATTTCATATCAATCATAAATTTGTACTTTATCCTTATCTTGGATCATGTCACCCATTTACACTTCCCTAATATTGGAATCATTCATGAATTATTCCTTCATCATCTGAGTTGTTCTCATAATTAGATGAAATATCCTGATAAATTAATGTAAAATCCCATATGTCACTATTAAATTACAATACATATGTTGAAATTAACTTATGTATAACGATTTAGTCAAAAATTATACCAAATATCTAAAATTCTTTATATGGAAAAAATCACATTTGCTAATAGGTTCTCATAAAATAACTTATTTTCAAATATATTTTATCCTATGTGGTATACTTTCATATATGAACCCACTATATCTGCATATTCTTATATATGTTATGATATTTATAAGTATTTTTCTTCTATGCTAAATTCACATTCATAGTCATCATTTTTTTAATGAATTATTCATGTAGCATAATTTTCATACGTCACCCCTACCATATTTTATTACTTGAAAAATCCTATGTAAAGACCCGGCCCTGGTTACCCGGAGCCAGTACCATATTACATTACATTTTCATGATTACAAGAAAGTAAAATCCCAAATCAAAAAAATAGTTTAGTATATTTGGAAACAATATACATATATAAGTTCAACATTACATCATGAAATGAAAATAAATACTAAATTATTGCATTAGAAACATACATGCCTCAAAGATTATTCCTAAAACTCACTAAAAAGTTACATTTTCATATCTTGGGAAAATGAAACATATGAATGAGGTGAGATCAAATTATTAGTAAGGGAAATAAATAAAAAAAGTATATAACATAAACATAATCATTAGTCAGGGTGAATAATTGCAAACACGTGACTTTACAAATAATAATATTGGACACATTATGGCCTGAATATGAGCTATGTAAATTACACCATAATAAAACATAATCATATGTATTCTACTAGATGGATAAACACATAAAATTTTATTTACTAGATTTATAATTAGGTATGTGTATATGATAGATTTTCTGAAACATACCGTCATTCCCTCGGCCAAGATGTCTATAAATTTTTAAGGCCACGACCAAAACCATATCTCAAAATGGGAATGGCCTCTTCCAAGGTCATGTCTATTTGTCTCATGAGACCTACTGATGCACCAAGGGGATGTAATGGGACCCATAAATCACATAATAATTCCAATTCATTCCTAATATGGTTGGGGATAAACATAAACAACATATACATTCATTTTGAAACACACATAAGAAATGTTAAAAAATTACCCTGAACATTAAGCTTCAACACAAACCATTCATAGTGAAATTGTTGAATGTTTATAGGATATCACATACACAATAAAACTAGTCATCAAATACCCAATTAAATATGTTATATTAAATCATAAATTATTATTCCAAATAATTCATAACAATTTAAAAGAGTGTTCAAAAAGGAAAAAATACTCATATAAAATCATTATGTAATTCTTGAGATAAATACTCCATTATTTTGAAAGGAAGAGTAGTTTCAGAAAAGTATTTGTATAAAACCAGAAATGAAGTAAGATAGTATTTTAATAACAAAATTAGTTATTCTAAAAATGTAATGGTTGATGAAAAATGATCATAGAGATCCCTTGATATTAGGTAATAATTTGTGAAATTCATTTTAATTAGGCTTGTATTTTGGAAATAATTTTGAAATATCTTTTTAAAATGTGTATCTCTTCATAAAATAATGAAGTATTATGGTTGGTAAACGTATATATAATAGTAAAATATACATTATTTTGTGTAAATAATAATACATAATAATTTAATTGAGTTAATTAGACAATAAAAGTAACCAGAATGAAGATGGAGGTTCTGGTGGAAAACCCATAAAGTAAGTCTTGGTCTGTTCCTATCTTGAACTAAATGTCCTTTAATATGAAATTAGAATAATTAATAACATAATTATTAACCTATCATACTTTTATTTTGTTTATCATGACTTTAATAAGTCCATTATGACTTTATTTAGTAGTTATAATATTGAATTTTGTGGTTCCAGAGTGTTCATTTTCTTGGTTTTCATAATTTGTTCACATGTTTTTATGTAATAGAGTACTTGTTGAATGGGTATAAATCTCAATAATTGAATATAAATAATAATTATGAACATCCATAGGTGTTTATGGTCATTGAAATAATTTGGTTACATGGAATAAGGATGAACCATTAGATGAAAACTACATTAATTATTTGGTGGAATTTGAATTATTATGAACTAGTTTTGTCATATAAATTAATATTATATACGTATACTGGATCTTGAATATTAAGTAGGTTATAATACATAAATTAGTTTCTATTTAAACCATAAATTTTTTTTCATGACTAGTAATTAAGGATAAATTGAAGAATGAAACTTCATCATCCATGATGGTTGTAAATTAGAACATCACGTGCGATGATTTCATTTATAAAATAAATGATAGAGAGAGTACGAATAGTGATGATGGTTCTTACATTCACATGATAAAATTATATTATATAGATTATAATGGAGTTATCATGGTCAATTGGATAGTGGAGGTGAGGAGAAGATAACAACAGAAAAGAATATGAATGGAAATTGAATAAAATAGAATGTGAATTTACCTCTTGAATCCACCTCCTTGAGAATATATTTACAGGATGGGTTTTCTGTCTATTAGAAATACAATCAACTCCTAGATGTGGGTAGAGACTAGGGAAAGGTGTCTGGGTAGACCATTGAAGAGATTCATGTATTAGAGTAGTGTAGAGAATAGGGAGTGATGGGAGGGTTTTATAGTGGAGGGGAGGAGTGAATTTTGAATATTTTACTCATTATATTATTATATCCCTCAAGAAAATTAATAGTGTTGTTTCATGTGACCCCTAATAGTAATAATGGCAGGTGAGTTTCAACCATGATTCCTTAAATCACGCATGATTAAATAAATAGTGTATTTAACAAATAATTTGTATATATGATATTTTAATGTATTTCACTATTCATAAAAAATTCAAGGATTTCATAAAAAAACAAAAATTTCACCATACACCTTTTTTGCTTCTTAGAATTAAAAAATTATCTTCATTTATGAAAAATAATTTTATAAATATGATTACATTAATTTTTAAATAAAGCCATAATATATCCTAAATAAATAACTTTAAAACTATAACTCGATTTATAACACCTTGAGAAATTAATCAACGTCCCAAAAAATTATCTTACAACCATAAAAAAATAAATTAACATTATATGATTACATTTTATGAAAATACATTTTTATTTTTATTTATTAAATTACTCAGAAAATTGTAATTAAAATATTTATATCGTAAAAATATTAATTCTTATACTATAATCAATTTATAAAATTTTAACATGTCTAAATTGTATGTTTACATTAATGGGTGAATATTGATTTTTTTGTACTATTTACTATTCATTACTATTCTTAACTATTTAGAAGGGTACGTCACTATTCATAAGGGTTTGTTACAATTCACCAAAAATTATGTTTGTCTTAACAGACTCTAAATCACTTACTGATCGAAACTCCAGATGAATGTTTTTTTTGAAATTCAAAACATATATAAGAGGAAAAGTTTTGTTTAATTAATAGATTATAAAATGTGTTTTTTTAGGGACATAGTGTTTCAATAATTTAATATTTATTTTCCAATCCATGGAGTGGTACATTTTCCCCTCCTTACAATGATTTCATCCTCGAAATTTACTGAATATTTCTTCACAAAAAGATTTGGGTAGGTCTTCCTCATAAGATCCTTAGGTTACCATGATGCCTCTTAAATTTTATGATTTTTTCATAGTATCTTTACTAGATGAGTCATCTGATTCCTCAAAATGTGTTCTTTACTGTTCAGAATCTATATAGGCTCTTCACAGTAAGATATGTCAGGTTCTAAAACAATACTTTCAGAAGTGAGGACATGAGTTGGGTTTGGCATGTACGTTCTCATCAATGAGACATGGAAGACATTGGGTACTTTAGACAGGCTAGGTGGCATAACCAAATGATATAAAACAACTTAAAATCTCTCCAGAATTTCAAAAGGCCCAATGTACCTAGGGCTCAATTTCTTGTTCTTCTCAAACCTTATAACACTCTTCCATGTAGATACTTTCCAGAAAACGTGATCACCCACTTGATATAAAATATCCTTTCATCGATTATTGTCATAGACCTTTTGTCTTCTTTGTGCTGTTTTGATATAACCTTGAATAGTATATACCTTCATTGTTGTTTCCTCCATAAGCTCTAGTCCCAGAAGCTTCCTTTCTTAAACTTCATACCAAATAGTTGGTGTACGACAACTCTTTCCGTACAATGCCTCATATAGTGATATTTGAATTAATGAATAGAAACTATTATTGTACAAAAACTATTATATTGGTATGTTTTGAAACCACATTCCTTGGAAATCATGTGATAATGATCTCAACCTGTTTTTTATGGTTTGGGTCATTTTCTTTGATTACCTGTCAGTTTGTGGGTGGTTTGTAGTACTCAATCAATGTTCAGTTTCCAAAACATTCTGATGACTTTCCCTGAATATGGATGTAAATCGTGGATCATGATTATAAAATATTGAGAAATGTTCTCTATAATGTCTCACAAATTCATTGATATTGAGTCTTTCTTGGTGGTATAGTGGAAAATCCTACCTTATAGCGATGAAATGTGCATATTTCGTAAGTCAATCGACAATTACACATATCACATAATTCATCCTCTGAGATATAGGTAATCATGTGATGAAATAAAAGGTGATGTCATCAAATTTCCATGTATGAATATGTATAGGTTTCATGACTCCTTTTGGATGATTCCTTTCGGCCTTCAATTGTTGACAGACTAAACATCTGGATAAATAATTCTCAATTTCCATATTCATGTTATTCCACTAGAAATGTTCCTTCAAATCTCTATACATCTTAGTACTACCTGTGTGTGTTGAAAAATTTAAACTTTGAGAATCATCCAAATACACCCTTTTTAGAATGGGTATAGATAGAACACAAAGCCTCTTCCCAAATATTTGAATTCCATCTTCCCATACAATTTCGGCTAAATTCCCCTCATTTAAAGAATTTAATTTATTTTGTAGGTTCTCATCACCAAGCTAAGAACATTAAATTATTTCTAATAAATATTTTTTGGAAACCAAATGAAAAAGTAGGGATGTTTCACCTTCATTGATAATTCCCATATTAATCCTCCCTAAATCCATATACAATGGATCCTTGTCTAATCAAATTTTGTTGAGAACCCCGTGATTCATCCTACTCAATGCTTCAGCTACCATGTTTTCCTTTCCTGGGTGGTATGGTATAGTAAAATCATAATCCTTTAGTGTCATCGTCGTTGCCTCATGTTGAGATATTTTTATGAGAAGATATTCTTTAGACTCTTGTGATCTGAATATATCTCACATTTTTCTCCATTGAGATAATGTCTCCATATCTTCAAAGAAAGGATAACTACATCCAGCTTGAGATCATGTGCAGGATAGTTTTGTTCATGAATTTTTAACTCCCTTGATGCATATAAAATAACCTTATGATTTTTTATAAGTATACAACCAAGTCCTTTCTTTGAAGCATCTATATAGATCACAAATCCATCATTCCCTGATGATAGGGTTAGGATAAGAGAATTCCATAATATTCTATTCAATTCTTCAGAACAATTATCGAATTCCAATTTCCATATGAACTTAACTCTTTTACATATAATCATGGTAATTTTTTTGGCTAAAAGGGTGAAGTTTTAAAAGAAATATCATTAATAACCTTCTAAAACAATAAAACTATGTACCTTAGATATGTTCATTGGAGTAGGTAATTCTTGCACAGCCTCTGTCTTCACATGATTAATAGATATTAAATCTTTAGAGACAATTTGGCCCTGAAAGGAAACTAATTGATGCTAATATTCTCACATTCTAAACATCGAATATAATTAATTTCTTCTAAGAGTCTTTAGAATAGTGCACAAATGATATTCATAATCTTCATGGATTTTGGAGTATACCGAGAAATCATTAATAAGCACCACCATAATTTAATGATGATATTCCTTGAAAACTTTATTCATTAAATCCATGAAAACATTGGGTGCATTATTTAGTCCAAAAGGATTTACTATAAACTCACAATGCCCATACCTGTTTCGAAATGATATTTTTGGAATGTCTTACTTCCCTATAAGAAACTGATGATATATAGATCGATGGTCAATCATTAAAAAAATTTGAGCTCCATGAAGTTGATCAAATAGATCATCAATGCAAGGTAGGTGATCCTTGTTCTTTATTGTTATAACATTGATCTACCTATAGTCAATGCACATCCTCATAGATCCATATTTATTCATAACAAAAAAAAGAACATGAGCATCCCATGTAGAAACACTAGGGTGAATAAATCACTTATCACTCAATTCCTTTAGTTGTTTCCTTAGTTCCACTAAATCCATAGTGGCCATTCTATACAGATTATTTAAAATAGGCCTCGAATCAGGAATTAATTAAATGGAAAACTCAATTTCCCTCTATGGAGGATGTCCATATAAATCCCCTAGAAACACTTCAACATATTTTTGCACAATCAATACATCCACTATCCGAACATTCACATCCTCACACTTAATTATTACATTCCCTTCCTCCTCAATAATTTAATTAAGTAGATAAACTGGGGGTGGATCTATATGGGAACCATAGGTTAATGTTTCGACCCTAAAGATAAGGGATTCCACATCGACCTCAAAAATTATAACCTCCATCCTCTTGCAATAAATTTTTTAATCAGGGTTTGAAAGACATTACATTACAATGATTGTATCAAATTCAATCATGGGTATAATGATAAAATCAGAAGATAAAGCATATTTATACCTCATAATGGGAACAACCTGACATAGAATTGTTGCAATGAGACTTCCATTAAGAGCTTTGAATGAATACTCACTTAATAAATCAAATTGGAAATATATAAATTTATGGTAAAATAATGAAGATATGATAGAATATGATGATCCAGAATTAAATAAAGTATTGGATATGTTTGAGGAAATGATTAAATTACCTACTAGAACAACATTAGGAACATTAATATTAGCATATGCGATCTCATAAGCTTTCCCGTGCTCCCTTTTCCATTTCAATGGAAAGTTTCCTTTACTCCTTGTACAATCATTTGAAGAGCGTCTCATGTCCTGACAATTATAGCATTAAAAATTAATTACTTATTTCTTCCCATTTCAATCACCAGGAAGATGAATTATCCTTCCACATTTGTACCATACTCTTTTTTTAATTAAGTAGGAACCAAGTTGTTTCCTTCCATAATTATCCCATGGTGGAAATTCAACTATTCCTATCATCCCCTTTTCCTTATTTACTTTTCTAGAGTTTTCAGAAACCCTATTCTTCTATTTCATTCCATTAAATTCATCTGACATAGGGAATTCATTTTCTGTGTTGATAGAACATGAAATTATATCGCCATATGATGAAAAACTTTTGAAGACAAGTCCCTATCAGAGGAATGGCTCTTAGCCATCAGAAAATCAATCAATTTTTTTCCTAGGATTACGTTTGTTGTCCAAATCATATCTTTCTATCCATGTCATGTTATATTCTTTATTTTCATCATTCTCATCTTCCTTTTGCATCAAATTCAAAAACTAAATTTTCATATCCGCTAGCTGTTCACAAGGAATGTATTACTCTTGGAATATTTTATTAAAGTAACTCCTTTCCCTATCTTCTATCTCTTCCTACTTCTTTTTGTTTTGGATTAACAACCACCACTGATCTGCATCTCCTGATAGATGATAAACTGCTATAACAATCTTCTCTATTTCATTACATCCCAAATCCAGAAATATCTTTTATAGGGGATATACCCACTACTCATGTGCAAATGGGTTTGTAGTCCCATTGAATGGTTGAAGATGTTGTTGCATAAAACAATCTAATAATGCTCCTCCATGTAGTAGATCTGGATGCTCTATAAAGTTATGGTTATTTCCCATAACCAATGTATGTTATCCTAGTTTAGTTATGATATTCTATTCACCATTCTCAGTACCAGAAACTACTTCATTATCTTGCGTCAGATGGAAATCCCTACATGTTATACACTTGATCTTACTGTTTCCATTTGTTCCACTAGGAGCTATGTATAGATAATGTAATAAACTATATTAGGTTATGAATCATAATTTATAATAGTAACATAGAAAAAAACTTATCACAAATTGAAATCCTATGCACAGATAATCGCATAAACAAAAACTTGGTTTCTTTGAGGAAAAATATACATTTAAATCCTTCATAATGGCTTGAAAATAAAACGTTAATTATCATAGGAATATTCCCCGAGAATGTCAAAAAATGTGCGTAGTAAGGCACATTGTCATCGACCAGGATACCATAGGTCATGTCCAAAACTCCTTGTTAGAGATTTCAGAACTAGATACATTTGTGCAAGAACAATGTTCACTTGTAGTATCCATAAAAGGATATATTTTCTAGAAAGACCCATATATTCTATTCCTTACCAAAATACCATGACTTTTTTGGTATGTTTATCCTCATTGATTATCATAGTGATTTTACACAAATCCATGTTTTCTAAACTAGTTTCCAATTTTTCCACGAGCCATCCTTTGATTCAAACTATAAAGACCCGACCCTAGTTGCTTGAACCCAGTGCCTTAATACATTACACTGGAATCATTTCAAGATAGTAGAATCCAAATTGAATGAATAGTTTAGTATATTTAGAAACAAGATACAAATATAAGTTCAGTAATACATCTGTAAATAAAAAACAACACTAAATTATTCCATTATAAACATCCATGCCTCCAAGATTATGTGTGTAAGTCACACATAACATGTTCATATCATAGGAAATTGAAACCTAAGAAAGAGGGGAGATCAAAAACATATTATGAGTAAGAAATATATTGGAATATAAAATAAATATAAACATTAGGCATGTTGAATAATTGAAAACAAATTTTGTAGATATAATAAACATGAACACTTTACGGTATGAATATGAACTGAGTAAATAATGTTATAATATATCCTAATCTTGGGTATTCTTATAGTCAAATAACAACATGAACTCTCAATTACTAGCTACATAATTTTGGATTTACATATTCAAGAATTTATAAAACATACCACCATGGCCTCTTCTAATAAGTCAAAAAATGATTAAGGCCTCAACCAAATCCATATCTCAAAATTATGGATGGCCTTGGCCAAGTACATGTCTATCTGTCTCATGATACCTACCGATGAGTTGAGGTTCTATAGAGTGCACCAACTATCCCTAAATAAGTCCAATTAATTCCTCATATGACTAGGTATAAACATAAACTAAAAATACATTCATATTAAAACTCACATTTGAAATATAAATAACATTCCCTGAACATTAAGCCTAAACACTAATAATTCAGAGTAAATTTGGTTAATGGATTAAGATAGGACATAGAAAATAAAAATTGAAATAAACCATACTATTAAATATGGTAGATTACATCAGAAAATATTAATCCCAATAATACATATTAATCAACAACAGTGTTGAAATTGACAAAAATACTCTTATAAAATTATTAATTAATTCATAGGATAAATACTCTATTATTTCGAATGGAAGAGATATTTGGGAATAGTATTTGTATAAAACCAGAATTTAAGTAATATATTTTTTTAATAATAAAATTAGTGATTTTAGAAAGATAATGGTTGATCAAAATAAATTATATAGTTCCCTTGAAATTAGGTACGAATTTGGGAAATTCCCTTAAACTGGGTTTTTATTTTGGAAATAATTTTGAATGTTCCTTTTAAAATAAGTTACACCTAATTAAATAAGGTAGGAATATAGATGTTATACATATATAGAACAATCAAACAGAATATATGAGTAGTACATAGTAACACATTATCATTTCATTGAGGTAATTATACAGTAAAAGTAACAAGAATGAAAATGGAGGTTTGGGTGGAAAACCCTTACCTTAAGTCCGGATGTGTTCCACTTTTGAACATAAGGTACTATAATATGATATTAGACTTATTAATCACTTAATTAATAAACTATTATAACTTTAGTTATTTTATCATTATTCTATTAAGTCTATTGTGTATTTATTGATTAGTTATAAGATTGAATTCTGTTGTTCCAGAGTCTTCATTTTCGTGATTTTCATAATCAGTTCACTTGTTTTTATGTAATGGGTTTCATGTGGAATTGATGTAAATCTCTCGAATTGAATTTAAATACTATTTATGAATATCTTTATGTGCTTTACTCATTTCTATCATTTGGTTACATATAATAAGGATGAATCATAAGATGATAACCACTTTGATTATTTTGCGGTATTTGGATTATTATGATATAGTTTTTGCATATAAATTAATAGTATTTACATATACTGCTTACTGAATATTAAGTAGGATATAATATATATATATATTATAGTGTTTTTAAACCCTAAAAATGGTTTCAAGATAATTAATTAATGACAAATTGAATAACAAAACTTCATCATCCATGAATTTTTTAAATTGGAACATCAAGGACGGTGATTTCATTTATGAAATAAAAGAGAGAGAGTAAGAATATTGATGATGGTTATTCCATTAACAAGATATAATTCCAATATATATATGATACTAGAGTTATCAGGTTCATTCGGACAAGGGATGTGAGGAGAAGATAACAATAGAAAAGTACTTGAAATGAAAGTGATAGAAATTGAATATGAATTTACCTCTTGAATCCTCCTCCTTGAGAATCTAATGAAGGGAATGGGTTTTGGTCTTTTGGGAAGACTAAGATCTTCTGGATGTGAGGAGTGACTAGGTAATTGTATTTGGGCACAAAATTTAGGATCTTCAAGAATTGGAAGAGTGAAGAGAGGAGGGAGTGCTGGGGGGTTTTATAATGGAGGAGATGAGGGAATATTGAATATTTTACTCATTATTAAATTATATCCCTCATGAAAAAATACTGTTATTTAATGAGACCACTAAGAGTAATAAGTTCTTGTGAGCTTAAACCAAGTGGCCTTACAACACTCATGATTTCATAAATAGTGCATTTAACTGATAATTTGTTTTACGGTACTTTACAGTATTTCACAATTCATAATAAATACAAGAATTTCAGAAAAATTCCAAAAATTCATTCTAACCAAATTTTTTTGTGTATAATTTATAAAATTAACTCTATTTATAAAAATAATTATTTAAATATGCTTAATTTTTTTAAAAAAAATCATAATTTATTAAAATAAAACAACTCTAATACTATAACATGTTTTATAACAACTTGAGAAATTAATCAAGGTCCCATCAAATTATTTTATAAAAAAATAAAATAAAGAAACAATTTGTGATTAAATTTTATGAAAATAAAATTCATTTTATATTTATTAAATTAAAAATAAAATTTTAATTAAAAAATTTATGTCATAAAATTACCAATACTTAAACTATGATTGTTTTTTTCGCATTTAAGACATCCAAATATTATTTATACATTCATTGGTGAATTTTCTATTTCATTGTATGATTTACTATTAGTTACTATTCATGACTATTCATGACTATTCATAAGGCAATGTCACTATTCATATGGGTATGTTACTATTCACCAAAAATTAAGTTTGCCTTATCAGACTCTAAATGACTTTCTGGTCGCTACTCTAGATGACCATTTTCAAAATTCAAAACACATAAGAGTCAATGTTTTATTTGACGGATAAATTATAAAATGTGTTATTTTTTAAGGAATCAAGGTTTCATACATTTAATATTAATTTTCAAACATTAGGGTGTTACATCCTAGATGTGGGATTCTCGGTATATTTTTAAAAAATATCCACTCCTCCAGATTTTAGCTTAGCTACCTCGATATCCCTTTTCCCCAAATTATGTCCTTCATGGTTTTTCAGAGGAACTTCTTCCAAGGTTTTTAGGTGGTTATGATTAAGGATATAATCATTATTCCTCCATGAAAATATTCATGAACCACTCTATCTAGTTATTCAATAAATCATTGGTACATGAGGGGGTTTCAAAAAATATCTCAATTCTATCAGAAAATAACACTAGGATGTATCAACACATATTTTCAATAAATACAACATAACCCAAAGGTTTAAAACATCTCTATTTTACTCTAGTTTATAGAATATTTGAGATTTTTATTTAGGAAATCTCTTTGGGGTGTTACTTTTTTTTTGGAAACATGTAATCATAAAATTTGTTTAAATTTATACATAGTTGCAGTCTAATTTTTGATATACCATAATATTTTTTAGATAAACTTTAATTGATTTTGAATAAAAAATATATTTAAAAATATATTTTATTTTTTCATATTCATAGATGAAATATTAGTTTAGTTCAAAAAAAATTAAAAACACATTAAAAACAAATTAAAAACATGAAAAAATGAAAAATGGAAAATATAAAAAATCTTAAAACTAAAAAATACTTTAATCTATCTAACACCTATCCTTATCACTATCATTGATGATCAATAGATGTTAGTCTGAGCATGAATTAGATATAATATAGGATAAAAAATGTGTAAATTAAAGAGGTAACCTAAATAAATTATTCCTAAGATGCATGGAAGAGAGTGGAATCCTACAAATGCTCATTCGAGAAATATTTATTGAACATTTTCCACACATTCCCATTCATCATGTTGGACTTATATGATTCTCGTTCTTCAATTTACACGAAAAAAATGAAAAATCATTAATAAAAATTTATAATTATTTTTATTTAAAATGAAGATTAAATTTGGTATATTTTAATCATGACGAGAAAAGAAAATATTTTTCACCAACTTGGTAATCTTTATTTTTAAAGAGTTTGTCATTGGCAGTTCTAAAAATTACCTTATAATTTTAATAATTCACATATTTTTTTATCATTGAATCCTATAAATCTAATATATAATGATTATGTTGTTATTAATTTTGTATCATATTCATTCACAATAACTTAACATTACATTACCCATTATATAATAAATCTATATAAAAGGCTAATATTTCCCCAAACATTTCTATAATGAGAAATACCGAAGGGTATTTGATTACAGGTCAATATTCTCGCATCATATCATCTAGACTCCATCACTAATATTTATATTTGGAATGAAGTTTTTTATCAAAAAATATCTTTAATTATTACCTCTAAAACTAATCATAACCATTTTTTGTATAGTAGGCAGTGGAAGTCTTGTATTAGTTTATATAAATATTAATTAGTTATTCTATACACCAATTGTATAAATGTGTATCCCAATAAATATTTATTTTCCACAGTATTCAAAAAATAAAAATATATATACATGATATAATATGGTTTATAACAATAGTAGAATCATCAGTTCTATTTTCTTGAATGAAATGTCTTTTTTAAAAGAAGTCCACATCCAAGAGGATATAGGTAAATTCAAAATAGGATTAGAATGATTTTCATAATGTATATTACCTATACACCAAAATTTCACAAAATCTCAAAGGTTGTTAAGGAATATATGGTTTTTGTAATTACATCTTGTGAACTGAAAATTATTCAATTACTGTAAAATGGTGTTGTAAACTCAAAAAATTGTATTCCTATACAGATTAGTGTCGAAAACCTTCCAAAAAGCATTTTTGGGTACAAAATAACCTTCATCAGAAAATGTGTTATAAAAAGTGAGGAAATAAGATACCTAACCATATATAATACAATTTTTAATCATATTACCACCACATATCCTCCCTAAGTAAGTATACTTTCATATATATAATTTTCAGTCATATTTTATCTTCATGAAATATTTTTCAAAAAGGAAGGAAGGTACCTTTTATGTTACAGGGTAATTCACCATGTTTACTTAGAATGCTACCATACATTTCATATTAATTTTTTTTGACTAGTTATTTATTCAATGGAATTTATGTAGGAATTTTAATTTAAGAAGTACGATATGGTCTGTTAATATGGGAAAAAATAACATTTCCACATTAATTGTTTTAATATAAAATATTAATTTTTTTGGAAGAATCATCCTCCAAACTGGCTTGGGTTTCAAATTTTTTATCCTTATCTAATATTTGAAATCAGTAATATCATATTATATTACCAATTATTTTCAAAAAAAATATGTATGAAACTAAGGAAGCAAAAACCTATAGAATAAAACTCATTCTCAGTGGATTTATTGTTGAATTGAGCTACGCCCATAATTTGTGAAGCATACGCTATCAAATATGATCATCTAAAAAATATTATTCGGTAAAACTATTCCAAAATCATAGTTTAAATCATTAAAAAATAAATTAAACAATGAACATCATAATATGGTTTGAAAATGATATGTAATTTTGTCGAGATCTACCTAAATTTTACAAAATACTTCTTTTATGGTTCATCAATCAAAAATCCAATATCCATTTTAAGAAAATGAAATAAATGAAATATTTTTATTCTAATATATCAAATTAATTTTCTGTTAAACCCTATATGAAACATTAATGAAATAATTTTTTTTAAAATATATGGGTATTGAAAATTAAAGTCAATACATAATTTAGAGTCATGAAACACAATTCTATATTTGTAAATCATATGGCCTAAAAAAATACCACTTTAGACAATAAAATGATAATTATCAAAATTCAAGAAAAAAATATTTCCAATTTTATATTTCAAAATTCTTTAAAATATTCTGGAATAATATTAAATGATTTTTCAAAATATTCAATTATATCGTGGATTAACTCTATGTATCATTCAATTAAATTTTAAAAGATACATACCATGTAGTGTTAAAACATACATGGTTCATTCTGTAAATTGAAATTCATTCCTTGGTAAAAAAACATACAATAAGGGAAAGTGATTTTTGGTTCTCATGATGTTTTAGAATAATGGGAATCATAAAATATATACAGAACTATCTTTCAATAATAATAGGATATTGCTAACAAATCCCATAATCATTTTTTTAACAAATTGGTTGTTTTAATAATATTTTTTTGTAATAATGAATTTTTTCAAATAATAAATTCATACCATCTAACTATATTGAATCTAAGTGGGTATGATATCATTATTACTAGTTTTCACAATAGTTATTGTAGTCTTTAGAGAACAATTTTAATGGGGATCACCCACTTTCAATCTAAAAAATGATAGATTATATATATATCATAAAAAAATTCAATTAACTTTTCAATAAGATCCGTTAACATTTTATTTATTCTTATTTATAGATTCCTTATTTCATTTTATTAATTTTCATGATACTTTTTTTAAAAAATAGTGACATTTATTACAAGTATATCACTAAATTCCCAATAAATTACCTTTTCATTTTATATTGAAAAGTTCAATAGATTATGTTCTTGATTGGGTGTAAAACTATTTATATTTTTCACATGGTGTTTATCAGCATCTAAAATATAAGAATACATAATAATTTGGAAATAGTTTCAATTCTAAATGGGGTGGTTGTTCGAATGATGGTGTCAACTCAATCTCACTCTTGTTGGAAACCTAGTTGTGAAAGGAAGATGAATTAGCAATAATGTAAAAAAATTAATAACTTTCTAAAGGTATTTATTTATCATGTCCTAAATTTTTTTATCACACACATTTTCTAAAATCCAAACCATTTTCTAAAATTAATTTTTCCATCAATTTTAGGGATATTAAAACTACTCATATATTAATAATTTCTTTTATATTTTCCATCTTTCTTATGTATGAATTGGTTCAAAATGAGTGTGCATAATAGTATATCAATATTCATGATAAAAATTAATAGAGATAAAGTTATTTTAATTCTATATTTCATCACTAAATTCTATTTAGAGGGTTCCTTTATGTACATTGATTAATGACCTTTGGAATTATAAGAACTACCTCTATGGGATTATTCAGAAATATCCAATAACTTTTTCTTTCTCGATAATGATAATGTATTAGTTGGTAAAGAAAAAAATATACTCTTCAAGGAGTATCCTTCATGACATAAACAATGTTGGAAGTATATTTGTTGGCTAGTGGTAATAGTACTCAAGTTGGTCGTATTTCATATAACTATAATGAAAAATAGATAGAATGAGGGATGAAATTAGTTTATGCACCTAAATCACGGTTGAAATTATTGAATTTCAACTTCTCTATAGTTCAAGATTTTGAAAGGTATAATAATGTTATATTTTCTATGTAACTATGGTGTTATCACATTAGAAGCATTATTAACAATTCAAACCCTTTCATCATTATGCTATATTGTTCTCGTAGAAAAATGTTCTTTGGGTAATTTCTAGTTCCACATAATATTGATAAATACATGAAGAATGTGTATATCTATATCAAACATTTATAAGGTGTATAAAAGTTATTCTCTAAATGATTTTTAGTATATTTTTTGGGTGGAATCATCAATGAATGGAATGAATGAAATTTTTGAGTATTATTCTATATATTGGTGTAAACTTTTCCATTGTTAAAGGGTGCTACTTTAACAGATTCATCTATTTTTCCTAAAATATTACTCTTGCATAATTGGATGTTCATATCCATATTCTATTATAATTTTCTAATTTCATTGAAATTCATTTAAACACTTATCAATGAAATAGAAGTTACATGGATTTGGTGTTCGGTATAGGTTGATTTAGAAGTTTCCCAACCCTCAATTAACCAAGGAGTTAGAAGTGGTATTAATGTAAAAAAATTAATTACATGTGTTAAAAACCAAGATTTTTCAATTTTCCTATCTAATTAACTTATTACTCCAATAGTCTATGTAAGTCATCCATGGTTGTATGTTGGTTATGCCCTTACAGTTGGTATCTTGTGTTTTGTTATTCACTATTCATTAGTTATTGGAATTTATTCCTTTTATTTATTTATTTCCAACTACATATTAAATTTTGGTATTATATATGAAAATTTGATTATCTATAGTTTATTGGATCAACCATTTGTATTTAGATTCATAATAATTTTTTTTAATATAAATATGTTGGAAACACTCTGTGTAGTGATCTAATAAAGATCATAATTAGAAGACCTAAGGGGGTACAAATGATGAATCACCTATTTTTTACTGTCATCAATCACATAAGAGAGTTTATTTCCTCATTTATCGATTCAAGTAAGTCTAATAATTTTTTTACACATGCACACCTAGAAGTCATTGTGTCAAACTTTTTTCATTTAATAGATGTATTCTCAATCATGTATTTCTCATTAGATTGAGACTTGTAAAATATATTTAATTATAAGGAACCATCCATTGTGTTAATTTCATTTTATAAAACATCATTATAAAATATGTCCATGAAATGGTTCTCCATAGAGATTTGATGTGGGGAATTAGAATAAATATTATTCAAACATTACCAATAATTATAGAGTGTTTCTTCACTACCATTCCTTATAACGTAAATCTATTTAACTAATGATAAATTTTTTGAGGTATTGAATATATTATAAAGGAAATATCTTTGGAGCTCATCCTAGCTTGTAATTAAACCAGTTAAATATTTCACATCAATTTATAAGGTTCCCCATTCGAGAAAAATTGGAATTCCCTCTACATGATATGATCCACAAAAAATCCTCTTAGTTAGATATTGATTTACACAGTTCTAAATTCCTTCTAGTTTTTATTGTGATATTCATTTAATAAACCATGTTTTCTTTGTATCTCAATTAAAAAATGTTTTAACTCAAAATTAAATATATTATTTGGTAGTTATTTTTTATTTTATTAATAATAAATGTTGGGTTTACATATTTCATAGAATTATTTGTTTAGTATTGGTATGACTTCAGGCATCTTATCATTATTTTATAATTCTCTTGAAGAATACGATTATGAGGATTGTGAATCTATCGATGGAATGCTAATATAATTATGATCCAAGAGATCAATAATTCTACGGATTTTATCCCTTTCTAAAAATTTTCTCTCAACCTTTGTATAAAACTAAAGAGGTAGCGAGAACATTTTATGGTCATTTAGTGAAAACATATAAAATTTATAAATGTATAACGAAAATTGTAAATTTTGGTTTGTAGCTTTAAATATTTAAAATTTAATAATGAACAAGTGATATATTATTAATAAAATAAAAATTTACACTTGGTATGTAATATGATTTTTCTGTGTGAATCAAGATATCTCATGATGAAGTAGGGATCATCAATTTTTATTTTGTGTGTGCGTGTTTGGATGTAAGTATAAAATAGAATTAAAGTTAGATTTTGTGATTTAATTCTAGTGAAGAAGTGTTTATATTGATTTTTTAATAGTTTCCAGAAATCATATATCCTTTAATCTAACCCAATAAATAATACTTATCTCAAATAATCACTCTCAAAATTTCTTTGTAATTAATTATGATCTAAACTAATCACTCCCCATTAGTGTTTTTGGATAAGGTGGAGGTAAAAATTATCATTATGTACTTTATCATTACCTTTAAAAATTGATTAACAATCATTGATGACTCATCATCTCACCTCACAACTCTCTTTCATATGAAAATGAGGATGATCATTTGGATACTGTAAAAACTAAAGAAAGAAATATGAAAAATGGGTTCAAATATAAATATAAATGGATATATTATATTACTTTCTGCATTAAAATTATAATTCATGAGATTTATAAAAAATATAAATTCATAAATTTATTGTAATTTTATAATGAGGGTGTTAGGAATCTATTTTGATCGGCTATAATGATTCCTAGTGTTACATCTCCAATGAATCCAATAAAGGTAAAATATAAATTTGAAATTTAAGATCCCTAAATTAAATGGTTTAATTCATTTAGATATGTATACATTTAAATTTTGGATCATCTTTTAATGTTAAAATTATATCCATGTCAAAATTTGAATTATTTCATCTACTATATATGGAATATTTTAAATTTCCTTGCATGATAGATCAATTAAATCCAACGATCCCATCATAATTATTTTCTCTCTCAAATCATTTGAGACTTGTCAGTTTATTAATAATATTTTTCATAATTTTGTTATAAATGTTGAATTTAATATTCAATGTTTCCCACATCATGTTCATATAGACCAAATGGCCATAATCATAATCATGGAATCACACTACTTGAGTCCACCTCCACTAAATCATAAAAATTCATTTTAGATTGCTTGGGGGCCAAATGATCAGTTTTGAATTTACTTTGGGGTTGGGTTAGAAACTTATATTAATGTTTTTAACATTTTCCATTATATTATATGGGATTGTATGTATACTATATTGGATCTTGACTTGTTATTCAGACGATGATGTATTCTTGATTTAACATTTTCTCAAATACATTGGATTATATAACTGATCATGCATTTACCTTAATATTTCATTAGGGATAGAGTGTATCATAATGATATGATGTGTGGATATATGGTCTCAAAAATGTAATTTATTTTTGACTTAGGTCACGTCATTTGATAACATATTATCATTCATCCTGAATTTTGAAATACTATAAAACATTATCAAAATGCTTGTTATGTTTTCCTGAGATCATATCTTGTAGTGGACCTCTACACAATATTAGATCTTATATATATTATATGTTGTATTCAACTATATTATGACTATATCCACTCATAAATTTATTTTATTATAATACAATGAATGATATCATTTTTAAAACACAACACTATCCTTTAAGATAACTATGATATACTATAAAAATATAATTATTTAAAGGTGACCCATAAAACCAATATGTTTAATTAACAGTATTAATAGAAATAAATAAACCAAAAAAAATATGAATATGTTTTTATATTATGAATTTTTTATTTTATGAATAAAAAATATGTACTGAATTTTTTGTAAAGTAATTTCATTCATGAAAAATACATTTTCTTTCAAAAGGTTTTTATTTCATTTTGTGTTTGGTTATTATAATTATCTTTTTCCAATTTTATCCATATTATTTTAAAAAATGGATAAAAAATTTTGAATCAGTATTTCATAAAAGAAATAAGATGAATTTTTGACATTTTTCTACATAATGATTCTTTCTATGTAAATAAAGAAAAAACCTATTTTTTAAAAACCATCCCATATTTTCATTAGATAAAGTATATTAAAATTAATAATACATTTTTAATTTCATGTTAATATAAACTAATTTTACTTCTATTAGAAATAATATACATAATAACATATAAATTAATAATATATATGATTTTGATAAATGTTAATTTTTAGACAAAAAATCAGTGTTTCAAAAAAAATCTTTTTCATTGGGTTTTACATATTTATATTAAAATTGATTTATTATACTTCAAGAAAATAAATATTGAAAACTGTATTCAATGTTTTGATTCATGTGTTTCTAATTTGGTAAATAAGGCCCATTTATTTTTGGTCATTATGAATTTTAAACATGGTATTTAATTTTCACAATGGTAAACAGAAAATCATCTAATTAAAGTTAAAAATATTAGGATGAGGATTCTAAAAATTATAATAATGTTTAATGTATTTCATTTAATGATTTTAATTTTTAAATATAAATCCTAACATCAAATAAACGAAATTTTTCCTTAATATTCCTTTAATAATGACATTTATACTTTCTTAAGTTATGAAAATTACAAAAATGACACCCTATTTCTTTTAATATTTATTTTATATAATTTTTCAGATGAAATATGTATTGGTTGTTTATAATTTTTTACATGTAATATTAATACATTTTTATATTATAGTTATTCTCTTTTAATTTTTAGTAATTAAATAATTACCATAAAAACTTATGTAATACTGATACAATATTTGTGCAAGGTGTATAAAAATAAAAAAAAAATCTATTAACCACTATAAAATTAATATTTTTCTGATTAATTTTTTTATTATAATTATTTTATAGTAAAAATAAATTATAAATTATTTTAAATGTTTTTATATTTTAATTCCATTATTGACTATATTTCTTCAAATTAAAATTCCATGAGTAGTACCAATTATGGAATTAAGGATATTTTATGATAACAAATATTCTTTTAAATGATTTAAAAATAAATTTTAAAAAATGTAAATTGGGATGTAAAATAGTATATAATTTTCTCTATTGATCTTTTGTGAACCACTTTTCTCTGTAGAAGTAAATTTATGACACCTAAAATCTAAAAATGAGTTATCATGGTTAAGATTAATACAGATACAAGGGGGTTAAACCCAAAGATATGATTTAAAATTTAACTTATACATGAATAAATTGTATTGGACGAAGTTATTTAAACCATATAGTATCCTATCTTATAAATTAGGGATATTTTCTCACCTGAGATGATTATGATATATATTATATTTAAATCAGTTAACTAATTTCAATTGTGTCATTTTCCATACTTATAAAAGGGTACTTCCTATTTTCCTTTACTCACAATTCATTAGAATTATACCTTTGACAATCTTTATCCAAATTTGATAATAGATTCCTTGTACACTTCCAGGATCATTAGTTTTACACAAATAACAATCCTAATAAGGCATAATAACTAATCTAAAGGAGGTCTCTAAAAGAAGAAGTGATAATATTACATTACCCTTTAAAATATTATTTATTAATATAATTTTTATTATATTTCATATCAATCCTAAAATAATATATCCAATAAATTAAATATAATTAATTTCTATTATGATCTGAGGGTATCCATTTTCTAGATCCTTTCCACCAAATGTTAAATTAATGTATCACAAGTGCGTATGCATAGAGAATCACCTCCATGTAGCAATGGGGTTCATTTTTCATCAAAACATTTAATAATTTGAAATTAGGATGGATTAAATTAATATATATTATATTCATGAAAAAATTATTATTATATAAATATAACATATTAAATAATTTCTTACAGTTCCACCAATGAAAATATTATAAATCTCTAGTGCCTACGTATGGATTCCCACCTCTAAAGAAGATGTGATTCATTTTACATATCTATCATAATTTAATGATTATAAAATTGTGTTTAAAAAATACAATTTATAATTTTTTTTATGATAACACTATAGATGATAAAATAATAACCCCTTAAAACACGGTCAACCTACCAAAGATGTTCATTGATTATGAATTAGACATCCTATAAACATATTACATGAACTAAAATGATTTAAAAAATATTAAAAAATGGTAATCCATGAAATAATAGTGATATTAATAAGATAATAAAAGATAAAAATATTATAAATAAATTATAAAATTAATATAATTTCATTATATAATATAATAATTATATATGTGGTGAGTTGGACTCGAGATAAAGAGTTTATTAACACAATTTATTTTCAATGGGTTGTATTAAATGATTATTGTCTATGTTATTCCATGATTATATATCTTATGTACTAATAATTTTTGATGTTTTATTTATAATTAGTTTATTTGGATTTAAATATTTTACATATGTTCATTTCATTAATTAATTTTCACTTCAATGTTATGATCATTATTAGTGTATCTTGTCTCACTTTTGTTTTTGTGGGACATATTCCATATTCACAACTTATTTATTATATGCGGTGATTATGATATAAAATTTTATTTTATATCTTGAAGAAATTTATATAAATTTCATTTAATGTTTGATTTGATGATATTTATTTTTTTGGGGTTATGATTCAAAATTTACTAAAGTGATAAGGGTTAATTATGCAATATCATTTTTAAATCAGGATTATTTAAGACTAATTTTATATTAATGGAAATTAGAATATATATATTTATTAAACATAAAATATTTTCTATTTATATATTTATTTATAATTTCTTTTCCATTTACCTCTCATTAGTACTAAAGAAAAATGTGAACACATTTTTCTAATAAAAATATGACCTTATTTCATCTTTGGTTGTTGAACATTTTCTTCCATGTATATGTTTCCTAAAAATTGTTTGAATAACATTATTATTTATATTCAAATGATTTATTATGTTTATTTTCCACAATTATTTAATTTAGTTTCAAATTTTTAAAAAGAAATCTATCTGACATTTCCTATATGAAACATTTTAATTTTCTTTAAAAATCATGAAAAGAATATTTTTTTTCATGTACATGGCATGGAGGCCGATTAGTTCCACAATGAAAAATATATTATTTATATATTCATTTGTAGGATCCCATTTTTATTTCTAAATAAATTGATTCTCCAAATATTCTTGAAATTCCTCTATTTTAATTTAGTGATTATAAAATATAAGTGTACTTTCCTCAAGAAATATTTCAGGGATATTTTATGTGTATATTTTTATATGTAAACATTCATAGAATAATATTATAATTTATGGGGATATAAAATAGTGATACTATTAACCTTATTAGTATAGATGGCTTATGACCACACTATTTTATTTTCTACTGGGAAAAAATATAGACAATTCATATGATATTTTTAAAAAATGGATATTTATGTTGATTATGAAATACAATGTTTCTTAACCCATTTTCATACTATGAATGCTTTAATGTATGTTTTTGATGGGTGGTCACGGTTATAGCACCTTGATTCACCAGTTAGTCTCACGAGAAAAACTATCCTTGGAATTTGGTGTATTCCTAACCAATTATTTATGAATTCATGGAATGTGGCATAAAGGTTATATTTATGATGTCATGTAATAAGGCCTTGATAGTATGATTAAGATGTCTATAATTATGCATTCTACCATTATGAAACCAATTATTATTATCCATATGATTATTTGTGTTTCTATGTGATCCATGGATACATTTCTCTTTATATTCTATTAGGTCTAATGAATATTTGAATACTTTTTACTGATTACATATTATTCATTATTTTTTATATTATGATAGATTTTCATGTAAAATTACTTTTACAAAGAATATATTTTCACCCAATATTATGGTTTAAATTCCCTAGGATACTAAGGAGGGATATATGAATAATTACAGGTTATTTTAAAATAAAAAATAAATCTCTCACTATATTTTTTTGTGTTTCGTTTTTTAAAATTTAATGTGTGAATCATGAATGTATCTAGTACCCCAATAATATTAACTATTAAATCCATTAGGATCCGATCGATTGTATCTTGTGCTAATGTATCAATATTAGCACTGGATCCATGTTACTATATATGGGGTGTTACAGTTGGTATCAAAAGATGTTTAGTATAACCCTTGGGAAGTAGAATTTTGGAGACACAGATTAAATAACACAACCATAGGATAGATTCCTGGTAAAAGATAATGTATATTGAAATATAATTATGTTTGGGTAACAAAGAGATTAATTGGTTTTTTAGAAAATACAGACCTCCCTGGATACTGGAATGTGGATGCTACTATGATCTAGATACTCCTATGGGAAAAAAATTTGAATGATAAGAATTGGGTATTGACTTGATCATCACCAGTGCATTATGACTAGGTATAGTACATCACTTAGAGATAGAGACACCCAAGTTTTATTCTCATGTTTACAGAAATTTTCATTATGGAGAATTATTTTAAATGAGAGGATAAAACCTATGAAATCCGATGATATTCTATAGTGATATGGGATAAACCTAACGTGTCAGGGGTTTATATTTCTATGGTTTATAATTAGTATCATGTCATAGATACCCATTTGAGGTTTTATCTAATGATAGTTTAAAATGATTAATGATATTTTATAACACACTTGTAGAATAAAACCCATTGTTTTAGTATGTGTTTTAGTGAAAAGGTTATTTGAGGATTAATGATTTAATATTTTTTGGATATAAGTTAAATGTCTATGAAAATATTTAGGGTTAATAATTTTAATCATATTAATATAATTAATTGGTATAAAAGGGTATTTAAATTTTTTTAACATATGTTTTATCATATAGATAATAATGGTATTGAGAACAGATTTGGTGGCTAATTGATAAATTTTATTTTAGAATAAGTTCACCATATTTTTTAATACATTATATGATTACGGTAAATATAATTCTATTTTCTAGGATGATATTTTAGGTTAGGAATAATTATTTAGTTATCTAGTGGAATAATATATGTTTTCATATTATATTTATAGTGATTCATGTTGTTTATGGAAACTATTATCATATATTATGGAATATATAACAATTGTATATAAATTTTGATATGTTACTACCATTTCATAGAGATAAAGAAAAGGTTTGTATTAAAAGGATATGTGATCAAATCCTTCAGTTTTAGAGTTTCAAGATGGATGAAGCATATTTTTTAAATGTTTTAGATGTAAATTATATATAGAAATATTTGATTTTAATTTTATTTGTTATTATTCATATGTTTTGGATTAATCTTTTATTTGATGATATAATGGTTTATTGATATTTGATCTTATCTAAACACAAGAAAACCATTTTGGTTTTATATATACATTGGTGGAATAAAATTATATTCTTTAAGGGATAATATAATTTAGTTAAAGTTTATGTTAGTGCTTCTAGCTTGAACAATTAATCTTGAATATTCATTTCATGGAGTAAGAGATAAGATAAAAGTGTAAATTGATAAAAGCATAACCAAATGATGAAATTATTCCCCTGAAATCAAAATAAATAATGTAAGTATAATTTATAAACTTCTCTATATTAATGTTAGTAAAATCAATCATATATATTTAAATTTTCAGTAAATATAAATCATATCTAACTACCTTCATTTTTTATTAATTTACGGTCCTCTTTATCCCTTAATATTTATTATTTTTTTGTAAATAACATTCTCTGGACCATATTATCAATCTGTCTCTATTATTTTTTTGGACATTATATTTATCTTCTGTGTGAATATTTTCTCTTCTGTCTAATATTCACATTATCTGAGAAGCTAATTACTAGTTATTTTCTGTAACATTTATGTTTCCCACATTCCCCTTAAAATAGAAGTCTTATTATCCTTTGTGTGATGTGGGTTATTCAAAAGGTATTTTCAAATATTTAACCATTAATTACCCAATAAAATCTTGTGAGGATTCAATTTATTTAAAGTAAGGAGAATTTAACACTCCAAATTTTTTTAAATGAAAACTACAGTGGTTATCTTGTTTAACATGCAAAAACTGAGCAATAAGTAAATTGTTATATACTATAAAAATATTGTTATTTATTTGTTACTATTATAAAATAGATATTAAATTTGTGGAATGAATAAGAATAAATACAGTATGAATAATATGTATAAAATATTATTATTATACACATGAATTTATTAATTCATAATTAATATTTATGTAATTTTCAATAATGTCATTTTAGGAATAAAAAATAAATGCTTATCCAAAACGGTTTTTATTTTAATTTTTTCCTAAATATTATAATTTATTTCATCCAGTTTTTAAATAATATTTACATAAATTGATATCATTGTTGAAATAATAATTTTATAAAATAATTAGGAAATTTTTTATTCTATTTGTGAAATTGTTTATTTTTTTATGAAGAGTGAAAAAATTACAATTTTTTTAAAATGTCATTTATATTCAATAAATCAAATAATTTAAATGGTAAAATATAATTTTCATTTTATATTAATGTAACCAACCCCCATTAATTATTATTAATCTAATTATTTACATATGAAATAGAATTATATTATTTTTTATTGGAATATTTCAATTTTAGGATTAAAAACACATTTTTATGAAATCTATTTTTGTTGTATTTTACACAAATATAATAACAGTCATTTATTAAAATTCATGAATTTTAATACTTAAAAATTGATTCCACAGTTAGAATTATGGTGTTTAAATTTGGTAAATATGCATATTTGTTTCATTATGACTAGTAACCATTGTAAATATTTTTTACAATAGTAAAAGTTAAATCAAGTAATTATAGATAAAAATAATGTTATAAGGATTAAAAAATATATAAAATAACTCAATTTATTTCATTGGATGATTGGAAAAAGACAATATCCATCTTGAGAATGAATATTTTTAATTTTGGTTCCATTTTCCTTTGATAATGGCCTTTATATTATTTTATGTTATGAAAATTAAAAAAATGTCAATATCACTCTTTTAATATCTATAATATAATTTCATTTGTATAAAAATAAGTTATGATTGTTTATAAATTTATATTTTTAATATGATTACATAATTTTCTTTATTGTATTTTTATTTTTAATTTTTAGAGATTTTATAATTACCTTAAACACTTACGCAATGTCGATACAGTGTTTGAACATGCTGTAGAAAATTAATGGTAATTGATTTTTAAAAAATAATGTTATTATGTATTGGATGAATTAAGGTATTTAATGAATTTAAAATGTAATAATAAAGTATAATTAATGCTTTATGTGTCTGTATTTTAATTTTTAGCACAAGAAATCTCATCCAAAAGATTCAATTAATGCTTCTATACTTGACCAATGATCATATCATGTTTCACAGGATTTGATTTGGTTGGTCGTAGAGACCAAATGTAGTTATGGATTCGATGTTATGTCCATTTAAAGTAAGGTAGGAAAAAAATGGTTTGTTGGGATCCCTCTACGGCCTTGCGAACGTATTTCATTTATCATGTCATTTTTTCATCGCGAAACAATTTTGAGTATCATGGTTTAAAGAGATCCCTCTATAGTTTCATTAACGTATTAGTTTCATTAAATAATTTTTAATTTGTGGTGAGCTTCTGAGCATCGTGGTTCACAGATTTCTTTATGTGGTCACATGAACGTATTTGATTTGCGGAATTCCCCATGAGCATCATGAGCTGCATTGCCTATAAATACGTGGTTCACATGTCATGATTTTAGATCCCCGTCTTCGATTCCTAGAGTACCTAGAGTTGATAAATTCCTCATGAAAATCCTCAAATATCACCACCTATCTCCTATAATGAGTTTAACAAGTAAGGGCCTCTCTTTCATATGTCCCACACCGGCCATTTCTAGGAATTGTATACCTAATAGTCCTCACTAAACAACATTAAACTGCAGTACACAATGTGTGTAAGAATAACATAGGATTCTACTTGTTCTAAATAAGAGATTCCTTATTCATCAGGCATAAGATGCCAACAGTCCTCAATACATGACTTTAAACTGTAGCATACCATACCTTTCAAGAATTATATTCCTTATGCATCAAAAATAATATGTATCATTATGAGATGAATAGAAAACAACACCTATGGTAATCCTCTAATGGTGCATGCCCAAAACCATTTTCCCTTGACCAATCATCATGTCGGGATTCCCTCATGGTCGGACATGGGGAAGAAATAAAGGGAATCTCAATGTATAATCCTCACACACCTATTCCATTTACATAATGTTAAATCTAATCCTTACTCCTTATAATGTAAATGGTATTCCCTCTAGACATGACCTGAGGGAGAAATATGGGATGCTTTTACACATATCTTCCGTCCACATTTTTCACTCCCTATCATCACCCAGGATGATTTTATGCAAAAGACCCATCCACCTTTACTGCTCCCTAGTGAAACCTATGAAACTTCCACACATAATCCCCATCACCATTTTCACTCCCTTGTGTCACCCATTCAGCTTCCACTTGTAATACTCATTCACCATTGTCGCTCCCTATAGGCACATAGTTAGCTTAAATGGGTAATCCCCATTCACCATCCCCCATGCATGAGCCTTCCGCGACATGTCTGTCAGGTCTACTATTTCCTCTTGTTTCTCACACTAAGCATGACTCACATGGGATTAGAGGTTAGTAGTATACATGGAAACATAACCACACCAAAATACTTGGGGTTTGGTCACTATATATTATACAGGGTACCAAGGAAGCCTCCATGAGTTTCAATACCAACCAATTGTAATCCTATGTTCTCAATCATAAGGACGCACCCTCACGGTTTTACCCCATCCCATTATGGGACACAAAAATCATATATACTCTCATGGGGAATTCTGATCCTTCTGATGATAAACCCTGGCATACCATCATAGGGATTCTCCCTCACAACATGGAATATTCCCTTTATGGGATACACCTCTCAGATACACTTTCATAAGGAGTTTTGATCTATCTAATGGTAAACCCATGTTCTCCCTCCGTGTGATGTACCCTAATAGAGTGACATCATACCATTATATGACACACCTTTTAGAATTGATCTCATAGGGTGTTATGATATATCCACTGGTAAACTGTGGTTCTACCTCCAAAAAAGTACCCTCATGATGTGATATCATCCATTTACGGGACACATCCCCCTCGGATCCACCACCACATGGTGTTCCAATCAATCCACCATCACTGCATACATCACCCCACCCGTATCCTGATGTGATCACTTCATTCACCTCCATATAATTTTTATACGAACCATTTGTAACCTCCAACATGTCAAAATGAAGATATCAATGTGTAAGCCTCAATTCCATCTAGAACAATGTGGAATTTCATCACAACCACCATAATAGGGTACGTAAGAATCCTCCTTGAGATTTATGGAAAACACCATAATATTAACATCAGTTATCCATCATCCTTAACATATGATTTTAAAATATATGGGATACCTAAACTATGTGTACATTTATTCCTAGCCACTGGGATACGTAGGAAGACTCCCTAAGGTTCAAGACTATCACTCATGAGACTCCATATATTCCATAATACCTTATTGAATATCTATCCCAACTCTTACCTAGGCCACCACATCTTGGTGATATCATTTCATCCATGCCATCATTTCTCTAAGATAAACCTGGGGTAGAAAATCATGCATAAGCCCCACACAATAAATATTCATTCAATTAATAGTGTACCCCTTGCGATGAGAAACTAGCCATGTGAACGCCCCAAATCACCCTTTTGAATTATATGGGTTTTGATCCCTTTCTTCTACACATTGTACAGAGGAAGACTCCCTATGGTTCAATCCCACCCAAAGGTAAATATAAGTTTCCCCCACTTTGGGGTCCACCTCACTGATCCGCCCTCAGTTGTTTCCAGATCAGCTGTCATGGTGTTAAACCATCTCACCATGAGATGTGCCACCTGAGGTCTACCCTCATTGGGTGTTCTGATCCACCCATAGATTAATACTTTGAGGTTCTCCCTCCAAGGAATTCACCAATATGATATGTCCCCATTGGTTGTTTATATACATATAAAACAGTCTCTGCTAGATGTGAAAATCAGTACATACACCACGTTAAACATTGGAAACCACGAAAAACCTTAGAAAAATTCCTTAGGCATAAGATACCCCACAATCTATGTGGGGTGGAAAGGGTTCTGATCCTTTGGGAATCCCTACCATGAGAAATAATACAACTATCCAATGTTCTAGCATCCAAAGATACCCAAACATGCTTTATGTTATAATATATTCCAAATAATGGTTGATGACATATCCAAAACCCATGGAATGTCCAAAAATAAATATTATAATTAATTATTGTACACAAATACATGGCACTAGGAATTATTTTCATGAACAACGACAAAAATCTACGAGGGAGACTTGAACTAAGTGATGAATTTCTAGGAGGAATCCATATAATGTTGAACCAACATACCATCATCCCATTTAGATCAAGGTGGAAACATCTCTAAATATATAATGAATGCCACCCATATTTGGATAGATGACATATAGGTCCAGAAGAATGAATCACCATGATGATGCTGGCGTTGGTCGTAGAAATCATTATAAAAAGAATTATATTTATTTCCTGACATATTTGAATTAAATTTAAATGAATTATATTAAAAATGAATTTAGTTGTATTTTATAATAAAATTTATATAAAAATTTGATTTAAAAATAAAAAATAAAATATTTATGGTATAAAAGTTTTATCATAAATGGTCTAAAATTCTATCCATCAACCATTTTGAACATTTAATTAAATTAAAAGTAAATTTATAAACCTTAATGGCTAAAAATATTTTATCACAGTTAATGATAAAATGTGTAAATGATGGGGTTAAACCCAAAGGTAATGTCTAGAATATAACTTATACATGAATACATTTTATTAGTATAATCGAAGTAGACATTATCATATCCTAATTTTGAAATTATGTTCATTTTGTGTGACATAAAATTACAATCTTTTAGGGAAGGGGGAATTAAAAATCAAGAATAAAATCACCCAACACACATAGATAGGTAAATGGGTAGACTTAAACTAAATACCTCCCAATCAAACAACATGGCCACTACTACTAAGCCAAGACTTGGTATTTGTCTCATAAAATTATTATGATATATATTATATTTAAATCATTTGTGTACTTCTATGTGTATCATGTACCTCACTTATAAAATAGAACCTCATATTCTCTTGTATTCATTATGTTTTTTCCCAATATCTGAAAGAGTACATTCAAAAATACCTTCCTATGTTTTTATACACTTCATATATCTTTTGATCTTCTCCTATGATAATTCAAATAGTTTTTATGGTGTAACCCAAAAGAGGTATCTCAAAGAAGAGGTAATCGTACTAATTGACTCTTTCATATATTAACTATTATTATATTTAATATATATATAATGTATACAAATTAAAATAATAAATAAAACATCATAAATATAATTATATATCATTATTATTAAGGTATAATCATTTTATACCTCATTTATATCAAATGGGAAATAAAAACGTTCCTCAGAAGCATGTGTAGACTACTACATATACATAGGGGTATGGTTTAATTTCTATCACCATTTTTTATGGTCAATTTTTATGATTAATTTAATAAATATATATGATATTAAGATCATAGTTATTATTATCAAAATATAATATTTTTCATACCTTCTTTCCCATCTAGCTGCTAAAAATGATAATGTCGCTCATGCATATGTTTAGACTAACACCGACATGAGGTGATGGGAATGTATTTCACTATTCTTTACAAGGAGGATTATAAATTTTATTTTAATAGTATAAAAATGATATTTATTTCATGATTAATATTTTTTAGATAATGTATCCATGACCCTCTAACAATAGATAACCTATTGATGTTGTTCTGTGTTTGTGAATAGAACGTCCTCAGAACATATTACATAAGGAAAACAAATTTATTAAACATATTATAAATTGTATTAAATGAAATAAAATGGGTTGAAATGAGTTTATATAACTAAAAAGTTTTTAAATAAGTAAAAAAATAATATATTTTTATTATACATGACATAAAGTATGTTTGTGGAGAGTTAGACATGAGGAATGGGGTTTTATAACTTAATGTAATTTTAATTGGGTTATATTACTTCTTCATTATATATTTTATTCCAAGATAATGTGTTAAATTAACTATGAATATTTTTAGGTTCAATTTACAATTTTATTATATGGATTTAAATTTGTAACACTTAATCACTAAATTGATTAATTATCACTTCAATGTTACAGCCTTTGTAAGGGTTTCCCAACATAATTTTGATCATCTTAGATATATGATATATTCTCCATTTTATTCATTGGGGTAGTAATTGTACTCACCCATTAACATTTTTATCATTAATATATATATATTCATGGTATTTAATGGTTCATTAGATGTTACATTTTCCAAGGCGGTTATTATTCAAAAGTTACCAAAGTGGTAAGAGTTTACTCTGCAATCTCATTTCTGTTTTTTGATTATTTATATTTAAATATCAATTGAGCGAATCTATAAGAAAATTTTATATTAAAATGAATATATTTTCTTTTTCTCATATTCTCTATTTAGTGTACATATTTTCCCTCTATTTATGATATTTGGTACAAAATATGATATATAAAAAAAAAAATTTAAGAAAATCCGACATTATTTACTCCTCGGTCAACTAATTGTTTCTCCCATATAATTTTTTTCTAAATATTTTTATAAAATTTTCTTATTTATATTTTAATTATTTTTTATGTTCATTTTATAATATCATTTAATTTATTTAAAAGGGTTAAAAATTAATCTTTTTAATATTTCCAATATGATCTATTTTGAGTTTCTTTACAAATTACAAAAATATTATTTTTAACAAATATTGATTAACAACATATTACCAATTTCATGACTACTCATTCATTAAATATTGCAACATAGGTTTCTATAATTATGTCCAAAGAAAATATTCTTCTTAATATTATTGATATTTTTAGATTTTAAAGAAGTGATTTCTAACTGGAAATGGTGTTTTCCCCAAGAAATGTTCTAGTGATACTTTTAATGTATTTTCATCTATATAAACATACATTGATGTATATTATTATTTAATTGGGATAAACTGTAATGTTAAAACCCACAATATTACTCTGGATTGATTATGATCTGGATGTAATATTTTTTAGTATAGAAAATTATTAACATTTTATATACTAGTTTTTAAATACAGGTAGTAATGTTGATTATGTATTATATTTATTATGCACACATATTCATATTTTGAATGTTTTGGAAATATTTATTGATTGGAAGGGCCAGTTATAGCCCCTTGATTAATTAGTGGTCCTTATAAGAAAAACTATCTAGGGTATTTGTTGTATCTATAAAACAATTATTAATTATTTATTATCACTAGGCCTTAGTTGTATATTTTTGATGTGTTATCATAAGTCCTTGATGGTAGGATTATTATTTTTAGTATTTTTCATTCTATAATTATGAGGCCATTTATTATTATCCATGAAATTATTTATGTTCCTATATTATCCATGGGTATAATCACTTTTTTATCATATTATCTATATGTTATATTTGATTATTGTTTATTTATTCCTTCTTATTTAGGGTTTATTTATTTTTTGATAGATTCATTTGTATTATTTTCTTTATTAAGCCTCTACACTCATCCTTTATTGTGTTTCCCTGACTCCAAGATTCCAAGATGGGACCAATGAATTATTTTAGGGTTATTCTAGGAGAAATATTAATGTTCACATAAAAATTTTAATGTTTAATTTCATGTTTTAAAATTTTATGTGAGAAATATGTGCATATCTAGCCTCCAATGACTGTTAAACTATTTTATCTTTTGGGATGTGATACTTGTATCTTATTCCAATACCGAAACATAACCACTAACACTGTGTTACTGGATTTGTGTTGTTATGTTGATTACATAATACAACATCTCAAGTGTTTTCTAATGTTATTCTAATGATAAAATAGTGAAAGTAAGTCATCATATTGTCCATTGGAATGTGATTGTAACCTCATGATGGAGAATGTGAGATAATGTTGAGATGCCAAGAAATTCATGGTATTTTACACAGGGTTTCATTAGCCAGGGAATAATATAATATATCAAAACTTCTCAGTGTTTACCTATGTATAAAAAGTGAGGAACTAATGTATTATTGTTTCCATTCTGTTGGAATATCCCCATGCCTCATTTTTAGGTTACATTATCCTCTCAAAAACTCATAAGATATGTATAAAAATCTTATATTCTCTTATTATTCTTCGATTCTAAAGATTCTCCATCTTATTAAAATTTGTTAAATCAATGTATTCAATAGAACTAACAAATTAATTTTATTTAAAAACCATAATAAATCAATTATTTTTAAAATTTAGATGATTTAAATTATTTTTTATCAAAACCAATGAAATTATTTGAAACACTAAATAAAATCAAAGGATTATTATTACTATAATACTATAAAATAAATGTATAATCAATGAAATAAGATAAATAATTCATATGAATCACTTCCCAACTCCATTTATTGTGAATCAAATAAAATAATGGGTAGTAAAAACTATGTTTGGTTGGTTTTAATATTCAATGGGTCTAAATGAATTTTTTCTATTTTTATTGTTAATATGTTATTTGTTAGGACATGGACTTGACTTCAATATGAATCACATTTTTCACCTATGAAAAAACATTGATGAAATAAATTAAATTTTGAGAAACTAGGGAAATGAAATTTAATTAATATTCTTTTAGGTCAATTATATTTTGATATGTACACACTAGACTTTTTAACCCAATATTGGGTGAGTCGTCTATGATAATGAAGTTTCAGCATAGAGAGTAAGCTTAAATAAAAATATGTTAAATAATATGAACTAATGTAAAATAGAAATTGAGATCCAAATTTAAATTTGGAAGTACTGGTATAGGAACATTGTGTGTGTGTGTGAATAATAAAATTCTATAATATGTGTAAGATAAACATGAAATTTTGATCCCAAACCAATGATTACACGACATGGATGTCACCAACAGATTTGAGGGGTATTATAAGGCCCCAGCCTTAAATATTACCTATTATTGAATTAAATGAATAATTCACATTGAGGATCTTTTCAGGTTTACAGTTTTAGTGAATTATATCATAACTATTTCATCTCAAAAGTTTACACAGTAGACACTTCTAAAAAGTTCCTTTTATTACGAAACATGAATTCTTAAAAAAAAGAGTCATGTATAGTTCCATGTTTAAGACAGCATGACTTTTCCTTGATCCCATCCTTGACCCTATTCAACATTATTTACTTTGAAAAACTTTTCAAAAAAACTTGGGGTGAGCATAAAAAGCTCAGTAAGGGATACACAAAGAAGGAAAAATGTTAGTTTTTCAAAACATCAAGTAAACAATGAATACTTTATAAAAGTAACACTTTTCACCATTAAAAATTATTAAATACTCTTCACTTAATAAAAGATCATTACATACCATTTTATAACAAAAATATTACCATAAAACCCATATAAAGTACACATAACCTATAAAGGTAACTTGGGACATAAACATACTTAAATGGAATAATCATATGGTCGACTTCCACACATATCACTAAATGGAATAGCCATATGGCTGAATCCATACCCAATGCATTTGAGGTTATAATGTAACCACCCATCCTGGTATTCACGGCACCACACATTATATGGTTTATCACGTAACCACCCGTCAAATGTCCATGTACAATTATAAAATCATAATACATAAAACAAATATAATTGAAAGAAAACATTTCCACATTTCAATCAAAATATATCACTTAAATATATTAAAATAAAAAATCCATTATAAAAACCATTTTCAATACCAAAATACATAAAAGAGTATATGTTATTTATTTAATTTTAAAAACATCACTGCTTGTTGAGGAAGCCAAAGACCAAATAATACTCACGGCGTCAGAAATGGTTGAAGCCACCATGTACGTTAAAATAAACTTTACTTTTGGTCGTTTAGTAAAATCCATCATAGAAAGAGATTACCTTTAAATAAAATGAAAATTCAAAGGTGTTTTATACAGCGTATAAAAGAAGGTCTCGTATTAGAACAAAATATGCCTCAGTGAAAGGAGATTTAGATGAAGTCCCTTACCTCGTGTCCGACTTGACTTGATCGCTCTTTAATCTCCTGAATAATAAAATAGTGTTAATTTATACTTTCTTAAGAACCTTTTTAAAGCTTATTATTCCTTTTATATAACTTATTTCCATGTTATTAACATTATGTAATCATTTATGTTAATAATGTTTGTTTTATCAATATATGGTACTTAAGTCAAAAATGGGCTTCTTACAATTACATGTTGTTCATGTGGTCAAAGGTTCATTATATCCAGGATGATACTCATGATTTGGATATCATATATATCATATATATCAATAATATAAATGTATTTATAATAGTATATAACATTTAGAGGCTAGAAATCAAATGCACCGTTCCTGGAGATGGTAAGTCGTATGTACACATGAAAGCTACATTCATTTCTATTTCGTATTTAATGGGGGAAATCATAATAATATAAAGTTATATTATAATTCCAGTATAATATCATTAACTCCATCCTTAATATTTCCCACATATGGCATTAACTAATCAAATCACTTTGAGGGGGCGGTAGTTCGCACTTTCTAAAATGAAATTATCGCGTTTTCCCATAATGGAAATCATAAAGGTATGCCATAAATGAAAAATAAAGAAGCATAAGTAAAACATAAACATAATATATATCATATATTAATATAGTTACATATTTATGGCCTCCATGAAATGTGTTAAACGAAGATTGAACAATCATCGTTTTGTGAGGCAGAAATTCGCCAACCACAGAAACAGTATCTTCTTTAACCAATAGACGGAGGTGTGTGTAAGTGTAGCTCGAATCCATCTCCTAACAACATCCTAGTCTATTGTAGATACTGGTGTTATTAAAAAAAGTAATAAAAAGAGTTTAGGGGGTTGGAGAATCAAAATAAAACAAAAGAACATAAGAGAGGACATTACCTTTAAATCAGGTATCTCCCTTTGGATTGAACCAAAAGGGTTTCTGGAAGAGCTTTCTGCCTAAGGTAAGGCTTCTAGGATAAAGAGAGGGATTTGGAGAGATAAAATGGGTAGATCCTGGCCGATCCAATGGCTTGAGAGGTGTGGGTAAGGTGGTATAGGTGAGGGCCTTTATAAGAGGGAGGAGGGGCACTCTGGGAATGTCAAAAATGTTACTTTATTATATAATGTTTTTCGGGTTTTAAAGGACCCACAATTATATATTTCAACGTTAAGGTGATATGATTTCTAAATCCACCCATCCAACGGGTTTTTGACAAGTTTATGTCTTATATTTTACATTATCTTTTAATTTTATTTAAATTGATAATTATTGAGGTAATCGCTGCATCATCATGGTGTCATAAATAATTTCATTTATTAAATGTCTAAAAATAATAAAAAAATATCATGTTGTAGGAAATATTTTACGATTTATAATGAATATTTATAGTAAAAAATATGACTTTTATAACCCCATGTAAAAATTTTTTATGTAAAATAATACATGTTTGTGACATTTTTATTCTAACATTAAATAAAACGTTATTAATGTCATTTTCTTACCCAAGTGGCTCCATGGGGTCCCCAAGTTGACCCATGGATTTTCTTGGTCGTCCATGACTCATCCAATAAGGGTAGGACATGTGTCAAGGTAATTTCATATTATTAAAACATAATTTTTACCTTAAATTACACTAATTACCTCTAATCGTGATTAATAAAACATAAAAGTTACTATTCACCAAAAATTATTTTAATCCTATTGAACCAAAATTCTCATCATAATGAGAACCATGTATGTAGGATTTTTGAAATTCAATTAAAAAAAGTGGTAAAGTTTAATTTAGACGAAAAAACAATTTTTTAACTACCACTTACTGGTTTCACTATTTATCAAAAAATGAAGCTTTTTTAAAAAATACCAAAAATTCACCCTAAGCTATATTTGATATTATGACATAAAAAATGATGTCTATTTTACCAAATTAAAAACATATAATTAGAATTAATCAATTTAATAATTAATT
This sequence comes from Viscum album, assembly GCA_963277665.1. Taxonomy (NCBI): domain Eukaryota; kingdom Viridiplantae; phylum Streptophyta; class Magnoliopsida; order Santalales; family Viscaceae; genus Viscum; species Viscum album. Next base: position 966,207,318 of record OY728155.1, read on the forward strand.
CCCATTGTCAAAACAAATAACGTGTTTTTATGAAACAATATATATCAAAAGATTGACAATAGTTTAAGCCCAATTTCAAAGTGAAATAAATTATAATGACCACCATTGGATTAAATGGTAAAAATATATTCCAACTTAACATTAAAACCAATTCAAAATATAATCTAATCATATAAAAAAATTAGATTAAAAATAGGTTTTGAATTAAAATACAACATTTTCACTATTCATTAAAAAAATTAACTTTCTCGGAAAAATACCAAAAATTTACACAAAGTAAATTTTGATGTCCCGATTCTAAGGAATAATTTTATTTGGTCCAATAGGATGTATAAGAGTGACCAAAACTATATTTAAATAGGGTTTTCCATCAAAAGGCAATAAGTCGACCTTTTAGTGAATATTAGAGTATCTTTGCCTAAAATTGAATTACTTTCTTATTTTAAGCATTTATCTTTTATTGGATAAATAAAAATACATTTAACAAATATATTTAATCATATTTTAGTTATTTCTATTCATTCCTTCCAATACAACGGCTACGTGCATACTACCATTTAAAATAATATTATTATATTACTAGTGTGCAACGTAAGAATTCAAAGAAACTCGTTGTTGTGTATCCGGTATGCTATTGAACATAGTAACCCCTTTAAAGTAAAATTAATATTTAATTCAAAAATAATAATAAATATTTAAATGTATTATTCTATATTTACCTTAGATGTTACATCCTTCCCCCCTTTTGGGAATTGCGTCATCGCAATTTTATTCACTTATCAAAATTAGTGGAGGTAATTATCCCTCATAGCATTTTCAGATTCCCACATTGCCTCTTCAACCATATGGGTTTTCCACAAAACCATTACCTAGTTAATTACCTTATTCCACAACACTTTCTCTCTACGGTCAACAATCTGGACTGTTTGTTCTTCATAATAGAGATTCTCTTCCAACTGAACTACCTCTGGGCTCAAAACAAGAGATGGATCTGGCATATACGTTCTCAACATCGATACATGAAAAACATTGTGTACCTGAGATAAACTCAGAGGTAAAGCCACTCGATAAGAAACTGATCCAACTCTCTCCAGAATTTCATATGGTCCAGTGAAACTTGGACTCATCTTTCCTTTCTTACCAAATCACATCAAACTTTTCCAGGGTAAAACATTGGGAAAAACATGATCACAAACCTTGAAAGATAGATCCTTCCTCTGGTTATCTGCATAACTTTTCTGCCTACTCTGAGCTATTCTCATGTGTTTCTGAATCAACTGAACTTTTTCTACCATCTCTTCTACCAATTTTGATCGCATCAACTTCCTTTCACCCAATTCATCCCAAAAAGATGGAGTTCGACACCACATACCATATCATGATTCAAACGGAACAATCTATATATTGGAATGAAAACTGTTATTATATGAAAATTAAACCAAAGAATGATTTTGGTCCCAACTTCCCTGATAATCCATTGAACAAGAACATAGCATATCCTCTGAGGTCTGAATTTTTCGTTCTGACTGCCCATCTGATTGAGGATGAAAAGCTATGCTAAAATTTTATTCAGTACCGAATGACTTATTAATGCCTTTCCAAAAGTTATAAGTGAACCGGGGATCATGATCAGTTACAATGGAGATAGGAAATCCATGAAACTTGACTATTTATTTAACATACAACCAAGCAAGTTGATCTAGAAAAAAGTATCTCGAATAGGAAGGAAATGAGCAGATTTAGTCAATCGATCAACAATAACCCAGATTGCATTATTACCTCGAGATTTCTTCTGTAATCCCACAACAATGTCCAAGGATATATTTTTACCATTTCCACTCTGGCACCGGTAATGACTGCAGCATCCCTTTCAATAACTGCCGCTTTGCTTTAAACTTCTGACAAGTCAAACACTTCAGAGTAAAATCATCAATATCTCGTTTCATTCCATCCCACCAGTAATACTGTTGCAGATCACTATACATCTGAGTACTTCTAGGATGAACTGAAAACGGGGAACTATGAGCCTCACATAACAACTCATATTTCATCTATGAATCACAAGGCACACACAATCTCTTCCTAAACCTCAAAACACAATCAATATCAATGTTAAATTCTAGTAACTTACCCTTCTGAACCAACTCTACCTTTTCCTGCAACCCACACTCTTTCTTCTGCACTTGCTTAATTATGTCTGATAGAGATGATCTCACTGACCTTTGAAACAAAACAGAAGAACTTCCTGCACCAACAACTTCTATTCCAAAGTTCATCAAATCCAATACCAAAGGATCTCGTTACAAACGTAGCATGGTTAATGAAGCATTATATTTTCCACTCAAAGCATCAGCCACATTATTTGATTTTCTAGGATGGTAATGAATTGTACAATCATAATCCTTGATTAATTCCATCTGTCTCCTCTATCTCATGTTCAATTCTTTCTGAGTGAATATATACTTTAAACTTTTGTGATCAGTATATATTCCACAATTTACTCTATACAAATGATCCCTCCAAATTTTTAAGGCAAAAACAACAGCTGCTAATTCCAAATCATGTGTAGGGTAATTTAACTCATAAGTTTTCTAATCACATGAAGCATAAGAAATTACTTGAACATTCTTCATAAGGACACAACCATGTCCCTTAAATGAAGCATCATTGTAGATAACAAACTCACCATTCCTAGAAGGATGTTCCAAAACTGGAGCATTCACCAATCTTCTTTTCAACTCCTGAAAACTGTCATGACATTGTTTTGTCAAGATAAACTTAACACCCGTCAGAGTTGTCTTAGTCATTGGACTAGATAACCGTGAAAAAATATCATCAAGACTTCGGTATAACCTTCCAAACCAATATAACTACGGATCTCGGTTACATTTTTTGGTCTTGGCCATTCTTCAAAAACTTTTGTTTTAGCAAGATCAACATTTATGAAATTTTTTGAAACCATGTGACCAAGGAAATAATTGTTATTTAACCAAAACTCACACTTGATGAGTTTTCCATACAGTTTCTTATCTTTTACTTTTTGCATTATAAACCATGAATGTCCTGCATTCTCCTCTTTACTTTCATAAAACACCAAAATATCATCAATGAAAACAACCACAAACCTATCCAAGAACTCATGGAAAATTCTATTCATAAGGTCCACGAATACAGTAGGTGCATTGGTTAACCCAAAAGAAATAACTACAAATTCCTAATGGCCATATCTAGTATGAAACACAGTCTTCAGAACATCTTCTTCTTTTACATTCAACTGATGGTACCCCAACCTCAAGTCAATCTTCGAAAAACACTGAGATCCCTGGTGCTGATCAAACAAATCATCTCTATGAGGAAAAGGATACATGTTCTTAACAGTGATGTTATTCAGGGCTCTATAATCAATGCAAAGTCTCATTGAACCATCTTTCTTTCTAACAAACAAGACAAGAGCACCCCATGGTGATTTTCTAGTTCGAATGAAACCTTTATCTAATAACTCCTGCAATTTCTTATTTAACTCTAAATGTTCAACTTGAGCCATTCGATAAGTGGGTTCTGAAATTGGATCAGAATAAGGAAGTAAGTCAACAGTAAATTCAACTTCCCGATCATGAATAATACCATTAAACTCATCAGGAAAAACATCAAGATACTCATTTACTATTGGCACATCATTAATCTGAACAGTTCCTTTATTTTCAACAATACGTGAAAGGTAACATTCATTTCTATCTTTTACTAGTTTCTCAACATCCTGATATGTTATCAAAAGCAAGGGTTCATTCTATTACAAAAACTAAATATCATTCTTAAAAGAAACCTATTTAGCTCTGTAGTCAATTTTAGCATGATAAACAGAAAGCCAATCCATGCCAAAAAAACATCAAACTCTACTAGAGGAAAAACAATATGGTATGTAGGTAGATTCTTTATGCACACAAGGATAGGAAGGTTCTTATAATTTCGTTTTGTCTCAACGTTCCATCCGGGTGTTTTTACCATAAGTTCAGGATTCATATATTGAGATGTAATTCCCAATTTACTAGAAAAATTCTCAGAAATGAAAGAATATTTAGACCCTGAATCAAACAACACATTGGCATAATCTGAACAAATAAATAGTGTACCTGATACTACTTCATTTGATGGCCCAACATCTACTGATGTAGTTGCAAAGGATTTCACCACACCTTTCTGCTTGTATTCTGTCTGCTTTTCCCCTGTTGAGTTCTTCATTAGACACTCATTTTCATAATGACCCATTTCATTACACTTAAAACATCATACCGCTGGCTTTTCATTACCTACTTGATCATCTTCCTTACAGTTTCGAGCAATATGACTAGACTTACCACACAGAAAGCACATCCCAGAATTGGATAAACATTCTCCAGGTTTCATTTACCACACATCTCATAGAATGGATATTTGGTTTTCTTACCTCCTTGCTTCTTCAATGAATTCTTCCCATTTCTCTTCCAACTGGACCTCTTATTATGTCGTTTGTCAAAGAACACCTAATCATCAGCAAACTCCATTTCCACCTTCTCCGCATATCGAATAATTTTTTCATAACTTTTTAACTCACGAGATGGTAAAGCCCTTCGATACTTTGGATTTAACCCTGAGAAAAAACATTTGATTTTACTATCAAGATCTCGTATGAAATTTGGAGCATACCTTGACAGTCGAGTGAACTTTACTTCATAAGCAGCCACTGATTCATCCTCCTACCTCAATTCTAGGAATTGTTTTTCCATCCTAAGATGAACCACCATAGGAAAATATTTCTCAAGAAACATACCTTTGAATTCGTCCCAGTGAAGATCATCAATCTCATCACTATCCCTGATATTTTTCATCATCAACCACCACTGATCTGCTTCACCTTCAAAATGGTAAACAACAAGACTAACCTTTTGTTGTTCTGAACACCCCATGACATCAAAAATCTTCTCCAGTGCATTAATCCACCCTTCTGCTAGAACATGGGCAGATGATCCTCTAAATGATGGGGGATGTTGCCTCATTAAATGTTCCACCACTGACATGTTCCTCTGTGGTTGATCTAGCTGATCTCGTGCAAGGATACCACCACCATTTATAACCTGAGTCAACCATGCCATCACTGCAACAAACCATTTAGTTCCAATTTCGACTATCTCAGCATACTAATTTGGAAGGTTGTCTTCCTCCTGATGTCGTCCCAACATAGCTTCCTTGTTTCCTCTGTAGAAAACCATTATGAACAAACATGTCTTAGATGAAGCAACATGGTAATCTTAAAATTCTATATCATTTCAATTTGACTAAAAAATATATATTTTTGGATAATCATTTTATATAATTCTAAATCCTAAAGTTATCTAAACCGACCTCTCATACCAACAGTAAGGCCCCAAATTAAACATTACATATTATTGAATTAAATGAATAATTAACATTAAGGATCTTTTCAAGATTAGAGTTTTAGAGAATTAGATTATAATTATTAAATCTCCAAATATCACACAGTATACACTTCTACAATGTTCCTTTTTTACAAAACATGAATTCTTAAAAAAGGGTCATATCTAGTCCCATGTTTAAGACATCATGAATTATCCTTGATCCCATACATGACCCTATTACACATTATGTCTTATGAAAAACATTTAAAAAAACATGGGGTGAGCATAAAAAGCTCAGTAAGGGATACCCAAAGAAGGAAAACTGTTAGTTTTTCAAAACATCAAGTAAACTATGAATACTTTATCAAAGTAACACTTTTCACCATTAAGAAGAAGTAAATACTATTCACTGAATAAAAGATCATTACTTACCCTTTTGTAACCAAAAGACTACCATAAAAGCCATATAAAAAACACAAAACCTATAAATGTAACTTGGGACATAAACATACTTAAATGGAATAACCATACGGTCTACTTCCACACATATCCCTAAATGGAATAGCCATACGACCGACTTCCATACCCAATGCATTGGAGGTTATAACGTAACCACCCTTCCTTGTATTCACGACACCACCTGTCATATTTTTTATCACGTAACCATCCATCAAATGTCCATGTACCATTATAAAATCATAAGACATAAAACATATATAATGGAAAGAAAACATTTCCACATTTCGATCACAATATATCATTTAAATATATTTACATAACAAATCCATTATAAAAACCATTTTCAATACCAAAATACATAAAATAGTATATGATATTTTTTTTCATTTTAAATACATTACGTCTTCTTGAGGAAGCGAAAGACCAAATAATACTCACAGCGGTGGAAAAGGTCATTGTCACCGTGTACGTTGAAATAAACATTCCTTTTTGTGATTTAGAAAAATTCTTCGTAGAAAAAGATTCCATTTGAATGAAATGAAAATTCAAAGGTGTTTTATATAGCGTATAAAATAAGGGCTCGTATTATAAAAAAATATGCCTCAATAAAAGGAGATTGAGACGAAGTCCCTTACCTCATGTCTGACTTGACATGATCGCTCTTTAATCTCCTGAATAATAAACTTTTATTAATTTATACTTGATAAAGAACCCTTATCAAGCTTATTATTCTTTTTATATCACTTATTTCCATGTTATAAACATTATCTAATCATTTAAGTTAATAATGTTGGTTTTGTCAATATTTGGTACGTAAGTCAAAAATGGACTTCTTACAATTACATGTTGTTTATGTGGTCAAAGGTTCATTATAACCAGAATGATATTCATGACTGTATATAATATATATATAATATATATTAAGCATATACATGTATTTATAATAGTATATAACATTTAGAGGTTAGAAATGAAATGCACTGTTCATGGAGACGGGAAGTCGTACGTACGCATGAACGCTATTTTCATTTCTATTTTGTATTCAATGGAGTGAAATCATAATGATATAAAGGTATATTATAATTACAGTATATTATCATATATAATAACATTAACTACATCCTTTATAAGTCCCACATATGGCATTAACGAATCAAATTATTTTGAGGGGGCGGTAGTCCGCACTTCATAAAATGAAAATATCGCGTTTTCCCATTATACAAATGATAAAGGTATGAAATAAATGAAAAATACAGAAGCATAAGGAAAACATAAACATAATATATATCATATATAAATTTATTGTGATCTTAATGGCCACCATGAAAGGTGTTAAAATAAGATTGAACAATCATCATTTCATGAGGCAGAAATTCACCACCACAGAAATAATATATTCTTTAACCATTAGACAGTGGTGTGTGTAAGTATAGCTTGAGTAAATCTCCTAAAAAAATCCTAGTATATTTAAGATACTGTTTTTGTTACCAAATAAAGGAATAAAAAGATTTTAGGTGGTTGGAGAAGCAAAATAAAACAAAAGAACATAAGAGAGGACATTACCTTTAAATCGGGTATCTCCTTTTGGTTTTAACCAAAAGGGTTTCTTGAAGATCTTTATACCTATGGTAAGGCTACTAGGATGAATAGAGGGATGTGGAGAGATAAAATGAGTAGAGCCTGTCCGAGCAAATGGCTTTAGAGGTGTGGGTAAGGTGGTATAGTTGGGGGCCTTTTATAAGAGGGAGGAGGGGCACTCTTGGAAAGTCAAAAAATGTTACTTTATTATATAATGAGTTTCGGATTTTAAATGTCCCAAAATTATATATTTCGAGGATAAGGAGATAAGTGTTATAAATCAACCCATACAATTGGTTTTTGATAAGTTTAAGTCATAGATTTTACATTATCTTTTCATTTTATATAAATCGTTAATTAATGAGGTAATCGTTGCATCATCATGGTGTCATAAATAATTTAATTTATTTAATGTCTAAAAATTATAAAAAAAATATTATGATGTATGAAATATTTTTATCTTTATAATTAATTTTAATTGTCAAAAATATGACTTTTATAACCCCATTTGAAAATTATTTTAGTAAAACAATACATGTTTGTAACTTTTTTATGATAACTTTATATAAAAAGTTATTAATGCCATTTTCATACCCAATTGGCTCCATGGGGTCCCAAAGATGACCCATGGATTTTCATGATATTCCATGACTCATCAAATAATTATAGGACATGTTTAAAGGTAATTTCATATTATTAAAACATTATTTTTACTTTAAATTACACTAATTATCTCTAATCGCGATTAAAAAAACATAAAAGTTATTATTCACCAAAAATTATTTTAATCCCATTGAACCACATTTTTTATCATAATGAAAACCATGTATTTTTTTATTTTTGAAACTCAATTCACAAATGTGGTAAAGTTTAATTTAAATGAAAAATCAATTTTTAAACTACCACTTAGTGGTTTCACTATTCATCAAAAATTGATGTTTTTCAGAAAAATACCAAAAATTCACCCTAAGATATATTTGATATTCCAAATTAAAAAAAGATATCTATTTTAAAAAATTCAAAACATATAAGTAGAATTAAATAATTTAAAAATTAATTCCTGTTTTCAAAACAAATAGCGTGTTTTTATGATACAATATATATCAAAAGGTTGACAGTAGTTTAAGTCCAATTTCAAAGTGAAAATTAATTCCAATGACCACCATTGGATTAAATGGTAAAAATATATTCTAACTTAACTTTAAAACCAATTCAAAAAATAATCTAATCATATAAACAAATAATATTAAAAAGAGGTTTTTAATTAAAATACAACATTTTTCACTATTCATTAAAAAATGAACATTATCGGAAAAATACCAAAACATTTACACAAAGTAAATTTTGATGTCCCAATTCTAAAGAATAATTTTATTTGGTCCAATAAAATTTATAAGAGTAACCAAAACTCTATTGAAATAGGGTTGTCTATCAAAAGGTGATAAGTCAACCTTTTAGTGAATATTAGAGTATCTATGCCTAAAATAGAATTCTTTTCTTATTTTAAGCCTTTATCATTTATTAGATAAATGTAAAAACATTTAACAAATATATATAATCATATTTTAGTTATTTCTATTCATTCCCGCCAATACAAAGGCTTCGTTCAAAAAAAAACATTTAAAATAATATTATTATATTACTAGTGTGCAACGTAAGATTTCAAAGAAACTCGTTGTTGCGTATCGGGTACGCTATCGAACATAGTAACTAGTTTAAATTAAAATTAATATTTATTTCTCAAATATTAATAAATATTAAAATTTATTATTCTTTATTTACCTAGGATGTTACACGTATCCTATATTTGATAAGAATTATTTCTAGATTATCTCCCCTCGTTAATTTAGTTATTTTATAATACATATCTTGAGGAAAATATAATATGTTACATGATGATAAAATAGATGCACAATGAGTGGGATAATAGACTCAAATGTTCAAAGGGAAGATAATGTAACAAATTGATGGAAAAGTTGTATCAAGGATGTGCGAACCTATGTGATGGTTGAGGAACTCAAGAGAGATGTTTTCACGAATGTTTTTCATGTTATAATAATGATCTAGTTATTCCATTTTCAACTGAATATGTTTTATTTTGATCTAATCATGATAATAAGTGAAACCTTTTGTGGAAAATTTCTCATAGATGGGACATTGGATACATTTATTTTCCCATGAGTGGAAACATAAAAGTGTAGGGGAGAAATTCATTTTTTTCATATTTCAAAACTATTATTCACTAATTATATCCAAAATATTGTGATAAGTCATGGTGATTTACTATATATTTTGAATATAGTAATATCTGTTTATTTAATGCCAAATAATAAATAAAATTTGATTTTTAAGGGATATATTATTTATCTATATCTAAATGATTATTTCCAAACCTATAAAATGTATTATTGATGTTTTTATATGGATTTAATGTCATATAAGAGTACTATCTTTTCTATGGATATAAGGGAAGGATATTCATGTCATTGACCATCAATGTAACATCTATGAGCCATCTAAGTAACCCAATAAACTAATTTTATAAGGTATTCTAACGACTTCAACATCTTAAAGAATCCCCTTGCATGACATTCCTCATCCCAATGCAGCCTCATAGAGTATGCTTAAATTATGTCAACTCTCAAATTGAGTCTCTCTATGTTACCCGATATTACATAATGCCTTAAATATAACCTTGAAAATCAGTGAATGGTATGTTAGCATAAAAATTTAATCATCATTGAGATGATTTATTTTATATGAATTTCTAACACCTTAGTGACGTAATTTAAAGTCTTCATTGTCTCCTATATATCAATAAAATGATATAATATCCTCCATTAAACCCCCAATTCTTCATCAAGTTTCACGGTGACACTATGCCCTCCCACCAATACAGTCTTGAGAAAATTGCTAATGATATATTCTCACCATTATGCATTCTCATCAATAACTATTGAAGTACATAGGAATTCAAATTGTATCATTCCATTTCGACTTTGATAGGCCTCAATAACCCATTACCATGTTAGATAAAATAAATACTAACCATAATTATTGATAAAGTAAGAATCAAAACAGAATCCCATGGATGAACCAAGGGGTGTGTAAAATATTCCATAAATTTATTTTCTAAATATATCATGTGAAGGGTAAATATGGCGTCTTTAGTGCTGTAATTGAAACAGAATCCTACTATATAATGAGTTCTCTACTGGGGTATGGACATAGAATATATGTAAAATATAACTCTATATCCATTTTATTTTATAATTTATGTTTATGTTTCTTCTATCTATTTTATAATTTTATTATTGAGTTATTAATTCCAAATTATGTTTGATAACTAACCCATGTACTTGATAATGTGTGTGGTAATGGTTTATTGAGTTGCTTCCTTGCATTCTATGTTTTTATTTCATTTTATCGTGTGATAGTGGGATGTGAGGAGTTTTATATTATGATTTTCAATATCATCCACATTTCAATACCATCAATCGATCCACTGTTAAATTTATTCAACCACTAATCACACAAATCATTAAATATTAGATTGGATTAAAAGAGTTAATTTATGAACATCTTATGATGGAGTTGGGTGTTGAAGTTGTGGAAAATGGTTATTGTGGTATTCAATTTAATCTTTTTTATGGTGATGTGAAATTTAGTTTTCCAAAGAGAATATAAAATGATCATTATTTTTTGAAAAACATAAGAAAAAAGAAAAGGACAATGAATGGTATTTAATTATTTTAATGAATGAAATTAAAAGAAAAAATGAATTTGTAAATAATTACTCTAACAAATCCTATAGTAATTACTCTTTTATTTAAAACTATGTTATATTAGTCTTCCAAAATAAAATTTTAAATTACATACATTTTAAAGAGCACTGTCGTGGGCCCCCTAAAATGATTAGTGTGATTTTGCGGTACTTAGGTGCAGCAGAGTGCCTAACCAAGGTCGTTTCTCAAAAGAGGAAGTGAATTAAAACAACTTTTCAGAGGTATTATAAAAAAAGAGAATATAATTGAAACAATAATTAAAATGATGGGGGTTGTTTGTAGTTTATAAATCTAGAAAATTTTTCTGGAAAAAGATTTCATTTTTTTGTTTTTAATTTTGAAATGATGTTTGATTAAAAAGACACTACAAGAAGATGTTTTTTAGAAAATATTTCAAAAGGAGTAATCGATCTAACTCTACCTCTTCATTTACATAGTTATAATTATCATTTAAATCATTATCCACTTAATTATGATCCTCTAATTTTTTAACCCTTGATCCCTACAAGATTTAACTTAACCACAAAGATGGAATTACTTAAACCCTAGGCTAGCTTCAAAACACGCAATCACAGTACCCTCCTATGATTGTTGTTCTAAGGTTAGATTATGGTCAGTGGTTAATAAGTGAACATATCCATTCTGTAAATGAGGATGAATTGTGTTTAGGGATTATATTTTAACTCTACAAATTTATCCCGTGTGGTCTTGTATTACTAATTATGATCGCGTTCTAACAATTTACACAAAATCTCGACATCACGTGTTTTTGTGTTAATTATTCAATTGCTTGCTTAGTTTCATACAATTTAAAAAAAATTAATGTATCATACTATGTGAGTTACAGTATCTTAATGATTAAAAATAATTATATGAAGAAGGATAGAGGTTGATCGATTATTAAAAAGAACTACTCTTCCATGGACTGTGTAGTCATCGTAGAGATGTTTTGCATGAGAAAAGGATTGAAAGGGTAGAACCCAATATCATCTCCACTCATGATTCCACACCAAGTAATAAGTTTGAGAGAAGAATAAAAGGGATGAACACAGAATATTATTTGAAAAAAATTCAAGAAACAAACATGAAAGAAAAGAAATACAAAGAGGAGTTGGGAGAGGAGAGCCTTTTTGGAAGAGAGGTTTACACAATTCCTTACTTCATACAATAGTTTTGAGGGGATAAAAGGAGACACACATTCGGCCACACCTTCCCAAATCCTCTACCAGCCCTCCCAAAGAGTTAAAACCCCCTTTAAATAGAGTTTGTGAGGGATAGGGTTACATAACTTTTTATGTGTGAAATGAAAAACTCAGACAAATATTTTATTCCAAGTTTCACTGCCTAGTGGACATTCCAAACGCATGAATTGGCTTGCTTTCAAGAAGGATAATTTGTTCCCAAACATTTCCCCGAGCGTTCCTCAATATGTGGGCTCAATCCAATCCCGTATGAAGATGATATGACCCAAATACAGAACCCATGTCCATTCTGCCGAGTTCAGCCCACCATTGGCTTAATGACCCATTTACTCCATCTAAATGAACTCTTTAGCTCTAGTGTCCTGAATAAAAGTTGTAGAAAATTAATTTAAGAATACCTTTTCAAAATATAAAGTTCAAATAAAAAATATCAATATATATATCTTCAAAATACTACAATGCATTTTAAAAGGGTAAAACTGGAATTTTCATCAAATTTTCAAATGAATGATCTAATCCCAAATATTTCATAAATGAATATATTTAGCATAATGTGAGGAAATTATATCATTTATTATCAATAAAAGTTTCAACAAAATAGTGTTTTATCAACTCCCCCACAAAAACCCTTTTTCACTCCATGGAAAAACCCCATGTCAAGTAATCCTCAATATCAAATCAAAATCAATTTTAAAACACATATCCTTGAGATCAAACAATTACACACCAAGAAACATAAGATATCATGCCTCATAAAAAACCATTATTTGAGGTTCTTAATTTATATAATTCAATATACTTCCACCTTATTTATCCTCCAATGCAAAAAACACTTACCTCACTTGAATTTTTTCTCTTATCACATAAATATCAATTTTTTTCGCAATGTCTTTCTCATACAAACTCATAAAAGGGTCACCATAGGCGTGATAAATTCCTACATCGCTACCTGATGTGAGTCAAGGACATATGTTTATCATGAGAAATTTTCAGGGTTGTTCTGTGACTTTCATTGGTAGGATTTAGATGTGAAAAATTATTAGGCTGAAGGAGGAGGAATTGACTCTTTTTTAAGAAAAATTGATTTAATCTAATTTTCACTTAAAAATGGTCTTCTTACTCAATCCCCATATAATTAATTCTGCTCCATCATCATGAAAAATAATGGATTTTTCACACCATTCAACATTTCTACAGTAAAAATTTCAATCTTCTCGAACATGATTTTCTTAAAAGCTACAGATATGCACAAATTCCCCCCACTATTAGAAGCCCTAGAAAGGAACAACTTCTTTTATCATGAAAGTTACAGAAAGGCACAACATTCAACATATTTTTTTTCTTTATCAGAAAACACATCTCTTCATAATTTTATTTTTCATCCGAATTATCAGAAAATGTGGTAACACAACATACGACATCTTCGCCCACACATAAGCTCAACTTGATTATGCCGTTTCACTTCAAGAGTTGGTTAGATAGGGAAAATTGGCTTGTAATGTGGCCAAACTAACAGGATATACATGGCTTCTAAGGGCTATGAGGATTAAATGTTCATGGTAGGACATTATAAAAGAAGGATTCTTTGAAATAGGGGCTTTAATACCAAACAAATGCCTCAAACATTTAAACCTAAGTACCTCCAACCCTCAAATTTGGACAGGAATAAATCAAATTCTTGTTAAACCAAGCATGGTTTGGTTCTCTCAATAAGTTAGGTGAATCTAAAGAATAAGAAAATAATGGTTTAGAATCCTCATAGGAATGTGATTTCAAATATAAAGATAGTGAGATGTGACATGAGATTCAAAATTCGGTGTACTTTTTATGAAATTACTAAATATTTTAACTTGAAACAAAGTCATTTCAGCATTCATTTAAGATTAGTTTCAAAGGATATATTGTTTCACTTATTGATATGGATTTAAAAATGGTGATGAGAATCATTTCAGATCAAAATTATCAAAAACACACAGAAAATTGTAAAAAGACACACAATATTTGAAAAACACATAATTTTTTATTTGTTTTTTTAAATCAGGAAAACAATTGAAATTACTAAACTAAAAGGTTCCCTCCCCCACACATAAAATATTGAATTGTCCTCAATGTGAACCCATGAGATGATATATGCACATGAAATTTATAATTTTTAATAGGACAAAGAATAACAAAGTTAAAGGCTTAGGAATAGCCTGATGTGCTCAAGTGATGATGGGGTCATGCAGTGTGATAAAATCCACTACATCAAAAAGAAGTCCCTTAATGTATATCATCAAGAATTTCCCATTGACTGTAAAGCTCCTTCAAGTGTCCTCTTGTGTGATCTCCACTGCACCATAAGGAAAAACATTAGTCACAACATAAGTACCTGACCATCTGGAATGAAACTTACCAGGCATCAGCTTCAGTCGTGAACTATAGAGAAGGAATTTCTCTCCAACATGAAACTACTTTTGTTGGAACATTTTTTCATGAGATTCTTTTGATATTTCCTTTTAGCACATTGAGTTCTCATATGATGTCAATCGAATCTCCTCAAGCTCTTGAATTTCAAGCTTCCTTTGGATTCCAGCTTGGGCCAAATCCATGTTGCATTTCTTTCTATCGCAATAAGCCTGATGATCAACTTCCACAGGTAGATGACATGATTTCCCAAAAAAAAAAATCTAAAATGGGGACATACCAATGTGTGTCTTGTATGCGGTCCTATAAACCCACAATGTATCATCCAAGCGCCTGCTCCAATATTTCCTATTTGGCTGCACAGTTTTCTCCTAATTTTGATTCAATTATCTATTTGAAACCTCAGCCTGGCCATTTGTTTGAGGGTGGTATGGTGTTGATGTTTTTTGTGTCACCCCATACATCCAAAGAATGGATGAAAAATTATGATTGCAGAAGTGTGTCCCTTGGTCACTGATGATGGCCTTTGGTACTCCAAACCTGCAAAAATATTTTTCTTTGACATAGTCCACAACAACACGAGAATCATCGATCCTGGTGGTCTCATCCTCCACCCATTTACTCACATAATCAATATCAACCAAAATATATAAAAATACAAATGAACTAGGAAAAGGACCCATAAACGTGATGCCCCATACATCAAAAATCTCAAAGAATAGTATGGGTTGTTGGGTCATCTCATGTCTCCTAGAAATGTTCCCAGTGTGTTGGAAATGAGAGAATGAATTACAAAACACATGGGTATCATGTAATAAGCTAGGCCAATATTATCCAGAGTCCAAAACATTCCTAGCTTTCTGTTGGGGTCTATAGTGTCCACCACAAGAAAGATTATGAAAAAAATGTAAAATAGACTCCAACTCATGATCAAGAACACACCTCCCAATAACATGATCACTACACATACACCAGAGTTATGGATCATCCCAAACATAATACCAAGACTCACTTTTTAATTTTTGGACTTGATGATTCTTTAAATTTGTAGGGTTTTCAGAGGAAACTAGATAGTAAACTAAATCTGCACACCAAGGATGTGTACCTACGATGGAATAGAGATTCTCATCGGGGAAAGTGTCCCGAAGTGGTACCTGGTCCAAGGTGTCATCCTCTAGTGTGTGAGTAAGCCTACTAATGTGGTCCACCACTAAGTTTTCTGACCCCTTTTGTTCTTTATCTCAAAATTAAATTCTTTAAGAAGGACCATCCATTGGTCAGCCAGGGCTTTCCATCTGGCTTCATCAAGAGGTACCTCAGAGCTTCATGGTCAGAAAAAACAACTACATTAGAGCCCAATAAATATGAACGGAATTTATCTAAAGAAAATATGACAGCAAGAATATCCTTTTCCATGGTTGTGTAGTTTTATTGGGCTGAATCCAGTGTCCTTGATGCATAGGTGATCACATGTGAACATCCCTCCTCCCTCTGGGATAAGACAGCTCCAACCGCGATGTTGGAGGTATCACACATAAGCTCAAAAGGAAACTCCCACTGTGGAGGCTATATGATAGGTTGAGTGGTCAGAAACTTCTTTAGCTCATCAAAGGAAGTCCTGCAAGAATCATCAAACACAAAATCAGAATCCTTTTGAAGTAATCGTGACATAGGAAGAGCAATCTTACTAAAATATTTGATGAAGCACCAATAAAATCATAAATTCCCTAGGAAGGATCTAACATCACACACACATGATGGATATGGTAAGGATGAAATAATATCTATCTTATATCTATCAACCTCTATCCCATATTTTGACACTACATGCCCTAAGACAATGCCATGCTCTACCATGAAATGACACTTTTCAACGTTCAGGACCAGATTCTTCTCAATAGAACGAATCAATACCTTCCCCATTCTATTCATAAATTCATCAAATGAGGATCCATACACTGCAAAATCGTCTTTAAATACCTCCATGCAGGTCTCAATAAAATTAGAAAAAATACTCACCATGCATCTCTAGAAGGTACCTGGGCCGTTGCATCATCCAAAAGGAATCCTACGGTAGGAAAATGTGCCAAAGGGACAGTTGAATGTAGTCTTCTCATAATCCTTTAGAGCTATAGTAACCTGAAAATATCCATAAAATCCATCCATGAAACAATAGTTTGTCTTCCCAGCTAATTTCTCAAGAATCTTATCAATAAATGGGATGGGGAAATGGTCTTTGTGAGTGGAAGGATTTAGTTTCCTATAATCAATACACACACGCCAACTATTTTGTATCCTCAATGGAACTATCTCATATTTCTCATTATTAAAAACAGTAACACCAATTCTCTTAGGAAAAACATGAATAGGACTTACCCACTGAGAATCTGAAATAGGATCAATTATACTTGCTTCGATCAATTTTTCAACCTCTTTTTAAACAACCTCCAGAAGTGTTGGATTGAGTCTCCTTTATGGTTGCCTCATCGGTTTAGCCCCATCCTCCAAAATAATCCTAAGCATGCAAATGGAGGGGCTAATACCTGATATGTCAGCCAAGGCCCACCCGATTTCCCGGATGTTCTCCCTCAAAAAATTCAAATGTTTTTCTTCATTTTTAAAATGGAGATTGCTTGCAATGATAACAGGTAATTTCTCACCACTTAACAAGTATGAGTATATGAGATTTGGTGGAAATGGCATGAGTTCCAGTGTAGGGTGGTGGTTCCTGGATGGGGCCATAGAAGGAACTGAAATATGTGCACAAAGAGTATCAGTATCAGAATATACATCATCAAAATCAGAGAATAATGCATCAAATCCATCAACACACTCAACAGCCATGTCATAATTAGAGTTCACATGATCAAATTCTGAATATTATTCCATTTCAAAATAAAATCTTAGAGAGTCTTGTTCCTTATAAATGGGTGTGGAAGTACTCTTAGCATCAAACTAGAACCAATACTCATAATCTCCCTAAGCATAGGAAAATCCAATTCCATTGTGTTTTTACTTGGAGGTTGATAATGTGAGATAACAAATGCAGAATGATCCTCTGAGAGGTACTTCATGGAATCCATAACATTTAATATCAGAACTTCATCCCCAAATTCCAGGGAAAGTGTACCGTCATTTACATTTATGATTGTTTTTGCAATTTTGGGGAAGGGCCGACCTAAGATAATGGGGGCATTCGAACTTACCTGATCATCCTCCATGTTAAGCATGTAGAAATTTGCTAGAAAGATCATGTCTCTTACCCGGACAAGTACATCCTCATGAACTCCCGCTGGATATGTCATAGCTCTATTTTTCAATTGCACTGCTACTCTTGTCTGTTTCAGCTCACCAACCTCCAAAGAAGAGAATACAGAGTAAGGCATCACATTTATGGAAGCTCCCAAATCACAAAGAGAATCAAAGATGTCCAACTCCCCTATGATACATGGGATGGTGAATGTCCTGGGATCCTTGCACTTGGTTGGCATTACTATAGTTGGTGTAATGTGTGCTGAGACATTCCTTCCATGTTTTATCCTCTCATTTCCCTTGATCCCACTTCGATTGGAGCAGAGTTCTTTTAAGAATTTGGCATACCTTGGTATTTGTTTGATGGCGTCAAGTAGAGTGATGTTGATCTCAACGCACTTGAATGTGTCCAAAACCTCTTTTTTTCATTGCTTCTTCATCCATCTTCTTGGTTTGAAAAACCCTATTTGGAAAGGGAAGAGTTTTACGAGGAACATCATCAATAGTTTTCTTAAAATTATTTTTCTCCTTGGGTTTCTCATCAGTTGGTATGGAATGGACCTTCACTAGAGTTAAGGTGAATCCTAGTGGAATGGTAGGTGGAGAATCATCAGTTGTTTTCTTCCCACTTCACAATGTGATGGAACAAACATTCCCCTATGGAGTTGGAGTGGATTGGGAAAGAACATTTCTAGAATTCTTACATACCAGTTCATGGAGGGTGGTGGTCATATGGCTCATTTTAGTCTTCAACTCACTGAGCTCTGAACCTTGACTTTTCACATCATTCTATTGATTAAGAACAATTTTCATCAAAAGGTCATCAGTGTTAGAATCTACCATTAGTGGGGGGTTCCCTTGTTGTTGGCTTGTTGATGCATGAGATTAAAATCTCCTTTGGCGTTATTGGAAACCCTGCTGGTAAGGTGGAGGCTGCAGGAATTTTGGTTGAATAGGGGGCCTTTGTTGTTGTCCAAAGTCATACCTCATGTCTGATTGATCCTTCCACCCTTGGTTGTGTGTTGGATCAAACATATTTTGTGGATATGGTTGATGTTTTTGTTGCTGATATGTTCTCCCAAGGAACACTTCTAGACAATCATCTGTTTCTTGGAGTTGTGGGAAACAGTCAGTTGGGTGGCTTGTCTCAGTGAAAATCCACAAGGCCTTGAAGGAGGGGGTTGGGATGTCTTTTGAGCCAAAGAAATATGCCTCCCCATAGTGGTCAATTCTTCTAAAATGGAATTAATCAAATTACTTTAAAGAGAAGAAGGACTTACCTGATGTACTCTCCTGACATGTGGTGTACCTCTATTGCCAAATTGATGGGGGTTTTGGGCCATCTTGTCGATCAATGCACGTGTGGCTACTGGTGTCTTTTCCACCAATTCCCCTCTTGCCATGGAATCCACCATTCTCCTCTCCATAGGTGTGAGTCTTTAATATAAGTACTGGATGAGGAGTTTCTCACTGATTTAGTGATGCGGACATATTGCACACAACTTCTTGAATCACTCCCAGTACTCATACATTGAATCCCCTTGTGCTTGATTGATCCCTGAGATATCCTTACGAATGGAAGTGGTACTTGATGCCAGAAAAAATCTCTTCATGAAAAGGCATTTCAAATTGTTCCAACATGTTACATCTTCAGGTTGTAAATAGTACATCCAATCCTTTGCTGCTCCATCATGTGAAAATGGGAATGCTCTTAATTTTATTTGATTATCAGAGAAATTTCTAGGTTTTTGGTTGAACAAACCACATTAAATTCTTTCAAATGTTTATTGGGATCCTCACCAGAGAGGCCATGAAACTTTGGAAGTAAGTGAATTATCCAAGATTTTAGTTCAAAGTTTGATTCGAGATTTGGGTATGCAATACGATTTGGTTGATAGTTAATATCAGGTGTATCCAATTCTCGAATGGTTATATTAATTTAATTTCCATTATTTTCATCCATTGGTTCCTATTTTATGGTTGAATTTGAATTGCTTCCAATTTAAATGTTCTGATATTTGAGTAATTGTCAAAACTGGTTGAATGTTGGAACTTCCCGTCGACTGAGAATATCTAATTCGAGTCCTAAGGCTATGTTCAATCTCAGGGTCAAGATCTAAGATATCTTTGGGATTTTTTCGTGTCATAAATCAATGAAATATAAAAAGAAGGAAAGTGGACCATAGAAAAATAAAAATTAGAAGTTTGAGTTTATGGTTCAAAATGAAGTATAAGAAAATAAAATAAGAAGAAAAAAATCATATTGGGTAAAGAAGGAAGAAAGAAGAGTGGAAGAGAATAAAATGTAAAATAAAATAAATACCTCTAATTTGTTGAAATAATTATTTTCCTCCCCGGCAGTGGCGCCAATTTGAATGAGCGCAGTCTTGGGCACCCTCAAATGATTAGTGTGATTTTGAGTACTTAGATGCAGTAGAGTGGCTGACCAAGGTCGATTCTCAATGGAGGAAGTGAATTAAAACAACATTTCATAGGTATTCTAAAAAAATAAAAGAGAATATAATTGAAACACTACATAAAAGGATGCAATTTGTTTATAGTTTATAAATCTAGAAGAAGTTTTCTGGAAGAAGATTTAATTTTTTTTGTTTTCAATTTTGAAATGAAGGTTGATTAAAAAGACACAATAAGAAGAGGTTTTTTTACAAAATATTTTTAAAGGAGTAATCGATCTAACTCTACCTCTTAAATTACTTATGAATCATTATAATTTAAATCAATATCCACCTAATTATGATCCTCTAATTTGTTAACCCTTGAACCCTACAAGAGCTAACCTAACCACAAAGATGGAATTACATAAACCCTAGGCTAGCTTCGGAACACGCAATCGTAGCACCCTGCTTGGATTGTTGTTCTAAGGTTAGCTTATGGTTAGTGGTTAATTAGAGCACCTATCCATTATATAAATTAGGATGAATCGTGTTTAGGGATTATATTTGAACTCTACAATTTATCTTATGTGGTCTTGTATTACCGATTAAGATTACGCTCTCACAATTCACACATTATCTCGACCTCGCGTGTTTTTGTGTTAATTATTCTATTGCTTGATTATTTTATTACAATTTAAAGACACAATTCTTGGATCATATTATATGAATTACAGTAGCTCATGTATTCAAAATAATTAAATGATGAAGGATAGTGGTCGATAGATTACTAAAAAGAACAACTCTTCCATGGGCGGTGTAGTCATCATGCAGACGTTTTGCATGAGCAAAGGATTGAAAGGGTAGAACCAAATATATTCTCCACTCTTGATTCTAAAACATTTAAAACGATTAAGAGAAGACGAAAATGGAAGAACACAGAAGATTATTGGAAGAATAATTCAAGAAACAAACATGAAAGAAAATAAATACAAAGAGGAGGTGGGAGAGGAGAGCCTTTTTAGAAGAGAGGTTTCCACAAATCCTTACTTCTTCTAAGAGTTTTGAGGGGCTCCCAAGAGACACCCTTTCTGAAAAACCCTTCCAATGCCTCTAAAAGACATTCCAATGAGTTAAAACCCCCTTTAACTAGATTTTGTGAGGACTAGGGTTTCATAAATTTTTAAGTGTGAAATTAAAAACTCAACCAAAGATTTTAGTCCAAGTTTCACTGCCTAGTTGACCTCCATAACTCTTGACTTGTCCGGCCTTCTAGAAGGTTGATTATTGGAAAATCAAGTCTATGATATTTCCTCAAAATGTGGGCTCAATCCAAGCCCATATGAAGATGATATGGCCCAAATACAGAACCCATGTCCATTCTGCCAAGTCCAGCCCACCATTGGATTAATGGACCATTTACTCCATCTAAATGCACTCTTAAGATCTAATGTCCTGAATAAAAGTTGTAAAATATTATGATAGGAACTTTGTTACAAAATATTAAGTTCAAATAATAAATATTAAAATAATTATCATCAAAATACTACAGTGCATTTTAAAAGGGTAAAACTGGAATTTTCATCAAATTTTCAAATGAATGATCTAATCCCAAATATTTCATAAATGAATATATTTATCACAATGTGAGGAAATTATATCATTTAATATCAAGAAATTATTCATCAAAATAGTGTTTTATCAACATTACACATCACACAACCCCTTTTTTCATCTTTATTATAATTTTAAATATAAATGATACAAAAATAGACCACTAAAATATAACATCACAAAATTGAGTCCCTGAACCCACTTGGTAGATAATATTTTAGCCACAATAATACAATATAATTTAATCAAAATATTTATTAATTTCATGACCTAATATAGTTTTTTATCTCATCGTTCCATTATTGAGGGAAGATTAATTTAAGGTTCAGTGTGTGCCTCATTATTATTTTTCATTTTATTTTAATTTTATAAACAAACCTTACATGATGAATTATAATGAGTATCAACACTATATGTAGAATAACTAATCATAGGTGCAATATGGATTTTATGATTTAGGATAATCCTTATTACAATAAATCAATGGAGGGGTGTAAAATATTATTAAAAAATAAGAATGACCGCAAATTACCTCCAAACACACAATAAGTAGAAGAAGGAGAAACAAGAATTTGAAATATTTGTGTAATTAGAGGTCGTACCAATAATTCAAATAGAATAGCCCATGGAGATTGAGAAGGTACAATTTTAAGATAACATATTTGAACTCTGTCTTCCCCATATATGGGTGTTCCCTTTAGACTACTATCACGACCAGTCCCCCAGGGCCCGTGTCGTGACTACCCCAAGCTCTCCTTTCATAGACCAGGGACTGGAGACTAGCACCAAAAGATTAATTCCCTAAAACTCAGAAGGCATTGCCTTTATAACCTGTAAACGCACAAAACAAAGCACAAATCTGGATACGAAACACTAAGTAAACTGTATAATAAAAGATTATTGAAATGTAAAAGGGGTCAGAAATACACGCCCAATTGTAAATTACAAGGAACTGGATGTACAAGTACAACTAAATAATGGAAAAATAGTTGATGGGTCTTCCTCACAGAATCCTACCTATAGGGTAGGTACAAATATCCTCCTCAGCACTCCTCATCCTTCAGTCTCCTCCGTGTACCGACTCGTTGTAAGGTCCACCTCTGTGTTCCGTCTAGCCTTGGTACTCTCATCCCCAGTAAGTGCTATCTATCATCTACAACCAACACAATAAGGTGTGGGCATAGCCCGTGCAGGATTGAGTATAACAATACTCAGTAGGGACCAAGAGACCCTCAAGTTCTCACAAAATCCATCAAGGATAAATCACAAATAATGAACCCAATGGATAACCTTACTCATGTATATGCCCATACATATACTAAAGTTATCAAGTGTTCCATCTCAATCATGTGGAAAACAAAAAAGTACTGATTCATCTCAACCAGGATTTTTATTCACATTATCGAAACCATGGTTGATAGAGATCTCTTCCTCTGTCGAGTATAGTGGGCCTACCGTGACACCAACTGCGCTTCCCACTAACCTTGGACTACTGAAGTACTCCTCCTATCGATTATCGTGGGTCTGCCACATCACCCCGAGGCGCTCCCCACCATGGGTCTGCCGGCACAACCATGCACTCCCCCTATAGCATGCAGAGCTACTCCTCCTATCGAGTACAGTGGGAATGTCGCCACAATCAAACGCTTCTCTTCCGTGGGTCTACCACCACAATCAGGTTCTCCCCAATGGGTAAATCGAGTCACTCTGAGTCAAAATGGTCAACATTCGTCTGGTCTCAGCGAGCTACCAGGTCGCTGCACTCTACTCACTCATCTCCAGAAGATCTTCTCCACAAGTTATGGTTCTATGCTCTAACTACCACGAACTCCCACGAAGAAGTATCCTACAGGTACTCCATGTCATAGGGGTCTCAAATTATCTGACGACGCGTTAATCAGACGCCTGGTCTGTGAGTTATTATCCATTTTATCCTAGGAGCCTGGTTGGATTCATGCATGATCCAACCTGATCGTATCTCAAATATACCCCAAAATCTTGTGGGGTATACTCAAAGGAACCTTAATGCTCTAATATTACCAGTTACATTGACGGTTTGTCTAAAGGACCTCTGGTGTCAATGATTTGGCCAAAAGAATGTAAAGGGCCGTAGTGGCCTCGGGTCTGGTCCGACCCTGTCGGACCGACCCTGTTTGGGCTGACCTAGTTTGGGTCAACCTGGCCTGACCCGTTGGGTCTAGCCTAGCCCGTTGGGAGGTCAAGCGCATTGGTTTGAGCCTGAACCTCTTGGCCCAACACAGCTGACCGCGAGGAACCGCGGAGAGCCGCAATGACGCGGGGCAGCTTAGCTCGGCTCAGGGTGGCTCGACCAGGAAGGGCGCTGCAAGGGCATGGCCAGTTCAGGTGTGGCAGCTTTTTCGGGGTGTAGGGGCATGGCCTGTGCGTGGGTGTGGCTGGAGAGGGTAGCGTGACTGTCAAGGCGGTGCAGCTGGTGATGGAAGCATAGCCGGGGTGCGGTGCGGATGGCCAGTGCGGCATGATTGGTGTGCGGTGCGGCCGGCAGGGCGGCACGACCGGCGAGTGCGGCGTAACCGGCGTGCGGCGCAGCCGGGTCGCAAGGGCTAGATCGGTCAGTGATCGGAATTCCATGGGGGTGGTGTAGGTTGTTGAGGCCCGGGGAGGCATGGTCATTTCCCTCATCGCCTTCATCGCCATTTCGAAGAACACCATAGAGACGATCGGCAGGGGGACGGGCCAGGTTAGTTTGGCCCACACCCTCCAAGTTTAGGGTCGTAGTAATCAGTTCATCAAGAACACATCACAAAAACCCTATCGCAAAAGGAAAACATCCTCGTTCTTCATTTTTAAAGAATGATAGAACATTGGAATAAATCATTCATAAATAAAATTAAACCCCTACCTTTGTTCATTGATCATTGATGAAGTCGCGGGGAAGAAGAGAAAGTTGTCGTCATTCATCGTGTTTGCCTCACACTTCCAATCCCGAGATCATGCGTCAGTTCATTGACGATGATGATGAGGGAAGGTCATTCTTCAATGATGTCCCATGTTGGTTGCGTGGACATGGTGCTTCAGAGGAAGAAGTCGAAGACACTCCTTTTCATTATTCTTCGTTGGAAGAACGTGTTCTTTGTTCTTTGTTGGAGAAACTAGTTCTTTGTTAGTGAAATATTTTCTCCCAAATGCTACTTCCCCCTTTTCCAATAAAATAATACGTAGCCAAGAATAACAGATTATAAATTCTATTAATTCATTGGCCTGAAATTCAAAAAGGATAATTAAATGCTTGGTTTGAACATTCATGGCATGTGAATTAGCACAATCAAGGTGGATGAGGTCAAGAGGCTCTACCTCATTTATGAGGGAGTTGAGAGGTCTTCCTCAATTAATTGGGGGGGGGGGGGTTAGTCCCAGGTGGTCCCCACACCATACCTCTCACGGGAGGTTAGGTTCGGGTGTGCCCCACCATTATAACCTCTCATGGGAGGTTAAGGTGTGGTGGTTCCCACCTCCAACTTCCACTTGGGTGGTTATAATAGATAAAATAAAATAAAACATGCATTGATTTTATTTTATTATTTCCACGAAAAAACCCAAAAACTAACTTTCACCATTGACCAACTGTCATCGGGGTGAAAGTCTATATAGGGGAATACAGGTTCTATGAGTTCAATGGTGACCATGGATTTCAATTCCGAGCACCGGTTCAAAAGATAAACAAACCCGCTCATACTATTACTGACCATACCTGAACAAAACTTCAAAATTGATTCTGGGAACACCAGGCCTTGGAATAATGAGCTTTCAATTTTCACAGACTCGTAAAATTTACATTTAATTAAAAAAATATTACATGTAAATTCTAGGTCTTTAAATTCTCCCCACCTCAGGTTTTACGTCCCCATAATCCAAAACTCAATCTAAGGGAACAAGTGGGGGTATTGAGCACGCATCTGAGCCCCCTACTCCCAAGTGCTCTCTTGGAGGTTCTCGTGCTGCCAGTGAACACGCACTAGAGGTATCGACCATCAAAGAAGGACCTGCTCCTTTCGATCCTTGATATCTACTGGAGCCTCCCTAAAGTATCACCATCTTCGATGTCTAGATCTCCATGGTAAATGATGTGATAAGGGTCGTGCACGTATATCCTCCGCAGGGATATGTGGAAGATGTCGTGCACCCGGTGCAACTGAGGTGGTAGAGCTAAGCAGTATGCCACCTCACCAACTTTGCTGAGGACCTGAAAAGATCCGATGACTCTTGGAGATAACTTTCCACCTCGGCAAAGTATCCAAAAACCTTATCGAGGTGAGACCCATAGAAAGACATGGTCACCATCCTCAAAATCCATAGGTCTCCATCTCATGTCGGCATATGTCTTCTGCTTGCTCTGTGCAGTTTTCATCCACTCCTGGATGATCTACACCTTATCGTGGTTTCCCGTACCATCTCTGGTCCCATGAGTGCTGACTCACCTGGGTCAGTCTAGCACAAAGGTGATCTACAAGGTCGCTCCTACAACGCCTCAAAAGGTGCCATCCCAATGGTGGAGTGATATCTATTTTTGTATGCAAAATCCAACGAAGGCAATTGATTCTCCCAGCTGCGGCCGTAGTCGAAGACACAAGAGAGATGCATGTACTCATTGGTCTGAATGGTCCACTCAATCTGGCCATCCGTTTGAGGATGGATGGCGGTGCTCAAATGAAGATGCGTCCTGAAAGCCTCCTTCAACCCCTTCCATTGTCGGGAAGTGATACATGCATCAATATTGGAGAAAATATTCGAAGGTACTCCTTGGGTCCGCACAATCTCTTGCAGAAAGAGGTTTCACATGCTATCTATTGAACCCTTCTCTCTGATCGGTAGGAAGTGGGCAGACTTGGTGAGTCTGTCTATGATCACCCAAATTGACTCAAGTCTACAATATGTACTAGGAAGTCTTATCAAGAAGACCATGGATATCCCATCCCACATCCACACTAGGTCCTCTAAAGACTGAACCAGGACTGCCGGTAACTGATGATCCGTCTTCACTTGCTGACAAGTGAGGCACCGTGAAACAAACTCAGAAACTGCTTTCTTTTTTCCCAGCAACCAGTACTGTCGTAGGAGATCATGATACTTGTTCTCCACTCCTAGATGTATCTCTAGAGGGGATGTGTGGAACTCCCTCAACACTTCCTCCTGAAGTGACCCTGACACCATGGTACGTCCTCTAAAGAGAATGACGTGCTCCCCACCTTCAAAAAATAAATCAAGCACATGCCCGGTGGATATCTAAGAATGGAATGTCTCGGAGTCAGCATACCCATGTTGTGCCTTCCTAACTCGCAATATAATTGGGGGAGTGACTATAAGAGATTTTAGGAATGATGCTCCATCTCTATCCCCAAAAGATATCTGTAAAGTAGCCAGTTGCTCTGTCACCTCACCTAGAAGCTGTGTACCAGACCTCTTAATGAGTGCATCTGAAACAACGTTCCCCTTTCCAGAAGTATAGACTATCTAAAAGTCATAGCCCAAGAGGAAATCAATCCAATGTCATTGTCTCAGGTTCTGGTCCTTCTGAGACAAGATATACCATAGAATCTTGTGATCAGAGTACAAGGTAAAAATCTCACCCATCAGATAGTGCCACCACATCTTCAAGGCTAAGACCACTGCATCTATCTCTAGGTCTTGGGTACCGTAGTTCTGCTCATGATCCCTCTCGAGATGAGAAACATATGCGATCATATATCTATCCTACATTAGGACACATCCGAGCATGGCCCCTGATGCGTCACAGAAGACTACGTACCCTACGCCTTCCTTTGGATGCCTCAATATGGGGGAACATGTCAGTCTCTCCCTCAAATCTTGAATGCTATACTGGCATGTCTCTAACCACACAAATGGGTGACCCTTCTTCATCAAGGCATATAGTGGTGCTGCAACTCTGGAGATGTCTGCTACAATCCTCTGGGAATATCGTGTGAAACCCAGGAAACATCGTACCTCGATCACACTCCTTGGTGGCTCTCAGCCAAGTACTGCCTCAATATTTGCTATACCCACTACAACTCCAGCATCTGAGATGAAATAACCTAGAAAGTGAACCTCTTGGATTCAGAACTTGCATTTCAAGAGTTTACCATAATGCTGGTTCTCACGAAGTGTGTCTAGTACTACAAGAAAATGATAGGAATTCTCCTACTCATTAGTTGAGTAGATTAGAATGTTGTTTATGAAGACTGTGATAAAGCGATCATGGTATTGCTAGAATATCATGTTCATGAGTCCCATGAACACTTCTGGGGCATTGGGTACACCTAATGGAAAAAACAAGAACCTGTAGTGGCCATACTGACTTCTAAAAACTGTGTTCTGCACATCCTCATCTCGAACACTGAGCTGGTGATAGCCTGATCTGAGGTCTATCGTCGAGAACCATCGTGCTCCCTTCAACTGATCGTAGAGGTCGTCAATCCTCATGAATGGCTACTTGTTCGTCACAGTCATCTGGTTTAGGTGCTGGTAGTTGACACAATTCCTCAAGCTCTGATCCGCCTTCTTGGCGAACAGAATGGGTGCTTCCCAGGGAGAAACACTGAGCCAAATGAATCCATTCCCCTGCAATTCCTCTAGCTATACCCACACCTCGCGAAGCTCTACGGGATCCATCTATTACACTAGTGTATATATTGGTGGCATTATAGGGTACAAGTAAATTTAAATGTCTACCTCTTGGTGAGGGGGTAGACCCAGAACATCATTAGGGAAGACATCTGTGAACTGGTCCACCAATGCTGAATAGCTTAGACTCTCCACATAAACTACTCCGATTGTAAGGCTAGCCAATTGACGAGTGATCAACTGCACCCTCCACCGATCCAGTCCATCCAGTGTTTTAAAGTCTCACTTCTTGACGATGAACATGAACCTGGTCCAATATGGGTGGACACACCACACTTTGCACCTAATAAATTCAATCTGAGCATGGACTATAGATAACCATTCAGTACCCAAGATGACGTCGTAAGTCCTCAACACCGCTACTAGGAGAACCCATTAAAATCTCTCACCTCCTAGAGTAATTTCACACTGTCAGAACCTGTGTTTCATCATCGAATCCACTCCCGTATGAGTCTCAAGCTGTAAGGATCGAGCCAATGGCTCTGTCGGAATCTCCGAGCTCCGGATAAGGGCAGTGGCAATGAAAGAGTGACTGGAACCTATGTCCATAAGTACTAAAACTATGGTGGAGTAGACACAGATCATAAATTCAATCATCTCCAAAGTTCAATGATTGTATTCATCATCTTCCTCAAGGTGAGGTCTCTCCTGTCCACCTGCTCCCTATAGTTGGGGTTCACCTCCTGGTGGTGGTGGTGGTAAAACCTCGAAACATTGCCAACCGCCAGCTGCATGACCAGCTCCTCTTCCATGTACACCTACTCCATGTGGACTTCCTCGATCGAATCTATGTCTATAACTAGGAGGTCCTTCGACTATCTTCTGATCATCTGAACGGTGGGTTAGGCAGGCATGTCCCATGTGACCTTACCTGCCTCATTCGTAACATTGTCCTCTCCTAGCATGCTTGTCTCCACCTTGGGTGTCCCGCACAACTGATCCTGAGTCATGTGGCCGTCCACCTATATGGTTGGTCCTCTTGGTCCTATACATCCTCTGTCTGCTGCAGGCTGCAGAAGACTCCACTACATGTCCACTGGTGGTGGGTCTGGCTACTGGAGACTGCTATGTAAGGAAACACTCCACCAGGAGGGCTCTCTCTAACACCCACACCAGCGTCGAGATGCTGAGTGTGATCACTGAAGCCCTAATATCCTTCTTGGGTCCCTTCTCAAAAGTATGGGCCCGGAAGAATGGTTCCCATGCCATATCAGTGTAGTAACGTGAGAGGTCTGTGAACCTTGCTAAGTACTGAGTCACTGTCATGCTGCCCTACTGCATATGAACTAGCTTCTGTATGAAAACTGCGCGGAGAGTCATTGGGATAAACTCTGCCCAAAACAGGCTCTCGAAGTCTACCTAGAGATGTGTTATCTCATCATGAAACTAGAGCATCAAGCTCCATCATCTTCCTGCTACTGCCTTTTGAAGGCTGGAAGAATGAATCACCATGAGGTCTACTGGTGTCCCAACTAGTTGGAAGAATCTCACCACAGCCTCTAGTCAATCCTCAGCTGCCTGTGGGTCTGCATCTTCCGTGAACATGGGTGTCTTCTAGCATTGTAACTCGTGCAATGCTCTCAAGTGGCGTGCACCATCTGCTGATGTGGCTGGTGGCATTGGTGGTCCAACGGGGAAAGGTACCGCTAGTGCCTCCACTAGAAAAGGGCCCTGCACAAAGGCCTTGTCGCTCTGTGGGCTATCTGTGTGTACAACTCTTGAGACTCTAGCTGCTTATCAGCGTGGAGGAATCCTAAAAGAAACAGATGTGACATTATTAAAAGTTATACCTGGTGAGCTGACCTGGTTGAGCTAACTTAAAGAAATATTTTTAAAACACACACGTAATCAATTTTTTCGTGCACTGAGTCGGAAATCAGAATTTTGGGTCCTGGTGTACAGATATGTCAGCCACCACACCAACACTGGACTCCTTGAAATGAAAACCACACTCAGTATGCTTAAAAATATTTCTTTTAAAAAAAGATCAGATTCTTATGTTCTGTGGTATAATTGACTACTTGGATTCCAATTTGTCATGAACCGTCCCCTAGTGTCTGTGTTGTGACTACCCCAAGCCCGCCTTCCATAGGCTAGGGGCTGGCTACTAGAACATAAGGTGTAATTACCTAAAACAGGGAAGGCATTTCCATTATATCCTATAAACGCAGACAAAAAATCACAAAACTGGTTACAAAACACTATGTATGCTGTATAAAAAAATAATGATGAAAGGTAAAGGGGGTTGGAAATGAAATACCAACTGTAAAGTACCAAGAACAAGAAGTATAATTACAACTGAAGAAAGGAAATATAGTTGATGGGTTGTCCTCCCGGATTCCTACCTGACGGGTAGGTACAGATATACTCCTTATCACTAATCATCCTTTAGTCTCCTCAACATACCAACTCGTCGTATGGTCCACCTATGGGTACTGTCCAGCCCTGGTACTCTCAGCTTTAGCCAGCGCTGCCTATCGTCTATAAGCAACACAACAAGGTACGGGCATAGCCTGTGCAGGGGTGAGTATAAAAATACACATTTGGGACCCTGAGACCCTCAATGTCTCACAAAATCCATCTAGGATAAATCAGAACCAATGAAACCAATGTATAAATTTACTCAGGTATATGTCCAAACATATATCTAAGTTATCAATTGATCCATCTCAATAATTTTGAAAACACAAAAGTACTAACTTAGATCAACCAGGATTTTTATTCACATTATCGAATCCATGACTGCTAAAGAACTCCTCTTCTATCGAGTACAGTGGGCCCGTCATGAAACCAAACATGGTTCCCACTAACCTTGGACTGTTGATGTACTTATATTGTCGAGTATTGTGGGTCTTCTGCGTCACATAGAGGTGTTCCCCATCTTGGGTCTGCCTCCACAACCATGTGCTCCCCCTCATATCCTGCAGAGGTACGTCTCTTGTAATTTAATGGGGGACTTCCACAACAACCATGTGCTCCCCACTGGGCAAGTCGAGTCACATCGATTCAAAATTTTCAATAGTCATCAGGTTTCAGCTAGCTACTATGTCTCCGTAATCTTCTAGCTCATCTCTGAAGGATCCACTCCACAAGCTAATGGGCGATTCTCCAACTGCCACAATGTCCGAGTAAGAAGAATCACAAAGGTCTTCAACATCATTGGGGTCTCAACGCAACTAACGGCGCGTCAATCGGACACACAATTTGTGAGTTATAATCATTTAGTATCCGGGGCCCAGTTGGATTCGTGCATGATCCAACATGGCCGTATCTCATCTATACCCCAAACTCAAGTTTAAGATACTCAAAGGGAAAATCATGCTCGACGATTACCAGTGCCACTGACACTTCGTCTAACAGACATTCGGTGTCACTGATATTGCCAAAAAAACAGTAAAGGGCCATAGTGGGCCCTGGTTCGATCTGACCCGATCGAACTGACCCGGCCCAACCCAGTCTGGGCCGACCGGGTTCAGGTTGACCTGAACTGAACCGCTGAGCGAGCTGACCCATTGGGTTCAGCCTGCCCCGATGGGCCCAGCCCAACGGACCATAACGAACCGCACAGAGCCTCAAGGGCTCGGGGCAACTTGGCCTGGCCCGGGATGGCTCGGCCCAGAAGGGCACCACGAGAGGCCGGTTTAGTCAGGCGCCATGAGGGCATGACTGGTTTGACTGGGGGCAGCGCGACCATAGCGCAGTGGCATGGTTGGCACCAGTGCGAGGCCAGTGAGGGCGGCGCGGCAAGCGAGGCATCACGACCGGCAAGGGCGGGGCGACTGACGAGGCAGTATGACTGGTGAGGGCAGCACGACCAAGGTGAGGTGCGGCTGGTGTGTGTAGCATGGCTGGCTAGGGTGAGACGATAGGAGGCGGCGTGGCTGGCGAGGGTGGTGAAGCTGGGGTGGGGCGTGGCCGACAAGGCCGTGCGGCCGGGGGGTGGCGCAGCCGGGCTGCGGTGCGGCCGGGGCACATGGGCCTGTTCGGTCAGTGGTCAGAACATCGTGGGGGTGGCGCAGGTCGCTGAGTCCGAGGGTGGAGTGGTCGTTGCCTTCATCACCTTCGTCTCCAATTCGAAAACACCAAAAAAAAGATCGGATGGGGGTCGGGGCATGTTAGTTTGGCCCGTACCCTCCACGTTTAGGGTGGTAGCAATCAGTTAATCAAGAAAAAATCACAACAACCCTCTTGCAAAGGAAAACATCCTCATTCTTTATTTTCAACGAAAGGAAGAACATGTGAATAAATCATACTTATATAAACTTTAACCCCTACCTTTGTTCTTTGTTCGTTGACAGAGTTGTGCGGTAGAAGATGGAGTTGTTTTCATTCATCACGTCCGCCACACACATCCAATCCCAAGCTCGTGCTTCAATTTGTTGACGTTGATGAAGAGGGAATGTCAGTCGTTGAAGATGTCCCACATCGGTTTCTTACACAAGGTGCTTCCGAGAAATATGTCTAAGACGCTCTATGTTGGCGTTCATCGTAGGAAGAATGCAATCTTCGTTCTTCATTGGATAAACTAGTTCTTTGTTGGCGAGTGATTTTCTCTCAAAAGCACCTCCATCATTTTACAAAAAAGAATAGGTAGCCAAAAATAAAAGCTTATAAAAGTTTTCATCACATTGGTATGAAATTCAAAAAGGATTGATAAACACTTGGTTGGCACATTAATGGAATGTTCATTGGCACAAACAAGGTGGAGGAGGTCAAGAGGGTCTCCCTAATTTATGGGGGGATTTGAGAGGTTTTCCTTGATTATCTTAGGGGGGGGTTTAGTCCTGGGTGGTCCCCACACCATAACCTCTCATGGGAGGATAGGTTTTGGTGGGGCCCCACCCACATAACCTCTCATGGGAGGTTAAGATGTGGTGGTCCCCACCTCCAACTACCAGTTGGGTGTTTATAATAGATAAAATAAAATAAAACATGAATTTATTTTATTATATTATTTTCATGAAATACCTAAAAACTAAATTTCACTGTCGACCAACTTCCATCTAGGTGAAAGTCTTTTTAGGATAATACTGGTGCTGTGAGTTCAACAGTGCCCTCAGATTTCAATTCTGAGCACCGGTTCAAAAGTTATAAATACCCACACATTTGTTTACTGAACGTACCTGAACAAAATTTCATAAATTGATTCTGGGAACACCGGGCCTTGGAATCATGCCCCGTCAATTTTCACAAACTCTTAAAATTATTGTTTATTTAAAAAATATTACATGGAAATTCTGGGTCTTTACATCTACATGCTAGTTGATATTATTGTTGGAAGTAAAAATTATTTTAATGAAATCTGTAACAATTTTTTAATAATTAAAATTATATTGGATATTTAAATTTTTTATAATGAATAATTATAACCATTTTAAATATCTAAATCCAATGTAGAATAATAAATCATTTAAGTGAAAATTTTTAGTGAACTAAGAGACGATATTGACTATATATCAACACATATTAAAATAAAACTCTAAGAGTTTCTAAAAATAAGAAGTGTTTATAGTTAATCAAATTTAGGTTGATTATTTAAATTTAATCTAATTTTATACATGTTTAATTAATATTTATATGACTACTATCTATTTTATATTTTAAATTATAAATTTTGTGAAGTTGTGGACTTCGATGAATAATAATACCGATGTGGAAGATTAAAATAAAAGGGTATATATTAAAATCCATTAATATTTATAATTTTTATTGATGGAATCAATTGAAGAAGAACATATAGTAGAAATTTTTAAAGAGACAAAGTCATGAGGTAATCACATCAAAGTCGATCATTTTGATTTAAATTCATCTTCTTCATATAATTAAAATTATTTTATTTGATAAATCAATTAATATCATTTCATTCAAAAAAATTATAATTTAAAGGATTGGATCATAGAATAGGTGTTTGAAGTGAAGAACCAATTCCTACTTATATACCAACAAATTGATATATATTTCCATATAAAAGTTAAATAAATGATGTGAATTTTATATAGGTTTATACATATCTAGTACAATGTAGAGAGCACAAACAAGAAGTCAATATCGTGGTTCCAACATTATAATCCAAATCCACCATCAGATAAAGTTTTACATATTGTACTACCATGGTTAGGGTAGAAAACACCTAGTACCCACCTCGAAGGAATAACAAATGATTCTTTCCCTCTTCCTTTCAATTATATTATTCATTAAATAAATTATTTATGTTATGTTTTTCCTTTATAGGAATACAGAAGAAATTGGTCGGATATTAGGTCATGTTTTTACTACCCAATAACCTGTATATGCATATCCATATCACTCGTTTTAGATTCTATACACTATTGAATACTAATGAAATGAACTATAGGGTAGAATAAACTAATTGTGGGAAAGAGATATTGATCTCATGAAGGATTTCCTTTTTGTTATTTTAATTTTGAAGTGTTTTTAGTTAGTAAATGAATTGAGAAACAATATGAATCATATATAACCCTAAAGATTAACAAATTTATGACCTGAAATCACATATGAGAAACTAAGGAAATAAAATTTTATTTAAAAGGATTTAAGTGAATTATATATTGATATGTATACATCATATTTATAACATAAAGTTTAGGTGAATTATTTTATAAGAATAAGTAGAACATCATGGATCCAACAAAAATAAAAATCTTAAATTCTAGAGTAAAATGGAATTTGGGATCACAATTGAGTTTACATAGGCACTATGTGTGTGTGGGAATAAAAAAAAATTTATAAGAGTAATAGAAACTTGAGAGGCAACTTCCATCCATTTCTTACATACTCAAATATGTATAATATCATTAGGGGTGGAGGATTATTTTACTTAATATGATTCAGTTAGAGATTAGAATCACACAATCAATAAGGGTATTTCACATAAAATTCTTGGATAAAATACAATATGTTTATTTTAAAACAAGGAGATAGATAGTGAGTGGAATATTAAACCCTAAAGGAAATGGGGTAGATGATGTATCATATTGATGAATAAGTTGTATAATGAATGTGTCAACCTAGGTAGAAGATGATGAACTTGAGGAGGAGGGAATGAAGAAGGAATCTCATGTTATAATAATTATTTAGTTAATATTAATTCATTTATGGTTCATTAATATATTTATAAACATTATATGAAATTAACCCTTAGTGAATATAACTATTTTTATGTGATTTTGGATACTTGTATTTTCATAAGGGCAAAAATAGATATGTGCGGAAGAGTGATTCAACAGAAAATTTCTATATTTCTTTTTAATTATTCTATAAAAATAGTCCCACTATTTTGATAATACATTAGAATTTAAAATTTATGTTGATTATAATAATTATATTCTATTTATTAAAAACCAATCCATAAAATTGAATTTTAATTGTATATATTATTTTTAAAAATATAAATGATCATGGTCATCCATGAAAATATAATCTTATTGTTTTTTAGTAGAAAGAGTTAATATGAAAAAGGGATATACGATTTCATAAGAAGGTAATAGAACGGTCATCGTGTCACCATCCATTAGAATCATTTCTTCCAATATATAAACATAACCCCACAATTCCTTTCAAATTGGAATTATCATGAAAACAACATCTTATAGAATCCCACTACAAGTCATCCTCATAAAATCATAGTCTTGCATATTACCCTCATTGTTTTTCATCCTTATAATTGATTCTCAAGGTGTAATATGATTTTATATATTCCCATTAATAGAACCTTAACTCCCAATACATGATTTTCCAAAAATGTAACATTTTATGAATTGTGATGCTCCATTTAGTGGGAAATTTTATTTCCTTATAGATATAATATCAACCCCATTCCATTTTAAAATTAGTCAGAAGTTTTAAATTCATCCACCATCAAGGCCCATGCATTATATATAATTTCATCATTACACTACGTCTTCCCACCAATGTAATCTTGGGATCATGGCCGATATTACATTCGCACCCTAACACTCCCCCATTATTCACTGTGGTGATATATTATAACGAATCTTATAGATCTCCATTGGTTATTTTAAAATCATATATGTCTAATTTTTTAGGTATATGATGTTCAAACAAAACATAATAATTGATAAAGGAATAATCCATATGGAATGATTCTATAACCTGAGAGGATAACCAAATATAACATGTACAAATTTAATAACTAAATCAAGTAAATGGTCTATAAAGAGATCACATAGAATTCACTAAGATAGAATGAAAATTTTAGACCATAAATAGTGAATACCTTTCACCTAAAAATTATAAAGGGATAATGGAGGAGATCTGTGTGTAAATATATGGGGGTTCCCACTATATAAAGAATTACCAACAGGGGGATTAGCTTTTGAAATTAATGAATTGTAATTCTACATTTTTTATGAATATTAAATAAATTTTTTGTGTCTTCTCTATATTTTATATTTTATCACCATGATATTACTATTTAATGATGATGGAGAACTAACACAAGGGATTTATCATAGGGAATGATATGTTGTCATATGTGATTTCATGATTTTTATGCTTGGATTTCAATAATGGTGAGAAAGTGATATGTTAGTGGTTTGGATTAAATATTGCCAATATTCTACCTATGTATACATATTCACCCCTTCCATTATAAAATAAATTTTACCAATCATCACCTGACTTATTAGATTTATAATTGTATCAGGGGATTTTTGTGATAAAATCAAACAATGGATTTAGGAATTGAAGTGCTAAAAAACAATTTTTGTGCTTTTACCTAAACACTTTGGTATTGGGGATGTGAATCCTTGTATTCTAATTAAATTATATAAGGAATATCTGGTTTTCAAAAAAATATATAGAGGGAGGTGGTTGTAGAATGATATTCAGTTATTCATTGCGTGAAATTGAAAAGACAAAGGATGTTGTAAAATATTATATAATCTGATCATAGGGTCATTAACTTTTCTTCTTATTTTGGTTAGAGTATTGTCAATGAATCGATTTTCTCATTATCTCCTTTATAACTAACACTAAAAACAATAGTTACTGGATTTAAATTCTTTTATAGGAAAAAAACTCACAAAATATAAAATTTTAATTGAACTACTAAGAATTAAGTACCTAGTCTTCCTTAAGTGATGACTCCAGTAAGCCATTGTACAATACTATGGGTCCATTGAATTTTTTTACTGCATTTCCAATGATAGCCAGGCATTTTTACTATACCAATAATGAAAAATAATTATATTTACCAACTCAATCATCATTATCCAACATTTGTCCTACATTCATGTTCCCACATATATTTATATTGAATGAATTAAATTTATTATTGAGATTTAGAAATTTTTATAAAAACCCTACACGAAAGGAGGATAGTGAATCCCTTCCATTATAATATTCATAACACAATCATGCATTTTTAATGTTGTTACATAGTCGTTCTTCAATATATAGCATCATTCTTGGATATAATTTAATATATTAAAATATTTTTCTCTCGAATGCTTACTGCATTATTCAATATTAATAAAAGATAACTTTATATTTTAGTAATACATGATCTTCAATTATATTACCAAAAATTTATTTAATATTTATTATTAAACTATAATTGTTTTCAAATATAAATAATTATGGCACTCTATATGATTTGAAAATATTTTCCACTAATAGGCTCCCAAAAATCTAAAATGCAATGACACTTGGATGTGAATCAGTTATAAAAATGCCATCATACAATTGATATACATATAGAGAATACGTGAACATAAAAAACTTATCAAAACTAATATATAGATATGAAATCCCATATCCTTATGGGAATGTTCTTTTTCAAATTTAGAAACACATGATATTGATACATATCCTTCATCCATTGATAGGTGAGGATCCTTTTATTTCGTAACTATCCAGATATTATCTCCTAACCCCATATATTCCATCCATATATATAATACATAATCCTGAATCAAGAACGTACGAATAATAGAGAGGTGTAAAAATCCCTCAACACATCCCCTTAAAGAACAATCAACAACACCTACTTTAATTATATGAAATTTGTTTCTATAAACAATTAGATCATTCCCTATGGGAATATTCTTGGTAAATATAATGATGATTTAAATATAAATAGGTCTCACCCATATTTTTTTAAATATCTTAATGAACGAGTGTATTAATTACTTCCACGGTGATATTAAATTATATATCCATATTTTTCATCATCTATATGATCATCTGTGGTAGCTAACCCATCATATAAAAAACATCAAATGAATCATTCAATAAATATATCAAAAAAATTCAGTTCATAAAATATATCATTATATTATCTTTAGTATATGTTTATAAAATATTAATGTAATTATCCAACGTGAGATTAACTTATATTATATATCACATGATCATTTCCATAAGATTTTTTTTTTGAATGTTTTGGTCAAAATATCCTTATTAACAAGTTTACACATTTATGTATTCAAAGTAAAACCTATTTATTTATAAATATAAATCAAGGGGAATAATATTTTGATCATGGGTCCTCTATTTTATGAGTCCATATAGAATTAAAAAATTATCTTTTATTATATTGCACCAAACATAGTCTCAAAGGGAAATAAATAATACAAAAAAAATTATTACAATCCTAGAAACCTAAAAAATGGATCACTATAAAACCTACAATTTACATCCTACAAAAAATTATAAAATATATTATTCTATAGTA
The DNA here is from genome assembly GCA_963277665.1 of Viscum album. NCBI lineage: Eukaryota > Viridiplantae > Streptophyta > Magnoliopsida > Santalales > Viscaceae > Viscum > Viscum album. The sequence goes on from OY728155.1 coordinate 966,246,777, forward strand.
ATGTTATCCCCTTTTATTAGGAATGTTATTCGAGTAAAATCATATTTAAATATAAAATGTGTATTATAACTTCCAGAATTAATAAATAATGTTTCAAACCCAAATATTATTATTTATTGGCTCCCAAAAACCCATGATAATAATAATCATTTGATTTACTAATAATCATCTATATAAGATAATATTGTTAAATAATTTTATTTCTTAAATATTAAATTGAGAAATTTGATATGTTATTATAAAATTTTCTCTCTTGAAGAAACTGTAAGAAAATTCATGAATAACTAGTTTGATAAACTTTTATTTAATAACAGATGATGATATCATCATTACAGTTAAACATAAACCAGTAATAAAGGATTTTTTATCTTATTTATGTGTATTATTTATATGAAATTGAAATTATTTAAAATGAATTTCGAAAATTATTTTACTTATTTATAATATTTACTATATAATATGAAAAAATAATTATGATGATGTAATCCTATGATCGTTAGATCTTATATTAAAGGATACTTTATTTAGAAAATGTTATATAACTAATAAATATGAGTTATAAATTAGGTGTCCAAAAATATTGTTCCTAAAATTTTAAATAAGCCATGCTTATCTAAATGGATTTCCATTTCCCATAATATCTTCATTTTGACTAAATATTTCTTTTCTAAATGTTTCATTCAAAATATACATTAATATAGATTAAATATATATTTCACCTATACTCCAATTCCATGAAAAAAATATTGGATACCCCCAGCATTTTTAATTTAAAACCATGTAGTTTATTAACACCTATTTCATGGAGAAGAATTTTCATCTATATGTCCTAATAATATTAATTAGTGTAATACATTGATAAAAGTTTCCCAGAAATTCACTAGGGGGTCTGGTAGATATATTTTATAGGAACCTCAATAACTAACTCTACATGACATTAATAAATATACTATAATTAGTGGAGCGATTTATTAATTATTTCACTATATCCACAATTTTAGGATCTCCCTTATGTGATCTACATGAATGGAAATATAAAAATATGTTTCTAATATTTTATCCATACATTTTATGTGTTTGCACTATTAAATTTGTTTTGGAATGATCTCAATCCATCCACAACATCCATCATTACTGAAAGGTACATAGAGACCATGTTAATCCAGATGTGTCAACTATAGTAAGATTAATTGATAGACTTATTAATGTTCAAAATCCATGTAAGATTGTTTTTTAATGAAATCTCTCTCTGGATCCATAATTATATTTGTACAGAATTATAAAAAACCCTTATTAGAATTGAAAGAGAAAATTTACAAGCATATTTTTGATCAAGAAATGAGTATTTTTTAATGTTTTTATATTATGAAACACATTTATTTTATTGTTTTATTAAAATAAGGGGTAAATTGAGTTTTATAATGAAAATGAGAAAAATTGTGAAAAGTGCATAATTCTGGATTTTTGGACAGATTTTTAACACAATGGTATTTTTGTCATTTCATAGAAAATCTAATTTCAAGATCATTGAATCTAATTTTTTTAGAATCTTAATTTTATTTCCTTTATCTTTGTCTTCTGGACTAGTAGCTGATTCGTCCATCTATTGGTCCTAAAAATTCATTGATGTTTGACATTTTTCAGGGCAGACAGCGTGGACCACCCCACAGTAATGGTACCAAAACACGGCCAAAACATATCCAAATGAGGTTATTCCACCTTGGATAGAACGGGCACAGAGAGGGTCGGATCTACACCAACTTATGGGGAGTTTTGAAGTCATTAAGACAGCCCTAGAATGACATTCCTTTGGAGGAACCTTCATAGAAGCTTCATCCATAACCAGAAACCTTCAATGAAAAATTAATACCTCCTTCCTCCAGCGTCCAAATTTTAAGAAATTTTGATTGTGAATGGACAAAAAATTTATGAAAAAATATTGAATAAGGGGTCCACGTGTTCATCGGCCATTTATTGGGTCACAAACATGAAAACTTTCAGAGGACTGAATTCTGCCTATAAAAGGAGGCACTCCCCTCCTTCCAAAATCATCAGCTCGACACCCAAAGCCAAGGAGGGATCTCACCGGGGCACGGGCCGCTGATTCTCTTCTCTTCACCCCTTATTTTTTATTTTTTTTTTATTTTCATTTTAGTTTTCTTTTCATTTCATTTTATTTTGTAATTTATTTTATTTTTAGTTTTTATTAATCCATGCATCTGTGTTTCTCCATCCACTTTTCATCTTTTCTTTATTTCTCTCTCTCTCCCTCTCTCAATATTTCTATCTTCCTACACCCAATCCAAAGATTAATCTCATACTCTTGGAAATGAGAGGCTAACTCGATTCTTGGATTGGGTGGAGGTCATGATATTCATGAATTTTCTTTAATGTTTGTTTTTTTGTTTATGGCAGATTTGAGTATCATGTATTGATGAGGCGAATGTCCCTGATTGGGTGACGACCCCCAATGCCAGGAAACTAAAATTTTTTATATTCTGGAAAAGAGTAGTGATTCAATCATTAGATTTCATGTTTGGATTATCAAACTAAAATCAACATATAAAAGAGAATAATGATTTAATTCAAGACTAAACCCCAAAACCAAGTTCATTCTTCTTAACTCATTCTGTTTGAATTGCATGATTGTTTATTTTTTTAAATCAAAAACACAAAAAAAAAAATCATCGCATTCATTTAAAAAAACCATGAAAATATATAGATTAAATGATTTATCATAAAGTAAGTGAATACAATAAAAGGCTCCTCAAGAGAGACGACCCTAGTCAGCCACTGTACTGCACTACGAAAAGTTTATTGTTCTTGTCCACGCCCCGCGACAAGCGTCCGTCAAAACTGGCATCGTTGGCGGGGAGCCAATCAATTTTTCAATTAATTTTTTTTCTTTTTCCACATCTTATATAGATTTTATTTATTTATATAAAATAAAATAAAAAAAAAAAATTCATTCCATGATGAATTTAAATGATTATTATTCTTCATGGACTGATAATTACTCACAGGTGTAGCAAAAACTAGAAAAAGAAGATGATTTTAGAAGGCCTCAAGTGAAAGAACGTAGAGAAAGAATTGAACAACTACCGAGAAAAGATGAATTATCATTTTACAATGTTTGTGCTTTAATGGAGCAACCAAACCCTGCGAATGATCAAGAACCTGAGGTAGGAAAGCAATAAGACTTGCCTGCTGATCTACAAGAGGGAGATCAAGAAGGATTGGATGATTTTTTGATTAAATGTGATGCATTTCCTGATCTCCCCATACAATACAAGGAAGAAAAATCTGCACCACTGAAGGAAGAAACCACCCAAGTGGTGGAATTTGATGTTATGATGGAGGAGCCCGAATACCTTCATCCATCCTCAGAGAGTCTACTCTAAGAGGCACTTACCACTGAGGCAGAGATTGAGGCTAAACTAACTCAGGGAGTTGAACCATTTATTGACTCTATCTCTTCTAATTTTATTGAATCTGAATTCTATATCACTCCTAGGGATTTTGATTATATAGATTCATAAAATCTCAGCTATTCCCTGGAGGATGGTGAAGAACCTAGATGTGCACCTGCTGAGGAACATATGGAGCTCCCTGGAAAAGTTGAATATTTATTGAAGGAAGATCATGAAGAGATTCAAGTGGATTTTCCTAAGGAGACCATGAAAAAGTTTCTTACTTTGATAGGGGAGAATTTGATCTTAATACTTCTTGTTTTAATTTTATTCAAATATAATTACACTCTGACTTTCCCATTGACTATTCTTTGAATGCAGCGTACCTTGAGGAACCACTGGATAGAGAAGAAGAGGTTGTAAAAGTAGAAACCAAGAAGATGGATGATGGTCCATACTTTATTATACCCCCACCATGCATGCTATACATCATTGTTAAGGGGGGGATCTGGTGTACCCTATCCATGGATCATTACTCACCCAGAAGGATGTAGCACAAGCTGGGAAAAGCCACATGTGGTGGTTAAAATCAAAGAAGCTTCATCCTCCATCGGACTTTGGATAACAGCTGGTACTGCCCTCTGGAGGTAGTAAAAATTCAGGGCCCACTAGGGGGGGGGGGGTTGTACCAAGATTTATCTTTACTTTCTTTTTAGGAAATTAGATTTCATTTTTATTTCTTAGGAATTAGTCTAGCATACAACCCCCTCCCTCCTATATTTTTGAGCGTAAAAGACATGATACTTATGCTTAATTGTGTTATTTTATTGTATAGGATCACGATGGAAGAAGAAATCCCTAGATAGTGAAGAGGATGTACAAGACTAATTTTCATGGAAAGGGGGAATTCAATTTTAGTGTTTAATATTTTAAACTCTCCACATTTTAGTCTGAAACATGTTTTGATCTTTGAAGATCAAATTTCATGCCCACACTTGAATTAATGTTTTACTCTATTTATCTAGGAGACATGAGATTCTTAGGAACCTAGTGATGGCATGTTTTAGATTTCAATGTTTATATGATTAAATGATTGAAATACAAAATTGAATTTTTAAATATGAATCATAGATATTGAAATGGAGACTCTTGATTTGAATGAATTAATTAATTCATGTAAATGAAATTTCTCAACCATATGTCATGCTTTGAATTTATGAAATTTATGTTAATTGATTTATTATTATTATTCATGCCATTAGTGATTGTAAAATGTTATATTTCTCATTCTTGAGAGGATATCTAGACCAAGTACTTCCTATTTATTCTTGAGCATATTTCTTGAGTGATCTTGGGACATGTAACTGACCATAACTTGTATTGAAACTTGTCAAAGATATGTCTATGAAAAAACACCTTTAATATGATTGAGTTATCCTTTGAAAAGATACATTTCTTTAAAAGACAACCTTTAAATCAATCCTTTGTTTAGCCCATAGAGAACATGAATGATCTTTATAGGGATGATCCCTGTTTCAAGACTTTTTTATCCATTCCTACCCAACTTTTGGTATTTGCATGATATTTTAAAGTTGAAGTGTCGGGCTAAAAGAAATCATGGTGGACAGGATGATACACATTGTGAGGAAGAAGTGTGGGGTGTTATTGTGGGAATTGTAAAATGTTGTGAAATCATTCATTATTCTCTATTGTTTTCCCCTCTTGAATTAAAAAAATGACAAAAAATGACAAAAAAAATAGGAAAATGGGTTTTGATTTGGGAGAACCAAAAATCCCTATTTTCCAGACCGATGATCTAATAATTGTATGTGGTTAGGTGATGGATGTGTGGTTTTATCTAATCTAAACTTTCGAAAAACGAAAAAAAGTACAAAATAAAAACATATTCAAGAGGGTGCACAAATCATCCATTATGATCACTTGATCATAACCTTTTCATTGAGTTTTGGGAAGTGGGTGTTGCTATTTTGAAGGGGAGAATTTCATTACAATATTACTTTCAATATCATGCATTGTACTTCAGTGATTAGCCTCCTCCTTGAGATTTAATTTTTATAGAATCAAATCCTACCAACCTTAAGCCTTAGAGACATTTGAACCTTTATTGCAAGCCCACATGATTTTATGTGTCTTTTGTCTTTAAAAGTAGAGAAATTTGTTCATTTACAAGCTTATGGATAAGGAGAAAGTTCTCGTGATATGAGCATAACTCTACTTGAATTGTGTCATGACATATGAGAGAAAAAAAGTGAGGAAAATCATGACATGGCATGTTTAATAATTATGAATCATGGAGCTTGAATGAATGAAAGGACAAGTTCCATCAATTTTCAATTGGGAAAAGTAAAATATGTGAATTATTTTTTTCTTTGAAAAATGAGAACGTAAATTGATATTTTATGCAGATTTTTTAATGTTTGATTTTATATTGAAAAATGTTTGATTTTATTGCATTGAAATTTGAATATTGGTAAGATTGGGGTCCTCTGATTTCCATGTTGATATTTAATGCTTGAGGACAAGCATGGTTTAAGTGTGGGGGTATTTGACAGAGCAAATTTATAGGCATATTTTTGACCAAATAATGAGTATTTTTTAATGTTTTTAGATTATAAAACCCATTTATTTCATTGTTTTATTAAAATAATTGGTAAATTGAGTTTTAGAATGAAAATGAGCAAAATTGTGAAAAGTGCATAATTCTGGATTTTTGGACAGATTTGTAACACAAGGGTATACATGTCATTTCATAAAAAAATGTAATTTAAATTCAGTGAGTATAATTTTTTTTATAATCCTGATTTTATTTCCTTCATCTTCGTCTTCTAGACCAGGTGATGATTTGGCCATCTAGAGGTCCTAAATATTCATTGAATTTTGACATTTTTCTGGTCGGACAGAGTGGACCACCCCACTGTAACGGAACCAAAACGCGGCCATAACATATCCAAATGCGATTATTCCACCTGGGATAGACCGGGGACAGAGTGGACCGGATCTACACCATATGTTTGAGGAGTTTTGAAGTCATTAAGACAGCCATGAAATTACATTCCTTTGGTGGAAGCTTCTTGGACGCTTCGTCCAGAAATAGAAGCCTTCAATGAAAAATTAATAAGTCCTTCATCTGGCGTCCAAAGTCTCTGAAATTCTGGGTGTGAACGTCCAACACATTTATGAACAACATTTAAGAAGGGGCCCACGTGTTAATCAGCCATGTATTGGGTCAAAAACACAATAACATTCAGAGGACAGAATGCTGCCTATAAAAGAAGACCCTCCCCTGCTTCCAAAATCATCAGCTCGACACCCAAAGCCATGGATGGATCCCACCGAGGCACAGGCCGATGCTTCTCTTCTCTTCCCCCTAATTTATTCTTTTATTTTTATTTTCATTTTATTTTTCTTTTCATTTCATTTTTATTTGTAATTTATTTTATTTTTAGTTTTATTAATCCATGCATTGGTGTTTCTCCATCCACTTTTCATCTTTTCATTCTTTCTATCTATCTCCCTCTCTCAATATTTCAATATTCCTACACCCAATCCAAAAAGTAATCTCAAACTCTCTGAAATTAGAGCCTAACACGAGACTTGGATTTGGGGGTTGTCAAGATATTCATGAATATTCTTTAATGTTTGTGGTAGATTCGAGTATCGTGCATTGGTGAGGCGAATGTCACCAATTGGGTGATAGCCCCCAATGCCATGAAACTCAAACTATTTAAAATCTGGAAAAGATTAGTGATTCAAAATTTCGATTTCATGTTTGGATTATCAAACTAAAATCAACATATAAAGGATAATAATGATTGAATTCAAGACTAAACCCCAACACCAAGTTCTTTCTTCTTAACTCATTCTGTTTGCATTGCATGATTGTTTATTTTTTAAAATCAAAAACTCAAAAAAATATTTTCATCACTTTCATTTAAAAACAAAACCACAAAAATATATAGATTAAATGATTTAGCATTATGTAAGTGAATACACTGAAAGGATCCTCAAGAGAGACGACCCTGGTCATCCACTGTGCTGCACTAGGAAAATTTTATTATTTTTGTCCACACCCCGCGACAGGCGTGGGTCAAGAATCCTATTATACTAAAATCATAAAATAAAATAAAGAGTTGGAAACTAATATTTCTCTAGATGAAGTGAAATTCAATCCAAGATCATGATTCATGTGTTTTAATATAGTATACTCTTTATTTATTAATATTGATCCAACATCTAAAGGACCCAAAGAATTATTAATTTTTATGTGCATTAATCAATTTTGGAAATACCCAAAAACTAATTTGACATCAATATTAAAATATCTCACGTCTAAAGGGTCAATTTACGAAATCCTTTATATATGCCACATAATAATATTTCTATGAATATTTCCTTGTAAAATAAAAGATGCTAACAATATGGAACAACCTAGTAAATGTATTTATCAATTCATTAAATTCCAAACTTTCATGAACTCCATGGAATATAAGATACCTATTGTATTTAAATATTTTTAGAAATTAAAATTCATAGTTAAACCTATTGAGAAAATTATTGTTTTCAATAATACATAATGATGTTATTTAAAGGGGGAGATTATTGAAAACAATACGCTGTCTCTTTATGATAATTTTTATGCTCGCAAATACCCTTAATTATTTTCTAATGATTTTATTTAGTATTTTGTAGGACTCTATTAATTTATTTTACTCGTGAAATAATGAGAATTCATTACTTGTTCGGAATCTGCTTTAAGCACGTCCTAGAATGACTGTTCATACATTAATTGTTTGGAATCTGATTTAATCATGTCCTGTAATCGTTGTTAATACCCTACGTGGTTAAACGTAGCATAAGGATGAAAAGCATGTATACCTTTTGTGATAAGAGAAAAGTATGGTTAAACAACTATACGTTATTAGCAACGTAGGGAAGAAGAACCATAAGTTAGGAAGGAGCCTTATGTTTTGGTTATCAGCAAAGTATGGAAGGAGAACCGTACATAGGTACCAAACGTTACGTTTGTTTCTCAAAAGTATGGTTCATCAACCTTACATTTTTGAACAACCATACGTTCTTGGAAATGTATGGATTAAGTAAAAGTATGAATCTTTTACCATACATTTGATATTTTGATAAAAAAGTATGGATGATCAACCCTACGTTTATGATCAACCTTACTTTATGAACCTTAAGTTTAAAGTCTATTTTATCAACCCTACGTTCGGAAGCCATGTCATCAGCATTACGTTTGGCGTCAGAAAGTTTTGAAAGATGATATTTTTATGCAACAGTCAGCATGCTAATTATTGGGTGGATTTCAAGCCAGATTTAAAGTAATTTTTAAAAGTATGACTTTGACTGATTCAAAGCCATTTTCTCAGAAGATTAAAGATCGAATTAGAAGGATCCTTTTATGCCAAGTCTTCAGGGAAGTTACGACAACTCTGTAAGTTCAAATTTTTGAATATCGTGAATTAGAAGGAGACTTTTATGGATCTAAATGTGCAGATGATATACTCAGCTTTAATATATATTTTCTCTCTGAAAAACACCATATACAGGAGGGTGGTGATCAATATTTTATTTTTTAAAAAAATGTGAAAAACAGAGACTGCAAAAAATCACTTTGATCTGCTGATTGAAAAAAGGAGCATCAAAGCTCTTTTCATTTAGAGAAGAAGGAACTCGAGAGACGATCCACTTGTTCTACATCGAATATAAACTATGGATCTACTACTGCTGATGTTGTGAACTATATATTTATATCTATTGCAACCAGATTGACACAGAACTGCTTCGACTTGAAAATCAATATTTCTAGAGATGATGATCCATCTGTTGTCAATTGCATTCTGTTGCAATTGTGGAGATCATGTGGAAAAGATTCATTCTGAAATTATTTTTATTCTTGAGTAACCAGATTCTCATACTAAGTTGAGTAGGTTCATGTTTGAACCAGAAGGCTTTGTTTCCCCTTGTATTGTAAAGGTGTCAACTGCCTGTATTCAGTTGTGGACTGGTCTTTTGAAACGAGGACCAGAGAGTTAAAATCATAAAGCTCGTGGAGTTGAGTGTTGGTGGAGTGGACTAGGGGCCTTCTGTTCCCCGAACCACTATACATATTTGTGTCCCTGCATTTATTTATTTCCATTGAATAACCAAATATGATAAAGAAAATAGGATAGAACTCATTCAATCGAAGTGTTGACGAAAAATCTTAAATACAAAATTCACCCCCCCCCTCTTGTGTATAATCTGTATATTTGGGATCCAACAATTGGTATTAGAGGAGGAGCTTCGGATAGATCCTTAGCACAATAGAAGCATTTATATATTATAATAGAGCATCATGAATGATAAAAGAGAAGGGATGTCAATGGTCAGAGAACCATATTTCAATGGAGACAACTATGGCTGCTGGAAATCATCCATGCTAATATATCTGAAAAACCACAGATATAAAGTATATTCAAAGATTCTGACTCCTTATAAAATTCCTGAAAATCCTGAGACATGGAGTGCTTCTACAAAGGCAGAGTATGATATGAATTCGAAGTCTATGAATGCAATCATCCGTGGTCTAGGACCAGATGAATTTAATAGAGTATCTCAGTTCACGACAACATATGAGATGCATCAGACAATAGTTGTGGCATATGAAAAAATAGACAATGTGAGACAAATGATATATGCAACTGCAAAACTAAAATTTGATACTTTTAGAATATTTGAATGAGAAATAATTACCCAAATGAATGGGAGATTGAAAAAAATTGTCAACAATATAACAACTCTAGGAGAACCTATCATGCAGGATGATCAAGAATTAAAACTACTGAGGGTACTTCCTACTCGATGAAATGGTATCTTCACTGCAATTAGACAATCAACACCTGTAAAAAATCTAACCATGAGAGAGCTGATTGGTACACTGATGATGTATGAAGCTGAAATGAAAGATGAGGAAAATGAGCATAAAGTCTACATCAAAAAAATGATATTGTCTTGAGAGTAACTTCACAACAAAAAAATAGAAATATGAATAACAGAGAAGTCAAAGCTAAATCAGAGTGCTCTGAATCATCAAACTCAGATGAAGAACTGGCTCAACTAGCCAGGAAATTTAGATAGTTCTAAAGCAAGAAAAGAGGCTTCAAAAAATACTTTAAGAAAGTTGATAAGGAATTACGATGCTATGAATGAAAGAATATGGGGCATATCAGACCATATTTCCCACAATTGAAGGAAGAAAAGAAGAAGAAATTATTCAAAAGAAATGACTATGAGCATAAAGACAAGAAAGCTATGAAAGCCACTTGGAGTGTATCTGAATACTCCAGTAGCTCTCCTGAATCATGCTTAGAGAAAGAAGAAGTCAATATAAAAGCAAACATGTGTTTCATGGCAGAAACATATGAGGTACACTCATATTACTCCTCTGACTCAAATAGTGAATCAAATTTTGAATCAAGCTACACAAATGAAAAACTTGCAGCCTACTGCAATATGCCTGAAGAAAAATATGAATCGTTGTTTAAGAAACATATGTCACTAATGAAAAAACATAAATATGTTTCACATGAATGAGATACAATGTTGAAACAACATAAGGAATTAACTGATATATACAATTCTATTAACACTAACTATATTAATTTTGAATCAAGAATAAAAACACTACAGGGTGAAGTAGAATCTTTCAAACATTCTGCATTGGTTTTTACAAAGGAGAGAATTCATTAAATGAAATGCATGGAAAAACTATCATTAAAAATGATAGATTTGGAATTGGAAGTAAAGGAGAAAAACCTAAGCTATATAAAAATTATTTTTTTCCTATCTCTAAAAAGGTTAATTGTAATAATTGTGGGACAAAGGGACATATAGATAAAAATTGTTTCTTATGATAACCTCAAATTTGTGGTATTAAAAAAGTTTATGTTTCAAATGACTTATATGATTCTGCTGATTTTAAAAGAACAAAGAAAATCTGGATACCCAGATCATTGCTAGCTAACACCCCTGGACCCAAAAAATATGGGTATTAAAAAATTGGTTTGAATGTCTTTGTAGGTAGCAGGACAAAAGAGTAGAAAAGATATATGGTAAATGGACAGTGGCTGCTCAAGAGAAATGAGTGGAAACTCATTGAATTTTTCTTCACTCACTCAAAAGGAAGGAAGACTTGTCACATTTGGTGACAATTCCAAAGGAAATAATCGTTGGCATTGGAAATATTGGAGATCCAAAAACAATCTCAATAAACAAATTACTTTATGTACAAGGATTAAAACACAATTTGATAAGTATGTATCAACATTGTGATGATGGATATACTATTGACTTTACTAAAAATTGATGTATTATTTCTAAAGATAAACTGTTTATATTTAAAGCACCAAGAACTAATAATGTGTATACTTTGGATTTAAATTCCTTGTATAAACAACAAGTAAACTGCTTGACTACTAAAGTAAGTGAATCTTGGATCTGGCATAGGAGACTTGGACATTTAATATATATATTTTTAATAAGTTATCTAAGAAATATTTTGTTTCTGATTTACCTAGTCTCAAATTTGAAAGTGACTGATTTTGTGATGCATGTCAACTTGGAAAGCAACAAAAATCATCCTTCAAATCTATTAATAAAGTTACTACATCTAAACCTCTAGAACTTATTCATATGTATTTTTTTGGACCCTCATGAGTAGAAAGATTAGCTGTTAAATTATATGTATATGTTTTAGTTGATGACTATTCTAGATTTACATGGATTTTCTTTTTGAAATTTTAAAATGAAGCTTTTACTTTATTTGAAAGTTTCTACAAATCTGTTCAAAATGAAAAAGGTTTTAATATAATATCATTGAGAAGTGGTCATGGTGGAGAATTTGAGAATCAGGAATTTAATTCCTTTTGATCAAACATATGTATTAAACATACCTTCTCTTCACCAAGAACACCTCAACAGAATGGGATTGTAAAAAGAAGAAATAGATCAACTCAAGAAATGGATAGAACTATGTTAAATGAATATATCCTACCTATATATTTTTGGGCAGAAGCTGTGAATACAGCTTGCTATATAATTAATAGAGATTTAATTAGAAATATTTTGAAAAAGACACCCTATGAACTATGGAATAATAGAAAACCTAAAGTAAATTACTTTAGAGTTTTTGGATGCAAGATTTTCATCTTGAACACCAAAGATAATCTTGGTAAGTTCGATCCAAAATCAGATGAAGTTATTTTCTTAGGATATTATGCTACCTCCAAAGCTTATATATTCTATAATATGAAGTCAAGCATTGTTGAAGAATCAGTTCATGTGAGATTTGATGAATCTTATCCATTTGAGAAAAGGACAGATCAAATGGATGAACTTGACTCTACTGATAACATGAGACATGAGAACGTAAAGAATGATTTTAAAAATGATATAAAAGAAATTAAGTCCAGTTCAGAGGAACATGATACTGAAAAACCTTTAAATGATTTTCCTAAACAATCTAGAACCCTAAATAATCACCCTTTAGAAACTATGATAGGTGACTTAGATACAGGAATTCAAACTAGAAGAAACTTAGGAAACCTAGTGGAATTCTCTTCCTTCCTATCTCAACAAGAACCCAAGACTATAGAAGAAGATTTAGATGATAAAAGCTGGGTAATAGCAATTCAAGATGAATTAAACCAGTTTAAAATAATTGAATTTTTGGAATTAGTGGAAAGACCTAAGAATTATCCAGTAATAGGAACCAAATGGGTCTTTAGAAATAAACAGGATGACCAAGGAATAATAACTAGAAATAAATCAAGATTAGTAGATAAAGGATACAATCAAGAAGAAGGAAGACATTATGATGAGTCTTTTTCACCTGTAGCTAGGTTAGAATCATTTTATCCTATACATCTTATATGAATTTTAAATTAGTTCAGATGGATGTTAAATCTGCCTTTTTAAATGGTTATTTAATGGAGGAAGTTTATGTTGAGCAACCTCCTGCTTTTGGAAATTCTCTAAAACCCGATTCTGTTTTTAAACTTACTAAAGCTCTTTATGGCCTTAAACAAGAACCTAGAGCTTGGTATGAAAGATTAAGTTCTTTTCTATTGAAAAATGATTTTACTATTGGAATGGCAGACCCAACACTCTTTAAGAAAATTGTAAAAAATAATGTTTTATTAGTTCAATTTTAGGTTGATGATGTAATTTTTGGATCAACTAATAGAACCCTTTTTCATGATTTTTCAAAGTTAATTAAAAAAGCTTTTGAAATGAGTATGATGGGAGAACTAATTTCTTATTTGGACTTCAAATTTATAAAAAATATTTTGGAACTGTTTTGAATCAAAGAAAATACATTACTGATTTACTTAAGAAATTTGGACTTCAAAACAGCAAGACATTTACAACTCATATGTGTACTAATATAAAACATGATTTGGATGAAACTGGAACAACAGTTGAAAACATGTTATATAGAGGTATGATTGGAAGTTTATTATATCTTACTGCTAGTAGGCCAGATATAATTTATCCAGTATGTCTTTGTGCTAGATTTCAATCAAATCTTAAAGAATCTCATCTAACTGCTGTTAAAAGAATTTTTAGATATTTAAAAGGAACTGTTTTTCAATCTCTTCTTTATCCTAAAACTTCTGATTTTAATTTTATTTCATATTCAGATGATGACTTTGGAAGTTGTAGGTTAGATATTTAAAGCACATCAGGAACATGTTACTTTTTACAGAAGTCTTTAGTGTCATGGTCTAGTAAGAAAGGACATTCAGTGGCCCTGTCAACAGCTAAGGCATGATATGTTTCTGCTGGCAGTTGTTGTGCACAATTGTTGTGTATGAAAAACAATCTTATTGACTATGGATTAAATTTTAATAATATTCCTATTTTATGTGATAATGCAAGTGTAATTAATATTTCAAAAAAACTATATTATTCATTATAGAACTAAGCACATTGATATAAGGAATAACTTTTTAAGAGATTATGTTATTAATAAGGATATATTTTTAGAATTTATAAATACTGAAATTCAATTAGATGATATTTTTACTAAACCACTTCCCACTAAAATGTTTGATTTTATTAAGGGGAATCTAGGTTTATATGATTTTAAATAAAATTTTATTTCACAATGCTTTTTTTATTCTTCTTAAAAATAATTTTTCTGTTTTGTTTTTAAAATGGAATAAGTTTCTTTTATCCACGTAATTTATTTTATTTATTTTTAAATATATGGAATGAGTAATAAAAACATGGGAATCAAGGTTGTTAGAAACCCTTTCGACTTTTGAACCATTTTACATCTATCGAAACTTTTTTGAATCCACAAAACGCACCTCTACTCATGAACCCTAATATTTGAACCTCTGAAACCCTAACCATAAAACCTTAAGAGATTTTCGCAGAGATGGTAATGACTAAAAGAGATAGTGAATTCGAGCCAAGCAATTTCAAGAGACAATGCTTATAAGGGAGAACAATCTTGCAGGGCAAGGTAATCGATCTCGACTGGTTATTTTAGACAAATATACTGTTGAAATAAGGGTTGTCATTTCAGAACATTGAACATACATTCAATAGGGAAAATACGGAATTTCTGTATGTGGTATAAATTAGATACTTCTTCAAATTTGTACAGTTTAGTCTGGGGGATACTGAGGATTGTATGACGGCTAAGATAGAGGATAGCGATTTATCAATCTCGTCAGTAGAAATTGGGCAGATTTTCAACTGCCCTCATGAGGGAGTTTTTCATTTTGATTTGAAGAATATAAGAGATGATGTGCATAAATTTGAGGAAATTATGTATTTTTTGTTTGGAACATCTACTATTAAAAAAATGATGGTAAAAGATTTAGAACCAGATCAGATGATCTTGGTTAAATTTTTTCATAC
This sequence comes from Viscum album, assembly GCA_963277665.1. Taxonomy (NCBI): domain Eukaryota; kingdom Viridiplantae; phylum Streptophyta; class Magnoliopsida; order Santalales; family Viscaceae; genus Viscum; species Viscum album. Next base: position 966,262,136 of record OY728155.1, read on the forward strand.
TGGAATAGCAACCAGAATGGATGAAATGGAAAAGATTTTATACCAACATATATACATAATGTACCTTCTGTTAAGTGATATAAAGTTAGAATTCACTAGGTTCATGGTCAGGTACCACAACTACTACTGTCAAATTGACGCCCGGATGAACTTTTACCCTTTCAGTCAATTTTTTCTAAACTGTTGCTTAAGAAATACATGGTGAGATTAGTGGATGACCGAGTACACTGTCATCACAATAATTTGTTTAATGCTAGAACTTTGAGGAAGATTGGATACATCTGGAGCACCAAAAAAGAAAAACTCTTTCCAGTAGGAGCTGAAGAAGACTCAGAGAGTGCTCAATCTCAACCTTCTAAGTCCAAGGAGGGATAGGCTGAATCAAGAGTCATCAATGTATAAAGAATGATCTGATTTGAAGTTGAATTTTTTGAATAAGAAATTATTCATTAGGGACTTCAATCTCAAAGAAATCAAGCTTTTAATGAGGAAATTACTTCCCCTGCATTGGAAATAATAGAAACGTAAATTTCTTATTCTTTTACAAGAGAAGTTGTTATTGATAAGACCATGGAAGCTGTTAGTGAAAGGACAACACCAGTAGAGGGATCACAAGATCAAGAAGAATCTCAAAGGGAGAATCAAGAACAAATTATAGATGAAGATTATGTTACACTTCAATGGGACCAAGATAAAGAGGCAATGCCTGGTGAGGATGTGTCCAGACCTCAGGAAACTCCTGAAAATGTTGTTCTCGATCATCTAGTGGAAGTCCAAGATACTGATGTTTGTGGTGAGCATGATTCTAAAGCTCACACAGAAGTAATTCAAGAGGATTTTTCTGTGGAGGAGTCTGGGGACTCTATGGAAAAATCTATGGACTAACCTACTCAGAATAAAGAGAAAGAAAAATCTGATGCTGAATCATTACCTTTGGTACTACTGCATCATCTAGAGTTTGAGAATGCGAATCAAGCACATGGTGCCTCTGATTCATGGAAGAATTATGTTGAAGAACTGTACAGAAAGGAGTCTCAGTTGGACTATGAGAATATCTATCTGAGAAATGCCATAATCTTCAAACAATTGATATTTCACAAGCTGAAATAGAGTGCAGTTTCAAGGTAAGAAGTTGAAATGATTAAAGAGGATTTGTTGAATACAGTTGCAAATTTGAAATCTGAAATGGTTATGAAGATAGAATTTTCAGATCTGAGTTTTTTTTGGGGAACCAATTTGCATCAATTTCAAATAGTGTTGTTATTGGATCAGGTACTTCACTTTATTTAATTAGAAGATTTCAAGCCATCACAGCCGCAATGAGAAATATGAATGACTGGTTGAATGATCTTCAGTGTAACAGTACTCCATTATCAGTGTTGCGGATAATCAAAAAAAATTATTGGATCAAGTGATATCTAGTGATCCACCAATCAGATATCAGTTAAATCAGATGTCAAAGAAGCTGTCAGTGTTTATCGAAAAATAATAAATGATGCATGAGTTTTTAGGAGTCAATTTAATCGAGGATATTCATATGACTTAAGAGAACAGAGAGCCTATTATCAAACAAGGGGATGGGATGATGAAGAGACTTAGGGAATAGTTCACAGAAATCAAGTCTGCAATCCATAGAAGATAGAACTGATTTCCTATCTTTCCCAAACCTTGATTCATGTGTTTATCATACTTGTATCTATTTTTTATTTTTAATGAAAATCTATTTCTTCCTTTCTATTTGTTTTACTGTCTTTATTTTTCATATTCCAGTACTCTAGATTTAATTATTGATAAACAGTTAATAATATCATTTACCTACAGTTCAGTGCAACATTAAATGTGTTCAATTCCACAATTTACCATTCTTTTTGATATCACAAAAGGGGGAGAAATTTGGATAAATGCAATATTTTATTTTAAAAACCCTTTTTTATTCAGAGGGATAAATTTGGAAAGAAAAATTATTTTATTTTTCAGGGGGATAAATTTTTTATTTTATGAAATTTTTATTTATTTTGTTAAAATTAAAATATTTTTTTATTCTCTCAAAATTCTAAAACATTATGTAAATAATTTTGAGAATTAATTTCATTTAATTTGTTTTATTATCTTATGCGTTTTGTGATCATCAAAAATGGGATATTGTTGAGCAAAGTATTGTTTTCAAAAATACATAATAATGATATTTAAAGGAGGAAATTATTGAAAATAATACTCTGTCTATTTATGATAATTTTGATGCTCACAAATACCCTTAATTATTTTCTAATGATTTTATTTAGTATTCTGCAGGACATTATTAATTTATTTTACTCTTGAAATAACGAGAATTTATTACTTGTTCAGAATCTACTTTAAGCGCATACTGGAATCACTGTTCATACCTTTCTTGTTCGGAATCTACTTTAAGTGCATCCTGGAATCATTGTTCATACCCTACGTGGATAAACATAGAGTAAGGATGAAAAGCATGTATACCTTTTATGATAAGAGAAATTGATGGTTAAACAACCATGCATTATCAGCGATGTATGGGAGAATAAGCTTACGTTAGGAAGGAACCTTCTGTTTTGGTTATCAGCAAAGTATGAAAGGAGAACCGTACGTAGGTACTAAACATTACGTTTGTTTCTCAAAAGTATGGTTCATCAACCTTACTTTTGTGAACAACCATACGTTCTTGGAAAATAATGGATTAAGTAAAAGTTTGGATCTTTTACCATACGTTTGAGATTTGAAGAAAAAGTATGGATGATCAACCCTATGTTTATGATCAACCTTACATTATGAACCTTACATTTGAAGACTATGTTATCAACCCTACATTTGTATGCCACGCCATCAACCTTACGTTTGGCGCCAGAATGTTTTGAAAGACGATATTTTTATGCAATAGTCATCAAGCTAATTATTAGGTGGATTTCAATCCAGATTTAAAGTCTTTTTTAAAAGTACAACTTTGGCTAATTCAAATCCATTTTATCAGTAGATTAAAGATCGAATTAAAAGGATCCTTTTATGCCGAGTCTTTAGGGATGTTACGACTACTCTGTATGTTCAAATTTTTGAATATCACGAATTAGAAGGCGACTTTTATAGATCTAAATGTGCAGAAGATATGCTCAGCTTTAATATACATGTTCCTTCTGAAAAACACCATATACAAGAGGCTGATGATCAATCTTTTTTTAAAAAAGGTGAAAAATAGAGACTGCAAAAAATCATGTTGATCTACTGATTCAAAAAAAAATGAGCATCAAAACTCTGTTCATTTCAAGAAGAAGGAACTCGATAGAAGATTCACTTTTTCTACATCAAATACCAAATGTGGATCTACTAATACTGATGTTGTGAACTATATCATTATATCTATTCCAATCGGATTGAATCAGAACAGCTTCGACATGAAAATCAATATTTCTAGAGACGACGATCCATCTGCTATCAATTTCATTCTGTTGCAATTACGGAGATCATCTGGAAAAGATTCTTTCTAAAATTATTTTTATTCATGAGTGACCAGATTCTCGTACTAAGATGAGTAGGTTTGTGTTTGAACCATAAGGCTTTGTTTTTCCATGGATTTTAATGGTTTCAACTGCATGTATTCAGTTGTGGACCGGTCTATTGAAAGGAGGACCAGAGAGTGAAAATCATCAAGCTCGTGGAGTTGAGCGTTTGTGGAGAGGACTAGGGCCTTCTGTTTCCCGAACCACTATACATCTTTATGTCCCTCCATTTATTTATTTCCCCAGTATGACCAAATCATCTAAGAAAAAGAGGAAATAACTCGATTTATCGAAGAGTTAATGAAAAATCATAAAGACACAATTCACCCCCCTCTTGCGTATAATCTGCATATTCAGGATCCAACAAACCCACCCTCTAATTACAGACCAGCACTCACTCTGAATATAGCCAATGAACCTAATAATGTTGGTCCTTGAATGTATGCCTCATTTTACCAAATCTCATGAGTGGTGGAAACCCTACAGCTAAAATATAAGTCAAATTTTAAAATTTCATCATGCAAGATTTCTACATGGAGGCATGTTTCCATTAAATTTTTTATATATATTAATTTATTTATAGTGTTATAATTCATGATTATTCCAAAAATGTGAAACTATTTTTACTATAATTTTTATAAAAAATGGTTATAAAAAACCATGTACAAACATACACATACTATAAACATTATGTCAAAATATAAATTTTATATCAACTAGTTGTACCCTCCAATCAATAATACATGTTATCAAAAATGTATATATAAATTAAAAGTTCATGTATATATAAATTAAAAGTCCATGTATAAAGATATTTTGGTAATAATATAACCAAACCACAAATCTCGTTGATATATCACAAACCACACATTCACACCACTATTACATGTCCTGACCCCTCTTTGGCCCCACATGAAAAAATGATATGATTTAGAGTTCCCTTATAAGATATACACCAAATTTCTATCGAATACTAACTAGAACTGAGAGGTAGTAAAAACATATTTTAGACATAATTTACAAATGAAAACTATGAAAGAAAGAACCACGTTCCATAATGGAAAAAATATTCAGTATTACAAAACATATTGAATACCTATAATATAATTAGGTAAACATACTTAGACCATAAATTATAATAAAAATAAAAACATAGATAATATCAGTGTAAAATAACATGAGATTATACTATAAATAGATATTATGATAAAAATAAAAATAAAAGAAATAAATAAACTATTTAAGGGGATGTATTAATATAACTATAAACACAATGGTCTCCTATAAAATTAAAATTAACTGTATATGTGTTGGTTTTTCACCAATAATGTTCCCATGTTCGGTATAGTATAAAATTTACCAATTATATATCCTACGTACTATAAAGTATTAATGTTTATTCTCATTATGGTATACTGAAAGTGTGATGGAAGTTATGATAACTACTTTTAACTTCACTGCTTGACACCTCTAATGGAAAATATTTATCTTACAATGTAAAATGGGAACTAATTTCCTTGATGAAACCATATACCAAGGCTCATTGCATCAACACACCCCAAGTATAATTATTTCCTATTTTTATTAAATAACAAATAAAGATCCCAAAATAAAATACGAGGGATATGTGGAGTTAAATTCTATTAAGGATAATAATCTATCTAGAAAATAAACAACTACATATCATAAAATATTGATCATAGACTACTATACCCATAATTAGCTATGGATGATCTTCATGAAAAACCATTACAACGAGAATAACATTCCATATAGTGGGATTTTTAGTTTATTGATATATCATTATTCAATAGTTATCATTATTATCATCTCCAATTAATCAATAATTATAGTGATTTGATTTCCTAGAAAACATCCTAAACACATATAATATTATTCCCAGTGTTACTCATATATAAATCTAAACAAATAAGTGATCATAAAAATTACATATTTCATTAAAATATTAATAAAATGTAAAAAATCACACCTAAAACATTCTACATTGAAACCATATATATTTGTATTTATATTGTCCCCAATCTTATTACTAGAAAATTAATCCTTCATAAGTTTATCAAACAAAAAAAATAGCATTATGCCCTTGTAGGAAAACACTCATTTTTTCTACAATTATCAATTGGTATTATCCACCTAAAATGATATAAAAAATAACATCACCATAAGATAATGTAATTAATTTATTTTATTATTATATAATATTGATGATCAAATCTTATATTTTGGGATCCTTTGGGAGCTTATATCCCTTATGCAACAATATCATAAAAGATATTGTATGAATTTTTCAATTCTAATATCCTCCATAATAATTCATTAGAAAAACAATTACATTAGAGGATATAATAATGTATAATAGGGTATATTTATAGGTTATACTACTTAATATAAGTAAATGGAGAAATTTAGAGGACTTGTTGAGACCCATACATGCCCTAATTTTTCATTGGATATTTTAAAAAATTTAACGGTTCCTCCTAACACCTCTTAGAATATATTACATGCCTACTAAAAATGACCCAAAAGAAATATATAATATGATGTCTCAATAAATATATTTCATAATGTAAAACTATAAATTACATGAAAAGGTTTGGTTTATTATTTGATCCATATTGCAGTTCCTTGGGTGACTGAATTCCCATAATCCTTGGTATTTTTAAAAGGGTTATAATATATAACACCCTTTATCCACATTCATCCACTATTTCCACATAATAATGTTCAATATATCTTTCGTACAATGAATTAATTCCAAAAAACCTATATACATTGAATAAATAAAAATCAATATCATGGTCACCAAACACTTAGTATGGGATACGAAACACTTCCTATATGATTAAAATTTCAACAATCCACTTTATGGAAAATATTAATGTGGATGGATTGTCTTTATCCATTAACATTAATTAATGATAGTTCCATTTATAATTATTATATGTTTGTATAAAAATTCTATTTTAATTATTGAATGAAAAAAAGTTGCCAATAATTTTCAATTGATATCTTGTTATTGTTGAAAATTTATCCACAACCCCTCGGACCACATGTCTAACATAACTAAAATGGCAGAAATTCCATTTAAAAATAATTATATCATCGAAAATTGTGAATCATAACATAAAAAAACGCAAATATGTAAATATTTAAATATAAAATGAAATTAAAATAATAAATGATAAAATTTAAAAATTGAGAAGTTATATATTTACCCTAATGATAAACACCTATACTAAACCTCAAGTATGGTATAATGAAAAACATTTATATTAAAACATATCCTAAGTAAGATCCAATATTTCATGTAGAAACCAAAAAATCTATCGTATATATATATATAAATAAAATCATGTACCATATATGGGTGATCATATAAACATATTCTATAAGGATCTGACCAAGAAAACTTGTTGAACCAAACAAAATTGTAATAATCCATCTTGTGTGATTTTTAATTTCATAAGGATTTTAAAAATATTGTGGGATAATTAAGATATAATTTAATGATATTTTATATAATTGGTATTTTACTAAAATATAAGTTATTCATATTAGAAAATTAAAAGGGACAGTGCATAGGTTGGAAATATTAAAGATAAAAAAATGTATATTAAAGGAAAGAACCGGCATACCAAAGGAACAATCATTACAACAAAGGGAAATTGTATGACATATAAAATTATAAGAGTATATTATATAAAAATTCAAAAGAAAACAAAAAACCATGAAAAAAATATAAAAACAACCAGATATTAAAAACCCATAATATAATACATTATCCAATAATAAAAGGGAAACTAATATAAAACATAAGTAAAATATACACTAACAGATAATTTAAACAAGAATAAAAATACTTACCAACACAATAATTATAAAAGTCAAAAATCTAATTCGCAAATACAAATATCATTTCTCTAGTATAAATCAAACTACATGGGGTATTTCATTTTCTTTACATATATCATGTATACTAATGACAACACACAATAAAACGAATGCGTATAGGGTGTATGTATATTATATCTTTTAAGAGGTATTCACATGATCCCTACTTATCGTCCATAAGATCGACCACATGTGGTGGAAAATTAATATTGGTAAATAGTAAGATATAAAGATATATAATTCATAAGTAAATAAAAAAATATTTTCTTCTATTAAATATATACTAATATGATCATAATAAAATAATAAAAGAATAAACTATCTGGAAATAATCTAAACATACAATATTATCTAGTGGAATCATGAATTCTATTATAAGTGGTAAATGACAACATAAAAAATATACATCCTTATATAGTGATAATATATTATTATATGAATTAATTTGTATATATATACCCATAAATATATACACATATTTATCCATCCAAACTTTTGATACCTCTCTATTTTAATAGAGGAACATAATTGTATATACATAAATCAATTTATGTTGTAGGTCTGTAAGTTTCAAAAAAACTCTATTATAAAATCCAATAGTACCTATATTTGAAATGTAAAAATATTAATTTGAACCACATATACAATACTATATTTTCTATAATATAATCATGTTATAAATGAATATAATCATATATTGTATCATGTAACATGGGTTATGTATCGATAACTAGTATGGTGATAACCTTAGAAGCATGAAAAAGAATAATAATGTAGTATCATGGAAGAATAAGTGTTGATAAAATTATTATTTAATATTAATGAACTACTTTTTTTTATTAAAATAAAAAATATTTATTTATTCACCTCTTTAGACAAGTTATTTTTATTATAATCACTGTGAAAATATAAGAAAAAATAACGGGACACCTACAAATTGATTTGTTTAAGACTGAATATAATTTACTAGAAGAGAATGATAAAACACTATAAAACTCTATGAATCCTATGAAGAATGAAAATAGGTATTCAAAATGATATGTAATGAAAATTTATAAATTTTAATAATTATTTTTCGTCTCAACTCAATATCTCTAGGTGAATGCTTGAATTCTATATTGAAGAAATAAAAACCATTGGAAAAATGATCTAGAAACATAGAGGAATGGATTGTGGATTCATGAAAATTATCGAAAGAGATAAGAGAAATCAGGGAATGAAGCATCATCCTACATTATCTTAAAAGAAATATGAAACATGTAGGAATATAGAAATGAATATACATGAGTTTGGATGTATGAATTTATTGGAGATAAAATTGGGACTATTAGTGTATCTAGGGGTGGGATTTGATTAGAGAAATATGAATAGTCCAAAATAAAAGAGGAATTATGGGATCTATTAAAATTAAAATTACCTTTTTATGTCATGATAATCATAGAAATTAGGTTTCAATTAATTACCTTTCATAAAACACTAGTTTCTTGTTACCTATATAGTGGGTTTTATAGGAAACCACATAAGCCACTAGGTACTAGGTGTTACTAAAAACCTTATTCCTCATTATTTTTCTTTACATACTTCATCCACCAACATTTCATAAATACGAATGATTATGAATTTTTTTGGTAAAACACAAAAATTTAAAGTAATTCCAATCCATTAATTACAATTTTCATTATAAAATCCACGGGTCCCTCACATGAAAGTACCATGAGTCTATGGGAGTAGACTATAATAAGGAATCAGTGAATGGATTAAACTATATAATAAAATATAACACCTCCTCCCATGGTAATTTCTTTAATATACACATATCTTATGTAGTTTAAAAATAACAATAATAATGTTTTAGAATATATAATTTGACCCTCATTAAATCAAATTTCATATTACTAGAATATAAATAAAGGAAGGTTATCTAAGTGACAAGAATATACTATAAGGAATAACTTGGACACTATGCACCAATAACAATCCCACTCAAATGTGTAGAATTCAATATTAATAGCTTAATATACCTTTCTATAACATAAAATTATTAAGAAATAGTCTCTCCATAGGGGCCTCAAAATTAATTCGTGTAAACCATAATGGACCACCGAACCTAAATTTTCTTCTATTAAAATATAAGATATAGTATGTTAAAAATATAAATTGATCTTCATGTTACATAAATCCTCCCTAAAAACCTATAATACATAAATTAAATCAATATTAATATATGAATGTTATGTATATTATTCCACTTCAACAATTTAGCATACTCATCATCATCATTGAAGTTATCATTGGACAAGGTTTTCATTTTTATTAATTAGCATATCGATATGTATCTTGGAGTTATAGGTTGATGTAGTTAGAATACACACATAAAAGTTGGTTAGAGTGTTTCCCATACAATGTAAAGAAATATTATAATGTGTTTTTCTTTTTTATATATCCTTATACATTAGATGAATTGTAGATAAAGTCCTTATTGAAATGATAAGTACTAAAAAGTGTCAATTTTTTATATATTAGTATTGAAGAGTGTAGAGACTACATTAACTGGTTTAAAAACTATCATAAATGGAGTGATTTATGTCATAATATATTTATCTACCATCAATATTTAATAAGGGTGAATTTTTTTCATATTAAAATTTAAAAAACAAAAGCATTTAATCATGTAAATTTGATGTCTGGTGTAATCATTTTTTCCCATAATCATGAAGGCACATAAGCATGGTGAGTCAAGTAAAGATCAACCATACCGTTGAGGATGATTTTATAAGGATTACCATATAAATATGGTCTAGATTCACGAGGATGTGATTAAATCATTAGGTAAAATCTTTATGCATAAGTTTTATGTGGATAATCTTGAGCCTTAAGGATATACACAAGAAAATGATAATTTTATCCATATTGTAATATTGAATCATCGAAATAACATAAAGATTATAGAATTTATTTTCATAGTTGAAAATGAAATTTTGTATTGTTTATAATATTCATTCAAGGTCAAAATATCATTAATACATTTATATTCATGATCCAATAAAACGTTTTTGACAAAAAAGAAAAATAATGTTAAAATGATAATTGCACTATATTATTTGGTATTTTCAAATGAAATATTCAAAAACAATCAATATGTGATAAAAATTGTATTAATTCAGATTTTGTATGTGTTTATCTTCAGTATTTATATAGGGTATATGATATTTACACATAAAATAAATAGATCAAGGTACGATGAATTTTTGAGAAACAAATCATGACTAAAAAGAAAATTATGGACTAGTTAAATATGGACATGAGTTATGATAATATGGGTGATGATTTTTAGGGAATTTAAATTCCCAATTTTTTTGTAATTATTTATTTGTAATAGTGGATCAATGTGTAAGGATATATATATTTAAGTTGGAATATGCTGGTTTTACTGGAAATTCATGGATTCTTACTCAAAAAATGAGAGTATCCACATTCGAAAAGAAAGTGATGTATATTTTTTATAAAGTAATGATAAATTTTTTGTTATAGATTTATTGTAAAAAGAGAAATAATGGATTGATATCAATCCTAGAGGAAGAATTTAAAAGATAAATTAAGCCGAGACAAAGTGATAAAAATATTTATAAATAAAATAAAATAAATTTCTCTGAAATTACTAGAGATATTTTGTTGATAAAAAATAATATAAGGGAATATTCATGAAAAACATGTAAATGAACATTGATTGAAAATACTGGATGCCATGGATGTAATTTTGAAAAGTAATTTTTTATATTATAAATTATAGAAAATACTATTATTGTAATGTATATTTAAAAATTATGAAATTAGTGAGATATTTTTATAACAAAAAATATGAGAATAGAGAGCTTATTTAAAGTGAAGAAAAATAAAGAACTATAGAAGTAAAATAAGGATGAAGAGTTTAGAATATTTATATGACCAGGGTTCACTATTGGGGTATTAGATATATAATACACTAGAAAAAATAAGATCGTATGATAGCTATTAATAAATATTAGTAAAAGGAATATAAAGAGAGACAAACACCACTGAGCATGATTCAAATCAATGTTTAAATCTATTCAAATTTTGAGGAACTGCTAGATTTGTAAAGATAACAGGGGATCATTAATGAGATGACTAATGTAGGTGAGTAGGTTTTGTGGATGATCTATAGAGATGATATTCATATAGAGATAGATTTACCTGAATTTTATTTTAATAGATTCTAGTATGTGAGTACTATACAGAAGTAGAATGATATCTATTTTTTGGATGAAATGAAATTACCATACAAACCAGATATCAAATTTAAAATGGATAGTAGAAAAACCTATATAAACAAAGTGTAAATATGTGGAACTATTGAGATAAATCATATGTAGAAAGATCATAATGAGACTTTTTCAAACTAGTGAAAAGATAGAAATATTGTAAATCAGAAAAAAAGTGTTAGTGTTTGAAGAAGTATAGATTCATAAAGAGTAATTGTATTTACAATGGTTTATAGTGGATAATTGAATTCATGATTGGGGTGAATAAAAAATTATGTTAAGGATTAGGTGTTCCACTAGAATTATGAACCATATAAAAATTGTGTGTTCCATCCTCAACTTTCCATATTTCATTGCATGTGGTGTGTGTGATTGTTAAGATACAAAGAAAACCCAATATTATCATAATAGATAATAGTAGTCAAAATTGAAATCGGTTAATTCCCAAAAATATTATAAAATTTGGAAAAAATAATAAAACTCATGATTCACCCCCACCCCTCCCCCATGTGTCTGCTTTAAATCAAACCAGAATCTCAAAAGTCATTGATAATCACATAAGTGTTTTGAATTAAATCATACCACCATAATAAATTTTATCTAATACCATGTCCATAAATATGAATCCAAATCTAGACACACACACACACACACACACACACACACATATATATATATATATATTCCTTAGATAGTTAGTAATACCGAAATACAATTATACTATTCTATAACCATTGTATTCCTCGAATTAGTATAATGAAAGTAATTTTTATAATAAGAAATGTCACTCATATTCATAACTTGTACATGGTTCAAATTCACAAGACATGATATTTCACATCAAATATAATATTTCATTATTGTCTCTCTTCAACCTCAATGTTGCACATCGAGATGATAGACTTTTAACATAAAATGGTTTTATCAAATTATTTGAGAGATATTTGTAATCCATTATTCATATTTTTTAACCCATTTAATGAATTTCACACCCTGGTTGTAATATGTTTAATTAATTTTAATATTATTGGGTTTAATGAACCTTATGGTCATTTAGAATGATCTCACACCTAACTATAATGGTTATTGTGGAAAAAATAAAATTTCCATGTAATTCACTAGTAAAAATTAATTATTTAATAGTAATTATTATATATTTAATGTTAGTATCTATTTCACCACTTTTGGTAAAAACATCCACACAAGATTCAATGATAGTGTTAAAATACCAATCAATATTCGGCATTGACAAATATTAAACTTCGATTAAAACAAATGGAAAATTACAAAAAAAAACATTTTTTCAATAATCACGAACTCATCCTACTTCAATGGATTTATTAAAACATTATAATATCAATATTAATAATCATTTCATGAAATTTATTAAAAACTAAAATATTATTTTCTAAAACTAAACTTTTCATAATTTTATTGAAAAATACATTACTCAATATATAGTGATAAAATCACCATTTCCATTGTAAACACATTTTATCATAAAAAATATCAATCACCACATATAACAGGCCTCCCATTATTCATAGTCATACGCTGAATATATTCATCATAAAATGAATTTATCAATTATATATATTTCTTACTATATATAATTTTTCTCATATTACTAAAAATTATTAACCTTCCATGGAAATTCATACCATGATATATTAACTTTTATTTTTTATAGATCCTAATGTTTAATCAAATACCTTAATTTCTATGATAATAATTTATCATAAAACATCATCATTAATTTTTAAAATTTCTAAAACATACACCTCCCTAGTTTTTTAAAATTATTATTAAAATAAATAATTACCTAATGAGAAATATAATGATACTCTCATTTGAAGGGAAAATAAATACCAGATTATAAATAGAAAATCTCAATAAAGTGTTTATCATATTGATTTATTAACCTCCAAAATATAACTTTTAAATATTCATTCAAACTAACACTAAAATTCCTTATCTTGATGACATGTAACACCATTTACTAAATAAGTATATTTATTAATCACATTTTAATATCAAATTATTCTTCCACCATTATAATGTAAAATAAAAATTTAAAATTATCGAGAAAATGATTTACATAAAAAAATTATTTAATTGACCGAAAATACATCATCATCTAAAAAAATATACTATGAAAATAAATTACAAAATTTATAATATGGTGTTATCATCAAATACCAAATTGAAAATTTAATTTCAATACTATTATATATATGAGTTACTATTCATGGTCAAAAGGATAATTATATTTTATAGGATTTCATTGCTACTGAAATATAAATTGTCCATGTATGAGTATTTCAAATACAATTAAAAAAATATTATCTATGGAAATAATATCCACATTCATAAGGGATAATAATTTTAAAAATGGTTATCATTACATAAAATTTACAAATGAAAAATAAAATTTAAATAAAAAGAATACATGATATTACATAATTTTAAGATATATTCTTTTCCATGTACTTTTTTATACACAAATATGTTATAAAAAAACCATTACTAAAGGGAATAACATGTTGGTCCTAAATGGTAGAGTGATAAGGTAAGTAAACACAAAAAGAGGGAGTTTAATTTTAGTTCAAAAACTAATATTACCCATCTCCATCAAAGTGTACATTGATTAGTTTATATTACTTGTAATAAATGAAGAGTAAAATAGTATAAATAAAGTTTATAATCATCAAAATAATGTTTATTGGATGTTAAAATTATCAATATATATAACATTATATACATTGTAGTGAATTGTTTTAGAAATAATAGAACTATCACATGATTTAAAAAAATGTAATAAACAACTACAAAATAGGTATTATATATTAACATTAATAACTAAAATGATATTAATTCACTAAACAAGTTCCAATACTGGAAACCTTCTCTTATAGACCCAAGTGGTAGGTGTGTTAGGACATGAACAAGGGTATAATCACTCCTAGATTGAAATATCATTGACTATAAACCAATATTATGGAATCATTATCCTATCCATGTGTACTCCTTCATCCTAAGCATGGAATCGCTCAATGAAAAATATCAGAAGAGATATATCTTCAAAACAATGTGATCACTCTATTACAAAGGATCAAACAAGACAAATTCTATCTCAGGAGCTTCTCAATATCAATTATTCAATAAATTGTGATAATAAATATAAAAAATTATTAAAAAATTAAATATAAAATGTCACATATACTCTCAAAGAAAATTTATCAAAAAAATACAATTAGAATTGATCAATGATATTGAGATGATGCCCTACTTCACAACTATTAAAAACCCTTTAGTTACATTCTGTAAATACTAATTTCTTCTAATTCTATAAAACTCATGTTTTATTTATATATTTACATGTATCTATGTCTAATTGTATGTTTCTGAGTTCATTAGGTGATGTTATAATATCATCACATATAATTCACTAATATTGTATGGTTCATCCATTAATCCTAATTATATTTTGATTTTAACAAATATTTCCCATTAAAACACACCTGCATGTTTTTATATAAGCATATACATGGTCAGTTCAATAGAATATGTAAATAATAAAATAAAACCCCATAATAAAATCGTTTACCAACAAGTTCATAAAAAATTCAACAAAACTATTGTGATTTTACAAACTAAGAATAAAGTGATTCCTAGATTCAAAAATATCCTCATATTGTAGAAAATTATATTAGTGTAATTTTATATTTGATTGAAATTTAAAAGAAAAATACTTGTATGATTCGTATAATGTCAAATGATATTCATAAAGGTATAATGATTTTTAATCTTCTAAAACTTCCACTAAATAAAAAAACACACTCTATTAAAACACCTCTCCCCTTATGGGATTTAACTATTCATGTTATAAAAAAATAGCTGTAAACATAATATTATCAAACATAAAAATTTAAAAACTAATTCAACATCTTGAACATGGTAATTTCAAAAAGAAATCCATAGAAAAAATAATTTGAGTAATATGGGGTTTATTTATCATTTAGTGAAAAATTCATAGTAAATAAAAAAATAAAACTCTCATATTGTTAATATAAAAGGATTGTTAGAGGAGGAATTTATTATGGTTTAATGTACTTTTATATCACCCTATAAAAATAAATTAGAGATTATATATTTTAGGAAAAACCTAATCATATGAAAAAAAATGAAAATAGTTAATATTCCTATATTTAATCATTAATTTTTTTAATATTATACAATTTTTTTAAAAGAGTAAATCAATATAAAAAACGATTATAATATGCAAATAGTTAGAATAATGAACCATTTAGAAGTTATCTCTCAGAACCTATGGGTGATCTTCTTTATTTAATAATTTTTTGGTGAATTAAACAAATCATTTTATATTATCATATGATTAATAAACATTTCTATTCATAGAATAAGTAAAAAAATTATTCTAATAAAAGCTAATAATACCTGGGAGTTATAAAATTAATATTTAATTAATATTATAAAATAATAGCACATAAAAATATAATGAAAAAGTGACTCAGAGTATTGGAAATAAAATAAAATAAATTTGAAATTGAACTGATTTTTAGAATATCAGAATGCAGGGTAGTTTCTATCTTATACATTAGTCATATGTATCATATTATTTTTTTTCTAAATTCTATTTTAGTGGAAATAAAATATGAAATGATTATTTAGGATGTTTTAATTTGAAAAATATTAAGTAAATCATACATTACATAAGTTATTTTCAATTTTACAAAACCCAAAAAAAAAATACTTCTAATAGGTGTAATTTTGGTGAAATTTTAAAGTATTTTTTATAAGTTCTATTAAATTAAAATCTATGTGATGTAATGTTCAAACCTAAAAATTTATTAAATTATAAAACATATAATTTTATCTCTCTTCTGTGAGGATTTTTAAATAATATGGAGATTATTGATGAATGAATAAGATATTAATTCATGTTACATTGATCATACCAATATTTTGTTTTATTTATTCAACACTAACATAATTGAAGGGTTCAGTTAGGATTTTTGTAAGATGATTTTTACTAAGCATAAACTCAATAAATATATATATTTTTTATGTATGATCCAAATTAAAGGGGTTCTTCTATCAATGTGATTACCACAAGGGTGTTATGTTGCATTCATATATAATTCAATATTACTACTATAATCATAAAAAAGTCTACCTTTTAGTAAAACTAAATCTCAAATATGTTAGTGTGTGTTTCATCCACAATAATTAAGAACAGCAACATGAAACCATCTCATATTTATCATCCATAATACAATGTGAAGCTGAGTGTTGTTTCTTACTTCAACATGTAGAAAAATTCACACATATGAAATGGAATGTTTCATATGTTATCTTCTAATATATTTTATTAATGAAAATATTGTTATCAAAACAACTCTTAAATTCAAAATTCGTTATGGATATATAAAATATACCATGTTCTAGAGTTCATTTAATGTATTGAAAGATCATCTTGACCACTTGAAGAAGTTATTACTTCATATTTAATTTGAATATCACACATAAGAATACATAAAACATAATTTCTGATTAACAATACGTTAAATGTAGTAAGCTTATGATCATCCCTCTAAATAATTATTAATCAATTATTTTCCTGGAGCTATCAATATTTAACATGTAAGAGGAACCTAACAGAGTAATTAAACTACATGAATAATAAAAAAAAATTATTTTATGTAATTATATTAAACGTTTATATACATTTAATGTCATTCCTTCTAGTATTTGAGTAATTTAGGATGAAAAAAAGATATTAAGTTCACCCATGATTCCCATATCAAACTCACTCTACAAAATCTCTACAAAACCGTGTCTGAATTTTTTTTGAGTTAATCCAATTATAAACATGTTGATATAAATTTGAAAATGATAATTTCCTATAAATTTTTTATTGATAAATATATTAGGATAATTTATTCCTTTAAATTTTTTACATAAATATGAAAACTAGACAATAATAAAAGGCTCTTTGAGTTTATTTAAGATCATAAGGGTCTTTTATAAGTCTAAAAATATATTATGATAAATTTATATTTCGAAAACCATGGTTATTCTATAATTTATTCCTAATTATAATATTCATCAAGGAAGGTACTCTTAAAATCCTTTTTATATTGATTGAAATAAAGATGATATACATAAAAAAGAAAAATATGGATGTACTCACACCTTAGAAACAAAGAAAAATATTCTTCATATTCTATTCATGATTTTTAATTATAATCCATAGAAACATGTATTTCTTATTCTTGAAAATAATACATTTTTGACTTATTTATTTTAGAATCCCCATTTTAGACCTATAATCAAAAAATGCAACAATTTCTGAAAAATGTTCTATATTTTTTCTATTTAAACCAATTAAACACTAATTTAATGGTTATTATCAATCTATCATCACCTAAGGCTTCATTTACCTATTTGGGTTCATGTTGATATATGAATGAAAGATTATCATATTAATTTTTAATGAATATAATATTCTAAAAGGTTATATTACACCACAAATGATATACTTAATGGGACAATTCCTTAAGATTTAATAGTTCTTAGGTAAAAATAAAAATTTGTATTCTATTAAATGTTTATTAATATCCATTAAAATAAATTCTTGACACTTAGATTCTGTTTTTACTTGTTTTTAATACAGCATTCTCTAGTTTATATGATTTAAATTTCATTAATAAAATTGATTGGATTTTGAAATCAAAATCTTGATGTATTACTTCAATATTTTTTAAATTTCAAAAAGGATTAGTTTCATAATAAATTAAAATTTTCATTTCTTTAATATCCTATTTTTATTGAAAATTGATATGTCTTACTAGTGTTGTAATAACTATGAAATATTTCTTCATTATATTTTGGATCAAATTTAGGAATATTATATAAGTATTAAAGACGAACACCTTACGTCCAAAAATGTTAAAGTAACTGTGTTTTGGTTATATTATAGAATAAAATGCATATGGTATTCATAAATTCCATGTTAAATAAAAATAGATTTATAATGTAGCTGTCCCAATATATAACATCAAAAATAATATATATTTATCAAATATTTACACAAAATTTTCTAGATAAGCTTAGTAATAGTTATATTCCTTCATTAAACTACCCCATTTAATAATGGATTTTTTATTTCCCAATAAACTATGTGTTTTTTAAATAGTTTTGGATTAAAAACAAGAATTCACTAACTCACAACCTCAATAACTCTAGGGGTGATTATAGGTAGGTTTTTTTATTCTAAAAATAGAAACAATACATTTTAAAATAAAAAGTGATTATAATTCATGTGTTATAAAATAAGTCAATGTGCATCTGTTGAAATAAAAAAACTAAAACATACATAATGTGTATACTTCTTCAACTTACTGTTTGTAATAGCCCAAAAATATATATTTGGGAACTATATATAAAGAAATTGATGTCACGACTTCACCAATAGATTCAAATATAGAGTTATATTTCCTGCCATATTAGAAATGATCACCTAATTTAGTTTTATTAAACTTATGTGGCAGTAGATCCCAAACCACTGAATTTGTAGATAACTCAGTAAATGTACATACATTTCTATAAGTTCACATATTTTTCCCATGTACATAGAAGTTTATTTTTTTCATTGACCCCCTTTATTTTTTGTACATTAAAAGTACTTGTCCCTTGAAAAAATTTATTTTTAGAGGTGATCAATGGGAAAAAAATAAGTGAGAAGGAAAACTAGCTACAGAAAAAAAAATCACACCATTAATGGATATTAATGGTGTGAATTCTTCTAGGTGGATTCCATGAATCTGAATTAGGGAATAAAAGGTTTTATATGAACAGTTAGTTTACAACATGGTATTCTGTTCATGATGTGAATTGGTTTTCATGGTTTTGAGATGAGGAAACATGATCTTCAGTGTATTTAGAAACATAAATATTCAAGTATTAAAACCATGTTTCATGTTAGGAATGTGTCTATCTCTAACTATTTTATTTAATTCATGAACACTGTGAATTGTTTTATCCATGTTCACATTTCTCTCAACCTTTATTCATACATTATGATATTTTTGTAGATCTCTTTCATCTAATGGAAGACTTCAATAGATCATTGTATACCAGAATAGGAAATTGAAATTAAACCTCTTTGTTTATCCTCTCCTTACTTATTTAATAATTTTCCCTCTAGGATAACACTATATCGGGACTTCCATTACCAGATCTAGGATTTATGAGTTGGGCTAATGAAGTTTTTTTTGAACATTTAAAATGGGTGGAAGGGGAACCTATTTATTCCTTTCCCATTGAGTATTATCTTTATATAGAGAAATGTTGAGGTGGGTGGTCGAGAAAAACTCCATTAATTAAGTTTCAATTTCTTTATTGTGTGCACAGTGTGTGGTCGTACAGAACTATCATGAAGAAGAACAATCCTAGGTCGTCACCCTATATATTGATAAAACAATATTCATTGACTTTAATCAAATTCTATTGGATATATTTGTGTTTAGTGTCACTAACCAGGTTAGGTTTCAATCTGACCTGGCGCCCGACCCGGTCCATTACATGGAATGATGGGCATTCCCAATCCACATTGGCTAGCACAAGTGCCCAGGTATCAAACATAATTTGAGGTAATGATTTAACTGAGATTGTATACAAAAAAACCATCAATATAGATAAACTAAAATTGAAAAATTAAACCCAAATGATCCCCTAAACTAAAATAAAATTTAATGGTTTACAAACTGAACCAACATTTAAAAAGAAAAGACAAAAAAATAAACTAAACTCTGACTCGAACCTCCATTTAACAAGAAGGGTGCAACATTAACAAGATTCTAACACCAACCAGTATGAGAAGACCATCAACAACTTGAACTACAATTGCTGAGCAGGATTCCTCAACAAGGGATACAGAATGAACAAGTTCTACATACCCCCAATGGTGTATATAGGGTGTTATCCAAGAGCCCAGTAGGATACCACCCAATAAAAAGGTTCCATGACACAACATGAAAAAGATAATTTATGATACTTATTTAAAACATTACATTTGTAATTTTTTTAAGGAAAACATTTGAAAGAAATAAGTAAAAAAGATAAGAGAACTAAAAGAAAAACTATTTCAAAAATACTAATTAAAAATATTTGAGAAAAATCATAAAGAACACAGACATTCTCAAGCAGTCCTCTATTTTCCAACGGAAGGAACCACTTCATGAATAACGGATCACTATGGTTAAATATCCTAAGGTATCTTCAAATCATGTGACGCTAGTGACATCATACCTCGGTGTAAACGTGTCATAAGAACCACAATAATCAATGCTCATGTGCACAATCCACTGGTATGGAAATTAATCCATATCCTAGGGTCCACTAATCATTATAAATATCTAGTTAGTGTTGTAATGTCAATCCTTACAGATAAATCCAAGATGAACCACTTCTGTAACATATTGCATACTATTCCAAATCCTCCCACCTAGGTACCCAAGGTTTTATCTTGTGCCCAATCAAGTTCCACATTCAGAAAGTATATCATTTTCTAACAGCACAAACCAAAAATGACATTACAGAAAAAATCCACCAATTGCATTCCAAAACACCATTTAAAAAAACTTTCCAACCAAAACCATTTCACAACATAATTCGCCTCACTTTCATGACTTGGTAAATTATTTAATCAATTTGAAGAACATTTATAAATAGCACAAAAATGGTTTTCAAATGAAAAATATGGAGTTCCACACATAATAGTCCCTTTAAAAACATAACACTCATGTAATACTATCAAATAAAACTCCAACACTTTATATATAATTTAATAAATATAGTTATAAATTTATAAAACATTTAATATTATCAAGAAAAACGTTACACAAGAATGACACACCCGATTTAATATAAGAACGCCACTTCAAAACCAAAAGTAGAGAATATATATATCAAAACATGCTTTCAATTTTTTAAACAAATTGAAATTTAATTTTAGAAGTACACAACATGGAAAACACACCCAAAGTAATTCATTTTACTTTTAAAATCTCCATTTAATTACACTCACACCTCAAAGACCCTGAAAATGAATTTCTCACTGACCAGGCGACCCTGCTCACCATTCCAACCATGTTTTGCATCCTAAATACCCATTAAATGAACAATTAATCCTTTTATTAAACATATCACATGAAAAAGAAAACATTTTAAAATCAATTCCACAACTTATCCCTTCAAATGCCTCATTCGCACCCCATTAAAAATTGATTAAACAGTTCTAGAATTTACCACAACAAGGTCAAATTGAAAAACATGCCAATTTCTAAAATAAAGTGTAATTTTCATCATCTTTTCATGTCACAACAGTTTTAATGTGAATTTCACACAACCTATAAAGCACTACCATGAATTTATACAATAACACAAATATAAACGACAATTCTGTATTATTCCATGAATCCATTTCCGTCAAATGAGTATGCCAAAACATTCTAAATAGACTCTTCACCATGTTATTAAATCGTAGAACAAATTAAAATTATCAAATCAAACAAATTAAATTATCTAAAATATGAAAATTCATGGAACCACCGAATTCGGTGTCGAAGACTCCCAAAACATTGATGCAGAACTCTAATCCCACCAAATTCAAACTACAACCAACTGAATTTAAACCTTAAAATAATTATTTATAACCAAATAAAATCAATATAGAACCCTAAAACTAGTACCACACCCAATGAACAACCAATGACTCAATAGAAAGAAAAATGAAGATGAAGACTCAAATGGAATGGAGGGGAATCGGAGTGAGCGGCTAGTTTCTAGGGGAGACTGTTAAGGCGGCATCGGGGATCTGGAGGGAGGCAGGTATAGGTGAGGAGTTAGAAGGGGGAGTGGCCAACTGGTGAGGAGGCCAGGGAGGGTAGAGGAAGGTCACGACTATGGTGGTCTTATAAGAAGTGGTATGGTAGTTGGTTGAACGATGTGCTAGTGTGGACCAGGACGACGCGACGCTGAGCGCTTAAGTTTGAGGGAAGTAATGAAAGAAGGAGGAAATAAGGCTGGCTAGGGAGTAGTTCAGCATTACATGAGGGACTCATATTGTAGGGGGTGCAATGGACACAAGGGGGGAAAACCCTACCGAACAAAAAATAAATTTAACTAAAGATAAAAATAATAATAAAACAAAAACTAATAATAATAATAATAGTAGTAATAATAATCTGTAAAGGAAAGATAAATATAAATAAAATAATTTAATTATAATCACTAATATTAATAATACTAATACTCAATAATAATTTTTAATAAAAACCCTAAATATTATTATTATTATTATTAAAGCAATTCATAATTTGTTTACACATTCATTATTTTTCTTTATTTTTATTCCGTCAATATTTTAATTTTATTTCTTAATTATTAGATAATTTTCTTTAATTAATTAAACATTGTACATGCCATACGGTGAACTGGGCGAAGTAGCATTGTGACCCAGGTGAGGTCACATGGCTTCGACTAGGGTGCATTGAACGCTATCAAGGCCAAAATGTGCATTTTTATATAAGAACATGAAATATTGAGTCGGGCATCAACCTATACAACACGATGCCCAGAAAAAATTAGAAAAATAAATAATTTAAATGAAGAGGATCTGAGAATTCTACCCACCATTGCACTTTCCATCCCAGGAAAGCCACAACTATGGATGAAACCAAAAATAGAAACTAATACCCACTTGGGGTTCAAATATGTTCCCCATGAACTATAAGAAAAAAGAGGCAAACACATCGTTCTTAGAAAAAGTGACTTAAATGACAACCTCATGTGACTCGTAAAAAGGCTTTTCCACTATGTGTCACCCACCCCAATGTCATTAAAAACCTCCAATTGATCAATTAAAGAAATGGACTCTCGCACCCATGGAAACCAACTTTACAAACAAAAGAGTTCAAGCCCCATTAATCTTAAACCACACTGTTTGACTAGAACGATCAAACAATACCAACTATGTCCAAGGAACACTCTTATCTCCTACCACCATGTAATCTCTACGAAGAGAACTATATGTCGGCATGGGAAATCTCGAAGGGGCTCCCCGCCACTAGAAACCTACCAATGCCCAAGAAGATAGTGGAAAACCAGCACGGGGAGGACCATGAAAACTCCCCACCATTAGAACTGATGGAAGATACCTGAACGATGAAAATTTCTAAATAGTGACTAAAAACCCCACTAGAAGTTTCATGGAGGGCAGGGCCCAACTATTGAGGTGTCAAACCCACTATCCAAGACAAACAAATATCTCCACATCCTTGGAATTTCACTATTCAAATTTGAGACTGATATACCCAATAAACCCAATAAGGACCACTAAAATAGAATACATTAGGTGGGATGAAACCCCACAAACATTAAGGTAATGAGATGAACATGCCTACATATAGCCATGGGAAACCCCATGAACCCTAACAGGTTGTTCAGAATGGAACAACCACAAAAAGTGGTTTGATCCTCCTTCACCTTTAATACTGACGATAAAAATAATGCTGGGGTCCCATATACTCCTGGGGTTCCTGACCATGCGCCAACTTCACTCCAATGCATATGGATGGAGACATGATGGTCAAAGAATATCCTAACTCACATTCAGGTATTTTAGACTATTGAATATAGATTCCCCTTTTGGGTGTCACACACAACCATACCACAACCGAGATAACAACAACAAACACAACGCAACACGAAATCCAACTACTCCTTCACAACACTTCCACCAAAATAGTGGTTTAGATGATACACATGCATCACTTTTTCAACTTAACCGAGAAACATAAGAAAGAATGATGCAAGAAAAACACCACCCTTTGAACAGAAAAATTAGAACTCCTTAAGAGGAGGACAAACTAATATGTCTACATGGTTTCTCAGAGGGTTTATGAAATCCACCATTGCTCTTCAAAGATAACCGATGCTTCAATACATTACAAAACAAGACCCTTTTGACTGATGAATGCACTACGAGACTTTAAAAACATCATTCAGCGCCAATAACTTTGAACTGCATTCATCCCTCCCCGCTGGAATTTCTTTCATTGCTTCCAGGGAAACCTTATGATACAACACTGTCAAACATAATACCTGACGACATAAAAATTCCAAGATACAAAAACTCCCTTCAACTCCCCTCATATCTATTATCTCCCTATGAGAGGATCTGTTTAACCGAAAAGGAAAAGGGATATACAAAGAACATTCACTAAAAAGAGAGAGACTTTACATTAATCAACCGGAGGGCCGACAAATGGAAAATTTCACATTTTCAAACCTCAATTGCATGTTGATGCATTAGGGTGTATGTACTAATCAAGAAAAAAAAATAGACCTAATCAAACTGTTCCAATGGCCAAGACCCACATTAATGGCTTCATAGAGCAAATTTCGAAAGAATACACTAACTAAATGTTTTCACACCAATATACAAATAAAAATTGAAACTAAAGGATCAAATAGTCCCAAAAGTATTCTCAGCTAAAAAATCCTCACATCCAACATTTCTGAAACACAAGGACATACCACACAATCACCAGCTATTAGAACATCAAATTTTTCTTTAATAAAACATTTTGAAAATAAATAAAGGATGATGGGAAACACAAACACAAATGGTGTCCCATGGGCCTCACACATGCATGTTCCCAGGCTACACCGACAGCCTACCTCATGTCTATCCAGGAATTCATCCACTCATTCCATTAACCATATTTTTTTCCATATACACATGCATGTGGTTTCCCATAGGAACACCAAGGATCAAAATCAGAACTTTTCCATTTTATAAAAAATCATTAAAACCACCCTTCTTGAACCTTATACATTATTTTCCTTTTAAATAGATTCATTTAATAACATTTTCCAAGAACAAATAATTTTTACTAAAAATATTAGATTCCCACGAATCTAAAAAAATGATATGTGGAATGAAACTAAGGCAAACTACTATTAACAGGTGATTGTGACATATAGTTGGCAGCCATATGCCAATCACACCACCACCATAGAGAGTATTTTAGGAAAACTTCCCCAGCTTCACATGGATTTCCACACCCTAAAAACTCACTGGTACCTCTAAACCCAATCCCTTTTTATTTACCCTAAACAAGATTTAACACAATTACCAAAGACTTATACAAACTTCAATTTACCAAGGTAACTCTAGTCGCTCCATGAGGTGTGATGGATATGCACCTTTCTATTAGCAAGAACGTTGAGTTATAACACCCTTAACATTATTCAACCCAGAATCTATCCCAAAAGAACACGACCTAACAGAGAAAACCTCCTCTGAAGTAATTTTTTCACAAACCAGACAGAGTCGCCATCTAACCCAATGCCTGTCTGGGTTTGTGACATGGCCTGAGGGGTTTTCTCGATCCCCATGGGTTGGCACAATTCCCCAGGTATCAAACATAATTAAAGTGAACGATTTACCCAAAGTATAAAACACAAACCACCAATAAGATAGATAAACTAAAATTGAACAATGAAAAACAAATTAAACCTTTAACTAATATCAAATTTAATGGTTTACAACATGAACCAACAACTAAAAAGAAACAAAAAAAATACAACTCTAACTCAAACCTCCACGAAACAAGAGAGGTGAAATATTCACAAACAACTAACACCAACCTACCTGAGAATACCATCAACAACCTGAACCACCATCATTGAGCACTATATCTCAACCATGGATACACAATGAATAAGGTCTACATACATCCAAGGGTGTATGTAGGGTGTCCTCCAAGAGCCTTGTTGGATACCACCCAATAAAAATGTTCCATTCCACAAAAACAAAATAATAATTTAAATTTCATATTTAAAAACATTATTTTAAAATGCTTTTAACAAAAAAATATAGAAGTTGAATGTAGAAAGAAAAGAGCACTGAAAGAAAAACCCTTTCACAAATACTACTTTAAAATTGAAGCAAAAAATCATAATGAACACACACAATATCAATATGTCCTCCATATACTGACGGAAGGCACCATGTAATGAATCGTAGAGAATTGTGGGTAAATCCCCTAAGGTAACTAGAATGTGTGGGATGCTAGAGATATCTTACCTCAGTGTAAACATTGTATATGAACCATAACAATTAATTCTCTCATGTATGATAAGGTTTTCTTATGTCTTAAACATTATTTCTAACAATTTGGTGATTATGGTAAAGTCTTTGTCTTCAAATCAATAAAAAGGTGATGTGTGTGTGTATATATATATATCTGTGTGTGTGTGTGTGTCTATATAAATGTGAATAGACACATCTATATAACAATGCATTTCATTATATGTACGTACAAGAGGGTTGTTGTTTTCAAATCATAGTTTCTAAAACCTATGGATGCAAGGGTTTCATGTTTTCAAATCAAGTTAACATAAACATATATATATATATATAGACATGCACATATATATGCATATAAAAATGAACAACCTAAGTATAGTTATTTTCATAATTTAATTTGGAGTAATAAATGGTACTTATCAAACATCAAACATGTGTTTAATAATCTATATAAATTTAAACTCCCTTAGTCACCTTGTTTACACATTTTCATTTGATAATCTTATCATTTTATGTGGATATTGTAATTATTTTATTCACAAAAGTGAATTTATATCTCCTAACATGTCATGAATGAATAGGTATGGAAATCATCAAGCTCATATGTGATATTCCATTCATTATGTGATCTTGCATGCACATAATTCCATGTTTCATGCAATTACAGTTTAACAAATAATGGTGGGTTTTTTCATGAATGGGATTCTCCCTAATTATATTTTCAAAATATTTTGATGAAATTATGATGACATGAGAAGTATTTTTCCTTTTTTAATAAAATAATATCATGTAGGTATTTTGGAAATTATTTTGGGTATTACATAATAAAGGATGGTCCATGCGAAAATGTTTTCAAAATTGGCGCTGGTGAGTTATGCGATATTATAGGGAATAAACCCATAAGTCTTAGTAAAGAATAGTGTCTGTATATATAGATTTTAATAATGTTCTACCAAGTATTATTAATGAACCACATAAAATTAATATTTTCAAAGAAGAATTATTAATGGATTTTCAGTATAATTATTTTGTGAAATACTGGTTTAAAAACAAATTGCATTGTGATAGTCTATTTTTGAGTATGTTTGTTTTCAAGAAATATTTTAAAGAAATTATTGGTTGTTTTGAAACCCCTTGAAATAAATTTTATTCTCACCCTACATATTATAATCACTTTTATAGGTTTAGCAAACTAGCCATGATGAATTTCTATTATGGATGTTGTGCACTGAGGAATCATTGTTTATTTAATTTTCAATTTGTATAGTTTGTTGAAGTGGAAGTCAAGAATCTAATATTATAGAACCTAGATCAGTAAAAGGTAATCACTTTTAGTAAATGTTGTGTATTTTTTCTTCTTTCATTAAAAATAAACATACAAAACATTTATAAGGGTTGATTTTGGTAGCTCGGGCTCACTTCTTTATAATTGGTATCAAAGGCACGACCTTCTTAATTTTGGAAAATTACAAAGAAACTAATAATGTATGTCTATATTCTTAAATATCATTTTTAATTTTTGGAAGGAAGGTGAATGTTCACCAACTAACATCTTGTCACTTCCTACAGAGCTACTTGGGACCACAATTTTCAAATCATGTTTAGATGCATATCAGACATTCCCAAACCAACGTTTACCATGAAAACACCTCTACATGTAGTCAAACAATACATATTCCCTTATATTAAAAAAAATTATCGAATCATGTATATAACTTTATGGAATATTAAAACATTTCATTTGATATGACTAAAAGAAAGTACTATGAATGTCTCTTATTATGTTTCACAATGTCTAAGAATTAATCGGCTATAGGAATATTCTGAGAAGCTACAGAGGAGGGTGGAATTTGGGTAGCCAATATGTTTCAAGATATGAGCTTTATCTAGTTTAGGAGACTCTTGGATATCAATCCTTTTAAAAATAGTGTAGTTTTACAATTCTATAATGACCAATTCCACTCTAATATCTTCGATCACTACACTTTCTATGACTCCCTCTGGATCCCCAGTTGTTTTATGCAGGAGTTTGATCATAGCTGCTTGAGATGTATTTGGGATAAATATGTTGAGGACCTTAGGACCACCATGGAAATTAATTTGGGGTCATCATCAGACTATCCATGGTGGTGAACCCAGTGAAGGTATAAATTAAATTCCTTTCAATTATGATAATTAATAATAATTAAGATGTTTTTAGGACATCAAGGAGGACGTTGGAAGGTCTTTTGTTGGTTGGATTGTGTGAGTAAGGGAATTGTGAGGCTGCAATTCTATTAATGGGTTAGAAATGCAATCCATAGAACATGAATATATATGTAATAATAATATTTTTAATTAATATTTTTTTTATGAAAATTGAAGTTATTTAAAAAACAAAATACAACAAGGAACATTTTATTCAAACACTGAAATATTACATTAATACAACAGATCATAACTACTCATGAAAACTCATTTCAAGACCTATTATAATAAATAGAAGACCTCCAGTCATTACTAGAAGGATGATACTATAGTTGACATCACTTGGGTTAGCCATAAAAAACAATATAAAAAGAAATATAAAAAATCTATGGTTCCAAGAAATATGGAGTAGCATTATTTTGATGCAAGAAAAGATTTTTTATCATCTGAATACATTGAATGAGATTTTTTACATTTTTGATGACCATTGTAAATATTCTTTGATTTTCAAAGTGGCCATTGATGTTGTTTTATAAAAATTATAAATTTATAAACAATTTTAAGGGTTTGAAATATAATTGTTTTTAATGTATATTGTAACATAATATAATTGTTTTAATTATAGATTAATTTTTAATGTTTAAATTTTAAAATTAATTTTAATATTAATGATATAACCACATTAAATAAAAAAATGGAAAAACAATTATAATATATACATATAAAAAATAAAATAATTTGGTTTTCATATGAATCATATACGAATATGTATATTTTGTATTATGAATAATATATTTATATTCTATGTGATAAATTTTTACCAAAAATGTGTCTAAGAACCCACAAATAAGACAAAACTTATAGGTTGATCCCTCATGTTCTAGTGCGCACTTAGCACAAGTGCACTTGAACAACGTAGGAGAAAACCCATGCATAGTATAGGCTGATCAAGAACGGGCCCTTGTATAGGTTCTCAGGCTAGCACATGCATTGTTTGGACTAAGTCATGTAGGCAAGGTACCGTGTATAAGGACCCCTTTGATGAGTGTTTCTGTCATGAAACTTAAGCACTACCATTGATCCTTATAATGTAGTCCTGAATCTCACGATGTTTCGACATGGGATACAAATTTTTTCGAGGTGTGTCATCTCAGCTGCATGATCTCACCATGTGATATCTTGGCCATCCATGAGGGTTCATAGATCAAACCCACACCGCCTTCATTCATCACCATGTTTGTTCCGGCCATCTGATCAGGTTTCACCTGATCTGTACCATTCAACCCTTTTAAAAACATACGACCACCCATATCCGTCTGATCCTTCCCCATCTAATCATAGACATCAATCCCTTCTAAAATGCCTCACCAATCCCTGACCATCTGATCAGACCTGTGACCTCATCTTGGATGTCTATTCTAAAACTGCACGAACCCCTCTACTAAATTTTGTAAGGGGTTATCTTATCCCTTGTATCAGATCGTTATTGATCTGAGCCATCCATCTTTTGTTCCTCATCCTTCCTTTTTGAGTCGCACTAGTCTCCATCACACAATGAATCTGTTGGTCCCCCCTTCATCTCCACTTTCCCAGGATTCTCTCTTTCCACCTCCACCTCATCCCCTTTGGATTTGACCCTCCTAATGACTCTGGGGAAGGTGTTTTATTTTAAAACTGAATCCTTAAATGTTACTTGAATCCCAATTATTTCTTAATTTTATATGTTTATAGTGTCTATAAAACCTATAACTGGTTTCTTTTCACTAATCAATGTTTTTTTTGCATCGATTAATTCAATTCAATTTTTCAATTAGCAATTATTATTATTTATACACTGGTTCTAATAAACCCCACTTTGCACACCCAATGCTTCCCGAATTTCACACTGCCAAGCCTTTTTTCTCATTTTATAGAAATCCACTACCTCTTTTATGTCAGGTAAGGGTTCTATTTATTTTTTATTATTTACATGGAATATATATATATATATATGATCATATCATTCTAGTTTAAATTACATATATGGTGGATTTTCTTGTTTTAAAGGATCTTTTTTGAAAAATATTATCGTTGTAAGAGTGTAATTTTAGGATCCTTGTACAAATATTTTCAAATATATTTGTATATACGTGCATATATACACATATATAGATTCATTTTTTCAATATATATATATATATATATATATTAAGGGTTTATTATTCCTTAAACCATATTTCGTAAACTCATGTGAATATGGGAACATCTTTGTTCTCAAATCGATACAAGGGTGATGTAAATATATATTTATATATATTGGTGTGTGTGTATATAAATACCAATATACATATATATATATATATATATATAAACATATTTTGGTATAAGTACATACAAGAGGGTTATTGATTTCGAACCATTGTTCCTAGAACCTATGGATGCAAGGGTTTCATGTTTTCAAATCACATTCACATTAACATATTTGTAGACACACACACACACACAAACAGACACACACACACACACACACACACACACACATATATATATATATATATTCATATAAATATGAAAACCATAAGTATAGTTATAGTTTTTCATTTACATAGGACTTATAAATGGTATATTTCAACCATCTAACATGTTTTTAAAGATCCATGTAAGAATAATGATATTAATTCACCATTTTCACACATTTACAAGTGATAAATATTATAATTTTATGTGGATAAGGTTATTATTTTATATACAAACATGAAAATTCATCTCCTAACATGTCATTCATGAATAGTTTGGACCTTACCTAGTGCAGGTGATACATTCCAAGCATTATCTGATATTTCACACACTTAATTCCATGTTTTATGCAATTAGGGTTTCAAATAATTGTTGGTTTTTTTCAAGCATGGGATTCTCCATAAAAATATTAAAAACATATTTTTCTATTTTAAAGAATATTATATTATGTTTTTTGATTTGAAATGATTTTGGGTATGAAATATAAAAGGTATGTCTATGGAAAAATGTATTCAATGTTGGTACTAGTGTGTTTTGCGACATTATGTGGTGTGAACCCATAAGTCTTATTGAGGAAAAATTGATGTACATATTTATTTTAAAAATGGTTTACCATGAATTTTCAATGACCCAAAAAAAAATTAATATTTTTAAAGGAAAATTGTCAAATGCCTTTCATGTATAAATATTTTCTTGAAATATTGGATTTAAAAAAAATTCTTATGCTGAGAAAGTCTATTTTTAATTGTGTTTGTTTTCAAGAAATTGTTTAAAAATTTATTAGTGGTCTTAAAACCCCTTTCTATGAATTTTATGGTCATCGTATATATTATAAACACTTTTATAGGTTTATAAAACTATCCATGATGAATTTCTGTTTAGGATGTTGTGCACTAAAAAATCATTGTCTATTTAATTTTCAATTTATACAATTTGAAAATGTGTAAGTAATTTATCTAATTTTTTAAAACAAAGACGTATTAAAGGTCCTCTGTATTAATAAATGATGTGTATTTGGTCAAGTTAATTTCATAAAAAAATCACACAACATTTATAAGGTATGATTCTGGTAGCTTAGGATTTGGACATTATTGTTCTGAGTAAACGAAAAGAGAATTATATTTTGGCCAAGCTAACAAAATGTCACTTATAGAATGATAGAGTGATGTTATTTTTTCATGTTATCTTATATGTTATATTATTAGTTGCACCAAATAATTTGATAGTTGTGTTATCATAGGATCATCCCAAAACACCTTTGAGATTCAGATCTTTTTGGGTCAAGTAGTATATTACCAAAGTTTCATATAAGACTTTCCCCATTTGGATGTTCTGATTTTTTTGTTGACCAATAAAGGGGGGAATTTTATTTAATCAAATGATTATATAAAGGATTCATTTTTCATTAATATAATGTTAAAACCAGAACATATCTTCACCTTACTAGATCGGGGTAAGTAATATACAATTTACTATGATGTAGCTCATGTCAGACTCATAGTAGTTCTAATGT
This sequence comes from Viscum album, assembly GCA_963277665.1. Lineage (NCBI taxonomy): Eukaryota > Viridiplantae > Streptophyta > Magnoliopsida > Santalales > Viscaceae > Viscum > Viscum album. The sequence goes on from OY728155.1 coordinate 966,295,214, forward strand.
AAGTGGATCAATTATTCTCATATAGACATTTATAGTTGAGGTAGCATGAGTGGAATTATCATACAGAAAATATAGAGTTAATTGTTGTGGTACAAACCATATGAATATATTAGAGTAATATATTTAGTTAAAGGTTAATGTCTTCCATGAATAACAAAATCCTCAAGTATATCTTTTCAAAGAGATATTCAAAAAATAGTCAAATGAGGTGGGTAATGTATCTATAGTCATTCAACTGTGTTTTGTAATATAGTCCATTAAATGGTAACTTAATTTCCAATTACTTGAGTATGAAGATTCATATAGTTGTAGTATGTGAATATTGTTATGAATGAAGAATTTAGATACTTTTTATACAGATGTATCTAAATGTTTGGGAGTTCTGGGGATGAGTAACTATGAATATTAAATTTGTTATAACTATGATTATTTTAGGGATCATGATAGAGAATTTATCAAATATTGATTTTTTAAAAATGAGGGAAATCATATATAGTGGGAAGAAACCCTCAACTGGATCTCATGAAAGTGGTTATTTTATAAATATCTATATTCTTGGAATGGATACAATGAGATTTTGTAATATTTTTATTGAGGAATTATATGATTATAAATGGTTATAACATTCTAGAGTAATAAAAATGTATCATGATCTCTATAGGAAATACCGGTGTCCATGGATGAAGGAAATATTGGGCAGTGTTCATGATGTTTCACCTATTATTAGGTGAATGCCAAGCATCTGAGGCCTACTTGGTTACCGAATCCTTTTCTAATTCTCGGATGTATATAGTATGATGTCAATATAGACTTCATGACATGATTACCCTACATATATTAGAATAATGATTCACTGTGGGTGAACACAGATCAAATAATGAATGCATCCCTCTTATTTTTAATTCTGGATACCTTCACCATCAATAACCTTGGTAATATATATGTGTGGGAGATATTTCAATTGCACTATTTTCAATGGAGAACCGTTTATGAATGGGATCCTCATTTCACAACTTGTTTATGGAGAGGACTTCATAAAAAATTTAGATAATATTTTCTTATTTGTACAACATACAATTATCATAATGATAACTAATTTAAATATAAGATTATGATTGTTGGGGATATGTTATGATCTAGTGTTTTGGAATTCTATGGTTCTTGGGGGCCACGTCTGGGAATCGGGGAATTTAGTTAAAATATAATCTTTTAATCACTAATCCAAATGGATAATTTTGGATTCCCGGTATAATAGGTTACTTTTTTTCACATATGTGTTTATTAAAGATACGTGAGTCATTAATTGTGAGACATAGTCTCATGCATGAGATATATGAGTTTTTTAAGTTGATTAGGCATTGATTGGTGACCATAACGAGCCAAAAGAAATTATATTCTACCCATTAGAGATGACCTCTAATGTTTTCAATTAATCACTAGGTTTTTATTTGGATTCCAAATCGGCTAAGGTATCACTGAATCCAAAATAATGGAAAGATGGTGCCAAGTTTCTATGGTGGTTTAGGTAATTTTGGTGATCTGACCAATGGAATACTGATTGGTTATTCCATTGATCTATAGTGTTATGAAAAAAATATTACATGTGTCATATATTTGTAGATATCACCATAACCCTTATCAAATGATAGATGTTGATGAGGTTGATAATGATGAAAATGTATCCACCAAGGAGCATCTAATATTTATTGTTGACCATAGTGAGAAGACCTTTTGAGGGAAGTCTCTAACTCTAGGGATATTTTAGTAGTGTCATGTGAGAGTTCATGAGGAGACCTTGAAGTGCGAGTCTAATATATGGGTGCATTGGAGCATGATTTTTATAGTTACCCCACAGTGATTTTGTAGGGAAAACCTATTGATGAGCCCTTATATAGTGGGGAGATAGTAATATATAGTCATTTAGACAAGTACATACCAATTTATGTTTTGGTTAATTGAATTTTATTTTCTATGAATAAGAACCGTATCATGACATGAATGATTACAAGAGGTGTTTGGATGGGATTATAGAATAGAGAAGGAAACCAGAATATAGTAACTGATTCACGACATGAATCAGTATTCATGATGTAAATGGTTTTAAGTGGATTCCATGAATTATATTTAGGGTTTTAATAGTTTTTGGGGAATAATACTTTCATGAAATGTGATTCCATTCATGATGTGATCTAGTTTTTGAGTTTTCAATCTGAGATGTCCTATCTTTTAGTGTATATGGTAACTGAAATATTCATTGAATGAAACCATAATTCACCTCTAGAATGAGGTCTTGTTTTTTAGATTTACTTTATCACAATCCATTAAATTCTCCATATCCACACTTAATTTTCCATTAAACACCATCCCTCCATTTGGTTATTTTGGTTTTTATATTCAAATAAAGTAAATTTTTCATTAGATCTTGTCGTACTAGACCAATAAGTTGAAGGTAAGCCTCTGGGATCTTCCTATCCATCTTGGTTAACTATTTTTCACTAATGTATAACCCTATATCAAATTTTTGGTACCCATATGTAGGATTAAAGTCTTCTGCTAACAAAATATCTTTTATTTTTTTTATGGGGAGGATGGAGGAAGGCAGGTTTACCTAGGGCACTGTTGAGTTTCTTATAATATGAATTCGTGAGGTGGGTGTTTTAGAACAACACACTAAGTTATATTAATTTTTATAGTTTGTTCAGAATGTATGATTTAACTAGAACATTGTACATTTTTACTATCAAAAATAGTAACCCACAATTTTTTAAAACCATATTCTATAACCTCCCTCAGATTACATTAGATATGTTGGGCTTGATTCTGGGAATTGTTGTCACTTGAGGGGTGTTTCTACATTTGAATCTATATTGGAACATGAATGGAATGTACCTATAGACCTCTGAATAATTGTAAAATATATACTTTTTAAGTTAAATATTTTATTTGGATAAGCATGTGATTTTTTAATTTCTATTAACATGGAATTGGCATCACATGGTAATTTTTATAATAAACATGAGAATGAATTAAATGGATTGAAAGATAAATTTTTTTCATGTAATTGGAATTGGAATAAAATCATGATTAAATTTGGATATAATGATATTATGCTTTTTGTATTAGTTCATCTTCTTAAATGACAATTGAAATGGGAATGGTTATATTAAATATGATAATTGGTATCCTGGACTAAATTTATAGTTTTATTAAATTTGTTTGTTGGTATGATTTGTTATATGGGAAAAAAGGAATGATACTTTGTTATTTATTGAATTGACTAATATGTTCTTTTAACCTCATGTTGGGTATGATTGTATTTTTTATAGTTGGATTGCTCGATATTTTTTCCAATTAGGACTCTCTATTTAGTCTAATGTATGAGGGTTAGATAAATGGTTACATAAGAAATTATGGATAGTCAAATTGATACATACCACACAAAGTCTAGATGCATGTACATGTATTGGCTAATGTATTATGCATGGTTACATACCTTCTTAAGAATTTATGCATGTGTGTATTCTGTCTGAGGGATGGATTCATGGTTATTTACTACTTGTGGGATAAATTCATTGCTACTTATTGTTTGAGGGAGATATTATTGACTAAATTATGCATAAATATTAGATAATCTACAATTTATTTATGAATGGGGAAATTCATCCACAATATGAGAATATTACAATAGTGTGGGTGATGTGTAATAGGTATTAAAAACAACCAATAGTTGTGGATATCTGACATTATATTGAAGGATTTTTGGTAATCATAGATTTCCATGCCAAAGATCATTGTTTAGTGAGTTATATAGTGTGATCCAGTAATTTATAAAGTAATGCCAAATTTATCATACAATTTCATTCACTATATATTCATACAAGAGTGTTTAGAAATCATGGGTGTCAACCTAATGGGTTTTACTCACATCCTTTTTGGTCACTGTTTATTAACGTGGGAGATTTTTGGGTTTCAATTATTGACATGGGAAACAGGCCGTGTACATGATTGATTTATTTAATATATGGGACTACAGAATGGAGAAAGGACTGGGCATAAGGATCAAGACATGGGTTTGGATTATTTTACTATGAGTTTGTAAGAATTTTACTTTTGTGACAATGACACATAATCTACAAGGGAATATACTATTAAATGGTATGGTTTATTACTATTTATTATGAATGTTTGACAATAATGTAAATCAACATTGAGTTGGATATGTCAACTTATCTATTGGTTGATTTCATTTTATTTTTATCCTATTTGAGCTTTTATTGAGACATTATTAAAGAATTCATAGTATTCAAATAATATCCATGATGCCATCTATGCTATTCAATGACCTCTTTTTCATTGGATGGCGCACATAAGGTTTAATAATTACCTAAATCAGTTATGTGATGGAAAATCAGGAGGAGATACTTTAATTAAAATGTCATAATGTTCTTTGAAAAAAATAAAAAGAATATTTTAACACCCTAGGAAATAGTAAATATCGATAATAAAGTTCGTCTAAGGTCAATGTGTAAACATTATCATCCCATTAATCCAATAAAGTGTGTTCTTTGATCAAAATCTTAATAGTACACATATCACTCCCTAATTTCATATATTTACTTTCATCTCATAGTTGAATAGTGCTAATATGATTGTTCTTATGTCCAAAAACATAAATGAAATTATAAATTAAACCATTTTTGAATAAAACAATGTTATATATAACAAAGAACTGTCCTTGTGCATTGTATCCATATGTGACATATCCACCCTTCACATTTTATATATTTTAGAATCTAGATTTTTCACTAGACATATTTCATGAATGGACACTAGTGTAGAAAATGTTTTTAACGTCACCATTTCTTACGTCAGTTATATATAACAGACGTGAAAATCTGTGATATGTGGTTTTTTATGTCGGTTATAAAATAACCGATGTAAAAAATACTGATTAAATTTTTTACGTTAGTTAATTGATAACCGACGTAAAAAATAAGGTATCTAAAAAATTTGTTACGTCATTTATAAAATAACCAACATAATAAAGGCACCATCTGAGGCATTTTTGACATTTTTTATTTGATAACCGACCTAAAAACCCAACATGCCGAATTTTTTACGTCGGTTTTAATATAACTGACAAAAAAACCAACACACAGTAGTTTTTAGGACAGTTATAAAATTACCGATGTAAAAATTGTGGTTTCTGATGTGTTTTATATGTCGGTTATAGAATAACCGACATAAAAAACCAACACACTGCTTTTTTACGTCGGTTATAGAATAACCGACCTAAAAAACCAACACACTGCTATTTTACGTCAGTTATAAAATAACCGACATAAAAAATACAGTCTCAGATACATTTATAACATCGATTATTATAATTACTGACATTATAATTGTAATAAAAAATATTTTATAATGTCTGTTATTAAATAACCAATGTTATAAAACGTTTTTCCATCATCTTTTATCATATTTACTATCTTTAGATCTATCATCACCACTCGCAACACTCAGGTAATCCCCCCCAAGACTTTATTTCGTTCGTTTTATCTCGGATAGTCTATATTTACATTTAGTGATTTGTTGCTTAAACTAGATAAGATTATTTGATTTCGAACCCTCTTACCTTGTTTATCCATATTCATATTATTTACTATCACCAGATCTATTAGATCGACTCGCAATATTCCAGTAAGCCTCACCTACTTTTATTTCATTTGTTTTTGTTTCACAGATGCCCTACATTTATGGTAATATTTATTTTCATTGAAAACTAATGATCTCATTCACCTATATTACTAAAATTTATATCTAAACCATTGGGATACACCCATTCTATGAACCAGTGTGATTTATTTTATAAGTATATATGGTTTTTCATGGTGGAATGTTTTTTTGGATCCTTGGTTGTTTCGATTTTGGGTATCAATTTTTGTTGTTCCATAAACTATTTACGTCGCTTATTTTTGTGGTCTATTATAAGTCTTCATATGGTTTTAAAACCAGATTAATTGAGAAATAGATAATTTTAGACTAGTATGAGATATAAGTCATGGTTCTCATTTCGAATAATGGCATGATACCATAACTAGTAGCTTTTGCTTAAAATCCCAAGATATGGAAAAACTAGTAGCTTGAGGTTAAAATCCCATGGTTCTGGGGGGATGTCCGTAGGGTTAGGGGGTTGTCCTTGGGATTGGGGTTGCCCAGAGGGTTGGGGGCTATCCAGGGTGTCCTTGGAGGTGGGGGGGAATTCTAGGGGGGTGTGTGGGGGGGGTCTAAGGGGGGGGGGGGTTTGTCGAAGGGGTTGGGGGTCCAGGGGGGGCTGTTCAAGGGGGTGGGGCCTGTCTAGAGGGTCTGGGGGTTGTTTGGGGGGGGGGGTGTCTAGAGGCCTGGGGGTGTCCAAGGGGGCAGCGTGTGGGGGTGGTGTCCAGGAGGGGTGGGGTGTCCAAGGGGGTGGGGTGCTATCTTGAGGGGTGTTGGGCTGTCCAGGGGTGGGGGATATCCAGAGGGGTGGGGGATATCCAAGGGGGTGATGGTGTTTAGGGGGTGGTTTCCATAGGGTTGGGGGGCTGTCTAGAGGGTTGGGGGGTGTCCAGGGTGTCCATGGAGGTGGGGGGAGTCCATGGTGTGTGTGTGTGGGGGGTGTCTAAGGGAGGGGTGGATTTTCAAGGGGGGTGTGGGCCTATCCAAGGGTGTGGGGGCCTGTCCAGAGGGTTTGGGGTTGTCTGAGGGGAGGTCTAGAGGGTTGGGGGTGTCCACGGGGAGTTCAAGGGGTAGGAGGTTGGTGGTGGTGTCCAGGAGAAGTGGGGGTGTCCAGGAGGGGTGGGGGTGTCCAAGTGAGTGGGGATGGGGGGGGGGGGGGTTGTCCTGGGGTGGTGGTGGTGTCTAATGGGGTGGGTGCTGTCCAAGGGTGTGGTGGTGTCCAGGGGGTTTCTAAGGGGGTGGGGGTGCTGTCTAGGTGGGGGGGGGGGTATCCAAGGGGGTGGTGGTGTCGAGGGAGTGTCCAAGGGGGTTTGGGGGTGGTGTCCAAGGGTTGAGGGGGATGTCTAAGGGGGTGGTGGTGTCCAGGTGGTGTCGAAGGGGTGGGGGATAAGTGTCAGTTAGGATTGACTACGGCATCGTGGTTTGTGAGATTATGACATGATGATTCTATTGTTTCATGGATATTCGTGTTGTAATATGATTCTATTTGGTTATATATATCTTGAACACTCATCGACTATGAGAACATTATGGGTAATGGGGGAGACCATGTCATGGTTTTCATATATGCGTATTTATCCAGACACCATTGTGCCATGATGATTTTCTTTACATTATTATTTTCTCCATCCGAGTTTTTATTTTAAATTTGATTTGATTCTTAGGTTTAATCCATTTTCTCCAATTTTCTATCTACCATTGGAGGCCCCTTGGTTTATTTGATTCAATGTATTTTAAAACTGTTATTTCTAAATATATTTTCTTTTTAAAATCATATTGAAACATATTTTTTTAAATACACATAGACTTGTTTTATATTTCAAAATTGTTTTACATTCAAATTATGATTTTTTCATATAAACATATAATTTTATTATCATAAAAGTAATTATGTTTTTTATATTTTTATAGGTAATAATGAGTCAAAGATAGATTACAACACATCGAATGAGCAATAAATATGAGGAAGGTGTTGATGACTTTTTCGAATTTTCTAAAAGAAATGTTCGATGTAGTGATATTTTTTATCTATGCCTGAAATGTTTGAATATGAAGGAGTTGAAAATTAGAGAGATAAAAGATCACTGATGTTTCATGGTTTTAATTCGAGTTCAGACCTTGGATTTGGAAAGGTGAAACGGGAAGGAATGTCACTGATGATGATGATTCACAAGATGGTAACTCTAATGAAATTGAAGAAATGATTTGTGATATTGCAGCAGAACAAATTGAGATAGAACCTACAGTTGCGTGTATATTTAGTAATGCAGAAAAACCATTATATCCTGGTTGTATAGATTTTATGGTTTTTTTGGTGGTGTTAAGATTGATTAACCTGAAGGCGAAACATGGAGGGAGTGACAGAAGTTTTACAGTGCTGCTACAATTGATGAAAGACATTTTTCCAAAAGATAACGATCTTCCAGATTCACATTATATGGCCAAGAAAATATTATGCATGATGGGATTGAGATATAAGAAAATACATGCATGTACGAATGACTCTATAATATATTGAAATGTATATGAATTTCTGTTAAAGTGTCCTAAATGTGGGACATCACATTATAAGGTGAAAGAAAAATCATGGGCTGATGTAGAGATTACAAAGATCCCTTCAAAGGTATTTTGGTATCATCATATAATTCATTATTTCAGACATTTATTTGCTAATTCACTTCATAAAAAAAGGTTAAGATGGCATGTTGATGAGCGGTTATTTGATGGAAAAATACACCATCCAGCTGATTGCCCACAATGGAAGAAAATTGATGAGTAGTATTCTACATTTGGAAATGAAATTATAAATCTCAGACTAGGGTTGTGCATAGATGGAATGAATCCGTACTGAACCCTCAGTGGCACGCATAGATCATGTTATGTTTTATTAGTAATTTATAACCTCTGTCCTGAAGTTTGTATGATTGGAAGATATGTCATGTTGAGTATAATGATATATGGTTTGAAGAAAACCGGTATTGATATTGATGTTTACATGTCACCGTTGATGGATGATTTGAAACATTAATGGGTGGATGGTATTAGAGTGTATAATTCTTATAAAATGGATTTTTTTTTAACTAGATGCAGTGCTTTTGTTCACTATAAATGAATTCCCAGCATATGGAAATTTATCTAGATATTGTATTAAAGGGCATAAAGCATGTCCGATATGCAAACAACAGACGTCATATTGTAAATTGAATCATCGGAGGAATACAATGTACATGGGACATCGAATGTTTTTTCCTATGGATCGCTCATATATAAGACTGAAAAAGGCATTCAGTGGCTCACAAGAATTTGATATTGATTCAAAACCTTTATCCCCTGATATGTATTTTGATAGGGTGAAAACCCTTGATGTGACATTGGTAAAGACACAGAAATATGGTAATGATAGACATATTTGGAGGAAAAGGTCTATATTTTATGAGATACCATATTGGAGATACTATGAAGATAAACATAATAATGAGGGAAAGGGGATTTTTGGATTGAAATTCAAATCATTGTCAGTTGAACAGATGAAGAAGTTAGAATCGTACATCGTGAATATCATAGCTGATTCTCAACTATATATCACATTTTATATTAATGAGTTTAAACAATCTCATCCAAAGAAAAAATAAATGTGGATTTCGAATGAGCACAACAAAACATTTTTTTCATGGTTTAAAAAGACCTTTCATTGTAGATCAGATGTATCAGAGACATTAAAATGGATAGTGGGTGGTCTAAGTTTAAATGTGATAACATGGCCCAGTTATGAAATTAATGGATATACATTTCATATGAAAGCTTAGGAAAATAGAAGTGCAGTTCATAATAGTGGTGTATTTGTGTTTACAGAAGCAATGAACTTTTTGAGTGCTAAGGACAAGAACCAAATTTCTTTTATCAAGTACATATTATGGAGTGATTGAAGAAATATGGGAGATTTATTTATTTAAAATTAAAGGTAATGATTTTAACTGTAAATTGTATATCTGTAACAACAGTGTCAGACATGATGAATTTGGAATGATACATGTTGACCAGAATAGATTGGAAGACAAAATTGATTATTTTATAATGGAAACACATGAAAAAAAAAATTTCTATGTAGTAGATCAATCATGTATTATGTGGGTTGTTGTTTTACAAGGGGAAAACAATATTTTGGTGAGGATGAACTTGATGAAGTTGTTGATTTATGTGAGATCATTATTTCCATGGAACGATTAATAGAAAATAATGATGAGCATATTGAAGACCTGTTTTATGCCATAATGAACATTCACGATGAAGTAATTTGGGAAAACAAACCATGTTTACATTCCTAAAATTATAGGTAACATTTGTTTATTTCTTCTTTACATTTATTTTTTTGATAAAATGTTAGATATTGTAAATTATTTCTTTATTAAAACTTGTATTAAAACTAAATAAGTATATGTTTTTTTCTATAAAGTTTTTTAGTTTACATTATCATGTAAACCATTACATAAATTTTATATCTATTATTTTTGTTCAGGGAAAATTACTTTACCATGTTTACCAGGTTTACTAGTTTTACCATGTTTACCATGTTTACCATCTTTACCATCTTTACCATATTTACCATTGTTTAACATGGTTACCATATTAACCATGTTTACTATAATGTAACTTAGTACAATTTTCAACTTTTTGATTACATTAGAATTTAAAATATTTTAATTTGTATATTTATGAACTAATTTTAGTTTTTTGATTTGAAGGATAATGACAGATCAATCATTTGATCAACCAGATGATTCTAGAGATGAGAATAATGGTCATACCTCTAGGGAGAAACATTCACATGCTCATCTTGATGTTCCCCAGTCTTCCACATGTTCTCCTATTACTACAACGAGTTCAAGAGTTGGTAAACTTGGGTGCACATGTTTAACAAAATTATCATTTTCCTGTATACAGGATCAGAGGATAGTCATTGAGTTTTATGAGAATGATATTCCTAGTGGTCCAAATGCCAAATATTTTAAGAGTTTTTTATCAACTCATGGTAAGAGAAAAGTAAGCAATTTGTATAATGACTGTAGAAGTGTGGGGAAAGCGATAATATTTCAGTTGTGGGAGACAATTTTGGTAAGATCTTTTGCAATTTTTTGCCTATTCATTTAATTTTTATAGTACATATATTCTGTTTAACTTCTTATTTATCAGATGATATTTGATATTCTTGACACTGGAGGAGTCAGGAAAAAATTCTTATCGATGGCTTCTAGAAGATAGAGGGATTTCAAATAAACCCTCTCATCTGATTTCATTTTTTGGTCATAGGAGTCATGAAAATCTAGGTCGTATATATCCTTTTATAGATGACGACAGATGGAGACAATTTTTTGATCGTATAAGAAAAGAGTCATTTTTGGTAAGGGAAATGTAAACATTTATAAGCTTTCTTATATAAATGGTCTTATTAATGTTTAGGTAATGATTTCCTATTCTTAATTTATAGAAAACAAGAAAATCTCATCATAAGATCCAATCTAAAAACGTATACCCTCATAGTTTATCTCGAGGAGGGTATACATTTTTGGAAGAACAAATAATGGTGGAAAAATTACAAAAACTAAGAATTGAGTCTTCAGGATCTGGAGAAGTGGCCCCTCGATCCCCTCTATCTAGACATGAAAAATTGAAGAGGGCTCAGATTGGAAAAAAGCGCAATATCTTTCAGATGAATTGAGAATCGTAGATGAGGGGATTATAAGATATCTATTTTATTTATTTAAGTTAACTATTTTCTTCATATAATTTCAATCATTACAGAAATGTTCAATTCATTAATACAAGACTCTCTTAAATAGCATAGCTGATATGGCGTATTTACAGCGGCTGGGAGGCACGTTATTTTATCTGCAGCATTGGGAATGCCCGAACATCATGGTCATGTACGAGGATATTTGGAAAGTGTATCAGTAAGAAAAGTGTTTCCACATTCATAAGCTTCTAACATTGAGGGTGTTTATAAAACAATTATAATCCTTGGAGGCTAAAGATCATAATATTAATTCGAGGATGGACGAAATGATTAGAGTGCCGGTACAGTCTATGTTTGCAGACATGCAAATACAATTTCAGACTGCAGGTCCCACTCCTCGACCTCCCCCTGCAGATCCCAATATTTATCCTCCACCTCTTCCAGTAGCACCCACTCCCCCACCTTAGCCTGCGGACCACATATTTTTTCCTACTCCTAAGTTGTGGCTTCCTACTTATTGCGAGTTGTATGTTGATGATCCTCAACATCATATAGTTTCATATGGGTTGGTATATTGTATAGGAGATACAGTTCATCATAAATAATTAGAGGTAGAGAATCAGAGGGTCACTATACATGATATTATAGATAGATCCGCTCGAGTACCATTACCTACAGATGAGGTGAACCAGTTGGACATAGTATCAGCCATTTTTTAATTTGGCCATCCAGACTACTTCTACTCATTACCATAGAGGTATGTATGTTATATATTCTATTTTTTTTATTAAAGTTGTTTTATCATTTGAAAACTAAAATATATTTCTATTTTTTTTACAGGAATACATCAAAGGTAAAGAAATATTGTATAAACAACAACAAAGACAAATGGAAATGACATTAGATACAGATTCTAGTAGTCTTAACAGATTGCTAAGATATTCAAATTTTCTAGCAGGTTATTATGAGATTCAAATGAAAGATCGTGTTTGTGGATGTTCAACAACTGTGGGGATTGTGAGAACTGATATCATGGAGCTTGTTACTAGAGATAAGTTGGGAATCAACATAGTGATATTTTTTCCATGTAAGTCTTAACACCTTTTCCCTGCATTATATTTATTAAAAATGTATACTTATGTCTGTTTTGTATTAGGTATCTTTATAACATTTGTGAGAAGAATGAGCGGACAAATGTATATAGATTCACGGACCTATAATTGATTTCCCCTGAAGCATATACATTGGATGAGGAACAAAGAATGCTTTATATTGCTGAAAGACTTGAATAGAATATAGTCACCCAATGTTTGATGATGCATTTTTTGAGAGGTATAAAACCCATATCTCTCGAAGAGTTCATTATCTTTTAACATAATACTCCACAAACATTAAATTTTTTTTTATCAGTTATCACTGGATGTTAGGGGTTTTCTTCCAAGGGAGAAAAAACTTTATTGGATATGCTCTGTCCATGGTGATGTGCGGGAAAGTTTTATGAAAATGTTGGATAAGTAAGTTTCAATTTCTAAATAGTTTTAAATATTATAATGAATTATAAATTTACCCCATTTATATTATTATCTAACATGGGATGGGTATACTTTCGAAATAACACAATGAAAAGGAGTGTGAAGATCAAATATGAAATGTGAAGGTAAATATCCATTTATAATTGGTACTTTTGATATATTACATAAAAATAATATTCTGAATTTACACTCATTAAAACAGAATTTTCATGAACAATAAGACATCATCGAATGTGGATATTATATGTTATGATTTATGTATAAAATAATAACAACTGGAATAGTTGTGAACATTGACCTGGTAAGATTTCATTTTAAACGTTTCCATAATATTTCAATTTTATTTAATCATTATACACGTTAACTACAATACTTTTAGTTTTTAGCTATTTGATGAACCTATAACCTATACTAATAAAGACATTAAAAAATTACAAGTGGAATGGTCAAATTATTTTACAGGTTTGATTGTATTTTAGTTGTTTGTAGTGTAAAATTAAATTTTGAATATCATTGCTGTAATTGTGTATTTGGTAGTAGTTATGGTTGGATTTAATTATTTTTGAAGTTGAAAGTGTAAGTTTTGAATGTTATATATGTGAATGATTAATTTTTCTCTACTTATTGTTTTGGTCTACTTATGATGGTTTTTTCTGGTATGGATTCTAGTTTGGGGGAGGGGTTCCAAGGGTGGGGGGGTGTTTATTGGGGTGGGGGTATCCAGGGGTGTGGGAGGGTTGTCCGGTGGGGGGGGGGGGGGGGGGTCCTGGGTGTCCATGAGAGTGGGGGCCGTCCATGGGGTGCGATCGTTTGCTAGAGGGTGGAAGGGCTCTCTAGGGGAGTCGGAGGCTATTCAGGGGTGTGGGGTTGTCCTGTGGGGTAAGGGGGTTTCCATGGGTGTGGGAGGGTTGTTCATTGGGGTGGGGGGGATGTCGAGTCGGGTGGGTGGGGGTCTAATTTGTCCATGGGGATGGGGGGGGGGGCAGTCCAGGGTGTGGGAGAGGAGTCCCCTCTATCCCTCAGGGGGCTGAACGCCACTGGAAGGTACTCATCACTCCTATATGTGAAACATTTTTTGAGATCAAGATTCACATGTGGTAGTGATGAGTACCTTCCTACGTCGTGCCCCTCTGAGGGGGGGGGGGGGGTGGTCCAGGAGGGTGTCTAGAATGGTGGGGTGTCCAGGGGGTGTCTCGGAGGGTGGGGGAAGTCCCGGGGGTGGGGGCAGTCCAGGGGTGTCAGGGGTGTCTAGGAAGGTGGCGGGTTTTCCAAGGGTGTGGGGGGATTCTAGGGGTGGGGTAGTCTAGGGGTGTGGGGGGTGTTCAGGAGGGTGGGGTGTTGTCCATGGGTGTTGGGGGAAGTTCTGGGGTGGGGAAAATCCAGGGGTGTGGGGGTGTCTAGGTGTGTGGTGGGGGTTTTCCAGTGGGGTGAAGGGGTTATGGTCTGTTTTTGTTAACTTTTTGGTCGGTTTCAGTGGTGTTGGAGGGCTGTCCAGTGGTGGTGGAGTGTTTTTAGGGGGTGGGGGAGTATACAGGAGGGTGGGGGATGTCTAGGGGGTGGTGATTATGTCTAGGGGTGTGGGGGTTTCCAGGGGTGTGGTGGGGGAAATCTAGTGGGGTGAGGGGGTTCTAGTCTGTTTTTGGTAAATTTTTTGTCTATTTCAGGGGTGTGGTAGGGTTGTACGGGGGTGTGGGAGGGTCGTCCATGAGTGCGGGAGTGCTGTCTAGTGGATGGGGGGTTCTAGGGGTGCGGGAAGGGGGGATGCCCAGCGGGTGGTGGGGATGTCCAGGGGTGTAGGGAGCTGTCCAGCACGTTAGGGGGTAGTCCAGGGGTGTGGGGGTTTCCAGGGGTGTGGTGGGGGTTGTCCAGTGGGGTGAGGGGGCTATCTAGGGTGTGGTGGGGGGCTGTCTAGTGGGGTAAGTTTTAAATGTTATCAATGTAAATGCCTAATTTTTCTTTGGTTCTTATTTTGGTCTACTTTTTTTTCTGGTACGAATTCTTTGTTTGGTTTCTGGTTGTTTCTAGGGAGAGCAGAGGAACACTTTCTATTTCAAAAAAATTGGTTTTCCATGTCGGTTATTTTATAACCGACCTGATAATGGAGTGGGGAAGGGATTTTCACATCAGTTATTTGAATAACCAACATGATAAACACCTGTGGAATTTTTTTTCACATCAGTTATTTAATAACGGAGGTGATAAAGGCCAAGGAAATGGTTTATCACGTTAGTTATTAAATAACTGATGTGATAAACACCCACCACACTAGTTTATCACATCGGTTATTTAATAACCAACGTGATAAACTATCCCCCCTGGTTTATCATGTCAGTTATTTAATAATCGATGTGATAAACCCCCACCCCCACGCACTAGTTTATCACGTCGGTTATTAAATAACTGACGTCATAAACCCTCCCCTCTGTTTTATCATGTTAGTTATCTAATAACTGATGTGATAAACACCCGCCGCATAGGTTTATCACATCCGTTAGTAAATAATTAAAGTTATAAACACCCCCCTGGTTTTTCACGTCAGTTCGTTGAACAACTGACGTGATAACACTGGGGAAATGGTTTATCACATTGGTTATTTAATAACCGACTTGATCAACACTTTTCCATTGGTTTTTCACATCGGTTATTAAATAACTGACATGATAAACATCGCGATGTTATGTTTCTTATGTCAGTTTTTAAATAACCGACGTAAAAAACAATATTTATAACGTCATCTGTATTAACATCAGCTAAAAACCGATGTTAAAATGAGAAATAACCAACGTAAAAAATATTTTTTTTTCACTTGTTTGAAATAGTCCATGAACTATATGTTCCATATACAAACACCTACTCTGGTATCCTAAAGCTAGTGTTTTAATTATTACAATGGAATAAGATACAAGGGATCACACCATAGATAGTCAATTAGTTTTTCTATTTTGGAAATCTATATACAAACTAGATATATATATTACATTAGGGGATAAAAACATAACATGAAATACATTCTTATATTTTTGAAAATCATTTAAATAATCCTTCTTTATATCTCCTTGAATGAAAAAAACAATGTGTGAGCTCAAATTCTTAGAAAGGGTAGCGTATAATAGAAGTTGTCATGTTTGGATATGACAAAAACTATATAGAAGAGAAAATTATCAATATATTTTTCATTTTATTTATAAATTTATCAGATATATATATTCTAGGAAAATATAAATAAAATAATTAGTTGAATAATAACAAAAAAATTAAATGAAGTAAATGAAAAAGGTTTGATTACATGAGCATACCATCATGTCCTAATGATAAGACATCCTGAACCATAACATAAACACCCTTTTCAATGAAATTTCAATGAATGGATATGTATAAAAAAATAAACAAAACAATTTACCAAATATTTGTCTCATTATACCCAATAATGCATCGAGGGGATATTTGTAACCATTCCCCACCCATAACATACAACTTATCAAAGAATTCCTCATATACTGAATCAACAAAAAAAATAAAAAAACAATATTTTTTTCAATTAATAAATATCAATGTTGAATCAAGAATGTAGAATATCAATATTTCCCTAGTCAAGGAAATAAATTTCTTAATAATCTTCTTTCAATATACACCATATATTTAAAAGGTATATGGTTATGTCTGTTTCAAATTAGTATAAATGATACTACATAAATACATAATACTTAAAATATGAACATGATGGAGAAAATAATATCTAATTAACAATAAAGAGTGATAAAGAACACATGTACAAAAAATTGAATGTTTTGTACAATCCATAAATTAGTAAATGATAATGTATGATTTTAAATAAAGGAAAATATTTTCAGAATTTGAGTTGAAAATGGAGGTGAAACTTTTAAAAGAACTATACTTAATTTTTTTGAATATTTTATATAAATTTAATTTTATAAATAATTTAAAAACAATTTATATAAAGTCTAATGTCCTATCATACATAAATATAACATCGTAGTAGATGAAATCATGATCCACTGTGGAATCATTTAGTTCTAGTGTCTTTGCAGACATGAAAAAATAAGAATCTTGTTTATAAAGGAGCTATATTATCTCCCACTAAGTTCTTCATAACTAGAAAAATTCATAGACATATCATACATAAAACATTTCTTTATAGTTTATATAAAGGAAACATAAGAAAGAGAGAGTAGAAATTCTGAGTAGGGGTAATAAATTAATATAACAATATAAAATGACCATAAGAATAAGAGAAATGAGAATAAAATTT
Source organism: Viscum album (assembly GCA_963277665.1). NCBI lineage: Eukaryota > Viridiplantae > Streptophyta > Magnoliopsida > Santalales > Viscaceae > Viscum > Viscum album. The sequence goes on from OY728155.1 coordinate 966,312,462, forward strand.
TCATACAATACATTACATATCGTAGATTATAACCTTCCTTCATAGAATAAATATCGATATTTCATAAGACATGAATCATAATGAAATAAATGTACATGATCCATGAGACCATAAAAATTACATAATACATATATTTGGGTCATAATAATAAGAACAAGAATAATAATTTGCTTATTAATAAAGTCTCATTTAAAAATTTGACATTTTAGAATGGATTCGCTCACCATTCTATCATTGTAGTTAACGTACATTACCAAGACTATTATAATGGGAAAACTACCTTGCTGAATTAGGCTCTCCCCTCATTCATGTTTTTTATATCATTATATATCAATATTTAACCAATTAATTAAAGGGAGATATAAGACCCACCTATCATAGGTTAACAAAATTCCACCATCTATGGTCATACAGTAACCGCCATTATTTGTTATACCGTAACCATAATTAAATTATCAAAACCAAATATATGCATTCTTTATGATATTTAAACATTCAACTTATCAAAACCCATGAAAATTAATGGGATTCATGAAGTCTTTACTATATTATAACCCATAAAAAGAAATGGGCTTCATAAAACAATTTTCATATCATAACCCATGAAGAGAAATGGGTTTCATAAACCCTTTATCATAGTATTACCCCTAAAATAGAAATTTGATTCATAAAATTATTATCATCATAAACACAATCAATCTAGAGAAAGAATAAATTTTTCATCATTGGATATTATCCCTAGTAAATCTTAATTAACATCAAAGGATTTAATCTTAGATGGAAATTGATTTTGAAAGATCACTAAAAACATTTATTGGGAAAAATAACATTTTGAATTTGAAAAGAAAACAATAAAAAAATTATATTCTCAGAATATTTTTCTACCAAAAAATCCTTGAAAGCATATATGTTAAGCTTAACAAATAATTTAAAAAATTTCATGAGGCAAATAAACATTTCATTTTGAAATAAAATCCTTAAAATATAAAAAAAATTAAATATTAAAAAAAAATTACATGAAAAATATAATTTGAAAATTGATATGGATGATTTAAGTCATTAAAAGATCATAATATAAGAAAATACAGTTCATGATGCACACTTTAAAAAAAAATTCCATTCAAATTTTTAGAAAAAAGTAGTAAAATACTTATTTTGAAAAGGACATAAAGAATCCTTCAAAAAAATTATAAAAAATTAATACAAGGGTAAAACATTCATTAATAAATCACAAAGGAACATTAATATAATTTTGAAAATATTTGTTTTGGAAAACACAGATATATGAGAAAAATGTTTTTTGACCAAAAAAAGAAATAAAGTCATTTTTTAATTAAAAAATATTTTTTGTTTTTTAAGAATAAAAATAGGAAAATAAAAGTAAAACATGTATTTTAATGAAATAACCAGGGAGAAGAAATTTCATTAGTTTCATCGTATATATATCAAAACATTTCATAATTATAAACTTAATCTTAGACTATCCCTATAAAAAATGATATTATAATATAAACCATTTACCTCATTGAATATTTGGAATCATAATCCTCTTGAAAGAAAAAATATTATACATTTATTTATACTCCATAATTTAATTATAATACTCATAATATTCCTTCATGGTTAGTATACAATACAAAATAAACGAGTTGTGAATATGGTATGTGTTCAACGGAATTATAAGTGAGATGAAAATTCTTTAACTAAAGTATCTAATTCATTCATTCACATTTTAATATACTATATTATATTAATAAGTTTATTTTACATATCTTATAAGGAAATAATCATATGTTTCATATCATATAATATTTACAAATAATCTTTTATTAACCATATAGTAACAACACCCTATCAAAATCTTTTTTCGGGTAAAACTGTTTCGTTTTTCATGTCACTATTGGTTTTATATCCCATACCCTTCCATTTTTATTATTATTACACAATATACATAATTTTAAACCTGATATAAATATCATATATATTCATTATATAAATATTTCATATAATACATTTAATTTATGTATATAAAATGAATTCCACTGTTCTTGGAGACAGTAGGCCAAAGGTAAGAATGAACGCTGTTTCCATTTTTTTAAAGATCAAATGAAATAAACCTAAATAGTATATTATATATAAATAATAATTTTATGTCATATATATTTCATATATTAATAAAAATTTTCATTATGTAATTATATTAAAATCAGTAGTGAAAAATGTATCACATCACTTCATGAGGAACTAGTCCACTATCCACGTGATCGATGTAATCATATCCATAATGAAATGGGAATTTAGAAGGTAAATATGATATCATAATAATATAAGTATAATTATTGTACAAATACCATTTATATTCAATTAATCTATCCTTACAATGAACCAAGTATCCATAAATGAAAAACACATCACATCGGTTCACAAGGTAGTATTCCATTGTACACACAAGTGACTTTATTGTTTTCCATCAAGATTCATGGTATGAAGGTGGCTGTGTTATTATAATAAAATATTTATAATAATATAATAAATATCATATATAAAAATTTAAATTAATTATTATATCCATCATTGAGAGATGGTGAAAGAAAACGATTAACACCAGTTCACAAGGTGGTTGTCCACCGTACACCCAATCGAAGGTTTTGTTTCCCATTTTATGAAATATGATACAAATATAGGGTATTAAATAAAAATAATAATAGATATGTATATTTATTATAGTATTTTATTTATATTATGATTAATATAACATTAATGTGGGATATGGAGAATGAATTGAAAATTAATTTACTTAATACAATTATCTTTTATTGGAAAACCCCATTTGGATATATTATTTTGTGCTATATGGATAGAATTTTTGGATCAAAATAGTATATATAACATTTATAAGGATGTTGGGGAGGTTTTTTCATAGGTTGTTTTTAGAGAGATGGTTTATGAGGTTTGATTATGTGTCGGGAGGATGTGGATTTGTATATGTGGGGTGGAGTGGTATTATTGTGAATCACCAAAAATATTCAATTATTGGAAGACAATCTCTCCCCAGGTGCATCCAAAATTTCTAAATAATTTATTTTATTGATTATAAAGTCAATAAACACCTGAAAAAAACTTTTCCACACTTTTTATTCCTTAACCTTTATGTTTACATAATTTTACAATTTTAGTTTTCACCCTGGTAACATATTTCATTATATTTACCTATTTAATTTATATATTAGCAATTAAATTTAAACGATCCTTATTAGATAATTTATTCCCAATTTTTCTAAATATGAAATCAAAATAATTAAATAAAAACCATATTTTTTGGAATATTAATATTAAAAATAACACATGTAATGCGCAAAATCATGTCTAACATTAATCACGGTAATTAATTCTCATTATATTTATATTAATTTTTGAATATAAATTAATTTTCCATATTATATAAGATAAATTATTCGGATTATATAAATGGAAACTACCTTATCAAATTCTAATCATTGAATTGGAAAAATTTAATTTGAGATTAATCCTGTAGACGCAACAGAAAATTGTTTTTTAAAGAGAAACTTTTAAAATGATTAAGGAAATTCTATATAAAAATTAAATATTAAATTGAATGAAATAAAGTTTATTGGATTTATTATAATATAGTTTATAAAGTTTTAATTTTAAAATAATTTTTATAATTATTAATCTTATAAATTCTTTAAATAAAAACAATTATATCAATAAAATCAATATTTTCACTATTCATTGAACAATTTATATTTTTATAAAACAAATTTTCACCCTAAGAAGTTTTTATAAGATTATTAAAAATAGTTTTCTAATTTCATTAAATAAATAACCATAAAGTTTCAAAATATAATTTTATAATTTTTTTAAAATTTAATTTTCTCGAGAAAAGGGTATTATTGAAGAATATAAAGTATTTACTAAAATTTAATTATTTTTTGTCAATATTATTTATTAAAATAAAAAATTATAGTTATATTTTATTTTTTTATTTTTTTATTTCTAACATGTTTTACTTCAAGTTAATTATATTTGTGTTTTATTTAAATTATTAGTAATAAATCATTGTGCATTAAAAACATGATATTATATGTAATAGTGGATATTGAAGAAATTAAATTTTTCAAAAAAATAATAATTCATAAAATCTTTCAGTGTTACATTATATCCCTAGTAAAATTAAATTCTCCCTAAAAATTCCATATCTTTGTTATAAACAAATTAGGATACTTCTGCATCATTATAGCCACATTTCCCTCATAGTTTTCTAAAATTGGAGGTTATGCCACAAAACATTGACAAGGTGCGTGGCCTTATTTCATATAACATACTCTATATGATCCAAAATATCCACTAGTTTTTCTTCATACAAAATATCATTCTCCATCGGTACTAACTCTATGTTCATTACATGTGATACATCAGGTAGATACATCCTCATGACTAATACATGGAATATATCATGAACCAGAGTGTGATTTGGTGGACGTAGAAATAGATTAGCTATAGTCCTGATTAATTCAATAATTTCAATGGGGATGTCATTTTTAGTTCATATAATTCCTTTCATTATAAATATAATTACCTTATTTTATGAAAACATTCATAGAAACTCATTATCCCCAACATCAAATTCCATACCACATTTGTGATTTTCAGCGTATCTTTTCTTATAACATTGTCATACCCATTTGTGTCGCTAGATGGATATAACATTATCTTGTATTTATTTAGCATGATTAGTAACCAATAGGATTCTTTCTCTAACTTCATCTTAGTAATTTTTAGTTATTCACTTCCCACCATAGAGTGATTCATATAGGTCCATATGAATGATTTGAGTAAAAGATAATGTTGTAAAAAACTCCACCGGAGAAAGGTATTGACCCCAACTACCATTAAAATCCATATAAAATATTTTATTATTTCCTATAGTATTTAAATTTTCCTCTCATGATGAACATGTATAAGATGATGATATGTAGTGTTGAAAAAAACTCTATATCAAGAGATTACTGTAGACATCACCATGACTTAGAGATTAAACTTAGATCCCGAGTAGATATAATTGAATGTGGTACTTCAGGGAGCCTTATAACTTTCATAAGTTATATTCTATGAATTTGATCCAGTGAAAAATATTCTCTGATATTGATAAAGTATGATGAATGTTTAAGGAGATTTACTATATCCTATATATCATTTTTCCTTTTATATTCATTGGGGTGTGTGATGAAAAAAATACATGAATCTTTTTTCTGATTTCCATTTAGATATGGGTAATCATTGTAACATCATATTAGAAATTTGACTCTAAAACATAATTTATTAACATAATATTCCCCAATATATATAATGAGGAATACCTCTCATCATGTTTTCCTCCCTTGAAAATACTTTTCATATAGGCTAGTGGTTATAACTATTCCCTTGTCATTCTTCAGTTATATGTTGAATATTGGTGGTCATAACGAATGAGACATATTGTCTCTCAACTAGTGGGATATCCTTTTTTGAAAACAATATTAATATAAATCCTATGACATCCATAATTTCATTAATATCATGGAAAAGATAAACCCAAATACTTACTGATACCTTTAATCCTATGTTCACAAAATGTTAAGGAATTCTTTATCAAATAAATTTTTTACCAGAATATATACAAAAAAGGTTGTATATCCATAATTGTCTCCCAAAATTTACTTGATCATGATAACCTCCCACTACATAATACAATTTATGGGGTTTCTATGAATTTTTAATTATGATCCATCTCAAACTCATAAATACATGATGGTATCCATTAATCTTATGTTAATCTAACATAGATTTGTATACACTTCTAAAAGATAATATACTATTTATTCCAAAAAAAGCTTTTATCTTGTACAAAAAAATTCTACTTGAGGCATGGGTTCATTCAGAAATTGATTTAAAAACAAACGAGAGTTCTTTATTACAGAATGTATGTATAGTTATATTATCAAATTTTAGAATCACATTAGCTTCCACTAAATTATTAATAATATGGATTTCATAAATATTAGTCATACAAAATCAAACATTAAATTCTCAACTAATAAGGGGATTATATATGTTCCTATAACAATCTACATCCATTTATTCTATTGTGATTCCAATATATTTAAATTTTTCCTTTGTCTTAAGTGGTTGTTTTTGATTTTATTACTCATTACCCCTTAGATTGGGTAATTTACGTTCAAAATGCACAAACTCCATGAACATGAAGCCCTGGAGTGTGGGTTGTGCATTCTCAGGATATTTATATCTATTTGTATTCTTAGCTAAAATAAATCCATAAAGTTAGAATTCATCCACTTGATGAACTAATTTTACACACATAAAATATTTAATAGTCATATTATGACATTTTCTTCGATGATTCCTTCCACACATTGAGCATAAAGGAAAGCTCTTCTTCTTTTGTCTGTCCGTTTAAGGGTTCCCATGAATTCAAAATTTACTTCTTATCAAAACCATGAAATTCCAATCACTATTTCCACCTTTATAGAACATCAAATTATTTCTTTATTTCTATTAAATTCACTTCTGGATAAAATCCTTTTGATACATGGTTTTATGCTAATGGATAATCAATCAACATTAATTTAATTTTGAATAATAATATGAAAAGAGTACCTCACATGTCTTGAAAAAGTTTTCATAGTAATGATAGACTTATCATCCTTCATATCTAACTCAAGGAATTAATTTTCCATTTTAATGAATGGAATGTTATTAATTTACATATTGAAAAATATATTCATAAACTCATCTTATTCTATGGAGTCAGTTTTGACTTTTTTCCTTGTATTCTTAATAAGAGTATACCATTGATCTCCAAAACATTCCAAAAGATTGATTTCCAAAATAAAATTTCCATTATCTAAAGACTAGATAATGGACTATTTATTTTTAATGGAACTGATCTGATTCTCCAAAAAAAGTGGAACAATAAAACCACTAAAAAAAGGTGATATTTTCCTCATGAAGAACCCAAGAGAACATTGTTACCTCCTTTTTTCTTTTTTATGTTCAGCATGACTCATATCCTGGGAACGTTGTGTGAGCATAGAAATAATATTTTGTATTCAATACCCCAAAAAAATTTCTCAGGAAGGAAATAATCTCATTATCCATTTCAATCATTTTTCACAATTTTCAATCTGGTTCCTTCAATTTACTTATCAAGAAAAATATCTCAGGGCTCGTGTCGTGACACCCCCAAGCCTGCCTCTCGAAGGCCAGGGGTTAGAAACTACTCTCGAAGTCATCAACCTTGAAGTGGGAGGAATTTTACTGAGTACTTGTACACCAAAAAACTAACATGTTCCAAAACTGGAAAGAAGAATATGGATGACTGTATAGATTACCAATGAGTACAAGTACAACTGAAAGTGAAATATGCCAGAATACAAACAAAAAAAAACTAATTGGAAAACATGAATGTACAATAAAAATTGGATAACCATTTGGTTAATACTACACTAGATGGGTATGTGTAGAGTATTTTCTGGAATATGTAGAAGCACATCTCGTCTGCCAAATCCCACCGGGAACCACCAGGTCCTAGGCCACAATGTCCACCATCAAGGTGTCGATCGTCTGCACTAGACACAACAAATTTGGGTGAAGCCCGTGCAGGTGTGAGTATCAAAACAATCAGTAGGGTTCTTGAAACAGAAAGTAATGGCCAAAAAGAAATCCACAAAATAAAGAACGAACATTGATCACAAAGCAAGATATATCACAGAAGGTAAAATATATAATATGGAAATTAGGACCATTAGTCTCATCATCGAACACATTGGGATACTGGAGAACTCCTCCTAAATGAGTATAGTGGGACCACTGGGTCCCATAGAATTCTCTTGAAACTAGTCATGGACTATTGCAGTACTCATCCAAGATGAGTTTTGTAGGTTTGTCGAGTCACAAAGAGTGTCTCCCCATTGTCGGACTGTCAGGTGACACTGATCTGCTTCCCACCTTACCCATACTGAGGTACTCCACCCCTATTGTGTACCTTGGGTGTGTTGAGTCACCTAGAGTCTCTCCCCACCATGTTCCTACTGGGGAACAAAGACCCTCTTCCCACTAGGCCGTCGTAGCTAATCCACATAGGGTCTCTTGTTAGTAGTCATTAGGTCTTAACCAACTGCCGGGTTTCCCCACGTAGCATGGTTGAACTTGGGAGAACCTCTCCCCAAGCAATTATTCATATTTAAACATCCATTAAAGCATCTTTAGAGTATACCAAAAGAACCACATTGTCATGTGTGTTACAAATCTCAAATAGGATTTCCAATCAGATGTCAGGTTTGCAAATTATTCACATTTTAATAAACTGGGGAAGGTTGCATCTCGGCACGGACTGACCCGGTCAAACATACCGAACCAAACCACCCTGAGGGCCCCACATACCCCGGTGTGAATTTATTGAATTAACCTAACCCAATTTGGGTATGTGTTGGTCTGGTCCGTCCAAGCCAGTGGGCAAGGCCCATTGGGCCTCACTGCACCCGACCTAGTTTGGCCGAGGGTTCAACCTTCTAGGTCATCCATCGACATAGACTCTTTAGGCGAACCGGTCTCATCTAGTGATATGATCTCGTCCTGACCAACCCAATGGCGTCGGTCCGGCCCACTAACACAGGTCTAGTCCGCATAAGGTGGGCTCTGCCTGCCCGAGACACGGTAGGTGGTCGTGTCTCCCTCCTACCCTTTGCGTCGCCGGAGGGCCACCTCCCCCAGCCAGGACACATGATATATCCAAGGCGCTACCATGTGGCCCTCCAAGTGGATAAATGACCTTCTTCATGTAGTCTGTGGATTGCGTGCCCCGAGAACAATGGCACATGACTGCAGGACGCACCACAGATGTGGTTGGGGGGACACATCCTTCTGCCAGCCGCTGGCCTGGCCGGTGGCTCCTCCCACTGCTTTGCGACCTGAGCCGACTGTGGCTGCCTTCACTCGCCCACCATTGTGGTGCACCAGAGGGTCCTTCCACAAACCACCGGGTCTGCACCGGTGGTCCGTTCTTCACACTGTTTACACCTCCAGCCTCCGTGAGGTGTTGCCTTCCCTACGATGGTCTGAAATCCACGTTGCCGCCGTTTTGAAAATCTGATCACGAAAAACATACAAGCAGAGGGGATCAGGACTTTTTTGTGATAACATGTGGACTCCACGTTAGAATTTAAAAATAGGGTAGGTTTAGGTATAATGTTCTATAAAAAAATAATTAAATCCTGATACAAATTTCCCCCAGGAACAAGGTACCCTCAGTCATTTACGAGCGATCCGTAGGTCAACCTGTTCATTGGTCGACCTACGTTAGTCATTTTACAGTGAAGAACAAGAAAAAAATAAAATAAATAAAACCACTACCTCAATTTATGTTAATCCTTGGAGAGTTTTTCAAATGGGTAATTAGGTTCTGATCGAATCCATCATTGTTTTCTGCTAATCAGTCTCGTTATTGGTTGATGCCATTAGTGGTTTTCTAGCGTTTGACCTTCGTTGTTGGAGAGATTTCTTAGCGTATGTTCATCAGAGAATTTTCATAGTTTAATTATATTTTCTCCAACTCATTAACAAATTAAAAAATAAAACAGGTTGCAACATCACTGGTATTCTACATCATCAGATCATTACACTATTTCATTTATAAAATAGATTTTCTGTTACATTCCATTTAATGCATCGTTACACTAAAAATTTACATGCCGCTAATTAGATTCCTTTAATTCACCTCATCATCTCACAACATTGACACATTCTACTCTCCCAATGTATTTGAAAAGAAAAAAATTAAAATATCTTTTATGTTTAATTTTTTTTTTGAAAAGTATGAAAATTAACTTTTCCGTCCAATCCTTTATGGTTGAATTTTGTCCCTTTCTAGGTGAATCCCGAAATTCTGAGTTCAACGGTTCCCTCCTATTTTTGATCGATTCACTGGTTCAAATGTTTGAAATAAAAGCTCACACATTTACTTAAATGAACTAAAAAATGAAAAAAATTCTATTTTGGCCACACTGGGCATCAAAATTACATGTTTTTGAAGCTCCTTATCTAGAAATAATTCCATAAAATTTATAAAATATATACAGAAATTTCATGCCATTACATTCTCCCCAACATAGGAAATTATATCCTTGAAATCCAAAACCACGTCTAATCAAACCAATTGGGGTACTGAGCATGAATCTAAGCCTCCCCCTCTAGTGTACTATCCTATATATTCCCATGCTACCACCAAATTCACACCTAAGGAATTGACCGTCCATTAAGTACCCACTCCTGTCAATCCTCTACATTCACCGAGAACTCCGCAAACATCACCCCATCATCAATAACCAGCACACCCCAGTCGATGACATGTGATGGATCATGAACATACCTCCTCCTCAATGAAACATGAAAAACATCGCGATCTCGGAGAATCTATGGGGGAAGAGTTAAGTTTAATGATACCTCACCAACTATGCTCAAAATTTGTAATGGTTCGATAAACCATGGAGATAGCGTGCCACCCTGGACAAATCTCTGCAATCCTGATTAGTGTGAGACCTGAAGGAACACATGATCTCCAACCTCAAACTATAAGGTTCTTTGTCTCTGATCGTCATAAGATTTCTTTCTAATCTATGATGTCCTCATCCGCTCCTGAATGTTCTTCACCTTCTCAATGGTAGCTCGTACCCACTATGTACCCATGACTGATTACTCACATGGGTATGTCCAGCATAGAGATGGTCTTCAAGTTTTTCCATACAAAACCTCAAACAGTGCCATGCCAATGGTGGAGTGAAAGATATTGTTGTATAAAAACTCCACCAAAGGCAAGGTGGTCCTCCCAATTATGACCAAAATCTAGAACACATGAAAAAAACATATCGTCCAATGTCTATATAGTCTGCCCCATCTTACCATTCATCTTGGGAGAAAATCTATGCACAAGTGAAATGAAATCCCAAACACCTCTTGTAATACCTTCCACAACCAGGATGTAAAGTGAGCATCAAGGTATGAGGTGATTATTGAAGAAATCCCTTGATGCCGCATTATCTGCTAAACGTAGAGGCATACCAAGCCCTCTACAAATCTATAATCTCGGATGGGTATGAATTATGTCAACACATTGAATCGTTCAACGATCACCCATATAGAATAATGGCCCCGGGATGTTCATGGAATCATGTCATGAATTCCATAGAGATACCATACCATTTCCACTATGATACCTCAATCCGTTGGGCCATGCCTTTCAGAACATGATGCTCAGCCTTCACTTACTAGTAAGCGAGGCACAATAGAATGTACTATGCCACCACATTCTTCATCCTTGGCCACCAGTACTAATGTTAGAGGTCTTGCTACATCTTTTACACTACTAGATGTACTAAAAAAGGTGATGTATAAAAATCCATCAACACCTCCACCTGTAATTTCACTAGTACTATGGTGCACCCATTAAAAAGGATGAAATGCTCCCCAACAATTGAAAATCAATCTTAATTCTATCCTAATATAACTAAGCCCATCAGGATTCACAATCAACATCCATAAGACATGCCTCCCTAACTCACTGTAAGAATGGGGGGGTGATAATCATCGACTAAAGGTAAGATGCATCATCATTATCCATGAAGGATATCTGCATCACGGCCAGCTACTCTATCACCTCACTCACCAGCTATAAAATGGACATTCTACTGATCATGTATTCCACTACATTCCCCTTCCCATAAGTATAAACATTCTCGAAGTAATATTCTAGGAGGAACTCTAGACATAATTGTTGTCTTAGGATCATGCCCTTATAGGAGAAGATATACCTGAGACTCTTTTGGTCAGAGTAGAATGTAAACCGCTCACCCATCAAGTAGTTCCACCACATATTCAAGGAAAAGACCACTCCAGATAACACAAGGTTATGGGGTGCATTGTTATTCCCATGATACCTCAACATTCGTGAGCCATATGTGATCAATTCTCACTCATGAATCATGACACAACCCAGTCTGGTCCCTGATGCATCGTAGAAAACTACCTACCCAACTACCTCCTCTGGTTTCTCAAGATTGGGGCACATGTCAGTCTCCTCCTTTGCTTCAGGAAACAATGCTAGAACTTCTCCTTCCCCACGAAGGGTTGTCCCGTTTATACGAATGTCTATAAGAGTTCTTTTAAAAAGGAAAAGTCATCTACAAACCTCTAGTAGTATCCATATGACCCCAAGAAACTTTTAACCTCAGTCATCCTCTTTGGTGGATCTCAAGAAAGAACATCATCTATCTTCACTGGATCCATTGCAACTTCAACCTCCAAGATGATGTGTCCCAGAATGTAGAACTCCAATATCTATAACTAGATCTTTTATTACTTTCCATAATGTCAATTCTCTCAGAGTGTATCTAGGACTATCTGTAGGTGTGCAGCGTGCTCATCGTCCAATGCTGAGCACACCAATAGGTCAACAATGAAGACCACAATAAAATGATCGATGAAATGATGGAAGATCCTATTAATCCGTCCCATGAACATTATGGGGTCACTGTTCATGCTGAAAGGCATCAGCAAAAACTCATAGTGGATATACCAGCATCTAAAATCTGTCTTCGATACATCCTCATCCTGTACCCAAATATAATGATATATAGAATTGATGTCTATCTTTGAGAACCATCTCGCTCCCAATATCTAATCAAAGAGGTCATAAGTTCATGTTAGTGGATACTTGTTCTTCACAGTCACCTGGTTTAGGAGCCGGAAGTCCATGCGCAACCCCAGACTCCCATCCACATTCTTGGAAAACATCACCATGGCTGCCCATGGTGACAAAAAGCCCGTACGAACCCCTTATCCAACATGTCATATAGTTATACCCTCAACACACATAGCTCCATGAGAGACATCTGATATGCTGTTGTGGATATAATTTCCATCCTGAGTTACAGTTTGAGGTCAAAGTCTACCACCCTATGATAAAGTAGTCCTTGAAAATCCTCAAGAAAGGCATATTAATACTCATCCACCATTATAAGAAATCCCAAACCCCCCTCATCTACCACACTAAGGGTGAGGATAGCCAAATAGTGAGTGACTAGATACACCCTCATCTAATAATGTTTTTTCACTACTGAAAAGGTTTCCCTCTCATTAGTTAAGGAAAAACTGGTCCCATCCACATGGACACACCAGACTATATGCCTAAAATGGTCAATCTGAGAATGAAATGTGGATAACAAGTCTATATGAAAGATGGCGACATAATGCCTCGATTCCGCTATTAAGAGATCCTAGCCAAAGATCTCACCTTAAAGAGTATGATCACATAACTAAAACCGGGGTATATTCATCAAATCACATCCCATATGAGTCTCTATTTTTAAGGATCAATCCAATGGTTCCACCGAAATCTATGATCTCGGAATGAGATTCTTGGAAAGGAAATGGTTACTAGTACCTGTGTCTATAAGAACTACAACTAAGGTGGAAAAGACATAGATCATAACTCTAATTATATCCAGAGCACTATTGTTATAAGACTCTGTTTCTTGAAGCTGAGCTTACCCATATCAACCTTCTTTATGATGTTGGGGTGGACCACCTAGGGGTGATGGCCACAGTACGTCAAACCATCATCCATCGCCTTCTGCTCGGATTTCTCCCCTCCCAAGTCTGCCACCTTGAGGACCTCTTCACCTGAACTTATTCCTCTGCCTAGATGGTCCCTCAACCTTTTTCTAATCATCTATATAGTTTTTCAGGTAGTCACGAGACATGTGACCCTTCCCCCTGCTTGTATAGAACACCCTGGCTGTCTGCTAACTCCCTCTTGTCTGGGAGCCCCACACTACTGACCGTGAGTCCAAGGGTCTCCCCATGAAATTACAGGTCTTCATGGACACTCGTGTCTCCATCCTGCTACTAACCATTGATTAATCTTCCTCTTGAGGTATGATGGTGGCTCCATCTATCGTCGCCTACTCAACTAGGAAGCTCTCTAGAAGAAGGGCTCAGTCCAGCACCCCAACCTGAGTAGCGACGCACATCGATGAACTAATATCTCTTTAGAGTCCCTAATAAAAGTATAAAGCCTTGATAAAAGGGTATCACAGCTTATTTAAAGAGTATCAAGAAAGCTCAAAAAACCTTGTTGTGTAATCAGCCACCATCATGCTACATTGTTGTAGGTGAACCAGCTCCTGAATGCGCATGAAGCACAATGTTGCCGGAAAAACTACTCCTGGAAAATGTGATCAAATTATTTTAAAGTGAGGGTCAACTCATAATGAATATGGATGGTTAGGCTCCACCATATCCCTACCAAGACCTATAGAAGTCTCATACCCAAGATCAATATCTAGTTAGACAGTGTCCTCAATTTGTAGAAGACCCGCGTCACTGCCACTATCCTGTCCTCAGTGACATGAGGATTTGTCTATCCGCTGATCCTGGGAGATCTCTGTCTAAGAAATTCATGAAAATCACGATGTATGTATACATACTCTACATGTAATCCCAATAGAAAACTCTTATCAATGGGTGGTGGAATATTCGGTGCACCACCTAGTAGAGTCGTCTCTAGCACTAGTCTCTGAACCGACGCCTCATTTCTTGGAAGGCTATACCACATGATCATGTATCTGAATCCTAGCTCTCTATCTTTGTGGGGGAATCTTGAAATAGATTATGATGTACCACAGTCATAAGATTATACCTGGTGAGCTAACTCTTATTCAATATGATCATAAGGATACACTTAAGAAACCAATGTTTTCATGTATAGATCCTAAAAGAGGAATTAAGGATTCTGGTTTTTGGATACATCGACAACTATACCAACACTGGACTCCCTAAATCTGAAATTCAAACTTAAAACATTCAAAAATGTTGACCCAAAAACAAAACAACACACTCTTGGTTAATGAGTTTGAACAGACCGCCCTTTGATACCATTTTGTCATGACTTGTCCCCTAGGGCTCGTGTCATGACTCGCCTAAGCCCACCATCCATAGGAAAGGGGTTAGCGACTTGCGCCAAAGGCATTGTCCTACAATTGGGATGTATTATCCTAATTTCCTTCAATCACACACACAAAACCACATTCAAAAAACATAAATATGAACAAGAATGACACTATAAATTACCCCTGAGTACAAGTACAATAGAAAGATAAATGGGCCAGAATTCCATCCCAACAAATAACTAACTAGAAAATAAGAAAATAAAAAAAAACTTTGGATACCCATAGGCTATAATCCCCAACTGACAGGTAAGGCTGCAGTAGCTTCTGGAAGTTATAGAAGTGTGTCTAACATACCTGGTCTTGTTGGCCACCACTGGTTCCTAGGCCACTAGGTCCTTCGTCAAGGCACCGATCTTCTACCCCTGACCCAACATGTGTGGGTGAGCCACGTGTTTGGGTGAGTAACATAATACTCAGTAGGTATACTAAAACCCAAAGGAAATACCACAAAGAAATATAGAAAAAAATCACGAAGCATTATCATGGAGAATGACAACTCACCAAAGTTATAATCTAGCATATGAAAAGTAGGACCATTAGTCACAACATCAAACACCTTTGGATACTGGAGAACTCCTCTTCAATGAGTACAATGGGCCTTCAAGGTCACACAAAAGCTACTTCCCCCCAACCATGGACTGATGTGGAACTCATCCCTGATTATTACCATTTGTATTTCGAGTCACATAGTGTTTCTCCCCACCATAGGCCTATCGAGGCACGCAAAGCTTCTTCCCAGTTTGGCCACACTATGGTACTCCTCTCCTTCGTGGTCCATGTGTATTCCAAGTCGTATTGATTCACTCCCCACCGTGGGCGTGTTGGGTCATAGAGATCTACTTCCCACTGGTCCATCATAGCTGATCCATGGAGTTTATCTTATCAGTAGTCTTGAGGTTTCAACCAACCATGGGGTTTCCACATGTAGCACATTGGATCTTAGGAGAACTACTCCCCCAAACATTCATAATATATTTAATTCTATTAAATTATCATTATATATGTCCAAAATAACCTCCTCATCTGGAGGGTTATAACACAAAAAACATCTCATCAATCGGATGTCTAGTTTGCATGTTTTTGGCATTTTAGTAAACATGGACTGGTTGCATCTGGGCCTGGTCCGACCCAGTCAGACTGACCAGTCCAAACCAGCCTAGGGGCCCCACATACCTTGTTTTGATTCGGCTACCCCTCCCTAACCCAGTTCTAGTATGGGTCTGTCTAGTATGGTCTGACTAATGGGCCAGTCCCATTGGGCCCTATTGGACCCCGCCCAGTTTGGCCGAGGGTTCAGCCTGCAGGGTCTCTTGGGTACCCGGTCTCATCCATGCAGGCCCAATGGGGGCAGGTCTGGCTTGCTGGGTGTGGGTATGGATTTTTGTGGTAGGAAAGCCCCGGACCCACCTACCTAGGGCGGGCCCTATCTGGCCAGGAGGTGGCAGGCGGCCACATCCCCCTCCTGCCCCGCAGGTCACCGTATGGCCACCTCTACCATCCCAGATGCATGATGCATTTGGGTTGATGCCACATGGCTGACCTTCAACCTGTGGCTAGGTGACCACGTACCATGAGAACCGTGGCACACATATTCAGGCAGCGCCACCGATGTGAATGAGGGTTGTGTCTTTCTACCAGATGCTGACCTAAGCCAACCATTGTTGGCTTCACCAGAATGTCAGCATGTCCTTCTGTAGACATCCGGGTCCGTACCATTTGTCTGTTTTTCTAGCAGTACAATCCTCTATCCTTTTTGGGGTGTTGACTTCTCTACAAGGGCTAAAATCTTATTTTCCATCATTTTGAAAACATGGTCACGAAGAAGGCATAAGAGGAGGGTCTTGGTAATTGTTATAATTTCAAAAAAAGGGGGAGGTTCGAGGATGATGTTCTATCCAGAAAAAAATTATATCTCAATAAAAAAGACCCCTGAAAAAAATTCACCCTCCCACATTGACGATCGATCGACGGGTTAACCTATTTCTGGGTAAACCTGTGCTCGTCATTTTAGAATGAAGAATGGTGAGAATCAAAAAATAAATCAAACCCCTATCTCAATTGACGTTCGTTGCTGGAGCGTTCTATCCTCGGGGATATAGGTTCTAATCGAAGCTGTCAACATTCATTGTTCACCAGTTTTGTTCTTCATAAAAGTATTTATAGTTTCACTGTTGTTCAACATTCGTCATTGGAGATATTTCTTGGTCTAATTTTATCAGATAATATAAACAGTTTTATTCCCAATTCTCTAATGCATTAACCTATTAAAAATAATACAAATCGCCCCATTTCTATTACACAACGTTGTCGCGGCGTTACACTAATTCAGTTTTGAAACATCATATATATTATTCTCTATTTAATACATCATTACTATACACATTTATGACACATTAATGTGTTTTCCTTTAATGTGCCTTGTCATCGCACCGTCGTGCTTCCATCCCTCACACTATGGTTTCAAAAAACAAAAAACAATTATCTTTTATGTTATTTTTTTCTTGAAAAGTATGAAAATTAACTTTTATGTCCAACCCTTTCCAGTTGATGTTAGGTCATTCTGAGGTGAATCCCAGCATTCTCAGTTCAGGGGTATGTTATGAAGGTATGGAGTATAATATTCTACTATATACCAATATTAGGATTGAAATAGTGCTTAAAAGAACAATATTCAAAGGGGGGGAGTGAATTTTATACTTTACAAATTTCTTAAGGAAATTTTGTATAAACAAAATTCACAAAACCTCTAATATGAAATCACCTTCTTAGAGAAATATAAAGTTCTTATGTCTAAAGATTAAGAAAATTTTCTTACAATGACATTCTACCTAAAGGCTTATTTAATCTCTTATAATCAGAGATACAAGATGGAATGTTTATACAAAAAGAAAACATCATAACTTTTAAAAAGCAGTGGAAGTATACAATATTATTTTAACCCAAACAGGGGGGTATCAAACAACATTGGATAAAGCTCCCTTGTTTTATACTTACAAGAAAATTTGTATTACCTAAACCTGGGTAAGCCCTCAACCCTAATATTGGTATCTATCTTGATATCCCCACAAGCCCTCAATTATTAATTAAATAGGCACCTCTGACTTCATAGCCCGAAGTATCTTATTTTAAGGAAATTGCGCCTCTGCACGAAGAAACTCTACACGAAGCAATGTTTGAACAAGCCTTTCAATCTTTCTACAAGAAACCTGAGATTTTATAAGAGCCTCTCACTCTAAAAAATTCACTTTTAGAGAGATGAAATCCAAAATGTAAAAAAGTTAACTTCTTGCGTGTTATCCTTATATCTTTGGGTCTCATCATTTGAATTACTATTTATAGATTTCAAAAATCTACTGGTCGGTTCCACTCCAACGGTCATACTTCCTTAAATCTCTGAGGGACCTGGACACATGGAAAACAAACAACAGTTAGTTTATAATTGAAATAACGACATCCTTTTATATGACTAACCATGAATATAAAGTTCTTACACCGTATGTATAAGGATATTGGAATCTGATAAAATTGGAATGATATGAGAGAAACTATAAGATTCAGAATTCTATGAAAATAAGGATTTGAATAACAAATGAAAGAATTTTAAATTTTTGAATTGATTTTCAAAAAATCGATATGAGTAAGTTATAAAGTAATTATTGGTACCAGTTTCTTATTATCCAGTATCATTATCATAAGAAATGGTATCAAAGTCTCAAACATAAACAGTGTTAAGAAAATATACATTAGAAATGCTTAAAGGAAAATTTACGGTATAGAAATCAAGGTTTTGAAAACGTTGGAATTTATAGATTTATGAAATAAAAATCCATTAGTATATCTCAGTATAACAAATTTGGTATAGAAATTTTTAGTATGGCATTAAAAAATGCATAAAAATATATCTTAAGGAATTTTAGTACCAATAACCTTGAAGTCAGAGTTTAAGACTTCTAGAACATCGAAATACTGGAAATCTGAGTATAAGAAAAATAAGTCACTATATTTCGTTCTGGATGGAAATCAGTATTATAGTGAAGAAAAATAATAGGAAAACAATGTCTTATGAAATTCAGGTATGTTATAACCATGAACCATAATTCGGAACCATAAGAAAATTTTTGGTATGGAAAAACAGATTACTAAAAACCTCAATAAAATTATCTTTAACTCAAATGTCTAAAGATATTTTTGTTATATGTTAATTTATGAAAGTGTAAGGAAATAAATGTAGGGATAAGGAAAATATATTTCTGAAGAAGGTGTTTGTGATTTTCAAAATAATGTTTTAAGGAATGGAGAGGTCTTATTTACCTAATAATATCCCCCTTTTTGGAAAGCTCAGAAAACATTGAAAAATTTGGTGATGGATAGAAATAGATTCTTAGAGTTAGAAATACATAGCTCCCCCATAAGTTTATGACTTTGGTTAAATTATTATTCCCTTATTTAGAAGATCTTAGAGTATGGAAATATCCCACTTAGATATATGTTCTTCTTCTAAGAGGGACTCTCCCTTAGGTGTAAAACGCTTTTTTATAGATGAATGTTAGGAAATTTATTTTTCCTTCAATTTTACCGTAAGGAATATTTTCCGTTAAAAAATTTTCTTCCTTTATCTTCTCCCCTTGACAATATTTTCCCCCTTGTTGATTTTATAAAAGGAATGGAGAGGGACCAGTAAGGTTATAAATAAATATACATGACAATATATATATAAAAATATTTACAGGGAATTTTTGTTGTGTTTCTCATGAACGTTAAACAAAACATCAGTAAAGAAAAATGATTTAACCCTCCTTCTTCGTCTCAGAAATAAGAATTTTCACAATGGAATTAATACTTTTCACCTTCTTGTGGTCCTCTTGAAGCTTCTTTATCAAGGAATATTGCTCAACAACCTTTTTCTCTAGAGACTGGATCCATAATTCTTGATATGGATTCTTATATTCAAGAACTTTGATCACATATTCTATTGAATTTGATTTCATCTCAAGACCACCAGATATCCCATTGTGAAAATTGAAATCTTCAGCTATGGTATTCATTTGATGAAGATGGTTTTTTACTTCATTTTTACTCACAGCTATCTCACTTGAGAATTACTCTGAGAGAGAATTCTGGACTTTGGACAGCTCATTTGCAAAATCATTGAATGCTCTCTTTGTTGATTCCATGAAGTCCGAGAATTGTAGAGCTTTATCTGATAAGGTTCGGGTCCGGATAATCACTTTATAACATGAAAGTTTTTTATCTTTGTAATCAATTAAAATATTATTATGATTGTATTCACCTTTCACCACCATGCCCTTCAACATAGATGTTGAATCCGTCTTTTTATTTAAGGTTTCCGGTGTCATTTGGCCCCGAGAATCTATTTATTCATGTACTGGAATGGTACTTACTAATTTCCTTCATGAACTTTTTACAAATTCATCACCCATAAATGACTAGGTCATAAAGTCAGATTCTTCTTTATTGACCTTCGGATATGAGGTTTCCGGATTCTAAGAGTTTTTAGTGGGGTCATCATCAGAAGGGGCAACCATAATGGCCTTCCCTTTATGAATTTTCTTCACTATAGAGGGTCTATAACCCTAAGGGAATTCCTTCTTTTCTATTGTCTTGTAATCTCTAGATTCTCCTTGAAATTATTCTTCTTCTATATCTTCTTCAATTCTGGTATAACTATTTTTGGTTTCATGAATTTCATCATCATTTCTAGTTACATCAATCTCTTTTTCTACCACTTTTACTTATTAAACTATAATCTCAACTTCTTCATCATCTTCTTCCTTAGTAGAAACTCCTGGTATTGCAACATACTCATCTACTTGTCTAATAACATTATCTTCTTCTTCATGAATAATTTCAACCTCTTCCTGTTCTTTTTATTATGATTCCGAAACAGTTTCTGATATTACCACAGAATTCTTCGCCTCCTTATTTTCGGGAGTGACACCAAGTACTAGTAGATTTTTAGAGGATTTTTCCACTTCATTCAGTAGGGATTGTATAATATCTGTTTCATCTCATTTCATTTTCTTCTTCTTCTCCTTATCTTGTTTCTCTAATACATCAGTGGTTCGAATCCTTAAAGCCTTTGCCCTTACCGGATTTAACCAAAAGATTAAATCCCATTTCTTCCTGGATTCGGCTAATTTCCTCCAGCCAACAAGAATATAATCAGAGTAAGACAATGGTTTTCATATGACTGTTGGTGTTAAAACAAGAACTACTGAGGTAGGATCGGCATGAGAGGCCTCGTCTGACTTTTTCATCTTCTAAACACTTTTTGAAGATTCTGGTACTGACTTTTTCTATGCTGCTTTTGATGATTCCAGAAGGGATTATTTTGAAACCAGCTTGTGTAATTCTGATGTCACGACTTCTTCAAATTTCATGGAGTCTGCATTGTATGAAAGCTTCAATCTCTTTAGTGTATCTTCACTTAGCAACATAATCTTATAAGACATCAATGGAGACTTCCATACGATTTTCATTTCAACAAAACCATAACAACTATCTTTGAGATAGTGGATGGGTACATGAGGATTTAGGATTTGATGGTACTAGATTTCACCATATTTAAGGAATATTTATCCTCTTTTCTTGGGATAAAGAACCCCTGGATCCATAATTCTATGGCCTACTGATAAAGGTACAGGCATTTTAGTCTTAACTCCCTTGATGCAGATACATTCTAAATCATGGTTCTTCTCGAAAGAACTTTCCTTATCTGGAATTTTTTAAGAACCTATGAGGCCTTCTCCTTCATTGGGTATCATCAAGAAGTTGGCTGCTTCTTGGCATGGAACTGTGTAAGACTTTTCATAAGCCTTAAATCTGAAATATTCCTTACCGTATTTTTTCAACGAAATTTACAGAGTCATAAAATTGTATGACTACTTCCAGATAAATAGTATCTTGAACCTTGTACTTTTATATAAAATACACCCCCAATTTTTACATTTACTAATATGAGAGATGAGGGAGTCATACCGATTAAAAAAATCTGAACATACAAGTCTCTCTCAAAATATCATCTTGTCTTTATTTTCCTTGACTGTCATCTGGTTGGAACTGCCTGACATTCAGATCTGAAATAAATCTATGAAGAAATCTGAAATGACAATCTCTAAAGCATCAACACTTTGTCCTGAAGGCTTAAAGAACATGTGGGGTCCGTATGAAGTGGGTAGACCGTATATAGACAAACTACGACCTTGCATATTCCAGAAGGAAATTAAATGGTTTTTATTTTCCCATCAAAATCTAATAGTTGAGGATGGTTGATAAAAATATATCCATACCAAAATTTTGAGGTTTTAGAAAACTAAAAGTTGGATACTAAGGAAATATGATTCCACTCTTAATATAAGGAAAAACTGACAAATATGACTATAAGAAAAAAATAACAAAGGGTAAGAAAATATACCATTCAGAAAACTCTGAAGAAATTATCTGTATCGAAGAAAAGTTTCTTGGGGTTAAAAACTAGACTCAAGAAATTTGACTCCAAGAATTTCAATTGTTGATATATTTTTTCCGAGAATTTTGATTTCAGTAATATTCATTCTGAGAATTTTGATTCTGGAAATAAATTTTTTTTATGGAAAACCAGTTTTTTTAAATTTTCAAATATATGTAATCTCCTTGAATTTAGGTGTAATTTAATGTTATGATATGTTTAAACAAGAAGTATATATGAATGATTATCTTGCAGATATCATTCCTAGCTTTTGTTTAATGTATTCAAATCTATCAGATGGTAATGGTTTGGTAAATATATCAGCAAGTTGTTCTTCTGTTCCAATGAATTGAAGAATTATATCTCTTTTGTGTGTGTGATCCCAAAGACAGTGATGCCTAACATATATATTCTTAGCACGGGAGTGATGTTATGGGTTTTTACATAGGGCTATAGAACTAGTGTTATCACTCAAGATTTGAGTTTTGGTAAAACTCATGCCATAATATGTGAGTGTGTGTTGCATCCACAACACTTGAGAAAAATAACATCCAGCTACTACATATTCTACTTCAGTAGTGGAATGTGCTACTGAATTTTGTTTCTTACAAGACCAAGAAACAATAGAATCTTCTAGGAAATGACAGGTTCTGGATGTACTTTTTCATTTCTTTTTACAACTGCAAAAATAAGCATCTGAAAAGCTTTTTTGTTCAAAAACATTTCTAGAAGAATAAAAAGTCCTAAATCTAATGTTTTTGTATGTATAGGAAAATTATTTTCAAAACCTTAAGATTGTATTCCTTAATATTTTCTTGATATATTGGACATAATAAAATAGAGAAAAATATGTTGGGTCAACTTTCTGTTAAGTAATGTAACTTCCTATCATTCCTCTATAGGATGTTTGATCCACAGGATTCCCTGATTCATTAATATCTAGAGTATTAGAAGTTCTGATTGGAGTACTTATACTCTTATTATTATTATACCCAAACTTTTTAAGAAGATCTTTGATGTACTTCTGTTGATATATATAAGATTCCTTGTGGTTTTTTAGGAATTTAAAGACCAAGAAAGAATGTTAACTGACCCATCATACACATCTCAAAATCAGACTTCAAATAATCCGCAAAGGAATCTATTAAGTATTCTTGAGTTGATCCGAATATAATTTCATCAACATATATTTGTACAATTAAAATATCTTTCTTTTCTTTATTTATAAAAAGTGTTGGATCCGCGGTTCCCTTAGAATAGTTTTTTTGAAGTAAATATCTTATAAGTCTATCATACCAAGCTCTAGGTGCTTGTATAAGGCCCTATAAAGCTTTGTTAAGTTTATATACAAGATTAGGATGTTTTACGTCTTCAAAACTAGGAGTTTGAACTACATAGACATATTCCTGTACTTATCCGTTAAGGAACGCATACTTCACATCAATTTGGTAAAGTGTAGAATTATAGAATGTTGCTAATTCTTGATGAATTTGGATAGATTGAAGTCTTGATACCGGTGAAAAGGATTCATTATATTCTATGCCTTATTGTTGGTTATATCCTTTAGAAACCAATCTAGATTTATTTATAACTATAATCCCATATTTATCTTATTTAGTTCTGAAGACCAATTTTACACCAATAACAGATGTATCCTTAGGTCTCTCAACCAAGGTGTTCACTTGACTCCTTACAAATGCATTGAGTTCATCTGGCATAGCCTTTATCTGATATACTTCTCTTAAGGCTTCCTCAGGAGTCTTTGGCTCAAATTAGGAATGAAAATCAACATTTTCAATTTTATTTCTTAAGGATATTCTAGTCATTATAGGCTGATTGACATATTCTATGATATTATCAGTAGGATGATTCTTAAAAACAACTAATTTGCATTTTGTAAAACCTATTCATCAATATAGGGTAGGAAGTAATCTATGGTAAATGTTTCAGGAACACATTCTAGAACATTTTCATTATTAGAAATATCTTTTAACAAATGTTGATAATTGGATTTTAAAAACACATCTGAAGATGTAGGTTGTGGTTGATCAGTTTCATCAAATTTGACATGTACTGTTTCTTCAACAGTACTAGTGTTTTTATTGAAAACTATATAAGACTACGAAGTTGTGGAGTAGCCTAAGAAAATTCCATCATCTGATTTTGGTGAAAATTTGTGAAAGTTATCCTTAGTGTTAAGGATAAAAAAATATACAACCAAAACCCATTAAGTAAGAAACTTTTGATTTTCTACCAGTCCATAGATCATAACAAGTTTTATTATGAAATGGTTTAATCCAAACTCGATTTATAGTAATACAGGAAGTACTTATAACTTCATCCCAAAAGTGTTTTTCTAAATAATATTCACTCAAATTGGTTATAGTTATCTCTTGAAGGATTCAGTTCCTTCTTTCAACAACACCATTTTATTGAGGAGTTCTAGGAGATGAGAAATTGTGAGTAATAACTTTTTTACTACAAAAGTTTCACAATTCGAATTTACCAACTCACAACCATGATCACTATGAATAATTATCAATGGTATATTTTTCCCATTTTTTACTTGATCTTGAAAATTTTTAAAATAGGAAAAGGATTTATATTTTCTTATTAGAAAATAGACCCAAGTATATCTAGTGTAGTATTAAATGAGAACAAATACATAAAATTTTCCTCTAATAATTCCAGTTGGTGTTGGATGAAACATATCCATATGCACTAATTCTAGGGAATTAGATGTTGAAATGTCACTAATAGATTTAAAGATATATTTGTATTTCTTTCCAAACTGACAAGGGTCAAAAACTTTTGAATAATCAAAACTTACGAATAGTAGATCCTTACCTAATCCTTTAATTAAGATATTACTAAGGTTCTTAATGTTGTAGTGTCCTAAAATTCTCTGCCAAAGACAAGAATGATCTTTAATTGAACTTAATCAAGTAAGATCTCGACTTCCCAAGTCTTCTATGATTAAATTTTAGACATTCTCATGCCTATGGGCAGTAAGAATATATCCATCCTTGGAATTGTGAACTAGACACTTATCCTTCATAAAATTCACAATTTAACCTTCATCACATAATTGACATATGATTATAAGGTTGTTCTTAAGGCCATTAACAAATAAAATATTTGAAATTAAAACATTTCCATGAATAATGATATTACCTATACCGACAATCTCTCCATGAGAATTATCCACAAAGGTTACTTTTCCACCTTTCATTTTGACAGTCTTATGGAAATAACATTTGTTACCAGTCATATGACATGAACATCCGCAATCCATATACTAGATATTGTTGGTACATTCTTCATTTTCCAGTAAAAACAAAATAAAGATTTTCAGAATCCCAAATTGTTTGGATCTAGGGTTAGACAATGAAATTTTAGGAATATACATTTGTTTTGAGAAATAAGCTTTAAGAAACCCAAGATATTGAACATTATTCAAAGAAATTTTTTTCTTCCAATGCCCACCACTTTTACATTTAGTACAAAAAGGGGATTTGGATGGAATGAAATAGTTGTCTTTGAAAAAAGGTTTTTTGTGCTAATAACCTACTCCAGTAGTATTTCCTTGAGGTGTGATTTGAGAATACCTCTTGTCAAAATTTTCATTAACATATGTAATTATTGCAAGAAGTTACATAAGGGAAAATATTTCCAATTTTAGTCTAATGACTAAATTCCTATCCTCATGAATTATACCCTTATGGTTAGAAATTTCCTAAAAAGTATTTATTTTTGAAATATTATTCTTAAGATCAATAAAAAGTTTTTCCCTATCAACATTAACTACCTTATGGTCTTTAGAGAGTTTTTTAGAAGCCTATCCTTATCATGAACATCTCTATAGAGGTCTAAAGTCTCTTTTGTAAGAACTTCTTCTCTAGTATTTTTCTTTGTCTAGTTTCATAGAAAATTTAAAATTTCTTTCTTCTAACAATTTTGAAAATATAGACACTTCTTTATAAGAAGTTATTTCTTCATTATCTGAAGAGGAATTATCTTCATCGGAAGAAATATCTTCATAATAGTATTTATTATCAAGAGATAAATTTGTTAAGGCCCCGGCAGAGCATACCTTGGCCATAAGTAATGTATTTCGAAAATAAGTGGTAGCAATGAATCCAATTTTTTTGCTGATGATTCATATTCAGAATATTCACATTAAGAAGAGTCTCTACAACTATAACTCCATGTTTCAATTACTCTAAGTCTTTTCTTGTGATTTTAATGATATAACTTTTTCTTGTATCTATCTGAATTCCTTTCCTTCTTATCCTTATTTTTCAAAAGAGGGAAATCAGTTCTAATATGTCATGTTCTTCTACATTCATAACAAGTAACTTCCTCATATTTCTTTCATTTGTAGTCTCTCTTCTTGAACTTATTTTGACAGTTCTTCTGAGATAATATCTTGTTCATTCTCTGAGCAAGACTGGCTAACTCATTCTCAAATTTTTCTGTATCACTAGATTCTGAATGAATAGAATCTTTCATTGACTTTGATCTAGTAACTCTTTCTAGAGTATTTTCGTTCATATGTTTTGATGTAGTTTTAAAAGAAACTCCTCCATTCCCATTCTTCTTTTTATCATTATCATCATATATCATTATTCTTTCTCGTGTTGAAGAAGAGTTCCAAATAACCAATCTAAGGAAATCTGGGTGTCATTCCTATTTAAATCAAATGTTGTCTTCTTGGACTCCCATTCAGTTGGAATAATTTCTATGATCTTATCAACAAGGGCCTCATAATCCAAAACTTTTCGTCCCATAGACTGTTATCTATTCAAAATTTTCATGAACCTTTGTTGAACATTGCTTATGGGTTCTTCAGAAGGAATGTTAATGACATGTTATTCAGCTCTCAACATAGCTCTTCTTGTCTCTATAACTTTAGAAGTACCAAAAATTGTAACATCATGTTTCTTCCAAATACTATTTTCATATTCACATGATGATATTTGACTATAGATGTTCTTAGTCAAGGAACATAGAAATGTCTTTCTGACTAAGAATTTGCATGATATTTTGATTTCTCCTGATTCCTAAAAGGTCTCAATTCCTTATCAGGAATCTTATAGTCTCCTGTTAGCATTGGATAGTTATCAACTTCAGTATTGATAACAAATGTATTCATCCTATCTCCCCAGTACTCATAATAATTTCCATAAAAATATGAGGTCCGATGGGATTTAGATTGTTGATAGAACCAACGTTTAAACCAACTGCCTTAAAGAAAATCCTTCCACAAAAACTTTTTAGTTATAAAAGTTTGTAAATAAGGAAAAAATATCATAAGAAAGGAAAATAAAACTAGTGTATCTCTCAGATAAATAAGAATCTGAACGTTATGAGTCTGATATTCTGATTCCGAAAAAGAAATGAAGAATATTTCACTTCTGAATCTAATCGTGTGTTAAATTAAAATTGAACCAATCCTCTCATACCAATTGTTAAGATGGTATGGAGTATGATATTCTACTCTATACCAATATTAGGATCACAATAGTGCTGAAAAGAACAATATACAAGAGGGGTGGTGGGTGAATTGTATACTTTAGAATATTCTTAAGGAAATTTTGTATAAAAAAAATTCACAACACCTCTAATAAGAAATCACCATCTTAGAGAAACATAATGTTATTAAGTCTAAATCTTAAGAATCATTTCTTATTAATAGATTTGACCACAATTCATATAAAATCTCTTACAATCAGAGATACAAGGTAGATAGATTATACAAAAAAAACTTCATATCTCTTACAAAACAGTGTAACTATACAATATTCTATTAATCTAAAGAGGAGGGTATCCAACAAGCCTTGATAAAGGTCTCTTGTTTTATACTTACAAGAACGTATGTCTTACCCAAACCCCGGGTAACCCCTCAATCCTATGATCAGTATCTGTCTTGCTATCCCCGCATGCCCTAGATTTGTAAGGAAATCAGAACCTATGGCATCAGAGCCCGATGTCTCTGATTTTAAGGAAATCACACCTCTTCATGATGAAAATATGCATGAAACAATGTTTGAACAAGCCGTTCAAACTTTCTACACGAAGCCTGAGAGTTTATAAAATCCTTTAACCCTGGAACAATTAATTTTTAGAGACATTAAATCCAAAATGAAAACATGTGATGTAGTTGTGTGTTATCCATATATCTTTGGGTCTCATCATTTGAGGTCCTATTTATATCTTTCAAAAATCTACTAGTCGGTTCCACTCCAACTGTCATATTTCCTTAAATCTCGGAGGGACTAGGACACGGGGAAAACAATCAACGATTATTTTATAACGGAAACAATAACATCATTTTATATAAATTGCCATGAATATAATCTTCATACACCTTAAGTATATGTAACTTGGAATCTGATAAAATTGGAAAGATCTGAGAGAAAATATAAGATTCATAATTCTAGGAAAATACGGCTTTGAATAATAAATTCTGGAATTGTAAATTTTGGTGTGGATTTTCTTAGAATCTGTATGAGTAAGGTATAAAGAAATTATTGTTACCAGTTTCTAATTCTCTCGTATCCATTTCATAAGAAATGGTATCAAATTATCTAACAAAAATGGTGTTAAGAAAATATTCTTTAGAAATTCATAATGGAAAATTTCCAGTATAGAAATATCAGCTTTGAAAACATTGGCATTTAAATACGTATGAAAATAAAAGTTTTGGTAGAATATCTCGGTATATGAAATTATATAAAGAAATTTTCAGTATGGAAAAAAATAATTATAAAAAATATGTATTAAGGAATTTTAGTACTGATAACCATGAAGTCAGAGATAACGACTTCTAGAACATCGAAATACTAGAAATATAATTATAAAGAAAATATGATATCAGATTTCATTCTGGATGGAAATCGGTATCGTAGTGAAAAAATGAATGGGAAAATAGTGTCTTAAAAAATTATGGTATGGTATATCCAAGAACCAAAATTCAAAACCATAATAACATTTCTGTTATGGAAAAATAGATTACTAAAAATCATAATAAAATTAAATTTAACTCAAAATTATAAGGATATTTTGGTTATAAGGAAATATATGAAAGTGTAATGAAATACATGAAGGAGTAAGGAAAATATATTTATTAAGAAGGTGTTTGTGATTTTCAAAATAATGGTTTAAGGTATGGAGATGTCTTATAGACCTAACCTGGTACCCTCAAATTTTTTATCAGAGCATCAGTTCAAAATTTAGAAAAATACGCTTACATGTTTAGTTAAACCATCTTAAAAAAAGATAAAAATTACATTATTGGCTCACCAGTCCTTAGAATAACATGCCATCAAAGTTCCTTACCTCTCAATAATTCCATAAAATTTTTAAAAATATTTTATCGAAATTCTTTTACATTACAGGACAAAAAAAAGGAAGGTTTGAGAAACTAAATTCATAATTTCAAAACACGCATTCCTATAATAGAATTTATAGGATGCCCAAATAATCACACCTTCATTTAGATATATGGAAACTTAGTTTTATCCTATGTCATTAATAGTCATCAGCTCTTTAAATACTTCCTAATATTTTGTAATGAGTTTATAAATTTACAAATCATATCCCATAGGAGGGTTAAACAAGGTGTACAATAAGGCCTATTTTCAAACACGATGTGGCAATCATGTCTATCTCAGTACACTGTTTTATGATTTATTACCCCTATATAAAAATTTTCTAGTTTAACATATACTTATATTATCTAGATAGGGATGTACTCTTTCAAAAACGACTTTTTCTTTCCTTCAACAAAATTTGGGGATATTTTTATATAGTTAAATTTATCCAAATAGTTCTCACTATTTTTTTATCAACATAGTCCCCAAAGGATTTACTAAACATTACATTGATACTAACCATAAGGACCCAACATAATATTATATCATTAGTACATCATAATATATGAATATTCATTACAAAACATAATGATCCATGTTTAGTTCGAGTGCCTTTAGAACCTCCGAAACATAATAAATGGTTCAAAAGTGAGATATATCATTAGTAAATTTGATCTTTTTAAATATAAACATTATTTGAAATATCATAAATAAAACTGTTCATCATTCCCTTGGGAAATATACACAAGAGAGTAATATTAGATTCTCAGTAAGGATAAAAAAGTGATATATCAAAATAAAATGATCATAAGGGTATGAGAACATGAGAATAACAATCAGAAACCATTACCTACATATCATATATTACATGCATGAATCATGGGAAATTATTGTTAGTTCATAATACATGAATCATAATGGAATCAAATAACATGATCCATGAGAATATTATATTTTCATAATACATTTATCTGTGCAATACACATAAGTATAGAGAACCATTTAAATAGTCATCATGGATCATTTCTAAAACTATCATAATGAAATGGGTTCACTCTAAAAATAATCATAGTAGTCTAGGATAACCCTTAATTCTATCCTAGTTAAAAAATTACATTACTAAATTGTGTCTACTCTCCATTCCATTATTTTTTATTTTATGTGATATCAATATCAACCAAATTATTTGGAGGGAGATATAGGTCCCACCCATCCTTTATAATAATTCAACCACCTTCATTGGTTATATCATAACCACTATCCTTTCTTATCACATAAAAATCAACACATAATGAGAACCATACATATGTTATCCAAAATATCAAAAAACATTTATCATATTAGAACGCATGAAACGAAAAGGGATTCATAAAAAATTTATCATTTCATAACCTATAAAAACAAATGGGTTTTAATAAAAATTTCATTATAGATCAACCAATAGATTTTAAATGGGATTCATTAACATATTGTCATCATTATTTGTAAAAAAATCCATTCAGGTTATCATTTAATTGTTTCTAGGTTGATTGTGTTTGTTGACATAGTAGGCCGACATGATTAGTTGTAGAGTTTGAGAATTTGTTTTAATAAGAATGTTGATAAATATCCAACATAAATGAATGGATGGCCTGGAGGGAAAAACAGGTTTTTGGAAAAGGAGGTATTTTAATGAAAAATAAAACAATTCCACCCAAGGGTAATGATGATTTGATAATTTGAACGTAAGTCATGATTTGGGGTCATAATATCCAAATAAAAAATGAATGTATATTGTGCAAGATTAGAAAGAGCACAAACGATGATTTTTCATGAAACAAGAGATAGAGATGTGGATGCCTTTGAAAGAGAGTTTAATTCTCAATATGAGAACAAAATGATATATTTCTCACATGGAGGAAGGAATGTAATGATATTTTACGTAGGTTTGGTCGGGTCTAAAAATTCGGAACTACCCCTTCATTTGAGATGCTCAACAATTAGATAATATTGGGATTTGAATCATGTAAGAGTTGTTCACATAGTGTAAAATTTGTGTGAAAGAATCATCTCATTAAGGAAAGACTGAAATGTTTATTACTTATAGAAAAGAAAATGTTTCTTTATTTCCAAGGTAGTTTCACACAAAGTGTAAACTATTCTCACAATTTCATGTTCCTCGAAAAACCAGAAGTTGTAAGAAAATTGGGAGTTTCATGAACAAGAATAAATGTTGCATGCAAGTTGGTAGATTTATGTAGGAGAAAAAAATTTCTATTTAAACCATATTGATTCATGTTATAAAAAGAAAGTTATTCTAAAGAACCAGTGAGAACACTTTTGTTGAGGGAGTAGTGATCTTTCAATTTGAGATTGATTGAAAAATATAAGGTACGATGGGTACAATCCAAACATTTTAAAGGATGTAAGCATGTGTATAAAATTGATCTATATGCAACCTTATTTAGATAGGGAGGATTAATGGATTGGGTATAATTTTTTTCATTCTATACTCTGAGGATATAGTACAAAAAGGGTGAACCAAGTAAATTTGACGTGTCTTGCGCATGCTTTAATTCATGTTCATACATTTCTATTATAAAGTTATAAAATATTATATTTATAATGATGAAAAAATATCCAAAGGGGAAATGTTTTTAATCTACCATACTCGGATACACCCTCCTCTCATGTTATTTAATATTCTTGGGCTAACAATCATAAATATAAACCATCCACAGAAATAATAAATATGGTACCATATCCTCCTACCCCCAATAAAGACTATGTAACATCAATGAACATCATCATAGATGAAAAATGAGTTTGAAAGATAAATTTTAACATTTTTTAGGAAAATAACATTCTAACTTTGATAATCACTTATTAAAACCTAAAAAATTTTCAAAATAGTTTTCTCAAAATATAACACTGTAAACATATCAGGGGAACATTAAATATCTTTTTAAAAACAATTATGGAAAATATCATTTTCATTTTGAAATCCACTCATTGAAATATAAAAATTTATAAAATTAATTTGAAAATAGTTTATTTAAAAAAAATTAATATTAACTTCTAATAGAATTCTTTAAATCAATGATCATTCAATACAGTGGGATTTATAGATATTTTAATTCATGTAAAAAACATTCATTTAACATTATTAGTAAAAATACATAAGGTCCTAGCTTGGAAAAAAACATGTAGATTCATATAATAACATTTAAAAAAAATAGAACATTCATCAAAATTTCATTAAACAATAATATTGGCATATTATAAAAATTTAGAATATTATTTCTATGAAAATATAGATATAATTGAAAATATTATTTTAGCTACAGAGACATATAAAATCAATTACTCATTATATTTTTTTAATGAGTCTAAATAGAGTAAAATTAATGAAAGAAATGGATTTCCCTAAATGAGAAGGTCCTTGTGATGGTGTTGTGGGCTCTCGAATCGCGACGCTCAAAAGCATTGGTTGAAACCCTAATTAACGCAGATGCTATGGAGCCCGCTGATTCGTTCCACTTCATGAAATATGGATTACTCTGATCTAATCTCAGATCTACATGAGAATGAGGTAGGGATTTCTTTCAAAAAAGAACCACGAAGCCTGAATAGCTGACGAGAGAAATCAATTTCTTTTCTCGAATCATTGACGGGTATAGACCCCTCCAAGACACAGCCGAAGACATCTAGGATCAAAAGATTAGATGATGGAGGATTCTGCGTAGAAGCAGACCTGGATTTGGTACGCCAAAGAGAACAGATATGAATATTCTCCATTATGGATGGTATCTCATATATCAAAGGTAACAAACCCTGGCCTTACACTAATTTGAAACGAAGAATTTCTTTTTCCTAGGGTTTTTCAAACAGGAAATTATTCCCACTCAGTAAGGGTTATTTTCATATTTTATTTACTTCATAAAGGACCTAGATAAGGCATGAAAAACTGGTACTCTGAATCATAAATTAGGGACCCTCCAATTTTCTGAATGGGATGCTTCTTTTAACCCATTTTTGCAGAGGAATAACATATCACATGTTTGGGTTAGGTTACACAATCTAAATTGGTTTTACTAGCTCCCAAAAATTCTCAATGTCCTAGAATCCTGTTTTGGCGGACCACTGAAAGTGTACCAAAGAACACTAAATGGAGACCTCGGCCCCTATGACATTGTGCTCATAGAGGTGAATCTTGAGAAGAAACTGCCAGCCTCAATAACTTTCATTCACACAGATTCTAAAACTGATGTTAAGGTAGTGTATGAGAGGCTTCCACCCTACTTTAATTTCTGTAAACTAGTTAGGCATACTGTCTATAACTACAGGTTAGTGAAAAAACCCTCCCCTCCGCAGAACCCCAATGAGTGGACAGAGGTTAAGAGAAATTATCGGGGAAATGAAAAGGTTTCATAAAAACCTGAATCTCCCAAAAAGAAAAAGGAGAAATGGGTTGTCAAAAGCAACCCATTTGAGCATCTGATTCCTGAAAAAAGGGAATCCTGGGATAATATGTTTGATGAACACGAGTCTAACATTTCTGAACAGAACTTTTGCAATGAACTTGAGGCTGATATATTTGAAATTGTTTCACATCCCTAAGAAACATCTGGAAAAGGTGAATCCCCCTCAGAGGATACTGCCCATGTTTTAGGAGCACCGCTGAAGAAAACAGACCTGAACATCACTGAACAGACACCCCCTATTGAAACTAATGAACTCTGTCACAATGGACTCCCAAAACACTACTGAAACCGGTATATCAAAACCAATTAAACAAGACTGAAGGACTGACTCGGTGATGCAGGGTTCCAAAATTGCACTGCTGTCCTCCCCCATTATGTCTCAGGAAAAAGACGAACAAACTGGAATGGAAAGATCCCCACCTCTTGATGATCAAGCCGCACCACAAGAGGTTGTGTCCGTATCATCTACAACATCTACCGATACAAGCAGTCTGCTAGTATTAGATATGAAAAAACAAGGTGATACTAGGACATAAATTTTTCCAGTTTCTGCTAACACTTCTTTGGATCCTCCCCTGACAACACAGATAGAACATGGTAACAAACACTAGAACAACAACACGAGAGTTGCAACCAAAGAAAAGGCTGGAACCTCTAAAAAGAAAGAGGAAAAACCCACAAAAAGAGGTATAAATGAATGTTATTTTCTGGAACTACCAAGGGATAGAAAACACTGACACGACCAATGTTTTGAAAAGATTAATTTTTACTCACATACTGAATTTATTTTCTATCTTTGAGCCCAAAATTAATTATCCTTCTAGATTTCAGCATGCTTGTCCCTCTGGTTACTCTTTAGTCGGAGCTTGCACTAATAACACCCTAATTGAATCCTTATGGATTTTTTCTCACTCCTCCCTTCAAAATTTCAATATTTTTATAACTT
This sequence comes from Viscum album, assembly GCA_963277665.1. Classification (NCBI taxonomy): domain Eukaryota; kingdom Viridiplantae; phylum Streptophyta; class Magnoliopsida; order Santalales; family Viscaceae; genus Viscum; species Viscum album. Next base: position 966,347,798 of record OY728155.1, read on the forward strand.
CAAATCAAGATTTTACTTGTTATTACAGGCTTGAACAAACACAAGTTTTCGCTACTTTTGTCTATGCTTAAAATAGATATCAAGATAGAAGTTCTCTTTGGACTGAAATCACCCAACTTAGTATACTGATTCAAAAAACCTGGTTTATTGTTGGGGACTTCATTTCCATTCTAGATTCTAGTGAAAAACTTGGTCGGCCGCATGCTTCAATATCTATAAGAAAATGTTCATAATTCATTAAACATAATAACCTTGTTGAGATTAATCTAAGCGGTGCTATGTTTACTTGGTACACACATCATTATTACAAAACTGTGGACAACAAACTAGACAAAGCATTCTCTAACGATCTTGCTCTGGATAAATTGGACAACATTTCCAGTGTCACACTTAACAAGGTGGCTTCAGATCACCATCCAATTCTGGTTAGTTTCTCCTTCAACCACATAAAACCTAGATATCCTTTTAGATATGACATTTTCTGAACTTATGATAGAGACTGCACAAATATTATTAAAAAATCATGGACTAACATGATTACTAATAATGACTCTTTTTCCTGTCCTATGAAACTTAAAATGTTAAAAAATCTTCAAAAACTGGTGTAAATAAAAAATAGAGGAAATAGATAACAACATTTTCACTCTTGAAAAAGATCTTAATCAAATTCAATATCATAACACCTCATCCAATTTTTCCCAAAACCCCCAACATGAAATTAATATATCTTCCAAACTGATTACTCTCTTTAACATTAAAGATAACCTTAAGAAGAAAATCTCTAAAAATAAATGGTTAAATGATGGGGATAGAAACAAATATTCCACAATGCTCATCAAAGAGTTAAAAACATGTAAAACTCTCTATTATATTAGGTATGGGGAACAAATTTTTGATACTAATGAAAGCATTTCCAATCATGTCACCACTCACTTTCAAAGTATCTTCAGTGACCCTAATATTGATAATGATCTTCGGCCTGAAGTTATTCCTATAATGGTCACAGATGAGGAAAATCTCATGCTTAATAATTTCCCACTGGATCATGAGATCAAAAACTATATCTTTAGTCTTCACACAGACGGTGCCCCAGGTCCGGATGGCTTTAATAATGGGTTCTACCAGCATAATTGGAACATCATTCAAGATATTGTCTGCCTAATGGTTAAAACATTCTTTTTTAAATTCATTCTTCCTCATGGTCTAAACTCTCAATTTTGTATACTAATTCCTAAATCTCAAAATGATGACAAAATCAGTCATTTTAGACCCATCTCCCTTATTAACTCGCTATTCAAAATTATCACAAAATTGATTGCTAGTCATATCACTGATATCAGCAATAGAATTATTTCATGGAATATATTTGGTTTCATTAAAGGCATATCTATACAAGATTGTATTTGTTTAGCCTCTGAATCCACTAACCTATTGAACCAGAAAACCATTGGCGGGAATGTGGCCATTAAACTCGATATAATGAAATCCTTTGATAACATTGACATGAAATTTATTTTTAATGTGATTAGAAATTTTGGTTTCAATGAGACCTTTATCAAAATAATTACCACTCTTTTTAATTTTTCTTGTATCTCTATTCTAGTAAATGGTACGCCTAGAATTTACTTCAATTTTTCTAAAGGAATAAGTAAAGGAGACCCCCTATCGGCTATCCTTTTCTCTATTGTTGAAGACTACCTTAGTAGACTCATCTCCTAGGATTTTAGAAATATTAATATTAAGCCTATTCCCTCTTCTAGAAGCGTGAATGCCCCCTCCCATTTTTTATATGATGATGAAATAATCCTTTTCCTTAAATAGAACAAAAAATATATAAGCAACCTTAAAACCATCATATCTCACTATGAAGAAGTATCTGGTCAACATATCAACTGGTTGAAATAATTTATTTTCTTTGGAAAAAACTATCCCCCTACTCGGAAAAGTAGCATTAAAAATATGATTGGTATTAAAGAGGGCTTTCTACCCTTAAACTATCTTGGGGTTCCCATTTTTGGGGTAGACACAAAGAGATTAATTTCTATAACATTTTCGATAAAACTCTTCGACACCTTTCCTCTGGGAAAGGAAAAAACCTCTAAATTGTAGGGAGTATTTGCCTTGTTAAATCCAAAATTGTGTCTAAACTGGTCTACTCAATGATGATCTATAAATGGTCGAGTAGTCTCTTAAAGCAAATCAACATTGTCATTAAAAATATTGTCTAGACGGGAAGCACTCTGGGAAGGAAATTAGTTGCCATACCTTGGTCCACGTGCTCTAAACCTTTTGAAAAGGGTTGTATTTGAATAAAAAAACCTCAAAAATATTATCCAGGCCCTTGAGACGAAGCTCACGTGGAATCTCATTTATAATAAATCGCCTTCCACAAACTTCCTCTGGGCTTGTTTCCTTGGGAAACTCCGAAGAAAACACACATAATTATCTCACATCTTCTATATGGCCATCCATTAAATGTACATTTAACTCCATTATGTCCTATTCTAGATGGATGGCCAACAGAGACTCGAACATGAATTTTTGGATAGATAACTGGACTGGAAAGCCCTTGATTTACTTAATTTCTTCCTCACATATCCCTATGCATACTAATTTCACCATTAATGACATCATGAATATTCAATATACTCCCCTTCTTGAAGAGATTAAAACTATTTTCGAGAATTACCACTTCTCTGCTAATGAGGATTTCATGATCTGGGATCTTCCCAAAATGGGATTCTTGACTCAAAGAGCTTTTACAAACATTTATACACCAATGATATGAAAAACTTTAGCTGGATTAACATCTTCAATAAATCCTGGATTGAACCTTCATGATTTACTGTTTTTTGGTGTATTCCTCATAGTAGAATTCAAACTTACTCTTGCTTACAAAATATTGGAATCAACTTTTGCCCTAAATTTCTTATGTGTAACCAACATCGTGAAGATATTAACCATCTTTCCCTTTCCTGTGATATGTAAACTGGTATTTGGAATTATATCTTTGACATATTTGAATGAAACAGGTTGTTTTGTAGTTCTATAATCTCTCAGATTCAAAAATTTCTAGACAAATTTTCCCCTCAACAAATCAAGATCCTCTATGTGGCTGCAATTGCAGAGCTTCTGCATGTGATCTGTTATGGAAGGAATTAATATACCTTTCGCAACAGTTCATTCAATCTTAATGCAGAAAAAATGAGAATTCTTATCGCTACTCGAGAGGCAACCTCACTATTGAATGATCAATGTAACAACTCAGTCATTGATTTGGTGATCCTATGATGTCTTGGGATTGTAGGTAAATATCCTCGCCCTAAATTCATGATTGAAGTTTTTTGGAAGCCCCCTATAGGTTGGATCAAAATAAATGTAGATGGAACATCTATAGGCAACCCCGACCCAGCGGTTTGTGGACCTATCATCAGGAATCATCTGGATCAATTTCTTAGTTGCTTTTATAGATCATGTGGTATGACTACCACCTTAGAAGCTGAGATTATCAGCGTCATTCATGAGATCTAATTTTCCAAGAGGCACAACTAGAACAACTAATGGATTGAATATGACACCTCCACTACCATCCAGACAATATGGAAGGGTACCTTCCACCTGGCTTAGAAACTCACTTCCCGCTGGATTGATTGTCTGCACTCTCTCTCTTCCCTCAACATCAATTCTACGAACGATTATCAGGAAGCAAACAGATTAGTTGATTCCCTTTCCAACATGGGAGTTGATAAAGACAGTACCTGGAGAGATGATCGTTCCCTTGAGCTTCTTCCTCTTTATTTGCAGGATGTAAACAAAATGTCTTCTTGTACACTTGTATAACCCCCTTTTTTATAATAAATTTTGTGTTTTGGTCTTTGAATAGAACATTAATTTGAGAAAATAAATATATTTCCATGATATAACTATTAGAGCATAAATGACATTATTTTTTTGATATATAAGTTATAATAATTCATAATTATAATAATTAACATAAATAATCCCAATAAATAATGAGATTCTAACAACAAACTTTTATCACTATGGTATACTATGATATGTAAGACACATAGAGGAAAAAAATTATATTGATATCATGATTCGATTATATCATGATAATAACCCCAAAATAAATTCTTCGGTAGTATACCATACACAAAAAAAGAGTGGTGAATATGGCTTGTTTCCCATAAAAATAAAATTGAGATGAAAATCCATTACCTTAAGACTCGATTTATTTCATACACAATCTTAACTGGTGTATAATAAATATTAGTTTATTAAAGATTAATTCTCATTTTTATCATATCATATATGATTTACTTATGATCTTTTATTTAGCTTCTCACCCAAATAACCACACATCGGTACCCTGAGCCAATCGATCACATGTCCTCAGTTGGACCTCCCCATATTCCAGAGGATGTTGACTAGAAACGAGCGTCTAATATCGATCATGAGGAGACTATACCATCATTATAAAAGTATCACTAGAGTGGAAATAAATTATAAAAACCAAATTATTTAACCATTATGAAAACAGAACCAGTATCACATGATAATAAAAATAGGAATACAATATCCCAAACTAAAGTAGTATATATGTAGTGAAAATGTATGTTAAGTGTCAAAAGTAAAACTAAAATACAAAAACATTGACACTTTTGAGAAGGTCCAAACACCCTTCAATTCCCTCACCAATGCTCTAACCCATTTCATCCATCTAACATAGGATTCTTTCACTTATCCAGTCATGTAAACATGATGCCTATTTAGGTACCGATCAGGTAGCCCGAGTAAGGAGTGATTAAAACATAGTAGTTGACCACTAACAAAATCTAAAAAATATCAATTAATAATAGTGAATAGAGTTGTATAAATAATAAATTAAAACACATAAAATAAATAGTTACCACATTTAAATATTCTTTAATTCAAAACATAAAACCACTAGCATCCCAAGGACACCTGTAACCTAAATACATTCTTAATCCCATGCAAGAGTCTGAACGATATCAGTTAGGGAATTAAAATTACATTATAACACATGGGATTTTATTATCTATCTCATTCCAATTCACAGAACAACCACTTAGAACCATATTCCAATACCAATATCATGGGATTTGAACATATTATCTACCACCCCATGGGTATTATAATCATCTCTCCCTATCCCACACCTCAATGTCACATGGGTATTTGGAGCCTCATTCCATGTCCCATACTTTATATCTCATATGGGTATTTAGAGCCTCATTCCATGCCCTAAACTCATTTTTCACACATGGGTTTTCGGTGCCTCAGTCCCTGTCCCACGCTCGTATGTCAGATATATCAAATTATCTCATATAACTCATCCTCTCACACATTAAGGTTAATAATCATTGACATTCTTACAAAAATCCATAAATGATATAAAATTTCAATTTATCATCCATAAATTTGCATCACTTTAATTCACATGGAATAATATGAACAATTCACTATTAAACAATTTATCAAAATTTAATAATTTAAATCATTAACTCTTTAATGTTAGGAAAACATCCATTAATTTCAATTATTAATTAATTCATAAACACCTTAAATGAATAATCATATAATATACTATTTCCCATCAATTCCACAATCATCAAATTCCATTATTTAATTCACAAATTAATTAATCTACTTACACTTATTTTAATATCACAAAAATTTCTATTAATTAATTCACCAATTAATTAATCCAATTCAACCAAGTGAATTATAAAAAAAATACCATTAAATATTTCACCCATTAATTAATCAAAATAATCCAATTTCATAATCAAAAATTTTTCCATTAATTTATTCTCCAATTAATTAATCATATTCAACCAATCTAATAATCAAAAAAATTTAAATTAATTAATTCAATAATTATTTATTCCAATTTAATCATTATCAAACTCCAAAAAAATAATTAATTAATCCCCAAATTAATTAATAAAATTCAAATAATTCCAATGGTTTCAAATTTTACCCAATTTATAATCACATGGAAATTACATTAAATAAATTACATGATTCTATAAATTAATCAACCAACTAACATACTCAATTAATGTTCAATTCCCAATCATGAAAATTGAAACTTCACAACACATAAATTTAATTGGAATTCAAGAATTGTGGATTCAAATTTAGACTACCAACCTCAAAATTGATAATTAATGATCACTAATAGAAATAATCAATTGAAATGGATCTACCAAGATCAAAATGAATAATGAGATCTGTATCTAAAACCTATAGCCAAAATCAAATGAATCGAGATCCAAAAACCAATATCTATATCCAATATCAAAATTGAGAAACATCACTTCATTGTATGAGATAAATATGATAGATGGGGAGGAATCTATATAGGATGATAATCTATTTCGATAGAGGTCAAGATCATCAATCCAGCCTTCAAATTGGCATGAAAACTTGTTAGAAGGACTTGGAGTCTATCCTTGAACCTACAATATTAAGAGAAATCATTTTATTTCAGGTTATGGGAATTATTCATATGATATAAGAAATTATTTTAATAATCTTTGATGGATAAAAATTATATGTTCACGGGTTATTATTTGGGGGCACGGTTTCCCCAAACTATGAACCTCCTCCCCGGGGGCTACAATGTTACTAATAAGAGGGATCATAGTTTGAAAAACCCTTCACCAACCATGTAAGTTCCCTTTGTTTTGGTTCACATTGTCTTCTGGTCTAGGACCATGGTATGGAAAAAAACATGCACCAACCGTGCACTACCCCTCTTCCTTCAAAAATTCTCTAATTCCATAAAAATTTACCAAAGGAAAAACCAAATATGAAAAAATAAATACAAGGAAAAATGGTTCCTGTAAATGTGCTCGAGACACCTCTAGAGAATATTTATGTCTTACAATCATCCCATATTATAATATCTCATCCTCGAGTTGTACTCTAATGCATGTCTAAGATATCTGGTCAACGGGATTGGGTCACTGGGCCAACATATAAACTTCTCTCTCCCATGTACCCTCATGAACAAAACCATGTTTCCACAATATGAAAACTATCAACATGTCCTTCCCCCACATCACTTTGTTACAAAATTATAACACACATATCTGATGATCCTCAAATGATTCATCTATATTAAGATCAATATCATTCACACCAATCACACAATAAGGGTCAGGGTGATACAACTAATGTTCTGACACATGAAATACATCATTAATGGAACAATACTTATGTGGAAGAGCTAGCTCATACACCAACTGCATGATTCACTCCAAAACCTAGAACATTTCAAAAAAATAGGCCCCAGTTTTCCCAACCTATGAATCCCATAGTAACCAAAACTAGTCTAAACTCAAAGGGATACATGATCACCCTTATTAATATCTAGGGGTAGTATACATATATAAACATAAAACTCATATCTACTATAATTCATAGCCATATGTTTTTAAATCAGCTAAACATGCTCTGACATCTCCAACACGAGACTCAGTCCCATTAACATTGACTCAACTATATTTATCAAACATAAAGGTGATCTAAATAGACTACCGTGAAGAGAATTCTATATTTTCATTTGTATAGTTTTATAATGACTATTTCTATAGGAAAATTCCACCAGTAATAGTTTATTCATCCAAAATCCACCGAAGTCTAGAACACATACTCAAAACATATCCTCAAGCACCTCTATAGTATGTTCTTAATCACCGTCTTTCTATTGGTGGAATGTCATAATCAATAAAAACAATATACCAAATTAGTTATGTGTGCCCCTATATAAGTTCAATGTAACTAATTATTAATATTATGATGTAATACTCTATGGAAGCCCGTGCAAATGGACTATCTCCATAATGTATGATTCTCACAACTATTCCACGAATAAAGTCTTCTTCATAGGCAGGAAATGTGATAAATTCACCAGTCATTCCAAAATCATAAAAATTGTTTCATTATTATGAGGTTTCTTCATGAGACCCACCATATAGTCTATAGTAATGTGATACCACTTCTATATATGAATGTGAAATGACTATAGTAAACCAATTGGTTAATGATGCTCAGTATTCTCCTGTTGACATGTATATCATTGTGACACTTAGATAGATTGGTATATAGCTGACGCTCTATCAATATATTTATGATGATGACAAGATGTTGCGAATGATTTTCATGAGCCTTTATTACTCCAAGATGTCATCAAAAAACAATACATCAAATCGATCTAGGTATGAATGGAGGATTTGTTTCATTAAGGCTGCAAAAACTACTATTGAGTTCATCAACCTGAACAATATCACAACAAACTCATAATGTACATATCGACTTTTGAAATATGTCTGTAGTTTTCCCAAAGGCCAAACCCTCATTTAATGATATCCAGATCTCCTGTCAATATGGGAAAAACACAAGAATCCTTCAACTAGTCAAATTAATCATCGAAATGAAGAAGAGGATACCATTTCATAATTATCATCTGTTTCAACTCCTGATAATCAAAACATAATTATAAACTCGATTCAACATTATTACTTTAAATAATAAATAACCCTAAGGTGACATACTTGGATGAATAAAATCTACATCCAGCAACCCTTTTAGTTATGTTTTTAACTATTCAATCTATGTTGGTTCCATTTTTTATGTTCGAATAGATATTGGATTAACCCCTTACATGAGGTCAATTGTGAATTATAAATATCTCTCAGGTGAAATACTAGAGATGTATTCAATAAACACATCCTGAAATTGATTCACTATTTGTGGAATGAATTCCTTCATTACACCTCCATCAATTAGAAACAGACTAGAAACTAGGGATATGAGCTCCCCCAATTTCTCATGATATGGTCCTACTCGGTCTGCATGAAAATCCCACTCTCCACAGTGAATATATTTTTCACATCAAGATAAAAAACATAACACACCTCTGGTAATAGTATATGTGGGCTTGGTATGATACTATCCAGTCTATACCCATAATTAGGTCAAATAATGACATGTCAAGGATGTAAAGATCACAATTGAAATGATAGCCCCTAACTAGGAGAGAACACGCATGGCACAAACAGATGTCTCTCGACCATAATTTCAAAGGTGTATTTATCGTAATAACCCCAATAAAAAACTCCAATTATAGGCTTAGAACATTCAAAATATGTGAATATATAAAATAACGAGAGGCACCAATATCAAATTAGGCTCTAGCTAGCATAGATGCTAAAACAATAACACCTCTAACTATTGATGGTTCATCCTCGCTATCAGTTAGTGTTGGATGAAATGCATGAAATAATCCTAACCCTATTCATTTGGATGAAATATGATTCCTATAACCTAGAACACTCTACATATATGGATTCTATTTCCTAGAATCACCCCATCCACTATCTCTACCACCACAACCAGTAGAACTCCAGTAGCTAGAATGATATGGTGTAGATGATCTAATTCTCACACTTTAATTCTTCCTAGATTCTTAATCAATACCCATATAATTTGGGTTCCTCCAAAACCTATATATATGTCACATCATTCAACAATCTTGACACATTTCCAATGGTCAGGTATAATTCCTAAAAAATTGACTCAGCCTACTATACTAGTTGAAAAGAACCCTAGTAAGACCCTGGGTAATTGTTCCATCCCTCCGACCACAGTTGTTTCAAAACATATCATCAATATTCTCATGATGAAATTTCATTCCCTCAAAGGATGTACCTCATTATCATCCAACAGATACTACCTACCTCCAATGGAAGCCTCATCTTGGTTCCCCTAATATATGAGAGGTTGATCCACTACTTTATAATTTTTTTGCACCAAAATATATTAACATGAGACTTAATTTTACATTTATCTCCATCATGGGAATTCCATACCATAGTTTTCTCATCCCTTGCCAGCATTGTGAAAATGGGCTACTTGGCAGTAAAGAGAATAGTATAGTCTATCATGAACATTCTCCCTTGAGTCAACCACATGAACTCAACCTATCTCTCATGTATCATAGTCTTTTTATAAAAGTGGTCCATGAAATTTTTCAAACAATCCTTCTATACCTTAACACCTACTTCCCTTTTAAAATCCTAAAAATCCCACCAACTCATTATTTATCCTCATAACATATATAAAGCCAAATTGACCTTATTAATATTAGAAGTCACCAAATGGTCAGGTGATGTCTGGATGGACTCATTCCAATACTCTACTGCCACAAGTACACCCTCTCTCATGGAAGTAAGATGGGGTGGTAGCTAAAACTATTATTTATAGTCATACATACACTTCACAGACCATTCGGGATCTCTCACCATGAACAACATGAATCCAGAAATGTTCTCAGGAAACCTCTCTCTAGATCCTTCACCCACCACTATCGGTGCCTCAGGTTCCACTAATTGGGAATAATTTCTTGCTAAAACCTCCTGTCATCCTATCAAAAAGCAACTTCATGGAGTCATATCTCTACAATTCTAAAAATATCCCAGGAATCATAATCAAACATTTACAAAATTATATACAAGTTCTTCACAATAACCATTAACAAGTAATTTTCCACAATACCGGCCACACCATCAAACAAAGGTGCAAACACTACCCCTTAAACATTCTACATATAGGTCATCGTTAGTAAGGTTAAACCCATTCCCATATTCTATTTCCTAATTATAATCCCATTTATTTACATTTTTCACAATTTTAAAACATCCAATTCCATATTTGGAACCATTTTAGTTCAATTACACATGGAATAAAAACATTTTGATTTCCCCAACTTACCCAAAATCCATTTTTCCAATGCATATATAAGATGAGTATTATCAAAAAATAACATTTCACATCCTACAATGATGTGTGCATACTATACTTTCATTTCATTCTGATCCACCCCTTAATTCTGAGAAAATATTTGAATAAATAAAAACATCACATAAAAAGTTAATCAATCAAGGTGAAACACATTCAATCGTAGAAACACACATTAATAAAAAAATCCCACCATGGTTACTTGTATTTTACCCTCATAGATGGGATAGATACTCCCATGAATGATCTCTTAACCAAGGCCCAAATATTTCGATTATAATATGTACCATTCCCAAATATCAATACAATAGAAAATAAATTAGAATAACCTATAATACCACTTTTAATCATCCCAATGCATGTGTCACACATTGGTTTCTAGAGTTGGTTAGTCACATGGACTCAGGAATGACTCCTCATACGCTAGAGGCTATTAACTATCCGCGAGGGACTAATATCGGTCATGGGGAGACTATATCATATTTATCCATGAAGAAAAATAATTTAAATTAATTAGAATAACAACATGACTAAAACAATGACCATACCAAACCAATCCATTATCAAATAATAATAAAATAGGTAATATAATATCAAAAAATAATGTAATAGATATTTCATGAAAAATTCATGTCATGTGTCAAATGAAAAACCAAAATATTGACAAACTGACACTCCAAAGTAGGAATCAACAACTTTATGGTTCCTTAATCCATGCTCTATCCCAAATCATCCATCTAATAGATGAATATTTCAATTATCATATACGTTAATCATGATGTATATCCAGGTTCTGATCAAGAAGCCCACGTTGGGTGTGAGTACAACTTAGTAGGCCACTACAAACGAAATATAAAACAATATCAAGTCATTAAAAATCAATGAAATTGTATAAAGAATAAAGTACAATGAATAAAATGAATAGTTCCCATATTTCATTATTCGTTAATTAACCACATAAAATACATATGTTCCCAAGGACACCCTAACCCTCATTACTTCATCCCATGCCGGAGTCTAAACCATCCCATTGGGTATTCACAATTCATTATAACACATGGTATTTCATTATCTATCTCATTTAAATTCATAGTACAACCACATGCAACCATAGTCTAATGAAAATATCACAGGCACAGAATGTGGTGTATAACACCCCAGGGGTATTTGAATCATTTCTCCCTATCCCACACATCAATTTCACAAGGGTATTTGGAATCCCAGTCCCTGTTCTATACTCTCTATCACATATGGGTATTTGGAACCTCACTCTCTATCCCAAACTCATTTATCACACATGGTTAATTGAATCTTGAGTCATTTTTTGATACTCGTATGTCACATATATCACATTATCTCATATATAAAATTCATCACATTCATTAATGATAATCATCATCAATTTTCTTTCAAAAATTTGCAGCATGATATAAAATTTCAATTCATCAACCATAAAGGTTCACCATTTTTATTCACAGGGAATAATATGATGAATTAACTATTAAACCATTTATCAAAATTTAATCTTATAAATCATCAAACATTTAGGGTTAAGAAAAACATACCTTAAATTCCATTATCAATATATTCAAAAAAACATTAATTGTCCAATCACAAGACCAAAATTTTTCATCAATTCCACAATCACCACATTCTATTAATTAATTTATAAACTAATTAATTCCATTTCAGTAATTTATTAATAACACAAATTTCCATTAATTAATTAGTCAATTAAATAATAAATTTAAACCAAGGGAATAATTTCAACAATTTCCATTAATTGATTCACTAATTAATTAATTTAATTCATCCAATTGAATAATAAAATCATTTTCCATAAAATAATCTACCAATTAATTTATACAATTCAAACAATTTCATAATCACACCAATTTACAATAAATAATTCACTAATTTATTAATACAATTCAATAATTTGCATAATCAAAACAATTTCCATTAAATTCAATCCAATTTAAAAAATTCTAATTATCCCAAAATTAACCAAATTCATAATCACAAGACCATTACATTATATTAATACCCTAAATACATTAATTATATAATTAATCCATTTACTCAATTCAAGGTTAAATTTATAATTGTTCAAATATAAATCTCACAACACATATGAATAGTTGGAATTCCGGAGTATTAGATTTTAATTTTGAAATCCTATCAAAAAAATTGATGATGAACCCTTTCCAATATAAATCATCAATTGAAATGGGTTAACCAAGTTCACAACGAAGAACGAGATCTAGATAAAAAACCTAGATATAATATCAAAAAATAATGATAAACTAAACCTAGATCTATATTTAACATCAAAAGATGAAAACCCCCTCTAAATAATACGACCATAGAGTAGAAGGAAATTATATAAGATGAGATTATCTTACAGTGAGTGGTGAAAATCTTTAATTCAGGCATTGATTCATCAAGAACGGAGGATGAAAGGCCTTATAGACAATACGAGAGCCTATAAAAATTAGAGAAATCATTTTAGGGTCGAGTTAGGGGTTTATAGATAAAATATGGGGGTTCATGAATTTTTTAATAATTTTCAATAAATTAATGATATATACGCACCATTTCCGGCACGGAGAACATTATTTCCTCTAGCCATCCACCTAAACATGTCACTCTTAGAATGGGGAACATAGTTACTACTAATAGGGGTTATGTTTTCACAAACAATGTTCTAGCTATGTGAATCCCCTTTTTCTAGGATCACACTATTTTCTGGGTTGGGTGAGTGGTTTGGATAAATTGTATTCCATCCATGAACATCCCCTTTTACATTGAAAATTAACTAATTCCACCAAAAAACACCCACTTGGAAATACCAAAAAAGATATACTAAAAATAATGAAAAATATAAAATATAAAATTTTCAATACATCTCCATAAAATTTTGGGGTCATTTGTTTTTTTACCCGTTTATTTACAATTTGTTATTAATGTAACATTTTGACTAATAACTATTTTTTTCATATCTGTTTTGGTTTGTTATCTTCATTAGATCCATTATAATCATGGTTCCATAATCTCCAAAATATTTACCATGATATTAATATCATATATATTCAATATAACGTTATTTAGAGCAATCAATTGTAGTTGGAGGTAGAAAATGTATTACATAATTCTTGGAGGTGTTAGGTCATACATAGACATTAATGATGTTTCAAATTTGTTGAATGATGAAAATAAGGAAAGTTAAATAATATATTTCCACAAAAAAAATCATTTTTATTTCATATATATCTCATATATTTGTAAAAGTTTCCTTTATTACCCTCAATGAAATTCATTAGTGAAAAACAAATAACATAACTTCATGAGGTGATAGTGTGTTGTACTTAAGAATGATGTTATCAGGTCCCCAAAAAAATTGAATTTTATTTTGTATATGGGATATCATAATTTTATAAGTGTAATTATTTTATGATTTCAATATATATTAAATTTATATATCATTATTACTATCCAATTAAAAACTGAATGAAAAATGCATCACATCATTATGCGAGAGGGTAGTCCACCATACATGTGAGTGACGTTATGTTTTTCCGATGAGTTGAATGGAAAGGTTTTATATTATTTTTTTATAATTCTATATGTATAAAAATATCATAATTATCATAAATAAATATTAAATCCATCGTTATAAGAATCTAGGATATGTGGTGATTTAAATGTATAACATCGGTTCACGTTGTTTTAGTCCGCCACATACATGATCACCAATTTTATTTCCCATTATGGAAGATGATATGGATAAAGTTTATTTCAAAAAACTAATAACATAAAATTATATTTAAGAGACTATATTTATTATTTTGATATTAATTGAACATGAATGATGGTTTTAGGAGAAGAATTAAAATGAAAGAGTTTAATGAAGACAATGATAATAACATAGAACAAACCCTAGTAGATCTCTTATTAAATACACAGGGCTTGAAATTTTTATATGAAATGAAGATCTATAATACATGTTTTACTCAATCCAAATGGCTTAAGAGTTGTGTCACATCCAATTTTTTTTAATATTCATGTCATGGTTTTGATCCAGTTCCTTGAAAATCCTGATCCTTTTATTGGGTGTTGGGTGAAATTAATTTTGATTTTTTTACAACCATATATTTCTAACCACCCTAATTTTGGTTCCTCACTTCTTGTTTTGTAGTTTTCGGAGAAATAGTAGTTACTTCATGATTTGGGCCAACCATGAGCCCATTTCCAGTTTTAAAAACCATCTTTTTTCTTTTATAACACATTTTTTCAACATTTTTCACCCATTCCACCTCATAATTTTCCTATACTAAATTATAAAAACCCCCTTATCATTTCAGAACCCTTAATAATTCATAATCATTGTGATTTTTGGTTACTTATTTAGGTATTGTGCCAGCTCATGGGACCAAATCTAGTTTAAACAAAATAATTTGTTTAATTTATATCATTTTCAATGTTTAATATTTTTTGGATGTTATACCTCCCACTTGAAGAAAAAATACCCATCCTCACCCCCATTATCTATGTTACTTTTGGAGCTCATTTAAATCTCATATTTGGGAAAAAGTTATCAGGTTCCCTCAAATCATCCATAATTGAGAATGTATATTTATTTATACATAAATCATTCAATTCGTACTCTATTTCCCTCAAGTATTATTTCCATGGTTAGTAATGAACTTAGGAAAATCTCCATAAAGTTCCTAGTCATTCCGTTTTCTCTATATGTGCAGATCCAATGTAAGATGAAGAGTTTTCTTGTTGAAAAGATGATATTTCTTATTCTTTCTCCACCCTCATCTTCCTCCTTTCATTGTTTATAGATTTTATAATCTCCCCATGTCATGATCGACCAAGGTTTATGTTATCCCATGTGTTTTTATGGGGGTTTTGTTAATTTTGGGATGGTCATCATAGGTTTAGAATTTTTAAACCCTCGGATGGTGATATTGTTTGTGCCTTTCCATTACGACAAGGATTTGAGGTAGGATATCCCTTGAACATGCCTATATAAATTATGTTTCATCATCCTCATATTATTCTAACCTTATTTATATTATATGTGCTTCTTTGAAACCATTTTATAATTTTTTGTGTGAAAATGAATTTTTATGCATTCTTTTGATAAAAATATTGTTGTTTTGGTATAAATGTGCACCACTTCTTTAATTAATTATTTCTTGAGATTTACCATTTGGATAATATTATTTCGAATATGTTTCAGTATATTGAATAAATTTATGGAATGAAAATGGTATTTTATCCCCTTATATGTTCCCAAAATATCTTGTTTTTTTAAAGAGTGCATTCATGTGTTTGATAAATTTCCCGATTGGATTTTATTTGTCTAGGGAAATTTAAAATTATTTGTTTGGATTTATAAATACATTGGAAGCATGAGAAAAATTGTTTTTTGATCCTTTTATGGAATTTTAATTTGGATTTTGTTTTACAAGAAAATGGGTTTTGGCTTACAACATGTTTTGGCCCGGGTTGCCGGAAAATGGCACGTTTTATATCCATATGAAAATGGTTATGTTTTTAATAGTTCACCTGATTGTTTGAAGGGATTTATGAATTTTTTTTTCTACATTAAATTATGTTTATACCACCCTTTAATAATATAAAAATCCATAACTTTGTTAAACGTTAGTTTTGAGAAAACATTTAAAGGCATGTTTGGACATTCCTAAGAACGATGCTTGAGTGTTTTACATGTATATACCATGGTGTGTCAATTGGGATTGTTTTATGGAACATGAAATGATTTAATTAAGTGTGGATAGGGATGAAAAATATGTTTGGGTATGGTTTTGTTGTGTTTTTGTTCTTAAAAGAGTGTTTTTGAATGAGTTTTTTGTGCAAAGCCTCAATACATTCCTTAAATTTGTTTTACAAAACCTTTTAGTGGATTATTGGTTTGTGAAAGGAATGGGTGAAAGTTTGTGGGTTGTTTTTCTTTTTATGGTTTGGAAATTTAATTTTTATGTTAAATGTATATTTGATAATATGTGTAACTTGATTGAGCACTAAAGGGAATCCCAAGTATCTAGGTTGGTGGACGTGTACTAGTATGCTAGTGATCCTTTGGGGTTTGACCCCTGTTTCACGTAGCGGGTTGGCTGATGAAAACACTAACAAATATATGATTCTGATGATGTTAGGGGACCAATAGGTTATGGGTATGCCCCATACAAGTGGCTCGGGTCCACGAGAACATATATTTATTATGGTTACTTTCACCGTGATACAAGGTACCTAGGCCTCACAAATAACTAGTGCCTAGGGGTGTTCCTGTGACTTGTGCGCATTGGATATTTTGTACTCACCATTTCCATATGGTTTTTTTCTAGGTAAATTCTTTAGTGTGGGTGATTTATTTAAAAGTTTATTTTCTTTAATGCAGCCCTTTTGAAAACTATTTTCATTTAGAAGTTCCACCACTTCGAAAATTATAACTACCATTATGGTAAATAAAACATTCATGTTATATTATAGTAAATTTTATAGCGTGCGACCACATTTTGAAAACATACCTTCATTTCATGTACTGAATTATTGAATTTTTTGACTCTTTTTTTAAAGGATGTGGATTGCGAATAAAATATCAGGCTAACCAACTATGTATTAACACTCAAGCCTATAATATACTTCTATTTTTAGCCTTTGTGTTGGTTTCAACTTCAGATCGATCACCTTGGGTGACATGTTATCATTGTGTCAGAGACATTCCAATGGGATCACATGGAGTTAGTTGGTTATCAGGTTTGGTCAGTTGAATTGTTGGCTTATTTTTACTTTTATTTTCTCGTGCAAATAATGTTCTGTTCAATTTTTATGTAAATGTATTTTGGAATTTCCATTTGTTTTTGTTGTATGTATGATTTTTTATATTTTGGAAAAATTGATACCTTGTGTAATCTATTTATTCCCTCGGTGTTTGACGCCATCATGGGACTTGTCATGTGTTGGCCTAGGTGACGAGTTCAGGGTCAACTCGGGCTGTTTCATGACAAAATGGTGTAAAAGGAGGTCAGTTATAAGCATAACGTTATTTTTATAGCACCATTGTTATTCGGGTGTTGTCAAGGTAGATGGGCTAGTATTGTTGGGTATGAACCGTTAGTGAGGGAAGAGAGTCATGAACTCTTTGTCATTTGGATCGTCAGGTTTTCATTGGATGTCCTGTTTTATTAGGGTCATTTGTTATTTTTGGTTGTTTGGTGTTGGGATATGACAAGGGGAGTCTGTCTAATGGATTTCATGAACTCGTAGGGCCTGGAAAGCCACGTGGTTCCCGATTCATGGTCCTATAAAGACTCTTCGTGTTTGTGGTGTGTTTGAAATATGACTGTGAACCATTTGTCAAGTCACCAACCAACACTAGTTCCTTTTTGTGGGTCTCTTTGAATTTTCATGCATTTGGACATTTTTTTAAAATACTTGTATGAGAGTTGTAAAAATGGGTTATATATGAATGGTTGTTTTTGAAAAGTGGAAAATGGGTTTTTAAAAATTAATAATAAGAATAGTTTTCGAAGGCTGTTCTTTTTTTTGAAACAATGTATTGGGGGGAAGTGGAAGTAATTTAACGGGATTGGATTTTCCCTAACTTGAACTTGTTGATTGTTGAAATAATAGTTTTTGAAAGAGTGAATCATTTTATGCTGATTTTGAATCGTTCTTTTAAATGGGGAGTTTTTGGATGTTGAAAAGTTTTTAAAACTGATGAATTAGTTTGGGAAATTGGTTTTGAGCGGTTAGTGTTTTCCTAGATAGTGTATTTGTCTCAATGGCCATCATATTATGAAAAGATACCTTGCTGAATTTTAGAAAATTGGAAGGGGTTGTTTGGAGTAGCATGGTTGTTTTAAAAGTTGTTAAAAATGAAAAGGATTTAGTTTTTAAGAAAATGGTTCTTAATGAGGTGTGGTTTGTTTTGTGAAATATGAAATGGGTTTTTGACTTAGTGGTTGGTGTTCCTTTTTAAGTTACATGATTTTTGGAATGATGTTGTTTTGTTTTAGCCTTTGGTGTTTTCATGGGTTCTCACATGCATGGTATTATTTATATCTAAATGGATTTACTATAAGGTATGGTGGTTGGGTCCCTGGGGTGGCATGGAAATGTTCTTATGGGTCAGACTAGATGAAACACCATTGGTGAATATGGAAACCCACCAAGTTAGTTGGTTTTTCAAATGTGTTTTGAGTTGAAAATTTGTACCCCTTGTTTATAAACCAATGGTTATGTGTCTAGTTATTTTATTGTCTTAACATAGATGTTTATTTAGTAAGCTTCTTTGTGATCTAGAATTAATAATATTTTTTTATCTGAAGATGAGATCAAGTTGGTGGATCGGTTTTGGAGTAATTTCATTTGGTTTCTAAAGATGATTTTGACATTGTGATGTGGCCACAGATATTTCTCCGTTGGAAATATTTAATATTGATCAACCTAAGGATTCATTTCAAATATTAAATCCACCTCTTCAGATGATGCCTGAGCCTGTTTTTTGGAATATAGAGATATTCGGGACCGATTTAATGTGCTTCTAGTTCATGATAATTCTGTTTGACATAGCATTTGTGTTTGGTGATGTTGATGTGTTTCGATGTATTCCTTGTCCATTCTACCCCTTGTTCAGAGTAAGATAGAATTTTGATATGTATCTATGAGTTCTTAATTAGATGAAGGTTTTTTATTGAAAATGTGGGTTTTTTGAGTGGTGTTATCCTTAGAACCATGACTTTCGTGCAGCAGATGCTTCATGAATCAGGGATCCATCCATCAACCTAGGTGTGATGATTTTCACATAGTCCGGAAATCTGCAGAGGTGTGGGGAGCTTGACCATGATCTTGCCTCCACCTTTGTGGTATTGTAGTTTATATGTATATATTTTGTCTCCTTGTTTCTGTGAATTTCTCTTTTTGTAACAAGTGTGGTGGACTTACCAATCACACAGTGTCTATGGTTATGCCTTCACGGATGTGTGTTTTCGTTCAATGTCCCTGTGTGGACCACTTGTGAAAATCGTGTGTGGTCTTGGTGTTCCATGTTCGTAGGTGGAGAGTGTTTTTTAGTTCATTTATTTCTTTTTTGGTTTTAGTTGGATAATTATTGCGTCCCCTTCCCTACCCTCCCCCGAGTGGTGGGGGTCTGAATCCATGTTGATTGCGTTGGCCCGGTTCTTTTCCCTGCCAATATGGGGTGGGTGTTTTAGATGATGATGGTGTGTCAATATTAACTTGGGTTTGTAGGTTTTTTTGGGATATTTTTGGTGGTACTGTTCTGGTGAGGCCCAATTCTAGTTCATTTTGATTTTTTCTGTTTATTTCTAGTTGGTCTCTAATGGTGGGGAGACCCACTCTGGGTCTCGAAGATCATTCCTTTATGATTTGTCAGATGGTAGTTGTGATTTAGTGGTGGGGAGAACCACTCTGGGTCTCGAAGATCATTCCTTTATGATTTGTTAGATGGTAGTTTTGATTTAATGTTGGGGATCTCATTCTTCCATCCACCCCAAGACATTGGATTTTTTGAGCGATCTATGGTTTGGTTGAATTTCAGGTTTATTGGGAGAAGGACCTTCTATCTATTTCTTGTTTTGGTTGTATAGGTGGTTGCTTGATCATTCCATTGATTCTCAGGAAGTGGTTGTGAGTTGGTGTTATGTTTGGGCAATATTATTAAGTTACATTGTTGCTTAATGATATTTCTATAGCTTTTGAGTCTGGATTATGTTGATAAGGAATCCTTAGGTCTTGTTCTATAAGTTGAATAGCGTTATGGATTTACGGGGGTGTAAAGTTGATATGGCAGAGATAAATGTCATACCCTGTTTTGTTTCTTTTCATGTCATCATTTTGATCTAGTTAATTGAAAATCCCAATCCTTTTATGGGTTTTTTGTGGGATTAATTATCATTTATGAACTACCATATATGTTTAATATCCTTAATCTGGGTTCCCCTTTACTTTTTTAAGAATTTTTTGAGAAAGGGTGGTGACTTCATGATTTGGTCCAACCGTGAGCCCATTTGTACTTATAAAAAACCAATATTTTTCCTTTATAACTCCTTTGTTTTAAACGTTTTTCAGTCATTCCAATTAATATATTTCCATTAATTATATCTTAAAACCACCATAAAATTTTCTCCCCTATAAGAGTTAATAATCATGGTGAATTGGGGTTACTTATTTAGGTATTGGTCCAACCCGTTGGCCCATTTCTTGTTTTTAAAATATAATTTGATTCAATTATATCTTTTTCAATTTTTAATAATTTTCTTTTATACCATCTCCAAATCGAATAAAATACCTATACTCACCCTCATTATCTATTTTTCCTCATTGGAGCTCATTTGAGTCCCATATTTGGGCGAACATTCTAAGGTTTCCTCAAATCATCCAGAATTGAGAAGGTAAATTTTTTTATACATAAATAATTAAATTCATACTTTATTTCCAAGAAATCATCTTTACATTGTTTTTATAGGACATAGGAGCCTCTCCATAATGCTCCATGCCATTCCCTATTCTCTAAGTGTCCATATCTAATAGAAGATAAAAAGTTTTCTAGTTGAAAATGTGAGATTACTTCTCATTTCTCATCCCTCTTTTTCCTCCTTTCATAATTTTTTTGGTTTTAAAATCTTCCCTAGTTATGATAGACCAAGGGTTCTGTTATCACATGATTTTTGATTGTGGATTTGTTCATTTGGATCTTTTAATCATAGGTTTTGGGTTTGTAAATGCTCAAATGGGGATATTGGGTGTGCGTTTCCATTACGCCAAGGATTTAAGGTAGGATATCACTTGCACAAGCATATATAATTTTTGTTTAATCATTATCATACTGTTAAAACCTTATTTATATGATATTTTCTGCTGTGAAACCTTGGTTTTAATTATTTTGTGTGAAAATTATCTTTTATTCCTTATTTTTTAAAATATATAGTTGTTTTGGTATAAATGTGAACTTCTCTAGTTTGATAAATTATTCAATTAGCATTCGCACTTTTTTATAGTATTTTGAATATGTTTCTGTAGATTTAATAAATTTACAGAATGAAAAGGCTATTTTATCCCTTTTAATGTGCTTAAAATAAGTAGTTTTGTTAAATAGTCCATTCCTTGTGTTCGGAAAATTGCTTAGTTGGATTTTATGTGTCTTGTGCAATTTAAAATGATTTTTTGTATTTATAAATACATTGGACACATGAAAAAAATATATTTGGGATAATTTTATGGCTATCCAATTTGTATTTGTTTTTAAACACAAATGGGTTTTGGTTTACATCATGTTTGGGATCGGGTTGCCTAAAAATGGCTCGTTTCACACCCTTATGAAAATGATTATGTTTTGAATATGTAACCTGAGTGTTTAAATGGGATTTATAAATACGGTTTTTAATTATAAATGGTGTTTATACACCTCCTTAATATAATTTAATTTCATAAATGTTTCAAATTTTAGTTTTGAGAAAATGTTTAAAGGCTCGTTTGGACTTTCCTAAAAATAATGATTGAGTGTTTTACATGTATATTCCATGTTGTGTCAATTGATATTTTTTCATGGTCCAGGAAATGATTTTATAAAATGTTTTTAGGGAATCCAAATATTGATGGGTGTGGTTTTTTTTGTGTGTTAATACTTAAAAGAGTGCCTTTAATGAGTTTTATGTGCAATGCCTCCATAGAATCATAGAAATTGTTTTACGAATATTTTTAGTGGTTTATTGATTCCTGAAAGAAATGTAAAAAAAGTATGTGGGATTTTTGTGGTTTTATGGTTTGAAAATGGAATTTTGATGTTAAATGTGTATTTGATGATATGTGTAACATGATTGATCTATAAAGTGAATCTCGGGTTTCTAGGTGGGCATACGTGAACTAGTATGCTACAGATCCCATGGGGTTTGGCCCCTATTCCACGTAGCAAGTTTGACAATGTTGACACTAACTAAACTATTATTATGTTGGTATTACAGGACCACTGGGTTATTTTTATTCTACCTACTAGTGGCTCGTGTGCATGAGAATAAATATTTATTAGGGTTACATTCACTGAGATACGAGTTGCCTAGGGCTCACAACTAACTAGTGCCTAAGTGTGTTTCTGTGACTTGTTCTCATTGGCAATTTTTCACTCATAGTTAGAATACGGTGTGTTTGGTTGGTAAACATAGTAGTTTGGGTGATTTATTTAAATGTTTAATTTATTTAATTCATCCCTATTTAAAAATATTTTCATTTTGAAGTTGCACCTCTTTTAAAATTGTTACAAGCATTATTGTTTATAAAACATTGAACTTTTTTTTGGTAATGTTTTTTTAGAATGTGACCTCATTTAGAAAACACGCCTTTATATATTGTATTTAAAACAAGAAATTCATGTTTCTTTTAATTTAATGGATTTTCAATGGCAATAGAATATCTGGGTAAGAAACTGAGTTTTAATACTCACACATATAGACTTTTTATGTTTTTACCCCTTGTGCATGTTTCAGCTTGAGTTTGATCTCCTTGGTCAACGAGTGGTCATTATGTTGGAGAATGACCAAAGGGGTCAGATGGATATTTCTGGTTATTAGATTTGGTCAGTTGAGTTATTGGTTTAGTTATACTTTCAGTTTCTTATAAAAATATTGTTTAGTTCAATTTCTATTTAAATATATTTTCGGTTGTCCATTTTTTATGATGTTTGTTTCATTGTTTATATTTGGGTGAAATCATTCCCTTGTGTGCTCTATCGATTCCCTCTGTGCTTGTAGCCGTCCTGGGAGGATAGGGAATCACTCTCGGGACTTTTCATGTGCTTCCCTAGCTGACCAGTTCAGGGTCAACTCGGGATGGTTCGTGAAAAGGAGCGAGTAAGTGAGGGGACGAGATAACCACTATAAATATTGGAAAATATTCATTTTTTTAAATACTAAAAAATAAAAAATAATGAAGTTTCATTCTCACCCCATGTTCCTAAAAAATTTATAATTAATTTATTTTAGAGATTATATGGCCCAGTAACACCTTCAATAAGAAAAACATGTGGTATTCATGTTATTCCTTATGCATTAAGATTATATAGTTATACCATTTCATTTTACTACTTGATAAATTGTATTTTTTATTTACATATGAAATTTATCCATCAAGAATAAAAGGATTAAAATTATAAAAATTATATATTTTTTTACCATTACACACACATATATATATATATATATTAAATTTATATAATCAAATTAATATTCTATGTGAGTGGAAAATTAAATTTAACAAAAAAATATGAAAAGTTAAAAACCTTGTTTTCACCTTCATTGCAGTAATTAGTTATTATTTTCATTATATATATTTATAACAATAAAGTAATTTAGATTATTTTTATAATATAAATTAACTATATTCCAAATAATGAATGTATTTTGAAAAGTTCATTTAACCAGGGTGGAAAAATTAATTTAATATTAATCTCTCTAAAGCGGCAAAAAAAGATTTCTATAGAGAATATTTTACGATATTTAAAAATATTGTAACCCAAATTTAAATATTAAATTTATTAAAATGACCTTTATTTTATTATTTATAATATAATTTAGATAATGGTACTTTTATAACCAATTTAAATCAAAATTAATTATTATATATTCTTTAAATAAAAATATTGTTTTTAATAAAACCCAGTATCTTTACTGTTCATCAAAAAGTTAATATTTTCAAAAAAATCCAAAAATTTGACTATAAAATAATTTTTTCATATTGATTCCATAAATGATGTTAATTTTTTTAAATAAATTTTATAAATCTGGAAAAAATTAATTTTATTATATTTTCAGAAAAATAATTAAAAAACTTTTTTTTGGAAAAGATATTTTTCTAGCATATAAAAATGTCAAAAAAAATATGTAGTTTTTTTATCAATATGATTTATTTATCTAAGAGAAATATACATAATTTTAAAAATATGTTTATTTTTATTCATTCATACAATATCAATGTATATTTAATAATGTTTGTGTTTAAATAATAATCTTAATAATAAATCATGTTTCATTAAAAACTAGTTGTTGCATTAAGGAAATGTTATCAATGAAATTAAATATATTCGAAAAAATTATTTCATTACATATCAGAGTATTCTATTTTTCAATAGCTTGAAAAGAATATTTTAAAATATTATATTCAGAAAAATTTTATCATGAAAGGATATTTTTCATATAAAACAAATTGGTAGTTGAAGAAAAAAATAGCTTTAGGAAGTACGAAATCTCTTTTCAACCCTTTATGAATTGAGTACCATTTTCTATTAATATAAAAAAGATCAAATAATAATTGAAAAATAATTTTCATTGATAAAACATGTATGAATTTATATAAAGATAAATAATGAATAATTTAAATGGATGTGGAAAATCTATTCACAGTTTATTAATTATAAAAGATATAATTTTCACAATTTTGTAAAAAGTAAAAAATGACCAGTTCATGCAACATTAGAGATTTAATTTTAATTTTTTTAAAATGAAATAAAATGGTGGTAGTAAATGAAATTAACAATAATTTTTATGTAGATAAAAACTTCTATTAAAAATAATTAAAATATGGATAATGAATATAAATACTCTCGATGGAAAAAATTTAGAATAAGGCTGTCAATATATAATAACATTCATTCAGAATTTTTAGGACTAAAGAGAAAAAGATTTGGATGAAAATAAATAAAACCCAATTAATATCCACAGGAGAATAGAAAATATTAGATCTATGATAAAAACATAATATAATTCTTCAAACAAAAAATTATACTTCAACAATACAAAAAAAGAGTGATTGTAAAATAAAACATTAACACTTTAATTTTTTTTAACTAAAACGACATTAAAATAAAACAATAAATAGAAAATTTATCTTCCATAAATACTGTAAAATTAATGATTTAATATATAAAAGGATAAGTATATAAACCATATAAAATAAATTAAAATCTTAATATAATATATTCCATGTTATAGTAAAATTTAGATGAAAACCCAATACATTGAATTCATGATTGTTTTAACGAATTATATTCCCATGAATAAAAAATCTAATTAAATTAATAATTTCATAATTGATTTATTAATCTATAATAAATATTTTAATGTAGCATTATATTCATTTGGAATCATTTCATTGAATTTTTCTCTCACTTTGACCACTAAATGATGTTTGATCATTTTCCCCAAAATTAATTTGGTATATTGACCATGATTTAAGGACTTATGAAATGGTAAAATATTATAAATAATTTTAATAATGTATTAAATATATTTTTTTATTCATTATATGTAATATTTTAACAATCATAGTGAGATGATAGAATATTAATGAAATACACATTTCATGGAGGCAGTAGTCCACTTGTATGTAAGATGGTGTTTTAGTATTTCTAATAGTTGGAATGGGTACCAAATATTAAAAAAATAATTATTATATATCATATATATGAATAATAAATATCATATATATTCACAAAATAATTCATTATGATAACCCATATAAATAAATTGAAAATTAACTCACACAGCTTTGTGGTGATGATTCTTGACACGTACACATGTGCAATAATATCATTTTATAATGAATGAGATGTGAAAAGGTAGATATTATTTTATAATTAAAGAATTATATTTATTTCAAATACATCACATATATTTTTTAATATATCATTATAACCATCCATGTTATCCAGTATTAAAAAATGTTACACATCACTTTGTTGAGACGGTGGTCCATACATATGGATGAGTGATGATTCCATTTCTAATTGGATGGAAACGGATATAAAAACTTTTTATAAAAAAATATAATAACATCTAATATTATTTTACATACTTGTGTTATTATATAATAATGGTTATGATATATTTCAATGTTTTAGAACAAGAACTGAACATAAATAATGTTGATTAAGATTTATACCACTTATTTGTAAAAGTGCCTTCGAATTATACATTATGACTTCATTTGTGTGTCTTATGGTGAGACCGTGGCCTTAAAAGTGTTTGAAAGGTATCTTGAAGGTATTTTTCTGAGATATAGTCCTCCATTTTTGTGAATAAATGAGTAGAACTGGTTCCCTTTTAAAAGTTAGGTGTGTGGAAAAAATATAAATACTTAAGATTTAAGAGTATTATATATGTATTAATAATGTTTATTGGTTCAAAATTGTCATAGTTTCGAAGATGATATGACTATTGTATAAATACAACCAATTAATGTTATTTTATCATGTTTTTTGTCTAATCTTGAAGCCCTATCACTTTATTTTACTCTTTTTAACCCATTTTAACCATAATCTTAGTGATAATTTTTATCCATAGTTACTATTAATTATGAAAAAATGTTATGTAACTTATGAAAAAATAGAATAACATGATAAAAAATATGGAATAAATTTTCAATGAATCAAATTCTATAATTGGAGAAATTAATATTCACAAATGTTCACCAAAAAAAATTAAAATCAATTTTTTGAAAAATTTCATTTTCAAGCATAAAATGTGAATTTACACCAAAACTATGTATAATGTTGATGAAAAAGAAATAAAATGGATTATTTTTTTAAAAAGATTAATCATCAGAATTTAAATACAAACCAAAATAGTAAGTAACCGTATAAATACTTTATTAAAATGGAAGGGACGGTAATATTTTTTATTTGAATAAAAACAATAAATATATTTCCAAAATTTCAACCAAACATTTCAAAGTTCAATTTTTTTTAAATACAATGTATTAATATTTCAATATATGACACTAGTTTTTTGGAATACAATTAGTATTGTGATTTCACATTTGGAGGGTATATATATTCATCATAAGATTGATTCAGTACATATTTGTTTATTGATAAATCATATTGATTATGTGTTATAATACTGATTCAAAATATGGGGAATTCATTGGACTTATGTAAATAATGGGTGGGCCCATGTCATAGATAACTCCTTGATGAATCTACTAGCACCAAGAGACATAGATAATTATAATTACTCAGTGTAAGTAGGCCTATATAATTACAATGTCATCACATAAGACCTAGACTATATGAAATATGTTTTGGAACAAGGACCTAATGGTAAGGTTCATGATGTATTTGCATGAGGTTCTAAGGGTAATATCATGATGTTCAACATTATGACATTACTACATTATGTATTTAGTTACCATTATCCATGTTATTGTTATGTTGATATTTTTCATGGAAATAGTTTAAATGTCATGTTTTTTTAAATGTAACATGTATTGATTATCCATTGTTCCATATTCTTATACCTTATCAACTCGTTCTTTATTTTGTTCTATTTATTCCATTTCTAAACACCTAATATCACCTTCTATTGTATTATTACTTATATAGGATTTGAATAAGGAATCATTGATCGATTATTAAGGATGAAATATTTTCATTCATTGTATGTTTTATTTTCTCCTTGATAATATGGAAATCATGTTGGTATTTGATATGTATGACTACTAAATTGACAGATACTCGATGATATGATCTATTCTATCTTGTATCAATGTAATTAATAAAACACTAATTCTAGGTTAATATATTCATATCTATTATAGTTGGTACCATATAATGATTAATAAGACCCTTGGGAACTAGATTTTTCTAGAATACTGCTAGTATGAGAATAGTAATAAATCATACAAAATATTTGAATTTTACCTTTGTATGATTTTTTATTACTTGGATCAATATTTCTGATGATCATTAACTAATTATGTTAGTATAATGTTTTAGAGAGTACTCATATAAGAATTAAGTAAAATAATATCAACAGTCATGGCCAATGCTGAGATTTCCTACAAGAGAAAGTTTGTATGGATAGTGTCATATCCAAATTGATTATGACTATATTAGGAAAGTGATCTCAGGTTATTCCAAAAAAACATTGTTGTTTCGGACAAAATTTTTCATTTCATCATAGTGAAAATATGTTGGACTACATATAGTAGTAGAAGAGGCTATACATCAATGGAACAAATAATACATTGATAATTGAGAAAAGTATCAAGTCTCCTAAAATTATATTTAAAGAATTGGGATATACAAAAAAAGAAATGATTATAATCGTAGTATATTATTTAAAAGGATATTTCAATAAATGGAAGTTATTGGTCATGAATTTAGAGGATTAAGAGAAAACCTCCACAAGGAAGACCTTCACAACATTATATAACCTTTTGGGTTAACATTTGTTTTTATGTAATGATAAATATAAGTAATTTTTATGAATACATTATTATGATGTATTGTAATGTTTTATATGATATTTTAATTTTTTTTATGTATTTATGATTAAAATTTAACCTTGGGAGTTATTATTAAGGATTAAGTGATATTAATCCATAAATTGACTGCTTATATTAGGGAGTATTATTTGTTAATTATGATAACCATTTTTTTTGTTTTAGTAAATGGATATAAATATGAGGAATCCAAAATTAGAAAAACATTGATAAAATGAAGAACACTATCCATAAAAAGATATCAAGTTCAATTAATAATTAACTTTATTACTTTATGAATGAAAAATTAATCATATTCATTCATTATATTTAATGCTAGATGAATCAAAGGAAGAAAAATAATTTAAACATAGTTGTATAAGAAAATCAAGAAAGTATATTTCATTATTATTCCCCTAAATCAAGGAATAGATGATAAATATATTATGTTCCCTATTGAAAGTATCATTTAACTACCAAGTTATGCTTCTGGAAACACATTCACAAGTATAAGTTTAATGAATATAGATATATTATTTAAATATTTATTTATTTTTTAAATAATATGATTCATAGTCTTAGCCCATAAATTGATATTCATGGTAGAATTATTATTTCATGATATGCTTATTTGGTTAAAATTGAATTAAAATTTTGAGGATACAATTTTGAAATGGAGAGTAGAATATAACATTCCATAATTTTAGTTTATGTATAATATTTATGACATCTTCTGACAAATGAAATACCAATATAAAATGAACAGTGATATACTACAGAAATATTGTTATTTAAATATGTTTATTATAACCTAGTTGTTGGAGTGGAAGAAATAAATATTTTAAATTTTATTATGAAATATATGTGGAATATGTTTCCTCATATAAAGATATTTATTAATTTCTAAAAAATAAGTACTCAATTTTCTAGGATAAGAATTAAATCCAATAAATTTAATAAAAGAAAATTCATAAAATGTTTTTTATAGAAGTTTGTTCTCTTTATATTTTTCATTTTAAATTGAAATTTCAATTATTTAAGGTATCAAATTTAATAAAAAATTATTTTTTTTCACATTAAAACTCATGAATAATTATCAATATATTTATTATAAATTTTCTATAAATAATAAAAAAAAATAGTTTATGTCAAAAAATATAGTTTTCAGAAAAACCATTTTTAAGTGAATAATGTATTTTTATCTTAATAAATTATGTTAATAACTATAAATTATAATTTTTATTAAAATTATTAAAAATTAATTCATCTAATATATTATCCACTATCTAATAGTTTTCACTATAAAATGAATGATAATGAATTCACTTCCCACTTCCAAAATAAAAATTTCTAAAAATGGATTTTACGCATTATGTGAATAGATCATAGAATTATCTAATATGAATTATAGAAGATAGATTTAATTAAATGAACATAATTTTTTATATCATTATATAAAAATTATCTAAATGTTTATTTTTTGGTTTTTTTTGAAATAATTTATTTGGGGTGAATAGTACTTTTTTAACAATAATGTTATTGTAATAAAATTATAGTGATATAAGAATAAAAATAATGTTTATGAAATATTTTTCAATAATAAATATAAATTTCTGAATTTTTATAACACATTTAAAAAATATTATTAATATATAAATATGTGTTCGAAAGTTTGATAATTTAAGTAATGTTTTTATTCAACTAAAAGATATTTTTTATTTTTCTCTCTTAATAATGTATCCAAAAGGTTTGTTTTAGTTTTGGTTTTATTTTAATTTTAAATTATTTTCCATTAATTTATTATAATATAATTAATTAGTTTTTAATAAACATACTACATGTTCTTGGTATAAAATCATTTTTATGCTTAGGTGGTCATTTTTCTAGAAACGGGTTTTCAATGCGGTTTGTGAATATATATTAAAAGTAGATTCTTCCACTTCAATAAATTGAATATTATAAAATATATCTCATATTTGGAATACTTATACTCAATATTTATAAAACAATTGATTTATTTTTTAAAGATTCCTTTATACAAAGTGTGATACCACACTAATGGTAAAATAAAGTAAATATTAAGACAAAAAAGTGAAATGCATAAAACCCATAAAAATAAAATTAAATAGTTTTAAGGGTTTTCAAAACCTTAAAGAAAATTTCATGATTAATTATATTGTCAATTCATTATAATAAATTCCACCACAAATTTTTTATTCTTGATAATAATATAATCAATATTTTAAACTGTACCTACCCCCTCCACGAGTATAAATATCTACACCCTTACCTATCATATAAAATCATATAGAGACACTTAACATGATATCTAGTTCTAACCAAAATTCCACTTTAATAAGGTATTTGGAGTAATCCAAATGAGATTACCAAATGAATAAGTATATGTTTTTACTTAGCCTTTTCAAATTCCCTTCCTTTTAATCCACATAAAAATTTTAAATAACCACATTAATGTAATTAAAATTAAATTTTTACTATAATGTGATGTTTTTATGTTATTTTTATACTCATATCGTATTTCCATCCCATCCTATGGAAAATTAAAATATTACTTGTGCATACATATAGACTATCATCTCCACAAAGCGGTGTAATCTGTTTTCCATCACCGCCTCACTAGACTTATTATAATGATGGGAGTAGTGAATATTTATTCTATTCATTTAATAGTTTTTAATATCGAAATATTATATTTCCTTAATCTTATTATCTTCTATACATTGTAAAATGATAACATATCTTTTGTGTATGTGTGGATAACCACCTCCACTAAGTAATGTGAATAGTTTTTTAATTCCATTTTTCAAAGTTATTCATACTGGCATATTTAATGAATATATATGATACTTATTATATAAATATTCTTGAAATATTATTTATTATATAATTTCATTCATTTCAAACCATTCTGAAAATGACTACAACGTAATGTTTATATGCGGACTACCATCTCCATGAATGATGTAATTTATTTTTTTATTACCATCATTAATTGTTGGTTCTGAAATTTAATAAAATAAATTAAAATGGTATTAATGAATCTATTAAATTATTGATTTGGTAAAACCATTTTATTACATGTTTTACCATATTGAATTTACCAATGTAGTTTTAGAGAAATTGACCAAACAACCTAAAGTAAACGACTTAACCAATAACTAAATAATAAATCGGAAACAATGATTATAAATGGGGATTCAAATTATAATATAGATTAAAAACGTTTTTAATTATGTGTTTAAAAAATTTAAATTGGTTATTTATGGGGATATAGAGTGTTTATCTTATAAGGAATCCATGGTATGGGATGTTCGTCTAAATTCCACCCCTTATGAGACATATTTCATATTATAAACCTAATTTCATTTATATGCTATTTATACTTCCCATTTTAAATTCTACATCATAAATTATTGTTGATTCATGTTATTTAGATTTTTTATTTTGGTTTTCTCTTTTAAGGGTTTTTGATATAAAATATATTACATCCTTGAAGGTTCATTTTACAATCCCACTCTAATTCAGGGTTTTTCATGTTTAAATTTATTTTGGAAGAATTATATGGTATATTTCATCCTAAAAACGTAAAATTTTATTTTCATACACATATTTGTGTGATTTCATTTATCATTATTCAATATTTCCCCTCCATAGTACTCAAAGACAGAAATAATGTTTTCAAGAAAATGCTACCATATTTCCTCTTTTAGGTTGTGAATATTTTTATTCCATATCACTAGTGTTTTAATTTATTTTTATTTGTTCTTAAATGATTGGTGGTTTTATTATTCTAGTCCATTTGAATTTGTTTAAAATATTTTAAAACAGAATCTTTTTAATGGTTCCTGAAAAATACTTTTTTCAACCATCTTTACAATAATGTGAAATTAATGTTCTTTATATGTATATGACATGAATAGATATTACCACCAACATAAAAATTATTTTTTTTACTTTTAATATTGTATAAGATACTATATAATTTAAATTTTAATAATTTTTCATTATTTTATGAATTTTTAAGAAATTAATATGGAATTATTTTTTAAAGGTTAAAAATAATTTTAACATCATTTTTATAAAACAGACACAAAATATTAATGGATTGTTATTTTTTTTGTTTATCATAAATTATTATTTATAATTATCAATAAACATCTCATTATTTCAAAACTCCATTTTGGTGAATTTTTTGTCTTATATCATTATTTAGTGATTTATGGATTAAACCATATTTTTATATCATTTATATTCTTAGAATAATTTTTTTGTTTAAATTTCTTATATTCATTAGCAATTAATTTTTCCTTCATTTATATATTTTTTTATTCATGTATTTATTTAGTATCATATTTATAAATTTGATGTTTTCCTTACCATTCACTATTTCAATACGCAATGATAGTTTAAGGATGATTTAGAAGAATTTTATTCACTTTACTTGGGAAATATTGTTGTTATAAATTATTGATTCAATTTTGATATTTATTTATTTATAAGGAATTATAATGAAAATTATATTTATTGATTTAATATATGAGGAATGCATTGGTCTTATGTAAGTGACATGTGGTTCGCTATTATTAATATCCCATTGATGAATCAATAATTCTAACAAGACATACAAAATTGGCATTTCTTATTGTAATACAGCCCATAAAATTAAAATGTCCAAGTATATGGCCTTAAAAATATATTAGAAGTATTGGAAAAAATACATGTTGTTAAGGTTT
Organism: Viscum album; assembly: GCA_963277665.1. Lineage (NCBI taxonomy): Eukaryota > Viridiplantae > Streptophyta > Magnoliopsida > Santalales > Viscaceae > Viscum > Viscum album. Next base: position 966,381,694 of record OY728155.1, read on the forward strand.
CTATTGTATTAGTACGATATTTAAAGACCAAAACTCAAATAGTGAATTGTTAATGACTTACATTATTAAATTGGAATAATATACATTAAATTACATCTCAATGGGCTGAATATTTTTGTATTCATGTTAAACTAGATACATATTTGAAAATAAAATGAAATTTTGACATAAGATAATAAATTTCTTTTCATTAAGAATATCATTATTTCCAATAGAGTAACATTTCATTTCAATTAATATAAAAAACATCAAAACATGGCAAAAAAAATAAGTATATGGTGATTTCCAATACTCTACATGGTTTATTTCAAATGGACGCCAAATTGAATCAATAAGAATAATCAATAAAGAATGGTTAATAACATACCAAACATGCCATTTAATCATAAAACATAGAATGATATGAATCCATACATTTTTTCCAACTAAAAATTATATGGATAATAACCAATGATTTCAAAATTCAGGTGATTCTCAATTATTTTACTTCATGTATCTATCACATGAACTACTATCATCAAGTCCTTTCACAATATCATTTAATCTATATTTAAAAATAGTTTATTGCCTGATAAACAGATTCATCCCATGGGACTACTAATGCATCAAGGGGATATCTATAACTAGGACCAACTCTTGTCTAATAGTCCAAAAAATTCCTCACTTATTGAATATTTTATTTAAATAATAAACAATTTTCCTTATCATCGAATATCCGTATTGAATAAAATATATTGATTGATCAATACGTTCAAAATTAATCAGATAAATTTAAAAATAAACATCATATATATAAATAGAATACAGTTTACGATATAATCATATACATCAAAAAATAATATAGATATTTGAAATAAATTTAATTTGTAATGAAAAATTATTATAATAATAAGATTGATTCAAGAAATTATTAACAATCACAAAAGTATGTGATATCATACAATAACTATTATCACTAAGTATTTTTCTAGTAAATTATCCAAAGATGAAATAATTCAAAATTTAACTTAAATTATCATAAGCAATGTGTAAATCAGGATATTACATGTCAAATGGTCGGTATATAGACCACCTGGAAGTGAATTGATTCATAATCAAAAATAAGTATCAATGGAATGTAAATTGAGACAAAATATCATACCAATTAGTAATTAGTCACATTGTATGGCCCATAATATTAATAATCATAAAATTAAGATTTTAATACCATAAAGATAAAGGTATTAATGATTTGATCTGTCAATGTGGTAGTACACCTCACAAATTAAATAAGGGGTGAATAAGGTATATATCTCACAGAAATAAATATTAGATGAGAAACCAATACATTTTTCTTTACTACAGTTGAATGTGATTTAAAAACCTATAAAATGTTTTAAAAAGTGTTAAAAATTATTACCTTAACCAATATTAAATTTTTGATAGCATATATGAACCTCTAATATTATATTTTCTCCAATTTTTTAATAATATTTCAATATTACTCTTGTTTCTTCTGTTACCTGCATAATTTTTTTATCGATGAATTTTCATGTATGTTGATGCACTTGAGAATAAGATATAGGTTTCTATTTTCCAAAATTATATTAATTTGGAATGTATTATATTTATTAACTATAAAAAATTTATAATCATTCTTGGATGTTGAGAATGGAAAATGAATCACATTGCGTCAAGGATATGGTATCTGTCACGTACGCACAAGTGGTAATATCATCCCCTTAATGATGAATGGGTAAGTGATTGGATTATAAATTAATTATTAAATAATAAACAAAATTTCATAATTATCATTAACATAAATTATTTCCATCATTATATCCATCAATGTAAACTGGTGATGAAAACAAATTACAGCACAGTGTGGAGACTGTAAGTTGTACGTACGCACACATGATGCTTTCATTTTTTCATAAAATGAATAAATGGCAAAAATAGTTGTAATATAATAATAATAAAATCATATAATATATAAAATACTATATTTATTAATTTATAATGTAAATAACACCAAAATAGGACATAGAAGAAGAAATATATTTGAAAGAGTCTATAAAGATGATTACATCTTCTTCGACGAACTTCTTTAGATCTCATATTAAGGACACTGTGATTGGTATTTTGGAATGACCAGAACCTAATGAACTTAAATAATAATTATTATAAGTGAAATCAGATGTTTTTGGTCAACATATAAAGACTAATGTGGTGTGAATATGTTAGAGAGAAAGTTCCCTTATATATTTGAGGTGAGGGGAACTTTTGGAAACTCTCAAAATACTAAATTAATATAAATTAATTATCAATTAAAAATTCACCCAAAATGATTTATTATAAATTTAATATTATTATGGGTCTAAATAATAGTATAACATATTTTTTATACATGTTAATGTAAAATTATCTCCTATATCTATTGGTTTTATGTCTTATTTAATCCTTGTAACTGTTACTGCATGAACATGGATTTTTACTGTTTGAGGGATAATATAATTACTATAAAATAAAAAAGACCAAAAAATTGGACCTTTATAAGATGTAAACTTTTACCCAAATAATATTTGCAAATATAATCTTTTTAGTATTATTATATCACCTATTAAAAAATTATTTATTTTAACATATCATTAATTTCAATTTTGACACTATTAATTACATTTCCTCAAATAAATTTTTTTCAATTTCTGAATAAACCACTATAAGGGTGAGTGGGAAAATCACAATACAATATGCAAAATTTCAAACTCCAGGATACCAAATTTCAAACATCACAAATAGGCTCCAAAATCCTTCCCAAAACCTCAAAATAAAAATTCATATTTAAAATTCCAAAACAGGATACAACCCTCAAAAACCACAAACAACATATCCTCGATCTGTAATCCTCCTCGAGGAATGCTAATAGATTCTAAATCCACCCCTCCTCATCATAACATCACTGGAAATCAGATACCCTTGGAAAGGACTCATTTCCATTTCCAAAAAAAAAAACAATAAAACATCTCACTGAGGCGTCAAACCATCACCATGATTGACCATGATTTCACCATCGAGTCGAAATGAAAACCTCATAACATCCTCCAACAACATCGAATTCATCATGGCTAAACCAGATTGCCTCCAAGAGTAAACCATGCCCCTCAAAGACTTAACATCCCTCTTGGAACACTGAAGATCTAAGAAAAAACACCTCCCAATGCCTCTAGAAACCATCGATACAGACCCACTCAGAGAGCGATAAAATTGCAAGATCCCATTGCAGATTTTGAAGCGGAATAGTCTCATGAAGAAGGTTGAACACACATAGAACCACCATCATTGGTTGAAAAAAGAATACCTACATATTCCCTCTCCCATCCGAAATATGAAAAATCTACAATTAAAAATCAACCTGGAACCAAACTACACACAAGCATCATAGATCACAGATTCAACATACAAAAAAACCAATAAAAACACACAGACATTGCAGAGGAAGAAGAATATCCTATACAATTCAACTCATCATAGTATCCAAATCATACCATAGGATCATTTCTGATACCATCACAAATGCATGAAACACAAAAAATTAACCAAATCCAAAAAGGAATGAGAAAAACAAAAGGAAACAGATCATCACCATCACTTCAGAAAGAAGTCCCGATGCAAACCAGACCAGTCGCCACTAATTAGGATGCTTGTAGAGACCACAAAAAACTGCCCTATGAAACCACTTGAGTCATGGTAGCGCCCCATATGTTGCGGAATCTCAAACTAGGTTATGAACCATTACCGTGCCGCCGAGGGAGACCTATCCAATAAAGATGGAATTGAGAAAAATCGGCTAGTAATGGAGAAAAAAAGACTATATAGGCAGGCCTAGGAACAACTCCACCGTGATAGGGGATTGCTGTTATGAACTCATCGAGAAAGAGGAGGATTATTGCGCCAGTTCGAGATGGAAGGTGGCTGGGAAAATGAGATTTAAACCCCAGGGGTGCGATGCCCCTTACGGGCTCATGACCACCATATTTTCATTATTCATTACATTGACATTTAAAAATATCAATAAATCATGATAACTTCAAATAAATATTTTTTTTATAACCCCAATATTTAAATATATTTAATTATATTAGTTTATCACATAAATTTCCTCAAAATATAATTATATTATTTGTTCTAATAGAATTTTTTTAATATTTCTGTAAACAAAATAATTACAACATCAATGTTTTGAAATAATTTTTGGCAATTATTTATTCACTAAAATTTATAAATGATTACACAAAACCATAATAAAAAATTTTAACTGAGTTAATATTTATATTGAAAAAAATAAATGGTCAGATTTACATAACTTGTAACTCCTAATTCAAAACATGGAGTCCATTTGTAAAAATTTAAAACAAAAAACAATTTTCTTTTAATTTAAAATTAAGTCAAAAAACTGCAATATAAAACAACTTTTCATAGAATACCTTTTTAAAATTTTAAATGTTTTTATAGTAAAGTAAATTATAAAATATATTTTAAAATCAATAATTAGATTATTTTAAATAAAAATTAATAATTTAAATTTTAAAACTAATTCAAAACATAATTTATAATTTAAAATCAAAAAAACATTTAAAAAAACAATTATTTTTCATGATTCAATGAAAAATCCAACTATTTATAAAACTCTCAAAAACTACTCCAAGTATAATTTTAATATTTTTATTATATACATTATATTCATTTTAAAAATTAAATTTTATATATGATTCAAAAATTATCTTTATTTATATTATAATAGGAATATGTATTTTTGAAAGAACATATATTAGATTAATTAGAAGACATTACTAAAAAATATCTTTAATCTGAAGCATTAAAAAATAAATCTGTATTGAATATAAAAAGAATTTTTTTCCAAAATATATTTATTCTTATTCAATCAAAAAAATTTAAATATTAGTTTATAATGGTTGTGTTAAAATAATAGTATTAAAATTACATCACAGTAAATTTATGATCTGTATTATGTGCACTACAAGCTATGAGAGAAATTGAATTTATTTAAGAAAATACATACAATAAAATAACGGGGAGTACATTCTCCACATTAAAAATGATTTTCTTCCTCAAAATTTGAAATTTCACATCAAAAATCAAAGGTTAATAGTTTAAAATATCATTTTGGGAGACCCACATAATAAAAAAAGTTAACAAAACATCCACTTAATAATAGAGATAGAGAAATTTAATGGTTAACATAGAATTACAATTTTTTAGAAGGATAAAATCAGTAGTAAGTTAAGACATAAAAATTAATGTGAAATATAATTATAAAATTATGATCAAGAGTGATAGAAAATGTGGTCATTATAAATTTATCTGTCATAAAACAATAAATATGTGATTGGCTAAAAGTCCATTAATTTCTCAAAAAGATAAGTAAAGAGATAATGATTTTGCACAAACATCTATTTTATAGAGTTTAGATATTATTTTGATATTTATATAATCATTTGATAACATAAATTTAATTGATTAATTTACATTTCATAAGAAAAATATCATCCTTTGGTTATGCATCAATTTATTATCACGTAGTCACTTACAATAAAAAATGAACATTCACAAAAACATTTATATGTCAGAAGCACTTTTATCAATGGGACCATAAGCCATTATTTAAGCCACTAAATATTCACCAAAATAGGAACATTTAGAATATTTCATCCATTAAAATCATTTAATAGTTTCCAAATTTCAACTTAATCAATTCCATTATTAGTTAAACATAAGACTCATCCAAGATACAAGTGTCCAAAAATTTAGATGGAAGGTCAATAAAGTTAAAAAGTCATATTTTTTTCCAAGAATATTGTATCTCTTATGTGAATAAATTTATCACCTTTAAAACCTAATGAAAACATTCATTCATCTAAAAAATCTAATGATGTTAAAAATATTACTTAAATCCAAACCTATAGTAAAACCTAAAAAGATAACATAAGTCATAAAATCAATAACCGATTTCATAGTCACCAATACTATCCTAGAAACATACCATTTTTATCATTATCTCAACATATTGATTATATTATGTTTTATCTTCCCTCAATCATTTGTTTTCCAAAAGACTGACATTAAACATAATCACATTTCCGGGTCATCGATACAACTTATCATTTTCTCTTAAACCCTTAATGAATAAGTACTATAGTATAATTCACATATATATAGAATATCCATGATAAAATAATTTAAAAACATGTTTCTTTAGTCAAAAAATCACATTAATCATTCATATTTTTCTGTGGTAATATAAAAAACATGACGATGATCACTTAATATCATCTAAGCTATTTTCCCATGATGTTTGGGGAATTATTTTTTGTAGTTCCACATATCCTTACAGTTGAAACCTGGAATATTATAATATTGTTTCCTTCTCTTATAATTAGGTACATAATTTCCTTTTTCATTACACTTGATGAAAACCCATTTCCCTTATAATAATATACCATGGTTTTTCCTTCCACAATTATCACATGTGGGAAAATCATAACTTCCCATCTTCACTTTATCTATCTTTTTCCCTCCCATACTCTTCTTATAAAGCTTCCCTTTAAATCCATTATACATATAAAATTGTTCCACTGTCTTGATATCACATGATAATACTTAGTAACAGAATTAGAATTTTTTAGAGACAATTTATCTTCATATCAATTTCTTAAGACTATTAATGAAATTATCATTATTACTCTTTTTATTACATATATTGGGGTTGTTCCCATTATTTCTACAAGGAACCATTTCTAAATGATGTAAAAATCTAGATTATATCATATCATTATGAAACATATTTTATAATTTCCAAACAAGTGAAATTATTAGCATAATAAGTAAAATTGATGTGTAGAGACACTCATAATCATAAAAATTGTTTCATGGGAGTGTTCATCCACACATATCTGCATTGTCTATCATATTTTGTATGATCTATGTTTTAATTAATCTATTTACAATGGTTTATACAATACTTGGTCTAATACAAACTATAAAGGCCCAAAATCAGGTAGCTTGGAACCAGTTCCTTAATTTATTACATTGGAATAAGATACAAGGAAATTGCATCCCAAAGTGAATTTTTTTTAGTTTTATTAATATAGTTATATTTTATAAATTCATATTAAATTTTAAACATTAAATAAAAAAATTATTTTATTTGATATCACCATTATTACCCTTATCCTAACCCTAAATATAAATCATAATAGATTTCATGGAAATATTGTGAAAAATAAATCATAAGAAAGTGGTGAGACTAAATTCATAGTTAGTGGTATGTATAACAGAATCAATCTTGAATCAATAATCATAATCGGTATGGAAATCTAAATAATGGAGCACAAGTTTCATTTAATCCATAAACTAATAATAAAAGGTATCCATGTATTTTTTCCAAGTAAAAATAATATAAGTAATAATTAATTAAATCTCAATGTACGAAATTTTTAATTATTGAATATCATTTATCTAACATAATATCCAAAACTATCAAGACCTTTCACTAGATAGTTTAATCTATGGGTAAAAACTCCTTTATTTCTAGCTTAACTGAATCATCCGATGAGGATACCTATGTATAGAGGGGGAAACTATAACTGGACCCACCCAAACCTACCCTTCTTTTTAGTTAATCAAATAATGAATAATTGATTTAAATAACAATCAATGCACATTATCATAAAAAATCCACATTGAATAAAAGATATAAATATATTAATATTTACAGAAATAATCAATTAAATTTTAAAGTAAGCAATTAAGTATAAATGGAATGTATTTTATGATATAATAATATCCATTATACAATAATATTAATATTTAACATAAATTTAATGTACAATGGAAAATTATTATCATAAGGTGATTATTTGAAGATAAATTTAATAATTACAAGATAAAGTGACATTGTACAATAAATTTAACTGCTAGGTAAATTTTACGTCAAATCTGTATAGATGACCTTTTTTTATGAAACATAAAATACCATGAGTAATGAATAAATAATTATATAACATGTTAATGGGACATTATATACATCACATAGTAGTGATTTGGTTCATAATAACAAATAAGTCACAAAGGCAATGTAAATTGAGACCAGATCCATTACCGCATAACAATGAGTCAAATCTTATTCCCCATAATATTAAAATTCATAAAATGAAAAAGTTAAAACAATGAAGATAAATAGGTTATTTATATGATATATAAATGGGTAATTACACCTTATACAATAATTAAGTGGAAAATAAGGCACATATCTCACAGAAATAAAAGAGAGATGAGAAACCCTTACCTTACACATTCCTTTAGTTAAACATGATTTAAGCTCTTGTATAATTTTTTATGTTATGTTATTAATTTTTACTAGAATAATTATAATATTTTATACATCATATATGATCCCCTTATATCATCTTATTACCAATTTTTAATAATATTTCATTATTACCCTTATTTCAGATGTTAACTACATCACATTACTATATATGTTATATCTTGTATGCCTTCGTTATTGTACATAGTATATATTTAAGCCTTATCTATAATTATATTAAAGTAATAGATATAATATTTATTAATTTTATACATTTTTATAACCATTCCTGAATGGTGAACATGAAAATTAATCGCATTGTGTTGTGGACATGGTAGGTCGTACATACACACGAGCGACAACATCATTCCATTAAAGGTTAAAGGGCATGGAAATGGATGGTGTATTTTTTTCAGAATCATTATATTGGCGTAATTATCATACATTTACATTATTTACATCATTATTCCCATTCAATTAATGTAGTGATTAATAAAAAATTACACCGCAATGTGGATACGGTAAGCCATATGTACACACAAGTGGTTCTTTTATAATTAATAGGATTAATAAAAGGTGGAATATGGTTGTATCACAATAATAATAAAATCTAACAATATAAAGGATTCCTCATATCCTTCTACATGACAGGATTGTTCTATTTTTCCTTAACAATTAGCTAGGATGACCAACCCTCCATTATAGAAAAAAGTCCATTTTGTCTCTTTCTCCTGAGATTCATCATAAAATTTAAATTTAAATTTTATATTACTATTTTTAATTTAAAAAAATAAAAAAATAAAAAAATAAAAATTAATTTCTTACAATTTTGTAAGCTACTTCCTTAGATTTTCTGTAAAGTGATTTTCAAATTTTTTGTTCTCTCTCTTTTCCATTTTTCATGGAAAGAGGGGAGAGATAGAGGAATAAACATTACATCTTCTGATGCACTAGTATTTTGATATATTATTATATAAAAATTCTATGAAATCATTTTCTCTTTTAATAAATGATACCCTCCACAAGATAATGTATGAGAGAATACATTAGGTAACTCAATCTCTTGATGAGATCTCCTAGAGTTCTGTTATATAAGAATATAATAATAAGCAATCTAGTATTCTTTTAAAAATTTTATAGTATAAAATAATTTTTATACCATAAATGCTTCATCATATTATCTAATGAAAAATTTATCCTGCATATGTACATCAAAAACCTATACTTGAGTTATGGGTTTTCATTCAATATCTTTTATTTTGTGGTCAATTTTGTTTTTAACTATCTCCATCGAACCACATCTAAATGTAGAATTATTTTCTTAATTTATTTTATTTCTTCAAAATTGAATGTCTTCTGAAAATGAATAACCAAAATTTTAGACATTTAAAATATATAATATTTAAAAAATGAGACAGAAATAAATTAATTGTGATATATTATCATTATGGACTCTCACATATACTTTTTCCATCTTTCCGATAGAGATCCTATCAGGATAAAGAATGATTATCTTTCAGTGGCTCTATATAGAGATATAACTTGTAAACTATATTGCATTATGGTCGGTTGGGTTATTATCATCAAAAAAATAAACTATATTATCTAGTATCCATGAGAAATTAGTTGTTTTGTTAAATTTTTAATCCCTGGTTTACTATCTATAAGAATTGATTTCAATATAGAAGTAGTAGAAGACTCTTCTGTAGGAGGTGCATTAGTAGGAGGAGGATTGTTAGTGTTGTATGTTTTTTATAAATTATCTGTGTTCCTTCATAAAATAAATATATTATTAAATTTTTAATAATATAAAAAGGAATATAACATGATTTGTTCCCCACTACCCTTGTGTATGCCATTGATATAGGAAAACTTAAAGAAATTATATCTAACTTTATGTTATTATAAAATCTATTAATAAAAAACATTGATTATAAAATTATATTATAAAAAATATAATTCCATGCATTCATTTATTTAAAAAATGATTTCATGATTATTAACAAAAAACATATAAGTTAAACAACTATATATAGTAATTATTTCTAAAATGATGGAAAAATTATACATTCAAATAACACAATAACAAAAAAGTGTTTTTATATGCATAAATTTATCCAAAACATAATGATGTACATAATGTTTTAAAATAGAAAAATGAGTATCCATACATATTGAATATAAAATTTAACATTGAATTAGAATAAATAATCGTATATATATAATTATTCATCTAATAATTAATAAAAATATTGTTTTAGCACATATAAATTTAAGACAATAAATAAAATAAAAATATTTACATGAATAATCAGGAGTGAAATTTATTACATTCCAATAACCCTTAGAATAATAATTTTATAAATTATGAACTATGTCTACATTGTAGTCAATTTAATATTTCTAAAACTGCATAGTATACAAAAAATCCTCACATAAATCCATTTCATCATCATAACCCTCATTAACCAAATAATATATTTTCCTATACAACATGACAGACCACAAATCATTTGATGGATCAATTAAATTTAATATTTTTTTAATGTGTCGCTATGATAAATGATTTCTCTATGAAACTAAATATTTTCAAATCAACCAGTGTGAACCCAAGAAGCATCATGTTTAACACCACTATTATTATCAGTCTATTTACACTTAACCATTGTGACTTGAAATGTATTCTAATTAATTTCTCATATATCCGAAATTAATCCAAAATATGGGGTTGATGTAGAAATTGGGTTTTTTATTTTTCACTAGAAAAATTTCATTATTTAGTGGTTACCATTACCCAACTATTTTAAATGGTACTCTTTTGATCCTGAATTTTCTGTGAAAAATTTGTAAACATTAATATCCAAACAGGCCATGTGATAACAACAAGAGATAATTTCCTAAAAACCATTTCAATTTTCATGATGCAGTTATATCTATGATGTAACTCTCTATAAACCCTTAAATAAATATCATTTTATACTCAATAATCATTCAATTTTTATATATTTTCAGTTTTTATACCTTTATTTCAGAAATATGTGATGATATATATAGTTCAACCACATCTATGCCGTTCAAAATGTATAAATGGGCTTGTATCACATCATCACATGGAATAAACATTACCTTTATGCCTTGAATACATCAAACTTCACTATAAATTATCATATATAGATATAGAGTAAGACCAATATGATCCTATTCATAAAAATAGATAGTACAAAACATGATCACTTCTTCATACAGACAGTTTTTAACAAAAGGGGCCTTCGTTGAATATTTAGTTTTTATGTTTTCTATAAAAGGAATCATATATATTTTAATATGATATATCTAACCAAAATAAATAGGTCCAAAAATTATTATATCTTTCATGATATGGATCACTATATGAACTATTATATCCAAAAAAATATGTGTAAAATACATTTCATGTTGGAAAACTACAAGATAAGGTTCATTCTCCCAAACATAAGACAAATTTGGATAAAAAATATTCTATAAATGGATTTGAAAAAATTAAATAATATAATGGATGTATCTATGAATGGTGTAAAAAATATACCATACAGTGATTCCAAAAGAATTTGTTTATTCATTATATAATAGTCATGTGATTTTATACCTTTTAATTTATAATCCTTAAATGACACCAAATTCTTCAAATTTGGAAAATATTCCCTAGGTAAGGTGGTATGGATACCTCTACCATCATGAGTCCTTTTCTAGGGGGATTTTAGAGGGAAAGAGCCTAAGGTAAGAAAAACCATGTGGACTTGGCCTAAAATGGACAATATCGTGATCGTGGGCTGGACTGAACCATCAGAAATATTATTAGTGCAACAGTCCGTTTTATGGACTACTGAGCACATTGGCCCCTTTAAGGTGGATAAATACGGAAATCCCACATCGAATCAGTTGGATATCTAAGAACCCATTTATGTGGAGGCTTTGATACCACTACCATTATTAGTACTTTTTCTAAGGGATGTCTTGGGGACATAACAACCCTTTATAAGGTGGTTTTGATACCTCTCGTAACATGTTATAGGAGTTCTCAATACTAAAAACTTATTTCTTAATCTATGACATGTTATTTTTATCCTAAGTCATTCATGATCATCATCTATTTAAATATATCATGTTGGTTCAAAAAGTGTATGTAAATATCTAAATCAAATCCTCCAGAAGTGTAAAACAAGGATCATAATAAGGAATGTTTCCATGCACTAGGTGATGATTGTGTCAATCCCAATACACCCATTTTGGATTTATTACACCTAGGTACCTCTATCCAAGATCCATAATCAATTTTAGTATCCATATCGATATATAATTTCATTGAAACCCCTGGATCTATTGTGAACCAAAATTATAATAAACTTTCTCAATACATTGAATAATAATTAATCTTATCCTTAGAGACAACCCCAAACTTATCCTATGTAATATCCCTATGGGTATCACTAATGTTTTCTCATCCTAATTATAAATGGATAACTAAACCTTTACACTAATACTAATAATTACAACCCATGATTTACATATATAGATACTACACATTTCTAGTTTAGTATTTAATACATTTCTATAACACATGCTTAATGATAATGATATATTAATGTCATTATAGACTAGGTAAACAATATTTTAATTTTGAAAAAGATATTTATTTTTTTATTATGAACTTACCCATTAGTACTCTTCAAAAAAACTATATAGAACCTTTCTTCATAACATAATGAAAGAAAACATTGAAAAGGTTGAGCTCAGATGATTAGTAAGGGTAAACTTGGGAGACACAAAATTATATTTTGAGAATAAGTGTATAAGAACATGTTATTAACATTTTAAAAATATACCTACCAAATCATTGATCATAATATTGAGTCATACTTTATATATAGGCAGTTTATAGGACAATGAATCATAATGTAATCAATCAAAATTAGCAATGTGATCATATCATTTGAATAAGACATTGATATATGGAATACACATAAGTATAGAAATTCATCTTAATAATGGTCAAGGACAACTAGAAAGGATATAATAGTGGAATGGGTTCTGTCTCTAATCCATCTTTGTAGTCAAGGTTCAATCCCAAGACCATCATAGAGGACATATTTCCTTAGTGAACTTGGTTCACTACCTATTCCAATCCTCTATATCTCGAGAAAAATAAATCATTACCCAATGCATTGAAGGGAGATATAAGTACAACATATATAATAATTAAAATCGTATTAATTTATATCATAAGATTACAAAACATTCCTCATATCATAACCCATGAAATGAGATAGGTTTCATAAGCATTTAATTATATCATAACTATAGAAAAGACGCAGGTTTGATAACCAGTTCAACGTTTCATAAATTCATAACTCGTGGAAAAAGAAATGGGCTTCATAATAATTTTTCCTTACTATAACCCATGAATGTGATATGGGTTTTTAAAACATATTATCATCATAATAAATTTAAATAAATAATCAAATTTATATCCTAGGTTCATATCCTCAATAAAGACTAACCATTATAAAAGTTTTTCATCATAAATGTAAAGTTATTTTGAACAAAAAATCTCAATGAATATTTTTTGAGGAAGAAAAATTTTCATTAAAAATCACTATTTAAAATATAATAAATTTTAGAAATAATTTTATTATTAAATAAAATTAAATACTGATAAATGTTTCTTTTATAATTATTTAAAATATTTCTTGATGAAAATATAGTTTCCAATTTTAAGTACACATTTTAAAACATAAAACATTTTAAAAATCCAATTAACTAGGAAATAATTAACATAAAATCTAAAAACAACTCTCAAATATGAAGATTTTTTTTAAAATGATATTTAAAGACATGTAAGGTAATATTCAAATAATTGAACATCCATTAAAAATGGAAAAACTATTCGTTAGGAGCATGGTAAAAATGTATACTTTTTTAAAATTTTTCTTAAAATATAAATGGAAATTGTTTGGAAAATGACATGAATATTCCTTAAATTATTTTAAAAAATTATAAAATGGTTAATTTTTTTACTAATTCACATTTATTATTTTAAAATAATTTTTAAAATATTTAAAACATTTTGTTTGGATGAAAAATGGTTTTCAACCCAAAATATGTTTTTTAATATAAAAAATCATTTTAAAATCTTGAGTACATAAAAAAATAAAATTTTTGAAAAATATATTATCATAAAAAAAAGTGTTATAAAAATAAATCGTTTTTTATAGATGGATTATAATATTCTATCATCTGAAACATTTTCATAAATAATCCTTATAATGGATAATATTGTAACATAAAATCATTACCACTTTGGTAACTTTGAAATATAATCCCCATTAAGCAGTATCATTAAATGAGACATATAATATCATAAGCATTAATATGTTCAATATATTACATGTAAAATTGTCTTTATATACTCCTCAATGAAGATGTTTTGTTCATAACTGAATCAAATAACTCAAAGAAGGAAATTCAGAAAAAAATCTCATATCAATTTTAAAACATTTAACATATAAAACCCATGAAAGAGAAATCCTCAAATGGATATGTAGATAAAAATAATTTTAATTATTATCATTATTAAAACATTTTCATTCATTATATACAAAATATAAAATAAACTATTGTGAATATAAAATTTTTCTCATAGAAAAAAAGTGAGATGAAAATCCCTTACCTTATGAATTGAATTACTTCATACATGTTCTAACCTTCTATAAAATAAATATTTTTTTATAAATCTTTTAAATAACAATAATTGTACATATCAAACTATATATTATTTACTTATGTTCTTTTATAACCTATTTATTAATATTTCCATGTTAAAATCACGTTCCAGGTAATAACCCTTTGTTTTTAATTTTTTTGATTGTTTTCATCCTATTACTCTTATCTGTGTTAAATTCTCTAAAAAATAATAAAAATTAAATATGTTTCAAATTTATACATAAATGTTTTCATAATTCCAATCATGAATTATGGTTTTCAGAAATCGAGTAAGTTACTATCATGGATACGGTACTCCATACATATGCAAGAGTAGCATCTCTATTTTTAATTGTCAACATGGAATGTGGTAAGTGATATCATATCATTACATAAAGATAATAATAAAATAAATTACATTTTACTTCTTTAAATATACTTATACATATAATCCATGTGGCGTAGTGATGAAAAGAATGTCACATCACATCATGAAGGGGACACACCATGCCTAATTTAATGGAGTTATAGTCATTTAGTGAGTAAAAAGGTAAAAAATAAAATAATTTATTGTCATTTAAGATTGATAAATATGTTACTTTTTAATAATTTCTTTATTTATATAAAATAAATTTTTCTTTATTACCTTACATGTTAAGAGACAGTGAAAATTAATAACATCACTTCCCAAGCTGGTAGTCCACCATTCACATGAGTGGCATTGTTGTATCCCCGATGAAATGGAAAAAAAATTATATATGACATAATTACTAAATAGGATAAATAATGTATTAAATATCATATATATAATTTATATCCATCATCATACTGATTCATGATATGTGGTAATGGAATAACGAATGACATTGATTCGTGAGGTGGTAGTCTGTCGTACACAAAAATAATGATTTCATAACCCATTATATAGATATGGAAAATATATTTGGTTATTCACATAGAATAATGACATATAGGTATATTTAATATATTGTTGTTATTATATAATCATAATTAAATTTCAATTTAATTAGTCTGAGGAAGAAATAAAATTAAAATTCTCTTCGAAGAACGGTACCTACTATTTTGGAATCCTCATTGGGTTTTCTGAGAAAGCCTCACATGGTTCAATTTTTTCCAAAAGGATCCCTTTTAAAGTATTAATGAGACCTAAAAATTATATTGTCTATATATAGCTATAAAATTTATTTTAAACATGTTTTATGTTATTTTATCGCTTATATTTGAAGTTTAACCTCTGGTAACCTTGTTTTTAACTTAACTATGGTAGATAATTTTTAGTTTTGTCACTGTTTATGTTGGTAAAAATTTTATTGGAACTGATTTAATAATATAAAATATGGTTATTATAAATATTCTATCAATTTTCCCAAATTCAATTCACAATAGTGGACAATTTTAATTAAAAAAATCATGATTATGGGATGAGATAGTAGATTTTTAACAGAAAATGTTAAAAATATTACGAAGCATTTATAAGAAATTTAAATATGGAATTTATTCCAATGACATAAATTGTATTAATATATTTATAATTGATATAATTATTCCTTAAAATAAATTTGAAACCAAATTTAAATTTATAAATAATTTAAATGAAGATGTAGTTTTTAATAAAAATTCACTATTTTAAAAATTCACTATAAATTTAAAATTTTCATTAATTTTTGAAAAAAATCACAATATAATTTTTATATTCTGAATGAAAAAATTATTGAAATATTTCAAATAAATTTTGTATTAGTATAAAGTTTTTTTTCAAATAAGTGTACCAAAATATATAACAACTTTTTGTTTTGAAAAATATGGTTCTTTAGAATAAAAATGGATTTATTCTTTATCTTTTCTAAAAAATAGATAAGCTGAATCATAAATAAATTATTAAATATATATATATATATATATATATATATTTCATTAAAAACATTCACAAAAAGTGGACTATTTAATTTATTTTTGGAAACACAATTGTTTTTATAAAAATAGTTTCTCAGAAAAATATTTCATTTATTTTAATTTTTAAATAAATGGTCTCCAAATAATTTGTTTTATATATATTTTTAAACCTTATATTTTCCTAATTCAGTTATCCCTATGAATACCAACTATTACAATTTCTATGTATTGATTATCATAATAAATAAAAATATTTTAATAATATGTAATGTTTCATTTAAACTCAGTGTTTCTTGTATTGTCAGCTCCATATGGTGTTGCACATAACACAATATTAACTCAATGATGTATGTAACAAATAATATCACTAGTATATAATTCAGTCGAAAATAATATTTCAAAAAATCTCAAGGAGTTACACCTTTAGAAAAAAATGAGATTCATTATTACCTATGAAAACATTTTATTATAAGGAAGTTAGATTTTATATGCACCAAGGGTATAAAATCAAATTAATTGAAGGAAGTTTCTGTCAAAAGAAAAAACCCATAAATATAATGTTTAAAAATTTATTTTATTAAATATAATTAAGTCATAAATGTATAATCAATTGTATCTCATGTAATATAATGATTCAATAACCTTGTCAACATTGCAGAAAAAAATTTGAAAATAGTTTTAATACCTTGACTATAATATAATACATAACTCCCCCACTAAAAATTTTTCCATGTATAATAAAATTATATGAAAAACATCATCTAAATGTACCCACTAGGTCTAAAAAATTATATATAAAAATTATTAGTGAGAATATAAATATAATATCATGCTTTCTACAATGAATAATTTGTACATATTATCAAATATGGAATTATAATGCATATTTGAATGAAATAAAAAAAATCAAATAACTATATAAATGATAAATTCAAAAATTAACTACTATCTAATTTGTATAGTAAACAATACACCCAAAATTGAAAATTATTCCACTGATCTCTAACCAAAATAAATGTTACCTTCCAAAAATTTAAAAATGACTGAGTTGTTTTCAGTATTCAATTAGATCAATAAAATATATAAGTGGGAAGATGTCCAATAGTAAGTTCCTCATTTTAAGATATATCCATATAACCACTAGAAGTGAAACTAATAGAAGATAAAACTGAGCTACTCTCAACTAAGATGACACTTTTTATTATATATAATTTATAAAATATTATACACCATCATTTTTGCAAGTGTCTAGAATCATGGACCACTCAAAATAATTATTCATCAACTTAAATATAAATATTGGGTAATTCTTTACCTATAAGGACCATGTTGTAACATGGTATCTACAATATGAGATATTCTAAACAAAAACTAAATTATCATTATTGGCCTAATGTACTATGTACTACCCATATTCCATATTTTTATTTCATAGACATCTACACCATTAGAAACAATTATGGGAGTTTCTAATTGTTTCAAATCCACATAATTAAATCTACCTGTAAACTAGGATATCCAAAATCATACATAACCACACACATATGTAGGTCCTTTGGAGTTATTAACCCTATAAATTATTCTTACTACACACTCATAAAGGTTTTATTATAGTTATATCCTAGTAAATCAATGTATAAAAATTGAATCATTCCTTATATATAGTAATTTTATGATATTAATAATCACATTACGATTTAATTTATATATAACATAATCTTAAAAAGAGTCTTTCCATCAAACTCACCTTTTTTCATTCAAACATCCATATAAGAACATTCTATATAGTTATAAAATGGTTTAATATTTATCAATAATTGACCATAGCTATTCACCAAACACCCATGATCTAGAATACACAATCATGTCACAATAACTAATGTAGATGAAAATAATTAGGTTTCATGAAAATCCTCATTATTTAGATTGTCCCTTTTCTTTTTTTGAATGACCTATAATAGGCTTATATGAAACCAATGTATTCCATTGAGTTAATGTATAAGGTGAACCAAACATATCATACATAAATATTAAATATTTTTTATGAATATTAATTATATATTATTAAAATCCTTTCTAACACTATAGAGGTTTAGTTTCTTTGGAATATTGGATAGATTATAAACTGGTACATAAAATATATACATCATTTTACACCTATTTGTTCACAACTAGAAATCATCCTAAACATATTTTATATAAAAATATTATTAATATCATGGGGAAAAGTAAACATAATAAATAGTGACATCAGATGTAGACTAATGATAAAAAAGGGATCCATGAATGATGATTTAAGAATAACATGATAATACAGCATAATAAGTGATATTAAAATCTAAAAATTGTATTTATGAATTTATATATCATAATCGTGAGTCATGTTATAATTGCAAGATGTTCATAAGATATTAATCACAAAAGAGTCACTAAAATGGTTTAGGGGAGAATAAAATTAGAAAATGTCATCTCATAAAATAGTTGAATATATTTTGGAATAATAATAATCATATAAATGTTATTTCTATTCTACCAATCAATATATTCATCACATGCTAGGCTTTGGTTATCCACCCAAATAACTTCTTTAGGTTTGGGATAACCACCAGTGTATCCACTTTTGGTTTTAGGATAATCTCATGTGTACCCCTTAATCCCATGAAACATTATTTTATACCCAATGCACTGAATTACTAAAATAGACCCACCCATCATATAATCAAAATCTATTAATATATATTCCTCAAGATCATTAAAAAAATTCATTTCATCATAACATAACTAGTGGGAGAGAAAATTTAATGACCCAAACCCTAGTAGCCTAGATCCAGTGTCTTACATTATGACATTGGCATAGATAAAAAGTGTTATATCTTGGAGTACCAATGAGATTATCAGTTTTGGAGAACTAAATACCAATAAGATAACCATTTTATGATGGTAATATAAAATTAAACATACTAAGTAATAAAATAAAATGAACTCTATCCATGAACATTCATTCATTAATCCAGTCCTCATATAATGGGGAAATACAACAAAATAAGAATGATATAAAATGATAAATAAGGGTTAATAATAGTGGAATATGGTATAAATCAATAGGTATAATCATCATAGAAGGTAAATACCTAAACACACATTCCATATAAATAACATTAATATTACGATAAGATAATAAATATTCAACCTGTAAATGTAAATTAATGAACACATATTTCATTTCATCAATATCATGACTATCAAAACTGGATAAGGCATAATCAATATAGGTTGGTACATACCTAAAAAAACATTCCATTTGATCAATAAATATAGATTAAAAATAATCTAGAGATAATATAATTGTGAAAATATCCTGGATAATAATACCATAATTCATAATGAATGAATTTATTAAATATTGGTTTTCATGTATCAGGATCATGTTACCACTAATGTTAAGATATATCTTCCAGATAGTAAAAAACTTTTGGGTAAAAACCCTTCTGGTTTGTACAATAGGTTTGTATCATGGGTAATATGATTCCATCGAGGGGCTATAAATAACTAGGACCCACTAATTAATGCATGAAAAAATATTTTATCATATATATAATAATAAATTAAATCCTTAAGTAATTGTTTTATCATTAAATATATATAGAGTGTAAATGATATATATTTTCAAATATTTCTTTTGTTAATAAAATAAAAATCAGAGTAAAAACCATATGTAAAAATGGAATAGGTATTATTAAATAATCAAGTCCATTATAAATAAAAATAAAAAATTAATAGAATTTTAATTTAGAATAAAAAATTTTACCTTGAAATTTATAATTTTAATATAAAAGTAACAATCACAAAATAAAGTGAGATTGTAACATAACATTAACCACTTTGTAATTTTCTTGTAAAGTACCCTTAGATGAAATAATTCAAATAGAAACCTAAAATAAATTGAATTATTAAGGAATCATCATATCAAATGTAAAAGGGTCTTTATGTACACCATATAAAATAAATTATGTACATAAAATTATAATATGACTCAACAAATGGTAATTGATGTGAAGTCTCTCACAATGCGGTTCCTTTTGATTAAAAGTAATTTAAACTCATATATTGTATTTTTGAAAATGTTATTAAATTATAAACTAACTACATTAATACTTATAATTTCATATTTGATCCATTAAAATCATATTAATATCTTTTCATTCATTTTAATTTATTATTTTCATTTGTTTGGGTGTCAATTAACTTGATTCCTCATTCATGCTTTTTTCATTAGTGTTATAGTTCTTATGAATTTTAAATACATCTATAATATATAGAATAATAATAATGAAATAATTATCATATTTATAATTCAATAACACTTTTATTTCCAAAAATGAAATAAGGTTTTCAAAAATGTAGTGTGTTACAATTGTGGGGATGGTAAGCAATACATACATATGGGTAACAATTCAATTTTTCAACAATAATTTTTGAAATGATTTATGTAATATTTTATCCTTAAATAATTATAATTAAATATTAAATACAATATTATTTATTTAAATAAACTTATAAATATCATCCATGTGGTGTGGTGATGATAATATAGTCACATCACTTCACGAATGTGGTAGTCCACAGGTACATGGATGATGTTATCATCTTTAACTGGGTGAAAATGTAAGAAAAAATGATATATTATCTTTATATAAAGAAATATATTCTATTAATATCCAAATTATACCATTAATATTACATACATTAATTAAATATATCCTTATTCTCTTATATGTAATGCATTACTAACAAATAATCACATCGATGTGCGAGGCGATAGTCCATCTTACGCAAGAGTGACATTGTCGTACAATATACAAAATGGAATGTCAAAAAGTATATATGATATAATGAATTAATTGGTATAATTTTGTTATAAATATCCTATATTTAATTTATATCCATCATTATAACCAATCATGATGGGTGGTAATGGGAAAACAATTTTCATCGATTCGCAGGGCGGTCGATCCGTCGTACACATGAGTGATGATTTCAGAACCCATTTGATAGACGTGGAAATAGTTTTAGGTTATGAAATTACCTAAATAATATTAGTATATAGAATATATTTATTTTATTATATCATATTATTTTAATAATATCTTAAAGGAGGTTTAGGAGTAATTAAAAAAAGAGGCTTGGTGAAGAATGTTATATTTTCTTTAGGTAACCACAAAAGATTGCATGAAAATATTTATTAGGATGGATTTATTCCAAAAATAAGTTTTAGAATAAATGGGTGTGTAATTTGAGAAATGGGTTGGGTATATATTGTCCAATTAAAAAGTATTTGAATGTGTGAATAAGAGAGGTCAGAGGGTGGCCTTTTATAAGTTAGGTGAGTTGAACAATTTTAATTCTTAGAATGAAAATGGTTAAAAACGTTTTTCACATTCCAAAAGTTTCCAAAATGAATTATTACTGATTCTAAAACATGATAAGGTCAAATTATGACCATAATATATATTTTAGACATGTCTTTTTTGATATTTTAACCCTTATATTTTTAGTCTAACCCCCATGTAAACTAATTTATACCTTCACCATGATAATTAATTTTTTTTATTTTTACTAGTCATTTTGGTATAAATTTAATTTCAGATTTTTAAATAATATAAATTAAACTAATTTTATATTTTGGATCTATTTTTAAAAAATATATCCACATAATGGGATATTTTAATTTAAAATTTAAATCCCAAACTCGATGACAACACTGGGTTTACAATGAGAAAATACTCAATACATTACAACTTTTTTTATAAAAAAATTCAATTTGAAACTTATTCTAATGAAATAAACTGGAATAATTTATATATAATTAAACTAATTTATCATTAAAACCAATTAATTAAATAATTTAGCATTATAAATTATTCAAATGAAAAGGGAGTTTTCAATTAAAATTTATTATTTTTCACAATTCATCAAAAAATGATACGTTTACGAAAAATACAAAAATTAAACTTCAATATAGTTTTTGTATTATGATATAAAAATGAAGTTTATTTTATTAAATAAATTCCCTGAAATTAGTAAAACTTAATGTTAAATCATCTGGGAAGAGTGAAACTAAACCATCTTTTAGAAAAAATATAGTTTTTTAAAAACAATTTTTTATCATCCAAATTATTATTATTTTTATTAATAATGAATAGATATAAAATATAAATTTGAAAATTATATATTTTACAAATATTATTTATTCCCATTAATTCTATATAATTTAATTACTTATTTAATATGGTCATGTTTAAATACAAATTTAATACAAAGTCACATTCCTTCTATAACCTATGTTAATTGCATCACAAGTTATCAATGAAATTAAATTTATTCTAAAATTAATATATTTCAAATTCATGGGGTGTTACACTCTACTATGATTAAATAAATTTTTTCCATTCAATTTAAACACGAACTCGATAATTAATGGCTTGATATTTGAAAAATACTTTATTGAAAAGCACACATCATCTTATTAAGAAAGAAACAGAAGTAAAAAATAGTCATATGGAATAACCCATTATTGGTCTACATATAATATAATATAGGTGAAAAGTGAAAACATGGACATATAAGAGAATACTGACACCCTAATAATGATGTATATTGATAGATAGTAAAGTTCATAGGAAGTTATTGACCATAAAAACATGAACCAAAGCGGTGTGAAAAAGTCATTGATATCATCAAAAATGATAACAATAAGACGTCATTTTTAAGAACATTTTCATTTATTTTTGGAATTTATTTACTCTCTTTGAATATAATTAAATATACTTACATGGTATATTTTTGTTTCATAAGTATATTTTCATCAGTTGGTTGTGGCTTAATAAATTTATAATTCATCGTTTACTCTAAGAAATTAGTATAAAAATTTATTACTTTCTTAATGAAGCACTAAAATTCACATTTAATAAACCATAAGTTCCATAATAGAATGATATGTTATTCCTTAGATCTCTCATTAATATTATTAAAAAAAATAGTACATTTTCATCAATAATTAGATATCATTTTATAGTGATGTAATACATTAATCTATAAAAACCACATATGATGTTCAACTTAAATAATATTATAAACGGTTAACCATATGTACCTTCCAAGATATTTAGATCAAAAAATTTATAATGGTGGTCAAATTTCCAAAATTTACTTATCATTAATCACTTATACAATATGATGTGGATCTTAATCATCACATACCAAACATTTGAATACATTTATCAGGTATTATCTTGAAACAAGGTAATAAACTAAATTAGGATGAAAATTATTAAAAAAATTCAAGCTTCCTTATTACTAAAATAAAACTTATATTATTGGTTATATTCCTTAATTAAATAAATTATGTTAACTCTATAAAAGATAATATAAAACTCATTATTATCAAATCATTAATCAGTTCCAAGGTAGATTTCACTATCCAAATTACTTTATATATATCAATCATCTCTTTATTATAATATCAGGAACATTATATAGGTTATATTTCAGTAAATCATCGGTTTTCCAATATGTTAAAATATCCACTAAATCATTTTCCTCATTCGTTAGTACCATTCAATTTAGGGTTTCAAAATGTCAATGAAAAATTATTATAATAAAATATTTATACATTTCATAATTCCTAAAATAGGATATTATTGATGTAATACTCAAATTACATAATTAATGAATCCTAACACAAGCATATTAGTACTTACACTTCTTATATGTTAATAGTATAATATTCACCATTATCCATTTTCTAATTCTCATGTGTATTTCATTGATTCTTGGGAAAACAATTATGTAGTACTCCATATCCATACAATTGTAGCATTGAAAATTAGAATCATTTTATCCCTTTATATCAAAATAATATTTTTATTTCTCACATAAACATTTAGAAAACTCCCATTACCATTAAGAAAGTATTAGTGTGTTTCTTTCCAGAACTATCATATGTGGGAAAATTCTACTTTCTCTTCTTCCATTTAAAAATATTTTTCACTTTAATCCTCTTCTTCCCTTACACCCATTTTAATCCCTAATAAATAGATAATTATTTATATATATTATTAACACATGATTCGAAGTCCACATATGATGAGAGATTTTGGGAGACTATTTCCCATCATAATATTTGCATGATCCTATAAAAGAACCAATAATTCATTGGATTTAGATTATGTGCTGTGATTTTGATCCCATTCATTCTTGTAAGTTCCATTTCTAAATGATTCTATATAATAGATTTTATTATATAATTAATAAATAATAGGTATATTCCCAAAACTAGCGAAATTCTTGACATAAATTGAAACTTTTAAGCATAGATTATGTCATACTCATATAAAATATTTATTAAGTGATAATTTTTTTCAAATCCTACATATTGGTCTATAATGAAAATGTTAATTATCCAGAGAATATCCTCAAGGAGATTCAAACAAATTCGTCTATAAGGAATGTTTTCATTCATTAGGTGGAGATTAGTTCAATCCAAAACAACTATTTTAGAGTTATTACCCCTATGATTCTTTTTTATAGAACCAATCCCGCATGTAGAATCTATATGGGGAAGTATCACTTGGAAAACATCATAATATATACGTTACTAAAACATTTGGATTTTCCTGTATACTTATCTTCAAAGAATATCATTAGGTATTATTCCCTTATATATGTTTTCTTTCATATAATTCTCATGGTTTCTACAAAAATACACTTAATGAAAACTGTAATGAATCCAACCCTAGTAACCAAGAGTTGGTGTCCTACTTTATTAAATTAAAATATATAAATAGGGTCAAATCCTAAAGGGCTAATCATTTTCAATGTTTTATAGAATAATATACATACATGATACAAATGTAACATTTTGAATAGAAAATAAAACATAATACAAAAAAATAGAAAATGAACTGCATCCTTGGAAACTCATTCAAACATATCTTCATCATATATTAGGTAAATAAAAAAATAAGATTGAGGTCAAATATTCAGTAAGGGTTTTGTATAGTATAATTTATTATAATTAAATAACAATAATTATCATGTAATGTAAAATAACAAAACTTGCATTTTATTTAAATAACTAATTATTATTATATGATAAGGAATAAAAAACAATTGATGGTAAATAAATGAAAACACATTCCATTTAATCTATATCATGACTATCATAATTGGATATTCCTTTTTCAATATGGAAATGTAAATAACTCAAATCACATTCTATTTAATAAATAAAATGAGAATGAAATGAATATATAGATATTATCATATAAAAATATAATTAATAAAAATAACTTATTTATTAATGGATGAAATTATTAATTATTATATATCATATCTCATCAACATTATATCTATACCTTCAAGATCTATCCTTAAGAGAGTGTAAACCTAATGGGTAAAAACCTAGTGGATTTGACCAGCTGGTTTTTTCTCATGATACCTATCAATGCATCGAGGGGATATCTATAATGGTACCCAAAAAATGTATGTATGTCCAAATAACACATTATATATAATTTATTATATTTAATTCATGGAAAATGTTCCTTATCATTAAATGTCTGTGTTGAGTTAAGAATATGGATTTATAAATATACCTCAGCTAATTAAATATCTTCAAAAGTAAACATGTTATGTAAAAATGGTATACAGATTTCTAAATAATAATATCCATTATAAAATAACATTTATATTAAAAATAACTTTAATTTCAAATGAAAAATTATTCTATGAAATTTATTATTTCATAAGAAAGATAACAATCATAAAAGGAAGTGACATTGTAAAATAATTTTTACCACATTGTAATTTTCATGTCAAATTCCATTAGATGAAATAATTAAAATTAATACCTAAAATAACATTTATTATTAATTAATAATGATATTACATGTTATAGGGGATTTATATACACCATATAAATGAAATTGGGTTCATCACATTATTATATTCCTCAATGAAGGAAAATTGATATGTAATCCCTTACTTCATGATTCCTTCTATTTCACTGTAATTAAAAATCATCTGTAGTGGTCTTATACATGTTATTAACTTATTTAAGTATCATATTAATATTTATAACATCATATATTATCATTTTATAAAATAAAATCACTCATTCATTAATAATATTTCATTATTTCCATTATTTCAGGTGTTAATTTCATAGTTTCATTATTCATGATTTTTCATGACTGTTATTTTTCTTGTTCATATGATATAGTACCATAATCATTAGAATAATAATAATCACAAAATAATCCTATTTATAATTTAATTATTCTTTTAATAGAAATCATATTATTTGTTTTTGAAAATCAATTGTGTTATGATCAGAGAGACGGTAGATTGTACGTATATTTGAGTAATGTTTCAATTTTCCAAAAATCTTTATAGAAGAGAGATAATAAATTTTTTATATTTTCTAAAAAATAATAATGTCATGAATAAAATATTGTTTTTTAAAATATACATATATATATATATATATATATCATATGTGTGGTGTGGAGGTGAGAAGATTCTCACATCATATCCCTAATGTGGTGGTCTGCACGTACACAAATAGTGGTATCATCTACACGTGAGTTAAAAGGAAAGAAATAAAATGATATATTTTCTTTTCCTATTGATAAATATCTGATAAATATCATAATTATTTCATGAAAATCAAATATATTCATTAAATTTATCCTTATTAACATTCATTTAAAGGGTTATTTTATAAAATGATCACAACCCTTGCTGAGGAGGTTGTCCACTATACACTTGATTGACTTTATCATATATCCTATTGAATATAGTATAAAAAAGGAATATAGAATATAATGATTATAGTGGTATAATTTTATTTTAAATATTATATATATACTTGATATCCATCATCAGACCCAACCTTGATGAGTGGTAATTGAAAATATTATGCACTACTGAAAATTTTATTTTTACCAACGGTTTAAAACTGTTGGTAATGGTTGGACCATCGTTGGATTAAAATATACCAATAATTGTCCAAACCATTGGATCTTGAGTCGTAGGGATAGACATATCCCAAGGGTTCTATGTGAACCATTGGGATATTTCTGAAAAATTGAGTATATACCAATGGTTACAATAAACCATAGGTATAAATGTTTACCAACAATTTGAAACAGTTGTTAATTGAAAAAATAATCACAATTCCAACGGTTTACAAAACCGTTGGTATAGACTATTGCCACTGGTTTCCCTCAAATCTTTGGTAAATATCAAGTAATTATATCTATTCCAATGGTTTACAAATATTTGGAATATACTTATACCAACAGTTTACATAAAACTGTTGGTAGATGTTCTTCTTTTACACATATGCCAATGGTTCTAAACCATTTCCATATCCTTTTTGTACATGCAGTAGAGAGACGTCTAGCTGGTATCCCTATGTGCACCTGCAACAATTCCACCACCAAGACTACACGATTCATACACAACAAAATACATACCGGGGGTTGGGAGACAATTCTAAATACCAGCACAATACCTGTACAATTCTCAATACCTGCATAATTCATACAGAACTCTGTATGAATTCATATAAAATTTGTACAACTCATAATTTATACAGAACTATGAATACCTCTAATTCTGTAATTAATTACACTCTATACAGATACATAATTAAAACATAATTCATAAGGTAATTACATCAATTATACACATAAAACAAGTATACCCATAAACCAAGTATACCAATACAAAAATTATACCCATTCACCATTAACATTTAATTCATATTATAATTAAATACATAAATAATTCAATTCATAATTCAAGGGGTTGGGGCAGTTCAGGGGTTTGTGGTGGCTATCCAAGAGGGGTAGGGGTGTCTAGGGGGTGGTGGTGTCTATGGGATGAGGGGTGACCTTGGGGGTGGGGGATATATATGGAGTTTGGGGGGGGGGATATCTAGTGAGGTTGGTGTGTTCATGGGGGTTTCCCAATGGTTGGGGTTGTGTTCAGGGGGTTGGGGGGCTTTCCAAGGGTGGGGTGTCCTGGGGGTGGGGTGTCTAGGGAATAGGGTGGTGTCTAGGTGGTGGGGCAGCTTTCCTTGGGGGTGGGGTGTATAGGGGTGGTGGTGGGTGTCAAGGTGATGGTGTGGTGTATAGGAGGGGCTGTCCTGGTGGTTGGGGGTGTCCAAGGGGTGGGGGTTGTCCATGGGTGTGTCTAGGGGGTTGGGTGTTGTCTAGGGGTTGGGGACCTTCCTAGGGTGGGGGTGTTCAGGGGTGAGGAGTTCGGGGGGTGGGGTGGTGTTTGGTGGGAGGGAGTCTAGGGGGTTTGGGGATCTCCATGGGGGTGGGGTTTTGTCCAGTGGTGGGGGTAGCTTTCCATGGGGTGGTGGTGTCCAGGGGCTGTACCGGTGGTGGGGTGGTGTCTAGGAGTGTTGGGGGGCATCCAGGCGGTTGGGGGTGCTGTCTAGGGAGAGCGAGGGGGGGGGGGGGGGGCTGTCCAAGGGGGTGTACAGGAGGGTGTCGTGTTATCCAGGGGGTTTGGGGGGTGATTTCCCGAGGTGGGGTTTCTAGGGGTGGTGGTATCTAGGAGGGGTGGGTGGTGGTCCAGGTGGATGGGGGCTGTCCATGGGGGTAGAGTGGTGTTCGGGAGGGGTGGGGGTGGTTTACCATGGGAGTGGGGTGTCCATGAGGTGGGAAGGGGGCCCATGTGGTGGGTTTGTGTCTTGGAGGGTAGGGGCCATTCAGGGGGTTGGGGATGTCTATGGGGGGTAGGGGGCTGTTCAAGGGGGTGCGGGTGTCCAGTGGGGTGGGGAGGTTCAAGGGGTTGGGGGACTGTCCAAGGGGGTGGGGTAGTGTATAGGGGTGGTGGGTGTTGTCCAAGGGCTGGGGGCAATCCATGGGTGTGGGGGTTTCTAGGGGGTGGGGGTGTCTAGTTTGTGGGGTGATGTCTAGAGGGGTGGGGGTGTAATGGTGTTAATGAAATTAATATCATGGATTTTAAGATCATTGGTATATTTAAAATGGTTTTGTAATATTTTTTATTTCAATAGTATGTGTTTCTTTGAGAAATAATGAATTATTTTGTTGGGTATGATAGGAAGGGGGAGTTGGTTATTAGGAAATAAATTATATTTTTGTTGACGGAAAAAAATACTATATGATTTATGAAATGAAACCTTAAAAGGTAAATTTATAAAACATTGGGGAGTCTTAAATAAAAATAAGTATCTATTATTTGATTTTGAAATGGTTTTATGGAGATTTATTTATTATGTATCTTTATGGGATTTCTAATTTTGTGTCCCTTGTTTTAGAACATCATATTATTTTTCTAAAGGTTTTTTTATAATGTTTTATAATGATAGCACTATAAATGAATCAAAATGTCCCTAAGGGGATATCTCAGGTAGTCATTCTTGTGATCCACCTATTATATTCCAAGTATTGGTCTCTGCTCAATCTCTGGTGGAAGTTGAATAAACATGTTCTTCTTGGATCATTTATTATTCTTGTGAGTTTCTAAAAGACCATCAACTACTTTTTATCAGTGTTCAAGGTTCACATGAGGCAAAGAAGTGGGTATCTAGGAGTAATGGTACCTTAGAGTTGTTAGATACCCAATAATCCATGGTGGAGGGGTTATCTAGGTTGGTGGGGGAAATCCAAGGGGGTGGGGGCTGCCCTGGGGGGTAGGGGGTGTCCTGAGGGTTGGTGGTGATTTCTAGTAGTGTACGGGTTGTCCATGGGGTGGGCGGGCTATCCACATGAGGTAGGGGTGTCCAGGGGGTGGACAAGTGGCCCACAGGGGTGCAGGGATGTCCTCTGGGTTAGGGGTGTCCAGGAGGGTGGGAAAGCATTCCACGGGGGTGGTGGGGCTATCTAGCGGGGTATAGGGAGTCCAGGGGGTGGGCGGGATGTCCTTGGGGGTGTTCGTGCTTTCCATAGGGGTGGGGGAGTTCAGGGGGGTATGGGGTGTCCAATGGGGTGTGGGGTTTTCCATGAGGGTGGAAGGGTTTTCCAGGGGGTATGACATGTTCAATATGGTGGGCGAGCTATCCATGGGGATTGAATAGATGTCTATAGTGGTAGGGGTTGCCCAGGGGTGGGCTGTCCATGGGGGTGAGGGTTGTCTAGGTGGTAGGGGTTGTCTAGGGGGGGTGGGTGGGTTGTCCACGGGGATGGCGGGGCTATCCACATAGATACAGGGTATCCAAGTGGGTGGGGGCTATCCAGGAATGGGAGAATTAGTCACATCAAATCTTCATGTCAAGTTTTTTTATCACTAAAAAATGATGATAATGTGACCTACCTAATCAGACATATTCATGAAAAAATGAATGTATTTGGTGTGTATGGTAAGAAGAGGGGTTTGGTTATTAACAAATGGATTATATTTTTATTTTGGGACAAATATACCATAAGATTTTTGAAATGTAACATTAAAAGGGACTTCTATAAAGCATTGGGGAGTTTTAAATAGAATAAAGCCTCTTTTATGTGATTTTGAAAAGGTTTTATGAATAATTATTTATGATGTATCTTTATGAGATTTTCAATTTGGTGTCCTTTGTTTTCGAAAATCATATTATTTTACTAAATATTTTGTTTTTGATAATTCATTATAATGTTACCACTACAAATTAGTCAGAAATTAAATAAGGGGATATCTCAAGTAGTCATTCTTGTGATCAAGCTATTGTCTTCCTAGTCCTGGTCTCTACTCAAACTATTTTGGTAGTGGAATTGTCATGTTCCTCATGGATCATTGATTATGAATGGGTGTTTCAAAAATAGAATCCACAATTTTTTAATGGTGATCAAGGATCCCAGGAGGCTATGAAGTGGGAAGCTATAATTAATGTGATATTCGAGTTGATAGAAAACCTATAATCCAAAGGGGTTGGGGCTATCCAGGGGAGTAGGAGGGCTATAAATGGGGGTGGAGGGGTTGTCCCGGGGGTAAGGGTATCTAGATGTGTGGGTGGGGATGTCCACATGGTGGTGGGGGGGGGGGGGGGTTCTCCACAGGGGTGGTGGGGCTGTTCAAGGGGGTAGGGGTGTCCAGGGGGTGTGCAGGTTGTTCACGGTAGTGGGGGGCTGTCTATAGGGGGACTGGGTGTCCAGGGGGGGTGGAAGGGCTATCCACGGGTGGTGAGGGCCTATCGTGGTGGTAGGGGGTGTCCAAGGCTAGTTATGTTATACATGGGGCGGGCATGATTTACACAAGAGTGGGGGTGGGGGCTGTTCAGGGGGTACAGGGTTTCCAGGGGGTTGGGTGGGTTGTCCATGAGGGTGGATGGGATGTCCAGGTGGTACGGGGTGTCCAAGGGTGTCGGCGGGCTGTCCAAAGGGCTAGCGGGGGAGGGGGTGGTGGTGGGGTTGGGGGAGGGTGGTGTCTGCGAGGGTGGGGCAGTCTAGGGGAGCACGAGGTGTCGAGGGGGTAAGCGGGGTTGTCCAGGGGTACGTGGATTCTAGGGGTGGGCAGGATGTCCATAGGGGTAGTCGAGTTGTCCAGGGGGTCTATTGTGTCCAAGAGGGTGGGAAGATCGTCCATAGGTGTGGGTACCCTGTCCACAGGGGTGGGGGCAGTCTAGGGGGCACAAGATGTCGAGGGGGTGGGCGAGGCTACAGGGGGTGGGAAGTACTTCCAAGACGGTGGTAGTGCAGTCCAGGGGGTAGGGGTGTCCCGGTGGGGGGCACTATTAACGGGGGTGGGGGACGTCCATAGGGGGAGATACGTTCCAAGGGTGGGAGTGCTATCCATGGGGGTGGTGGGGCTGTCCAGGGGGTCAGGGGTGTATTCAGGGGAAGGGGTATTCCAAGAGGTGTGGGCGGGCTTGTCCAAGTGGGGTGTCCATGTGGTGATGGGTTCTTCAGGGGGTGGGCAGGCTGTCCAGGGTGTGTGTGGATATCCAGGGCATGGTCGGTGCTGTCAAGGGGGGTATGGGGTGTCCCTTGGTGGGTGGGGCTATCTAGAGGTGGATGGGGTGTCCACGGGAGGTGGGGGTCTATGAGGGGTGCGGATTGGTGGGTTATCCATGGTGGTGGACAGGCTGTCCACTGGGGTGGGGGCTGTCCACGTGGGGAGGGGCTCTTCAGGGGGTGGGTGGGCTGTCCACGATGGGGGCAGGGTAGTCCAGGGGGTACGAGTTGTCCAGGTTGTGGGTGGGATGTCCACGGGGTTTGGGGGGGCTGTCTAGGGGAGAATTGAATAAGTTAAAACCAATCAAAAAAGTCATGTTTTATTATTTTAGATAAAAAATAAAGATAATGTGATCTACCTAATCACACATATATTCAGGCACCACAAATTAGTAAACATCAAATATCAGTAATATCAGTTAAAAAATGTAACAGATCAATCTATCCCTCATCATGTTCACTATCATCACTGTCATCATCCTCCCCATCCTCATCCTCATCTTCATCCCCATAAACATCCCCTCCCTCTTCAATTCCCTCCTCCTCACCCTTGTACTCATCCTCGGCCTCTTCATCACCCTTCTCCTCTGCCTAGCCCTCATCCTCTCTCTCATCCTCCGCTTCAACGTCTTCCAATCCCTTCTCCTCCTCCGCCTCGGCCTCCTCCTCACCATTTTCTCGGTCACCACTACAACGTCTTCCTTGTGCACCATATATAGAACACATCAATGACATATATTCATCACAAGCTATGTTGGCCTCTGGTGGAAGTGTTGGACGTAAAACTTCCATATGTTCCATAAATGTAGTGTTTTCCCAAGAAAACTATTTTTCCATATTTGTGGACCTCTTTTCAGCCTGTTTTGCATGTTCCATAACATACTAGAACTCGGTGGGACTATAACTCATTCCTAAGTATGGACAATACCGCAACGGAACTATACTCTTACCAGGTTGGCAGCGTAATATACTAGGGTGTTCATCTCCCAACACCTGATGTAATTGATCATTTGGCCCAAAATTATTAGGTTCTTGTGCATCAAGGGACTATAAAGAATCCTGTTAAAATATAAATATATTATTATGTCACAAAATAGAGATTATTATTTTAAATCTATAATGTAAAACTTACAATCTGCTAATGTGTTGGTTCATTTACCAAACTTCCATTTTTCTTTTTTCTACTCGATCAAAACATTTTTGTTCGTGGAAGAAATCATTCTATATTAAATTTATGAATCTAAAATGACATTGAATGTAGGAAACCATATTTAAAAATAGGATACCAATAATTAATTTCATAATGATAATTTTTTAACAACTTTTGAAATTGAAAAAATTATGGAGGAAGCAATGGAAAGTGCATGTCATACATAAAAATTATAAACTATCATACGTGATGCCCCTCATGATCTAGCATCGTAGTATGTCCCAATATGTGGAGGTATTTTTTTGTATCAATGTTTTTTATTTTTTCTGGATGAATCCTAAATAAAATTCAATAATTTTTACTAAATAAAAACATGAATATTTTCATTTAAATACCTCTGATGTGATTAATACATTAAATTGAATAGTCATCCAATGAGTAATCATATTTAGATACTATTCAAACTGACAATCATCGAGGATAGAGACCACCTCTAACTTTATGTCCACTCAATCATGCCAGATAATGTATAACTCGTGCTTATAAGATATCCAAATCTCACCTAAATCCTTTAGATGTGTTGGTTGTGCACCCTCACCATCAGGGAAATTAATATGAATGTAACACAAAAATATTAATTCATATAAATTAAAAAAATAATAAATTGCATTAAATACAATAGATTTTTTACCCATATCCTTGATCAAGAATTATCCTTGACTTCATTAGGAAACTGTCTCCATGAGAGCGAGCTAATAGGAATGATGTTGAATTATTTGGGAAGCGTCGCCAAAAACCATCGACATTACTGCCCTGATTTTTTAATCATTTGAATATCATAATTGTAGTCCACCATCAACTGCCTGCGGCGGTTCCACACTGCACGCATGCATGTACGAACCCAACCCCACCTCCTATAAGTAGATATATTTGTTTTCAACGAAAAATAAATATTTTATCCATAATGTTATAATAATAAAAATAACGGTGTAAAAAAATTTAGGGTGGTATAAGTATAGCTATGGCATTCTTATCAATGGGAGACGTTGGATCTGCAGAAACTGAATGAACTTCCTATACAGATGGAGTGGGTCCTAATGCTTTCTCCACAAGGATAGAATCTGATGGATCAGGAGTCGAAGAAGATAGAATATAATATCCCAAATAAAAGGAAGAATAAGTAAATGAATATGATAGGGATGGCTGACCAAATACAAGATGGGGAGTGGGAATCATCATCAGATATGGGTGAGGAGGCTCAGATATAATGTGTGCTGAAAACATGGGAGGCCTAAATATCTCTTGGGTATCTAACGACACACCGAGATAAGAATGTGGGATTGAAGGTATGTCAGTGGTAGTGGAAAGTTCAAATTAGGTACGCCAACCAGTTCATCAAGCTCTTGTACCCCCGGTACATACACCCTGAGTACTAGGACCACTACTAGGCTTCTCATCAAATAGTTGTTTCCTAATATATGGATCCTACAAAAATTATGAAAAAAGATTAATCACAGGACATTATATATTTTTTAAATATAAATATTTGAAATAAAATACTCACTACAGGCACTAGTGGTGGAATTCCTATCTGTGTAAAGCAATGATTGTCGTCCATTATCTATTTCCATCTCTTCTCTTTAATTAGTTGAATTTCTTGAATTTGAAAACAAATATGGAAGTAATTAGAAAAGGATAACTCCTTTCTAACCCAAAATGTAAAATAAATGAGCTTAACCAATATGTAATGAAGTCAATAACTTATACAATACGTAATAATGAAATTTAATTTTTTGTATGATGGCTATTTACTAAGTGTCATCAGCCTATTAAAATCTTGGAACATTGATTCTACCAAAATCATAATTAGTAAAAAAATATAGAAATTAAGTAAAATTTTAATTTCATTATCTCAAGTATATGATGTAGGTTTCTATACGTGTTTTTTAGAAGAATACAAACCATCATGTTCATTTCCTAGTAAAATATTAAAGTGAGGTCTTTGAGTTATACTAATATTATAGAAATCATAGTTGAAGAATTTAAATTTTCACCATGTCAAAAATGTTGGTTTCGTAGGTTTGAATAACGTTCAATTCCAAATTAGAAATTGAAATTCTAATAAAATTTCAACCAATAAAAATTGAAAATTCCCATAACAGTCATGTCAGATACAACATTTTCTTAAATAGTATTAAATCTATTTGAATAGTACCAACCTTACAACCTATGTCTAGGTAAACCAAATGAATTGATAACATTAATGAATGATTTTATATATATCCCACCACAACATCAAGTTCACAATCAACACTGACAATTGAGCTATTGGAGTCCTCAAAAGTAATAAATGGATCGTTTTAAATGGAAGTATGCATGGTGTCAATTACATCAAAACCATCATCAATAATATGTCTTGGAATTAATAAAATAATGACACTAAATTTAGGTCGAAGCTGGTCTTTGACACTAAAAAATTATTCTTCCATTGATGCCAATACATATTGGTCATCAGTAGAAAGAGTTAGAGTCATATCAATTAGTCGAAATCCAAAATCATAAATAAATGTGCTCAAACTCATCATTGAATCAAACCACTGGAACTTCATCTTCATGTCCCGTCCATATGAATAATAATCCAATATTAATATTATTTCAATGAAACCATAATAACCAACATTTTCAAATCTGGTCTACAATCTGATACACTAGTATAATAGTCTGTTGTGGAAGTAACCATAAAACCATAATGTTTTCTGTTTAGGTTCATTTTTTGTTCAATAAACAAAAATTGTACATATTGATAACAATTGAGTTACAGTCACGAACCATGGTATTAGGAAAAAAGAAAAAGTTTTGTATTTCCTCAAAGGAAAAGACAGCAGGAAAACTCAGTACCTGAAATATTAATGAATATTAAACATATTTAAATTTCTTTTTTTTTTAAACTTGAATATTATTTTCTTCAATTTTAACCAAGAAGAAAACGCATAGCTATGGAAAGTATTTGTCCTTCTCAATGATAAAGATCGATGATTTCTATTTATCATCGTTTTATCTTCCCTATAGATAAAAATAGGAACTGCTTAATATTTATATATATATATATATATATATATATAATATACTTATTGAATTTACTTACAAGATGTAGTCATCGAACAAATCATAGCTGAACAAAACTATGTGATGCGCTATCTCCCTATCATCAAGGCTTCATGTCATCAATGTATATGATCCAAAAATTATTCCAGTTTGAGGAAGTGATTAAAATGGGTTAAAAATTCTCATATTTTTGTTCATTATTTCTCATTGGTATGTTCATTCTTCTAGTAAGATCAGACATATACAAAGAGCATAAAAACATACATTGTTGAGCCAAGTCACTGTTCACGATAGAACCATCGGGATGTTTCCTGTTACGGACCTAAGTCAATAATGTGTACATATTTGTTTCATTTGGATTAATGTAAT
This sequence comes from Viscum album, assembly GCA_963277665.1. Lineage (NCBI taxonomy): Eukaryota > Viridiplantae > Streptophyta > Magnoliopsida > Santalales > Viscaceae > Viscum > Viscum album. The sequence goes on from OY728155.1 coordinate 966,419,303, forward strand.
GAAAATAAATATGTCCTCTGAGAAGTCTTTCTGTTGGAATATGGACAGTTTGATACAGCTTGCTTGTGAAAAATAACGATGGAAATATTATCTCTAACTCCAAAACAATTTTTGTAGAATCCACCAATATTTTTTGTAAGAAAGACTTGGAAATATTATTATCATAATGATATCTAAAAAAAATGGCACAACTGAATAATAGAAACCCTTACATTTTTGAAAAAAATATGACAAATTTCTATTGGAATCAACTCATGTAGAAGGATGTGATAATAGTTAGTCTTTAAAGATTTTAGCTTCAACTATCTTTTGTTCACCAATTTAGATATGTTGCTTGAGTAGCCATAAAGAACATATATATTCGCTTGTACGTCTAGAAATTTGTTTTTTTCTGTAGGTGTCATCACATATGAAGAACATGGAACTTTCCATTTAATTTCACTGATATGAACATGAAGCATTTTTTGGACTAATGCCCCAATCCACCAAGTCACACTAAGACTGTAAATCTCCTTTTTTCATTCCCATAACATTTATAAGAATTGAAAGAAACATTTCAATTTTTTTAATGTGCATCACTTCTATGAAATGACGTAACAGATTGGTTGACCAATAAAAGAAAATCAAAGAAGATACATCTCTTCTTCCAATTGTAAAAGTTTTTAGTCGAATCACACTTTCTCTTTCCAATGTTCATTTAAACCCTTCCTGAATGAAAAACGAAAAGCTTTCAACTCATTAATCACCCTCAGTTCCAAATATATGCTTAGGTGGATCATCGGTCTCCATGGTATTATCAAATCTTCAATGATTATTTCTATATGGATGATCCATTGTCAAGAATCCTTAATGGACCCTAAAAACTGAAACTACAATGATGTTTCAGTCCTCTAGATCATGTATTCTTCATACAAACTAGATATGATAGTTTTACCTTCGTGCTCTATCTGTACTTCATTTCATAAGCATGTAAATCCTTGATCAACCACAGAAGTGCAGCACTCATCTAAAATATGTCTTTCAAACATGAATCATATGTTCTCACACCCACATCCCAAATAAGTTTCAACTCGTTTATTAATGGTTTAATGTATATGTCTATATCATAGAAGGGATTAAGAGGTCCAGATATGAGTATACTCATGAAGGTGAATTTTTTTCATATACAACAATGGGGAGGATTATAAATGTGTATAAAAATCGGCCTTGTGTTGTGCGATGTAAGAATCAAACAAAATGGATTAAAATCATCACATGAAAGACCAAACATCACATTACACACATTATCTGTAAAATCAGGATATTGAGCATCAAATATCTTTGATGAAAATCCATCTACAGGGTGAACCAACTCATAAGTAGTCTTTTATTCTCTCGAAAACATTCCATCAAATTTTTATTAATATTTCATCAGACATAAAAATATTTTGGAGACTAGGGATTTATAGAAATTTCCACATTACATTCTGGGGCACATGAGATAGTATTCCATTATATTTTGGCTTCAATTATGATGTGCCATATTTTATACAATCATTTTTCTCAATAGTTTCCTCCCAAAATAAACTGAAATATTTCGGGGAAAGCCTGAATTTTGTTTTTGAAAATCCAAGTTACTCATCTATCATCCATTCTATATAGTGGTTTTAGTGAATACTTTCATCATCATGATGTATGTCCTTCAAAAATCTATGAATGTAATTGATGGAAATATTATAAATTCCATACATTTTTCCTCTTGAATCAATCTGATTAAAAATTTCAGATTTTACATTTTATCACATTGTTGATATACTAGAGTTCGACAAGAATAATTCGATTTTTCACCCATACAACATCATCATTTTCATTAGATTCATCATGTTATCTCATATTGAAATTTTCTTCAGTCACAATCCATTCCTTTTCATGATGAAAAAAAAGGAAACCGGTCATATAACAAATTTTCTAATACAATCATATGATTTGGATCATAAACAATTTGAGATTTAATTTTCCTCCCCATTGTGATATCACATAGAGTAGTTTGCTTGAAAAACCATGTTTGGTTATGTTCTAGCTGACTTCTTCATGGCTCAACCCAAGGTCTTCCAACATAATTGTAATAGGGGCAGTGTATGTAAACACTATTTGAAGAATTGTGAAATTAAAAATTTAAAAATATCTTCAAATTATTTTGAAAATCTCTTGAGATCTGATCAGCTTCATACATCGAACTTCTATTCATTTTTTAATTAATTTTTTATAAGTCATTTTGTCAAAATAAATTCAATATGATTATTTTTTACTCAAAAATATTTTTAAGAAAATGAGAATTTTTCACTTTATATGAAACCATAACAGACACTCTACTCTATAAGATAATCATAATATAAAAAACAAAATATCTCTAAAAAACTATACATGAGTGTACAAGATCATGTATACTTTGGGAGAAGAATTATTCAAGAGCTGGGTAAATTTTAGATCGAAAAAATTTAATATTTTTTCGATTATTTTAGCGATCACATACACTACCCAAGGGGGAGGGGGTGTCCAGTGGGTGGGGGTGTTCAAGGAGTGGGGGTGTCCAGAGGTGGGGGGCTATCCCGAGGGGTGGGGGGTTTTTCCACGGGGGGTGAGGGAGTCCAGGGGGTTGGAGGAATATCCATGTTGGTGGAAGGGCTATCCATAGGGTTAGTGGGCATGTCCATGGGGTAGGGGTGTCTATGGGGGGTGGGTGGGCTGTCCACGGGGTGGGGGTTGTCCAGGGTGTATGGGGCGTCCCAGCGGTGGGGTGTCTAAAGGGGTGGAGGGTGTTTGGGGGTGGGGGTGATTTCCATGGGTGGGCGGGTTGTCCACATTGTTGGGGGGCTATCTAGGGGGTAGGGGTGTCCAGGGGTGGCTGGGTTGTCCACAGGGATGGCGGGGCTACCTGAGGGGGTGGGTACGGGGTGTCTAGGGGGTGGGAGGTCTACCCACAGGGGTGGCGGGGTTTTCCATGGGGTAGGGGTTGTCTAGGGTGGTGGTGGGGGGGGGGGGGGCTATCCACAAGGCTGGGGCGGCTATCCATGGGGGGTAGGGGCTGTCTAGGGGGTGGGGGATGTCCACAGGGGTAGGGGTGGGGGTCTAGGGGGGCTGTCTATATGGATGGGGGCTATCCAGGGGGTGGGGGTGTCCAGGGGGTGGGCGGGCCGTCCATAGGGGTGTGGGATGTTCAGGGGGTAAGGAATATCCATATTGTAGAGGGACTATCCACGAGGGTCTGATTGAGAGCTATAAGATTCAATTGGGTTTTCATTCAAGGAATGAAAAAAAATAACGAAGTGTGTTATGAATTATCGCAATATTGTTTTTGTGAAAACCCAAATTGTTAGTATTGGTGACTTGATAACATGATGTTATTATGATTAAAATTGAGAAAATGATGGGTCATTGGATTTTGGTGGATGGAATCTGGGTTAGTGAATATCAATAGTAGTTATTAGAAATGATATGATGAATGGTATTGAGTTTGTAAGGATTTTCATCATTTTGGGATGATGATTAAGGGTGTTTTCCTATTTGAAGGTATATGGATTCCTCGATATTTCTTCATCCTAAAATAAATTAAATTTAGAATATCATTAGAAGCTGATTTCTAGAAAGATTCAGTATTAATTTAATACACGGATAGGTAGGCTTATTAAAATGGGATGTGCATACAGTAGTAGGTCCTGGGTCTAGATGGATATATATGAAGATTTTCCTCCCCTTGTTGATTAATGAAATGATTCTAAAAGGATCCCACCACCTTGAAAGGATATATTGTTTCTATAAAAATGTGTTATGGGGGAAGGAAGTCATCTTATATGATAGATGTCACTATTAGATCATGTGATTCCCTGCTCATTAAGATGAATAGAGAAGAACCAAAACCAAAGAGGTCTCAGACTTATCCGAATCTCTAGAAGTGATGACTTCCTAGTGCTTATTGGCGAACTATGGAAGTGATGACTAACCACCTGCACAACCCCCCTCCCCACCTCACCCCAGAAGACTCCCCCTACACAACCCCCTCCCGCCTACAGTTTCCCCATTCCCCCTACAACCCCACCTCCACACCCCCTACCATCCCTCGACTGCACAACCCCCCCCCCCCCCCACCTGCACCACCCACTTTACCAACCCCCACCCCCCACCCCCACTTGAATGCCCCACACCCCCAGTTGTACACCCACCCTCTCCACCTCAGCACCCAACAGACTCCCCCTACACATCCCCAACCCCTGACCTACACATCCCGACCTATATAGCAAACCCCCAATTCACACCGCTTCCCCACCAGCACACTGCACATCCACCATCCACCTTCACACCCCCACTTGCTCACCCCTCCCCCCACCCACTGCAAAACCCCCCTCCCCCACCCGAGCCCCCTCCATGAACCCCACCTAAATATCCCACCCCCCATCCCCCACCTGTACAGCCCCCACCACCCCTGCCACACCACAAGAAGGCTCCCATTCACATACACAATACCCCTGACCTACACACCCCCACCTACATAGCCCACCCCTAGTGCACACCCACCTCCCCACCTGAACACTGCACATCTCCCCCACACACATGCACTGCCCCCTCCCGCAACCCCCACTGGCACAACCAACCCACCCCCCAACCTGAACACTCCCCTACCCCACCTACCCCCCCTGCACGCGCACACACACACACATACACACACTTTCACATCCCCCCACCCCCACCCCCCACACGCACAGCCCACCCCAACCCCCAACTGTACACCCCCACCTCACGCCCGATAGTCTCCCCCCACTACACACCCCCAGCTGCATATCCCCCTTCACCCACTGCACATCCCCACAACACCTGCACACCTCTACTTGCACACCCCCACCCACTTCCCCCCACCACCTGCACCCCCCCCCCCCACCGACGAGCACTACCCCCTTCCCCCACCCCCCCATCAACACAACCTACCCCCACCTGTACAGTCCCCACCTCACCCTAGTATACTCCACATACACATAACTCCCCCGACCTGCACACACGCACTTTAACAACCCACCACCTAACCTCCACCTACAATGCCCCTACACCGGTGGGATAAAATATAGAACCCTTAAAACATTAATATTGTGAAAAATTCCTCGATAAATTAGTGATGGTAGTGGCTCGAGAAGGGAAATTCATTGACTATGTGCAGGAAGAAGTATTTTCAACATGCCAATTTCACATTCCAAAACAAACGAAAACGCTAAAGATGAGAGATTACATTGGATGAGGAAATAAATAAACTTGGTTTATAAAAATCCAAAATAAATGTAGGAATAATATGTAACTCCAACTCACCAATTTGAAGTGGAAATAAGTAGGATGTATCTTTATAAAATGAGGGGAGGGCGGATGGGAAGAGAGCGCCGCTCTGGTAGGGAAACAATAAATCGATCGTATCTGGAATGGAATGTGGGGGCTCAGGCTTATTTGGGGAAAACATTTTCACCAGTTTTAAAAAGTCATTTGGAAACATCACTATATCATAATGGTTTTAAACTACCATTGGGTAACATCACTATACCCCAATATATCCCAATAGTTTAGACCAATTGTTGTTCAAAATCCTTATAACCCAGTGTTTTTCACAAACCGTTGGAAATTACTACACTGAATAAATATATTCGTACAGTTTTTAAAAACAAATGGGAAAAAATATTTCTCCCAATGGTCTGTTTAAATTGTTGGAAAAATAGTGTTGGTATTACTATGATTTCCAGTAGTGATGACATCAATTTTTGAGGCTGTAGTCCGATGCACACATGAATAATGGTTTTGTAAGCCATGTGCTTAAAGAGGGGATGTTTTCTGTTGATGAAAATATCAAAAAAATATCTTCTTAAATTTATGATATTATCATTATTAAATAATCATGGATTAATGATATTTTGATGAGGAATAGGTTGAAGTAAAATAAAAACACTCATCGAAGAACATTACCTATTCTTTGCATAACCTCCATAGTATTGCACCAAAATCATTACTAGTTTGAATTTATACAAAAAATAATATTCCTGGGATATGGTGATGAAATTTTGGAAGTGAATTGGGAAGGTATTAGACAAACCAAAAGTTTTTTATGGTGTGAATAAGAGTGGATAGGGGGGAGTCTTTTATAAGTGATGCAAGTGGAAAACTATTATTTGTTGGAAGGAAATTGGTTTACGTACATTGTTGCAATGATATAAGTGTCCAAATGGGTTATTATAGAGGAATATGAATTACAAGGTCTAAATATATTGATAAACTAGATATTGGACAATTGTTTATTTCATTTAAACCCTTACCTTATTAGTTTAAACAATGGTAAATCCATTTTTACCAAAACCGTGGTAATTAATTTTTAATATTTCCACTATTAATTTTGGTCAAATATTAATTTTTAAATAATAGATCAAATAAATTTTTTTCATTCCAATAATGGAATCCATTTTAAAAATTTCCTTTCACAAAATTGGAAAATTTTAATTTAAATGTAATCCAATAGATGCAAGGAGAAAATAGGGTTTTCAAAGGGAAAATGTTCAAAATTTTAGGATGATTTTAAATAAAAATTAAATATGATAATTATTAATATGAAATAAACTGAGTTAATTGATAAAATATTGATCTAATTTTACTTTAAATCCAAATAAAAATAAAAAAAAATTATAAATTGTTTAAGTGAATAGGATACATTAAATTAACATTCATTATTTTTAAATATTTACCAAAAAATAAAACTATATAGAAAAGTAAAATAATTCAACCAAAGATAATATTTATATTATTATTTAAATAGTTATGATTTTTTAAAAATAAAATTTATATAATTTTTAAAAATTATTTTTTATTCATGTGAAAAAAGAGAGACTAAACCAACATTTAGAATACATATTGTTTTTAAAAAAAGATATCTTTTGTTGCAGGTGATTTTGATTTTATATTATAATAAATAGTTAAAAAATATACATATGTAAACTACATAATTTTCATAATTTTTTAGTCCTATTCAAACCTAATAATTTAATGTGTTGGTTGAAATGGTCCTGTTCAAATAATATTGTTATTGCATATCACGTTTTATTTAAACATTTAGTTTCAAGAATCACATTCAATCCAAAAAATTAAATTTATTCTTAAATAAATATATTATAATGTCTTCATATGGAAAAAAATGGTTTTATAAATGGTTCAAATTCATAAAAATAAGACACCTAGAGAAACAATAAGGATAATGTTATATGATAGTATACCCACTGAAGTATAAATGACATCAAAATATGTTATCATAGATGAATAATCCCAATAAAATATAATTAGAAAATTTATTATGGAAAAAAATTCTAATATTAAAATTACATTTTTAATATATAAAAATTTCAACAATGTTAATGAAAAACATTTATTTGAAAAGAACCATGGAAAATAGTAAAGTATGATTTAAATAAAATATTATTTATAACATCAGTAAAATATGTTAAAGAAATATACATTAAACCAAATATTTTAATCAAACCTTTTGTAAAAAATTACACCATTTGGAAAATGTAAAAATGATTCATTTGTAATAATTTTATATAAAGTAGTAAATTGATAAAAATGACAATAAAAATCATAGTGGGGTATAAAAAAATTATATCATTTAAAATAAAATATTATCATGGGAGAAAATGTCTCTCAAACGAAAAGAGAGATACAATTACTTTTTCATAAAAAAATTCTTTTGCTCTATCTAATACATAAAAAGGTGGAATGAATTTGAAATGTGTACACTCTAGATGTAAAATATTTATAAGGAAATAAATGACAATTTTTTCAGCTACATCATATAATTTCATCATCGATAATTTAATCACAAATAATCCTAATAAATCTGAGATTGTGACATAAAACCCATATCTTAAGTACTAATTTATTCATAAGAAATCTAAACTATTATATAAATAATTTAAATTTATTATAATTCTATACCGAAACAATATTTATGCCTATAATATCATATATGGTTCACTAAATTTTTTTTAACACCCATGTATTAATAATTTGTAACACAACAAGCTTCAATGGTACACTTCTCTTTGAATAATGCAATAGCTTGCATTGTACGCAACTTCGAGTTCTAACACACCGCAACTAATCAAAGTAGCCGTTAGGAATATTAATACCCACCTTTTGAAATTATATAAATTTTATATTTCAAAATGGACTTCATTTTTGTATTCAGAATATCGAAATTATCCTAAGTTTAATTTTTTGAAATTTTTTGAGAACTTCCAATTTTTTATGAATAGTGAACAATACTTAAAACAAAATTTTTATTAAAAATAATTTATTGTGATAAATTATACTATTTAGTGGTTTTAAAGTATGATTATAATACATTTTTACCATTTTATCCAATGGTGGTCATTAGAATGAATTTAACATTGAAATTGGACATAAACAATTGTCAATCTTTTGATATAAATTGTTTCTTAAAAACACGCTATTTGTTATGACAATGGGAATTAATTATAAAATTAATTAATGAAACATATATATTTGGAATTTTTTTAAAATATACATCATTTTTGAAATCGGAATATCAAATATAGCTTAGGGTGAATTTTTGAGATTTTTCTGAAAAACATCAATTTTTGATGAATAGTGAAACCCCTAAGTGATACTTACTAAAACTGATTTTTCGTTTAAATGAAATTTTACCAATTCTGTGTTTTAAATTTCAAAAATCCAACATACATGGTTTTCATTAAGAAGTAAAATGTTGTTCAATGAGATTAAAATATTTTTTGGTGAATAGTAACTTTTAAGTTCTTAATCGCGATTAGAGGTAATTAGTGTAGTTTAAGGTAAAAATAATGTTTTAATAATATGAGATGTGCTTGAAACATGTCCTACCCTCATTGGATGTGCCATGGCCGACCAAGAAAATCCATGGGTCAACTTGGGGACCCCATGGAGCAACTTTAGTTGGAAAATGACATAAATACCTTTTATTTAATGTTAAAGTAAAAAATGACACAAACATGAAATGTTTTACTAAAACAATTTTTACATGGGGTTATACAAGTCATATTTTTGACTATAAAAATCAATTGGAAAGATAACATAATTTCCTACATCATTGTATTTTTTTTATAATTTTTATACATTAAATAAATTAAATTATTTATGACATCATGATGATGCAGCGATGACCTCATTATTTAACGATTTAAATAAAATGGAAACATAATGTAATATCTAATACCTAAACTTGTCCAAAGCCTATTGGATGAGTATATTTAGAACCCTTATCACCTTAGTCTCTAATTATATAAGTGTGGGACCATTAGAATCCGAAAACCATTGTATAATAAAGTAACATTTCATTACTTTCCAAGAGTGCCCCTCCTCTCCACTTATAAAAGGCCCCCACCTCTACCACCTTATTCACACTTTAAATGCCTTTTGGCCTAGCCAAACTCTTCCAAAATACTCTCCCAAATTCCCTCCCTTACTCCTAGAAGCCTCACATTGGGCATAATGATTCCCAAGGTAGGCTTTGGCTCAAATCAAAAGAGTTACCCGATTTTAAGGTAATGTCTTCACTTATGTTATTTTGTTTTTTTGCTTATCCAACCCCCTAAAATATTTATATTCATTTATTTTGTAAAAACACCAGTATCCTAAATATACTAGGATGTTGTTATAAGAAGGATTAGAGCTACACTTACACACACATACATGTAATCGTTAAAGAACATACAGTTTCTGTGGATGGCGAATTTCTGCCTCACGAAACGATGATTGTTCAACACTCATATAACACCTTCAAAGGTGGCCATTAAGATGTCACTCTATTTATAAATGATATATAATATGTTTATGTTTTACTTAAGGTTATTTATTCTTCATTTATGTCATACCTTTATTGTTTCCATTATGGGTAAAAGCGATATTTTCATTTTAGGAAGTGCGGACTACCGCCCCCTCAATGTGATTTGAATCATTAATGCCATATGTGGGATTTATAAAGGATGAAGTAAATGATATTATATATGATATTATACTGGAATTATAATATACCTTTATATCATTATGATTTCATTAAATACGAAATATAAATGAAAGCAGCGTTCATGCATACGTACGGCTTACCGTTTCCATGAACGGTGCATTTCATTTCTTACCTCTAAACGTTATGGAATATTATAAATGCATGTATATACCGGATATATATGTGATATATGATATCTATATCATGAATATAATTTTGGATATAATAGATATTTTACCACATTAAAAACTTGTAATTATTAGAAGTTTATTTTTGACTCAAGTACCAAAGACCTACAAAATGACAGTTATAAACTGAAATAATTACACAATGTTCATAACATGGTAATAAGTGATATAAGAGAAATAATGAACATGAATAAGATTCTTATGAAGGTAGAGATTAACTCTAGTTTATTATTCAGGAGGTTAAAGAATGGTCGAGTCATGTCGGACACGAGGTGAGGGAACTTCTTAACCCAATTTCCATTCTTTGGGTTAATCTCTTACTTTTAAATTATTTCATGATATTATTATGACCTATCTTGTATTTTACTTTATTTATGTGTAATTATAGTGAATAAACATAATAGATCTATTTTATTTAAAAAAATGATCTGTGTATGTGAATTCGTCTCAATCTCCTTTCATTGAGGCATATTTTGTTTTATACACAACCTTCTTTTATACGGTTTATAAACCCCTTTTACTTTTAAGTTTATTCCAAAGGAATCTTTTTTATACGAAGCATTTACTAAATGAAAAAAGTGAATGTTTTCGTCGTACGTATCCGGCGACAATGACTTCTCCGCCGCCGTGACCATTATTTGAGTTTCAGCTATCTCTACAATCCATAACTTTTTTTAAAAGAAAAATAAATACCATGTATTACTTTTCTTTTATTTTGGTATTGAAAATGGTTTTGAAAGAGTTTTTATTATATCAATGTGTTGTATTTATATCTTGTGATTGAAATGTGGAAATGTTATGTTTCCTTTATGCATGTTTTATGTGATACGATTATGTTATGGTTTTTGATATGTTTAAACCTGTTCATATGAGGAATGCATTGGACTTAATAAGTGACGGGTGGAGCCCGATATAGCTCCTCGCTGCATCGGTAGTTCTCATGAGACAAACTAGTGTCTTAGCACAAGGCCTTGACAAAATCTTATTTGTGGTCTTGGCACGAGGCCTTGACTACGTGGTTATGATAGTCTGGCATTATGCATTCCATCATTATGAAAGTGGTTATTGATATTGCATGTGATTATTCGACCAGTAGAATATCCATGTGAATAAGTAAATGGAATTATCTCATTTTACTTTTTCCATATTATGTTGAAGATCAAGTTTAAAAGGCTTTTGTTTTAGTTATACATTTCCTTAAATGTTTATGTTTATTTATGAAAGCTTCTTGCTATATTGTTATCCTTACTGAGCATATGAGCTCACCCCTTTCAATGTTTTAATATTTTTCAGGATGTGAAGAAGTATTTTATGAATGACCTGCAGGGATAGTCTGAAAAGGATATGAGTGTGGACTCTGAAGAATTTGTTATTAGTTTTTCACTTTATGATGTAATGTAACATTTATGAATGTATCTAGTGTTTCCAAGGCTACTAAACTAATCGGTCTTTCGAGACGTGATCTTTTGTGATCATGCCAATGTTACGAAGTAATGCACCGACTCTGGGTAGCTGGGGTCGGGGCGTTACAGTTAGTATCAGACGCAGTTTAATACTAACCTTGGAAGCTAGATTTAGATAAACTCTGGTTAGAGCACATAGCCCGAAGATAGACTTTGAGGATTAGTATAGAAGAACTATCTAGAATTTTGGTATTATAGAGATTTAGTGAGTTTTCCGAGCAATACATCCCTGTCTGGATACGAGCAGGTAGAGGCGGCTCTGGCACATATGTACCTAGGGGTAAAACCTGAAAACACCACTTTGAGCTAGACTTGAACGGGAACTGGTGCACAACAACGGGCCTTACTGCACTCTTGGTTACGAAACTCCTGGGGTATATGCTTAGGATAATTCTCATTTTCTTTACAAACCACTATTAAGGGTTATGAGTATATACTTCCTCAAAGAAAACATTTTTATGGATTATATCTATAAATAGTTCAATTTATGTTAAGTATTTTACATGTATGGAATTATGTATTTTGATTCATAAACTAATCTAGTTTATGCCATTGTTTATAAATGGCACCTAGTGGATGGAATGGAAACTATATCAATGCATGCACTCCATGTAGGTATTACCCTCCTGCTCAAGATAATTATTGTGGATCTGGAGATACAACTGGTGCTGATCAACTTATTACCATACTGGGACAAATCTCTCAGGTTATGAATAATAACCTTTCTCGTATGGAGCACCCGAATCCCCAACGTGGAGGATCAATGTTAGACCGCTTCATGAGGAAACAACCACCAACATTTAATGGGGGTACAAATCCCTTAGTAGCTGAGCAGTGGATAAACTCCTTAGAGAAAATATTACACACCTTGGGGAGTAGTGAAAGAGAGAAGGTTGTCATGGAAGTCTACCGCCTCACTGGAGATGCCGATCAGTGGTGGTCGCTGATTCAAAACACAAAAGAAGATGATGAAGTATCGAATATGGAATGGAGGGAGTTCAAAGAGCATTTCTTAGAAAAATATTTTCCTCGTGACCATCGAGCAGATATGGAAAGGAAATTTGTGAGTCCGAGACAAAAGAAGGATGAGAATTTCCCAAAGTATGAGGCCAACTTTACAAGGTTAGCGAGACATGCAATAGATTATATACATAACCCAAGAAGTAAGATTGATCATTTCATTGATGGGTTAAAACCATTTCTCAGTCGAGATTTAGTATCACAATCTTTCTCAACATACGAAGATATTTTCTCGTGTTCTATCAAGACGGAAAAGGAATTCTCTAAGTCTTATGACTTTAATGTAAAGCAAGAGAAGAAGAGAACGGGGGAACAAGAGACAGATAAAGTGAAAAATGGAAAGAAAGATTTTCCATTATGTGATAATTGGGGGAAGAATCACCCTGGTACTCGCCTAAAAGGAATGAGAGTTTGTTACAAATGTGGAGAAAAAGGTCACCAGGCTCGTGAATGTAAGGGAAAGAAAGAGGCTATGAATGTTGAATGCTACAATTGTAGGGAAATGGGTCATTATGCAAATGAATGCCATAAGCATCAGGGAAACATACCTTAGAAAAGGCCAAGGGATCAAGGACAATCTTATTCTATTACTACAGTTGAAGCAGAATAATTAATGTATTGGTGCTTTTGGACTCATGGATTATATTCTGGTTATTAGAATAATGTGATATATATATATAAGGATTTTACTGTAGTACTTGTTGATTTAATTAAGGTTTTAATATGATTAAGGTAATCATATTTTTTTATGTGACAATAGGAGAAACTTTACCTTGATTGAGGAATCTGATGATACAATTGATTTTGGAATTTAGAGACCTTTTAGAGAAAGTCTGGACGGAGGTATTTTGGATAACTATAAAGGTTGGAATGGATTAAGTTGAACTTTGGATGGTATTGTTTAAGGTTAAAACATTTATGAATAATATTTTTGGAATATTATAATACTATAGTTTTAGGAAAAGGACAACCTTAAGGGTGGGGCATAACCCATCGCGTCGGACAAAGCTGCAGAAATCGAACCCACAACCATAGTGTGACAGGCCTTTATTACCTACCACTAGCCTACAGGAAGTCCCTGGTTATTACAAAGTAGTTCTACTAATCTAAATGGTATGTGTTAATATTTGGAACCTTATACTATTAGGATAAATATAATATTTTTGAGTTCTATTATATTTTTGAGTGAAAGATGAGTTTGTGGTGGAAATTAGTTGATGGTTGAAACTCTACATGTCAAGAATAAATATATATACCTATCTCTTATTCTATGAATAAATTAATTATTAAACTTTATTAAAGGGATATTAAAACAAAAAAGGTGTTATCCTAATACCTTATGTCTTGTTGAAATGATAATATTTTAAATCATCAATGATTGAAGGCTTTGAGGCCCTCAATTTTACAATTGTTTGTGATTGATCACCTAAATCACTCCCTACAAATATTTACGTTTTTCCTCCAATTATATGTCTCTAATTTCCACCAATGTTCTCCTTATTGAGATCATAATTTGGTGGTGACTTTTTCATTTCCCTTTCCCTCTTATTAAGGGTAAATTTTATTAACCATATTTCCGATGTGGGTTTTCCACAAAGGTATTTTCTATTTTCAACCTTTTATTTTTCAAGAACATTTTCAAATTGCGAGGACGCAGTTTATTGAAGGAGGGGAGAATGTAACACCCCAAGCTTCCACGGTACACTTCTCTTTGAATAATGCAATAGCTTTCATTGTACGCAACTTCGAGTTCTAACACACCGCAACTAATCAATGTAGTAGTTATGAATAGTAATACACACTTTTTGAAATTATATTAATTATATATTTCAAAATGGACTTCATTTTTGTATTTGGAATATAGAAATTATCCTATGTTGATTTTTTTGAAATTTTCTTAGAACTTCCAATTTTTTATGAATAATGAAAAATACTTAAAAAAACTTTTTTAATCAAAATAATTTATAGTGAGAAAATATACTATTTAGTGGTTTTAAAGTATAATTATAATATATTTTTACCATTTTATCCAATGGTGGTCATTATAATTAATTTAAAATTGAAATTGGACATAAACAATTGTCAATCTTTTGATATAAATTGTTTCTTAAAAACAAGCTATTTGTTGTGACAGCCGGAATTAATTATAAAATTAATTAGTACAACTTATATGTTTGAAATTTTGTAAAATATACAACATTTTTTAAATTGGAATATCAAATATAGCTTAGGGTGAATTTTTGGGATTTTTCTGAAAAACTTCAATTTTTGATGAATAGTGAAACCACTAAGTGGTACTTATAAAAACTGATTTTTCGTTTAAATGAAATTTTACCAATTCTGTGTTTTGAATTTAAAAAATCAAACATACATGGTTGTCATTAAGAAGTATAATGTGGTTCAGTGAGATTAAAATAATTTTTGGTAAATAGTAACATTTAAGTTCTTATTTGCGATTAGAGGTAATTAGTGTAGTTTAAGGTAAAAATAATGTTTTAATAATATGATATGAGCTTGAAACATGTCCTACCCTCATTAGATTTTCCATGGACGACCAAGACAATCCATGGGTCAACTTGGGGACCCCATGGAGCCACTTTATATGGAAAAAGACATAAATACCTTTTATTTAATGTTAAAGTAAAAAATGACACAAACATGAAATGTTTTACTAAAACAATTATTACATGGGGTTATACAAGTTATATTTTTGACTATAAGTAGTCATTGGAAATCTAAAAAGATTTCCTATATCACAGTATTTTGTTTATAATTTTTAGACATTAAATAAATTAAATTATTTATGACATCATGATGATGGAGCGATGACCTCATTATTTAACGATTTAAATAAAATGGAAAATAATGTAATATCTAAGACCTACACTTGTCCAAAGCCTATTGTATGAGTATAATTCGAACCCTTATCACCTTAGACTCGAATTATATAAGTGTGGGACCATTAGAATCCGAAAATCATTGTATAATAAAGTAACATTTCATTACTTTCCAAGAGTGCCCCTCCTCTCCACTTATAAAAGGCCCCCACCTCTACCACCTTACTCACACATTCAAAGCCTTTTGGCTCGGCCAAACTCTGACAAAATACTCTCCCAACTTTCCCCCCTTACTCCTAGAATCCTCACTTTGGGAAGAATTCTTCCCAAGGAAGCCTTTGGCTCAAATCAAAAGAGTTACCCGATTTTAAGGTAATGTCTTCGCTTATGTTATTTTGTTTTATTTTGCTTATCCAACCCCCTAAAATCTTTTTATTCATTTATTTTGTAACAACACCAGTATACTCAATATACTAAGATGTTGTTATAAGAAGGATTCGAGCTACAATTACACACACATACATCTAATGGTTAATGAACATACTGTTTCTGTGGATGGCGAATTTCTGCCTCACGAAACGATGATTTTTCAACACTCATATAACACCTTCAAAGGTGGACATTAAGATGTAACTCTATTTATAAATGATATATAATATGTTTATGTTTTACTTAAGTTTCTGTATTCTTCATTTATGACAAACCTTTATTGTTTCCATTATGGGTAAACGCGATATTTTCATTTTAGGAAGTGCGGACTACCGCCCCCTCAAAGTGATTTGAATCGTTAATGCCATATGTGGGATTTATAAAGGATGGAGTAAATTATATTATATATGATTTTATACTGGAATTATAATATACCTTTATATCATTATTATTTCATTAAATACGAAATATAAATGAAAGTAGCGTTCATGCGTACGTACGGTTTACCGTCTCCATGAACGGTGCATTTCATTTCATACCTCTAAACGTTTTGGAATATTATAAATGAATGTATATACTCGATATATATGTGATATATGATATATATATCATGAATATAATTCTAGATATAATGGATATTTTACCACATGAACAACTTGTAATTATAAGAAGTTTATTTTTGACTCAAGTACCAAAGACCGACAAAATGACAGTTATTAACTTAAATAATTACACAATGTTCATACCATGGTAATAAGTGATATAAAAGAAATAATAAACATGAAAAATATTCTTATGAAGGTAGATATTAACTGTAGTTTATTATTCAGGAGGTTAAAGAACGGTCGAGTAAATTCGGACACGAGGTAAGGGAACTTATTAACCCAATTTCGATTATTTGGGATAATCTATTACTTTTAAATTATTTCATGATATTATTATGTCCTATCTTGTATTTGTAATTTATTTATGTTTAATTATAGTGAATACACATAATAAATCTATTTTATTTAAAAAATTGATCTTTGTATGCGAATTCTTCTCAATCTCCTTTCATTGAGGCATATTTTGTTTTATACACTACCTTCTTTTATACGGTGTATAAACCCCTTTGACTTTTACGTTTATTCAAAAGGAATCTTTTTTATAAGAACCGTTTACTAAACGACAAAAGGTAATGTTTTTGTCATACGTATGCGGCGACAACGACTTCTCTGCCACCGTGACCATTATTTGAGTTTCAGCTTCCTCTACAAGCCATACATTTTTTTAAAAGAAAAACTAAATACCATGTATTACATTTCTTTTATTTTGGTATTGAAAATGGTTTTGAAAGTGTTTTTCCTCTATCAATGTGTTGTATTTATATATTGTGATTGAAATGTGAAAATGTTATGTTTCCTTTATGCATGTTTTATGTGATACGATTATGTTATGGTTTATGATATGTTTAAACCTATTCATATGAGGAATGAATTGGACTTAATAAGTGACGGGTGGAGCCCGCTATAGCTCCTCGATGCATCGGTAGGTCTCATGAGACAAACTAGTGTCTTGGCACGAGGCATTGACAACATTTTATTTGTGGTCTTGGCACGAGGCCTTGACTACGTGGTTATGATAGTCTGGCATTATGCATTCCATCATTATGAAAGTGGTTATTGATATTGCATGAGATTATTCGACCAGTAGAATATCCATGTGAATATGTAAATGGAATTATCTCATTTTACTTTTGCTATATTATGTTTAAGATCAAGTTTAAAAGGATTTTGTTTTAGTTATACATTGCATAAAATGTTTATGTTTATTTATGAATGCTTCTTCTATATTGTTATCCTTACTGAGCATATGAGCTCAGCCCTTTCAATGTTTTAATATTTTCCAGGATGTGAAGAAGTATTTTATGAATGACCTACAGGGATAGTCAGAAGAGGATATGAGTGTGGACTATGAAGATTTGTTATTAGTTTTTCGCTTTATGATGTAATGTAACATTTATGAATGTATCTAGTGTTTCCAAGGATACTAAACTAATTGGTCTTTTGAGACTTGATCTTTTGTCTTAATTCCAATGTTACGAAGTAATGCACCGACTCTGGGTAGCTGGGGTCGGGGAGTTACATAATTAATTATTGAAAATGTTTATTCTATGTGTTGACTAATTAATGATTAATGAAAGTTCCAGTTCAGTGGTTATGATCATTGTACTTTGAAAATAGTTATTTAATCTATATAATTCTATAATTTTATAAATACATTATATATATATTAATAATATTAATATGCATAATCATCCGTAAATTGTTGAGATAGAAAAATAAATCATACAGTTCTTGGAGATGGTTGTCCGTATGTACACCAAAACTCTTCTTTCATTTAAAAATAAATAAAACATATAATGATAAATAATATTTAATATTAATCGAATTGTTATCAAATAAAAAATAATGTATGTATTTATTAAAATCAAATTCTAAAAAACCATGATATATGGTGATTGAATGTGAATCATATCGTTATGTGGATGAGGTAGTCCACACATATGCACAAGTGAGAATTTCATTGCACATTTAATTGAATAGAGGTAAAAAAGGGTTGTGAAATCATCATTATAAAATCTAAGTATATTAATTTGAACATATTATTCATTTTATTATTGCTAAAATAGGGTTTTAGAATGTGAAAAAACAAATAAAATTAAAATGACTTAGATAATAGTTATATCTATTTATTGAGAAACCTCCTCTGTCATTCAATTTTTGTCCTAAACGAATGGTATTATAATAAAAAATACTAATTGTACATGGGGGATGTTAGGAAATAATTAATTGAAGAATTTTCTGAGATAACTGGATCAAATATTTTGAATACTCATAGAGAGGAGGATTCATTTTCAAAGTGAGGGACATGACACATTTTAAATTAACTAAAATATTTAAATACAATTAATGTGTTTATTTTCCATACTAAGTAAAATTAAATACATATTCAAATATATGTTAATATAGGGTCTAAATATCCCCCAAAATAAAAATTGGATAATTTTAAAATGAAATATTATGGTTATATATTGGTCTACCATCCCCCTGGTAAAACCATTTAAAACTCAACCAAAGTAACAATTTTTTTATTGATTTTATTATTAATTATGAAAAAAGATAGTACCCTCATTTTAAAATTTAAAACATGGGATTCTGAATAATGAATTAATTTTATCAGGTTAAACTTCTTTACATTTTAGAAAAATATTTTAAAATAAGTGCGTAAAACAAAATGAGAACTTGTTTTTAGATAAACCCATTTTTACCATAAAACAAAATTCAGATTCATTCCTTTCCTAGTAAAAACATTAAAATGAATGTTAAAATATTTCATTGAATATATAATCAATTATTTTAATTTGAACTATTAATAAATAACTTTCTCTTTAATTTATTATGATAAAAACACATTTTCATATAGAAATAATTTTATGAAAATAACAATTTTTACCTTTATATGATCTTATCTCCATTACTAACCATTATATCACTAATTTGTCGATGATTATTCCTTTATTATCGATAAATCTAATTGAAATAATTTTTAAATAGTGATTAATATATATATATTGTTTAGTTAAAAGTTAAAAATATGATGAAAAATACAATTCATCGAAAAATAGGTTCATAATCATTTAATAATTACATTAAAATTTTATTTACTATTTATTATGATAAACAAAAAAATTTGAATTTTCTAATGAATTTATATATATATTTCATGATGTTGATAATGCTATTAATTCTCACATATCCAATGGCTATTTATAAATTTATATTATGTCATAGGTTAATTTAGACTCGAGGATGTATGTAAGAAAAGATATCATACACTTCAAGTTAATTTCAAAGGAAACAAATAAAAAATATTCATGGGTTACACTATACACCCATTATAATTAATTTCAACTAAGAATTTACATAACTCTAATACAAATAAATGGGGATATATTAAATGTATAACATCCTCATTTTCTAGTGTAGCTTCTTTGAATTTCAAAATTCCACTAAAGAGCATTAACCAAATGAGTAGTATTGTTTTGTAGAACTTCATCTCTATGATCCATGATTTTTATCTGTTATTATTATTTAAAATATCTTGGTTTAATGTTATAACCTATGAGTTTATAACATTTGAATTATATAGAATTTACTTCCTTAGTAGAGATACATGGTACACATCATGAGCTTGAGAGATATTTAGAAGAAAAACCAACCAATAATTTACAGCCTCAACTTATCTATAATAATGAAGTGATAGATATGTATAGGTTTTAGTTTTCCATTATTTCTAGACCAGATAACATTATTCCCTATAGAAATATAAAGTAATTCCATAACACTAACTTTTCATTCTAGTTCTCACTGTTGATTTTTAGCAAAAAATTTCTATCAAATATGAGCTTCCATGATGTGATACTAAATGTATATCTCTTTTCCTACCATTTCATATAATGTAAATAATCTATTAAATGGTAACCCTAACCTTTCCATTTGAACTGAACAATTCAATAAGGCCTTTTCTCTCCTGAATCTTACCCTGATTTCTTGGTTTTAGAAGAAACGACCATCGGTCAACACATTTGACAGGTTTTTCATTGAGTATTAGGATTTAAATGAAAGGGTAACAATGGGATTGCTCAAAAATAGACACATAATGGTTCAATTTGTGTTAGTGGAATATCTTACCATTCGATGGTCCAATGCTCCACGTAGCTGTTGTAGATCTCAGTTCTTCCCCTTTTGATGGTATAATGACTTCTATATGAAGCGTGAATCACAATCATTGGCAATATGGGTTATGTTTCCCGAATATCCTTTATCATTCAAGAACCCTTCAACCCAGATAATGCTAGGGAACCTTGATCGGAGATTCTTATGTTCCAATTGTAGAACCCATTATATCTTCTATCCTACAACTATGAGAATTTGTACGGATGCTGATGCTTAAAGGTTTCTTATTGAGTATGTGTGGATTTTAGTGGGTGAATAATATCAGTGCAGATAGATAGTTTTGTATAAATACTACTTGGATTTTTGTTCCTACTATAAGAGAATGGGACACATAATTGAAACATGTAAGTGAGGGATAAAGATCATAGATATGTATAATGGTGTGGATTTCTGTGGTAGTGGAAAGGTCTTGGGGTCTAATTTCAATGAGGTTTTGTCTAGATAGAGTCAATTGGATGCTTCAACCAACCCGGTTTCTGCAAATATAATGTAGTATTGAACATGGGAGGGTAATCCAATGGTGGATGACATATTTATTCACTTTTTAAAGGACCTGGATCCTCCCAATTCATTGGTTCAAGTTCACTCAAGGAATGTTAATTATATGGAAGTGATGGATACTATGGATTTAGATCCTTATAATTCTCCTATTGGACCTTATGTAGGGGATGTGCAGGATGAGAGTAGCATTATACCTATAGTAGAATAACAATTGGTTGTTCAGTGAGGACTAAAGTCTACCAAAACTACATCGTATACAGAGGAAGTTCATTTAGAGAATATTAATAGTGATAGAGGATATAAATTTTCATCTAATACACCAAGGGAAGGTAGCACTTTAGGTGGAAAATATGTGGAACCTATGATAGATGGTGAGTCTCGGATTAAGACAATCCCAAGAAGTGGGGACGATGGTATTACGACTTCTAATCAATTTGAGGGTCTGGAAAATGATGTACCAATTCCAGAGAAAGGTGCAACTCCGGTGGTACATTCTTCAAATTAGAAGGTGGCCTTTGGGTATGAGTCCGGTGAGCATTTCTCTTCTCATGTTTCAAGTGATTATGTAGATAATCTACAAGATCGTAGGATTCCCAATCTGAGGAGGAGGAAAATCTAGAGGAGAAATCATAAAGGGATGAAGGATTATTCTTTTTTCACATACCTATGGGAATAATATTTGACAAGAAATGAATATAAAAGACATTGGACAGTGAGGATAAGGCTCAAAAAATTTCTTCTTGGGAAGAGTCTGTGGTCCCCGGGGGTGTCTTACCCAATGATTCTTTGACTGATCATCATAGGGAATATGGTGAAGCACATGAAAAATATCTTGATCTATTATTGCACTCAAAATAAGAAATTGTTGAAGTCATTCTGGTAATGAATGATTAAAAGGAATATGTTGAAAAGATTATTGTTAAAAAATTTAAGGGTTATAAATAACAATGAAGATATACATGGATTGAAAAAAAAATATCTCATTTTAATAAGAGGATTCAATAATGGGAATATCATCCAAGAGGAGTACATGCAGTCTTGGGAAAATCTGGCATATCAATTTGATTATTTCCTAAATGATTATTGAGATACTCAGGTTAACACTATCTCATAGATATTATTTAGGGAGGTTTATTCAAATAGAATTTATTTTTAATTTAATGGTTTTTTATTTACATTAGTGTATGAACCTGTGGTTACTCACATTTTCATTAAAAGTGTATTGACAATAAAAAATGTTAATTTTGAGTGTGAGTGTTGTTTTGGAATCCCCATAGGCTTTTTTCTCTAATTATTAACTTACTTCACACTATGCATCGATATAGTTACATTGTAATATCACTCTTTATGGTATCATAGATCAAATATTAATTCAAATATTTATACATCATCAATATCCTAGAATGAGTGTGGAATAATGAGATATGATATTTTTCAATATATCCTCTTCATATAGGATATTTATGTGTTAAATACGTTGTTTGTAAACCTTATAATTCCAACACAATTAATGTTATGCTTCATAACATTTAACACCCTCTATTATAGATCTAAATCATCCTTTTGTAACTCTTAAACCATTAAATGGGTATATGGATGAACACTTCATTATGAAAGATAATATTTCTAACCTTCCTTATAGATTCCATGATGTATGTTATAGAAATATAGAAATATTGGATCTTTTCTGGTCTGCAACATTGATAATATGGCATGATCATTTCGAATCAGAGCATGAGACCCCCTTTTTCTATTTCACAAGGTGGTAATGTATTGAGTAGTCATAATCCTTAATCAACTACAACCATCTCCCCTAACGCATATTCAAATCATTATGGGATAATATATAATTTAAAAACATTTGATTAGTAGATATTTCACACCATTTTTTTCATGATAATGTGTCAATATCTTTAATGAAAATATTATTTCTAGTAATTCAATATCAGGATTCATGAAATTATTATCATGAAACATAAATTACATAGTGGTATAAGTCATCACCATATTATTTTATATAAGGAAACAGTCTATCCCCTTATTTTATGTATCACTATATATCACATACATTTATCCACTATAGAGTAGCATGAGCAGAGGTTTAGGAACAACTCTCTCATTAGTTCCTTGAAAATTTTCTCACATTCCTTATTCTAATGGATCATAACCCCCATCCGAATTTACTTTATTAGTCTATTATATAGCCATAATATATTTATCATAATGCTCTCATAATATCTCACCAAAATAAGAAATCTATTTGTCTTAGTCAATATAGTTGGTGTGGTAATATTTCAATAACTAATGACTTTGATGGATCCATCGATATATCCTAATTTGAGATTATATTAACCAGAAATGAATCATTCTATTTTAAAAATTTACACATGTAATGTTTATGAAAAATATTTTACTTCCTTGAGGTCTTCAGTATAATCCTCATGTATTCTTAATGGTCTTCCATTATCTTATAATATAAAATAATATCATCTATAATGACTATTACAAACAAATAAAAGAAATATGTATATATTTAATTCATTAAATCCATGAATATATTCTGGTAATTTGTAGAACCAAATGAAATCACAATATATTCATTGTGTCTATAAATCATTCATAAGGTTGTCTTGGGTCTGTATTCAGTTTTTAATCATAATTTATCATATTCTTATTGATTATAAATCATAGAATCATATTGATCTCCTCAAAATTGAATGAATAAATCACTAATATTAAGAGGAGGAAACATATTCTTTATTCAAATGTCATTAATTTTACGATGATGAAAAAAGTGTCTCATTGTTCAATTGTTCATTAAAAAATAGGCTAACCAAATAGTGGAACACTTGACTGAATGGATCCCTTGTCAATATACTATTTTATTTACTTTTTCAATTCAATAAACATAATAAGGTTCATTCTATATGGAGTGCCTTAAATACGTGTTGTCCTAGGTATGAGTCCTAATGAAAACTAAACATCCTGATTATGAGGAAAAATATGAAAGTAATCAAAAAATATATCAACACACTACCATATAATAGGAATATCAGGGATATTGTGTTTCTCCCAAACCGTATGCTATAACTACCCACACAGAATAGGAATAAATATCCTCACACTGGATGTGATTTCCATTAGATGTTCATATTTATCCTTGCACTGATAGAAGATCATAGGATGGATTAGAATTTCAAATGTGAGTTCCATTCTATGGAAATTGATATGGGATTTATATAGAGAGAGTAAATCCATTACCAATATCACATAAATTTCAATAATAGGAACAATAATAATATTTTTATGATACACTTTCCCACAAACATCAACCATGTAAGAATCATAAAATTGTGACGTGATCATCATATTTTTAGGATTCTTCACTAATAATTCAACATCAAATCATTGTGTTGGTAATGTGACACCATTTATAAATTATTAAAATATAAAAGTTGGTTGAACCAAAATAAAATACGACATTAGAAGTTCTAAATTCTTGTTAATTTTACCACTCAAAACTTATTTAACATAACACATAGTGAAAATAGTGATCACAAGAAATTTTGACATTCCTTTGGGATTAAGGGTATTATGACACTGATCATGATCATTAACTGTCATATATAAGAATTGGTTAGTTTAATTCCCATACTCTATCTATGTGAAATAATGGAGGATGAGTGGTTTATTCCATGGTGCATTCTATATTTTCACATCATTAGTTAATTTATTCTCATCTCTTAAGCATTTAATTTCTCAATGACCTTTATTTCCACATTTAAATAATTTACTAATCCCCCTAAGAAAACATCCACAATATTTATTTCCAAACATATTTCATAAATGAAGACTTATCTTTTTCCCTCATTTATTATTATTATTAGAATATCCTTTGAATTATTTATATCATTTATTATAAAAACCATGATATTGAAGGGTGACTCAAATATCTATTTGTAACATCCCATTAACATATTTTAGGTGTTTAGACACATTAATTATATTATCCAATGATTGGGTCCAATCATTTATTGATTCTATTATTTGTTTTTGATAATGTTTTTTGATTTTGGGGAATGTTCCTGGTAGACACACAATTTAACCAGTAGTGTATCTAAATTTTGAAACATTTATAGTATCATGTGTAGGGTCACACAATTTTTTCATGGTTAGAAAAAACATGTATCCAAACTATGCAACCTAGTCTGAAGGGGTCACACGGTTAGCACATGGTTAAAGAAACCATATATCCTAACCAAGTATCTCTTCTACTGGTTCTATTTGGGGTGAAAAAATAGGCTTACGGTTTGTAGAATCCTTGTATCCAAACCCAGGTAATCACATTAATGAGATTTAATGACCCATAAATTGTAATTAAAATCTCTAAAATAGTTAATTAACCATATACTCCTGCCACTAAAATATAATTCGATCCTTTTAAATTTGGATGCCCAATAGATGAGTTCTGGCTCTCACAACCACATTTTTAGGTCGATCTAAGATCCAATATATGTGGTTAACCTATTATAGTGAGTTATTTCATCCTTTGTAATCGATATCTCTTCTTTTTTGGATTCCTTATTCTTAGAGATTATGATTGCATTGTCTATTAATTTTAATGGTTTTTCGATGTGGAATTGTGGATATATGGTTTTTTCTATCGTCTCTTTTGGTTCCCCTTCCTAGATCTGGTGACTTCCAATGAAGGTGAAATATCTTAGATTTGTTATAGTTAGATTATAGGTTTCTAAGTAGGTGTTTCTATGATATTACATTATTTTTTAATTCATAGTTTCGTGATAATTTATAGATATGTTCATTGTTATAACACATATTCTATAATTATTTATTTTTAATTCCTTTCTGAAATTCTCTCTGATCCGAATTTAAATAAATTGAACAAGGAATGGGTTCCATCTCATGTATTTATTGATTGAAGTATTCTATGTTAATATTAATTCACATTAAAATAGTTTTTCAAGATTACCTTGTGGATAGTTAGAGAACACGCCCGATTTGAATTTTTAAAGAAAAATACCTAGACATGAATGAAATCAGTTGAAATATTAGTTATTTTATAAATATTTTCAAATGAGTTAACAATTAAAATTTCCAAGATCCAACATCAAATGATTTCTACATATTTTTAAAAAAAATCTCTTGGGAGATTATAAATGGGAGATTTTTTACTTGAAAAGAGGGTGTAAACCCATTTTATTATGTTAACATGGGATTTTTTATAAAATTTTGACAATACCTTGAATGAATTTTGGAAATTTTGAAAGAATTTATGGGATCAAGTTCCTATTTGGGAATTAAAAACTATTTTTTATGAAAGGAAGATTGTATGATTACCATGATAATGTTTAATAGTATAAAAGGTTTGGATTTCAAATTGATGATTCTTGATAGCTCAGTTGGAACATTATCATAATTTTATCTTGTATTGATCAGTTTCTGTAACTTTTCATATTCTTATACATTCTATTGTATTGTTTTGAAAATGTTATTATTTATATCTCAAGGGTGAGAGTAATATTTGATTGCCGGGAATGAGCCCTTGATTGTTATTGATAAAGATCCATGTGTGATCCTCACAACTTGATTGCATCACTCACCTTTTTGAATAGTAATTGTAAATATATTATTTTGATTGGATGATCTAGATATACGATTTATTAGTGGAATCACAACTCATCTAATGGATCTGTAAATAACATGAATGGTTCGAGCTATGGATTTTGGGCCTAGAATTTGGTTTTTTTATGGAACTAGTTTTCTTGAGATCTCATGAGACTAGATGTAAGACCGACAGTTAGTCATAATGATTTTGATTAGCTATTATATGGTGGAATCAATATCTTATCTATTTTATACCCATGAAATCCATATATATGATACTAGATAAATGAAAACATTAATTGTAAATTCTTGGCACTGGAGTTTCCTTTCATGATTGATTACTTCTCTTTATTGATTTATTTGTTGTTTTTATAAGCCATGAATATATAGTATTGAATCTTATGTTAATTTATATATACGTTTAATAATATCATCCTTCTATATTATAAGACTCTATATTGTAAAATTATTTTAAATTTTTTTCATTAAAAATTTTAGTTCTGAAATTATGAAATAGTATGTTTAGAGGTTTGGTAAAAAAATTCTTTTGAAATGTTTTAAATCTATATTTTCACGATATAATTTGTAACCTCTTTATTGAACTCTTCTTTTATAATATTATATTTTTTTTATCATGTTACTGTATATAATATTTAGGGGAATCCTATAATTATCTATAACACACAACCTGCCTATATCGTTGGGTGTTTGCATACCATTTTGATCTTATAACTCGTGCTCATAATTCCTTCTTACTTTGATGGTTCAAGCTATTGTCACCAAGGGTAGGTGACATGGGATATGGTGGATGGTCGTGGATAACTAGGATATAGGTTGTTGGAATGTTTATTTTATTTATAGTTTTGAATTGTCTCCTTTTACAAAATATGATTATAAAAATGTATTTATTTGAATATATTTCCATATTGCACTAGGTTTGTATTAATATTTTGTGGGATAAATAATTTTTAAAGATTATTTCTTGATACCCAGGAGCTTTTCATCAAACTGTGGAGATATGGAACACTCTTTGAGTTTGTGGTGAATTGGATCAGGTACTAGTTTAGATGGTATTCTAGGTTGGTTTTGTAAATATGAAATCAAAAGAAGTATTTCCAAGAAAGAAATCAAATATCATTGAAAAACCTTATGTTATTTGGGGATATCCATGTTATAAAGGAGATTATGAATTCATCGGTACTTAAGAGGTAGTTCATGGGTGGGTGGTTGATTACCACCTCCTCATGATTACACTTGAGTTACCAGGGATGTGGGGACTCAACTATTTCATTTGAGTTAATGGTTTCTTATTGAGAAATGAGTTTTGTATTTCTAATGAGGCTATATTTTATTTTGGGAATATCTTATGTGTATTGGAACCAAAACCTACGGATGGACACAATCACATCGTGTTTTAATGGTTTGGAAAAATTTCAGTAATCCATGTGACTCATCTTTAAATTCATCAATGAAATGTTTTGAGGTTTATGTTTGGTTTACTGAACCATATGACAAATCCATTAATAGTTCTAACCTCATTCTAATCTTGGAACCATATGCATTTTATTTCATGTGATATTAGTTTTGTGGGTTCAGTTGGAATGTTTTTTAATGAGGTTTGATTTATTCTCTTGTTTTTTCATATCAACTTTTTTCCCTTGTTGATGATTTTAAATTCTATTCTAAAACTAAATTTTTTATTTTTATTATTATGTTCTTTGAGAAATTTTTTCAATTACCAAAAATTGTATTTAGTGATTTTAAAAAAAATAGTTTTTCAAATTAAATGTTATTTTGTTTTAAATAAATAATTTTTTAATTAATATGAAAGGTAATGGGATTGAAATAGAAATGATATTGATAATAGAAAAATAATCGTATTAATGTTTTTTAAACCTTGGTAGAATTTCCCTGTTATAGTAACAGATTTTTGAAATCTATAATGGATTTATAACAAGATTTTTCAATTTAAATGTAAATGGTGAAATATTTTATGTCGTCAAATCAATGATACTTTTATTGTATGGTAGATGGCATGTTTGAATGGTTTTTCTCTTTTAATTTTTTTTGGGTTATTTATGCCTGATTTGATGAGACTATGTTTGATGATGACCATAAATTTACCCCTATAATTGTTCCATGAAAGATAGAATGCTCATTCATCGGTCGATTTTTAGGAGTGTTCCTTCATGATTTTGAGAAGTGGAATCTCTTATCAATGACTCTGCCCAGAATCCATATCGAGTAGTGGAGCTAAAGACCATCCATTCTCGGAACCCTATCATTGACTTCTTGTATTTGAATCCAACTTCTTATAAAAGTGAACATGTTTTTATTGAGATAGTAAAGTTTCATGAATAAGTTAATGGGATATTGAATTCTATCTATTTCCATTATTCTTTTAAGGTAAGATATAACAATTATTTATTTGAGTTACCTTGCCATGAGTCGTATGAATATTTTATTATCTATAATATATATGAAGGTATATCATGGAATTCATAATGTTAGTATTCATTTAGTGGAAGTATCCTGAGGAAGTGAAGGAGGATAATGATACTATGTTCTTAGGATTCATTTAAGATTATATATCAATTTCTTAGATTGAAAATAAATTCTCATGATTGATATATTTATTAACTGATGTAGTTTGTAATTAATTCTATAAGGATATATGTTTGAGGAATGGTTGTTATTGATACCTTTTAACCTCCATGCATGTGGTTTGGATGATATCTTATTCATAGATGATATATAGTATTTTTTCAGATGAAGAAGATCTAGTGAAAAGTAATGAATATAAAAATGGCTTGTTTGTTTGTGAGAATAAAAATCATCATTGGGAAAGAACATTCCTTCCATGTCTTTCTAGTATAGAGGATATGGTCATTTTAAGTGGTTGTGTTCAAACTATCCATCATTTTGTATATATATTTTTCATTTAGGTCACCTTAAGTGGTTCTGTAAGTTGGGAGTTTAGAAAGGGAGGTTTCAGTTAGGGATAAACAACTCATTAATATTGGTAAGTGGATGATTCAAGATAATAGTGCACCATCCATAGGTCCCAAAGTGAATCTTTTCACATAGTGGAGGAGTAGATGGTTGTCAGTTGTTGTTTTCCAGATGTGGATGATGATTATGGATCTTATTGTTTCGGAAAAAATAATAGAAACATCATTTGTTTTTACTTATATTAGATTGTCTATTTTGGATTTTTTTTTGTTTTGGGATATTTTTGATCCATATATTTTGGATCATAGTTTGGGATATTTTTGGATTTATGAGGTTATAATGTATCATTTTATTGATATATTTTTGTTGGGCCTTTTGGATGTGAACACTTGAATTCTTATCCTTTTTTTCAAACTCTAATTATTCCTCAATGTTCATGGTACTCCGATTGATGGAGTATAATATGATTTAGATAATCATTGAGATGTTTGGAGATTTTTGTTCCTTATTTTTCCATTTTTCTCCTTTTATGTCTATCGATCAATTTTTATGTGATGGATGATATCCCTTGAGAGAGTGTGTTACCGTATTTCACAATGTCCTAGATCATTTATCAATTTTCAGCATGGATTGGGTATTCCATAAGAATCTACTTCGGTTACTTGAAAAATGGGATTTCATTATGATTAAGAACCTTGGGGTGATCGATTATTATTTGATGAGCTCGTCAATATATGTGGTATAATTTTGATAATCCTTGGTTACACTTGAGTACTTAGTTGGGGTATAAATATTTATTTTTTCTACACCATTCTTCTAGATGTTTGATTGAATACGGACTTGAGAGTTTTATTTTGTAGGGAAATCATATGTTTTTTTGACATGTCAATAATTTTGTTTTTCAGTGTTGGACCTTATATGCTCTCCATGGTGAGTTCTTGATGTCAATTATTTGGATTGATGAGATGTTCTGTTATCATGTTAAACCCATTTGATGAATCATTAAATTGCATGGAAACCTATAGAAGGTCTCAATTACTCATCTGGTTTATAGAAATATAGTGGGCATAGTGTGTTGATCTTGGATTTGTGTGTGTGTTTTGGGCCTTTGGTTGAGTCTCCCTCTCAGATTACAGACTCTCCACCTCACAAGATGAGTGATGTATTTTTTCTTGTGTCATTGCTTTAAATCATTTGAATTTCACAATATATGGAAGACAAGACAGATTGTGTAGAGTTTATAATATCATGTAACCTATTTTTTTGATTTTTGACCATCCTTTTTTATTATCTAATGATTGGATCTCTAAGATAGTAACATTTTTTTATACATTTTATGGGTTTTTTGGCATGTTAATGGTTTTCACATAGTTTGAAAAACCATGTAGCCTTACCATGAAAATTTTCTAGTACCCTAGGTAAGAGTGCATGATTTGAATATGATTAGAAAAAACATGATTTTAAACCACGAAACAAGGATGGAATGGGATGTATATTTAGCACATGGTTAACAAAACAATATAGCCAAACAATGCTTATTTTCTGGTGGATCGATTTGGGGAACATAGTTAGGCACACTGTTAGTACTAACCCTATGACCTATGTAAGAAAACTATGAGAATGAGATTTAATTAATTTAAAATTTTAATTAAAATCCCAATACCCTTATAATTAACCCCAATGTTCTCCCACTCGATTATAATTCAGTTATTTGGATTTTGAGAACCCTCTGGAGGCATTTTAGGTCTCCCAACCTCATTTCATGACAAATGGATGTTCCGATCAATGCAATGATCATATTATGGTGAGTTCCTTTCTCCATGGACTTGGATATCTCTTCTTAATTTTTTTACTTGTTCCTATATGTTATAATGGCCTTGTGATTCATTTTTCCATGGTTAATTGATGTGGAATTGTGGATCTAGGCTATTTTCACTCTTCTCTCAAGATCGCATTTTCTTGATCTTGTGATCTTCAATAAAGGTGTCCCATCTAAGATTCATTATAGTTGGATTCAGAATTCCCATGTATGTGTAAATATGATTTTAATTCTTTTTTTTTCATTTTTATAGGTAATTTATAGATATATGGGTAGAATCCTTACATAGCATCCAGGTAGCCGTAGTATTCTAGGTATATGTCCACTTATGTTTACATCTACTTGGATAATAGAGGTGGATGAAATAAACAATTAATATATATATATAAATATTATAAATAGTGTGATTTTTCATTCTTACATTCCAACCTTGAGCTAAAGCAGATTGACCACTAGGTTTTCTATATGAACTTATACTAGCTGGTTATATATTTTAGTATCTCTTCTCTTTCTTTTCTATAACCTATACACTGTTTTGTTATGAGAACTTCTTGGATTACACATAGTAACCATTGGTGGTGGCATACTGATATTTTTTTCCACACCCTACTCAGGATGCCTTTAATACCTTGGACGATTTTTATCCTATAGGTACTCGTAAATAAAAGGGCACTGATACAGGTTCTTGATATACTTACTTATAGTTGGAGCTTAGGAGAAGAGGACCAAGCATGCACTTGAGATGGTAGTGGAGCATCTTTTAATATTTTTTTACTTTGTGTATATAATTTCTTTATGCATGTTGCCTTTTTCAAAATTTTTATATCATTATTCCATTCATCATTTAGTGATAAATCCATTGAGGCTTCTGTTATATTACTCAGTTATTCAATTCTGTTTTTTTTCTTCCACTACTTATCATATCTATTCTATATTTTTATATTATGATTCAGGAGCTTAATGTTATCTATTATATCCTTTATTCCATTATGATACCAGCTTATATTCTCTCAATTGTACCAACTTTATACCCTCTCTACTATTCAGTATCCTCTGGCTTAAAGGGGGGCACGCTTGAGGTCATGTGACGCACAAACTCGAGGCATAAGTTATGTAGACCCCAGGTCGAGATGTTATAATGTGGTATCAAAGTAATGTATTTCCACTTACTTGTTTTTGGGGATTTATAGAGAGTACTAGGAGTTAAAGGGATTGGGAATTTAAACTATTCATGGATGTAGCTAACCCATGCACATGGGAAACCCAAATTACCTCATATGGGAACATGTTATTCTTCATTATTCAATTTTTTTGTATGAATTTACAATTGGGTGACTCACATGAGTTATGATGTTATTGATATTTATATTATTTAATTGATGATTTATTTACCTATTCCCAATTAAATAAGGGTACTACATCAGTTCATGCATCATATGAGGTGAAATGTGAAAAATATTCCCTGAATTTTAAAATTCCATGACTATTTTCAAAGTTAATTCTCCTGTTGAATATTAATATTGATTTGAATATGTATTAAATTGTACATAATCTTATTTTTGGGATTAGAAATCATAAATGATATTAAATTTTCCCGACTTAACATAATATTTTTTTAATAAGTAGTTTAAACTATACACATAAGTAGTTAATTAATGCACATTGAGTTATAAATTGTTTGTCACATGAGCTGGAACATGTTATTATGTGAGTTAAGAGAATTCCATATTTTGGATCAAAAATAGTATTAGCCCTTACAGATCAGAAATGGCAATTAATGTAATTCTCCAATTTATATTGATTTTTATAATTGAATAAAAAAATTAAAAAAATTATGTCTCTTAAAGTGAAATAGGAAATCCTTCAAATGTGAAATTAAAATTCATACTAGATCCGAGACATAGTTGTTGGTGTCTCTTAAATTTTTATGCCATATTGTGGTATCTTTCTAGTTTATATACCTTTCTTCTAAATTAGGAATAGAGGTGTGATCATTTATTTTGGAAGGATTTATACCAGTCCTAGTTTCTCTCTCCAATCATATAATTTTCTTGAATCTATTATGATGTGTTCATTTGGAATTGTAGCTTTATGACACCATCAAATCCTCTGGTCACATGCCCTGAAGGTGGTAATGACAATGTCCCTAAGGTGGCAGTCCGTGAGCTGCCAGGGATTCTTACCATAGAAGAACTTGTGGATCCTCTTTCTATTTTAGATGTGGGAACTGATGAATATTTTTGAGTGGGTTTTCATTGAATGTTTTATAACATGAAAGGTTTTATTTTTCCATTCCCTGACCATAACAGATTTCACTTGTGAGTTTTAGAAGCAGAATACTCCCACCTAATTGGAGGATAGTGGACCTCACACTACAGAGTATTGGATGGAGGATATCGTATCTATATTCAAGCATTTGGATATGCATCTATAGAGGAGGATCAAACTAGTGGTGTATATGGTACATGATTATTCCAACGGATGGGGGATGTTATCACCAAGGGGGTCAAAATCATGATATGGTTTGGGTATATTTTTAGACCATCTTCAATGACTACTTATTTCCCTAGACTCTATTGGATAACTTGACTAGAGAATTCCTGATCCTGAAGTAGGGGATAATATCTATCAAGGATTATTCTTTTCATTTCACTGAACTACAGTGGTTCAGTCATACTCTAGTTAGGGATGATATTATGACCTCCAGATGATTTGAGGATGGGATGGTTTGCAAAATTTTATCATAGGACAATATGGTCTGGTTGAATTCCATTTTAGATATCACCAACTGAGACCTTATTACAGAGAATGACTTGAGTGAAGATGAGGGTGTAAGTTTGGGTAGTTCAATACCTAGGTATATCACTACTCCTTTTGGGTGAAAGAGATGCTTTGAGGTGACTCGTGGATGAATCATTAGTCAGCCCCCATATATAGATAGTTTCATGATTTGTCACTAGTGAAAACAACTATGACATGAAAAGCCTCAATGTTTAAGAGATCTTGTCATGTGTAGAGTCAATTGAAGGATGATTCATATTAGGTTTTTCTACCAGAAATTCCATCGATTTCATAGTGGGGAAGGATTATCACCAACTAATCAATATGGAGTTTTTCCCACAATATCAAAATATGAATGAAGATGGAATACTACAGGGCGATCTAGATGAGGTGGCATTCAAGGAATATGATGTCAGACATATGATTCTCAGTGCTATTAGAGTTGTATTTCTTAGGGAAGTTATCCAATGAATTAGGGCCACTATATAGGGCAGAAACATGTAGTCAAGATTATGCTGAAAGAGAAGAGAATATGGTCATCCACTATATGAGGTACTTTTATAGTAGCCTCCATATTTAAATCAGTTTTATAAGACATATGCAAGTCTCAATAATTTATATATGAGATAGTCATGGAATATCTGGACCTTGAGATCAAATTATTTAATATAGTTATGATACTAGATACACTATTATGTATTTTTTCAAATGTTGTTTTTCCTTGTAAGGAGTTTCTCCTTGAGATAGGAGGATACCTATTTGTGTGGAATCAATTATTCCTCAACACGATTAGCCTTTACAATAATATTATAGATGGAATATTTGGTTCCCAATCATGACCACATTGACTACTATTATTGAGTTTGATTTGTACTTCACTAGAGGGTGGTATACATTTGAATAGGGGATAATGGGATGTTTATGTTTCATGATCATGACCCAAAACGTAGAGTGGGAAGTTTTAAAACTCAAATTTCTAGTACTTTCATAGATGACCATGGGTTAAGACCATGTATCATTCCACATCTAGTATAGAATTATAAAGATTTCATTCCTAACGACTTTTATGGTCTTCATCCCGTGTGATAGGTATAGTTTACTATTTATCTACTATTGGGACAAGAACCTGTAACCATTACTTATTATAGTATGGAACCTATGGAACTCATGGAGCATAAGAAATTATTGGAGGATATGGAGGAAAATGGATTCATACACCTGTGAAACTTTCTTTGGGGGTTAATCAGACCTATTTTTTCAAGATGGAATATGGTACCCTCAGGCTCTACATGGATTTCCATCAGTTAAATCAGCTAATAATAACTAATTGGTATCCACATCCAAGAATAGACAACCTTTTTTAAAATCTCTAGGGAATAAAACTATTTTTGAAGGTATCCTTCATGTCGGGATATCATCAAGTGTATGTGAGGACTTTAGACATACCTCACACTTCATTCAGAAGAAGAGATGGTCTATATGAGTACTTGGATATGACTTTTGGACTCATGAATTCACCTTAAGTATTCATTACTCTTATGAATTAGGTTTTTCACTCATTTATGGATTCTTTTTTGGTATTATTTGTTTATGAAATATTGGTGTATTCATGCTCCAAACATGACCTCACAACCCATATTGAGATCATACTCGATACATAGGGAGAGCATAAACTCTATGTTAGTCAATAAAAATCCCACTTTAATATTGATAAATTCCACTTCCTAAGACAAATTATCTTATAGATTGAAGTTTTAGTAGGCCTTGAGAAAGTGATAGATGTATTTTCTTCATAACATCCAAAGAACCTCTTTGACAATTATAGTTTCTTAGGGATTTCTGGATATTACAAATTTTTATCCGTGATCTCTCACATCATGAAGCTCCGCTTAGTGCCTTGATAATGAAGGGTTTAAAATTCATATTTTCATAGGAAGGAGTAAAAACTATAATTTGAAAATTACATTTGGGTTTTCCAATGTAAATATTTTAGTGAATTCATTTTGATCTAAACCATAATGCAATGAATCAATAGATTTACTATATAACTCAAAATATGCAATGTCATTTTGAGTCCATTTATCTTCATTTTCATTTGGATGGTTATAACCATTCTCAACCATTATCCAAATATGATATCCAATTCATTTATGGAAAATAGACAATAATATTTTCCAATATGAATAGATTGAGCCATCTATTAGAGAATAATGAGTATAAGAGGTAGAATGAATTGTCCAATCAATGTCATAAATTGGTTAGTATAGTCAAAAATAAATCTGGAGAAAAGTTTTATGAAAATAATATTTTTCACAGAAACTAAGAGGTCTTCTTTGTTACCAAATGTTGGTATAAATAAATCAAAAAGGATTTTCAATAAGTGATTTTGAAACTAATAATTGTTTTTATAAACTAAAAAATCGCCACATTGATAAAAATTATTTTTATAAAAAACTAATGTAAATATGGAGGTTTAATTCCCATTAAAAAAAATTTAATATATAAATAGAAAATGAAATTTTTATTGAAAACTATTTTAGAAATATAATGTGATTAAAGAGATGAAATTTATTAAGTGATACTTGATAAATATAACAAATTATTACATTTAATAATAATTTTAAATAATAAATTAAGTACATTAAAAATTAATGAATCATATTTATTAAATTTATATGTATTAATATTATAACGAAGTAATGTAGAAATAAAAATAAAACAAAGTTCAATTTTTTTTAATCATTTTGGATATAGAACATGTGGTGCCCCTATATATCCAAACCAGAATTAAAGATATATGTCTTATAAATTCCTTCAATTGGTTTTAAATGAAACCAAATAATGAACTACCTGTTAGTTTAATAATGACCAAAATACCAAAAATTCATTGTTTTTAACAGACATAACAACCAAACATTTAGTGGTTTTCATGCAGACCTAATAGCCAAACATTCTTTAGTTTTAGAATAGATCCAAAAAATTAAATTCATTGATTCTAATATAGAAACAATAAATAATTTATAATGTGGAATTATAATAGAATATTTACTATATAAAAATCCTATACAATTTTCTTTTTTATATCTCTCGATTATATTTGGACAAGGAGAGAGATTGATCTTAAAAAAGGTGAGAGATATTGATATTTGGAAATGAAGGGTATGTCTTTCTTTGGATGGTTTAATTAAACTAGAGATTCATTATAATGATTAAAATGAGGATTTTTATAAAAAATTATCAATGAATATCATTCCTATGAATGGTAACCTTTAGTGTAAACGATTCCCATGATGGAGATTCAGTTGATCTTCTTTATTAATGAATGATAAAGGTAGGAAAATCTTTCCTTTAAATATATGGTGTAAGAAATCTTGATCATTAGAGATTTGATACTATTTTTATGGTATTAAACATCATTTTGAAGAGTATACATGCATAAAAAATCCATTATATAAAGGATCCATATGGTTTTGGGGTCCGATGAGTTAATCCAAGTCAATTAGAGATGAGTCGATACATTTATGACCACAATAAATATGGTCTAGAATATCTTGTAATGGAACCACCGACTAGATTCCTGATGTCATTTTCTTGAAATAGTGCATAACACTATATCAAATCCCTCTAGAAATCCCAATTATTTCCCTATAGAGTGATTTTATATATGTTGAGTTATGGTTCATATAATATCTAGCCAGTTTATGCCAGCTGGTTGGATAGTGCTTCACTTCTACAATGACCTTCGAAGATATCATTTTTGTCTACTTTTAATATTTATTTATTTTGGATTCCATAATTACATAATAACTAAACAAAAACAATATAAAACACTTGAAAAATGTTGAAATAAGTTAGAAACACATTAGAGTGTTTTATATCATTAATGAAACTATACTATGAGAGTCAAATTGAGAAACAACAATTATAGTGACAAAAAAATAATGATAAAATATTATTCATAGGATTTCAATATCATGACACATACATTTCAATATATGATAGAATAGGTTTATACTGGTTCATTTTTTCTCATAATCTATTCTAATAATTTATACAGGTTTATGTAGAAAATATAAATTATCCCAATAATATTAATCAAAATTGGTTATCCATGTGTGTAGTATTTGGGCCACTAATCATGCACTGGGGAAAATTTAGTTAACACCCAATCATACCAATTAATATTTTTTACCCCTTGGTTAATTTGTTCCATAACTACATCCTCTTTATATTATCCCGAAAGGGATATATTTTCAAGTAAAACCAAACTATTTTCATTATAATAACATATGATACTCTCCTATGCATATCCATATGATATGTTTTTCCATAAATTTTCACTATGTATGTATTGAAAATAACTAATACTTTCTATGATACCAATTGAGGAAACCATAATATTTCATCTAGAAAAATTAATTCTTATTTGATGAATATTTATACATATCATGGTGATCCATTCCAAAACCTCAAATGATGAATTTATTTGTAACAAATAATTCATAAAAACGTTTACATAAAATATATAAATCATCTCCAATATATTTATTCATAACTGGAACCCTTATTAGGTATTTCATATATGAAATATTTTTATATCATGTTTAAAAGTAAAAATATTAAAAGGTGTGATCAAATTACCAATAAGTTCTAAGAAGGGAGATATAAATGATCCATAAGCATTAAATGAACTTAAAATTATAAAATCACACACATTTAGGGATCATAATCATGAGGAATAATATAAATAATAATAGTTCATAATACTCTAATCATAAAGTAATTGATGAATATAATACATTGGAGAATTGTTTTTAATAAGATCATGTCATAAAAAGAATTTAATAATATTTGGAATAATCATAATCATAAGAATACTATATAATGGCTACCCAAAGACACTTACCACACTATAATATTGTCTTTACCACATGTGTACCGCCTCTAGGATTGGGATAACATCTCATGTACCCTATTTTGGGATTAGGATAACCAATAATGTTCCATTTTAATTCATAAGACCTTTATATTTACCCAATGCACTGGAATCAATAACAGAACCACCAATGATATAATCTCATTCCATTCATTTGTATATCACATGACCATGAAAACATTTAACACATTATCGTATATTTTCCAATGGACAAAAAATTTCTCATCAATATTTATTCGTCATAAACATAACAATCAATAAAAATAATTTAGATGGTTTCATAGGATCATATACCTATTTAAGAATAAGTAGTATCATAATAATGTTATCATTTAGAAAAAAAAAATATTTTAAAATATAACTAGAATATTTCATTAGAAAAATATACTTTTTATTTTAGAATATATTTTTTAAAATATAAAATTTCCAAAATATTAAGTTAAACAATGTGTTTTTAATTAACCATATAATCTTGTTGAAGAATATTCAAATAAAAAAGAAGTAATGGTGTGAGGAGATGTTTTTTGTGGGGTTTATGTTAGAATAAAGGCTTTGTTTACACAATTGGTAAAAATGTACCTTTTTCTGAAAATTAAAAAATTAATTTGAAACCATTTTATATAAATTAAAACATTAGTGAAAATCCCTTTAAAAATTATTACAGTAAATAAAAAAAATCTAAAAAATATTTTAAATAAAATTTTGACATGGAAGAAAAACATTCCTAATTGAATAGAGAGATAAAGTGAGTTTTTGATAAACCAATTCATTCAATTTATCAATTACTTAAAGGGAAAAAAATTAAATAAAAATATTTAATATTTAATAAAAATTATATTAGAATAAAATTATTTACATTTTTAGTTATATATGAAATAATTTCATCATAACAAATTTAATCATAAAAAATCTCGATAAAGATGAGATTATAACATAAACAGTTATGCTAATCATTTTTTCATTATATGTTCAAAAACCTCAGGTATAATAAATATAAATATATTATTAATCTATTGAGAACCAATATTAAAAACTATAATATAATCTATGGTTCACAAATAATTTTTTTAAATGTGTTTACTATTAATTATTTAAGTAAAAAAATTGTTTTCGTGTGTTAATTATATAATTTTTCATGAATGTTTTAGTCTGACTGTCCTCTTCCATGTACTTAGATAATGATTTTATCATCTCTATAATTTGTATAATGATATAGATATCATATATATATATATATATATATTAACTATATACATATTTATAATTATTCATTGTTGGTAGAGAAAAAAAAATTGAATGACACCATTTATAGACAATGTAGTCTATACGTACTCATGGATGTTATTTTCATTTTCTATGGAAAAGAACGAAATACTGTCAAATAATATTTTATAGTTATAAAATTATTATTAGATCATAAATAAAATATATTTTTTAATACATTATTATTAAAAATAATGAAATATTGTGATGGAAAATGATTTAGATATTTATGTTGAGGCTGTAGTGCACATGTTTGCAAAACCTATACTCTCATTTCCCATTTGTAGAAAGTACGTGGAAAATTGTTGTGATATTATCATAAAAATATATTACTATATTTAAGATACTTTATCCATTATGTTACTATGCATAAAACATTTTCATAGATGGTGGATGTATGAATAAAATTTCAGGCGCTTGATAAAGAGTTATACCCCTTTATTGAGAAAACACATTTTTATTACACCTTGTCCCTTGAAAGGATGTTATTATGCTAAAAATAATCAATATATTATCATAGATTTTTGGAGAAAATTTTTTCAGTTATTGGAAGATCAAA
Organism: Viscum album; assembly: GCA_963277665.1. Classification (NCBI taxonomy): domain Eukaryota; kingdom Viridiplantae; phylum Streptophyta; class Magnoliopsida; order Santalales; family Viscaceae; genus Viscum; species Viscum album. Next base: position 966,460,508 of record OY728155.1, read on the forward strand.
GATGCTCAGAAATTGTGAATAATAGTGGATGTGAGGTTTCCTGTTTATACGTAATGGCGATGACACACTATAAATTATTCAGAATAGTTAAATATCATTAATGTATTTCGCAAGTGTAAAACATAAAAATGGAAAATGATTGAAATTTTGGATAATATAGGGTTTATATATATGTAATAATAATTATTTATGTTTAATTAATAATGGAATCCTTATCTCTTTTTCTAACACTCACCCTAGTAAAATTGTTATAACCTTATCTGTTGAAATGAATTTTAAAAAAAGAGTTAATATTCACTTTGAACAAAATTATAATTTACATAATTGAAAAAATAATAGATTTTAATTTAAAATATAGAATTAATTTTATTTAATTCAACTTCTATAAGTGTTATGAATTTATTTTATTATAAGTTTGAGAAACACAATAAAAAACTCAAAAATATGCATTTTTTAAAATAATACTGAAATTAATTTCATTCATTGACTACTAAAATCCTATAAAATAAATGATTAAATATTTTATGTAATAATTAATCTAAATATTTCAATAAAACCATTAATCAATAATAAATTATTTAATTTATTATGATAAAAAACCTTTCACATATAAAAACAATTTTCTAAATAATAACCCTTTTTATTCTTTATATAATATTTAATCCCTTCCTTACCATCAAATAACTAATTTAGGAATCATTATTCATTTAATTTAGATATATTTAATTCAGATAAACATTTAATATTGATCAATAATCTTTTTATATAAAAATATATAATATTTAGAAAAATATCTTTTTTGAAATAATTTACTTTATTGTAAAATAATTTCACCAAAAAATTTATGATTATTTATTATGTTTTATTAATAACATTTGAATTTAATAAATTATTTATATACATATTTCATAATATTTTTAATTTAAATCATACCCACCAATCCAAATACATGTTTATAAATTCATACTATATCACGAGTTTATTTAGACTTGGGGTTGCGTATAATGTTATTTATTGAATACTTCCAATTTATTTCATGGGAAATACATATAAATTCTTCAGGGGGGTTATCATATTTATTCTCAATATTATGTTTCATGAATCTTTTGGAAATAAATATTTAACCATATAAGATAATTTCAAGAACATAGGTTACAATAAGAAGGGGGAATGCCAGTCACACTATTTCTGCCAACTCGGTGCCAAAATTCTTAAAAATTGGATTAATGCCACTTAATTAAAATAAATGCATATTCAATAATCATAAAATAATGTTATATAATTTTTTAAAAAAAATATCATAATATCAATTTAAATAATCTTTCAATTACCATTTCAAGAAACATGTATCATAGTTTTTTATAAATTTTCAAACATTAAAAATTAATAATTGTATCAACATATATGGATTATCTTAACCATTTATATCATAACCACATTTCATCATAAAATAATCAATAAAAACATAACACAAATCACATTTTATTCATAGTCACCTTCTTCATATTTGTTTATCATATAATCAATTACTCTATTAAATATTTTTCAGAGGAAAATCAATATAATGTTTATTACCATGAAAAACTACATGGAAATAAAAAAAATATCTATAAATTTTCATCTATTTAATATTTCAGGTAATCATGAACCACATGCCTCATTTTATTGATGATAATATATCATAAATAGGGAAAACCCATGAATTTTTAATTAGATATTGCTTATACGGTTTATTAATATCCCTGATTTTGAACTTATATAATTTTTTTTAACATTTATATATTTTTTTAAATGATTCAAATTATTTAATATACATAACTATATTTCAATGATAAATTTCAATTTAATATTTTCACTTTTAGATAAAAATTCATTATATTTAAATTTAAAAAATAAATTCTTAAAATTATTTATTATGATATATTTTTAAGGAATGATTATGTAATTTTTATAGATTTTAATTAATATATTTTATTATGAAAATATTATAACAAATTATATCCTCTTATGAAGTAGGGATATAATTTTTTTTAAATGAAATATATTTAAATAAAAATAAATTTAATTTTATGTATTATATGATTTTATTAAGGTTAAAATTCGATATTATTGAATTTTTGTCTGATAAAAAAAATTAATATATGGTCTTCTCAGGTAGAAATTATCATAGGGTAATATTTTCAAGATTTTTCCCTGAATGATTGTTTTTTGGTGAATAGTTATAAAAATAATGTTTTTATAAATACTATAAATCTTATCACATAATCTTGATAAAAAGTGAAATAAATTTTTACAAAATTTTTTCATAAAATTAAAATATAAATATCAGGATAGTAAAAAAATAATATCCTCCACATAATATAAATTATGTTTTTATCAAGATAAATAAGAATTTTTTTTATGTGTTAACGTAGTGACTGCGCATCATTGGATAATAAAAATGTGTACATTAAGATAATATTTATATGGGTATAACTATAAGATAGACATTAAATATAGTTATGATTAATTATAAATAATAATTTTGAATATTTATGAATTTTAGAGTAATATAACATGATACTTTTTTGAATTATTTCTCACTAATTACAAAAGGTAAGGAAAGTCACAATAATAAAATAATTACATATTTGGGATAAGTATTGAAAATAAAACACACTATTAATAGTTATATATTATTTATTAAAAATAAATTATCATTTTTATTGATTTATTTTTAATATAAATATATATTATGGTTATCCAAAACACATATGTAGTGTTAACATTATGCATGTGTAATGATGAGGAAGGTTAATGTAATGATTTTAATTATATTAAAGTAGATATGGTTTAGATAAGAAATATTATTTCATGATTTTTTGGTATGAAAAAAAAATTAAAAGAATTATGAAAATTTTTTAATTCAAATTTCTCTTTATCTAGATATTATTTTAAGTTAATTTATTAAATATCTCCTAAAAGACTGTAAATATATGACCCTTTCTATAAAAATTACATAATCATGAGTTTGAAGTCAATATTTAATTCTCTAAAATATGAGGATATTTTTTAGGTTTATTGTTTTATAGAGTTAGGCCAAAAATAATATATAAAAACTATTAAATACTTTGTGGATACATCCAATTAGTATCCATTTTTTCATAAAATAAAATATTTAAATTAAAGCATCACTTATTTTCTTGGAAAAGCATCATGAATTTCAACTTAAATTTTTCCCTTTCCCTTATAGATCCTAAAATCCTAGGGAAAAACATTTGAAATTTTGGAATAATAAAAAAATCTCACTAGGGGATAAATAAAATGAAATCTGTTAGTCTAGTGAAAAGATGAAAACTCATATAACACTCACCTTTATCTTCATGTTTCTTGGACTATATGAAATATAATATGTTCAAATGATAAACAAATACCCATATTTTTCTCAAATAAAATCATTAAAACCCATTTCATGTAATTAAAAACCTGTATTGATAACAAAGACCACCACATTCATAACCTTTTTTAAACCCATGTCAGAAGTAACATGATCCAAGAAAAATCCATAGATTAAACTCTTTAGAACATCATCCTTCCTTATTATTAAGACACGTAACATTACTCAATGTAATGTAGTGTTATTTAGAAATAATTACAATTTTATAAATAATAGGATCACCTGTTACTATATGGAATTGACTATAATATAAGATGCAATGGGCACACCCAGTGCAATCTGGACCACCCCGTCATATAAGCCATAATCAGTTCACCTGACACTATCTAGGCCACCCATAGTATAATATATAATGATCACTAGAAACACTATCACAGCTTCCCAATTTTATTATCCTCATGTATCATATATTGAATAAATATTTTTATTCTTGCATATTTATATCAGAATAAATTTTAAAAAATCCTTCAAACTGATAAAAAATATCTTTGGGATTTCAAAATACCTTTTCTATTAAAAACCCATATCCAATATAAGAATTACATTTTCTTTTAAAAAATAATTTCAATACCAAAATCAACCAAAAATAAATAAAAGGGTTCTTAATTTAAGGAAATATGATATTGTGAAAACGAAGCCATAAAAACCATAATGATTATGTTAGTGGAAGAGTCATTGCCACCATATACATAAATAATGCCTTTTATCATTTTTCAAAATGATCTGTATAAAACACGTAAAACAATTCCTTATGGAAACATTTTAATATATAGAATAAATATTAATTTATAAATTTTTCATTTCCATATGAAACCTTTCATACAATCAATATAAAAAAATTTATTGAATGAGAAAGAGTTTGAAGGGAAAAAATTAAAAGATTATATTTCAAGGAAATATCCCTTATCACTTGTAAATTTTTTAATCATTATCCCCATTACAGAATAAAATAAAATAAAATTAAGTACAATAAGAATTGAGGAATTCATGATTATGTAGAATGTTTTGTATAGAATCCACTTAATGGAATATAGGTGTATATAATTAAGATAAGCCTTAATTAAAAAATACTGAGATGATGTCCCTTGCCTTGAGTCTGGCGTTACATGTATGTATTTATCTTCATAAATAATAATCATATGTTAATTAATTTATTTATTGAGAAACATTTTCATCTTTATTATTAATTTTATTTCACATAATATTATTTTATATATAATTACTAGATCAATTTTTTTAATGTCCATTGTTTTGACAATATTTATCTTGTGTGATGGAAATTGATTTGGTTGGTCAACTATGATAAAGGGTTATTTTTTTAACCTCTAAAGAAAAATAATTATGAAATAATTATCATATTAATACATGTATTATTATTATAAATCCAATTATGAAATATGGTTATGAAAAATGAAGTATTGTTTCAATCTTAGAGATGGTAGGTCATAAGTAAAAAAACTTAACCTTTCCATTTTCCAATGATAATTATGGAAAGAATTTAAATAAAAGTTCTCATTAAAAAAAAATATTTGTAATATGATAAGTAAAATAACAATTATTAATATATTATTATACATATAATTATTTTGTTATGGTTGTGAATAAAATGGAATCACGTCATTTTGAGGAGGTCTTAATCCAAACGTCCATGAATGATGTTGTAAATTTTTTTATTGTGTAAGAAGGTAAGAAAGAAAATGATATAATAAAATAAAATATTGATAAATATGTCATGAATATCATTAATATGTCATTTATATCCCATATTTTTATTATCATTACCCTTATTACCTTCCATGTAATGCATTAGTGAAAACAAATCACATCTCTTCGTGAGGCGGTAGTCCATCATATATGTAATGGAACATCTAACATCCCTTACGTATTAGTATTTAAAAACAGTATATATATGTTATATTGAACCTATTGGTATAATTATGTTACAAATATCTTATATAATATTTATTTCCATCATTATTCTAATCCTTGAGATGTGGTAATGGAAAAAATAACGACATCAGATCGCAAGTCGGTAGTCAGTTGTACACATGAATGTAGCTTTGGTAACACATTTGATGAAATTGGGTGTATTTATAGGAATAGACCATAAAATAACAACATATAATTATATTTATTATACTAATTTTTTATATAATCATGATACAAGAATAATTTAAGGGATACGAGAAAAAAACAAAAATGCATGTTGATAAAAATTACATATTACTCAGGTAACTTCTTTTGGTTGGAACCAAAGGCCTTCCATGGTTGGATTCAAGCCCAAAGTAAGGATTTTATGATTTTTGGAGGGAAGTGAAAAATTTATTAGGCCTGGAATTCATATATCCAATTGGATTTAAAGATTCTATGTGAGGAGGAGAGTAGGTGGCCTGTTATGAGTGCGGTGAGTGGAAAACATATAATTTTTTTGAAGAGAAAGTTTCACCCATGTATTGTTCACATCACGGGGCCCTAATAATTCAAAAATAGATTATATAAGTGATATAATCTAAATATTTCTAGAACATTAGTGTTGGAAGAGTATATGGGTCATTTAATCTCATATGATTATTGTTTATCCACACTATAAACACATTTTTACCTCAATCATTGTATTTAATTTTAATTATTTTCACTAATCACATTGGTCAAAAATTAATAAAGCCATATTAGATGTTATAAGTTATTTTTATTCAAAATATTCAACTCATGTTTCAAAATCCAATTCACATAAATGGAAAATTTTAAATTAATATTAATCCTGAAGACCCTGTGAGACGATGATTTTTCAAGAAGCTTTTTTTTAGAAAAATATGTTTCTATATTAACTATATTACTAATAATAATCATTTTATGAAAATAAATAAATATTTAATGATATATAATTTAGGACATCAATTTAAAAATTCCCCAATTAGGGATTGTTGTAATTTAAAGAAATGGAGAATCATTATGCAATTTAAAACGGTTTTTGGAAGAAAAAAATATTTAAACCCAAAATCTATCATTAATTAAAAACCTAAATAAATGCGTCTAAAAATTATTAAGTGGATTAAATAAAACTTAATAATAATTAGGTTACTTGAGAAAAATATAAAACATATTTATAATATTAAATTAATCAATTTATTAAAAATATAACACTTTTAATAAAAATCGGTATTTTTCCCTACTCTTTGAAAATTATATTTTTTCCAAAAAATCAAAAAGAAATCACCCAAATGAAATTTGTGTATAATTAATTAAAAAATTATATTCATTATATCAAATTGAACTCATAAATTTTATAAATTTACATTTTAAATAAAAACATATAATAAAATTATATAATTAAAAAAATTTAATTTTTGATTAAAAATTACATAATATTTTAAAACCCAATATAAAAATCTAATTCATAACAATAAACATGAAATTGATTTATTCTATCATTACATAGGTTTTTAAATCCTTCCTCCTTTAATAAATTTCAACCTCACAGTTTTATTCACTTGTTAAACAACCAGGTATATGTTTCCCTTATAGAATTTGCAGATTCCAATGTTACTGATTTTTCTATAAGGTTTATCCATTAATACATTAACATAACGAATCTTATGATTCCATAAATCATTATCTCTACAGTCACAAATTAGAAATTCTTATTTTTCATAAGAAATTATATCTTCAAGCTAAACATTATTAGGTCTAAGAGCATGAGATAAATCTAGCATATATTTCTGTTGCATTGAAATATGAAATACATGGTGTACTTTAGATAAACAAGGAGATAAATCAACTTGGTAGGAAACTGATCCAAATTTATATTGGATTTCATATGGTTAAATGAACATTAGACATAACATTACAAAATTACCTGATTAAAATTTTAGAATGAAATTATTATATACCAATAATGAATGATCTTTCCTTTATTTATCCACAAAAAAATTATGTCAACTCTATGGTATACTCTTGTATCCCTAAATCAACATAACATTATATACTATTTCAACTAAAAACACAGGTCCTATCATATTAATTTATGTTATATCATACTAAAATAACTGTGTCTGATACTGGTTTCTATATAATTCCTCAAATGGTTCTATCTGTATACAAAAAATAAATCTACTATTAGAAGATAACTCAACTGAAGTAATATATTGAACATAACTTCACTAACAATCCATTGACCATGAATGAATAATTTATTCAAAGGTCTGAATTATCCCCTCAAACAATCCATCATATCAAGGTTGAAAACTATATTAGAATTTAATTATTTACCCAATTAAATCTAATGTCCTTTCAAATATTGTATGTGAACTTGAGATCATGGTCTGATACAATAAAGGGTGATACAACATTTAACCTGAATATCAATTTTAGATAATTCGGGAAAACTAATATAAATTTTTTTTAACTGGAATAAGAAGTAATTGTAAAGATTTAGTTAATTTATAAGAAATAACCCAAATCACACATTTACCTCCATATTCCATTGGATATCCTACTATGAAATAGATTGATAAATTATACCATTTACACTATAAAATTAGTAGAGGTTGAAGAATCCCCTTCAAAAACTATTAGTATTATTTAATATTCTTAGAAGTCAAATACAACATGGTAATTTCAACCACATTTATTTTCATTCCATCCCACCGATAATACTCCAAAGGTATTTGTACATCATAGTGCCTGGTAATGAACAGAAAATAGTGAACAATGAGATTCAATAAAAAAATCATACATTAAATAGGAATCACATAGAGCCCATAGTCTTTTTCCAAATCCTAAAAACCTTATTTATCAATATTAAAATTAAGGAACATTCTTAAGATAACAGATTCTATGTTTTTCTATAAATATTGATCCTCCTTCTGAGATCAATTAATTCTTTTTGAAAAATTCGACTACAGTAAAATTTGATAGAAATAAAGGATGTCCATTAATCAAAAAAATCTAGGAAAAAATTCATAAAATCATTAACCATGGTTCATGTTCCAAATATAACATGGTTAATGTAACATTATTTATTTCAACTCAATTTATCATCCTTTTCCATGAAGATAATGAATAATTCCATCATAATCCTAAATCATTTATAGCCATATTTTTTGTCACATTTTCAATTATTTATGAGTGAATATATTCATTAAATTTTTTAAGAGTATATATTTCACACATTACTCCATAAAATTGATTCCATAAAAATTTTAAACCAAAAAACCACAACTGCTAATTCAAAATCATGTATATAGATTTTTAACTCAAAATGGTTCAACTAATATGAAGCCTAAAAAATTACTTAGTCTTATTGTATTAGGAAAAAATCAATTTCTTTCAATGAATAATCACCATAGATAAAAAACTCATGATTACTAAAAGGTAGGGAAAATGGACAATTCACTAATTAAATTTTAAATTCTTAAAAACGGTCATGAATTTAATTTTTGTAGATTTATTTAGCTAATTTTTTATTTAACATTGTCAGTGGGAAAGAAATATGAGAAATTTTATCAAAAACGTCCATTAGTAACCCACACATATAAGAAAACTGTGAATATATGTTATATATGTTGCTCATTGGCCATTCATTATCAATTTTTTTAGCTTGGACAATAGTCATTAACTCTTTTGAAACAAAATGTCCATGGAATGAATTTTTTGTTATCCAAAATTTTCACTTGAAAAATTTCCCATACATTTTCATTCCTTTTATGGATTCCAAAACATCCCTTAGGGTTCTTTAATTTTCCAATTGAATTTTAGAATATACCAAAATTAATCAATGAAAAATTGTTTTTTCACAAAATCTCTTTAAAAGAATTATTCATAAGATCTGTAATATAGTTTGTGCATTAGATAAACAAAATTACATAAACCCAAATTCATAGTTCACATATCTTTTCTGAACACAGTATTCATAATATACCATTTCTTCACATTCAAGTGATGGTACCCTGATATTAGATCAATATTAAAAAACTAATGTTCTATATGGAACAAATCATACAAATAATTGATATGAGGAAAATTATATATGTTATTAATATTGATGATATTCTAGGCTCAATAATCAATGAAAGGTCTCCTTGAACCATCATTGTTTAAATAAAACACAAACACCCCACGGTGATGTTCTAGGTCAGATGAAACCACTATATAATAATTCATATCATTTCATTTTCAATTATAAATTTTCAACACGATCCTTTAGTTAAGGGGGTTTAAAAATAGTCTTTTCATAAGGAACTAACAAAATAGTAAACTGAGCCTCCCAATCAAGAATGTAATTATGAAAATCACCGATAAAAACATCCATGTATTCATTTACTACAAGAACGTCACTAATATGAATAGTTTCATTATATTCAACAATATCAGATAGGTAACATTTATTTTTATCTCTAATCAAATTTTTAGCTTCTTAGTAAGTTATTAAGGGTAGGAAATCAATGATCACAACATTCTTAGATTAACCATATTTCTGAAAATGCTATAATAAATCCAATCCATATAAATAATCATATAAAACTCTATTATATCTAGTTTTGTAATATTTTACTAAAATAGGATCCCACTTATCAGAATATAATGATTCCTATAAATCAGGGTTTCTATAATACATCCACCATAATTTTTGTCCAAAATTTATATCATAATTTAATAGGGTGATATTCCCTATTTACATGAAAATTTTTCAGAAGTTGAAGAATGTAAAGATGAAAATTAACACAGGGTATTTACATAATATGAATACACAAGTGACATACATTTATGCACTTCATTTTATGGACAAAATAATTGACGTAGTAGTAGAAAATGACTTCGCTACACCTTTCTATTTTCTATAATAATGATTTTCATCATCTGAAATAAAATTTTTACATAAATTAGCATTATAACCAAACTAAAAACAACTAAAACACCCAACCATTAGATATATAACAATTTCCCCACTCTTTGGTTATTTGGGACTCTTTTTATTATAGTGACATGACCTGTGAACAAACTAACCACTCCAAAAACACGTCCTAGATCCCAAAAATCAATGCATGAAATTTTGTTTTACAAACATCTAACATTTTCCTGGATTACCACTAGAATTATTATCTGGATTATTATCTATTACCTAAATCCATAACCTTTTCTTACAATTATCATCTCAAGGAACATATGTGTTTGCAAACTCTATCTCATCTTTCTCACCCTAATGAACCACTTTATTGTAACTTTAAAATCCACATGAAGCCAATTTTATATATAATGATGGTTTCAACCCTGGTTAAAATATATTAATTTTTGAATCATTTTTCTAATTAAAATATGGCACATTCTCAAAAAACTATTCTAATTTTTGCTTCATATATAGCCACTAAATCATTGTAACATCTCAGACTGAATGCCACACCATTGTTCCATAAGCTGGATAACCACATCACCTCAAGCGCACCTCCCCACATGCCAAAGGAAACCGACTATATGTGAGGGTCTAATGTTAGTCATATGGAGACAAGACCCACTTTTATCAGAGTAATACAATAGTTGAAATAAATAAAAAATTACAACTAAATATCAAAATGATATCATAAAAAAAACAATACCAATATCTCAAGACAACCAAAAACTATAAGAAATATATCAAAAGTATTTTGTAGATATGGTATTCCATTATATGTGTCATATATAAAAATGTAGTCACAAAATTAAATATACTGATGAATTTAATGCGGGCCTCAAACCAAGTATTGTTCCCTCAATCATGCTCTATCCCCAAATAATCCGTCTAACACATGGGCATTTCCATTAACTAGTACAGAAAACAAAAAGTCTTTTTGGGTAATGATCAGTTTCCCGAGTATGGAATGAGTACATCTTATTAGGTCACCACCTACATCATCTAAAAAAATATCCAGTCAATAATAGTTTATTTAGTTTTATAAATAAATAAATAGTATGTATAAGAAAAAAATTATCACATTAGAAAATTATTCTTTATCTGACCACATAAACTCTTCAGGTTTATCATTTCATTAATTAATTCAATAACTAATTTATCATCCTAACCCAATTAATTAACTCAATAATTAATTAATTTTATCAATCTCAATAATTAACTCAATAATTAATTAATCATCTCAATCTCATTTACTAACTTATGAATTAATTAATCTTGTTTATCTCATCAATTAACTCAATAATTAATTAATCTTATCAACCACGTTAATTTACTCAAAAAATAATTATTCTTATAAATCTTACCAATAAACTGTATAATTAATTAGTCATATCAATTCATTATTAATTTTACTATTAGTTTATCACATAAATTATTTTAATTAATAAACCAATTAATTAATAAAAATCCACCATCGCAATAATACCATTACTAATTAATCAGTTAATTATTCAATTCAAATTATCTTTACCCTATAATTATTTCTATAATTAATTATTCAATTTCACAATATCAATATCTTCTAATTAATTCCATAATTAATTACTAAATTCAAAATTTTCAATATCCAAAAATTGATTCGATAATTAATTTCTCAATTTAAAAATCTCAACATCTCTTAATTATTTCCACAATAAATTGTTTATAATTTACAATTTCAATATCCCCAAATAATTCAAAAATTAATTATTTACAAGCTACAATTCCAATATCCCTAATATCCCATTTACCATAATTAACAAATTTGAAAATTGAATTAAATTAATCTTCAACTTAATTAGTGAACATCTAATAAAACTTTTATAAATAATTATAGAAAATTAATATCAAGACTTTGGGATTTTAATTATAGACCACCTAACTCGACTATTGATGAATGATCACCCAATGAGAAATCCACAAAATTTGACTAGGGGAATTACGTAGAATGAGATCTGTATCTAAAACCCTAACTCACGATTAAAAAATATAGATCCATTAATTCAAGATCTAGATCAACAATCCTAGATCTAGATTTATTGAAAATAGTAACAACATCCCTTTCTAGGATGGGAGAAAAAAGGAAGGAGAATGAGAAACCATGCGTGATAGGATTCTCATACCAGGAGGGGTGAATATCTTTAATCTATGCTTTGAATCGTGAAGAATAGAGGCCAGAAAGGATTCGAATCCTTTTGAGAGGATCTAAAATCATTAATGTACATATAGTGTCGAATGGTGGTCAAATAGGGAGGGTTTTGATGGTAAAAGTGATTTAAAATCTAATTTATGAGGGTATTGAGAATTCATGCATGGTTTGTTGGGAAGGGGTATATGGTTTACCCAAACTGTGTGCCTAAACTGTGCGCCTATTATTATATTGTGAAAGGTCACTCTTAATAGGGTTCACAATCTTAAAAATCATCCATGAACCATGTAATCCCCCTCTATCTAGGGTTACACAGTTGGCTGGTCTGGAGTGTATAGTTTTCACTGACCATATTACAACTGCACACTACCCTCTTTATTTTACTTTTCTCAAATTTTTACCCAGACACACCCAAATGTATATCCCAAACAAAGAGTACTCAACAAAAGTAAAAATATTAACTAAAAATTAATCCCAAGCCAACTCCTGAAAAGGATGGGATCTTTCAATCTCAACAAATTATAACAACATGTCAAAGAGATGTACTCCCATGAATCACTATGATTACAAGACAAAAATATTAGGCCACTGAGCCCTAATATTTTCTTTTCTCTATCCAGTTTCCTCCTGTATAAAACCATGTTTCCATAGTATATGAACTATCAACATCGACATTACTTGCAACACATTCTCACTTCTATCTAGCACACCTATTAGATGCTCCACAATAGACGCATCTGTCTCAATCTGAACATCAACCCCATCGATCACATGAAAATGGCCTGGGATATACCTCTATTGTTTTGACACATGGATGACATAAAGTGTTAAAATTTATTTTTGATGATGATCCAACTACTTTTCCACCATACTGATTATTTCCACTATCTCAAATGGTCCAAAAAACCTATATTTTAGCTTGAACAACCTATATATATCCTATTGTGATCCATCCAATAAAATATCATAAGAAATAAATCATCACCCTCTATATACTATAGGATACATCGAAGCATATTAGTGTAAAAATTCAATCTACTCTGAGATGTAACCATATGTATCTAAATCCACATAACCTGCTCTGAAATATCCAGCATGAGACTCTCTCCCATCATCTCTGACTCACCACCCTTTGTCTAGCATAACGGTGATCTTCATGACCTACTATAAAGAGCATCATATGGTTCCATCAGAATAGTAGTATAATAATAATTATTATTATAATAAAAATCCCCAGAATCTAGGTTCTCCAAAATCCCTCAAAGTCTAAAATACATGCTCTCATTATATCCTCATGCACCAGTATAGTATGATCTCACTACCCATCTATCAATGTGTGGAATTCGAAAATGAATAGAACATGTGAACCAAGAACCTTATGTAATCCATCCTATAATAATGAGGTAAAGCAAGAGTCACTAACTGAAACTATATTCTGTGGAACCCTGTACAGATGGACTATATCTTTAATATACAAATCTCTCATCTACTCTTCTAAGAAATTATCTCGTATAGTCATGAAATGTGGTACTTTCATCTTTATTCCCACTACAACCCATATATATACATTCATACACGGGGTCATAAAGAGACCCAACTGAAAGTACATGGTGATGTTGTCCCACTTCCTCTTCTAAATGGGAAATGGTTGCAGTCATCCTCCAAGTTTTCGATGATATTTTTTCACAAGTTGATAGGTGCAACTTCATATCAAGAACCCTTATATCTCATTTTTCCTGATTTTCAACCAAAGCTATCATCATATTTCATGGTACATTTTGGTCACACCTATACGTACCACCTACTATATTGAATGAAATTCCCACCACAACTCCTCATGTATACTCATAGTCACAATAACTGAATTCTTGACATAGATGATCAATTCCTAATATATCAACCAGAATGAAGGAGTCATTCCAACTTCATGGTTTTATCGCAATGATAAACATTTTGGATCCTCATACTGCCTATCTGTGATCTATTACGAAGTGTAGAAAACACCAAAACTGACACTAGGGTCAACTTATCCTGATTCGTTTAAACCACCACATGCATCTCAACTAGTTGATTCATTAGCATCCACTCAAAACTAGATTCTGGATATCCTGAGTCTGAGATTTTTCTTCTTAAATCATCAAAAAATTATTTTCATTCCTGAAAATATATTCTAGATCAATATAAATTGACTATATATTCTCAACCGATCAATGTAAACGAAGACTGAAATGTCGTTGAGAGATGATTTACTTCATGATCTTATATTCTTAATACACAATAATCTTCTCTCCTAATAGATAATTATTCCATCACATTAAATCATAAAACAAAGTATCCAACTAGAGGTCATGAGCAAGGAAATTACATTCATGTGGCATAAACATCCAATACCCATATGCCACAATACAATTTCTCTATATCAACACTGTTACTAGAACTATCCCATAAGTGTTTCAAAACACCAAAAACACCTTAACTAGATCAGGTACGATCAAGATCAGTGCTAACTTCAGGCTCATATTTGACTCTTAGAAATCATCCTCATTGGCTTTCGACCATTAAAACATTATATCCTTCTTAGTTTAGCCCGAAAGTGGTGTTTCCAAACAAGAAAAGTCATGGATGAATATCTGATAATATCCTAGTAATCCAAAAAATCTATGGAAATCAAATAAATTTATGGGGTTATCCCAATACACCAATAGTTAAACATTTTCTTGGACCTTATACACACCTTTTCCAAGATGATCTTACTCATGAATTATACCAGATCAATCCAAAATTTACACTTAGATATCTTGGTGTATATCCAGTGCTATTTTAGTGTAATAAAGAAGAAATAAAGATGTTGGGCCTGATCATCATGAGACTTGGAGTATACCAAAATACGATCCAATAATACCACATAAAACTAATCAAGTTATAGAAGGAACATTATGTTCATCAAGACCATAATAATTTTTGGTGCATTCATCAACCCAAACGACATTATAAAAAACACATATATGTAATACATGATTCTGAATGCAGTCCTAGGTATATTAGAAGGATGAAATCTCAACTGATGATACCCTAATTTGAATTCAATATTATAAAAGGCACAAGATATTATCAACTAGTTAGAAAGATTTTCAATACTGGAAAGAGGACATTGATTCTTCATAGTCATCAAGTTAAAATACCATTAATCAAGAAACAATCACAAACTCTAATCAGTATTCTTTGAAAAAAATATAGGTGATCCCCAAATTGATGTACTCAGATAGATAAACTCTTTATCCATCAACTCTTCTATCTGATTCATGGGATCTTGAATCTATATCAGTGTCGTTCTATACAATGAATTAGAAACTAGTTCAACTCTTGGCATGAGATCAATAATAAATTCCACATCTCAATTAGCTGGAAGACCTGATAAATATTTTGGAAACAATTCCTATTTTTTCACTACTGATGGAATGAAATCATTAGTTGTACCCCATCATCTAGGAGTAGACTCGAAACATGTGTTATGAGCCCTCCCATTTTCAGATGGATTAGCCCTGCTCAACCCAGATATCCCACATTCCCTGTTAAATGTACTTGTCACCCTTAGGAGATGTAATTATCTCCCTCCATCTATATCTATCTATATTATATCAATATGATACTTACTAGTCAATACCCAGAATCAAGTTGAATCTTGAAATTATAAGAATATATATATACCATGGACAATTATACTAGACAACTTTGAGGAAATATCTCTTGCACTACTAGATATCCCTACACCATTATTCCAATGGTGTATCTATTGTAAATACCCTAGTCATGAAATCCACTTCTAGGATTAAACCATTTACAATATGTATAAAAATAAAGTAATAAGACACTCCAGTATCAAATAAATAACTGTATAAATAGAATCTATAAGAATAGTACCTCTTACTATCGATGGTCCAACCTCATTATCCACAAGTGTTATATCTACAGTATGAAAATATCCAACCCCTCTTTCATGTGATGAATTTCAAGTCCCCTAAGATAAACCACTATAATGAAATAGTTTCTTCTATACTAAGGATCCAAATCCACTATCTATACTACAACATCAATTTGAACTCCAACTGCTATCCTCATAAGGGGTATAATTTTCCTTTTCTACAGTCTGATTCTTTCTAGAAACCCCATCACTACCTCTCTTACATGGGTTCCTGGAGAACCTTTGCTGATCTACCATATTTTTCCAAGACCAAAAATCTACTAGTTGTCAAGGATAGTGTCAATGATAGTGTCCCATACTAACAAAATAATGGAGAATCACCAAATAAAGTTTCTGTGTAACCGACTTCTCCCAATGGTCACCTCGTTTTCCAATGATTTGCCTGAAGTCTATTAATTATGCTTCCTGATCTTAGAAGACATACATTTTTATCATAATGTAACAACCATATTTCATGCACTATAAATTTTATTTTATGCTCCCCTTATATATGAGAGACTAAGTCACCAATTCTATGAACTTCTTTGGCCTATAGATGTCAACCTGTGATTTAATTTCACACTTAAATCCTTCCAAGAATAAATTTACTAAATTAGCCTCTTCCACTTCCAAAAATACACTAAAGAGATACAAATATATATATCCTCCTTCACAGTTCATTATAGACAAAATTCCCTAATTCAATATCATAAACTCATCTACTCTCTCTTATCTCAGAATCAAATGACAGAAGTGCTCCAAAAATAACTCTAGGAAGTCCTTCCATAATATAAAATCAGCCCATGCAGTCAGAGTCTGAATATCCTACTTGTTCATCACTGATACTCATTACATATAAGTAGCTAGATTTATACTCTATGAAATTGGAGTACCTACATGGTCAAGTACAGTTTGGATATATTTAATCCAACTCTTTTCAACACTCTATAAGAAATGTATGTGGGTGATGAAACTGAAACTACCTCCTCAAGATAGACATGATCTTCAAAACTTGATTGGGGTGTCTTTCCAAGAATTTCATGATCAATGTGATGTTCACATGGAATTATTGTCCATCATCCTCACCAGGAACAATTGGAACCTCTGGGTCCACTATTGGAAGATAATCTCTAACTATGTCCACTTGTCATCCTCTCAGTAGGTGTTATTGTGGTCACCAAACTCTACAAGCCTATTATGCACATTTGGATAATTTTCTAAATAATAACACATTTATGGGAAAAATTAATTAAGTCACAACTAGTATTTTCCCCCAAACCTACCACATGATAAAAAATAAGCTAATAACATAACCCTAAACAATCCTACATCATGGTCAAGGTTAACAAAATGCTACTCATTTTCATTATTCATGTCTCTCATTTAGACCACCGATTATTCTAATTTTTCCTAATTTTACATCTTTAAATTTCACATTTGGAATCCTTTTCAATTCAGTTTCAGAAGCAAGATAAAACAGTTCATGTTTAACAACCTTCACAGAACCCATTTACAATTCATTCCTAAATTTATATAAGATATAAAATAATATTAAGTGCCTAGTATAAGGAATGAATATTAAAACTCCATGATTTACCAGAACACGAGTCAAATATCACCACATTTATGAAACAATAATAACATCACACCACAAGTGTGTCACCTATGGTGAAATAATATTAAACTGTAATAGAAAATGATAATAACAGAAATCCCACCCTAGGAACATAGGTTTTCCACCCATACATGGGTTTGAAACTCCCTTGAAAGAGCTCATATACAAGGCCCAAATCCTCTTAGTCTCCTCTCTACCATTCCTAAATAGAAAGAATAAATAAAAATAATAGAAGAAATCTATGATACCACATCACCTAAAGCATACCTCCCTAAATGTTAGAGGCTTCCAACTAGTATAGTGGGTCTAATTTCATTCATTGGTATTCTATACATTATTTTATGAGGGTAATTAATCAAAAAGAATATATAAAAACTAAAACCTGAATAACCAAATGGTATCATAACAATAACAATACCAATATCTAAAGATAACTAAAAATAAGAAAGACAATATTAAAACCAAGTATTAGATATGTAATTCCAAAATATGTGTCATGTTTCAAAATATAGACTCAAATGTAATGATACTAATGACTGCCAAGAGGGTACCAAACATCTCCTAGTTCCCTCTTCGAGGCTCTATCCCCAAATCATCAATCTTACACTAGGCCATTTCCCATAACTTTTCCAAAAAACACAATATCTATTTGGTTACCCATCAATCATCCAACATAGGGTGTGAGTACAACTTTGTAGGACACCATCAAAAGTGTCTAAAACAATATTTCATCAATAATAGTGAATGAGGATTTATAAATAAATAAACAAAATGAATATGTAAAGATTTATCGCATTATCAAATTTTACTTTTTATTACCACACAAACTCCATGGGTTTCTAAGGACACCTACACATTAATACCAGATTTAACAGACATCGAAGTATAATCTATCCCCAAGGTATATCATGTCCTATAAAGACACCATTATAATTCTTGATTTCATATCAATCTTAGAATTTGGTTCTTACCATTCTAGATCTCAATTCTCATACGAATTCCATTATAACCAATCATAATTTCATAAATTAATTCAAAAATTAATTTATCATCTCAATCTAATTAATTAACTCAATAATTAATTAATATTATCAATCCCATTAATTAAATCAACAATTAATTAATTATCTCATTCTCATTAATTAAGTATATAATTTATTAATGATATCAATATCATCATTTAACACAAAAATTAATTAATATTCTCAATCCAATTAATTAACTTAATAATTGATTAATTTTATCAATATTATTAATTAACTACATAATTAAATAATCATTTTAATTCAATACTAATTCAATAATTAGTTTATCGTATAGATTTCCATAATTATTTACCCAATTAATTAATCAATATATATCAACCAAAAAATCCCATAATTAATTCATTAATTAATAATTCAATTCATAATTTCTTTTCCCTATAATTAATTCTATAATTAATTATTCAATTTCACAATCTCAATATCTAATAGTGAATTTCACAATTAATTATTCAATTCCATAGTCTGAATATCCCCTAGTTAAATCAACAATTAATTTCTCAATTCAGGAAAATATAAATATTTTTTAATTTATTCCATAATTAATTGGTCTCGCGTTAAAAATAAAATATCCTTATTTAATTCCATAATTATTATTCACTATCTATAACTCCAATTTCCCTAATTTCCCATTTTTTCATTAATTAGTTCATCAATTTAAATAATTTAATCACAAACTCAATCTCTAAACATCTAATAGAAATTATAAAACTAAATTCACATAGTTGAAATAATGATTTTGGAATTCTAATTATTAAGAATCTACCTTAATTATTTTTGAACGATCTCCCCATGGAAAATCCCAAAAATTTGAGCAGAATAGTGATGTTCAATGATTTTTGGGTCTAAAAACCAAAATCAAGACAGAAAAAATCATGATCCATTAATTGTAGATATAGATCCAAAATACTAGATCAAGATCTAATAAAAATAAGATGAATAACCCTTTCTAGGGTGGATAATAAATGAATAATAATTATAAACCAAGCATGATATAATTATCTTATCGATAAGGGTAAAAATCTGGACCCGGGATTCGAATCATGAATAAAAAAGTTAGGATGGTTTAAAATCCATTAGGGTTTCTGTGAAATCATAAAATAACATTTATGGCCGAATGGGTTTAAACAGTGTGAGTTTTTGTGGTTTGGAGAATTTAAAATATAATATTATAGTGAATAAAAAATTCATGCATGGTTTTCTGTGTAGGGGAACATAGTTTACCCTAAGAAGTGTGTCAATTGTGAAACTCTAGTATGTCCGGGGTAACATGGTTTACTAGGCTGGGGTGCTTGGTTTTTTTATAAATGTGTTCCAACCATGCACTTCCCTCTTTCTTTCATTTTTACTAAATTTTCTCCCAAACACACCTAAATATAATGCCCAAACAAAGAGTACTCAACCTAAATAAAAATGTGCATACGAAAATCAATCCCAAGTCACATCTAGAAAAGTATTGGATCATTATATAATCATATTTATCCCTTATTTCTAGGAATTTTTTGTCCATCCAGTGCTAAACTACCTTCAGGATATATTTTTCCAGAAAAATAACATTGAATGTTTCCCATTCCATGGAATCAATATCATCTTTTTCTTTGATATTTTTATGAAAATAGTACCATTTACCAACTTCAAATTAAAAATGATAAATGAAAAGTGTTTCATTTTTTCCTTCTAAATATCCAATAACATAAAATATATTTTTTAGATAGTTGATCGATCCTTTTTACTACCACATGTTAAAATGATAAACAAAATTCATGGGGTTTTCCATCATGAGATGATCAAGAAAACACATATTCATTTTTTATAGATCATGTTCCTCTCTAGAGTTGACACCAAAACCATTAATATTTTGTGTCATCTAAACAATAATTGAAACAAAATTTTCTATTCTAATTCTATACATCTCAAGATACAAATTTGGAAGGATATTTTTTAGTCGATGTCTTCCCAAAATAGCTTCTCAGTTTTCTCTATAGAAAACCATTCTGAACAGAAGTATTTTAGATTCCCAAATATGGTAAAATTCAATTTATATTCTATTTAATATTTACCATATGGTAAATTCATTCAAGGTGAAGTTATTAAAATAATCCTCACCTATAAATTTATCTAATCCTTTCCTCTGATACCAACCTTAAGGCCTCGAACATAATATTTATATAATATTATGTTTTAAGAAATTAATTAATTCACTTATAATTGAGGTTATTACATGTATAGAGTTTTAGATAGCTATTACATAACTTGATAATAAAAAACCCTAAAAACGTTAAAACTATTGAATAATATCAATTTTTCCAATAATACAATTTTTTTTTAAAATGACGCATGATTTGTTTTCAAGAAAAATAATCAATACATTCCACAATAGTTCATTTACCTTACGCATCATTAAATACTATGAAAAACATTTAAAAATATGGGTTGGGAAAAAATATCGGTAAGGGATACACGATTAAAGGAAAACCAATAATCCCACAAAAACATGAAAAGTAATATAATGACTACCTTTATCTTAAATTTTTATTGATCAGATGAAATAAAAAAAATCACTGGAAAACAGGCAGACACCTTTTTCACAATTTAAATCATAAAATTCCATAGAAATTAATTAAAAACTATTCTAGGTAAAATGGAGCATCACATTCATAACCTATTTTAAACCTGTGTCAGAAATAACAAGATTCTAATTAAATATATAAATGAAACAATTTGGTAACTCCTTCCTTCTTCCATATTAGGGAAAGAAACATTACAAAACCTATTGGAGCAATATTTTTGTTCAACAATAAATTAATCTATAATGGGGTAGCCAAAAACTATTTGTTCATAGACACCGTATAAGCTATAATGGGATCACCCAATACTCTATGGGCCACCCCATCATATAGGCTGTAATGGGCTCACCTGATTCTCTCTAGACCGACCCATAATATAAGATATAACAGGATCACTTGGTGATATCTTGGTCACCCCATCATATAATGATCATGTACCAAATCATGAATAATACATTTTAATTATTTCACCTATCCATCATAAAAAATTTGAATAACACCTTCAAACATTTAAATAAATAACTTTGGGATTTCAATATATCTTTTCTTTTAAATACCCATTTACAATATAAAAGTATTATTTCCTTCTAAAAAACTATTTTTAATACCATTATTCCCCTGAAAAGGATAATTTATATTCATTTAATGAAACATGAAATATTTTAATAGAATCTAGGTATCACATAATTCTTATTGTGGTTTAAAAGTCATTGTTTTGGTGTTTATAAAAAATCCTTTTATCAAATATCAAAACATTCCACATATAACATGTGAAAATATTACTTATGAAAAAATGGGAAAATAAACTATAAAATTTACTTTATTAATCAATCATATATATATAAATTCATAAAATAATATTAAAAAACATGGATATGGTTGAGAAATAGATTTTTAAGGATAACCAATAAATAAGGATTTCATAAAAAGGAGAAGTACCTTATCACTAGAAAATATTTGAATAATTATCCCAATGAAAGAATAAAATGAATAAAACCCTTAAATACAACAATAATATAGTAATTCATGAACCATTATAAGGGACTACATATATACCTCTTAAAATAACAACGGTATTGAAAATCAACATATTCTATAATGAAATGTGGTTGAAAATAAGTTATATACCTTGAGTCTGACTTAAAACAGGATTATTAATCTTCCTGAATACAAAAAATATATTAATTATTTTCTTGATTGAGAATGTTTTTCAGGTTTTTTATTTTTATTTAAATTATGAAAGAGTTATATACAATCAAATAATCAATTATTTTGAAGTTGTATGTTTTGACCATACTAGTATTATGTGTCAAAAATGGATTTAATAGGTCAACTTTGGTAAATATGGTAATTATTTAAACATATCAAGAATAATAATAATTATAAAATTATTATATTTATACATCTATTATACCTTTAATTTTTTTTTGAAATATGGATATTAAAAATTAACTAACATTACAATCATAGAGATAATAGGTCATACGTACACTTGAGTAACGTTTCCATTTTTAGAATGATCATTACTGAAATAAGGTAAGTAACATTTATCTTCTAAGAATGATTATTGTATGATAAATAGAAAATTATTAAATTATATTCACTTATATATATCATTCTAGTGACGTGGTGATAAAAAAATGGAATGAATTTGCTTGGAGGAGGTGGTATTCCCCACATACATAAATGATGTTATCACCTTTTTAGTGAGTGAAAAGGTAAGAAGGAGAATGATATATTTAAGATAAAAAGGATAATTTCTTATTTAATTAAAAAATATATCATTTATATCACATGCATTTATTATATTTACCATTATTACCATCCAGATAACATGTTAGTGAAAACAAATCACATCTCTACGTGAGGCAGTAGTCTTCCAAATACACAAGTGATGTAATCACATCCATTGAATATTAGTATAAATAATCATATATATAATATAATAACCCCATTGGTATAATAATGTTGTAAATAACATATAAAAACATTATATACAACATTATTCTCAACCGTGATGGGTTGTAGTCGACTGTACACACGAACGATGATTTCATAACCCATTTCCTGGAAGTGGATGTAGATTAAGTTCATAAAATTAATATAATACAATATATATATATATTAGTGATGTGAATTTTATTATATATTAATGGTATAAGAAAAATTCAATGGGGTTGAGAAAGAAAACAAAAAATGTTTTTTGATTAATGTTACCTACTCTTCGATTCACTCATATTTGTTCTCACCAAACACATTAATTTGATGAATTTATTAAAAACGTAAGGATAATAGAAATATAAGAGGGATTGAAATAAGTGATTTGGGGAGTCTTTTTCTGAAAAAATTGGGTTTTAAGACGTAAATAGAAGAGGATAGTGGGTGTTCTTTTATAAGTGGGGTTAGTTGAAAACATGTATTTTTTTTGAAAGAGAGAATCAAAACCATGTTTTTTCAGTCAAATAAGAAAATGTAATGAACCAAAATCTATAATAGAAGATATAATGTGGAAATATTTCCATTTAATTATTTTGGGATATGTTTTATGATCATTTGTTTATATAAGATTAATGTTTATCCACTACGTAAACTCGTTTTAACCATATTCGTTGTAATTAATTTTTATTATTTTCACTAATCACATGGGTAAAAACAATAATTTGGACTTATGAGAAAATATAAATAATTAAGAATATAAATATGGAATACATTTCTCTAAATAAAATTCACTTAAGTTTCCAATTTTAATTTAATATTAATCCCGCAAACACAGTGAGTCAATTGGTTTTTAAGAAGAGTATTTTTTTCAAAAAATGATGATTCTATATTAACTCAGCGACTTATAATAATAATTTTATGGAGCTAAATTAATATTTAAAAATATATTTTGGATATATTTCATTTAAATCATTCTCCAATAGGTATTATTTTATTAAATTTAAAAGGGTAACATTATGAGTTTTAAAAAAGTTTTTCAAAAAACCCTTCATTAAACCAAAATACAAACATATATTAAAAACCAATATAAGGTTTACTAAAAAGAAATTAAGTGGGTTAAATATAAATAAATTATTCATTCATTACATGAAAACATATTCAAAACATATTTTTAATTTTAAATTACAAAATTTATTAATAAAAAATATATTTTAAAAAAATGATGCTTTTCATGATTCTCTGAAAAATCTATGTGATGCAAAAAATCACAAAATATCTTCCAAAGTAAATTTTTATCTGATGATTTAAAAAACAAAATTCATTTTATCAAAATCAAATCCTGAAATTTAGAAACCAGGATTTTGAATAAAACCTTATAATAAAAGTATTTAGTAAGAATAATTTCATTTTTTATTAAATATTTCATTCTATTTTTATAACTAACACAACTACCTAGTTCTGATTAATAAATATAAAAATTATTTAATCTATCGTTACCTTTTTTATGACAGAAAATGATAATTAATATTAAAAACGATTCATAAATTTAAAAAAAATCTTATAAATATTATTGTAATTTATGTTAGATGGTTAATGGTCTATTATCTCATTTAATGTTTTCTTGAACCACATTTTATTTTAAAATTTTATTCTTAACACTTATTTCCTTTATTCTATTTATAACACCACTACATTTTTCCTTTAAATATATATTCAATCTCACATTTTCAAACACCTTATAATATTTAATTTTATATATATATTATTTTTAACCACCTATCAAAAAATCACCTACACATTCATAATCCTTTTTATTAGAAAAAATCATTTTTCTGAAATAGATTAAGACTAAATATGAAGGAGGTGATTCAATGTGTAATGTATGTGCTTGTGAGCAAATTTCTCATTTCTTATTTATGATTCTTTTTCATAAAAATATTTTTAAACTTCACTTATTTTTTCATGTTTAAATTATCATGTAACTTCTTTTATATTTATTCTAAAATGATATTATATCATCAATTACATCTCACTAATGTTTATTGAAAATACATAACTACATAAAAATAATATTTTTTTACAAAATAATGATATTCTATCTAAAAATTTCTCTTATAGTTTTCTATGTAGAAAAATATTTAAAATTAACCCTAAAATATAGTCTAATTAATAATATATTTTTTTCACTAAAAATATTTATTATGATTTCCAAATTATTAAAATATTTTGGAAAACACAAATAATAGTGGTAGTTTTATAAAACCCATAGGAGTAATTATGTTTTCCAAAACTTATTTATTTCATGTTTTTTGATAAAAAATTACTTTATGATTAAATATATAATTACTATTCAATTAATTTTATGATTATGATTCTGTAATGGTGATATATAAATTGAAACAATATAATTAAATGTAAGTAGTCATGACCATTTGTAACCATAAAGAACAACCTTCTCAATGAATTTTCATAAAAAACTATTTCATGACCTATTGAAAAACAATTTCTTGGAGGATTTGAACAAAATAAATTTAATATTTTGAACTTATGTAACCATTTTATATAGACTTTTTACCATTATAAAAATGAAAAATCTATTTTGAAGATTATGAGTCAAATGAACTCAGAGTGACCAATGGGAATAATTAAAAATTTAGCAAATAAATAAATATGATAATAAATTAATAATGTGGAATGACGATATGTTAAATAAAAACATTTCGGTTCTTAATCATGTGAATAACCAATATAATTTTATTATTCACAAGGGTATTGGATGTATGATTTGAGTCTAGAATCGAGGTAAGGGATTTATTCTAGAAATTTAATACACCTATTTTGAAGCCTTTATCTCATGAAATTTTATCATATATGTCCATATTTTTATATTAATACAAAAAAAATATTCTTTGTAATTAAATAATCCGATGATATAATTTTATACTATCTTTGACTTTATTATAAAGGTTTAAAAATTATATTTTTAAGGTATTATTCACAAGTTTTTTTTTACTTTCTATACACAGGTGAAAAAATAATAATATTTTTCTATTTTTTCAACATAAATACATCTTCCCTATTTTGTGTATATTATTCATTATCAATATACCCTTAAAAATTTCCATGGTTTTCCAAAGTAACAATTAGTACCATTGTTTTTTGGATCTTTAATTTTTTAATTATCAAAAGATATGGTTATATGTTTTTATTTTACAAAAAAAATCCCTAACGATCTTATAATATTCCAGGTTTCTCTTTCATTTTCTTACCAATAAAAATTTGGTTAACCCATTTTTGAAATTGTTATATTTTTATAGATTAACCTGAGGATTGTTTTTGTGGGTATAAATGTATGTTTTTACTATTTTTTCATGTTATGGCTATTTGAAATCATATATTATGGTGGATGAGTCTTTTATATCTCTCTAATTCATTGGGAAATGATTTTTTCACTAAAACATTTATTTTGGAGATAACTAAATATTTCGTTCCACATTATGGGTGATTGGAAGAGAATATATGAATATGATTTCCCATGTAACCTTTATGATTTCATGATATAATTTATGCTTGAATTCAATTGATTTTTTATACAACTATAAAGAAGATTTTTGATTTCTCATCTAAAATTATGCTCATTACTTTTTAAAATATCAAAATTCATTAATTTATAAAATAATTCTCTTTTATTTTTTCCAAATATTTAAATAGACTAATGGGATTTCCAGTTCTTTTATTCCCATTCTGATGTTATATATTCATCCCATGTTATTAAAATATTTTCACAGGGAAATAGGATGACTAATAATGTCTATGAAGTCTAACACTAAATTTGAAATATTGAACTCGAATAAAGAAACTTTATCACATAAAGAGTTTATTTAGATGGAATGTATGTAATGAAATATTTTTTATAAATATTTAACATATAAGATACTTATATATGTAATTTTATAGTTAGTATCAAATTAGGGTTTAAATAACATTAGAGTTAATGATGTCATAATTTTAAGATAATTTAACAGTTTTAGATATCTTTAGGGGTTGATAATTTTAAGGATGATAAAAATATCAAATCCACATATACTATTTTAGGAAACATGTGATTGGATTTTAAGGTTATTTAGGATATTTTTGAATAAATTTACTTGGTTTTATGTGTAATACATGATTTCGGTGTTTATAAACCCTAAGTTTAACATGTGATCTTACGTTAGGGATTTTTGAAATAAATTTGGTAGATATTTTTTGACATAAGATAAAATGTATAAATAGAATTTAGGGTTAATAAATTATATTTATGTTGAGGAATTAATTGTTAATTAGGAAAATAATATATTATAATTTAAAAAAATTGAGTAGCATAGATATCCTTGGTAAATGAAAATATAATTGGTGATAATGGTAATAATGTTATTTGTTGTGATTTATTTGGGTTTTATATAAAAACAAATGAATATAATATATTTTCATTATTTTATGTAATTTTATTTTAAAGTGGTTGATATTATTTGATAGATAATGATTGAGTATATTTTTGTAATAATATTCAATTATAATTTGGTTTTAAGCCATGATTATATATGTTATTTGGATAAATTATTACTATATTTTGGTAGAATATAGGATTGGGGTTTATATGTTTTTTGCGTATTACATTATGATAGAATTTATATTGTTTAGGGATAAAATTAATGTAGATTTTTGTGGGACATGTGATAAGATTTTTCTATTTATTGGTTTTTAAATTTCTTTTATGCATGTGTAAAAGGGTATTGCGGTCTACTTAGTTGTTGAATTGTTTATGTTAAACATGGATTATTTTAAAATTTGAGGATTTGGTGTTACTTCATCAAATTATGGTTTATTAACGTTTCAATGGGTTTTATATTTAATCATATTAATAACTTTGTGCCTTATAATTTATTATTAAAAGTAAAATTAAATTGATATATAGAAAAACAACATTGAATAAAAAAATTTGTCCTTCAGTGGAACTCATAATCCATAAAAATATGATTTTTTATGGTTCATGTAGGAAAAAATCATTTGGATCATTGTGGTTTGGAATGTAGTAGAGGTGAAAACTGATCAAAACACACAACCAATTATGAAATTGTTCTTATGGAATGGAAATTAATCAAGTATTTTCATATCATTATATATATATTCTCAATGTTAAATTATTCCTCAATATTAAGAAAAAATAAGATAATTTATAATTTTTTTGTAGAAACAATCACCCAACAATCAATGAATATCTTAAAAAATCCATCAAAAATATGAATCATAGAAATTTACAACATAGTTTAAAAAAATTATCCTATATTTCATAGAACATAATTATAAATTAATATTATTGATATTTTGTATTTATTTTATAGATATTATTTGTTTTTATATGGTGTTATTTTTATTTATTTTCTCCAAAAAATTGTGAAAGGAAAACGTTACTCTGTTTAAATCATTTTGGATGAATTTATGGTTTATCCCTCTCATTTGTGGAATTATAGTTCACAAACAATATGGTTTTTAGGGTTTTTATTAACTCTCCCTCTTTTCAGTCATTCATGAACTTACTTATTTGAATATTATATTACATGATCGATTCACTCTACCCTAAAATTGAATTATATCATAATTCATCTTTATTTTCTAATAATGTAAAATTATTTCACATAATTAAAAATGATTGTTTTGTTTCAACGATTCTTATTTGAGACATATTTTCTATAGTGTTCACATATAACTAAAATCAGGTCATATAAATAGACATATAGTTCACAATATTTATAATTCCACTCCTCGTTCAAATTTTCATTGGATTTTGATTCAAATTGGATAAAATTTCCAAGGGCTTGTTTCATAACTCAAAAAAAATTCAATGAGTAGTATCTATTTTGCACTGACCATTATCTTATATGATTGATATAATTTAAAACTCTCATTATCAAATATTAATTACATTTTATCTATATTAAATTTCATTTTTAGATCATGTTATTTATTTTTAATGAATTTTATAGGAATTGTTAAAAATAATTTCTCTCCTATATATAGATACATTTTCACTTCAATGACCATGTCTATTACTACTAAAAATGTATTCTATTTTTATTTTACAAAGTAAATATGTATTCTATTCTAAATAATTTATTTCTCATGACATATGTCAAGAAATAAATGTTATATATCCTTTCATTTGTGACTTTCCCTAAAAACCATTAAAAACAGAAAAAATATATATTTCCACTTCTATATTTTTTTTACCTTACACTATACATATATTATATGTTCCATAATTTCCTTTCAAGGTAATATTACATGGGATTAAATTTTAAATTATTGAATTTGAAGCCCTATTCCATATTTTAAAATTAGTTTTTAAAATATTTAATGTTATTTGTTTCTTTATATACCCTTAATTATCAGGTAGGAGAAAAAATTGTGAGGATAATATATCATTTTAGATGGGAGGATGTGGTAACCCAATTTTTTTCAAAAAGAATTCTATTTAGTGTTTTATCAATATTCATGATTGTGAATAAATATAGAATATTTAAACTTGTCTATATTTTTATATCTTGTTTGAAATGATATTTTATAACAAATTTGAGACAAATTATACATTTAAAATTATAATATTTACTTCGTGATGGAAAATGAATTTCACTTCAAGGATAGATATATTTTCTTAAAATGATTTTTTAACAAATATTTTATAATTTTATATTATTTTAAATTATATAATTTTTCTTATTTTTATGTTAATATTATAAATAAATATATAAAAATATGTGGAAGGAATATGATTTTACCTTTTAAAAGGTTATAGTTTTTTTCAAAATAAATTATTTTTCAATGTAATATATGATTTTATTTAAATAAATAATTACTAAATTATAGAATATTAATTTGATAAAATGGACCTCATTTTTAGTTTCACCTTGTGTAAATTATCTTTTGGTAATGTTTTTTAATATTTTTCTAAGCATGTTTATTCTTTGGTGAATAGTTAATAAACAATTTCCATAACTATTTTCACTTTTAGGAAATAATCATGAAATAAATGTGACCTAAATGTTTATGTAATATTTTTAATGATATAAAGAGATAGATATTTTTATATTAAATTAAACATATCCTTCATGTAATATAAATTAATATTTTTGTCATTATAATTATGAAAAAGTTTATTGTTGTTAACATAGAGTGAATACATCATTAGAATTGTAATATATGTTCTTTTAAGATAATATTTATGAGTAAAATAATCTATTTTCAATATTAAATAGAACTATTAAGAAAAATAAAATATTTTTTTGTATATTTAGGAATTCTAGAGTTATGTAAAATGATAGTTATCCAATTGTTTACCTAGTTCTTTTGCAATGTAAGAAAATTATATTTATGAAATTATAAATAATTTTATAATAAAGAATGGAATATAAATACAATACAGATGGTTATATATGTTAATATTGATGAATAATATTTTTTATTTTATGAATCCATTTTTAATTTTTAATTATGTATTAATAATCCAAAATGTGTACGCATCTATCACACAATACATCTATATACTGTAAAAAATTCCAAGGAAAAGTTTCAAAAAAATTAAAGGTGATATGTTTTAGATAATTTATTATATTATAAAATTTCTAATGATAAATATGAATGTAAAGAAGATAAAAAAATTTAATATTATAATTGATAAAACTATCAATATATTTTCTAATGTTAAATTATTAAAATGACCCTGAAATGAATTTAAAGGTTAATTACAAAATAAAAATGATATATGAAAAAATATAAAATCATCAAAATTATAATAAGAAAATTTTACATGGTAATGGTCAACAATATCATTAATTTTATATTTTTAACCAATATTCATTTTAAAATTATTTTCATGTCTATTGAAGTCATAATTTTTGTGAAAACGCAATTCAATTTTTCTAATAATAAGAGACTCATTAAAATAATTTCAAAACACTCTTCAAGTGAGATTTTCACGCCATTTTATATATAAATAACTGTATAAATAACCCTTTAAATGTTTATATGTGTGTTTCTATTACAAAAATAGTTTGTATAAACGCTTTAGATTCAATAAAAAAAGAGAGTTCAAAGAGAAAGGTTAGTGTTTTTAGCCTCTTTCATTTATCTTATTTATGATTATTTTTCAAAAAAAACCATTGAAAAATATCTTTTTTCGAATAAATTATTTAATTATCTTAATATTGGAATAAATTTTAACCTAAAATTATAAAATATCATTTAATACCAGTTACCAAATTCTTTTCAAAATTTGTAGCTTTTTTAAAAAATGGATTTTTTTCATTGTTGTGTATTTTATTCTTATTTATTCACTTAAAATTTAAATAACATAATAAATCATCAAAATTAACCATAAAAATTTTCTAATTATTATTATAATGGGTTTATAAAAATAAAAAATATTATTTACCCGTTATTTTTTATTTTTTTATAAAACATTTCTCACTATTGTGTTTTTAAGCTACCAACGTAAATGAAAGTGTGTTTATAAACAATATATTTCATGTATATTATAAAAAATTAATTTTATGAGTGAGTATAAAATTAATATTCACGTATTTTTATTATTATAGCATTGAAATTTTGAAATATCAAACATATCTTTGTAATTTAAAATGAAAAATCATGGATATTTTTAAGAGTAAAAACAAAATTATCATCAATGACTCAGAAAAGTAACTACTACAAGACATTGTGAATTAATTTGATTATAAAATTTTATATAAATAAAAACATGATAATTAAAGATCATATAGAACAATTTCACAAAAAAATTACCGTTACCAAATTATATAAGCTATTTTAGAGATAATTACCCAAATTACCTCAAAATAACTAACATCAATGATAAAAAATGTAGAAAAGAAATAAGAAATGATAATAAGTTATTTTTGTGGAATGATAATATAGAAATTCATATATGGTGGTATTATCATATTGTTAACAATTAATATAAATTTATTTTTTAAAATGATAGAGGATGCACATGAAGAGTGAAAACTTGAGGTTCCTGGTTTTCTTTTATCTAGTTACTTTACATGTTTTGAATTCATCCACTCATTAAATTTTCTAGTACATAACCATAACCATTATATTTATTCATGATTTTTAAATTTCATTATTCTATTAAATAATAAATTTTTTTTCTTCTATGAATGATATTATTTAAAAAGAATTAAAATGACTATTTTAATGATTTCTTTCTCTAACATTTTCGCCTTTCTTATCAACATTTTGAAACAAAATTTTTATTTTAATTGTTTTATAAAATATTTTTTTTCACTAAATTTTAGTTATAATATTAATTATCAATATTACATTCCAATTTATCAATGCCTTCCAAATTTGCATCTACTTCTATTTTGTTGTTAATTTTTTCATTTTCATGGTTATCAAATGAAAAGGTTATTTCACGTTCCTTTAAAAAATTATAATTCTCTTATATTTTTAAAATTTTCACTTTCATATTCATATAATCATTAAATTGGTTAACCCATTTTTGAATCATCATATTTTTATGGATTAACTTAGGAGTTTATTTTTATGGGGTTGAAAAGTATGTTTTATGATTTTTTTGTTGAAACTAATGATCATGTGTGTTTTATTCATGTTATGATTCTTGGAAAATATATATTATTTTAGTGTGGAATGTTATAAATCCATAACACATTTGATTAGAATTTATTTTGTAGATAAATTATGTTGGAGAAAACTGAATAAGATATTCAATTTTATGGATGACTAAAAAAGTTATTATGAATATGAAGTCACATGTAATCCTAATTATTATTTTATTGACATTATACTTTCATAAATGATTTATTTATATAACTCTTTATGAAAAAGGTTGAATTCTACTGAATAATTTTTAAATTATTTTTATGTATTTCATTGGGTTAACATGTTTTCGATTTACTTTATACCCCTTATTGAGTTTCACGTTATTGTATTGTTTTTAGAAATAAATCTTCGGGAAAAAAGATAAGTAAGAATAATTTTTATGTCTAGCAGTAAATATAAATTTTTGGTCTTAGATGAATATAGTGTATCCTTTAAAGATATTTTATCATGGAAAATGGCCATATATTGGAAAATTATTGGGTTTTTATATATGGGAGTTCTATATTCTTTGAAACTATAAAGATAAAAGTTCATGAAAATGTAAATAATGAAATATTTAATTTAAATATTTTAATCATAGGATATTTAAATAAAGTTTGTTAATGAAATAATCAATTTTCATTAATGTTATGTCATTCTTCACATACCTCCTTTGGTTTTCAAGGATATTAGGAATACATATAATTATGAAAATAGTAATGGGAAAATTATCTAGGGGGATGAAAGGTTGAAATCTCTAGAGATATATGTCCATTATTTAAAATATATTGTCATAATGTTCTTTTACTATTTTTATCATCTAATTTTGACTTTCCATTGAAACTTCAATATAAATTTATTAAAAAAATAATTCCTCATGTGATTGAATATGAAATATTATCCTTCTATTTCATTATAATATTAAATTATATATTCCCCTGGTATACATAAAAAATACATATTTAAGAAAACAATTCAAAAAAATTATTTAATAATTTAAATTATTCTAGATCTCAAAATTTCAACGACTATAAAAAAAAGTAGTGAAAATTATTACCAAGGGAAAACAAATAACCATGAATCAAATTTTGTTCTCAAAAATTTATTTTATTAAAATATCATTTACCTTTTAAATTTTCATGGTGAAAAATAAAAAAAACAACGTAATTAGACAATATATGACTGTAAATTTAAAAATATCTATAGTGGCATATATATAGGGATTTATCCTTTATATTAGAATGTGAGTAGTTTTTTATTGAAATAATTATCTTATTTTATTGATATAATTTAATTTTAATTTAATTATCTTCATAAGATAAATATTAATAATTCTATTTTATAAATTCATATTAAAATATTAACACAACATAATTCCTACTCATAAATAATTTTAACTGATGGAACACACCTCTATTTTTTTATGGGGATCTATATATCACCTAGCCTAATGAATTATTAAAGTGAGGAATTTAATGTTATCTAACACTAATTATAATTAGTGGATCCTCATATATGAGGTCTAATATTTCTAAATAACTCATATAGACTGAAAAATAATGTTTTTTATTTTCAAGATAGCTACATTATGATTGTGTGGTAACTAAAACCCCATGAAGGTATTAAAAATTCAATTTGATTCTAAAAAAATAAGAATTAAAAATTTAAACACATTCCGCAACACGGAACCTTAGAGGGTATTGATCCTTGAATCAAATGCGTAGGATGAATTCCCATCACCTACCTTTATCCACATGATATATCCACCATTGATGATATATCTATATCACCACCAAAGTGGATAGATGAACAAATATTGTAAAATGAATATCACTATGATAAAGTATCAAACCACTATCCATGATGACACCTTCAACGTCACCATAGTCTTTTATCTATCGATTTCATCATGAGCCAATAATAAAATTCCAACATAAGAGACAATCACCTTTTAAAAAAAAATTAACACAAACTAGATAATTCATTGATGGTCACTCACCTAATAACCGCATATTCATTTTTTCCAAATTCTTCTATCACAAGATGTGTCATTATCTAATACATTTCCACCACAAATGAAATTTCATCTTTGTCTCAGTTGTTAAATAATATCCAAATATAATTCATCAAAACAACTATTTTCCCTCACAATACACCACCAAATGATGGTCTATTATCCTAGAACACCATAATCTAATCGAACAACACATGCCAATGCATCATTGAAAACCACCAAAATAGACCCACCTAGGTAGTATAGATGAGACATTAGGATATGGAAATTTTAAATCAGATCAATGCCTCCACGGAGAGTCACGACCTTCAATAAGAAAAATATCGGAAACACATCAACAACTTCAGAATATTATTATGTATACAAAATATCCTAAAAACCCAAATGAAAAATAATGAAAAATATAAATGGAATACATCACCATAAAGAATCTCCAAATCATCTAAAGAAAAACAATAAGATTAGGAAGAAAATGTCAATGAATAAGAATAAATAATACCAGTATCATCCCCCTCCCACACTATCCCATGTGCTCCTGAAACCATCATTAAGCCCAACAAAAATGGTTCCATGCATGATGGTTTGTCCAATAAAGGAAGTGCAGAATAAGAACAATGGATGGAACCACTGGCGCTAACTTAAATAGTCTGGATCACTAACACACACAACCATAGTGGAGTTTTGATGCTTATGGTTAAGAAGAAATGGATTCAATGAGAGGCATATGGTATCCAAACCAGTGAATATCACTATCCACGAAGGGGGAGGAGAAAACTGTATAGGGAGAAGAAATTGAAGATAATTAAAGTGAAGAGCTATATCATTTCCCAAAACTATTTTCTTCTATAATTTATTTATTAATTTCGTACAAAATATATTTTCAAAAACGTTTCTATATCCCTATGAAAAACCCATCTCTCACATATGGTTATGATCAATTTTCCTTCCATATATACCCTATCAATTATATAGGTGGTCTACATATAGGTAATTTGAGAATTAGGAAATGGTATTCCTCCCGTGAGTAAGGGTAGTGAATTGATCTATAATGGTGTGGGATAATTTCTATGATCACTGAGAACATAGGTTCAGAATTATGTATTGGTAAGTGCATATATCCTTCCTCATTTTCTGGGTTTTCATAGATCTCAAAGTGTAGTTTGGGATTTCTAAAACCCATGTAAGGGTAAGTCTAAGTATTTATATTCTTTATAAGGGTAGCTGACTAGTTTTCAATGACTTTTATAATGGTCATTCTAAATTACTTAAGCATGCATAAGGTTCCTCTCGAGTTTCTAAAAACACATAACGGTACACATCCATGTAAGGGTAAAGAAAATTTACCATCATGAATCACAATATTCTTATTTTTTGGGTAGTTTTTGGTGTACATACCCATTTTTTCGTACGCATTCAAATTGTGTTTCTTTTCTAGTGTAAATAATGGTAATAAGATTGCAAATAACTTACAATTAAATTAGTTAGGATTTATGAATATGATATTTTGGTTTCTCATAATTTAAGGAGATTTAAATTAGTATTATTGGGTATTAATTTAGATGAAAAATTAATTTTGAAATAAATAGGGGGTTTTGAAAGTTTCATCAGAGTCTCATGACAATTTCATTTAATTTTGGAAAATAAAAATTATCACAAAATTTTTTTCCTCCTTTTATTCTATCATGTACCAGTGATCTGATTACTTTACTTATATATTTCCTAATCCTCCCCAAAGGCAACCAATCCTCCTCATACTTTCCAGACCTATTCTAATTACCTGCATCTCTATTATTCATTCTTATATGTTTATATATATATTTATGATTGGTAAATAACCTGTTTATCTCAATTAATTCTGTGTGATATGTGAGTGTACTATGAAAAAGCTTCTTTTTTTACTGCATAGATTTTACATTAATTTGAAAAACTAAAATGATTGTATATATTGATCTATATTCTGGAATATGATGATGAAGATGATAAATAATTTATGGTGCATACTAAAATTTCTTAATATAGTTATTATTTATATAATATAATTATAAATAATGTGACATGAATTAGAATTATACATTGGTTAAAGAATATAAATATTATAATGTGATGATTAATAATTTTTATGGTCTTATAATTTCATATTTTCTAAATATTATTATTTCAGAAGATTCACACATGCCCTAAATATTATTCCTCCTTAATAATGATGACACATGTTGAATTTTTTATTATTAAAATATATAAAGATTTTTTTATTATTGATTAAATATTTTAGATAAGTTTTTTATGTATCCTTTAGAGAAAAAATTTTAATTCGTTGATTCGTAGACCACTCGACTAGTTCTTTATCTTGGTTTTGTGCATAACCTTATGAAACTTCCATAAAATTCAAGAGGATTATAAATAGTTATGGGGGTCATAGTAGGTTTCATGGGGAGGATATACCCCCTTGTCACAGTGCACAAAAATACATTTTTATCAAAACACAAATCATAAAAGATAATAATTAGAGTACAAAGGAATAAATGAACAATCAATAATAATATATTAAATGAAATAAAGTCTGGAACTATCATTTCACACATATAGTTGTTTCCCTCACACTATGTCAGTCACCTAAAAAATATATATATAATAATAAGATATCATACTATATCACATATATTATCCAAACAACATTATGATCCATGATCTTTTATGATATATCATGCTCAACCATACAATCATGTTCCTCACCCCATATTGTTACTATAATAACCATGTGAGTGGTTGTTGGGTAACCATGTGTAATAGCTTCCCGAGAATTTTGTACATAATAAAAGTGGTTGGGAATGACCCACATGGTCATGTAATAACGAGTCTATTTTTTTATATATGATTGTGACATGCTTAGCCAAGATAAAAATATAAACTAAAAAATAAAATCAATAATTAAATACACAACCTCAATACCTACTGAGGCCAAATGCTAAAGTGTTATTGAGCACGTCATAAGGACTATTGTTCTATTATACCACCCATGCCGCATGGGAATGAACTAATAACCCTATCCAATCCCAATAATAATCTCCAATACTGAGGCCCACAATTTTGATCAACCGTACCTTCCTCTCAAATAAATATTTTTAATTGAGAATAAGAATCACCTTAGGGGAACCTCCATACAAACTCAGTAGATCCCCTTCTCACACCTCCACTAATTAGTATCATACGCCGAAGGTATCATCATGCATTAGTCATCCATAATCCTTCACGGTGAACCCTATCATAATACCTTAGTGTTATCAATGTAAGGTCAACAAATGAACCCCAAAAAGGGGAGGCCCTAGGAAATCTTATACGTACAGATGTGGCTGGTTTCTAGGTGACTAGGGAAATCAATGGGAATACCCTCTCTGGATCCTATAGTTGATATATGGGAAATTAAATTTTTTGTCTTCTTAGTCAAACCATCAGTTTTGTGTCTACCTGATCCTAGGGGTATCCTATGCACAAATATATTGGATTGAAAAATCACTCGTGGAATGTATAACACCACTCATTTTATCGAATTATTATATTTTTAATATAAATGAATTTTCATTTTCTTATTTTATTACATGAAACACCATGTAACGCTTCTTCTAAAAGCAACACTTGGTTAAATGAAATTTGACATAACACTAATTTTTAACAAAACATGATATATTATATATCATTAATCATGTACATTATAACATAGTAATTAAACATACTGATATAAATAGTATTAAATAATTTTAAAATATTAATTATATTGGTTATATATAGATGAAACATACTGATAAAAAATAGTATGTACTTTTCCAATAATGTTGTTATATGTTTCACAAATACAATTTTATGACAAACTGTTATTTTTATTTATTTTTAGGAGGATTAAAATTTATTTTCAATAAATTTAAAAAAAATTAAAAAAATAAATTTAATTGTTTAAATGATAAATTCAAAATTATATTAGGTTGAATTGTTGATAATTTTATGAAATGTTTTGATGAATATTGAAAAATACTGAATTTTAATTAAATATGAATTTTTTTTATATTATTTAAGAATTTGAATTGTAATAATATTTAATTTAAAGTAAAATTAGTTCAATTAGACATCTATTAATCCAATTTAGGTCATATGGATAAATTTAATATTTAATGTTGATATAAACACTTTGAAAACATTTCAACCAGGTCACCTTAAAAACTCACTTTGTCATCGCATTTGTGAGATTGATTTTAAAATTAATTTTTTCACATATATAAATATAATTTGGAAAAATTGACTATAAATTTTGATCCATAATACATTATATTATCTAATATGTTCAAAATAATATTTTACCAAAATTATTATTAAAAAGAGTTAAAATTATTTAATGTTGTTAAGGTCAAAATGGTTTTACAAGGGGTGGCAGTTTAAAATAAAAATAAAAGGGTTTAAGATAACCAAAACATGTAAAAAATCCATTTTTTAGCATATTTAGACATTTTCACTTATATTATTTATTATGGTATATTATTGGAGCCTTGTGACATAGAATAATCAGGTATGATATTCTTTATTACAATATATTACAATCATGCCACTCACCTCACTTATTAAAGACCCACATTTCTTCTATATTATTCACACAATAAAAAATTTTGGTCCATCCACACCCCACAAAATTAGTTCCCAAATTCAATACAAATATCCTATAAGACTTATATTGGACATCAATTTGATTTTGGAATTATTTTGGTGCAAACATGATAAGGATACCCAATGAAGAGGCTATGTTCATCAATTAGCATTTTGGTTTGATTTATTCCACCACATCACTAAATTATTTTTATACAATTATGATATAATAACCTAATTATATTCAAACTAATAATATTTTTTTATGTTAATGGAATGTTCTACTACCGTATCCACTTCTATAAAATGGGTTATGAAATCACAATTCTTATGTACTGCCGACTACAAACTCATGAACCGTTGTCATTCATTTTACCATTATTACCTATCAATGATGGAAATAAAGATAAATTTATTATTTATATTTGATATATATTATATTTTTATAATTATCTGATTATGATATATCACAAATATTCATACAGTCTATATGGAAGGAATATGATAATTTCGCTCATGTGTACGGTGGACTACCACCTTACGAAGTGATTTGATTCATTAATGATTTACATGGAAGGTATTAAGGTTGGTTAGTCGAAATTATATGATATATGTGACATTAAAATGATTATTACATGATAATATATCATTTTATTTTATTTATTTCCATATGAAAAGAAAATGAAAAGATATTTGATGCATACGTACAACCTAATATCTCCAAGAACGTTTTATTTAATTTTATATATCTACATTTTATAGATTAATATAATTAAATATCTGATGAATTTATATGATATTTATATCTTGTTTATAATTTTTTATTTTATAAATCTCGAATAAAGTAAGAGTAGTTACTATAAAAATCAAAATAAATAAAATATTAAGCGGTAATTTCCCGAAACGTAACTTAATTATGGAATTTTCAATGAAATGGAAGTAAAAGGTAATATAGAAATAACATATGATATAATATATATAAATATTTTTCAATATATTTAAAATAATATTATATTTATTGTATAGATGTTTTGAATGTGTACGATAGAAGTTAAGGCTTGTCTTAATTTTCCTTCTTTGAGACATATGTTATGTTACACACATATATTATTTCAATAGGTGTATATAATGACCCACTGAGATGTAATGTCATTTAAGTTTTTATCCTATTTATATTTTATGATATTACATCTTGGGGATTAATATTCAATGTTACCAAACTGGTAATGATCCTATTTTACAATCTCATTGTAATCAGGATTGCATATAATTATGTCAGATGATAAAAAAATTCAATCCACATCTCATGAAACTCATTTATTTTATTCTCATATAGTTATACATGGAACTTTCAAGTAATTTTAATTTTTTTCACTCATTAGTATGTAAAATAATTTACGAAATGTTTTTCAAAAAAATAAATTTAATTTCTCTCTTCGGTAAAAAAAAATTTTGTTCCAAAACCATGTTTTGTAAAACTGTTTCCCAAAATCTTTTATTATATAATTCTTTAAAAGTAAATTTTTACCCATGTTTTTATTTTTTAGTTTTTTGAATGTAATTCTCATTTTGTTTTTCATATAATTTTGATTTTACTTTTACTAAAAAAGTGAATGGAATATTTTTTAATTTTTATGACATGAAATGAAATTATTATGACAATAAAAATTATTGTATTTTAAAATAAAAATAAAAATATTTAACGTTAATTACAA
The DNA here is from genome assembly GCA_963277665.1 of Viscum album. NCBI lineage: Eukaryota > Viridiplantae > Streptophyta > Magnoliopsida > Santalales > Viscaceae > Viscum > Viscum album. The sequence continues at coordinate 966,502,160 of OY728155.1, forward strand.
TGAAGAATATTTTTAGAATTTATTACGCTTAAAAAAGTATTTTTCCAAATAAGATAGTATATTTTTCTCAAGAAATGTTATAAATGATCGATCAAAGTCTTTTTCTATTTATGATTACATCCATTTATGTTCCTTATGAATTATTGGAGATATGATCTAGGAATACGATTTTTATTATTTCATTGAATTTTTTGTGTTTATCATGTAATGATGTTTATGAATCCTATTTCTCTTCTGTGGGTTATACCATGAAAAATGAATTATAAATCCTGCATATTTTTCAACAACTTATGCTCTGATGAAATGATGAAATGATTATGAACCATATCACTTTTATATAGGTAATTATATGATTAAATATTTACAAAACCCATTTTATTTCAGGAGTTATGATATGATGAATGCTTTATGATCTTTTGGAACACATAAATATGGTTTTCATAATATGATGGGTGGGACCAATGTCCCTCTCTAATTAATTGGGTAAAGATTTATATCTAATGGGATAGATAGGAATAAAATGCAGAGTGAACATACTTTAGTAAGGGATAATTTCCCATATGATGTTATTGGGGTGAACCTTGACTACTATGATGGTTTGGGGAGTGAACTCTTTCAACTAATACTGCCTTTAAAAGGTTCTTTGACTAATATAGAAATGATTTTCTGTTATTATATGTACACTATAAATCTATGTCTAATGCCAATGTTAGGCTATCATGTCTCATGTTCATTGGTTCCCCTATAATTCATTTACTCTGAAGAGATGATATTTATTCCATGATACTAGATTGCGATCTTTTATAATCAGGGTATAGTTTTGAAATTTTTAGATCATGTTTATATACCCATATGTTCTTGTAATTCATATGTATCTCCCTTGTTTACCATTTTAAATCAAATTATCTCTCCTTTTATTATGTTTAATTTCCATAGGATATGAATAAATGTATTACATATGGTATTTTAATGGGTTCTAGTTATAATTACCATAGTGATAGATGATGATGTTTACTTATAGAATAGATTTTTATGATTATATATTTCCAATGACACAAACAATTATGTTCCCTAATCTTTTGTTCATATAATAAAATAAATATTCAATATAAATGATTTAATTCCTATGTATGGTAACTGAAGGTCACTATTGTAGGCATAAATGGATAGTTATAGTTAATATTTAGAAATTGGGATGCGAAAAACCTATTTATGTCCCTTATAAAATATCTGAGGATATTTCTAAGGTTGAGTTCATATATAGGAAAAATTATTAGAATTTTGGTAATGTATAGATGGATTGGTTTTAATGAAATTACATCCTTCTCTAGATACTATAAGTAGATATGGATCAGGAATAGAGGTACCTAGGGGTAATAATTACAAAATTGGTGCATTGATCTATAATCTATCTTCACTTGGTGCATGAAAATGGGCCTTCATGCACATAATGTTTAATATATCCAGTAGATATGCTTTCGAAATTCATAAAACGCTTTAGGAACCATTTAAAAGTATTTAAATATACGGTGACCAAGAATTTCATTGGATAAACTAAAGCTATAATATATTAAAATTAAATTGTTATTATTTATATATACTATAAGTTATTTTTCAGGATTATTTGTTTCCCAATCATTATTGTTTCATACACAATGATTGTTTAATTTAGTATAATGATAGAACAAAAAAGAATCATGTTAATGTTGATAATGATTGATAATTCAATGATTTTCTTCACAATAATCCAATCATTTTGGGAGATATAATGAAAACTATAATTTCGATTCTCACACAAATTTCTAATGAAATAAATTATACTAGACTTCCAAAAAAACAAAAGACAGAACAACATTTTGATGAGTCCTTTATGATGAACCATCAACCTTATTTTAGTGGGTCATCCATTGTAATAATTGTTTATTAATGAATCAACACCATAGAGATTATATTTTATTTTATCCAGTGTTTAGAACATGAAAAATGCATTTTGGCTATCTAAAATTTGGAAGGTGAAGTAGATCCATGTAAGACTCTTATCAAGAATATAATGCAACCGGATGAAAATGAATCCCTAGATTGGGATGAGTTCAAGAACTTTTTTTCAATAGGTAAATTAATAATAATATTTATATGAAGAATAATAAAGAGTTAATTGATCTAAATAAAAATGAATATTTTTCTCTTGGTACTCAAATGGAAAATTTTACAAGGCTTGAGAGGTACTCATATGATATTTTTATCCCACATGAAATTCAGATTGATCAATTTTTTAGTGGATTAAAACCAAATCTATAAAGGTAATTATACAAAATATGTATTATTATATCTGAAGTGATTTTTCTATGTTCTTTTATAGTTGAAATGGGGGGTTTGAGTTATATATATCAATATCATGGTATTGATAAGAGAATAAAAATGGAATTCTATGTAAAATGTAAGAACCATGGAGATGAGAAGATGTGATTTCCTTTATGTTAAAAGTGTGGGAAGAAGCATGGAGGATTTTGACATAAGGGAGTTAGTAAATGTTTTCTGTTTTAATGTGATTTTCATTAAGAAATTTATTGTATCAGTTATGAGAATAAGTTAAATAATGATGTGAATAAAGAGAAAGTTTCACATAATGCACCACCAATATTCAAGTGTTTCAAATAAAAAGAGTAAAAAAATTGTTATAACCAATTCCCAAATCCAACGGATAATTATGATGATGAATTTTACTAACCCCTTAATTGAAGAGTCAATAGGAAATTCTAGGATATCACTATTTTTGGGTGAGAGGTGTGATAATTACAACATGAAAGGTACACAGACCCTACAATCTTGAATTGTTAATGTCCCATTCAATTCTTGATATACCCATTATTTCATATTTAAATAATTCTATAATGACATGAATATTCCACCCAAACAATTCAATGTAGAATTATATAAGAAAACAACTAATGGTATGATGATCATATGTCAGTTATATGATTACACTCTTGTTGAAGATGTTGAGAATGTTATTCTTATAAATCTGGTCATTCATTATACGGTGGAATTTTATTTTATCTTGGGAAATGATTTTATTTATCTATTTAAATCCCACATGAATTTATATGTTCGGTTAGTTAGCATTGATATTACAAAAAAACATATGATCTCCTTTAAATTAGATTATATTTATGAAATTACAAAGGGGGATTCATGTATTATATGGGTCTTAATTTCCATTCATATGGGGTGTTTATCTAAGAAGGTTTGGGAGAAAATAAGAATCACAGATATTTCTGTTATGTGGGAATTTGATGCTTTATTCTTAGACGATTTATGTAGACTTCTGCCATAATATGACGTTGAATTCTCAATATAACTCACATATGGATCCACACTATTTTTAAAAACTCCCATCAGTATTTCCCCAAATGTTTTTGAGAAATTGAAGATGGAATTACAGGTAACCCATGAAAAGTGTTCCTTCATCCATGTGTGTCACCTTGTGGTGAAACTATTGATTTCGTTGGAAACAAAGATGGAGAAATATGGCTATTTATGGATTATCTAGATATAAACATGATCCAAATTATGAACATGTATCTTTTTTCCCATATTGATGACGTGTTTTATCAACATTGAAGAACTAAGTACTTTTAAATGATTGAACATCATTCTAGATATCATCAGGTGATTGTCAATAAGATTTGGACAACATTATGTACAAACAATTAACTATATGACTATATAGTTATTCCATTCAGTCTTACAAATTTTATCATTATATATTTAATGAGTAAAGTATTCAGAGAATGGCATGATCAATTTGTGGTAATTTTAATAGATTTTATTATTGAATTTTCAGTGGTCAAGGAATATAATCAAGATCACTTAATAATTTTATAATAGATCATAAAGAAGGAGAAAATATATAAAATTTTTACAAAGATTCAATTTTGGCTACCAATGGTGTCATTTTTGGGTAATATAATCTAAGGAAAAGTAATATATATAGATCCAACAATGTTTAAGTCTATTGAATACTAGCATAGACAAACTATTTTGATTGAGGTATATACATTTTTTGGTTTAATTGGATATTATCATCAGTTTAAGGAGAATTTCTCAGGTCTATATAATTCATTCACCATGTTATCTCAAAAGGGAGCAAGGTTCCTTTAGACATCTGAATGTTGGGAAAATTTCAAGGAATTAAAGATAATATTATATAGCTCACTTATGCTTATAATTATCTATAATAGAAAATGGTTCGTAATATATAGTCCCTATCAGAGAAGGAATTGGGATAAATTTTTGTACAAAATGACATTGTTATAGATTATACCTTAGGAAAATTGATGGTTTGTGAGAAAATTTACTGAAATCATGATTTAGAGTTAACTATGGTAAATTTTCATTACAGATATGGAGGAATTATCTTAATGGGGAAAAGTGTGATATATATACTCATTATAATAGTTTAATGTATATAATAACATAGAGGGAGTTGAACATGAATCAAAGAAGATGGTTTGAGATAATAAGAAAATATGACTACTAAATGAATTACCACCCAGGGAAAGCGAACAGGGTAGTCGACGATTTGATTCAAAATGATAATTCTAGATTATCCATGATGGGGATTACAAAAGAGCCAATATTGCATGATTTATATAGGATGGGTCTGAAAATACTAAAAGAAGAAGGAAAATATTATTTTTCTCAATTGGATTTTCTACCATCACTTTTCAAAAACACACCATTAACACCATTTGTATTTATAAACGCTCTAAAAAAAATGTTGATTATTGGAATATTTATCAGCGCTAAATAATGTTATGATAAATTTAACAATTTATCAGTTTGTCTTTTTATCACTGATAAAGGAAACCCTTATCAGCTCTTAATTTTTTGTTCTAATAAAGGTTTTCTTTCTCAGTGCTTTATTTTTATCCCTGATAAAGAGTATCCTTTAACAGCACTTTATTTTTAGCACTGATACAAGGTATCCTTCATCAACACTTTTATTTTTCCCTAATTAAGTGCCTCCTTTATCAGCAAATTATTTCTAGTGCTAATTATTATTTATATAAATAAATTGAAATAATGAAAAAAATAAAAACTAAAATTTTTTTTATCAGAAACTATTACAAATTTTATTAATGAAATAATTATTGATAAAAAATGGTTATATTGATTATACATTATTAATTATTAAACATTTTATTAATTAGATAATTAGGATAATTAAAATTGTTAAAATGTACATATTAAATATATATATATATATATTAATGTATGGAAATATTATTTATATATTACAAAACATTTATGGGGCTTATATTTAAAATTCATAACATTATTGAATAATGGTTTATAATTAAAAACTAAAATGAATTAAAAATATTAACTACAATTGAATATTAATCTATATATAAATGAATATTGTTTGATTTTTCAATCTAATATATATCAATTGAATATTATATTTATTTTACATATACGTAATTAATACATTATAATATACAATGCACTGACACCAAAATTATCCATTTTTTCAAAATAGTTAAAGTGTACATATGCTTAATTTATTCAATTTCACTCAATATTAACATAACATTATTCACATAAAAGGATATATTATTTAATAAAGTAAAAAATATAATTTTTTTTAAAAAATATAAATAAATATATTTATAAATGGATATTCACTATATTTAAAAAATTATATATTTATAATTATAAATTGATGAATATTTTTTAAAATTATTTATATAATTATATATAAATTATTATTTTATATTTAAATAGTTATGTATATTTTAATAATTGTTAAATATATAATCAATTTACATAAATAATGAATATATTTACTATATTTATATTTATATATCTTTATTAAATATATATGTATAATTATATACATATATGTAAGGATATAAGTAATAATTTTTATGAATATTTATATAGTTAGAAAAAATTATTATAAAAATATAATAAATATACTTAAAAATTATATATTAACTATATTGATATATATATATATATAGTACTTATAAATTCTTATAGATATTTATTTATATTTATAATAATAAATTCTTTAACATTGATAAAGTAATAAGTGCTGATAAAAGAATTTTTATCAGTGCTTTTTCCACACTGATAAAGATAATGATTTACCATCACTAAATAAGGAATTGAAGAAATGAATATTTATCAACACTATACTTTTAACACTGAAAAATATTTGTTTTATGAGTGATTATTTGTAGGAACTAATAAAAGTTTCCATATCTATTTTTAAACCCCTAACCATTTTGTGAACTCATCAATATTTGAAAAGATTTTGACCAAAACATCACACTATAAGCGCTCCTCCTCAATTAATCGAAGATCAAATCACACCAATCGACTGTTTATGGCACTCTAATTGCCCTGACATATCATCCGACATATAGTTTTCGATTACTTATATTATGGGTATGGGGTTTCACATCACTTTCCATCATATTATCTACCTGAGCTATGTGGTTCAGTGTTCTAACAATTATCAATAATTTAATTTTCCCACTTCGTTAATTTTCAAATGATCTATAGTTTATTTTTGTGGTGTGAAAATGTTTTGGTAATGCTTTGACATGCATTTATATTCAATGTAAATTTTTTAAAGGTTAATTGTTATATTTCTATATAGGCTATGTTGTGAAAAATAAATGAAATTGTTCAATTAATTTTTTGAGTAGTGAAAAACATGGTTTTTTGGGTGCTTATGGTTCTTGTGTGTTCAAAAAATATTTTTTATGGGAAATAGATCATTTTGGGAATGATAGCCTTCTTGTGTGATTTTTAGTACCAGTAATGAAGTGTTCAAATAATGATGAGTTTTTTTAGAAATAAAATTTGGGATGTGGCAATGGTTATTTCAATGATGTCAGTGATGCTAAGTTCATTTTTTAAGGGTTTAATATGTTTTGTGTTGGGTTTGATTTTAATAACTTAAAATGGATATGTTATGTGTGTGTGTGTGTTTTAATATGGGATTTTGTGGAAGGGTTTTATGTTTTGATTAAAAGGTGAAAATCATGTTTTTAGAAGATCATAAATGCAGATAGGTTTGGATGTTTGTTCTTAAAAAAAATTAACATACTTTCCAAATGTCGAAAAGTTGTGCCTTTTTTAATCTGAAATGTAATTTTTTTAAATGATGGAAGACTGGTTTTAAAAAGGATTTCTGTTTGTGTACAAATTTGTAAAAAAAGGAGATTCTGTGGAATTGGTTGCACGTTTTGTTAAACACTGGTTTTGTTAATTGGAAGTACTCTAAAATTATATAATATATTTATTAGATTATATAAGTGTATCAAATAATTTTTGATGCGGTTATGAAATGGGATTTATTTTAAAAGTATCATTTTCATATGAAATTGGTGTTTTTTGATGTAAAACATTACGATGCCTCTGGGGTTTTTTTAGAAATTTTTTAAAATGAATTATTAACATACATAATAGTTGTGAGGCATGTTTTTAAAATGATATGGTATTTTTATGATATCAAATGGGGTTTGGGTTTGCATGCAGTGGTAGAAAATGTCTACATTGTGTGGCATGACTTATCTTTGTAAATGTGTTGTGTTAGTGACATCTGAATGTGAAACTTGATTGAGCATAATTAAAAGGGAATCCAGGGTAACAGGGTAACTTGATTATGTTGTGATGGTGAATCTTGATTCTTGCATAGAAAAATAAATGTCCATAGAATTAATTTATTGATTTATATTTATGTTTAATTCATTTCTTATAAGTATTAATCACATAATAATTTTTTTTATACAGGTGGAATATTTTGTTTGAGTGGGGTTTCTCTGTCAAATGTTCATGCTTCTTCACCATTAAAATATCTTCACCCATGTAGTGGTGCATCTATCACATTATTTCAAGTTACCTCAACTTCCCTTGTAGGAAGAGTAATGATGCTATCATTGCTCAATCAAAGAGGCAATCTTGAGGTTTGTATAGCCGAATCATTTTCCATAGAATTAATGTATTATTTCATATTTATGTTTAATTTGAGTCTCTTTTGTATAAATCACATAATTATCATTTTCTTATTCATGTAGATTATTTTGTTTGAGTTGGGGTGCTCTATCCAACTCTCATTCCCCTTCTCCCTTAAAATCATTTCACCCAGGTAGTGATGCATTTATCAACATCATTCAAGTTAACTACACTGCCTTTGCAAGAAGAGAAATGGTGATACCTCTACTCCATCATAGAGGTAATCATTATGTTTACATAGTAAATTCATTTTCCATAAATTAATGTCTTGTTTTATATTTTTTTTAAATTTTTTTCTTTTTGTATTACTCACATAATAATTTTATTCTTATATAGGTGGATAATTTTTTTTGAGTTGGTGTCCTCTGTCCAATGTTTGTGTTTCTTCTCTATTAAAACCATTTCAACACTGCTGTGGTGCATGTATCACTTTCTTTTATGTTATGTGCACTACCTTTGTAGGAAGGGAAACGTCACTATCTCTGCTCAATAACGTAGGTAATCTTGATTTTTGCACCTTAAAATGATTTTCCATATAATTAATGTTTTGTTTCATATTTATTATTAATTTATTTCTTCTTATTATTACTCACATTATAATTGTTTTCTTATATAGGTGGATTCTTTTATTCAAGTTGTTGTGGCTTGTATAAAGATTCTCAAGTACTGTTGACAGTTTAACAATGAAAGTCAATAGAAATCATGGTAACAATTCTAGTTAGGATTGTTTTTGAATATTTTTTTATAATTTCTATTTATGTTGTTTAATAATGAAAAGTTTTAAATGTATATAATATAGTATTTTTCCTATTAATTTTTATGTAAATTTAATTTCATTTAAATTCAGTTTTGGAACATGTTTTTATTGATATATCTGGTGTGTTTCTGGTGATTCTGGTGTTGCGGTGTGCTATAACATCATACATTAGTGGTGTTGTAGTGTGCTATTACAGAAAAATATAGTATGATCTTTTATCAGCACTTTTGAAATTGCAGATAAAGAACACATTTTGTAGTGATTCTAAAATAAATGATAAAGACCACATCTATCAGCACTTCTACAGTGCTAATAAATAATTATTTTATCTATTCTTTAAGAATATCTGATATATATCCCCTTTATCAGTTCTTTTTCAGTGATAATAAATGTTTTGGGCTTTTAACATCAATCAAATTTTCAGCGCCTTTCTAGAACTAATAAAGGCCATTTCAGGTGCTATTAAAGGCTTGTTTTTTAAGTGCATCTATCCAAGTGAAGATTAAAGAGATGCATAAAGAAGATGTATAAATAAAAATGTTGCTTTTAAATGTTTTTGAGTATTAAGATAATAATGATGGTTTAATAAGTATCATGAACCATGTATATGTTCCATCCATACCATATTTGATGAAGGAGTTATTAGAGAAAGATCATAGTTCTTTATTCTCTAGTTATCTAAAAATCAAAAAGTTGAATATATATTAGAATGAGTATTTCTAGTGGTATATAATAAAGAGATATATCACAATATTAATTTCATAGTAATTGGTATGTTATCAAGCATGGGATGAAATAAATAATTATTAGTAGATGTTACTTATATTACCAAAATGTGAATGGAAATAGGAAAACATCACCATGGACTTTTTCATTCGAGTCTGTAAGTCATCTAATGGAAATAATTCTATATGGGTTGTAATGAATATCCATAATAAGTTAGTACAATTATAAACAATTAGAAAAGTAATATCTCTAGATCATATTTCTTTTATATAGATAATGAAAGTGTTAAGGTTTCATGAAGTACCATATTTCATTATGTTTGATCAGGATATGAGGTTGGCCTTAATGTTCTGATGAAGTATTTAGTAATATCTTGATACGAATATGAGTTTAATCAAAGGGAATCATCCTTAGATATATGGTTTTCATGAGAGATCAATTAAAACCATATATTATATGTATATATCTTATTATTTTGTTTTAAAATTTTTTGGGATCAAAACCTTATTCTAGTTGGTTTTTCATACAAGAATATCCTTAACTCAAGAATTCAGATTGATCTTTTGAATCCCTATTTAGAAAGAAATTTATATATCTAATGTGCTATAATTTTTTCTGATAAATAAATCCATATGGACTTGAGATAGATGATGAAATGGATGATAAGGTTGGATCCATTTAGTAACACATCATGGTAGCACAGATTTATATTAATATTTATGACAATAATCACATATGTGATGTAGAATTTGTAGAGGGTGACAAACTATTTCTAGAATTTATACATAATATAAGGTTATGATATTTGGTTATAAATGGACACCAATCCCTAGGTATATTTTTGACTGTGAGATTATTTATAATATTATGATTATAGCCTATATGTTGTAACTTTCACCAAACCTCTCTCAACTATAAAATTTATTCAATGTATCTCTCCATAGGAAGTATATACCTGACCCTTTACATTTACTAAACTCAAATGTCATACCGATAGAGAAAAATAATTTGTAGAAAAAATAATCAATGGATATTCTAGATAACACTGAGAATGTTCTATGAAAAAATAAAACTCATCTAGTTAAATTTGTGTGGTGAAACCACTAGTTTAAGGAATTGACGTGGGAAAATGCTACACCTTGAGATTCAATGAATCATTTTTTCAAATAAATAAAATGTATTTGATTTTTCTTTACACGATGACCATGTTACCTACTCTCTATACACAACACTGGGTCAGCTTGTGTTATACATGACACTGAGTTTTAACAAAACTGTGATATATTATAGTAATTTATATGTGACTTTTATAACCTTTATATTATAATTATAAATAATACTATTAATAACTACTATTAAAATATTAAATATAATATTTTAAAAAAACTAAACATATTTATAAAAAAAGTACTTAATATTTCAATAAATTATTTACATGTTTTATAAATACTTCTTTCTAAAAAACTTTTCTTTTTATTTATTTTTGTGATAAAATTATTTTATATCCTCTTATAAAAGGAATATGATAAAATAAAATTTATTTGTCAAATCATTAAAAATAAAATAGAGTGAATTAATAGGAATTTTTCGAAAAGATTATTTTTTGATGAATTGTTAAAAATGAATAATTTTAATTGAAAAGTATTTTTAAGATAAATTTATTTATAAAATAAATTATATTTTCAATTGTTTTTAATGTATAATTAGTTCAATTATAAATCTATGAATCCAATTTTTTTCATTTTAATAAATTTTATATTGAATTTTGAGATAAATACGTTGTAAACTAGTGAACAAATTCTCTTTAAAATCCTCTTTCCTATCGTGTCTACAAGATTAATTATAAATTAAAATTTTCCACTTATATGAATGTATCATTGAAAATTAGATTATTTTTTAGAATAATAATGATTTATATTTTATAATACATTAAAAATAATTCTTTTCCAAGTTTAATAGTAATAGCAATAAAAAATATTTACAGAAATCAATATAAAAATAAATTTACATGGGAGTTGAACTAAAGAGATAAGGGTAAAAAACCAAAAATTTCTCTAAAACCCTTATAATAAAAAATGAATATCATAAATCTTATTTTCACAAGAGTGATCCATTATTTGGGCCTTGTTTCATGAAAAAAAAGGGATTGAATTCATTCTTTAAAAAAATTACAAATGTGCCACTTAGCTCACATTTAGAAGGAAACCCATTATACCCTAATATTCACACCGTACAACCATTTTGGTTAAGATAATACCTACACAATCCAATTAAAAAATTACTACTTCCATCCTATAATCATTAGTTTGGATAGAGATCCTACCTTGTAAGCAGTTCATTGAAAACCAATGAAGGATACCAGAATAAGCAGTGACGTTCAACAACGGGCATTTTTGTTTTATTTATTAACAAACCTCCTTAAATTATTATTATTCCAAGATGATATAATAAAATAATTATAATAAATATAATTATACCACTTTATGTTAATGTAATTACCGAAAACCATCTAAAAATCCATCTTATGGGTTATGAAATCATCACCCATGTATTCCACCGGCTACCTCCTTCTGAACTGATGTCATATGATTTACCGTTACCATATCTGGAGGCTGGAAATGATGATGGATTTATTATTTATAGAAAATAATTATGATATTATTATACATATGAAATAATTATACCATACATACCTTCATACTCTCCATAATTTGGGAATATGGTAATGTCTATTGTGTTTGAGGCAGACTGATGTGTTGCGAAGTGATGTGATTCATTAACAAATAACATAAAATTAAATATGGAATATTTAAATGAAAATATGATATATTTATTACATAAAAATATTTATTTAATGACAATATATCATTTTAATTTTTTTAATTACAAACAAATTTGAAAATGGAAACAGCCTCCATGCATACATACGGCATATCGTCTCAATGAACTGTGTTTTTCATTTTATATCACTAAATTTTATAGATTAGTCTAAATAAATATATAAAATATATTTTTTTATATAATGGTTAAGATTCTATATATTATTAAATAATGATCAAATAAATAGGAAAAATAACAAAAATCAAAATATATACAATAAATAAAGTTGTTTTTACCTAAAAACATAACATTAACAAGGAATTTTAAATAAAATGGTAATAAAATGTCATGAGAAAACCATAAATAGTATGATATATATAAATTATTTTATATAATAAATTTATAATTTTCTTATATACATTGTGCCAGAGTTTTGAATATATATAACAAACTCCAATACTTATGGTAATAGATTTTTGTATCAAATTTTATTCTTTGAGACATACATTATGTTATGCATATATATTATTTCATGAGGTTTAGGTACAAACACTAATATAATATGCTGAATTTTGTTATCCTCTGGAAATATTTAGTTTATTTTTATGATATGTCTCCATCGGTCTTACAATTCAAATTTACCAAAGTGCTAATAGATTTATGTCACAAAGTCACCATTATCCAAATTGTTCATGATTATATTTATAATGATAAAATATTTGTATCCATATCTCATGAAACATATGGATTTTCTAATAGTATAGTCATTCATTGTATTTTAAAGTAATATTAGACTTTTACAACTATTTTTATTCAAAATAATTGAGAAAAAGTTTTTAATAATATTCCACATTATTTATCTCTTTGATTGAAATCATTTTTTCTACCAAAATCATTTTTTATAAAAATGTATTGATAAATTTTGTGTTATACTCTTATAATGTTTAAAATAAATTTTACCCATTTATTATCATTATTTTAATTTTATTAAAAAAATATTCATTTCATTTTCCATAAATTTCTTTTTTGTATTTTATGAAAAATACGAATGGAATCTTAGTTTCAATATGTTTTATAAGAAGAAAATTTTCCATTATCATGGATATTATTCTCTATAAACCTTACATTAAATTTTAAAAATGATATTTTTAATGAAAAAAATTAAAAAATATTTTATTTTTTAAAAATTATTTTTTAAATAAGAAATGGTAGTTTCCTCAAAAATGTTTTAAAAGATTGATCCAAATAATATTCAATCTAATATTACAACTGTTGATATAAATTTTACAAAATGAGGATATCATCCAAGGGTACCATTCACATTCATTATATGAATGGTTTATTATTATTATGACATTGTTTTTATGAAACCTGTTTCACTTCCAGATGTTATTACATAATAAAAATATTATGAAACTTGCTTCATTATACATGAGTTGTACAATGACTTAATGATGAAATGAATATGAAATATATCCATTATATTCATGTAAAAAAAATTAATGGTTTATTAAACCCATTTCATTTCATGGATTATGATATTATTAAGGTGTTATCATCTTGTGGAACACATAAATATGGTTAGCACTATGAGATGGGTAGGACCTGTATCTCCCTCAAATGTATTGGGTAAATGTTTATATCTCATGATATATAAAGCAATATAATTCGAAGTGAACATAGTTTAATAAGTGGCTTCATATATTATGATATTCTTAGGAGTGAACCTTGACTATTTTTATGTGGTTTGACATGAAGTGATTTCACCATGAAATCCTTACCCAAGATATTCAGATAACATTAAAATATTTTTATATTTTTATGTGTTTGAAAAATATATGTGCGTTACGTTAATGTTATGCTCTCATGGATCATGTTCATTGATGCTTTTAGGATTCATTTCTTTTGGAATACCAATATTTATTCCACGACTAATAATTTTGATCATTAAAATATAGGTTATGGTTTAAAAAATGTTATTCATATGTTCTCATACTGTTATGTTTATTTTATGCTTATGTATCTCCATTATTGACCCTTAAAAACATATGATCTCATAACACCCAATCCATTTCCAAGTTGTCCTCACAACAAAAAAAATATTTTTATTTGAATATTTAGTTTACCATGCATGGATGCATATTGTTAGAGTTATATAAGTCCCCATCCTACCCACGGTCATCAATAATTAAAATGTTAAATGGGTAATATGGATAGACGTCACATGCCCTTCCCATCTCATCCTATGCAGAGAGTGTACAATCTCTAACCACCCAATGCATCACAAAACTAATTATACAATGAATCCTTTGTCATGAAACTAGATTGACCATGTTTTATATCATATCAACTCATTATGATAGTGTCTCCCATTAAAATCTTATTCAAAATTAGGAACATTACTCATTCCAATATCCATCACACAACCAACCATCCATTAGTGTCATTCCAAAACAAGAGTATTTACCCAGGCTCTCAAGATGCTAAAAATCACAACTAAAAGTTTCAGTGTATTATGTTCTATCACTATGAAATATAAGGCATTATCATGACTACCTTATATACTCATTATCTCATATGTGGCTTGATATCAACAAAAAAACCTACAAATTCCTTCTAACTCAAGGAACCCTTATACTCAGGAAAACACCTATCATATGTATCAATCAATAATCCAGATGATCCAACCCAATAACACTAAATAAAATATCAATGTCTATATGCCCTCCCACCTAGCCCAGTGATCTAGTCACATTACATTCATATCTCATGGGGAACATGACATACTTTCTATCTAAAGGCCATATGACATTTCGGGTACCAACATCCTCTCAAGAGACTCATATCCATAATGTTATCCCCATACAACCCTATATCGTAATAGGTAACTAAATCTAACCAATAATCCATAAATTATAATTTCTCCCTGAAGAATCCTAAATTGTAATTGATATTCCATGTCATGGTACAAGATTATTATTTTATGGAATCATTGTTTTTATGTTTGGTTAAATAAAAATTCATTTCGAGTTATATGGGAAAACAACATATATATTGTTACTTAGACTTTAAATAACCAAACCAACAGGTTAATAAATCATACCTACATATTTTGTTAGTATCACTCTAAGATGATACGTATCTAGTAATATAAAAGCACACGGTTCAGTTATGTAGAGGTTCAATCAATGTTATAATGAAAAAAACCAGATTGTTTTTTACTAGGATGTTTAGAAAACAACCAAGATGTTTCTCAATTCCATAAAAAGTGTGTTCTAGATTTAAGTATCATTATTTCTAGGTGGTTTCCATTGGATTTATTCATGGAATAGGAATCTTCCTACAATTATTTATCCAAAGAGGACCTGATTTCCAAAGGCAATAATTCATTATATTTTAAACTTGACGATACTTAAGAACGTATATTGGTCGAGGGGATAGGAGGTCGGACTCATAACTTCCTTTTGGGGGGAATTATTGTATACTCTAGGTCTGTCTTTGTAAAATAAAAATATTTTCATGGATCTTTATTATTTCACCATGTATATCATAAGTATCCCTTGGAATTTATAATCACTTATTAACATTTGTAAAATATTAGAATCATCTATATGTATTCAAGGTTCTTCATTAATGGAAATATCTATATTTATTCGAGGTTTTCCATCAATGGTATCCACTAATATACTAATTAGAGATTCTTTAAATCATCGTTGTGATGATACTGTTTTTGAAGCCACTCATTGGGGAACTCTAGAATTTATTGTCATCTATGTTGATGAAGGTTTGTTTTGATCTTGGGATCGTTCCCGTAAAATTGGCTACCAACGTATCCTTTTGAAAGGAATAATAACCCTCGTAGTTTGGTGTCACATAATAAGACACATCAAACCTTTTAAGGTAATGTGATAAGGATCATTACGCGGAAGGTTCTTAGTTGAAACTAAGTGTGGGACTTACGCTAAAGTAGCCCAAGGAATTTGGAAGGGATATGGATTTCCATGTTAAATCATACTCATTGGGAATATGGACCAAAGAGAATAGGGTACATTTGTAGTGTTGAGTTTGAACCGCAAGGTGGCTTCCTACGTATCCCATATAGATGGGAATAAAATCCCATGTAGTTTGATGTGTCTGATAGGATAGTATGGTCCTCTGAGAGAGATGAGTTTGGTATTACATCCTACAAAAGGATGCCTTTATGATTTGAGGATTGAATTTGGGGATTATTTCCTAAGGAGGATGCCCAAATTGGGGGAATTTGGGGTCAGATTCATGATGGGGATATCCAATGAGCTCGGGCTCTGAAAGAGCTTCCTACATATCCTGATTTGAATAGGAATCAGAGTTCATTTAGTTTCTTCCAATGAGTGTTTGTCGACATGTTGCAACAATCACATGTCTCTAAGACCACATGAATCAAGATCGTTGTGAGAAACAAGAGGATATGAAAGATTCAACAATGACACTTCACACTTTCATATTTTTCCTCCATGCTTATGGAAGAGGGCGTGTCGATTGTGGATGAGGGAGAGGTGATGAAACATCCCTATGTTCTATTTGCATTGGAATAGGGTCCAATGTAAGGAAGAATGGGTGAAGGTGAGAGGCTTATACTATGATGGATGCCCTAAAATTGGTCCTCGTAGGGGAGGGAGGCTTCTCCCATGCTTGCATGGAAAATAAATACATCAATCATACCTTCCCTACAAGAATCCTGAGATCCCAGGTCATATATTTGAGAAAGGAAAGGACAAGACCCAACACTCTCCCAAATCGGGAACTTCCCAACACTATTTCTAGGAGAAAAGTCCATGTGATTGTGGTTATACAAACATAGAAACATCCCTTGAATACTACCCCCATTGTGAATAAAATGTTGAAAACCTATAACTGTGGAAATAAAAACCCAAACAGGATACACTCTGATGTGACTTTCCCAATGGTTTGAGAAGTCCATTGTTTTTGGTGGAGGCTTCAACTTAGTCCATTTTAGATAAGGGAACCAAAGAAGGAGATGCCCTACCACGAATGGATTTTAAAAGAGGGTACTTGATCTATTCATGTGGGTAATTCTCCCATGTATGCCACATAGGGACCCCATGTTGCATGTATCGCTCAGGTATACCACGTATCTATATCACGCAGTTATATCATGCAGCTATGTCGCGCTGGTATACCAAGCAACTATAGTGCATCGGTATACTATGCAGCTAAGGCGCATAGGTGTACCACACAGGTATGGCGTGCAGTAGTACCGAACAAGTAAGGATGATGACTAAAAAATGAGTATAACATCAAATCATGCATATACAATTTAATTATCTCTTCTCTCATGGTTTAGAGAGCTACCTGTGACAATTTGAGGAATCTAGGCGAAAGAGATATGCAATGGGAGATTCAAAGAGTCTTTCACTTTTTTCATTCTAGAAATGGGGAGCCCAAGGGCTCTATTTATAAGCATTGATGGGCCTGGTCTAAGATATGTTGATCGTGCAGGTACATCATGTAGCACCACTGTGCAAGTTCTCCGACTAAGGGCATAAAACATCTTCTGGCATGGAGGTCTGTTGTAGAGGTTGGAAGCGGTGGTCCTCTGTAGAGGTCATCGGCATAGGTCGGTCATGTAGGTCGGCTACAAAGGTCGGTCTTGGAGGTCATCCGCACAGGTCGGTTGTATAGGTCAGCTGCACAGATCTGTGAAGCTACTTTTTCGCAAACTCTTTGAGAGTACTATTTATTTTCTTTTGTACTCATTGAATCGTGCTTTGGGATTTGAAATATCTAGAGTTTTTCTGCATAATCTTTTTGGTTCCTTTATCAAGTAGTGTCAACAAAATCCCCCCTAATATTGGATCTGATACATACAAAGAGGGTCGATTCCTGAGGTGAAGGTTTTCAAACAACACAGGTTTACAGTGCATGATTACCGTGCAGCCGCTTTGCGTCGGTCTAACGCGAAGAGGTTGTGTCTATTATGAATTCATATGTCATCAATTGCCTATAAATATGTCTCAAACTTCAATATTTATTTCTTCATCTATGATTTATATGAAATTTTTAAGCTCTCGTTACGTAGCTCATTCTCCCAACTCTTATTGTGTTGTGCTCAAGTGTAATTTCGTTGAATATTTTTCATGCTAAAATGAATTAAGTGATGGAGCTACACCAAATGAATTCACTGATAGGGTTGAACTAGGATCCTTGGAAAAGGATCTATGTGACAAACCTCATCAAAGGACTTATGCGACATGCCTCGTCGAAGGACCTTTGCGAACAATGTCTTTGACAAAAAAAAATATTTTTATTTCCCCTTTAAAATTCAGACCATGAAGTTTGGTAATTCTTTTATAGAAAAGAATGACTCATTTGATGACTCATACTGAGGAAGCTATGGATCACCAAAATGAAATGATGAAGATTTTTGGACAATACTATTATAAGATTTTTGAGATTACTCTTCTTGGGATATGGAAGGGTCTAATTCTGTACCCACGTGACTATGCACAAAGTCATTATTTACCCTTGTACGGGCATATGAATTTTCAAGATTACCATGTTTCTTCTATTAAAAAGTACATTCCAAAGTATTGTTTTCTTCAGTATTCCAAATGTAAATTTATGAATATTAATGCAAGGGGGGTTCCAGAACAATAAGAAACTATCCCTATTAGTTGCAACCTTCATCACAGTGCTTTCACTCCTGATATGAAGGATCATGTTGTAGAGCCAAGACCAAATTGTTTTGATTTAACATTTTGGTATTCTCAAATAGATAAATATAATGGTTGGAAAGGATATTGGGACCTTCATTCTAGAGGGGTGTAAAACCTGAATGGATGTGGGCATTCTGGGTACGTCGGACTTGTACAGAATTTAGAAAAGCATTATCAGACATTCATATCTATGAATCTGTTTGGATGGGGTAAACTTATGTTTATTAAAATTAATTCATTCCTAAATTACTAAGACTATGGAGTTCACAAATTAATTCCATTCATTTGACGTAAGAAGAAGTTGTTATTAGTCTCTGGGATATTTATCAAATAGATGGATTTGACATTCATTGGAAAATATATGATGAATTCATTCCGCATACTACAAAATGGGGTGATGCTTATAGAACACCACCATTGGCTCGCAAATTATTTAATATAGAGTAGAATTTACCTAAGGGAAAGAATGATATCCATGCTAGAGTGTGGGTGTAATCCTTCTTAGAACCCACAATAGAGGAAGGTCCAACCTGTGGATGTCCTACTGCTTGTCCTTCTGCAGATAACCGAGGCATTTCAAGGACATATTGGCCTACACTATAAAGTGGTGATTATAAGAACTGGGGATATAATGTCAAACCTGATATAGATGCAAAGTTACACTTTGCATGCTTCCTTGCGATGTGGCTAATTGGTTATTTTCTTCCAGATCGTGAATATGGAGGTGGTGTAAGATCAGGGACATTAATCATTGCATCTATATTAGTAGAGGGGAAGTATATTGGGTTAGTAACCCTTGTATTAGAAATAATTTACCATCTCCTACTACATTTATATAAAGGGAAGGCATAATTTAGGATTGTAGGTCCATTCTATGTGTTGTGGAGCTGGATTGTAGCACATTTTACATCATACACACTGTTGAATTTAGTTTAATATCCCAATGGTTGATTCACCCCATTTTTATAAAATATTTCTAGTTTTAATCTGATGAACTTCAGACCTAACAAGGGGTTGAAGGTATTGAATGTCTTATGAGAATTAATCTTCTTTCCTTTTGGTAACCCACATGTTGGAACATTTTTTGATGATGGTAAAGAAACTAATTATGAGCTAAGATATTATATGATGGCATTCATGGATGGAATATTATCAACCAGGATTGATGGTGAAATTATATGTGAGGCTTATATCCCCTATACGTTTTCTCGTTAGTTCAGGTGCCTTCAATAATAAAATAATTTTCAACCCATCCATGTTAGGTAGGAGAAACACCTAATGGTTGCATGACAATTATGGATTCTAACAACATTAGCGGTATCCAAATTGTAGATTATTCTACATCCACCAGATGAATCGATTAGATTGGAAGTTGGGTATGCCAATTCTTGGGCCTCTATGTTTCCGCAAAAGGCTTGGATGAAAGGCATATATCGAGTGGTGGCTACAATGACTGTTGCACATGGAAATCATGGTAAGAAGTCCAAGGGTATAGACGATATAGAAGTTGCAGAGGTTTCCAAGCCCTTAAAACATCTTCGCAAGAGGTATACCCATAAGACCAGGGCTAGAGAAGCAAAACCTCCAACACCAAGGTGATCCAGTCACCAACATGAATCAGGGATTACTATTCCATCTATTAGAATCATATAAATATAGGAGGCCTAATGATGTTACCTAATCATAATGTGTGGAATCTTTTTCATAGTCAACCATACCAAGATTTAATTATGTGTGACCTTCAGCTATTCATCACTGGGAGAGTGTAACCCATGATCTTAGGGACACTTAGTCAATTATCCAAAAAGGAATTCGAATACCAGATATTGTTGACATCAAGGCACATTCTAATTGCAATCTAAACAATAACTTGGCTGAAGTACAAAAGTATATTGCAGAGCTGGTGGTTATATATATGCAACTAATGAACAAATCCAATCATATAAAAAGGTATCTCCTATGCTGGACTTAGGAGTCTTTGAAGGGGTAATTATAGACACTGAGGAGGAGTGGAATATTTATGTTAATACTAAGAATTTATTTCCATTTTTCCTTTTTCTCAAATCAATTTTACTGTTTATCATCATCAATCTTGATGATGATATATGTATGCAGCTTGAATGTAGAGAAGGAAGATCCATACCAATTCTCTAATGACCTCAGTATGATCCTGCAGGATCTCTTATTGATGAAAAAAATGATCCTCCAAGGTAGCTAGAACTTTCTCCAGGAGCAAGAATCATCACTGGGGAAATAGTGATAGATAATCCTCAACCATTACCTCAAGTTTCCCCTACTAAGAGAAGTGTTTCAATCTCTCCCCAAGCATTTGAACAAAAATTAAAGAGAGCAATGAGATTAATTTGAAGCATTCACCGATGCAGTAATTATTTATATGATCCTTAGGGAATACAAATTGGTCAATATAATTTGATAACAACATTTTATCCTTTTGTTGGATCTATGTCTCTCTCCTCTCCCAAGTGATTAAGAGCTGATTCTTCAAGACCAGAAATAACAAGCCCTAGTGTAAACCGATGTTTGTGTTGATGAATCTGTAATTTTAATATATAAATAATCCCAACATTTAGTTATACCTGCTCCTGGACTTACTCAGAGAGTGTAAATCCATTGTAAGATTAAATACATTCCTCAATTTCTTTTGTCAAAGGATCCTGAAATAATCAACACTGATATTTCTATAGCTTCAAAAGAAAGTAAAGAAGAACTAGGGTAATATAAGACTAATGCTGATATAGACGCAAACCTATAATGACCTGATACTGGAATACCAATTGAAGAGATAACAGAACAAAATGTCAGCGGAGCCAATTTAGGCATCAACCAATTTTTTTGGATACATTAAATATTGAGGATACTGTAACATTTCAGGTTGTATACACAGGAATGATGGACACCCTTAATACAAATATTGATATTTCAGGTTCCATCAAATAGTTTATGGATTTTCATGAAGAATTTCTAAGACGTAAGACCCTATTCATGTATTTTTTTTATATATATAATTTCTCTTCAACTTTATTCTTTACATAAAATATCACATTATGCAGCTTTATCTGTAGAAAATGTTGCAAAGGATCTTTAAGAAATGGGTGTTCCACTTTATCCTTCAGTTGGGGTTGGAGAAATATCTACATAGGATCCTTCATCAAAACATGTTCTAGATCCGTCAAATGTTATAAATGAGAAAATTTATAAAAATTACCTTTCTCAAGAAACATCTACTCAAAACACTAAGGTTGATAATACAGGGAATGAATTAAATCTAGAAGGTGACTTATTATTGGGTAAATATAATCAGATATTTGAATCATATTTGATTCCTCCATTTGAAACTAACAATGACCTTGATTTTATAATTTAGGTTAATTATTTCATAGATCAGAATGTGATGCTTCCATTGTCCCAAGAGAAGTAGAACAAGGCATCTCTTTAAGAGACCTATTTCAAGAGTACATTTTACCTCATGGTAGTTACTAGATTCTGTCTTAGAGATGCAATATGCTCTTGGAATGGCATGTAAGAAGACATGGCGGTATATTTGGAGAAGAATTCCATAAAATTCTTTAGATTAGTTGTTGTCCCATTTTTCAAAACTCCCATCATTATTCTGCGTATTGGGATTTGGTGGATTTAATTATCGGCCAGTCTAAGATGCCATGAAAGAGGCTATTCACCGACAAAATTAAGATCAAAAGTTGTGAAAATATTTTGAAGAGGATAGAAAATGCTTCAATTTTGAGGACTTTCAAGCTACAGTAATTGAGGTGGAGCAAAATCATTACAAGAAATAACTCAAGATTAGTCAACAAATCAATGAAACCATGAAGGAGTTGTTATATCTTCAACAGAAACTTGATGTTGTTCATAACAAGCTTTAGTAGCTGAATCAGACAATAGGAGAAACCCAATTTGAGTGGATAACTACCATTTCAACATCTAAGGAAGGACTTCGTCAGGCAGAGGAGGCTAGAGTTTCTCAATTATCTCAACTTCAACAAGCAGTAAATAATGCTTATGAAGCAGTTCAACAAATTAAAATCCATGTTGACAGTTTATTCTAAAACAAGATAGAGAGGCTCCATTTGGTGGATATCCTTGTATTTTCATATGAGCGAAAGAAATTTTTTATGTGACCATAAAAATCCTCATTCTTGTTTTTCATTATTGGAATATGAAAATTAATTGATTAAAATGATTCCTTTATTTTAATCAATCATTATTATAATAATAAGAATGAAGTGCTCAAAATTTTATTATTAAGTTGAGGTACCTAATGAGCATAATATGATTGTTTCTAGGGTTATATGGATAACCCCACTAATTTTTCATCTTTTAAACACCTTTTTTTATTTCTCAGTATTACCTAAATCATACAAAAATGTATGATTAGTGAGTTGAGACTTGACTTATCTTTAGAGTTTACTTTTTAGGTTCCCAATCTAATGAGTAATATGTCATTTGTTAATGGCATCTTAGAGTAATGCACGATGGACTGTAAAGGGATATTTTTTATGGTCGAATAGATTTGACCATAAATTTAGAATTATATTTCATACAAGAATATGTGGCAAAGAATAGTTTTAATATTATTAAAATATTTCCAAGGGGAATCTTGAGTCAAGATTTTTTTATGGTACCCAAATCTAAAACCTGTATCTGCATAAGGGGAGCCTTTTCCAACAATGGTGTTACCATTATTTGACAAACCCATTATGGTGGTCACATTATGAAGGGCCAAATGGGCATATGCTTCATATCCAAATAGTGTTATCTTTTGACAAACAGGCATGTTAGGTAGGAAACTCATGCAAGGTCACCTAAAGGCACGTTCTACATTGTCAAGCAATAGATACTGTTAGGAATTTAACATTTTCTACTGATAGATTTGGGGAAAAATATTTGGGTGACTTAAGACCATAGTAGGTTGTTTTTCCAAGGAAATGAATTTTAAGAATGAAAAAAAGCTATTTTAAACCAACATAAGTCATTAAAAATAAAAGAATTTTTATACAAATCCGGTGTATGGGTAATAGTTAAAAACAATTATCAGAAAATGGGATATTTTTTATATCCTACTGTGTAGTTTTAAGTCTGGATGTAATAACATTGGTATTGTGCAGTTTTATGTCATGCAGTGAGGACATTGGTACTGTGCAGTTTTAAATCATGTAGTGAGGACATTGTGTGGTTTTAATTCAAAGTATTAACCTCTAAACAAAGGTATGAAAAAAATCTACCAATTTATTGATAATTTTTTTTGGAAACATACTATCATATTCAGGTATGGAAGAGAAAAATATAAACTATGATCTATGAATTTTTGGAACCAAGGAATGAAATGAGAAAAAGATAAAAGAATTAGAGGAAGTATTTTCTAATTACGATGTTACCATTACATGACAAAACCGTTATGGGGGCTGTATTATGTAGGGCTAACTGGGGAATATGATGCATAGCCAAATAGTGGCATCTTTTGACTGACATGCCTGTTATGTAGGCAGGTTATGCAAGGCCACCTAAGGGCATGTGATATATAGTCAGGAAAAAGAGCTCTCAAGAGTTTGATGATCTATTTCTAAAATTTGATGAAAGATTATATAGATTCCCATTTTCCAAAGCATAGAGTTTGACTTATGGATAAATGCACCTGAATATGGGAAGGGTATTTTCAATCAAGATTTCCAACGAATTGGAGGAACATGACATTTATGAAGGTCGAACCCAAATGTAAATGACATGTTTTCTGTAGTTTTAGTCCATACAACTAGGAATAGAAATGGAATAAATATATGACATGTGGCTAAGTGAGTTTAAGGTTATTCCCTAGTGCATCAAACACATGGTGATGGAAATGTGTAATCCATGGTCTTGATGATTTTCATATTGTGAGAAAGGTAATGGGACACGTATGCTTGAATAACTGTTTTTAAAATAAAGATTCTCATATATTTTCATCAAAGTTTTAAGGGGTCAAAGATACTATAACCAAGAATGAAATTATCAATATTTGAAAAACTCATTATGGGGGAAATATTATGCAGGTCCAATAGGAGAATATAGTACATAGCCAAATAATGGAATCTTTTGACCGATAGGCCTCTTATGTAGGGAACTTATGCAAGGCCCCCTAAGGGATATGCTGCATAGTCAGGAAAAAGAGCTCTTAAATATTATCCACACTGCCACTAGAAACTGTAATGAAGATTATGAGAATCTAGAAATATTCAAGATTAGGAGTGTGAAATTTTGAAGGAGGTATTGCTTAATGCACATGAGAAAAGATTGAATCAATATTGTTTATGAGTTTTATGTCCTTTACATAGATCTGACTCATATGTAAAAAAGTAGAATTTCTCTGTTTCCATTGAATGAATTTGATGATGTGTAGTTTTATGTCATGTAGTAAGGACATTATACTATGATTCTTTGAGTCTTGCAGTGCGGATATTATACTATACATTCTTGAGTCATGTAGTGAGTACATTATTAACCCCCTAAGAAATTAAAACACCACATATAATGAATCTATTTTCCTAATTTCCATGCCCACAACAACTATGCTCGGTGTGATAAACAAGGAGTGGTAAGGGTTTATATTACAATGCAAAGGTGATGCAAATGAAAAATAAGAGTATTAGATTTCCATGCAGTTTAACATCATGTGGTCAAAACGATAATGAAATGATATGAAAAGAAAGACATATTGTAACTGGATTAAGGGATAAAACCCAAGTTACACTATATATCTTGCTGGGGGAAAAATCAATTCATACATAGTTCATAAAACATTCCCAATAAGAATTTGATTTTTACATATGAAATAAAGGGGGATTTTTTTATGGCACTATTGGGCCCAAGATTGGAGATCTAGGAATCTCTAGGTATCACATAGAAAATTAGAATCAATCCATACTTAATTCTGCAAAATATCATTCCTTATGCTAATGGAGTTTGACATGAAGAATAGTGTCTTTTTTACACGATTTGAGAGAATAGAAAATATTAAAATATAAAATGGTATAAGTACCAAATCATATGTCTCAAGTAAATGCTATGAATAGATCTGATTCATATATAGGAGGACAAAAAGAATATAAGTAGATTTAGTGATTTTTGCTGGGACCAGAATTGGAGATTCATGCGTCTCTACGTATCTCATTGAAAATGAGAATCGAGCCTTAAATAGTTCTTGAAAAATGGTATCTATGTAGATATTACTCCGACATAGGAATGAGGGGGACTCGTGTACTACTAAGAAGTTTTGATGACTTCAATGACGTTTTCTTATGGAAGATTCTAACGTCAAATAGAGAAAACATTAGTTGTACATATGATGTCATTTAGTTTGATGTCATGTGAAAAAGATGAAGATTCTAAAAACATTAACATCATTTAGAAAGGACGATTATAGTTGTTATGCCGTTTATTGTCTAATAGAAAGGATATTGTAATCTGTAGTTTAAAGTCTTGCTGTGAGGACTAATGTGGCTGTTATGCAGTTTAATGTCTTGCAACTAGGTCATTGGTGATGTGCAGTTTTAAGTCTTGTAGTTAAGAATATGTACTGTGTATTTTAAAGTCTTTAAATGAGATCTATGTATAGTGCAGTTTATAGTCATTTAGTGGGGACTATGTTTTTTGCAGTTTAAATACTTTTTGTGAGGAATGTGTCATATAATTACACAAAGTATTACCTAAAAAATATCACATTGGTTGGAGATGTAATGAGCTCTCCAACCATTGAGATTAAAGCATCAGCTCCATTTGAATATACCTTATGTCTAGAATAAGGTCCTTCCCATTTTGTTTCTTGTTTTGGAGGTTTCATTCCTGGTATCATTGATTTCCTAAGGACCAATACCAATTACCCTTGAAGGAATGGACAAAGGCAAACTTTTTTATTAAAAGCTTACGCTATTCTATTCTGATAGACTTCTAGATGCAATGAAGTATTGAAGCTTTTCTCATCTAATCATTCCATCTCATTGAACTATTTCTGGGTTCTTTCATCTGTAGACAACTGATCATTAATTACAACTATATGTGAATGTAATTTTATTTCAATTGGAAAAACTGCATCAATTCCATATTCCAATGAATAAGGAGTTTCTTGGGTAGTAGTACGGGTAGTTTTCTGATAATCCCATAAAGCATTCAAAAGTTTATCATGCCATGATTTCTTATCTTTATACGCCATCTTCTGGAGTATATTTTTTAGAGTATTATTAAAGGCCTCTATCTGTCTATTGGCTGCTGCATGATAGTGAGATGAGTGGTTAGACTTGATATTATGATCCTAATAAAACATTTTCACAGTAATAGAACAAAAATTAGTACCATTGTCTGTCAAAATATTATGAGGGTTGCCAAATCTAGTGATGATATTAGTTTTGGAAAAACTAACAAAGATTTGGGCTTCAAATTCCATGAAAGTTATTTCCTCAGCCCATTTAAAGAACAAGTCAATAGCAGTTAAAATATACTTGAACTGAAAAGCCATGGTTGGAGGATAAGGCCCTACTAAAAATTTTACCCATGTGGAAAATAGACAGAAGTATTTAGCTATATGTAGAAAATCTGGGGGTTGATGAATGGATTTGGTAGGAACTGGATAGGGATGACATTTTTTAGTGAAATATTTACAATCCTGTGTCATTGAAGGCCAAAAGTGTCCAAGCCTTTGTATTTAATTGGAGAGTCTGTGCATAGATTGGTGAGCACCACTAGATCTTGTATGTACTACTTTCATGACAACTATGGTCTCTTCTCCATCAATACATCTGAAGCGAATTACATCAAAGCGTCAATTGTAATGGATCTTTTGGTGGTCTGGACTATCATAAAGAGTAAAATTAGTCGCTCGTCGCCGGATCTGCTACATCTCATCCCTATTTTCTAGAAGTACCCCATTTTAATGTTATTGCATGTGGATGTTCTCTATCCTTTGGTATGACCATATTGCTCAAAAATAGGGAAAATCTTATTAATTTCCACCATTCCGATTTGAACAAAATGAAATACCACATGGTGATGGGTTATGCAGATAACTATCACATCTCGATTTTGATCTTCCATGGCTATAACTACATTAGCCGGTGCATTTACTTGGGCATTTTCTGATCGCGGTAGACAGGATAACATCATATCAGAGGGAAATTCATCCATAAAATCTCTGATGAAATCACACAAAGGAATTAAGTCTTCTTTTCTAATAGAATATTACCCATTGATTTGTTTTATTACCAATTTTGAATCACATATTACCTTTAAATGATCCATTTTCACTATAACGGCCTATTCTTAACCTATGATGAGAGCTTGATACTTTTCTTCATTGTTGGTACCACCTTCCGATGATTGAAAATAATAAGGCAATACTGCTTTTTGTGTGGAAACAAGGACAATTTCTAATCCAACCATGTTCAGTTTAGGATTTTCCACTCTCTTCCCTGTTGGACTTCTAGAAGCACCATCAAATTACATTTCCCATGTTTTGAAATTATCTTTAATAGAGAAGACCTCTTCATCAGGAAGTTCAGTATTAAATGATGTGTCTTCCATAGATGGGTGCTCATCAAACAAATAATCCAGTGCATGGCCTTTTATTTATTTTTTAGGAACAAAGTGGATATCAAATAGTTTTAAAATAACGACCCACTATGATAGACATCCTATAAGAGTAGGGAGACTAAGGATAAATTGGAGTGAGTTATTATGAGATACCAATTGATCATCATGATGTTGTAGGCAGGGTCTCAATTTCTAAACTGCAAATAATATTTCCAGGAAACACTTCTCAATACTTAAATACCGAGTTTCTATGACAAGAATAGTGCGACTTGGATAATATAGGCTATTTGCATTCCTAGAATCATTATTTTGGGTGAGGAAGGCACCTAGTGATGGATCTAAAACTGTCACGTAAAGAATAAGTTGTCTTCCTACAATAGGTGGCATCAATACAGGTTGACTCAAGAGATATTTCTTGAGTATATCAAATTCTTCTTGGAAATCCTCAGTCCATTTGTAGGTAACAGCCTTCTTCATTAATCTAGTGAAGGGTAAACATTTTACTTCCAAATTGGTGATAAATAACCGAATATAGGCCAAGTGTCCTTGAATCCTTCTTAATCCTTTCAAATTTTGAGGAGGTGACATAACAATGATTGATTTTTTTCTCAGGATCAACTTAGATACCACAATGGCATACAATGAATCAAAGAAACATTTCTTAGGTTACCCTAAAAGAACATTTTAAGGGGTTTATATTTAAATTATGTCACTGATGTTTGTGTAATATGGTATACAAATCAGCCAAGTTATTGGAACATTTCATGGATTTGACTACCAAATCATCCACATAACATTCAACATATTTCCCTAAGCAGGTTTTGATGATATGGTTCATGACATGTTGGTATGTTTCCCCTGCATTCCTTAAGACACAGGGCATTACCCTATATCAAAACACGACTTGAGGAGATCTAAAGGCTATAGATTCTTCATCCTCTGTGGCCATACGAATTTTATTATACCCAGAGTAACCATACATAAAGGAAAGATCTTCATTTCTAGCTATTGCATTAATTATAAGTTCTATAATCGGGACAGGAAAATAATCTTTAAGACAATGCCTGTTAAGATCTCTGAAATCAATGGGCACTCTAATTTTACCATTCTTCTTTTTCATTAGGACAATATTGGCCAGTAATTTGGGATACTAAACTTCCCTGATAATGATAGACTTCATAATCTTATCAACATTAGCTTCAATTTTAGAGGCATGAATTGGGTGTGTTCTCTTTGGTGCATTATTGAATCCATGATGTTCTTCTCGAAAATCCAAATTATGGGTGGCTACATTAGGACTATGACCTGTAATTTCGGTATAATTCCAAGTAGATATATCCTGATGTTACGTTAGAAAGGAATTATATAGTTCATTCACTTTAGAGTTCATGGTAACACTAATTAGAGTGGGGCATGGATCTTCTTCTATACCCATACTATTTTCTCTGAGTTCATCCACAGTGGTAGAGACACCTTCTTCAAATTCTGGAGGAGAACCCCCAATATTTTCCTCTTCTTACTCATTATGTGTAACCACTTCTATTTCCAGTTTCATAGTATATGACAATGAAATAATCCTAGAGTTAGGGGAGGATTCCGTATTTGAACATCTTGTAAAAGGAGACACCATATCTGACCCTACTGATGAGGAAGGGTCTTCCTGTGGTAAAGAGGGATTAACGGATTGAGAATCAATATCTTTCTCTTCCCCTGTCAATACTACAATTTCTTCTACACTGATTGATGAAGTATAGGATTTTTATAGTACAGTAGATGAAATGAAAACATCTCTATTCAGGCTTCTATCATTTCATGGGGTATCAATAATTTCTACCATGTTTTCAAGCTCAATCTCTGCAACTGACATTATGTAAATTACAAGATAAGTTCCTCAATTTGGTTTTACCTTTTCAATTTGACTGATGGGTACCACATAATCTATACTCAATTGCTTGAATTGATTTTCTGGAATCTTTTCCATTCCATTTGGAGCATTAACTTTGGTTATTTCCTTCATCACGGACTTCGTTCCTTTTTCGTGATAAAACTCTACCTCAATGTATTGATATTCACATGTTTTGAACAGATCCTTGTCACCATAAAATGTCCCAATTTGACCATTAAAATGGAATTTCTAACATTGGGTGTATGAAGAGGGTATGGCATCATATTGATGCAAGCAAGGCCTTCCATGAAGAATATTTGAAGTAGTGCCCTGATGAACAACCACGAAATCTGAATTAGACACATGATCTCCAAAATGAGTTCTAAGTGTAATTTTGAGAAGATTTTCTTGTTCATTATTTTCATACCCTTCACAAATTAATGTCTATGGTGATAAGTTAGATTCAGTCAAGCCCAATCAGAAAAGTGTACAAATAAGAATGTGGTTGACCCTAGATCCATAATCAATAAAGGCTCATCGGATATCTATGTCATTTACCTTGCCAGATAGATACGAAGTTCGGATATGCCCATGTACCACCTGGTCTTCATCTTCATCCATAAAAGATATGACTACATGAAATTTTGCAGAGTCATTTTCTATATGGTAAATCTCAGCAGCAGCAACTTTAGTTTCAAATTCTTGAGGACTTGACAAATCTGAAATGAGTGCCACTCAAATATCATTTGATAGATTCAAAGCATCCTGAATTGACATCCTGGCTAGTACATGGTCCAATTGTTTCAAAACATAATACCTTGGATCTAATGGTCTATGTTTCCCAACATGGAAATGTGGTTTTTTCGGTGATTTGGAAGATGACTCTTCTGTTGTATATGTACTTTATGTTGAAGTAGAAGCAGGAAATACTGCTGAATTTGGGAAATTAGAATTACTAAGTCTATTAATCTATTGAGAAGTAGATGGTGTGTCTTCTAATAGGTCCTCCAGAATAATTGTGCTAGAACTAGACATTTTTTGCATGGATGAAACTCCTTGATATTATTGAGCATGAAAAAGGGATCTTCCACGAGTTTTTAACAAATATATCGTTTGACAAGGGGTAGAGATAAAATGGTGGTTTTTGGAATTTCAACATCTTCCCCTGTATCATCGACCTTTTCCTCTTCTTCTGTTTACCAATTAGGTATAAATAACTCTGGCTCAATACAATCATAATTTCCATTGGCATAAGGATCCGTTAAATGGATAACATTAATACAACCAAAGATCAATTCTTCATCTGATGATTATTATTCTTTACATGTTAATTTTGGTTGTTCTTTTTGGTGGGGTTGTGCCCATGATTTTAAAACAGATGGCATAAATTTGGCCAGGGTTAAGGACAACATTGGCTTACACACCAACTCATCTTCTTCTGACAACTTGTTGTCTTTATCATCACTTTTATTTTTTGAGGAATGGACTTTTGATGAAGATGGTTTTGTTGTGGCATGAGTGGCAGGAAACACAATTGCTTGTTTCAACTATGTTTGTAAAATAGCATGAGTCTGGTTGAACATTTTCTTGATCATCCAATCATCACATTTTTGCACATTTTTACTTTTAACATTTTTCAATTCACCTTCTACCTCTAGATCAGTAATATTAAAACATGCTACTTGAACTGATAAACATTCCAATTTCATTTGTCTACATTCTACCATCTTTTTCAGAAGGTCTTTAAAAACCAAGCACTCCAGAATGGAGTGACCCAATTTCTAAATGAAGGGAAAATAATTTTGACGATCTTCATCTCTGCCATTATTTGGATTCTTAGTCCTTATTCTTTTCTAAGGATGAGATGAAGTAAAAAGGAACATGTTCATTCCGAAAAGAATAAACATTATTATTAAATTCATTAAAATCCTTCAACCTTTTATCTCTTTGATCATCATAACGAGGCAGTCAGTGCTGCTGATGTTTAGGAGGCGGAGCCCTTCGATATGATGAAGGTCTTGAAGTAGAATCTGGTGCAGGTTCATGTTTGAGTGTGATTGTAGCAGCTTCTTCCTTTCTTATCCTGCTTCCTGGAGCAAATGGAATTACACAATTTTTAGCCATAGTTTCTATAATAGAGTCTTCTATCTATTAAGCAATTGATGTAAGGTCTTGAAACCCCCTTGGTATTTCATAGGGTTCAATGGTTTGCCCAATTTATCATGAAAATTTTCCACATATATTGGCAGAAAATCTACTTAAGTGAGTTCTAAGCATAATGAATATGTTAATTCCTTCAATCAATAAATGAAATCTGAAAAACATTAAATATCCATTTGTTGACAATTTTTATGATAAAAACATTCATCTTTATTATTGTTGAGAAAAACTGGAGATTGAATTTCTGACAATGATCATCCCACCTAGTAATTGATCGAGAATGCAAACTTGTATACCAGGTAAAAGTTTGACCTTATAATGGCTACACAAAAAACCTAAACATAACTACTTCTTCTTGTTGAGAATATACCATCATAGGAGCACAATGAGAAAAAATTGTGTTAAGGGTTGTTCCAGATCTCCCGAACCATTAAAAATTGTAAATGTGGTATTAAAAAAAATTAGTTGGGGAGGAATTGCATCCTCCCATTCAGAGTATGATCTCTTTTATACATAAAATAGTGCACATCGTTCTTCCGTAGCTTCCAACCGAGTCATTGATTCCTCATTTGTGTTTATAAGAATTTGGGAAATATCTAAATGAGCAGCATTCTGTGCAGGTATGGTAACTAGAGTTTGAGATGGTGCAACGATCGGTAAGACCACTGATAGTGGTGCTGATATCTTCCTTAGATAACACACATGAACAAGTATATAAGGATGTATATGATCTGATCTTGATTGTGTACCAAAGAGCGGTAATCTGTTATCCCCATTTATAGTTTCTAAAAATCCTCTTTGCTGAGGAGCTTCTACATGATTTGCATGTTGATGACATGCATGGGGAGTATGTCTAGTAAAATTTGTGATTTGAAGTTACTCTATATTGAGTCTTTTAAACTCCTTAATTTCCTCTTCTTCTTCTAAAAATCTCTCTCTAAGTGAAACACTTTGACCTTCTCTAGTGGAAATTTGAGATGCAATCTGTCTTTTTCCTTTCCCCTTATTAGAAGATTTTTGTAGGGGGTGTGGTTGTTTGAAGGCATACCTAGATTCTGGGAAGGTCACTGATCTCAGGTACACACAGCTTCTTCATTTTCCACAGTGTGTACCATATTATGGAAAATAACGTCATCTTCTGATTCCCCTGAACTGGACTTATTTCTTGGAGGATCTTCTGTGTTGATATTGATAACATTTAGTTATGCATACTGCATTGATGGAATTCTATCAATGTTTCTGCTAGATCGTCTCCCATTTCGTCTTTCACGAGACTCCATTCTCCTATATAATGATTTTCATGGAACTGTTTGGCAGATAACAACATGAAAGGAATCATTGGTTAGTTATGTTGTATTCTTTCATTGTGGCTTCTTCCCTAATCGGGAGAAAACCTACTTCGATTTTGTAGGGGATTATGGATGTGGAAAAACCCCCCTACCCTGCAGGATAAGGTTGATCTTGTTCTTCATATTCAAATCATTAAACATTTGTTTAATGAATTTTAAGGTTGAATTAAATGATCCCCTATTATGACAAGATAGGGTGATTCTTGAACTGCTACAACTGAAATTTGTGCAACTCCTCTTCTGATTTTGTGGATTTTGGTTCAGACATTAGCTGGGTGCATAACCTGAAAATCACAAAAATCATTTGTTTTACTATATCATTCTGCTATTTTAGACATTTTCTTCCTCTGAAGCCTGGAATCCTCTAAATGATATGCCTGCTCAAGATTTCTCATAGTATTGATGTAAATGTAGCTCAAAAAAATCTTTTCATTGGGCCTGATTTTGATGAGAAATTTTTGAGGCCATTTCTTGAGTGTACGTTTGATTACATACAAATACTATTGATTATGGTCGGTCGTGGGAAATAACATTGTAGGAAACCACATTTAGAAGACTTTGGTGATTTTGGAGTGCAGTAAAATGCAATTCTCCATATACAACCCATCGTCTGATGTGAAAACTATATGGGGAATCAAAAATTAACTGGCATAGTCTCTTTAGACCATTGAGACATGCACGCTGAAGGGTTCTCTCTTGTTTTTCAACCTTTGGATTTTGGAAAACAGATAGAGATTACAAGTCAATTTGGCATTGAAACCCTTCTATTATCTTTACATGATTTTGATATTCATCATATGGTAATACATTGGATTTCAAATGACGAAGTGATTTGCATAAGTTAATATGAGTGTCATGAATTCAGTATTCTGTTATCAATTATTGAATTTCTGAATGAGAATTTTCCAAAGGCCAGAACATGATTGGTATTTCTCCTTTAGCTAATTGGTTCCTCATGTTTAACACATCTTATTCATCTTTCACTGGAGGTTTCTCCACTTGGTCTGGCCAAGGTGGATGGTCTGTATTAGAAGATAAATGACCCAAGGGAGGCTTGGAGAATGACCATTCCCTTATGATGTCTTATAACTGAGAAAGTGTTTCACCCATCAATGACAAGGAATCAGCCATGATTGGACTTGTGTTTGCAAGTGCCTCAAGATAGGAGGGCATTCTTGTTTCTACATTGTCAATTACAGAATTATTTTGACAATGATAAATACTACTGTGGAGATGACTTTCACAGAAAATGCCATCATGAGGAGGGTCATGGAAATGGATTATAGCAAGGGATAAATCTTCTTTCTCCTTCCTCTTCTATCCATAGAGATGTTTCTATGGATTTCATCCAAATATAAGAACTCTAGATTGACTGAATATTGATGAAGCAAGCCTTCACGATGATGTGTCTGATGAAAAACTTCATAATTACCACTACCACTCCCCATATTTGGTAATGATAGGGTAGGATCTTGAGAAACAATAGATAAATGTATGAGGGATTCAAAAAATACAGGATTAAGATGAGTTAGGTGACATCAGCCATCAGAAAAGAAATATACATCCATTACTTATCTAGATTAGGTGTATGTACCGACTCATATCCTCCTTTTCTTATCAATGGCTATTGACAGTACTCACAAATTGGGGAAGAGAGTTTGGTTTGCCCCAAATTTTTCATCAGAGCTTTCCAACATACTTCTCTTGGTGCTACCAAATGAGACTGTTGGTAGACTTGATGAACATTGGTAGGTGTATGTGCATGCTTGCTATTATTCCATCATGTATGGTTAACGGTCACACTTAAATACTAGCAGACGAGACTACTGATAGAATTAGTGATTGTAAAGAGGTGTATATTCCTATTTATTAGTTTCCCCTATATTAGATTGGCAGGATTCCTTACATGCAGTCACATGACACTGCTAACTAGTTTATAACATGTAATTAGGTGTGTTTGGATGTTTATGGTACTCCACTGGGTTTATCGAGTGGGATTGGTGTGTTTCTATCAGATGAGACTGATGAGAAAAAAATTAGGATGGACTTGTGTATGTTCCAACATGTTGTTTTCCATCAAGTTTGGTCGATGGAATTTTACAGAAGAGGGAGAGGTGAGAACCTACTCCTTAGTCACAGGATGTTGTCCTTGGTGGTTCGTCTTACATGCCTGAGTCTGAGATACCCTGGCCGATCATCCGGAGGAAACAAACCCATCATGTTGGGTGTTCACTACTGCATGATTTTGGCAGTGATTGTTGGTGGTAGTCCTCAGTAAGGACTCATGTGTTCTGGAATTGAGGCCTTGAGTGTCCTCTTGATCCATCTCCCTATAGTACGGGAGGGAATGGTTGTTGTGTTCTAGGGATAAGGACCTGAAACATTTAGAGACAGTGGTTGGAACCATCTGCTTCTTGATCATTGTTCGTTGTTGGCTAGATGATCGGGGATTGTTGTTGACCTGGAGGGCATGTCAAGCAGCTTCCAAAGTCAGTATAGTACTATGCTGGTGATATTCATTTATCAGCACATTAGAGAACCAACGTTGAAAATGAAGGGTAGGTGATAACATCCTTCTCATGCATGGAGATCCGGCTTGAGCAGAAGTCGGGAAATTCACAGATGTTGTCTTGGAGAAAGACATTCTTTGGTTTAAAGGGAGTTCTGTGGGTAAATAAGAACAACAACAAGCTTTATTAAATCAAAACATTTCCAGATAGATACATGCATTATTAATTCATTTGTATGGGCTTCATATATAAATTGATAGGGGCCTAACATGTGGGTAACATTAATAACTTGGTTAAGGATTCACGTTGGGTTCAACATTTTCATTTCGTATATCATTAAAACGTGTGATATAGATTTACGAATCACTATTTCCGGGCGGTTTCCATTGGAAATATCCATAGAACACGAAACTCCCAACAGTTCATTATCCAAAGAGGATATTCTATAAAAATGAAGGGGTTCGTTATGTATTGAAATTTACGATACATAAGAATTTACATTGGTCAAGATGATGGGAGGTCAGACTCAACACACCCTTTTAGGGGGAATTATTTTCTACTTCGGGTCTCTCTTTATAAAATTAAAATATATTCATGAATCCTTATTAACTCCACATGTATATCATAATTATCACTTGGAATCACTTATTAACATGTTTAAAACATTAAAATCATTATTATGTATTCAATATTCTTCATTAATGGAAATATCTGTATGTATTAAAGGTTTTCCATCAATTTTTCATCTAATATAATGATTGGAGACTCATTTAATCATCTTTGTTATGATACTGGTTTTTAAGCCACTCAGTGGGGCACTCTGGAATTTATTGTCATCCAGGGAGATGAAGGTTTGTTTTGTTCTTGGGATTGTGCCAGTAAAATGGGATTGTTATTTGTCCTTGTGAATGGAATCAAAACCCTCATTGTTTGGTGTAACTTGATAGGACCCATCATACCTTTTATAGTCACGTGATTTGGACCTTTAAGAAGAAGGTGATTAGTGAAACTTAGTGTGGGACTTATGCTAAAGAATACCAAGAAATTTGGAAGGGATATGGATTTCCATTTAAAATTAGACCCATTGGGAATATCACCCACATAGAATATGGTTTATTTTTAGTGTTGGGTTTGAACCTCAAGGAAGCTTACTACGTATCCTATATAGATGGGAATCAATGACCACATAGTTTTATGTGTCTTGTAGGATAGTATGGTCTTTTTAGAAATATTATTTTGGGCTTAATTATTGAAAAAGGATGCCAAGATGATTTGGGGATTGAATTTAAGGCTTATTTCTTAAGGAGGATGTCCAAATTGGGGGAATTTAGGGTTGGATTCTTGAAGAGGATATCCAGTGAGCTCGGCCTCTGAAAGCACTTCCTACGTATACTGATTTGAATATGAATCAAAGTTCTCATTGTTCCTTCCAATGAGTATTTTTTCACATGTTGCAACCATCACGTATCATTATGCCCACGTGAGTCATGCTATGTGTGAGAAAAAAGATGATGTAAAAGATTCAACAATGACACTTCACACTTTCAAAATTTTCCTCCATGCTGATGGATGAGGGCGCGTCAACCATGGAAGAGGGTGAGGTGAAAAACCTTCCCTCTATTCTATTAACATTTGAAAAGGGTCAAATATTAGGAAGAAGGAGTGAAGTTGAGGGGATTATACCAAGATGGCTGCCATGAAATTTGTCCTAGTAGGGGAGGGAGACTTACCCTATGATTGTGTAGAATAGAAATGGGTGAATCGTACCATCCCTACAAGAAACCTCAGATCCCTAGACATCTCTTCGAGAAAGGAGAGGCCAGGAGCCATTCATCCTCCAAGCCGGGTACTTCCCAATAATTTTTCTTGGAAAAAATTCCATGTGACTATCGATATACAAACCGAAAAACATCCCTTGAATCCTAACCCCATTGTGAGACAAATTTTGGAAACCCCTGACTGTGGAA
The DNA here is from genome assembly GCA_963277665.1 of Viscum album. Lineage (NCBI taxonomy): Eukaryota > Viridiplantae > Streptophyta > Magnoliopsida > Santalales > Viscaceae > Viscum > Viscum album. The sequence continues at coordinate 966,540,678 of OY728155.1, forward strand.
ATACAACCCCAAGTATTATACAGTCTAATGTGACTTTCCCAAATGTTTGAGAAGTAAGAAGGTTTTGGTGGAGGCTTCAACTGATTCCCTTTCAGATAAGGGTACCATGGAAGGAGATACTCTTCCATGAATGGCTTTTAAAAGTGGGTACTTGATCTGGTCGCATAAGTAATTTGCGCATGTTTACCAAGTAGGTACCCCACATTGCTTGTATTGTGCAGGAATACCGTGCATCGATGTCGCACAGGTATACCATGCAACTATGTCATGCAGGTAAACCGCGCAGCTATGGCGCGTAGGTATATCGTGCAGCTAAGGTGCACAGGTGTAACACGTAGGTATGGCACGCAGGTGTACCGCCCAGGTAAGGATGATGACTGAAGAATGTAAAGAACATCAAAACATTCTTATCCCATTTAATTATATCTTCTCTCATGGTTTAAATAGATACCTGAGACAAATTGATGGATCTAGGCGAAAGAGTTACACAATGGGAGATTTAGAAAGTCTTTCACTTTTTTTCAGTCCAGAAATGGGGAGCCCAAGGGATCTATTTATAGGCATGGATGGTCCTCGTCAAATAGATCTAGCCCGCGCAGGTAATTCGCACAGCTCCACCGTGTAGGTGCTCCACGTAGGGGCCTAAAACATCTTCTGGAGTAGATGTCTGCTGAGGAGGTTAGTGGCGGAGGCTCGACGTGGAGGTCGGCAGAGTAGGTCAGCCGCGTTGGTCAGCCGCGTAGGTCAGCCACATAGGTCGACTGCACATATCTTGAAGCAACTCTGTCATGAAGCTCTTTGGGAGTATTATTGATTTTCCTTTTACTCTTTAAATCACGCTTTGTGATTTGAAATATCATGACTCTATTTTCTTAATCTTTTTTGTTCCTTTCTCAAGTAGTGCCAACACCAGGGCACTCTCCCTCAATGGGAATTTGCACATCAGACTACAATATGTAAGATCTAATAAAATTATTGTCATGTTTTATGTATTAATTCAAAATGACCCATACGAAGATAGAAAGATAATAATAGTCCTTGTTATATAAAATACCATCCAATTATATATAGTAAAATAATAGCTATATTATTACAGTTACTATGTGTAATGTATTTGATATTAGTCTCCCCTACGTGGTTAATATCTAAAACATTTAACTCCCACCTTAACCCCGTTGGGCCTCTACTCATCCCATGGTGTAGGGTTTATACACCTATAGTCTCTATATGATCCAGAAGACGTTTCACTAAAATAAATCTCATGTATATATATCGGTCCATATGAGTAGAATTTCTCTAAGTACATATTGGTAAACTCCAAATTATTTGTTTTTGAATCTTCAAAATGTCGAGCCTTAGTCTTCAATAAAAAAAATTATACTAAAAGTCCAATATCATGTAGATAATACATGACTGATATCATGCCTAAGACACATCTTTCCCCTATAGGTAAAGATCCAAAATCTAAAATTGAATTCATGAAATGAACTATGTGACAAAAACTAATAATTCATAAGTCATAAATCTCAAACAGCATGTCCATCACATGATATGAATATCTTATCAACAATAACATCACAAGCTAAGAACATAAATCCCATTCCCATGGTAACCTAGACTTATTCTAGGAAAGGTATTCATAATGCACTAGAATGGGTCCATTACAATCTATAACACATCTATATTTTTAAAAACTCTTTTGTATTGAAATACTAATAAAAAGAGGAGAAAATTGATTGATTCCACTTTCAAACACCTGAGGTCATAGGCCATTCAACTGGTTCCTTGTCCCAATGTTCCAACTGACCTTATATAGATATCCACAAATTGCAAAATCCAGTAGTCTGAAATGGGGGTATAAGTTATTTTCATTGGGGGTTATACCTATATCAGAGTGTGAAAAAATATATAATGAAACAAAAACCAACCACATAAGAAATATTATTTGAGGAAATTGGAATAAATAAACATTCAATAGTAATACCTAAAATTAAATAATTTTCATAAGGACTATATACATACAATATCCAAAAACCCACAAGGCATGCCACATACACAAAATAAATAAAATAACAAGATGTTGGGCTCTACTAAATCCCCACTCCAAACCACATCTTAATATCTAATCCCATTGAATTATACTAATCAATCATGTTATCTTGATCCTCATCCCATCGTATTGCTACAATAACCAAGTGAATGCTACTCAGGTACACATGTGAAATAGAATCCTGAGAAGGGTGTGAGTACATAACTCAATGTGGAACTACCACTAAAGTCCTATACGAACAATTAAATGATGTGATAAGATCCAGTGACATACTCATATGATAAATATAAATAAACTATATAACATAATCAACTAATAAATAGATGACGTCCTTAAATTATTAGATTAGATTATGGATTGTATAGAGCATGTCATAGTGACATCACCTCTAAAGTACTACCACCTCCCTATAGACATGCATTTAAAAGATGGTCTATGACCTATTTCCATCATTGATCCTCATCTCTATGAAATGAATCGAACATACCTTCCTTATCTAACACCATAATATATTTGATCATGCAAATCACTTTAAGGGAAAATAAATTTTCACTCTTGGGATCCCACACTCTCATATCCACTGATGAGAAGAGAACCATGGGGCATCACAAAGAATCCCTAATTTTCAATTCCGTTGTCTAAAACCCTTGGTAGTACTTGGGAATTACCACTGTATGGATAATGAATAATTCCAATGAAGGGGATTTCCTTGCAATTCTATTTTTATAAGAACGAATAATTCCTATGAGACTTTGGAAATATAATGTTACTCTCTCCCTAGATCCCATAATTGATATATCACAAATCAAATGACTCAAAACTCCTCAGCCAAAACTTTTGGGTTGTATCAACCTTATTCCTTGGTGTATCCTATGAATTAATATATATGTTAAAACAATTACCTTCGGGATTTCCAAAATCCATTCTCTTGGAGATATTCCCATTTGGAACCTCATTCCACCATTCAAATCCCAAGTGACTTGATAATTTTCTATGGTTTACTAGTAACTCCATTCAAATATTGTAATGTTGGAATTTCTAATGGTATAATTATATAAAATAAATCCCCACCAACATCAGAATTTTTTATTATAAGAAATAACATAGCTCTAATTCTGGATCATAGGCACCACTACAAGACATCAAATAATACATAATCCTTGATTCTAGTTAATAGTCAATAATAGAGTCCGGACCAATACAACACGAGACCAGATAACAACTAAACAATGCTTCCTAGGATCTCATCTATTTGATCAATTGATTCTCATGAATGCCAAAAAAATCACATCAATTTTAAGAACAACGAAAAATTCTCAGGTATCCTATATAGTCACATATCATATTCAATCAATAATATAAAATTTATCCTTGGTTGGCTGATTGCCCATACATTCTATCTTTATCTCAAAACCATCTGGTTTATAGGTCAGTTCACCTTCTAGGTGACACCGTAAACCACATATAATCATATTTACACATACCCACATAGGGTCAGTTTGTCAATGGGAACCAACAAGAGTCCGCATGATCAATATAGATCAGAGGAACCCTTTAGTGGATTATAGGTCTCATTGAAGCTCTCAGATCAGCACCTTCTGTTATACTAACATTGAATACCATGAAATCATGGAAACATATCATAGACACACCGATAATATGGGATTATCCCCATAAAAAAATTAAAAATTTATAATAACATAACCCAACTCTGTCATTAGGATCTCACTAGGTTAGTCCTTTCACCCAACTTGAATATGGACTAATAATAATTAATATATAAGAATTAATTAATATGAAATTTGATTCATGTATGACTATTTGATACCTATAACATAATAGTGGAATCCAGGGATCCAATGTGATGATATTGAAAGAAGAGAATATGGCTAGTTGGTTTAAATTAGTGTGGCTGTTTGTGATATTATTTTATATTTTATTATTTCATACACTTCACCTCCCACTTCAGTAGGGAAATTGACACCCAAATTCCTAAGTTTGTTTCCCCCAAAATTTAAGATAGTGAGGGAATAAATGGATGATATCTCCCTCTCCTCCAGTCTCACTTAAAATTTAAATTAGTTGGGTTATCATGGTCTATAAGGGATTATGTTACAGAGTTTATTTCTACCACGCATGTAATTGATCACATTTTATTGTACATGAATGTAGATGTTGTAATGGATTGTGTTATAGAACATGATTTTAACTGTACATGGTGGCTTTGGATTCCCATGGGTTTAAAAGAAAGGGTTTTGATGGATTAAGTTATAATGCCCATACACATTTTATAGTGTCTTTCTGAAATATAAATGGTTTTTGATACGATGATAAATATGCTGAGCTGGATATGCAGAGTGATGCCAACATGGGATATTATTTCTTCTATGAGAATGAGGTTGGTAGGGTTGAGGTCCAACACATATCAAGGATGGATTATACCTATAATAAGGATGAGGTTTGGATGTGTGTCATTGGGGCCTGAGAGTGAAAAAATATAGTAGAAGTGGAATCGTGGTACCCTATTTATATATATCCTTTTATATAGTATGGTAAACTTCTGTATGTTACATGGTGGTGATGGGAAACTAGTAGTACTTGTTAAGTGACAAGTTATTTTCAATTTTTATTAACTGGGATTTAGTATTCATGTTTAAAATTTTCTATGAGTAGTTTCAGGGTTAATGCAACTATGTATACATGTTATTGCCATCCCATATGTACATAAACTAATTTTATGTTTAGTAGCTATAGGTTGGTTCTTAGGAAATACATTACTATCTTGGTGGTTTTTTTCTACAGGTATCAAGAATTTATGGACTTTCAAGTCACTTACAAGTTTTACATATGGTAATTTTCGTTTCATTTTCAATTAATTCAATTTATCTATAACATTACATTTATTTGCTTTTAGTATTTGCATTATTCATGTTGTTGTTTTTTGGATTTTCTCATCTTAAATATCACTCTTTTAAATTTATTGTGGGTAATTCCTCCTTTCTGCATGACTATTATACCCATAGTTCAATTCACAAACATGTGTCCAATTGGTGGAATATTTTTTTTATAATTATATATATTCCTTCATTAATGTCCCAAGAGGGGTGACTTTGAGGGAAGAGGTTTGTGCCATCATATTAGTGTTAAAATTTTAATTTCTATGAATCATTCCTATTGGAAATACATTTCATCATGTATTCATATAATTATTGGTTTTAATATACTATCAAATTTTATAGACATATTATTTTTTATTCTAGGTTTTATTTACCCTAAAAACATTATTGTTTATAGAAAATAATATTAATCATATTAGTTATAATCATTTATTTCATTTCATGATTTGTCCCTACAAAAATCCAAATCCTTGAGTAATTTTTTTTAAACGGAATGAATAAAAAATAAAATTTATCATTGAAAAGTAATGTGTATACATTATTAAATAATAAATAATAAGATAGAAAATAGACAAGTTAAGTTACAATTATTATTCTAAATTAATATTTGTTTTATTTTTAAAAATTTAATAGTAAAATATTATGTATAATTATAATTCTCATAGGATGCTTTGAAAATCATTAGTGTTCTTAAAGGAACATAAAATGGTAAATTTTCAATTATTAATCATTTTATTATTAATTTAGAAAAATTCACCATTAATGATATGTTACAAATAAATCAATAATTAAAAATGGACACAATGTTCACGATGTATAATAAGATCGATTTTCTAGAAGGGGACCATAATTATTATAAATGTTAAGAGTTTCAAGTGATTTGGGAAGTCACACACAACCCATAGATATTATACATATGAAATAAGATATTCAAAATGTTAGTTGTATTATATGGGAAATTATTTATAAGAGATAAATTATAGATAAACAATACACCAATATTATTATTTGAACCTTGTTTTATAAATTTCATCCTTACATGACCATATTATGACACCTCTTAGGCCAGTAGTGATGATGTAGATGAACCTTAAATCCACCACCAATATTCCATAGTATGGTAGTGAGCACTGAGGGTATATAATAAAATAAATGGGAGGCATTAAAATCATAATTCCATTGAATAAATATGAACAAAAAATCCACACCATAAAATAAATAAACTAATCATAATTTCAGGTAATGTAATACATAAAAAAATTCCAAAAAAAATGAAATGAGATAAATCTTATGGTAGAAACATTATGAATTATAGCTAAAACCATAAAACTAAAATCAACTAATTAACTATATAATTTTTTTCAAAAATGCCTCATTTTACACCAAAGTAACACACACACACACATACAAACATATATATATATATGGGTTAACCTAAAAACATGCTTTATATTATTGTCCCTCAAGCCTTCCTTGAAAATGTGGAATAAGAAAACAATTTCATCTACAAATAAATAAATAAAATAAATAATTATATATAAAAGGTAAAATAGTTCCACATACTTACTTTTGCTCACTCATACAATATCACACAAAAGTATAAGAATATAATAATGAAATGCTATATAGGAAAAACCATACCTCACATGTACTTCCCCACTGAACTAGTCATCTTCACACCCCAACAATATCAGTTCTAGCATTATCATACAATTCCTAAGTCATTGAACTATACACTGGACATCTGAATAAACACATCAGATTCACATCTACATAATTACTTCCATATCAGTATCTCATATATATATCAAAACGTGATCCACTTTTGAATTCCTATATATACTTCTATATCTTAATACATTACAACCCATGTATATATTTAGATACCATGAATTTATTCCATCATATCCCATATATATAACCATAATATATTATTGAAAATATATATACATTTATGCTAAATATAATGCACCACAAGATATATATATATATATATATAAACCAAAACCTTAATCCATTACACCTAGTATACTTTTACATACCATAGTATGTCTAGAAGAGTGATATGGGAATGGGTAGTAGTCAGCCTTTTGTATCATCTCTTAACTTGATATTATGGAAATCCTCACGAATCTAGAAATGATATTGGAATCATTCATGTATCTTGAATTGGGTGGTGTTTCAAAATAAATAAACAAACAATAATGAATATGTAACAATACACATTCCAAACTAAGTTAAAAACCTATCACACAACACTATTTCTATATCTTATGACACTACATATCAACTCACCTACCCCCCCCCAAATACACAAAACAATCCAAAACCACTCCCATAAAAAATCCCACATACATTAATAAATATTTAACCCATTTCATTATCTTATAATCTGAATTTGTAAGTTAGCTAAAAATAATAATTAAAATACTCATTATTTTTATATGTATTTAATTTCTAATTAATTATTAACCACATTATCATTAATAATTTTCACTGCCTTCATTTTTCCACATGAATTACAATAGTACAAATTATAAATAAATTCAAACTTCATATTCAACGTTATTAATTCTATTACAACGTATAATTTATCCAATACAAACTTCTTTGTAGCACTTTACTATTATACCATACACTATTCCTTTAAAAATCAATCCATGCATTCATTTATTTATTTATTTACTAAAAACTATGTTAATACTAATTATATTCATATTTTAATTGATTGCTTCAATCATTTCAAGTTATTATGACCCATATTAATTATGTTACATTCAATCATTACCATTACATATACTAGGTAACCATGAAACTACTAAAAATATTTATATCGACACATCAACAAATAGACTGACTACTATGAAATTAACACCACCATCTCATGTCAACAACCACAACACCTGAATAATCCCTACTCATCACCACCAACATGATGAAAAAATATATTCCAATCCCATCACAACCATTCTTACTATAGAAATACTGAAACTAAGATAATCACCAAAATGATTAGAATGAATCATCTATAATAAAAATATTACATATCCAAATGATTAAATCCAATTATAAAATTCTATTTATATATAATATTGATTTCCAAATAGATTATCATTATTTAAATTATATTATATTATTTAATATATTAATTTATTTCTATTATAGTTTATTTGATAAATATTTTTATGAAATCATACCACTATTACATTCATCACATACATAAAAATATAATAATATAACAATAATAACTTGGTAAAATGAAACCTTAACAAATCATATCAATAAAAAAATAAATTAAAGTATAACTACAAAAGAGAATACGATTTCATTAATTATACTTTAATCTCATTCAGTACATACATCATACTCCATATCAATATAATTCTTATCCTATATATTTATTATTTATAATTTAGTTAACAAATGAAGAATATGAAAAGGTTAAATAAAATGGATTTTATAGTGGGACATGTAAGTGAATCCTAGCAAAAAATGTAAGATCTTCTTTTTTTATAAAGGTTTGTTTTTTATGTATCAGTTTAATTCCATTATTATGGTTAAATAAGTGTTCCCCAAATTCATGAGAAGGATTGAGGGTGTTATGGGGTTCACGACCCAAAAGAGAAGGAAAATGGACTTTCAAGGCATGTTTTATAGTTTACACACAGTGAGTGAAACCCGTGTGGAACTCCCCAGGTAACTCTATGATCTCACCTCCCTTAGAAATTAGCATGAACATGGTTTTCACTTGGTTTTCTAAACCATGTGAGTAAACCATAACGTCCAGTAATGTTTGGGAAATATAAAAAAATGCCCTTATGAGATTTTAAACCCTTACAAGAGTTTGAACCATTATTTTCTCTTTTAAACCCTATTGAAGTACAATATCTAAAAAGTTCTCCCATGGGTGATTATCTTCGATTCCTATGTCATTTGGGGTTCCGTCGAATATGGATCAAAGATCCATATAAGTCTAATCCCTCTATTTCTTCTCATTATTCCCTACGCCATTTTGGTGGGGGGTTTATCTTTATCTACTCTCCCTTTGAATCTCTAAAACCCTTCTTGGGGTGCCATCAGATACATATATGGGGTTGGTGGTTGATAAGTTAGATCAAATAGTTTTTTTTAGGTTTGTGCATGCCAAACTTATTCTTTGTCACTTTTTATTGTGATTTTGAACCCCCTGGTATGTATTAGTATTTTGGGTGTCTAAAAGTTGATTGGAACACCTCATTTTCCCAATGAACACATCAAGGATGGATTTAACCAGTTAAGGTCACCAATGGAGTGCACAGATATTTTCAGAACATGGAAATTATCTAATTAAGTTCTAGGTCCTTGTGTGATAATATAGAGCTCTTGTTGAGTATGTTGATAGGTTAAATTGAAGTGAGCATGGAATATTTGTGATGTGTCTTTGTTTTTAATGACTTAATGGGTTGTGGGAATGTTGTGGAAATGTGTTAATTTATTTAATTGGTATTAGGGTATGTGGTTTATTAATTACGTTGGAAATGCCTAAGAATGTTTGTGCATATAAAACAGTGAATATGTTAAATTGGTAATTGTATGTGAAATGGGAAATATGTTATATGGGATTTCAAAAGTTGGTTTATGAATACATTTAATGGGATTATAAAATCAAATTATTGAATATACTTAGTGATCTTGGTTTGAGATTGGGAAATTGGGATAAATGGGCTAAGTAATATAGATGGAAAAGGTGCTAATGGGTTAGTTCACAATATGATTTACCATATTCATTGTTATGGATTACGTTTTTATATGTATTGGTTGTTTTTTGTTGTGATATAGTTTCTGTATGATGAATGGATGAATAATAATGTGAAATTATCTTGAGGTGTTGGATAATGGACTGAGGCTCCTCCTATGGGTCAATTTTTTGTGATTCTCTAAATCAAACCACAATGCATGGTTTAGGGAAGGGAATAAATATCTATTCCCTATAATGGTTTCATTACACCCAGACTAAGGCTTTGAGGTGATGATCATATGATGTGGTGATATGTTATCCCTATTGAGATAGGGACTTGACTTATTCCCTTATGTAGAATGATAAATTCGATTAATCATATGTGAATGATGCCAATGCATAAACCATTGATTACATGTTGCTGGTGAACTAAATAATGTAAAATCTGAACATAATGAATTTGGTACATTGGTTATTAATAGCTAAACAATGATTATTAACTAGTGGAGCCATGTTTTCTTTTATTTACATGAAATTTTATTAATTTTAGTATTCAATATAAGATAGACATTATATTTTGTAGAAAACTTTTTGGTGGCCTAATCAGTTTGACTCACATCCTACTTGGGACGCCGTTGGGTTCCAAGTATATTTCATGGTTACATGTTAGGAAGAGGGTAATGGTTTGGTGCTCGGATGTTGAGTCAATTTTGGGATTTGAATGGATGAGTTTCCAGGCATGGAGTCAAGACCATTTTGTGGATTATGATGTTTGAATTTATTTAAGGTTTTGTTCACTTGGAATTATATCCTGATATTACATATTTATTGTTGATCATGGTTTGCACCAATTTTTGGATATGGTTATTTATGCTTAAACATTTTTTAAATTATGTTGTTCTTGTTAATTTATTTTTATATGACTGTGGGTTAATCTGAGAAGAGGGTATTATATCCCCTTGTGAATTTTAGACACTATCTTCTAGTCAGAATCTTCTAAAGTATAGGGAAGCATGTGTAAGGTATTGTGATGATATGGATTAGGGCACTAGTTTAGTCGAACCTGATTCAGGGACATTAAAGAATGGTACTATAGCAAGTATTTTCTAGAAAATACTATTTGGGAATGGTAGATTAGAGGTTAGGAAGGTGTCGGGCCATGGTAATGAGCTCTTAACTGGGAGTACATAAACTAATTATGAGGTAAAACCCAAGACACCTGGGAAGGAATTATTTTTCTTATTGTGTGTTTTTTCATTTGATGATATTTCACCATTGGGTGATACACTTGTTGTCTGATGTGATCGTTTTATGAGATTTTTCTCATGTATATAATGGCACGAGGTTGTCAATTTAGGCATCATTATATGCAGATATGTGTATTAGTGACATGTATCATTTTAGGTACACCTCCAAGATGGGTGTGTAGGATATATAGGGTAGAATGCATTTGATTTTCATAAAAGTGGTGAAACTTATGTCTAAGAAAATGATACAAATGGGTAAAATGGGGGGAAAATGTTAAATAATTACTAATGTACTATTCTTCATAATTATTCATTAGATAATTTAAATGTCATATAAATTTTTTTGATATTGGAATCATTTCATATGGTGTAGGATGTGAGGCTTGTAATCATCCATGATAGTTATCCTGGGAGACCAAAGTCCTTGGTAGAGGTGGATGAGGGTAGTTTCATGAGTTTTATAAGGCTTATTTGGGTGGTTTACATAAAAGTTTTGGTTTATGGTTGGTGGTCAACCTCCCTTTATAGTTTTGAAATCTATATGGTTTGTTTTATAAAGATTGTGTTTTGTATTGTAGAGAAATTCCACCACAAAGACGTGTGCTGGTTGGGTGACAGGGGGAAGTTGCTGAGAATAGTCCCATAATAGTGGATCAAGAGGATCTGATGGTTCATGATAATAGGGAAGAAGTAGTTCTCTGATAAGCATTCTTACTTTTTGAAGATGATGGAATGTCTCCCAGGGTAGTTTGTTCCATGTATGTTCGAGCTGACCAGGATGTTTTAGTCGCATCATCCTCTGACTTTTACCAAATATGATTGGCTTGAGGATGTATTATTTTGAATAGAGTTTATCAAGATGATTCTTGATCATTTGGAGAATCCTCCCAAGAAGTGAGTTAATTTATTTCCTACATGTTACGAGTTTATTAAAAGCATTGGTGGGATATTATGGATTAGATGGATAAGGCTGAAGGAATGGTGAGGAAGGATTTCTAGGAAATGTTTTCATAACATTACTACCCAGAAACAATAATGCCGGAAAAGGCATTGGAGTTTAAGAGTTTGAATTAATGGGCTGCGTCCGTGATGGATTATGCTAGTCATTTCACTTACTTTCTCCATTTCATCCTAATTATAGCTGGGATGAGGCCACTAAGTAAAAACCCTTCTAGAAAGGGATTATTAATGATATTATGTCTCATGTTAACATCATTTGTTTGAAGTGGTTTTCATAGGTAGTGGACCCATCCCTTATCTCAGAAGGGAACCTGAAGGGAGATTTTGGAGGTGGACTTGTGGTACCCATTATGTGTATATGTGGTATAGCCTCTTAGGCAAGGAAGCATCATTTTGGATGTTTAAAATAGTGAAAGAGTGAGAAATATATTTAAAAAAGAGGGTCAATTTCTAAGGTTGGTGATCAAGTATTCTCTTAATAGTGTGGTAGATTGGGGAACATGAAAAACTAGGGTCTATAACCCCTAATAGAGTGTCAATGCTGTAATAGGTTTAGACATATACATAGGTTCTTCATGAACCCTCAGCATTCTGGTATAGATGTGAATCTAAGGCAGATACTGAGTGCAGGAAGGTGATCAATCACCCTGTATCACATAGGTAGCTGGATCTCCATTAGTCATACTAGTAGGTGTTGCTGATGTGGAACAATGCGGTGAGAACATCCATAATAGTAGGGAAGTGGAGTTAAGGGTACTTAGGTTGGAACCATGGTAGAGGGATAAGTCATCAAGCAATTCAGTCTAAACATAGAGATGGTGAGTCTCTACCATCTACCATTTGAGGTATGATTTTTGTAGCATCCAAACATCCTAATTACCTATATGAAATAGGTCTCACACACTCTTTTATCTCTTCACCATTTATAATTGTGTTGGGTCTGGATTTGGAACAAGTGTGTGGGGTTAAGTCAATTGATACATTATTAGGGCTTTGAGATAAGGATATCATATAGTCTAGAGATAATAATTTAGAGGGTGGTGGTTATCATTTTCAATGGAACCTATTTTTCATTTAGATGGAAGGATTAGACACGATTTTGGGCATAGCCTGGCTGGTGATGTATCATGACCATATCAATTTTTACTGTCGTTGGGTAATGTTCCTATATCTCTATGGAGACACTTATGTCTTTCATGGTGAGTGAGATGTTTGGGCAGACCATGTTGGGACAATTTGTTACCAGTTCATGGAAATCATATATCAAGTGGAATACCTGATTCATGATGATGTAGGTGTGGATTAGCATGTCTTTCCACCAATAGTGGGTCAGTTTTAAGATGTGTTTCCTTAGGATTTCTCAACACTGCCACCCAAAATGGATGTGGAGTTCATAATTGTGTTGCTTCCCAGGGATGAATCGGCTTCGATTCCACAATATCAAATAGTGTTGATGGAACTATGAAAACTGAATGTATGGATGGAATAGTTAGTGAAAAAATTCATTCTACCTAATACAACACCGTGGGGATCACCGATGCTATTTTTTAAGAAGTATGATAGGTTGTTAAGGTTAAGAGTCAGCTATATGATGTTGAATTAGATGACTGTTATGAATTGATATCGGATTCATAGAATTGATGACCTATTTGACCAACTGAGATGTGCCTCAGTTCTATTTAATATCAATTTCATATTACAATACCAATAGTTGAGGGTGATACATAATGACATATCACTGACAGCTTTCTAGAGTAGGTATGGGTTGTATGAATTTTTGGTGATCCCATTCTGGTTGACCAATATATAGGATTTGATAATGGAAATAATATATTAGATATTTCACCCCACTCTAGACCAGCTCATTGTGTTATTTGTTGATGACATACTGGTGTACTCAAGAAAATATGACAATCATGCTATAATCTTGACATCATCCTTAGTACACTAAGATAGCGCATTATTTACACCCAAGCTATCAAAATATCATTTATGGATTTATAATTTGTATTTCATGAAACACATAATTTATAAGGTAGGTGTTTCGGTTGATCTAGAGAATGTGTAGGCTATAGTGTACTAGAAGATGCCTAAGAATGTTTTTTATGTTTGGAGTTTTCAGGGTTTGGTCTATTATTACAAGTTGTTTATTACATATTTCTCTCATTTGGCAATTCCACACTCAGGTTTAACTGAGAATGGTGTTAGGTATGAGTGGTAGAAGGCATGTGAGCCTTGTTTTCATGAATTGATGAAGTAGTTGACTACCTCACTGATTCTGATCTTACCCAAACCTGGTAAGAAGTACACTTTATTCTATAACACATCCGATGATGGAATCAGGGAAGTGTTGATGTAGGATGATTATGTGGTATCTTATGGGTAAAAAAAATTAGGTCTCCAGAAATCTTGAGCTATGTGTTATGGTTTTGGCCTTAAATTGTTAGATGAATTAATTTTTCAGAGAACAATTAAAAATACATACTAATAATAAAATTTTATATAATATATTATATTATTTGTATTTGAATTGTTAGAAACCTAGGATATTTGAGTACCTAAAATCATTCAATTTGGAATTATTTTACACACAAGGGAAGGTGAATAGTGTTGTAGATGCTCTAAGTTGGAAAGAATAGAATCAGGTGATATAGGAATCCAAATGTGAGTGGAGAATGATGGTTTTGTTTTCTAGGATAAACCTGGAGGTACATGATGGGAACATACAAATTGACCTTATGTAAATAGTGATTGAGTTATTGCTTTCGAGATAGGTAAAGGAGATTTAACTGGAGGATCTAGAGTGTTTGGATATGTAGGAAAATCATAAAAGTTGGGAGTCACATTCTTTTTGGTTTCCCAGTGATAAAGGGATTTCATATGTTTTGGGTCATGTTGTGGTACCAAATAATGTGCATGAAGACTTGATGAATGAGTTACATACATCAAAGTGGGCAGTATAACCTAGCATGTATAAAATGTATCGTGATCTTCGTCAGTAGTATTGGTGGCTAAGAATAAAGATAGGGGTCACCATGTTTTTGGCGTGATTCCTTTTCTATCAACAAGTAGAGGACCAGCATTAGGATCCAGGTTTGTTGTTACAATATTTTCTCAATCAAAAGTGGTATTGGAATTATGTAGCGATGGACATTGTAATGGGTCTTCAAAATATACCTCAATAAAATGACAAAATCTGGGTGGTTTTGGATCAGTAAACTAAAGTGTATGACTTATTTCCAATATAGAAAGATTATATATCTGATCATTATGGTGAATTATATGTTAGAGAGATAGTGCTGCTACAGGGTTTTTCTAGAACAATAGTTTCAGATCGTTACCTGAGTTTCACATCATGTTTCTAGTAGGGGCTACCGAAGGTTCTTAGTACCCAAGTGTATTCGAGTAGGATTTATCACCCGTATATGGATGGGTATTCAGAGAATACCATTGATGTATTAGATGAAATGTTGAGAGCATGTGTTCTGGATTTCGTTGGTTCATGGGAAAAGTGGTTTCATCTTATTGAGTTTACTTACAATAATAGTTTTTAGGCAAAAATTTATATGGTGCCTTTCATGGGACTCTATGGGAGACCATGTAGATCTACATTATGTTTGTTAAAATCAGGTGATTGTGAGATTTTAGGCATGAGTCACAAGTAGGAGACACCAGAAAAGGTTCATTTGATTAAGAATCGTCTGATAAAGGCACAAATTAGGTAGAAGTCATATGAACATTGGTATCATAGACCTCTCGAGTACATGGTGAGTGATAATGTGTTCCTTTTGGTGTCACCATGGTTGGGTTACCATCGAATCCAAAAAAATGGAAATTTCGGGCATAGGTATGTGTGAGAATTTGATATTGTTGAGGGGATTGGGCATGTGGCATACTGATTTTCTCTTCCACAAAAGTATATTGGGGTGTACAATGTTTTCCATGTCTCAAAACTCTGACAGTATCACCTGAAACCATATCATTTGATAAACACTGATGATGTAGATCTTGACATTGATACCTCTTTTGAGGAGTATCGAGTTTGTATTGTGAATTATTGTGTGAAGACCCCAAGGGGAAAGGTTGTGCATTTAATTCATATTTTTTGGAAGCATGGAAATGTTTGGGATGAAAAATGGGAGTGAGAATCAGATATGCAGGCCCAGTGGGCCAATCTCTTTTCTTTGGAAACTCAATGACACTCAAGAAGAGAGGATCGAGGAAGATCCATCTTAAGTTGGGGAGGTTGTAAGGTAGAAATTATTTCTTGTGGTATTTTTTTTTATGTTACATTTTATGTCTTTTATTTTGGTTAAATAACTGTTCTCCATGTTTATGATAATTATTAGGGGTGTTCTGGGGTTTTGGACATGAAATAGAGGAAAGGATTCTTTCTGGGCATGTTTTACGATTTGGAAACAGTTAGTGAAAATTATGCAAAACTCCCTAGGTAACCTTGAGACAACACTTCACTTATATAGTAGCTTGTGAACATTTTTTACATGGTTTATAAAAATGTTCGGGTAAATCATTCAACCCAATAAATTTTCAATAATTTACAAAAATGCCATTACATGATTTTAAACCCTCATCCATGTTTCAACATTTATTTACCCCTTTCAATCATAATGTTGAAAAAGAGATCCCAAGAGCTTCCAATTGTGATTATACATCATATCTAAGTGGTTTATAGTGTCTTTTATTGTGGATTGGAGATCATGGTAATTCCAATCTATCTCATTCTTCTCTTTTAGGTTCAGTGATTGTATCATTTCCTCCTCTCACTCTAAATCTATAAAACCCTTCTTCTTTGTAGAGATCTAGGTTAAATAATTAAGTTGTTTTTAAATTCAAATCTAGGACCTTGTTTGTGAGTTCATTATCCAATGTATTTGAGTTATATGGTCTATATGTTATATCCCATAGTTTCATTATGGATTTGTGCATCTCTGACATCATTCTTTGTAATATCTAGTTTTCTTTTGATGGTATGGCTTAGAATTTTGGGTGTCTAAATGTTGAATTAAATTCCTCATGGTTAAAAAGGTATGCATCAAGGATTATTTGAAAAATTCAAGTCCACCCATGGGGTGCACAGATATTTCCTAGACCTAGAAATTATCTATGTAAGTGCTAGGTCATTATGTGATAATATATAGCTTCTATTGAGAATGTTGATAGGTTTAATGGAAGTGAAAATGGAAAATTGGTCATTTTCCTAAGTTATTAATTACATAAGGTGTTTGGTAATGGTGTGTAAATGAGATAATTTGGTTAATTAGGAATGGGTTTTGTAGCATATGAATTACATTGGATATTACTGGTAAATTCAATTCATATAAAATTGTGAATATGTTAAATTGGTAATGGTATGTGAAATGGGAAAAATGTATAATGGTATTTCATAATGGGATTTATGAATATATTTAATGGGGTGACATAAGGGAATTATTGAATATTTTTAGTGATCTAGGATTGAGAATGGGAATTTGGGGTAAATGGGAAAAGTTTTGTAAATGGATAATGTGATAATGGGGTGTGGCACAATATTTTTTACCATCTTGATTTTTATGGATTATGATTGTTAAATTTATTGGTTGTGTTTCGTTTTGATATGTTTTTTGTCTGATTAATGGATGGATTAGCATGTGAACAAGGATTGAGGGGCGGGATAAAGGACTGAGGCTCCTCCCATCAGTCAAGTTGGACTGATGCTCTAACTCCACCCACAATGCACGAGATAGGGAAAGGGACGGATCTACCTTCCCATAATGGTTTTATTCAACCCATAATACAGATTTGGGGTGTGGATATTGTGATGTTTTTATGTGTTATGAATAGTGATATAAGGACTTGACTTATTCCATTATGCGTAACGATAAATTCCATTAACCTTGTGTAAATGATGTGTATTTCTTAGCCTTTTATTACCTGTTGGTGGTGGACTAAATAATGAAGAAGATGTACATAATGAATTTGGTAATATGGTCTGTAATAGCTAAGCCAATATTTTTATCTTATGGCCCCATGTTTTATTTTATTTATTTGACATTTCTTTCATACATTCATGGACTATCTATTATATTGGATATTATTTAGACACCATTGGTGGTGGCCTACTATGTTATACTCAAACCCTACTCGAGCGGCTATTGGGTTATTGAAAATATTTCATGGTTGTAAGTTATCAAAAGAGTAATTGTATGGTTCTCAGAGGTGGAGTCAATTTTAGGATTTGGAAGAATGAGGTTTTAGACATGGTTTCAAGACGGTTTTAGGGATTTGACTATTTGACTTTATTTTTGGTTTTGTTCACTTGGAATTGTATCTTGACATTCCATATATATTTTTGACTTTGGTTTGTTCCTAGTTTAGAAGAGTGTGATTTATGATTTTTTATAGGTTATCTTATAAAATTGTTGTTATTTGACATGTTTAATGTTGTGTCTTACTCTGAAAAGTCAGTACACTCTCCCCGTAAGGCTTCTGGACCCTCAATACTAGTTGTAAACTTCTATAATACAGGGAGGCACACTTGAGGTCTTATGATGACCCAACTCGGGAACCATTTTAGTGTCACCCGAGTCGGGGACATTAAAATATAACATAATCATCATCAAGTTAAAATTTAAACATGAATTATTCACATCTCCCATACAAATAACATTTCTTGGATTAATTTTTCTAGCTCAATTCAATAACATTACCCAAAAATAAAAAATTCACGATAGTTAAAAATTAATAGAAAATAATAAAATCTTTATTTTTGAATCCCCTAGTTCAAATAATGTTTTTATAATTCTTCATAAGGAAGGAGAGGAATAAAGATGTCACTGCTATTGTTATTAGGAAAACATAATATAATCAATAGACACCCCCACTATAAAACCTTGATAAAGGAACATCTAACCCAAGAAAACTTCCTTCAATGTTCTTTATAATAAATGTAATGAGAATAGGATGTGAGGTGGAGGAGAGGAAAGAGAACCATGGTTATATGTGTACTAATCTAATTATTAATGTGGGTAATGATCAATTAAAAAGTATTATAACAACCATGAAGTGTTCCCATAGATTCCAAGGGGTTGTAAGCACTAGTGCAGAAAACGTTTTTTACGTCGGTTATTTTTTATTATTTACGTCGGTTTTTAGGCGACGTTAATACGGACGACGTTATAAATAACGTTTTTTACGTCGGTTATTTAAAACCGACGTAATATCCCTAACTTCACGGTGGTTATCACGTCGGTTCATATAATAACCGACGTGATAAATATGCGCGGGGGGCTTTATCACGTCGGTTATTCCCTAAACCGACGTGATAAAACGCCTGGGATATCGTTTATCACGTCGGTTATGTCATAACCGACGTCATAAACCCTTCCCCTGGCCTATTACCACGTCGGTTATTTAGGAAACCGACGTGATAAAAAGGCCTGGGAAACGTTTTAGCACGTCGGTTATTCAATAACCGACGTGGTAAATCGATTCCCAGGCCTTTTATCACGTCGGTTATACTAAGAACCGACGTGATAAAATCCCCGGGAAAGGTTTATCACGTCGGTTCTAGAAAAAACCGACGTGATAAACCCCTACCGATTTATTTACCACGTCGGTTATAAAATAACCGACGTGAAAGAAATTTTTTTTTTTAAATAATTGCACTGCTCTCACCAAAAAGCAACCAGAAACCAAACAAAAATAACCATGCCAGCCCTCCCCCAAG
Organism: Viscum album; assembly: GCA_963277665.1. Lineage (NCBI taxonomy): Eukaryota > Viridiplantae > Streptophyta > Magnoliopsida > Santalales > Viscaceae > Viscum > Viscum album. The sequence goes on from OY728155.1 coordinate 966,560,275, forward strand.
CCCCAACTGAACCCCACCCTCATCTATACCCACCTAACAACCTGGCCAGCCCTCCCCCACCACATTGGAGCCCCACCACAACCCTTGGACACCCTCCACCCCTTGGACACCCCCCACCCTCATTTACACCCCCAAGACCCCTAGTGCAGCCTCAAACACCCATTGGACACCCCCCCACACCTTGACAGCCCTCCCAGACCCCTTGGACACCCCCCCCCCTCATTTACACCCAACCTGCCCCTTGGACACCCCCCACCCCTTCGACAGCCCCCCCACCCTCATTTACACCCCCCGAACACTAGGACAGCCCCAAACACCCCTTGGACACCCCTCCCATATCCCTTGGACACCCCCCCACCCCTTGGACACCCCCCCACCCACTGGACAGCCCCCCACCCCCTGGACACCCCCCGACCCCTTGGAAACCCCCCCTACCCCTTGGAAACCCCCCCTACCCCTTGGAAACCCCCCCCCCCATCCCCTTGGACAGCCCCAAACACCCATTGGACACCCCTCCTATATCCCTTGGACACCCCCCCACCACTTGGACACCCAACCGACTCCTTGGACAGCCCCAAACACACCTTGGACACCCCTCCCATATCCCTTGGACACCCCCCACCCCTTGGACACCCCCACCCTCATTTACACCCCCCCCGACCCCTAGGACAGCCCCAAACACACCTTGGACACCCCTCCCATATCCCTTGGACACCCCCCAAACACCCACCCACCCCCTTGGAACCTCTCCCCCCATACCAAAATCCAGACCAGAAAAACCATCAACAGTAGACCAAAACAAGAAGTAGAGAAAAATTAAACATTCACTTATATAACATTCAAAACTTACAATGTCAACTTTAAAAAAAACTAAATCCAACCTAAACGACTACGAAATACACAATTACATTGACAATATTCAAAATTACATTTTACATTACAAACAACTAAAAGTCAATCAAACCTGTAAAATAATTTGACCACTCCACTTGTAAGTGTTTGATATCTTCAGCAGTAAAGGGTTGAGGGTCATCAAAAAGCTACCAAGGAAAAGGATAGTAGTCAACGTGTATAATGAATAAATCAAATTGAAATATTATTAGAAAGAGGAAATCTTACCAGGTCAAAACTCAGAACTGTCCCAGTTGTTATTATTTCATACATAAATCTTAACATGTAATATCCACATTCGATGATGCCTTGTTGCTCATGACATTTCTGTTTGAATGAGTGTAAATTCAATATATTATTTTTATGTAATAAATCAAAATGTACAAATTATAAATGGATATTTACCTTCGCATGTACATATTTGATCTTGTAATTCCTTTTCTTTGCGCTTTTTCGAAAGTGGACCCATGCCCTGTTAGAAAATAATACGAATGGGGTAAATTTAAAATTCATTATAATATATAAAACTATTGTGAAATTGAAACTTACGTTTCCAATATATTCTTAAAACTTTCTCGCACATCATCATGGAGAGAGCATATCCAATAAAGTGTTTTCTCCCTAGGGCAAAAAACCCCTAACATCCAATGATCCCTGAGAAAAGGAAATTTAACGTTAGTGGTTTTTTATGTTAAAATATAAATAACTCTTTGAGAGGGATGTGTTTCATACCTCTCACAAAAAGGCATCATCCAACACTGTGTGATTACATTCTTTTCAAATCTATCAGCAATATAAAGCATTCTTTGTTCCTCATCCAATGCACATGCTTCAGGGGAAATCAATTGTGGGTCCATGAATCCATATACATCTGTCAGCTCATTCCTCTCACAAATTTTATACATATACCTAATACAAAGCAGACATAAGTATACATTTTTAATAAATATAACGCAAGGAAAAGGAGTTAAGACTTACATGATAAAAATTTGCACCACGTTGATGCCCATCTTATCTCCAGTGACAAACTCCATGATATCAGTTTTCATAATCCCCACACATAGTTCACGTCCACAGACATGAGCTTCCATTGTAAAGTCATAATGATCCGCCAACAAATTTGAATATCTTGACAATTTGTCAAGACTGCTAGTATCTGCATCTGATGTCATAGCTATCTGTCTTTGTTGTTGTCTATACAGTATTTCTTTACCTTTGAAGTATTCCTGTAAAAATAAATTGAAAAATATATTAGTTTTCAAATGATAAAACATTAATAAAAATATAAAATAAAAGATATAACATCCATACCTCTATGGTAATGAGTCGAAGAAGTCTGGATGGCCAAAGTAAAAAATGGCCGATACTATGTCCAACTGTCGTCACCTCATCTGTAGGTAATGGTATCCGAGCTGATCTATCTATAATATCCTGTACAGTGACCCTCTGATTCTCTACCTCTAACTGTTGATGATGAACTGTATCTCCTATACAATATACCATCCCATATGCAACTATATGATGTTGAGGATCATCAACATACAACTCACAATAAGTAGGTAGCTGCGGCGGAGGAGGAGGATCAAAAATGGGGTCCGCAGGCTGAGGTGGGGGAGTGGGAGCTACTGGGAGAGGTGGAGTGGGAGCTGCACCCTGAAATTGTCTTTGCATGTCTGCAAACATTAACTGCACCGATGCTCTAATCTTGTCCTCCATTGTCGCATTAATATTATGGACTTCAGCCTCCAACGATTCTATTTTTTTTTATAAACTCCCTCAACGTTAGAAGTTGAGGAACGTGGCAACACTTTTCTTACCGATACACCTGCCGGATATCCTCTTACACGGCCAGGATGTTCGGGCTTTACCAATGCCACAGATAAAATATCTTCCCTCCCAGATGGTGTAAATGTCCCCTGTGAACTCTGCTCCTCAAGAGAGTCCTGTAATAATTAATTGAACTTTTCTATAATGATTGGAAATATATGACGAAAATAGTAAACTTAAATAAATAAAATAGATATCTTACAATCCTCTCAACTACGAGTCTCGATTCTTCCGAAAGATATTGTCCTTTTTTGCCCTTCCGAGCTCTTTTCCATTTCTCATGTCTAGATGGAGGGGATGGAGGGGCCACCTCTCCAGAGCTTGAAGACTCAGCTCTTAGTTGTTGAAATTTTTCTGCCATCATTTGTTCTTCCAATAATGCATACCCTCCCCGAGATAAACTATGAGGGTATACATTTTTAGATTGGATCTCTTGATGAGCTTTCCTTGTTTGCTGTAAATTAAGAATAAGTAATCATTAACAAAACAATAATAAGATCATTTATATAAGAAAGCTTATAAAAGTTTACATTGCCCTTACCAAAAATGATTCTTTTCTTCTACTTTCAAAAAATTCTCTCCATGTGTCTTCATCTATAAAAGGATATATACGACATGGATTCTCACGACTCCTATAACCATAAATGAAATCAGATGAGAGGGTTGATTTGAAATCCCTCCATCTCCTAGCAGCCAACGATAAGCATTTCTTCCTGACTCCTCCAGTGTCAGGAATATCAAATGTCATCTGATAAAAAAGAGGTTAAAAATATTATATATACTAGAAACATTTAAAGAACAGTCAAACAATAGCAAAATATCTTACCAAAATGGTCTCCCACAGCTGAGAAATTATCTCCTTATCCACACTTCTCCAATCATCATAGAGAATGCTTACTTTGCTCTTAGCCTGAGTTGCTACAAAACCCTTAAAATCTTTAGCATTTGGACCTCTAGGAAGATCATCCTCATCAAACTCCACGACTATCCTCTCCTCCTTCGTACGGGCAAGTGATAATTTTGGTAAACGTGTGCACCCACGCTTACCAACCTTTGAACTCTTTTTCGTAATAGGAGCATGTGAATGTTCCTCCCCAGATGTATGACCAATATGCTCATCTCCAGAATCATGTGGCTGATCAACTGATTGATCTGTCATTTTCCTTCAAATCAAAAAAACAAACATTAGTTCACAAATAGAAAAGTGTACTAAATTACATAATAGTAAACATCGGTAATATGATAAGCATGTTAAACAATGATAAACATGGTAAACACAGGCAAAATGTTGCCAAGGAGTTGCATAAGAAAGCTGAAAAGTGGACTCACTGATGCCACCGGCCGGCCGCTGGCTCACCACCGGCCGGCCGGTGGAGCAGACAGCCTTCCTCTGTCTGGACCACCGGCCGGCCGCTGGATCACCACCGGCTGGCTGGTGGACCAGACAGAGAGCCTTCCTCTCTGTCTAAACCACCGGCCGGCCGCTGGCTCCTCACCGGCCGGCCGCTGGTGATCCAGACAGAGAGGAAGGCTCTCTGTCTGGTCCACCGGGCGGCCGGTGGTGATCCAGCGGCCGGCCGGTGGACCAGACAGAGCCTTCCTCTCTGTTTGAACCACCGGCCGGCCGCTGGCTCAACACCGGCCGGCCGCTGGTGATCCAGACAGAGAGGCTCTGTCTCTGTCTGGACCATCGGCCGGCCGCTGGCTCAGCACCGGCCGGCCGGTGGACCAGACAGAGAGCCTTCCTCTGTCTGAACCACCGGCCGGCCGCTGGCTCAACACCGGCCGGCCGCTGGTGATCCAGACAGAGAGGAAGGCTCTCTGTCTGGTCCAGCGGCCGGCCGGTGGTTCAGACAGAGAGGACCGGTTGCCGGTGCGCGCAGGACTTCTCCTCTTTACGGTTTTTATTGTTTTATCGTTTTGGTTTGATACATATTTTAATAAGTAAAAAATTTACAGTATCTAACATTATATGAAAAAACTAAATTTAAACAAGATATATACTTGTGTTACCTGTAATTTTAGGAATGTACAGTTGGATTGTTTTCCCAAATTCCTTCGTCGTGATCGTTCCTAATGGCACAAACCATGTCTTCAACATACTCATCATTATGTTCTGTTAATCTTTCCATGGAAGTAGGGATCTCACATAAATCAGCATCTTCATCAAATTCATCCTCACCAACATATTGGTTTTTCCCTTGTAAAACAACAGCCCACTGCATATCTGATTGATCTACTACATAGAAAATTTGTTTGGCATGTGTTGCCATTATAAAAGAATCAGCTGTGTCTTCCAATCTATTCAGATTAACAAGTGTCATTCCAAATTCATCGTGTCTGACACTGTTGTTACCGATAAACCATTTACAGTTAAAAACGGGAACTTTAATTTTAAAGTAATCAGCCTCCCATATGTCTTCAATCACTCCATAATATGCACTTGATGCCGAAATTGGGTTTCTGTCCTTAGCACTCGAAAAATGCATTGCTTCTGCAAACACCAATACACCACTATTCTGAACTGCACTTCTGTTGTCCTGAGCTTTCGTATGAAATGTATAGCCATTAATGTCATAAGCGGACCATGTTATCACATTTAAAGATGGACCACCCACTATCCATTTTAATGTCTCTGATACATCTGATCTACCAAGCAAGGTCTTTTTAAACCATGGCAAAAAAGTTTTGTTGTGCTCATTCAAAATCCACATTTCTTTCTTCTTTGGATGACATTGTTTCAACTCATTAATATGCAATGTGATATACGGTTGAACATCAGCTATGTTATTCAAGATGTATGATTCTAACTTCTTCATATGTTCAGCTGACAGTGATTTGACTTTCAAGCCACGAATCCCCTTTCCCTCATTATTAACCCGTTCATGGCGAGATGGAGGCAAACCTATGTGTTGCGCCGTAGCCAAGTAACTCGTACAAAACTCTGCTACCTCCTCAGAAATATACTTTTCAATAATGGAGGCTTCAGGTCGATATGGATTTTTAACATATCCCTTTAATATTTTCATATACCTTTCAAAAGGATACATCCAACGAAGATATACAGGTCCACAAAGCCTTATTTCTCGAACCAGATGAATCAGTAAATGCACCATCATATCAAAAAAAGTTGGAGGAAAATACATTTCCAAATGACAAAGTATAATAATTGCATCCTTTTCCAAAATGTTCAAAGCATTCACATCAATCGCCTTGTTGCAAATTGAATTGAAAAAATAACACAACCTCATTATAGTCTTTCTGACACGGATGGGCAATATTCCACGCAGTGCAACTGGTAGAATTTGTTGCATCATGACATGACAATCATGTGATTTCATACCTATCAACTTCAAGTCTTTCAATGAGACAAAATTTTTTACATTTGAAGAATAACCTTGAGGCACTTTGATATCATGAAGACACTGACAGAAGCTACTTTTCTCCCTCTTCGATAATGTATGACAAGCCGGGGGAAGAAATGTTCGTCTTCCTTTAGGAGTGGGAGCTAACTCTAAACGTATTCCCATTGACAGTAGGTCTAACCTTGCATTCAACCCATCTTTTGTCTTTCCTTTAATATCTAGCAATGTTCCGATCAAAGAATCACAGATATTCTTCTCCACGTGCATGACATCAATATTATGTTTGACTTCATGATACCTCCAATATGGTAGCTCAAAAAATATTGACCTTTTCTTCCAAATATGTCTATCATTACCAGATTTCTGTGTCTTTCCCAATGTCACATCAAGGTTTTTCACCCTCTCAAAATACAATTCTGGGGATAAAGGTTGAGGTGCAGTATCAAATTCTTGTGAGCCATTGAATTCCTTTTTTAGTCTTCTATAAGGGTGATCCATAGGCAAAAACTTTCGATGACCCATGTACACTGTTTTCCTCCCATGATGCAATTGACAATATGACGTCTGTTATTCGCAAATTGGACATGCTTTATGCCCTTTAACACTGTATCCAGACAATTTTCCATATGCTGGGAAGTCATTTATAGTGAATAGAAGCACTGCATGCAGTTGAAAATATTCCATTTTATAAGAATCATACACCCTAATACCATCAGCCCATAAAAGTTTCAAATCATCAATCAGCGGTGACAAGTATACATCAATATCATTGCCGGGTTGCTTTGGACCAGAGATCATGATACTCAACATGACATATTTGCGCTTCATACAAACTTCAGGAGAGAGGTTGTAAATTACCAATAAAACAGGCCATGAACTATGTGTGCTACTGAGGGTTCGGTATGGATTCATTCCATCTGTGCACAAGCCTAGTCTCAGATTTCTAATTTCATTTCCAAATGTAGGGTACTGGGCATCAATTTTCTTCCATTGTGGACAATCAGCTGGATGACGTATTTTTCCATCACATACCCGCTCATCAGCATGCCATCTTAACCTTTTTGCATCATGTGAATTAGCAAATAAACGTTTGAAACGAGGAATTATAGAAAGATACCAAAATACCTTTGAAGGGAGCTTTGTAATCTCTACATCAGCTTGTGATTTTTCTTTCACCTTATACCGTGATGTCCCACATTTGGGACACTCTTTCAGAAATTCATATTCCTTCCTATATATAATGCAGTCATTCGGACATGCATGTATTTTCCTGTATCCCAATCCCATCGGGCATAATATTTTTTTGGCCTTATAATGTGAATCTGGAAGATCGTTATCTTTTGGAAGAATGTCTTTCATCAATTGTAGCAGCTCTGTAAAACTTCTGTCACTCCATCCATGTTTCGCCTTCAGGTTAATCAATCTTAACACCGCCGACAAAACCGTAAAATCTGTAAAACCAGGATATAATGGTTTTTCGGCATCACCATATAGACGTGCAACTCTCGGTTCTATCTCAATTTGTTCTGCTACAATATTGCGAATCATTTCATCAATTCCATCGGAGTTACCATCTTGCGATTCATTATCATCAGTGACATTCTGTCCAGTTTCGCCATGCCAAATCCAAGGGTTGTAACTCGGATTGAAACCATGACAAATCAGATGATCTTTTATCTCTCTACTTTTCAACTTCTTCATATTCAGACATTTCAGGCATGGACAGAAAAAAATGTCACTACTTGGAACATTTCGTTTAGCAAATTCCAAAAAGGCATCAACACCTTCCTCATATTCATTGCTCATTCGATGTGCCGTAATCCAACTTCGACTCATTATTACCTATAAAAAATAGCAAAAATATATATATTTTTTAGATAAGACAAATATATGTTTATATGAAAAAAATCATAATTTGAATATAACAATTTTGAAATATAAAACAAATCGATGTGTAAACCCCCCTGGACACCCCCCGACCCCTCTGGACAGCCCCCCACCCCTCCTGGACACAACCCCCCACCCCCGACCTGCTTGGACACCCCCCTGGACACCCCCCAACCCTTGGACAGCCCCCCCACCCCTCCTAAACACCACCCCCACCCCCTACCCCCTTGGACACCCCCCTGGACACCCCCAACGCCCACCCACACCCTTGGACAGCCCCCCACACCCACCCACCCCCTTGTAAACCCCCCTGGACACCCCCTGACCCCTCTGGACAGCCCCCCACCCCTCCTGGACACCACCCCCCACCCCCTACCCCCTTGGAAACCCCCCTAGACATCCCCCAACCCTCTGGGCAGCACCCCCACCCACCCGGACAACCCCAAATACCCTCTGGACAGGCCGCCACCCCCTTGGACAGCCCCCCACACCCACCCATCCCCTTGGACACCACCATGGACACCCCCCGACCCCTCTAGAAAGCACCCCCACCCCTCCTGGACACAACCCCCCACCCCCGACCTGCTTGGACACCCCCCAACCCTCTGGACAGCCCCCCCACCCCTCCTAAACACCACCACCCACCCCCTACCCCTCGGACACCCCCCTGGACACCCCCCAACACCCACCCACGCCCTTGGACAGCCCCCCACACCCATCCACCCCCTTGGACAGCCCCCCACACCCATCCACCCCCTTGGACACCCCCTGGACACCCCACCGACCCCTCTGGACAGACCGCCACCCCCTTGGACAGCCCCCCACACCCACCCATCCCCTTGGACACCACCCTGAACACCCCCCGACCCCTCTAGAAAACACCCCCACCCCTCCTGGACACAACCCCCCACCCCCGACCTGCTTGGACACCCCCCTGGACACCCCCCAACCCTCTGGACAGCCCCCCCACCCCTCCTAAACACCACCACCCACCCCCTACCCCCTTGGACACCCCCCTGGACACCCCCCAACACCCACCCACGCCCTTGGACAGCCCCCCACACCCACCCACCCCCTTGTAAACCCCCCTGGACACCCCCGACCCCTCTGGACAGCCCCCCGCCCCTCCTGGACACCACCCCCCACCCCCTACCCCCTTGGACACCCCCCTGGACATCCCCCAACCCTCTGGACAGCCCCCCCACCCACCCGGACAACCCCAAATACCCTCTGGAGAGGCCGCCACCCACGTGGACAGCCCCCCACACCCATCCACCCCCTTGGACACCCCCCTGGACACCCCACCGACCCCTCTGGACAGGCCGCCACCCCCTTGGACAGCCCCCCACACACACCCATCCCCTTGGACACCACCCTGGACACCCCCCGACCCCTCTGGACAGCCCCCGACCCCTCTAGAAAGCACCCCCACCCCTCCTGGACACAACCCCCCACCCCCGACCTGCTTGGACACCCCCCTGGACACCCCCCAACCCTCTGGACAGCCCCCCCACCCCTCCTGGACACCACCCCCCACCCCCTACCCCCTTGGACACCCCCCTGGACACCCCCCAACACCCACCCACACCCTTGGACAGCCCCCCACACCCACCCACCCCCTTGTAAACCCCCCTGGACACCCCCCGACCCCAAATCCATGCACCTATGCCATGGTTGTGTGTGAATAAAGTAGTAACAACTGTAAAAGGGCAACCCATCCAAATGGACACGCCCCAACCCTCTCGGGGATTTATAGAAAACGATGAAAAATTAGTGAAATCATAAAATTACTCAATATTGCAAGTCGAACAAATAGATCTAGGGATGATAAATAAGATTATGGTGCCAAAACGAGTTAAAAGGGTTCGCAATCGAAGAATCTTAGCTAGTTTCAACAAAAAAATCACAACACATATATATTTACTATCCGCGAAAAAAAACGAACGAGTGGGAGGATTACCTGAGTGCTGCGAGTTTAGATGATTGATCCGAGGAGATTAAATATGAGAAACGATGATCGCAAAACGAATCTAAACCAACGAAATGGACGAGCCGATTCGGGTTTACGCGCGAGAGAGACGAGTCGCGACTGTCGAAGGTAAACTCGCGAATGACAATCCACGGGTCTGGGTAAATTTTTAATTGAGTTATCACGTCGGTTATTCAATAACCGACGTGATAATTGTTTTAAAAACATTTATAACGTCGGTTATTTCAATAACCGACGTGAAAGGGCCTTCGAAAACCGCGTTTGTTACGTCGGTTATTGAATAACCGACGTGAAAGGGCCTTCGAAAACCGCGTTTTTTACGTCGGTTATAAAAATAAACGACGTAAAAAACGAATCCGCGAGATTAATAACGTCGGTTAAGAAATAACCGACGTAAAAACCTCGTTTTACATATTATGACGTCGGTTTTATATAACCGACCTAAAAAATGGTGACGTAAAAAACGTTTTCTGCACTAGTGAAGGTTTACTAGAAATAGAGCCACGAAGAATGTATGGCCTGATTTCTTTAAAAAAATCTATAGGACCCACAGTAAGTCACAATGTATCTAAACAAATAGCATTTTGGGGCTTGGTTAATCTATATTTAGGGCCATTAAAATGTAAGTAATTTCCCATAAACACCATTTTGTTTCCCAATAGTACATATATTTGACTACCAAAAAGGGTTACATGTCAACAAAATGGGCATTTCAAACCCCCAAAACCTTACTCAACCCAAATATGATTATAGTATAGTAATCAGGAACTCATCATCTGCTCTAAACCACCTTATCACGATCAAAAAGCACAACTTTCGTAACTAAAATGAAGAATCTAAAATAATTCTAAAAATTGATATTTTCCCCTCAGTTTTCCATAGAATCCTATAAATACTCACAATGTTACCAAAATACATAGGTTTCCCTCAAACTGATAATTTCATGTGTCAAAAAATATCTCTCCAAAACAACAATAATAAAGACACTAAAGGGAAAATCATTTACTGAAATTATATAGTCCAAATCCAAAATGGGTATCCGCATCTCCAAATAAGATATAATTCATCATTTCAACCATAAACCATCCCTAATCTCTAGCCTACCACCCTTTATACCTTCAAATGAAAATACATAAGATTAAGGACTGTTGGAGCCACTACATTAGATGCCACTCAAATTGTCCTTGTATTTTTTAATCAAAATAGAATTTATGGGAAAACATCCAAGTAACCAAACAACCCATAAGATACATCTTCAACAGGAATCCCACTATCTCCAAATGAACTTCATAACACACAGGTGTAAATTCATTCATATCAAAAAATATCCAAAAAAACAAAAAATATATTAGTATAAGTTCAAATGAATCACTATGACATGAATCAAGAATCAAACATCTAAGAATATTGAACAAGCATTTTTTATTCAAGTTACCATGAACACACTCGAAACACAGATTCAATGAAATAAAACTCTTCAGAGGCTGATGTTACCCAATCCAACTACAACCTAAATCCTAATAACATCTACCCTTTACCAATAAAATATTCATTACTAATAATACCCCAATATTTGTAACTCGATATCTATATCTAATCACCATATTATCCTATAGAATAGACATCTTATAATACTAATATTATAATAGATAACCTTCAAATTGGTATTTTATATTTAAATTACCCAAACATGAAATAAATGGAATGGAAAATAATTTCATTAACATATAGTTCAATACACATTTATCAACCATTGTTTCTTTAATAGAGATATGTTTTTTCATAAATTCATTTTTAAACAACTTACACATACTTAATATTAATCATTCGTAAACATTTATAAAATGTAAAAAATAATTAATAATTTAGGAATGAAGGAAAATTTATTTCGTTATCTTTGAACATAGTAAAAAAATATTAAAAAATTACTAACCTTTTCATGATTTATTTTGGAAAAAAAAGGTATATCATTCCAAAAAAATATAATTTTAATTTTAAATTTCATATATTATTTAATTCTATAATTATTTCAATGTGTGGATCAATTTCACATAAAATTAACACCCATATTTTTTTAATATAAACCAATGTCCACTACAACCAAAAAAATAGAATAATGACTCTCACATATGGACAAGGAGGAACATGAATACTATGGAAATTATTCTAAAATGACCCTACTTCATTACAATGGAAATTTATTATACCACCCAATATATTTCAACTTTTACAACTGAAATCCAAATCATAAATTCACTCTCTCACCCAAAATGGTCATATCACTATCCAATTAAGAGTATCACTAGAATAATGACTCAAACAACCTTCTCTAAATCAATCAATCAACCAAAACATGATATTTCATTCTTCCAAAAATGATGATTCACTTACACTTACATCTCTAATTGCTTCCCAATCACCATGTGTAAAATATACAACATCAAGTAAGATTGAAAATACCACTCCCACACAACATTATTAGGTAAAATGTCTAATAATGTACCAATTAGGCCTAAAAGATAGATCCACCAAATCATGTGTTATAAATTCATTACAGAAACTCAAATTCCCTTCCAATACTCGATATATTCCTATTAAGGATAAACTCTTTTAACCATCAAAAGTAACTATTCCAAACAAAAATAATTCATGAAATCAATTTTAACATTTCATTACATTCCCATTACACCCCGAAACAAACCCAAAAATTGTGAAACATGCCAGTGATCTAGAGTATTCATCAACACAAATGTAACCATAACTTATCCTATAAAATCATCAACAATGAGAAGAAACAATCCACCAAATAACTTGGACATCCATGTTGATAAAAGTTAAATTACATATTATCCAATGATTTCTCCTATAGGTTATAATCCTTAATGCATGTATAATTCGATAACAATAAGTATTAACTCCAAAGAAAAAAATTAATGTTGTGAATACATATAATATAATATCATATCAATAGTAGTGATACCTAACAGAAAGTAAGGATAAAAACTCACATTAAACTACTTAAAAAAATCAATTCACCCATCAATATCATAGATATATAACTCATAGAAAATATCATAAATTTTCATACAATACACAACCAACATAATCCATATTCATTAAAAACACCATCATTATATAAACCCTTAATTCCATGAAACACATTATTAAAGAAACCTTATAACGACACATGATATTAATAGAAATATAATCACATTACAATTCTCTACATAAAGAAACAAAAACATACATCATGTCAATATCAAAATCAAATAATATTATTTCTATTAAATAATTTCATTATATGATATTTTTAAATCAAACCATTACCTTAATAAACATTATCATTTTATTTTAAAACCAAACATTAAATGATTTAGATTCAATATCAACAATAAATCCATTATTGAAAACCTATTTATTAAAAATAAAGTTAAAGTATGAAATTTAAATGACCAATTAAAAAAATTCACCATGAAAATCAAACATAATGAGATAATTATAAGATGAATCAATAGGTGAATTACTTATTATTTCAACACTTATATTTGACCAAATCAAAGAGAGGCATACAAGTACAATAAATTATACTCTAGGATGTATTTCTATTAACATTAATCATTGATTATTTGTATTGATAATAGGAATGGAAATTCATATCTTAATTAGTTTATGATATGTTTTTGATTTCGAAACATGGATACCATTATTATGCATAAAATGAGATATTTTTTGTATGGTTTTCATAATTAAACTGATAATATCATAAATAATATCAATTTATTCACAGAAGTTATAACAATAATTTTAAACTTTTATAAATTTACACTTGATGAGTAATAATTATTATATTTTCATTATTTGAAAATATTCTCATATAGGTAAAATACATATGTGGTTTTATATGTAACGGGTCCCCCATATCTTTTTTATATTTCTTTTAAGAATTGTACATGGAAAAACACCTTCTAATTTCAGTATTATTATTTTTTGAATTTATGTTTCTTCCCTAATTTCATACATATCATTTATGGAAGATAAAATATAGAATTTGATTGTGTATTTAATATTTTATTAAGCTTTATGGATTTTTATATTTTATTTATTTGATTACTTTAAATTTTCACAAAATATCTATCAATACTTATACGTATTATAATAACAAATGGAATTTATCAACTCGATTGAGTGAACTTATATTCATGGATAAGATAAATATTATTAACATAATTTGGTAGAGCCAAAATATAATAAAGTATGAGGGTAGGGGAGTCCTTCTTTATACTATCATGTCTTACTTCTAAATTATATGAGAGAATAAAATTTTATCTATATAAGAAAATTTAATAACTCGATTCATCGTCACTCGGTGATTCAAAAAATCGGTATATGAGATAAATTTTAAAAAAATGTTTGAAATATATTTGTTAGTATCATACCACTTCATGATGTATTATAATAAACTATATTTGGGTGGTAAAGTGTAGAGTGAGTCCACATGGTTACATATGAGTCATCTAAGATTTTTAAAACATATTAGTAAAAGGATTTCTCAAGAATTGTGGGTGTTGTTTGAGTGGCGGTGGAACTAAAAGGATTTATAATGACTTTACTCATTGATGATAAGGAACAATGGAGGGATTTGGGTCAAACATATTCAATGATACTTGTGATTCTCATTGAGAATATGATCTATATGACATCCTATATATTCACGACATTTATTAATATTTTTGTTTGTAATATTTTATGATAATTAAATCAAATTTTAAATTCCCTTGAGAATAAGGGGTGAATACATGGGAATTCATATTATTAGATTATTTTACATATGATTTTTTTAATATATCATTATTAAATTGGACATAAAATCAGGTACCTCATTTCAAATAGTTTTTTGTTTATGTTATTTAAATATATAATCCTCAAGAGGTACTTTTATTTAAAAAATGAACCAAAAAATAATATTTTAAAATGAAAAAATAACATTTTTATTTATCTTAATTTACGGAAACATATTACCAATAATACATTCATTAATTTATATAAGACAATTATTATTAATCACATAAGGATATATAAAATATTACATGAAAGGTCAAGAGTTCTCAAATCATTATGATCCAAACTAAATTAGTTTAAAAAATATTTGGTTTAAATTTAAACAAACTCAATAACCAAAAAATATAAATAATTTATATTTCATTCATACATGGTCCTTAATAGATGATGGATTATAAAATTAAATATTAACATGATATTTATATGTCATTAAATGTCCACAATATTTTTCATTTGATAAATAATAAATTTATATAATTGAAACATGGTATTTTTTAGTCTTTATCAATATGTATCATTTACCAACTCATGAAATTTATTATAAGTTTCTCCACCTATTTTTAAAAATATTTTATAATAATTTTTGAATAAATCATATTATTAAATTTAAAGAGGTACCCTATGATATTAACATACATTATTTTGATGAAGATGAAATAGGGTATGCACAAAAATTTCGTGTTTAAGAATCCTTATGCGATTATTATTATTATTTATCATTTTTAAAGTTTTAATTGAGTATCCAAAAAAGGACAACATAAAATGGGTTATTTAAAGAAAATAATGAAGTATTTATATTTCTGTATAACACATAGAAAATAAATATATATAGATCATGAATAAATATAAAAAATAAAAAAATATTAAGAACAAATCATATTGAATGAAAAAATTTAATTTATATAAATATTATCAATACAACCAATAATTTACTCATAACATTGAGAAAACAATATTTGAATTACAAAAAAATGAAAAATCTAACAACACCATAGGAAAGATAGAATAAATTATTGAATAAATTAGTATAATAAATACTAATAACTAGTTCATACACTTAATGAAATTATTCATATGAATTGAAAAAATAATAAAACCAAAATAAGAACTTAATTTACGATTTTTAGATTTATATTTATATTAATATCACTCAAAATTCAACATTCAATCACTAGAATAAATGTTTTTGATCCTTGAACCATACCTAAGTATCATCCCTATTAATATTTTTAACTCACCATGAAATTTTATTAATATTAATTTCCACATATGTATATATGAGGGAGGCTAGTCACTGATGTCCAAGTTGGTCTTCCTTTCTTATATAAAATTCTATCAATGACATAAAATTTAACCCCTACAATCCTTTAAATCTTCAGTAGTTTTAAATGCATGCTCTATCCAAACTCTTAAAAAATGATCTGGTATAAATTTTTCACGAATCTTTCTCATAGGAACCCCCTATGTAGTAGGTAGTGAATTTGAATGTAACCCTCGAATCCCACATTAAGATGTTTTTGGATTCACAACTAGGACAAAGGATATAAAAACAGACAAATGAGATCCATTTTCCTAATAAATCATAGGAATATAGGATAAATCATTAATCTACTTGTTAAAGTAAATAAACTAATCCCACAATCAATGTAAATTCATACATAATCCAAAACAGAAAAAAAATATTTCAATGAGATAAATTCAATGGAAAAAAATGAATGAACAGTAGATAACACAGACAACTTTCTTAGGATAGTAAATTCTGGCATGTCTACCAACCACTCTCTACATACAAAAAACAATACACACACACACAAATATATTTATATATGGGTGAGATAAAAAGTTTACTAAATGGGATCCTCACCAAACATGCTCGTATATATATCAATGAAAAATATAAATAACTCAATGAATAGATAAAAAACTAACTCATTACCAATGTCTAGAAAACATGTTTTCAATCATTAATAATGATCACATACCAAATATCACACAAAATAATTTTAATGTAAGAATGAAATTATATATTTGAAAAATACATCCTCACCTCAACAACCACACTAAATTTGTCACCCTCATACCCCAACAACATATGTCCCGATGTTACTATCCCAATCATAAATTATATCATTTATACCACACATAGATATATTGAAATCATATATCATCCACTCAATCATAACAATAAAATTTTTGCATCCACATATCATAACATTGTGCTACAATCACCAAAATATATACCCACATAACTATGCCTTAATCCATTATATCTTGTGTATATGCGCACAAAAATAATCGAAATCCATTAAAACCCATTCATATATATATATATATGTAAAAAACCATTATGCATTCCATCATGTACATATTCATGTTTCAAGGTCCCAATCCCACATTTCCAGCAATATATATGGTTTTTTATTTATTTATACCCCAACCAGAATTTATTATTGACTATATATGGATTTACACACACTATACAATGACTTGAAGAGAGGACAGTGAAGGGATTAGTTATGCATCCATATCTCCTATAACCTATATATTTGGGAAATCACCCAGAACCCATTACCACATCTAGGTGTATATCGTGTTAATAAAATCTCGTGGTGGTTCATATAAAATAATAAAACTATAATGACTATATAACAGAGCACTTGGGAAACACTGTCACGAGTCAGCTGGTAGATTTTAGAATACCATATGACCTCATCTTCCCCTACCTTTATAAAAGAGGATACTATATAGCAGTGATGGACTAAACAGAATTGGGGTGATATATTACCATAGTTTAAATAAAATATTTTTGAAAACCCAATAATATTGAGTAACATAGTTATGAAAAAATTGAAGAAATAATGATAAAAATAATAACTAAATATAAAATATAAAACAGAATCTTGTATATTAGATCAATAAAGAGGAATCCTCACATATAGTAGATTAATTTATATAAAATTAAAAAAACAAAATAATAATAATAAATGATTCATTTACACAAAGTAACATGGGGAATTTACTAGTATCAAAATTGTAATAAAATAAAAAATCTACTCATAATTATCTCATAGGGACCATTCCTTTGGCTAGATGTATGACTATAATGTCTACACACATATTGAGATTCTTCTGCAGGGCATGTGTATAATCCCAGTGATAGAAGACCTATGGGCCCTTAAAAGAAGTACAAAAAATATATGAAGGAGTATTCATTGATATAACTAAATAATTAATTAATTAAAAACCTTTTGAGACATCATGATCTAAAAATTCATCCATGAACTTCCAACCATAATTTTTTACTCCCATATGTGAAATATGTGTCTATTTGAACTCAAGTAAAATATAGTACAAGGATCGTGCATTATCATATAAGGTATGAACACTTTATACAAACTTCACACATCCATTTTCAATCAACAAAGGTCACATTACGTATATCTCCAATTAACATTTTATCTTAAGATATATTTCATTATGTCCCATGTCTCACCTTAGCTATCAAGGTGCACCTAGACCACATCAATCACATAGCATGTAACAAAAAATTAAAAGAAAAAATCCATTACAATTTCGGTGACTCATTACTATATTCCCTACTCCACATTAACATGTAATTATAACATAAAATGATCCAAAATATCCCCTCAATGGTTTAATTATCCGTGAATAAGGTCCCAATAACACCGATGAGTCAATGTTTGATCACAAATTTAACCATTCCATAACCCATCACTCCCCCACTAAGGTGAAGATTGAACATTAATATAACATACTAGTAAATATGATATAATAAGAGGATTTTTTATATTTCTGCACATTCCCACACAAGGAATTGATGATATACATCATTTTTTTAAAATTCTCATAATGGTATGGACTTATAATCTCAAGCATAAAAAATATCAATCCCTTAGAATCACCACCCGATTATGGAAAAATTCCCCAAATACAGAATGGAAAAAAATGTTTTTATTATTATTTATATAATGTAAACCATGATAATATTGAATTATTTTGTTCTTATTGATTAAGAAGTGTCACACTTCCTAAATTATTCTCTCAACATCAAACAATGCTTCAAATGACCACAAGATGTGTTGGAGGGAGCTAAAATCACACAAAAAATAATCCCAAGTAACTTGGGTCATGAGAGGGTAGATGAAGAATATTGGAGGAGGTAAAATAGGGAACTAAGGTAAAATTACCAACCAATAGATAACGAAACCCACTGGGTGGCCTATTGTGCTACCATTGAGGTTGTGTTAGAGTTTACCTTAATGATTAGGGTTGAGGCATAATTTCCAGACCATGGAGTTAGAAACCCAAACTAACAGAGGGGTAAACCCAACTATTAGAATTCCTCTTGAGGCACATAAATTAATTATTCACCACAATGTAGACAACCCATAAATCCCAATAGTATAACCTTCTTGTTTGGGTCGTTTGACATTCCTCTGATAAGTAGTTACACCTATTCCCCCCCCCCCCCCCCCCAATGCTAAGTGGTTTCCACCTACAATCTACATCATTTTTGCTATAAAAATTGAATAACTCTCTAGAACCTACTCTTGATCCACCCATAACCCCTGAAACATCCAAATTCCATCATCAAGTATAAAATTAAAATATATTTAAACTTAAAGAACCAATAATTTCAAGGGGAATTAAAAAATATCCATTTAAATACTTCTCATCCCTAAGAAGGGTCACTAATGGTAATTGTTGAAGGTGTCTAGAAACTATACCTGCACATCCTATTCTCACTCTCAAGTCTAATCGTGGTTCCACCCATGCTACTATTATTCTCTAACAAGAGGAATATTCTTAGTAAGTTCTCACTCTTGTCCACATTCTACATTGGATGGTACCTAAACAATGAATGTGCCTCCAAAAATATTATATCATTATTAAAAATGTTTAAAACATATAACATGTACCTCTATTGTCACTATAATTGAAAAAAAATACCACATACATCAATGTCATAGAAAAATTTCTATTTAATAAGTCAATATCCAATTCTATTCCAGGGCCATAAATGGGATAACATATTACAACATGTGTTTCCCATTATTCCCCAATTTTTTATGCCTTAACAAAGGTTATACCCATAAGAAACCTTAGTCTACCATGGATAAATAATGCATCAACACATTTGGTTATAATAACAACACTTTCATCTCTATGTGGTCCCCAACCACTTCCATATAAACTGCACTCACTCAATAGTGTTTGAACCAATATTGGTTTATCATAGATGACTCGCTCACCTATTCACATCCTAAAGGTTATTGTAATAATGAAACATAAAAAGCATTAAAAAGTTGATCCAGATCAAATCTAGGTTTCTATAGTTATACGAAAAATCATCCTTGGATAAATTATCATTCTAGGATCCTTTGAGGTCAATAATGCAGTACAGAGGCTCATTCTTCAGTATAATGATTATAATATATAATGAAATTTCTATCTATTGTCGATATATTTGTCTCATATTCAGCTAATACCATTTATCCTTGAGTAGTACCAACATGAATCTTCGTGTATAAAACACATCTTGAACCATGACTATACTCATAAGAACACTGTATAACCACACTATCTCCAATAAATATAACCTACCAAAATTCATCCATGTAATATGTTTCCTAAATATGTTTTAAATTTGCAATATTCATCAACTAGTGTACTACTTCTCACATAGCATCACAATTCTTCTGGGTCCTAGGTAGCCCCTTAATAAAATCAATGTTCAGCTCATTAAAAATCAATACCAGTACTAAAAGTAGTTTATGTAAACCAAATGGTCACTAGTACACTTGATTTATCCTTTTAAAGGTAGGGAATTGAGTTAAAAAAACATGATATATCATTCATAAAACCTAGCCACAAAAATCACCACATGGTATTATGGTACATCTTGGTGGGACCTGGATGTACCGACCATTATGAGGTATGAGAGTTAATCATTATATCATCCCTCGTCGAGGTAGATTAAACCATCATACCATAGATATACAACATTTCATCTTAGTCTTGGATCCAACATGGGATATAATAATCCCCCTTGAGTAATTCTAGCATCATAGATTAACCCTAATAAAACATCTCATTCCACATTAGTTGATCCCCGAGGGAAGCAGTGATAGTCAAAAGAACATAAAATTCTATTTTATGATCCCCCAACATATCCATTTACTAGTCTCTAAGTAATATCATAGGCATACACTCTTCTATTTACGTCTGAACTCTAAATTCAGGGGTCCTCAGACTCAAAATATTTGTAAAGAAATTCCCCTTCTTTAGAGCATATGACATCTAAAATCAGTGTTTATAAAAATACTCAACGTAAATACTATAATATAAGATAAATAATTAAAATGATAATATATATATTTCTTTCTATTTTGATCATTTTAGATGAAAAAAATCTCATTTAATTGATAAAAACACCAAATTTTTTAAAATGAACAATAGTTGTAATCTCTCGATCAAGGGTTTGACAGTTATGATTATGGGTCAGTAGAATTAGAGACCCATAAGTACCCACCCAATCACTATATATCGAAAAATATCCCAAAAAATATTCCACGGAATCGAAATAGACAATATAGCTAATATAAGGGCATGGAAGAATTAGAATCAATGAAAAAATTATTCAATTTTACAGTTCCTAGAAAAACTCCTCACATTTTCTAGTATAGTCAAACATAACCAACTTATTTGTTATCCATTTCATAAGAACTAATAAGAGATTGATTTCATCAATGTGCTACCTGTAATATAATATGTAAGAACCTAGATATTATTTTTATGTCTGTTTTTCTTTTTTGGATGTTTTTTGAGAAAAATATGAGTTTTGGGAAATTTCAGGAGTACACGCCATGTACTTATAAGTACATGCAATGTACCCGGTTACAGCGGCAGACCGGATACTAGTTGTGTAATGGCCGAGTACATGGTCGTGTGGGGTGACTTGGATATCACCTAATGTAGAGGCCATGTAAGGCATGTACATGTTAGGTACCCTTAATGAAAACTTCGTGTACATTATATTTTATTTCATTAAATAGAATGGGGCACGTCTAATCGAAAGAACATTATACTTCTCCACTCGTCTTGTCCAGGAGTGTTGGTAGATGGCAGTTCTTCTTCGATCCCCTAACTCTACATCCATTATCCAAATCGACTGTCTTCGATTTCGTTGGAATCACCACAGTAATCTATTCCTTCTTCTAGAGTCTAATTTCTTGATTTCTCCTCTTTAGTGAGATATCCTTTTTTGAACATATTTATACTTTTTGTAGATTGTTGGTGCTCTAGGGTGATTCAAGGCCTAATGCTCACATAATTGAATAACATGATGCTGAGGAAGGTGGTTTGTGCCTTTCCATAGTTAGTATTTCAGTTATATCTGAAAAAGTGCCAATACCCTTGTTCGAGGTATTGCATGTTTAGGGATTTTAGCCATGTTAATTCATGTTATGCCTTGTGTGCTTGAGTATATGATTTATGATTGTAAATAGGGTTATTTACCTTTCCATAGATGTCTTTGCCCGTGTTTTCTTGATATTGATTGTTTGGTCTAGCTTTTCCTGTTAGGATTCTTCGTTTTCCATTCATAGTATAGTTTGGATGGAGTGATTTTACCTAAAATTTAGTGATATGCTATAGGATGGTTATCCAAGTAGTTCTTGTCATTTACATTGGTTTCCATATATTGTTTGAGCACGATTGATTTATACATGGTTGTGCTAACCTGGTGTAGTAGACCATAGAGATAACAGACTCTAAGAGCTTCTCTAGATTGTCTATTTACATTTACCTTGTGTGACCATATGAGAGGTGGACTTTGTACTCCCTTAGAGTGTCTATAGTTCCTTGTTACGATACCACATGGGGAATTACATGTAACGTGCTTTCCCAGAGTGTCTATAGCTATTGATATGAGACCACAATGGGGAAGTGATAGTTAGTGCTTTCTTAGAATGTCTTGGATAAAACTGAACCATAGGGGATAGACTCTGAGTACTATCCAGAGGGTAACTTTTTTTATTATGTGTTTTCATGATATTTCGGAGTGAATGAAATTGAACTGTCAGATTGCTAACTTTTGAGTCCTTCCTTGTTTGCTGCTTCATTTTTCTTAATTCCAGCTATATATATTCACTGACAGCTAAGGCATAGATCATTGGGTGGATGCCTACATTGATTCATCTCACACCCCATTTGGGTCATGCTATTGGGCCCAAACAGATTATATTGTTATAGGTATAGATTAGGGTAAACACCCATCTACTTTAAGTACATGATTTTTGTGGAGTTAGAGAGCATGGGACCATGTTGAGGCTTGTGATTCTGCTAGAGTTTATTGTTTTCATTTTACATGGGTTTATTACTATATTGCAGCTTTGTGACTTGGTTGGCTATTTTCCTAGACATATGTATCATGCATCATTTATATATATGTGTTCTCATGTTGTTCATTACTTCCAGTCTTCAACTGTTTAATTATTTCATGTTATTATTACATCTGCTACTTTTATCATTTTTATTTCCACTACATTACTCGGAAAATGAGGGAATATTCTCTCCTCCATGACACCCAAGGCCCTTATTGCTTGCCGACAACCTTTGGAGTTTGGGGAAATGATCTTGATGTCATGTGACCAATCGGGTATGGGGCACCACTGGGCAGCTCTCGGAACTAGGACATTACAAAGAGGTATAAGAGGAATTATATTCATATTGACATACTATTTGAAGCCTATAGCCAGAGATTGGAACGAATATTTAGTTGGTAATAAGTTGTTACTGGGAGTAGCTAACCCGTGTACAGGGAATGTCCAGTTTACCTTGTTATTTCAATTTTTCTAGTTTTTCAATTCTTTTAGTTGATTTGATTTCACCGTTGTGTGATTCATGTGTTTTTTTCTCTTAATGTTGATAATATTGAGGTTATATTTCTGTTACAACCCAATGAGATGAGGGTATTCCATCTCATGCATCATATACGCATTTTATAGAAATCCCAAGTCATGTATTCTTGTCATTCTATTTAGACTGCATTAATGATTTCATGTTGTTTTGATAGATGTTGTGCTATATATAAATTTTGTTTTGATATACGGCTATATAGAATACCTTCTATTTGATAGGGTATTGTATTTTGTGAGGTTTTATTCAAATGAATGCCAAACTTTTCTTCTTGAGGTGTTATGGGCCCTCATGGATTAGAATTTGGTTGATCATTACACTATTATGCATGAATATGACATGTATAAGATTCCAAGATTTGATTCGCGTGGAGTATAGGCCCTCACAGATCTAAATTTGGAACATTAATGTTGTTTATGTGTTTTTTGTGGTTACAGAGAAGTTTCTGAGGCTTACTATCTAGAAAAACTCATAATACATGAAGTGTAGTGATAAATACATGCCATGTGGTCGTCTGTTCTGAAAGGAACTGTTTTTCTAAAGTACACTCCATGTGCATTAGGTACATTCCTTGTACATTAGGTACACATTGTGTACAATAGGTACACACCGTGTACTTTAGGTACACACCATGTAGTCTCTATCTATGTCACTAACTTTGTGGGCAGAGACACAGGGTTGGGAAATATTCGGTAGGACACACCATGTACAACATGTACAGGCCATGTAGTCGAGATTATGTATCCAATCTTATGACTATTGAAATGGGTGGATGAAAATCAGAAAGTACATGTTGTTTCCATCTGGAACATGACATGTAGAGTGATTTGTGTTATCGTCTATGTGACTAATAACACAGGTTAGTGAAGTTATTCTTGTACAATTTCTATCTGACACAAACATGATGTGTGGCCTTGTTCTAGGGGAACCATGTAGGTTTGTTTTGTAGAAGAACTGGTCTACGGAGGATGGAACAAGTACACACTATGTGTTAGGACAACACGTCGTGTGTATAGGCTGTTATATAACATGGGTTTGAAAAAGTGCATGCCAATGTGAAATCTTAAGGTAACACACTATGTAGGAGTTCTACACACCATGTATACACCTTTTAGAAATCATGGATTCTTTCTTTCTCTTGTTCCCTTTATTTCATTTCTAGTTTTTGTATGATCGAAATATAGATGTAGACGCTCAATATACAAGAGGGGGGGTGAATTGTACACTTTAAAAATTTCCTTAAACATGGAAATATCTATGTTTAACCAAGATAAACTATGAAAATTCACAACACCTCTAACACCAATTGGAGAATTGGAACAATGTATGATGTTACAATATTCTAGTTATATGCACTTTCTTAAATCTCGAAAGTGATTCCAAAAATAGGTTCTAGAAATATAGATCTGGAAATTGAAACTTAACCAAAGTTTACAATATGAGATTCTACGTTAAAGCGTATAGAATATAAACTAATCAGAGTACAAGTGTAAGGAAATACAAGAGAATTATACTTTACTTATAATAAAAAATTGCAGTGGAAAACAGTAGTATTAAAAACTAAAGGTAACAAGGTATAAGTCTTTTAACACAAAGAGAAGAGTATCCAACAACCATGGATAAATGTCCCTTGATTTATACTTTCAAGAAAGTCTGTCTTACTCACACTAGGGTAATCCCTTGATACAAATATCGGAGTCTCTGTCTTGCAATCCCCGCAAGCCCTCAACTTCATGGTAGTTGGAACCTATGTCTTCCTCAGCAAGGAATCCCTCAAACTTGTCTTCCTATCCAAGGAAGTCCTTGAATGTAATCACCAACATTCAGAGTCGCACGAAGCAATATGAATGAGCGGTTCAGTATTAACAAAGCATTAAACGATTCTCTCTCTAGAAATCACCTTAACAGTGTGTGGTCTCAAGAGGGATCAACTTATTTTCAGTTATTGAGCCCTTTCAAATGAGCTCTTATTTATAGGAAAATTCCCTATGGTCAACTCCCTCCTCCAATGGTCATATTTTCCTTGAAAATCAGAGGGACATGTACACGTGTCAATAAAACAACAGTTAATTATAAACAGAATGGAAGACATCGTTTTATAACAAAAAATGTGTAACTGAAATCACGAAATCGTTTTATAGTGAAACAAGAATAAGGATAAGTAAAATCTGAATTCGGAATATAAGTAAATAAATGTTCGGAGTCTAATCAAAATGGAATTTGGAGTCTAATAAAAAGATGTCTGGATTATGTTTTATAGGAATTCAGAACCTAATGTCTATAGAAGTTTGGAGTCTGAATTTATAATGAA
Source organism: Viscum album (assembly GCA_963277665.1). NCBI lineage: Eukaryota > Viridiplantae > Streptophyta > Magnoliopsida > Santalales > Viscaceae > Viscum > Viscum album. The sequence goes on from OY728155.1 coordinate 966,586,325, forward strand.
ATTCGGAGTCTGGTTTCACCAGAGTTCAGAATCTGAACTTGCAAAGTTTGAAGTTGAACTACTAAAATTCCATAGTCGAACTTCATGAAGGTTTGGAGTCGAACTTCATAAGAGTTCAGAGTCAAACTCATGAATGTTCAGAGTCGAACTTCATAAGAGTTCAGAGTCGAACTCATGAATGTTCGAAGTCGAACTTCATAAGAGTTCAGAGTCGAACTCATGAAAGTTCAGCGTCGAACATCATAAGTGTTTGGAGTCGAACTCATGATCGTTCGGAGTCGAATTTCATAAGAGTTCTGAGTTGAACTCATGAATGTTCGGAGTTAAACTTCATAAGAGTTCGGAGTCGAACTCATGAAAGTTCGTATCCAAAATTCGATGTGGAACTTTATTACAATTCTTATTCATAATTCGGATCCTAAAAAAAGAATACTCCACTTTTTGACATTATCTGATTCCAGGGTTTTGGTTATGAATCCTGTTTTTTTTAATTAAAAAAAATTGATATATATAAGAAAATATATATTGGGGTAAATTTCCTTAAAGAAGAAAATTTTCCTTATATAAGTAAAATATAGATTTGCTTAAGTATAAGGTGTTTTTGATTTTCAAAATAAGAAGGAATGGAAAAGTCATAAGGAAAACCTTATTGACTCAACAATATCCCCCTTTTTGGAAAGCAGAAACATCCTTACGAAAAAGAATATAAGGACTTTGAAAAAATTTCATTAGACTTTGAAATTAAAACTTATCTCCCATTGTTCATGGATGAAAGTGAATACAACTAACTCCCCCTTAGGCATTGAAACTCTAAGGATTGTATTCTGAATTTCCGGAGTGGAGTTTTTATTACCATGGAAAAGAAAAACATCGTAGTGAGAAACTTCCCCTTACTTTAAGGATATTTCACTTAGAAATTTTTCCTCCTCAATTTAAGTCTTTCTCCCTTTTTAAGTACTTCTTTTTCCTTATCCCCCTTTGTGATTTTCAAAAAGAATGTATGGGAATGGAAAAAATAGTACCTAGAAGATTTGTAATAACACTACAATATTCAACAAACCAAACAACATTTCATTAGAGTTTTCAAAAAAATTACAAGGGAAGACAAATATAACAAAAGATAAGAGTGGGTTTATTTTTCTTCCTTTTCCTTCCGGATTAGATTCTTTAATTAGGTTTTGAGTTTCTTCATATCCCTTTGGTCTTCCTCGGATTGCTTCTCCAAAGCTGAGATCATGTCCCCTTGCACTTTCAAAGCTTTGGCCTGAGCCTCCATAGCTTCTTTCTGCATCTTTATTAAATCATCTTGCTTTCCAACTTTTCCTTAAACTAAATCTGGAAATCTATTTCACTTTTCCAATTCTGAGCAACCGTTTTGAGCTTCCCATTCAGGTCCCTGACCTGTTGATTACAAGAATTTTTCTCTTCTTCATCCTGTACCAACTTCCTTTTAGAGGTAGCACCAACTACTTTCATTCTTATAATATCTTTTATTGGTGTCACCAATAGAACTTTCTTCCCTTTATCATTCTTTGGAATGTGTTCCTCATCAAGAGATACTTCCTCATATTCAGAAAATTGAATAATCAGGTCTTCATCAATTTTCTCATTTTCTTGTCCCTCCTCTTGAAAATCCTTATCATAGGATCTTTCCTCATCAAACAAAACATTTTCTTGATGGTCTTCCTCAACCTCATCTTTCTCAACTTTTTCTCCCTTTCCTGGAGTGTCTATTTTTGTGGATTCTGCCTTCTCTTTATAATCTTCAACTTTCTTGATCAAGGCATACAAATCTTCACTCCCCACTTCTCCTTCTTCTTCTTCTTCTTCTTCTTCAACTTCTTCCTCTACTTCTTCTCCAGCTGCTATTTCTTCTTCAACAATAATCTATTTACCCTTATATTTTTCACGAGAAAAGAACTTCTCGGAGAGAGTCTCTGGTAAAGGTTCAGTACCGAATATTTCCAGAATGGGAATCAATTCAGAAACTATCTCAGTATCTCTCAAAAGAGATTGTACCATTTCAGCTTCAGACAACTTCTTTTTCATCTTCTTTTCATTTTCCTGCTTTTCTAACTCATCTGCAGCTCTCTCTTTTAGGGCCTTAGCCTCTACAGGGTCCAATCCAAACTGTGGATCCCCTACTTTCCTCTTTTCCTTGACTTCCCTCCATTTGGCTGCCACTTCATCTATATATATTTTCTCCTTCTTCGCTTTGGGGGGAGCAGACTGAGTTTCCTTAGACTAGGTATTTTCTTTATCAGCAACCACTTCCTTAATTTTTCTCTTCTTCCTTGCCTTTTGGGATGGTTCCAGAGTCTATGCATCTTTATGAGCTGCCTCAACTTCTTCCACATAGAGAGGGTAAAATTATATGAATTCACTGGGAAAGCCCATCTTCATCCTCTTCAAAGTATCATCACTAACCAACATAAGATTAAAATTCCGGACTTTTGATTTGCAGGCAACCTTGAAGGATTCTAAGCATCGAACTATCAGCTTAGATAGTAGGGCAGGGTACATAATTATTTGAGCTCTCAATTTCCCTTCTTTTATATTCTTGATCGTAATCAAGACATGCCTCATCAAATTTATCTTTCTTACATTTACCAAGAAATCTAAGACATAGATATCACTTTTCTTCAAATTATCCTTGTCGCCTCTTCTTGGTACGAGAAAACCTTGAACCCATAGCTGTATAATCTTATTATTTGGAGTGAGATGAGCAATATTAGAAGTTGTAGCATCCTTAATCCCAAGACATTTTAAAGCATTCACCTTGTTGAAACTTCCTTGCTCATCTGGAAGCTTATGTGAGAAAAACTGAACTTCCCCTTCATAGGCTAAACCATCCAAGCCTACGTCCTTGGTGTAAGATAACTTGTAAGTCTTCCCATAAGACATAAATGAAAACCAATCTCAGCCATCTTCCATCTGGAAGGAAACAGACTCATAGGACTCGATCAGAAATTCGGTGTAAACTAGATCCTATTTATCTGATTTATACAAGCATACATCTTCCCAGCCATTCAATCTGATATTTTAGGTTCTAAAAGAATTTAACTTGACGAAATCTGGATGCACTAACCTTTCCCTGAAGACTAACCACTTAGATATTGGTTTCGAAGTTGACATATCTTGATATGTAGCTTCAATAGACATTCGGCATGAAGATTTTTGAAGGATTAAGAACAACATTGCAAAGACCAGAACCGGTCTTAAGAAGAGAAGGAGGGATTCGAGACACAAAAGCATTGAAAAACTGATGTGGGACAAATCTTGGGGTCCCCTTTATATAGGCGATGGATGTGACCTTTGGTCTTCCAAAAGCCATCTAACGGTTTAAAAACTTTTCGATTTGATCTGACGGTTGAGAAAATTCCCGCAAGGAATACTTGACTTAGATCATTTGAGGTTTTAAGAAAAGCATTCGGATTTAAGGAAAACAAGAATCTAAATTATTTTTTACAAAATATGTTAAAACCTGCAAGAAAAATATGATTATGAAAACTTAAGTAAGGAAATCATACCTTTCGGATTTTCTAGAAAGATTGTTCTTAATTGGTAATATTCTTATTGAATAAATGAATTAAAAAACAAAAAAAAAACTCATTACGAAAGTTCAACACGAAAATCTCATTACAAAAGTCTCAGTACAAGAATTTCATTACGAAAGTTTTTGTACGAAAATATCATTACGAAATTTCTAGTATGAAAATCTCATTACGAAAGATCGAGTATGAAAATTTCATTACGAAAGATTCAGTATGAAAATATCATTACGAAAGTTTCAGTACGAAAATATCATTACGAAAGATCGAGTACAAAAATTTCATTACGAAGGTTTCAGTACGAAAATATAATTACAAAAGTTCCAGTATGAAAATCTCATTACGAAAGTTCAAGTACAAAAATTTCCATTCCGAGAATTTTCATTCAGGAAATTTCCATTCCAGGAATTTCCATTCTGAGAATTTCCAAAAACTTGTTATGAATAATTCAGTTACAAAAGAAAAAAGAAAACTGTCAACAATTTTTTTTGCTAAACTAGCACACAAATGTACACCCCCTAGGAAAAAGAGTTTATTACTATAAAGAGAGTTTTTCAAAAGGAAGTTAATGAAGAAGGATTACCTTATAGTTATCATTCTTATCCTCTGTTTAATGTATTCAAATCTATCAGAGGGTAAATATTTTGTGAAAATATCACCAATTTGATCTTGCATTCTAATAAAATGAAGAATGATATCTCCTTTGAGTGTGAGATCCCTAATAAAGTGATGCCTAATATCTATGTGCTTTGCACGTGAGTGATGTGCAGGGTTCTTTCTGAGGGAAATGGAACTTCTGTTATCACACAAAATCTGAGTCTTAGTAAAACTCAATCCATAATCTATGAGTGTGTTTTTCATCCACAACACTTGAGCACAACAACTTCCAGTTGGTACATTTTCAGCTTCAGCAGTGGAAAGTGCAACAGAATGTTGCTTCTTGTAGGACCAAGAATCTTATGAATCTCCTAAGAAATGAAAAGTTCCGGATTTACTCTTTCAATCCATTCAACATCCTCCAATGTCAGCATCTGAAAATCTTTTTAAAACAAAACCATTTCCAGAAGTATAAAATAATCCTAGGTCCATTGTTCCCTTTATGTAGATAAAAATTCTTTTTACCGCCTTTAAATGAGATTCCATAGGATTGGATTGATATCTTGCACATAAGCATACTGAAAACATCAAGTCTGGTTGAGTAGTTATCAAGTATAGTAGGCTTCCTATCATACCTCTAAAAGAATTTTGATCTACTGGTTTCTCAGCTTCATTAAGATGTAAAGAGTTTGAGGTACCGATGGGAGTACTTATACTCTTAGTGTTTTCATATCCATATTTTTAAGAAGATCTTTTATATACTTATGTGGATTTATATAGGTTCCTTCTGGTTTTTGACAAATTTGAAAACCAAGGAAAAAGTTTACACACCCATCATACTCATTTCCAACTCAGATTTCATTAGACTTGCAAAAGAATCAGTTAAAATTGCTGAGTTAAACCAAATATGACGTCATCAACAAAAATTTGAATAATCAACACATTATTCTTATGTTTCTTTATAAAAAGGGTTGGATCTGAATTTCCCTTAACATAGTTATATTGAAACAAAAATCATGTAAGTCTATCATACTAGGCTCGTGGGGCTTGTTTAAGGCCATACAAAGCTTTGGTAAGTCTAAAAACATGATCAGGATGTTTTGTCTCTTCAATCCCAGGAGGTTGTTCAACAAAAACTTCCTCTTGAACATAACCATTAAAGAAAGCACATTTCACATCCATTTGAAAATGTTTAAAATTGAAGAATGCTACAAAAGAAAGTAGAATACGAATAGATTTCGGTCTGGCTACTGGAGTATAGGTTTCTTTATAGTCTATTACCTCTTGCTGATTATGGTCATTAGCAACTACTCTAGCTTTATTTTATACAATGACTCCATTTTCATCAAATTTGTTTCTGAAGACCCATTTTACTCAAATAATAGAAGTTTCCTTAGGTCTTTCAACCATGGTCCAAGCATTATTCCTTTCAAATTCATTTAGTTCATCTTGCATGGCTTTGATCCAATCATCATCAACTAAAACTTCATCAGTGCTTTTTTGTTCTAATTGGGAAAGGAATTCAAGATGTTCTACTTCATTTCTCAAGGAACTTCTAGTCCTTACTGGTTGATTTACATCACCAATGATACTATCACTGGGATGATTCTTTCGAAACAACTGATTTGGGATTTGTAAAACCTTTTCATCAATATAGGATAAAAAGTATTCTACGGTAAATGTTTCAGAAATATCTTCTTGATAATTTTCTTTATCAGAAGGATCTTCTATCAAAGGTTGATAATCAGTTTTTGAAAACACATCTGAGGATATATGTTGGGATGGTTTAAAGAAAAAAGGATCAGATTCATCAAATTTTACATGCACTGTTTCCTCAACAGTACAAGTGTCGTTATTGAAAACTCTATAATCCGTATAAGTTGTGGTGTAGCCTAAGAAAATTCCTTCATCAGATTTTGGCACAAATTTGTGTAGATTGTCTTTAGTATTCAAGATGAATACCTTTCATCCAAAAACCATGAATTAGGAAAGTCTAAGTTTTCTACCATTCCATACCTCATAAGAAGTTTTATTAAGATAAGGTCTAATCAAAACTCAATTTATAGTATAACAAGCAGTACTTAAAACTTCAGCCCACAAATGTCTAGCTATAGAATATTCACTCATCATGGTTCTATTTATTTCTTTAAGAATTCTATTTTTTCTTTCAACAACACTGTCTTGTTGAGGAGTTCTAGGTGCTGAAAAGTTGTGAGTAATAACATTTCTACTACAAAAGGATTCAAAATCAGAATTTTTAAATTCTCCTCCATGATCACTATGAATAGTTTTCAGTGGAAGATTTTTCTCATTTTTAACTTGGGCTTTATAACATTTCAAATAAGAGAAATCATACTACTTCTTTGCTAGAAAATAGACCCATGTAAATCTAGTGTAATAATCAACTAAAACAGACACATAGTATTTGCCTCCAATGCTTCCAGTTTGTGTTGGACCAAAAATATCCATGTGCACCAACTGTAATGCATCAATTGTTGAAACTTCACTGATTGATTTAAAACTAGATTTATGTTTCTTTCCATATTGACAAGGATCACAAACATTAGAAGAATCAAATCTAAGCTCTGGTAGATCCTTAACTAGTTTCGTCTTATACAGTTTACATAAGTTCCTATGGTTACAGTGACCAAATATTATATGCCATAACCAAGAATGATCTTCCATTGCACTAAGGAAAGGTAGGTATTGGCTCCTAAGGTCTTCTATGTTTAAAGTGTACACATTCTCTTGCCTATTGGCTGAGAGAATAAATTCTTCCTTGGAATTGGGAACTAAGCATTTATCATTCCTAAAATTCACAAGGTAACCCTCATCACATAATTGACTTATGCTAATGAGGTTGTGCTTAATACCTTTAAGAAATAAAACTTTTGAAATCAATGTTTTACCAAGAAGAACAATATTACCTATACCAACAATTTCTCCCTGAGCATTATCTCCGAAAGTTACCTTTCCTCCTTTCATCTTGATAATCTTTTCAAAATAACCTTTGTTACCAGTCATGTTCCGGAACATCCACTATCCATGTACCATGTATTTTTGTTAGTACTTCCTTTATCTTCCTGAAAACTAGAAAAGAATTAGACTTTCGGAATCCAAACTTTTTTGGATCTGATATTTCCAGATAACAAAATTTTTGGCACCCACATCTTCTTAGAAAAGTACGATTTATGAAAACCTAGAGATTGGGTTTTGTTTAAAGAGGACTTCTTTGCCCATTGACCACCACATTGACACTTTGTACAAAATGGGGCACTTTGTGGAACAAATTATTTGTTACTAAAAGTTGGTTTTGCATGGGTATTACCAAATCCGGATTTGTTTCTTAAAGGATGTATTTGTGAATACATTGTATCAAAATTTCCTTTACCATGGGTAATGTTTGATAAACACTTCTTTAAGGAAAGAATTTATGACTTGAGTTTTATAATCATGTTTTTAACTTCAAAATCATTAGACATAGAACTGGGGCTAGTCTCGAAAACACTTTTCTTAGAAATCACTTTTTCTAACTCTATAGAATGTTTGTTCTTCTCAGAACATACATCCTCAAGACATTTTGAAATACTTTCAAAATCAGTATTTTTCATATCAAGATCGTTAGGGAGATCTAAAATTTCCTTTGTAAGAATAGTATTCCTAGAGTTTTCCTTATCATGTTTTTTATTGAGATTGGAATTCTCAATATCAAGAAGTTCAGAAAACATTGAAACTTCTTCATAAGTAGGTGAAGTATTTTCTTCATCAGAAAAGGATTCTTCATCTGAAGAGTTATAATATTTTCTATCATTAGAATTTAATGAAACATTGGTCAATGATTCAGCATTGTGTACCTTATCCATGAAGCAATGATTGTTAATAGGTAATCAGGCTATAAGACTAAGATTATTCTATCCCGAAGATTCATAATCAGAAGATTCATCTAAAGAGTCACCGCCACTGGCACTCCAGGTGTCATTAGCATTCAGAACATTCTTAGCTTTGTATTTATAATACTTCATTTTGTTCCATTCATAATTCCTTTCTTTTCATTCCTTCTTTTTTAGCAAAGGGAAATCTGGTCTAATGTGTACAGCTCTCTTGCAGTCATAACAAGTTACTTATCCATCTTTCATATCTTTCCTTTCCTTTAGCTTATACTTGGATAGGAAATTTTTCTGACCGGCTATCTTGTTCATTCTTTGAGAAATATTTTCTAACTCATTTTCTCAGACTTCACTCTCCATAGATTCGGATTGGATAATAACTTTCGTAGACTCGGATCTGGTTACTCTCTCATGAGTCATAGCTTTCAAATGATTTGATGTTGTTGTAAAAGCAATAGTACTAGTTCCATTATTCGTTTTGATGTTGTCAGCATCTCTCCTCATTCTTGTTTCATGTTGGAGAAGACTTCCAAAAACTTCATCTAATGAAATTTGAGTAACCTTCATATTCTCATCAATAGCTATTCTTTTTTATTCCAACTCATTAGGGATAATATCTATTATTTTATTCACCAGAGCTTCATCATCTAACCCTTTCTCTCCCACAGACTGAAGACTGTTCTCTAAAGTCATAAATCTCTGTTGATCATTATATATTGGTTCACCAAAAAGAAAATTGAATCCATGGTATTCAGCTCTAAGCATAGCTCGCCTAGTTTCAATCACATTAAAAGTGCCGAAGTGTATAACCTCTAACTTCTTCTAGATACAATTAGCTTCTTCACAAGAAGAAATTTGGCTATATATATTTATAGTCATTTAACATAGTAAAGTAGTGCGTACCTTATAATTGAGTTGATATTCTTTCTTTTCCTGGTTAGTGAATGTTCTTACTTCCTTGTCAGGAATTTTATAATCACGAGTAAGCATAACAAAGTTATCCACTCCAGTATTGATAACGAAAGTCTTCATTCGATATCTCTAGTACTCATAATCATTCCCATCAAAAAATGGTGGTCTTGTAGGGTTTCGATTATCCATAGATCCAACGTTGATTCCTATTATCTCTACGAAAAAATTTGACAACCAAACTTGTTAGTAGGAAAAGTTCGTAACCACAATGTTCGGAATGAAAAAATTCGGAATGAACAATTTGGAATGACAATTCAGAATGACAATTTGGAATGAGACTATCTTTCTAAGAAAGGATGAAAATTAATGAAAAAGTAAGCATGGAAAACTTATATGTGAGTATAAGTATTTCAGAGACCTCCTCTTATACGAATTATAGGATAAAAATATAGATGTAGATGCTCATTATACAAGAGGGGGGGCGGTGAATTGTACACTGTAAAAATTTCCTTAAACAAAGAAAGATCTACATTTAACAATGTCAAACTAAGAAAATTCACAACAACTCTAGCACCAATTGGTGAATTGGAACAAGGTATGAAGTTACAAACTTCTAGTTCTATGCACTTGATCATATTGGGAATGTGATTCTGAAAACAGGTTCTGAAAATTGAAACATAACCAAAGTTTACAATATGAGATTCTACATTAAAGCGTATAGAGTCTTAACTAATCAGAGTACAAGTGTATGGAAATATAAGAGAATTATACGTTCCTTACAATACAAAACTGCAGCAGAAAACACTAGTAGTAAAAACTACAAGTAACAAGGTATAAGTCTTTTAACCCAAAGAGAAGGGTATCCAACAACCTTGGATAAAGGTCCCTTGATTTATACTTTCAAGAAAGTCTGTCTTACCCGAACCAGGGTAAGCCCTCAATACAAAGATTGGAGTCTATATCTTGCAATCCCCGCAAGCCCTCAACTTCATTGTAGTTAGAACCTCTGTCTTCCATAGCAAGGAAGCCCTCAAACTTCAAGGTAGTTGGCACCTCTGTCTTCCTATCACCGGAAGCCCTCAAATGTAATCACCATCATTCAGAGTCACATGAAGCAATCTAAACGACCGGTTTAGTATGCAAAAAGCATGAAGAGATTCTCTCTCTTGAAATCACCTTAACAGCGTGCCGTCTCTAGAGTGATCAACTTCTTTTCAGTTATTGAGCTCTTTCAAATGAGTTCCTATTTATAGGGAAATTTCCAACGGTCGGCTCCCTCCTCCAACGGTCATATTTTCCTTGAATATCGGAGGGACATGTACACGTGTCACTAAACCAACAGTTAATTAAAAACAGAATGGACGTCAATGTTTTATAAAAAAACATGTGTAACTGAAATCACGACATCGTTTTATAGTGAAACAAACGTAAGCATAAGTAAAACATGAATTAGAAATGTAAGTAAATAAAAGTTCAGAGTCTAATCAAAATAGAATTCAGAATCTAATAAAAATATTTTCAGATTCTGTTTCATAGGAATTCGGAACCTGAAGTCTATAAAAGTCCAAAGTCTGAATTTCTAAGGAAATTCATAGTCTGGTTTCACTAGAGTTCAGAATCTGAACATACAGAGTTCGAAGTCGAACTTCATGAAGGTTCGGAGTCTAACTTCATAAGTGTTTGAAGTCAAACTCATGAAAGTACATAGTCGAACTTCATAAGAGTTCGGAGTAAAAATCATGAAATTTCAGAGTCGAACTCATGAATGTTCGGAGTCAAACTTCATAAGAGTTCGGAGTCGAACTCATGAAAGTTCATAGTGGAACTTCATAAGAGTTCAAATTCGAACTCATGAAAGTTCAGAGTCTAACTTCATATGAGTTCGGAGTCGAAATCATGAAAGTTCGTATCCAGAATTCAGAGTGGAACTTCATTATAGTTCTTATTCAGAATTCGGATCCTAAAAATAGAATACTCCACTTTTTAACATTATATGATTCTGGGGGTTTGGGTATGAATCCGGTTTTTTTACTTAATCAAAATATTGATATGTATATGAAAATATAGATTAGGGTAAATTTCCTTAAAGAAGAAAATTTTCCTAAGGGAAGTAAAATATCGATTTTCTTAAGTATAAGGTTTTTGTGATTTTCAAAACATGAAGGAATGGAAAATTCATAAGGAAAACCTTATTGAATAAATAGTTTTCAGTCCTTGATAATCCAGAACTATATTGTGTGCTTGACCTTGTAGAGTCATTCCAACACGAAATCCTCTGGTTGTACTCCCGATTTAGGGTACTGATCAAACACTTCACATGATAGATCAGGGTCTACCAGCAGATCCTCCAGTCATTCCCATATTGGCACCAACCGTTATGTCAGATAAAGGTGCTAATTCCCAGTTTCGAGAGGGATTTATGAGGTTCATGAAGAACTTATAAGGAGTACTACCTCCTGCCTTGTATATGATAGATTTGACGCAAGTATTTCAGAATCAGCATCCTCCAAAGTTATCATGGGGTAGAGGACCTCAGGCTACTGAGTTAGGGTTAAAGTCCATGATTTCAATCATCGAGTATCTGGAGACGCCTCCAGAATGGAGGGTGAATCTTGCTACATATAAGCTTTGGGATTCCACCAAGAGATGGTGGGATGTTATCTCATATGTGGGATTACAATAGGTTATCGATTGGGATGAGTTCTAGTGTGATTTCTATGATTACTTCTACCCAAAGACATTGAAGGCCGATCAAGCTAAAGAATTCATGAGTTTGGAGGAGGGTTCTCTTTTAGTTATAGAGTATTATTCTCACTTCATAGAGCTGCAATGCTTCACACTCATACAAGGAGTTGATCAGTTATTCATGGTGAGGATTCTTGAGGATGGTCTCAAGCACGACATCAGATCTCCGGTGAACATCTTCTGGTTTACTTACATCACCTGTAATGTCTACCAGGAACTGATGACGGAGAGAAATCTGAGGAATTCTCGAATTTTGAGCCATGTAGGCTCGTCATCCAGAGCTGGTACTCCTCCTACTGACAACAGGAAGCACCAAAAGGAGTCTACACATGGAGATCGTAGTTGGAAGGATTCTTCTTATAGTGGTCATTTGGTGTGCTACCAGTGCGGAAGGAGGAGGCATATCAGGACACATTTCCAAGGAGACCTAGTGGAGTGCCGATTATGCGACAATATGGGTCATCTTCAGAGCATTTTTTAGTTCTTCTCACTAGAATCTGGTGATGAGGGATCTTTTATAACTCTCCATTTAGGAAATGAAAAATCATTTTCTCACCATTTGGGGACCTGGATTTCTTCTAGCCATTTAGGGTGAGGTAGAGGTCATGGACATGGTAGCCAGTTTCCAGGCATTTAGTGAGAACATGGTGGTTCTGCTCATGGTGGTAAGGCAGGGTCATAAGACCATGGTATAGGCCAAAATTTTGTAGTGGATCAGACCCAGCTGGAGTAGGATCCCAGAACCACTGCCGTTAGTGGTACTATTCTATTTGCCTCAGTTTTACCTCTTCCTCTATTTCTATAAAAGGGATTCCCTTAGATTTATTTATGACTCTATTTTGTATATTCTTGTGCTTGATATCATTTCTTCTACAGATGTCTTGAAACTGGACACTCCGTTGTGGACAAGAATGACTAGTGCATGTATGTGCAATGAGTGCCCTCTTGAGGTTGGTGGGTGTCACTTCTTATAGTTCCTTTATGTCCTAGAGATGACATGTCATGATGTAATTCTCAAAATGGACTGGTTAGTTCCCATCAAGGTTGTTGGTGACTATTATTGTTATAGGGTGAGTTTCACATCACTAAAGGGAGGATAATTTCTTCATTAGGGAGAACGGGATGTCCTGGTAAACAGAGCTGGACCCAGGCATCATGGGTTGAGAGGACTTATATCCCAGATTTCTAGAAAATATCTGGTTGACTTGGGGACTTCACATATGGAATTTCCCCCAATAGTGGATCATTTCAGGGATGACTTTCCAATAGTCTACAAATGTTTTCCTCTAGTGGGAGGTATAATTTACTATTGAGCTTGTTCCAAGAGTGGCACCGGTGTCCATTCCTCCTTATAGGATGGCTATTCAATAGTTATAGGAGCACAAGAAGTAGTTAAAGGAGTTACAGGCTAAGGGTTTCGTTCAACCCAGTACATCTCCTTAGGATTGGCCTATCCTGTTTTTGATGAATGAAAACAACACCGTCCTAAATTGTGTGGATAATCAGAAAATGAACTAGGTGACGATCAAGAACCGATAACCCATTCCAAGGATTGAGGATCTCATGGATATGATTCGAGGTGCCTGGTTGTTCTCAAAGATTGACTTGAGATCTATTTACCATAAATTTCATGTTAGACCATCAAATATACCTCTAACAACCTTTCATAGTAGGTATGGTCTACACGAGTATGTGTTTATGTTGTTTGGTCTCAAGAATGCACCTGCAATCTTCATAGAACTGATGAACTGAGTGTTACATCCATACATGGATTCTTTCGTTGTAGTCTTCATGGGTACTATCTTGGAATACTCTCACACTCCTCATGATCATGATACCCATCATGAGATCATTTTGAGTAAACGGAATGTGCATCAGTTATATTCAATGATCTCAAAATTAGGCTTTTGGATGGACCAAAATCACTTCTTAGGTCATGTTATCTCAGAGATAGGAGTATTAGTAGACCAAGAGAAAATAAGAGCAGTAGATTTTTTGGAGCAGCCAAAGAACATCATTGATTTAAAAAGTCTTCTAGGGTTGTCTGGTTACATTAGACATTTCATACAAGAATTTTCATGCCTAACAGCACCACTGATGTGGCTCAATAAGAAAGGTGAAAAGAACTTGTGGTCAGATTGTTGTGAGTCATCCTTTCATTAGCTTAAGGGGAGGTTAACATCAGCACTGATACTAGTTCTTTCTATAGTAGGGAAGGCGATATACCGTTTATTGTGATTCTATAGGAATTAATTTAGGAGATGTGTTTATGTAAGGGGAAGGAGTCATTGAGTATGGGTCTCGACATTTGAGGCCACGTGAGAGGATTTACCTGACACAAATTCTTGAGATGGATACAGTTGTGAATGCCTTACGATTCTGTAGAAATTTTATTCTGGGTATGAATTTTATGGTTTCCACCGATCATAAAAGTCTCGAATATATATTTACGCAGCATGACCTAAACATGAGACTGTGAAGGTGGGATTAGTACCTTCAGTCCTTTGACTTTGAGCTTCCATACACGTCTGGGATAGGAAACAATTTTGATGATGCGTCGAGTAAGAGGATGTAGATATGGGCAATTCAAGAGGCCAGTATGGAGTGGACGCATATGACTTTGCTCTTTGAGATTTATTTTGAGGTGCTCGATAGACAAGGGAAGACATTTCTTTCTTCTATAGCTCTTACCTATACTCTTCTCGATCGAGTGCAAATGAGGCATCTATCAAATTCAGATGTCCTATTCCTATGGGAGAGGGTGTCAGGAAAGGACCCCATTCAGGGATGGACCATAAGTGAGGATGATATCTTGCGATTTCATGGGTCCATATGGGTGTTATCAAATATATGCAAGGAGATGATTCAAGACTTTCATTCCTCAGTTTGGGCAGTTCATATTGGTGTCACAATGATGTATCATGATCTACACCAATAGTATTGGTGGCCATATATGTACAGAGATGTTACTAGGGTTTTCATGATCTGTTCCACTTGTCACGAGTTGAAGGCAGAGCATCACTGACCAGCAGGGATTCTAGAGCAGTTACACATTCCCAAGTGGAAGTGGAATGTTGTCTCTATTCCTTTCGTGACAGGATTTCTAAGGTCATCAAGAGGGTATGATGCAGCATGGTTGGTCATTTATAGACTCACTATGGATTCTCACTTCTTGCTGATCAAGAAGTCCTTAAGTGTTGATGATAAAGGGAGGCTATACATCCAATAGATTGTAAGATTACATGGATTTATGAACTCTATGGTTAGAGATATGTACACACCTTTTAATTCCCGTAGGGACTTCAAAAGGCTTTGGGTACACAGGTACTTTTGACTACAACTTACTACCCCCAACAGATGGACATTATGAGCATACGATTCAGGTTCTTGAGGACAATCTTCATGAATGCATCCTTGATTTTGTAGGTTCTTGTGAGAAGGGAATACTTATTGTATATATTTCCAAAAATAATAGTTTTCATGAAACTATTCAAATAGAACCTTATGAGGATCTCTATGGTAGTTTTTGATGATCACCCTTATGTTGGTTTGAGGTTGGAGAGGCAGCTATGTTGGGACCTGGTCTTGTTCAGGAGACCACAGAATAGATTGATTTGATTTGGAAGAGGATGGATACTACAAATTCATGAAAAATTTATTATGATGATCGATGGAGACAACCTATGGAGTTAGAGGTCGAAGATCATGTTTTCTTGTGTGTCGCAGCATGGTTGGGACACATGAGGATTAGAAGATAGGGTAATCCTTCACCATCGTACATTGGTTTGTTTGAGGTTTTGGATAGAGCTTCGATGGTTTCCTATTGGTTGTAGTTACCTCAAAGGTACCAGGCTATGCATGACGTCTTCCACAATATTCAGCTCCAATGTTACATCTTAAACCCATATCATGTTTTCGAACCCAATGAGGTTGAGTTCGAGGTGGATGCCTCATTCGATGAGAATCCTATCTGGATTTTTTATTGAATTCCTAAGGTTCTCTTTGGCAGGTATAATCCCCTGGTATGAGTTCTATGGTAGCATGTGTGAATTCAAGATGCGACCTAGTAGAGGGAGGCTGATGTCCGATAATAGCGGCTGGAGCTCTTCGAGGATTATTCTTCACTGCTTCCTTTCTTGGGAAATTTGAGGATGAAATTTTTAAAGGGGGGTGTTTGTAAGAACTCGATTCTTCTTTTTATGTATGTTTTTTCTTTTATGGTTGTTTTTTGAGAAAAACAGGAGATTTAGGAAATTTCACGAGTACATGTCGTGTACTTATAAGTACATGATGTGTACCCAGTTACCGTGGGTGACTATGTATTGTCTGTGTAATGGCTAAGTACATGGCTGTGTGGGGTGTCCTGGAGACCGCCAATAGTAGAGGTCGGTTATGGAATGTAAATGCCATTTACCCTTGAAGACTCCACCGTGTAATTTGTTTTTATTTCATTAAACAGAACAAATTTGTGTCTAACTGACCGAACACTCTTCTTATCCATGAATATCTTACAGGAGAATCCATAGAAATAAATTATTCTATAATCCCCTAAATCATAATCAGTTCTCTTAATCGATTGTCGTTGAATACGTTGGAATCACAATAGTAAGCTATTCCTTCTTCTAGAGCCTTGATTCTTGATTTATAATCATTGATGAGATATCGTTGAATGATTTTTTTTAGTTTTCTTATCCACGGCATTGTAGGGAGATTCAAGGCATGTGGATCATGTATATCAATCAAACGATACCAAGGTAGGTGGTTTTTGACTTTTCGTAGTTTGTCTTTGAGTTATATGTGCAAAATTTCCAATACCCTTCTTCTGGGTATTGTGTGTTTTGGGATTCTAACCATGTTAATGCCTTTTATGACTTGTGTACTTTATTATATGATTTATGACTGCAAATAGGGATATATAATTTTCTAGGGATGTGTTTTCCCATGTTTTCTTGATATTGACCATTTTGTCTAGCTCTTCCTATTAGGCAACATAGTTTTCCTTTCAGAATGTTGTATCTATGGAGTGATTTTATCTGAGATATTGTGATATGTTTTAGACTAGTTATCCAAGTACATCTTGAGGTTTACATTTGGTGCCATCTATTGTTTTTTCACTATTTATTTACACATGTCTATGGGAACCTGGTGTAAAAGACCATAGAGAGAATGGACACTGAGGGCTTCACCAGAGTTTTAGTTTACTTTTAATAGTGTGACCATATGGGGGTTGATATTTTTCTCCCCCAGAGTGTCTATAGATCCACTTTATGAGATCATATGGGGAATTGGATATTGAGTGAATTCTCAATGTTTTTGTAGTTACCGATACGAGACCATATGTGGAATTGACAGTGAGTGCTTCCTCAAAGTGTCTTTGCTAAATTTGATCCTAAGGTGTTAGACTATGATTACTTCCTAGAGGGTTAATTGTTTTTAGCACCTTTCTTAATATTCTAAAATGAATGAAATTAAACTGTAGGATTGTTTACTTTTGAGTACTTCCTTGTTTACTGCTTCAGTTTTCTTATTTCCTTGCGTATGTACTCACTGACTGTTAGGCACAGATATTTTGGTGTTTTCCTTCTAAGATTTGTCTCACACCATATTTGTGTCTTGATTTTTGGCCCAAACATATTATATTTCTATTAGTTTAGATATTGGAAAATTACCTTATACTTTAAGTACTTGATTGCTGTGGAGATGGAGAGAATGGGACCAAGTTGAGGCATGTGATGCTGCAAGAGTTTATTTGTTTCATTATAATTGGGTTTAGTACTGTATTCCAGCATAGTGATTTTTTTAGATTTACTCCTAGACATATGTATCATGCATATTTTATATATATGTGTACTACAATAGTTTATTACTTCCAATATTCCACTTTTTACTTACTGTATGTTATTATTGCTTCCTATATTGTCATCTATATATTTTCGCCCCATTACTCTGCCAATGAGTGCATAGTTTCCCCACTATCACACCCATGGACCTCCCAGCAAGTCAGGATCCTCTTGAATTTTGGAAAATGTGCTTTAGTCTATGTGACCAATCGAGTATGGGCCACCTTTGGGCGGCTCCCAGAACTGGAATGTTACATCAGACATAACCATTGAATCTATAGATCTTGAACACATTTCTAGTAAAATATATTAACATCACTAGATCCAATTTATCTTGATTTACTATGATTCTTGATAATTAAATATCATATCAGAGAAAGACAACTTCTCATATAAAAAAATGAAATTTCAAGTACCTATAATAATGATTTTTTTTATGTGTAATGAATACACTATTAAGGTTCTCAAAAATTGACTCCTTTATTCATGATAATAAAAATATTTCATCGACAAAAAAAAACAAAATGGACAAAAAAAGTGATGGAAAATTTAGTTCATGAGAGGCATGAACACCATCAACAAATTAATTCTAATTTAATGAAATCATGATAAAGTCATATTAACCATGCCTACTGTAAAATATTTTTTGGTATATCTACTACCCAAACAAACAACATGTGGTAACATGGATAAATATCAATCTTTCTAAACCATCTGTCTCACTATAAATGGTGAAATACATAGTCAATCAATGAAAAAGGATATCAGTTCTTCATCATAAACCGATTCAACCCCTAGAAATATAAAAAAATCATGATGAAAAAATGTACCTTATTGTAAAATATAATTAGATCACCACATACAGAGGTACTCATATAGATAAAACCATTAAAATTAATATCCTCATGATGTGCATCTACCTCTATCAGTATGGGAATTTTTATACAATAAGTGAGAATATATATGGGCTCTGCACTAGGAATGTGATCAATCATGATCTCAATTTCAAAAATAGGAAAAATTCATCCAAAATAATTTGATAATTAATCTTGGATCTCATCCACAATGGGGGGAAAGTATATTATAGAGGCTTGTTATAATTCATTGACTTTACCAAACACATTATCTATAATGGATCACATATGGATGAAATTAGGTCTATATATACAATCATTAATATCACATTGTCTTACTTGAACATACGAACCTCTCTCCTAGGAGGTAATTTATACCCACCTCTCATATCAATTAATGTGATCCTTAAATCATGTCAGCTAATCCATCAATAAAATTATGTCATAATACATCTATTTTAAGACTATGAAATCAAAAAAACTTAGTCCCTCTATTTACATTAACACAAGTCATACACCACAAAAAATTATCCATCCTATTCCAATGAGGTGTGTAAAGAAATAATGAACCAATGAGAAATCCTATGGTCAACTCCAATATAGATATGAATCATGAATAAATAAGTTCATAAGAATATTATATATCAAACAAAGCAATAAAAAGTATAATTGTAGTCAAAACATTACCTCACAATATTTAAAGACACTTGTATCCAAAAACTAGAACTTTGTCAAAATCATAAAATTAAACTCCCTCCAATTATTAACCATTCCCCCAACATCCTTGACTCACTTTTGGAAATAACAAAATAGGAATATACTACTAAATCTCCCCTCTGATCATCATCCAACCCCATAACTAAACCTCCCATACATTACTCAACTATCTCACTATGATAGAAAAATATGAGCTCTAAAGGAATGTTTCTATCATGATCCTCTGCCCATTCCTAACAGGGATTTCCTTGAAAAATAGTCATGGAAATTTCCCATTATTTTACATGAACATATCACTCGTGGGGTAATAGTATACATATTGAGTAATGCACAGACTACCCACACAAAAAATGGTGGGGGGTAACCTGGATTTGTAATAGGAAAACCCTATATTTCTATGATTATCCCCACCGAGGAACATCTCCTTAGATCCCATATTCCTAATACTGGAAGAGGAAATGATATACCATCATGAAAGGCATTTACTAGGCCCACAAATGAGGGGAAGAATCTCGGAAATGTTTTCCTATGCTAATCCCTTATCAACTGTGAGAACATTATGTATAACATATATGTATGAGGTCATGTAAAATGTGTTGACGTATTGAATCATCTCAAAAAAGGATGATCTAAAACAACCTAATATTTTAAGCCTCCTTTTCATTTAACAACATATAAATGGTAATCAACACCCCAAAACACGTCATATAGTCAGTTATAGACTCCATCCCTTTCTAATGTTCCATTAAATAGGGATCTCTTTAATATATCTAGAAAGAAATAATAAAAAAATAGTTCACTAAATGATTCATATGATGAATACTAATGCATTTTTGCCTATATAATCATGAATCGCCACCTAATGGATGTTCTATATAGATTATACCCAGCCAACATCACCCAATGGTATCCCAGAGTATCCATGAAGTCAAATATTCCCTCATCAATTGTGACCCATTCCTTGAAGTCTTTTTTTCCACCCATGACCTGCAAGGATGGAGGGTGTTTCCTCATAAATTATTTAGAAAATTCTAGTGTTGTCATCCCTCCCCAATGAGAACATACACATCCTACCAAAACTATACAAAATACTACTAGTTAAATAGAATCTACAACATAAACCTCAAGAGTATCTTCAGAAGAATGCATATACTAACCCTCCTAAATTTGTAGTTGTATAGCAGGTACAATCCCAAATTTAGGATAATCATCTCTCCAATATCTCAAAACACCTTGATATATTAATGATAAAACATTATTTGAAATACCAAAATAGGTACTCAAAAATTCATTAAACTTCATAAATATTAAAAATATATATGATATATATAGTAAAAAAATGAAGAACCATATCCAAAAAGGCTAATCATAACTTATATAAATACCGCTGTTATAACTAATTTGATGCTAAATCCCAAATATGTAGTACCTGAACATCATTAATAAACATAATAAGAACATATTATTGGGATTCTTTGGAAATTTTTATTAAATTTCAAAAATGATATATTTGTGAGAAAATAGAATATGTGATTTTTGTAATATTATTATTTTTAACCCTATATCAATCACAAGAAAATAGGCATGTGACATAATAACCTACGTGTCTAACCATGATGCATAAACTAACTCACCCTTACTAATAATGGAAGGATACAAATAAAATCCAATAAATATTAATTTCAGAACAATATTAGAGGAACGACACGAAGAAAAAATATCACAACCAATTAAAACAACCCCACTGCACTAGATATTTAGTTTTTCACTATATATTCATTGGACAGACACAAAAAAACATAGTACCTATGATATGGCCATCCAATATTCTTTTTATTGATCTCAAAATAGAATTTAAAAATTCAAGGGGATATAAAACCAATTTTTTCACATATCAGTATGGGTCACCTGATCCTAGTCATAGGTCCACCTGGCCACATATGTGCCTCCCTAAATGAAAGAGCTTTATAACTAATGTTGATGTCTTTAAGAGAACCATTGGGAGACTACAAACTTTGTATTAGAAAACTAGTAGAGTGAATTCAAAAACATAATGGTAAATGGTAAATAAACCATAGAGTATTTAATAATGAAATCATCTCATGCAACACCAAATTTTAGGAAATATCCTTTAAATTAATTCAATAGGTGATCCCTAGATGCAGTGAATCAATGTATGTACATGAAAAAAATGAATAATTTACCAAAAATATATCCTAGAGAATTTATAAGTATCACATCAATACCATCCACCAATATCTAATTAGCAGTATATTATAGGGACCATTACCTTGGCTAGATATGTAAAAATATTATTTGTACACTCATCGTGATAATCATGAATGCTGTGAGTATAATCCCAGTAGGATACCTAAAAATGGACTTAATTATTAGTGAAAATTGATATAAAGATGGATTCATCATAAAAAATAACTAAATAAGTGATTTAAAATCTATTGGATTATTTATCACTAACCAGAACAACATGTGCTTCTAGACATACCTTCTTCGACACCATTCTATATGGATGATTCTATTGAAACAAAAATCTATACTAGTACATAGATAATGAATTATCTACTAATTTGAATCCTCAAGATCCCCTCCCTACCCAAACCTTATCAATCAATAGAGGTCAAATTAATAACTCCAAAAAAAACATCTTATCACATAAGGAAGTTTAAATCATGTCTAAGTCACAAATTAACCCTTACGGTGCACCCATACATTAATAATATCATAGAATGAAATAAGTATCAGCAAACATAAAAATCCATCACTATCATAGAGGCTAATCATTGGAACTATTATTCCATTTTTACAAGTCATTCTAGACACAACAAATCCTGAAATGCTCTCTCAAGATATATCTTTCTAGGAGGACATAAACAATGTCACCAATGAGTAAAGTTAGATCACTACATTAGTCGAGCCATGTCTCATCACTCCCTCTCAAGGGGGTAATACAAACCCTAATAGGACTACCTAATTTCTTTGTTTTTAAATGTTTAGTTTTATTAGGGAAACAAAAATACTCCATGAAATTGGAGACATACATCCTTATACCAAATCCATAAAATGTTAAGGACTCCATAAATTAATTTTAATGAAGCTAAACCACAATGAAAAACATCCTAATTCATTCTAAACATAACAAATATGGAAAATCATCATCAATATTCTCATATTTTGTTATAAACAAAAATACAAAAAAACTAATTAATAATGGGACACATGGGAATTGAGAATTTTATGATTCCTATGATCTATGGAAATGAAATTATGTTATTATTATGTGGTAGTTTCCTTTACATATTTTTTATTTTATATAATGAACATGCATTTTTTATAGATTTTTGTTAATGATGTATTGTTAACAACTTTAGTTTTAATATATATATATATATAATTAAAATATGTTTTAATTTATTGTTTATATGATTCCTCAATTTGAGATTTTTCATTAAAAAATTAATTGATTTCAATTGATTTTTCCCTTGATAATTTCATTTGGAGAAATTAGAATGCTCTGTGAGTTTTTTCTAGTTGTGAATTTCAAATTTTTTTAAATTATAAGGGTTGGAATGTGTGATAAAAGTGGGGGTTGGGTATAACCTTTAAAAATGTTTAATAGTTAACTGATGGATATTTTAGTGGATATTGAGGGCTAATGAATGGGAATCTGAAATATCACATTATTGTGGGGCCTCAACAATTGATATTGCATTTGTGATACCACATTATACTAGGAAATAATAACTTTAGGTAAAATATTATTATTTTATTATAATATTATGAGAAAACATAGGTTTTAATGAGTGATGTTTCTACATGGGAGTAGGACTCCATAGGTAATGACTAAAATGGTATGCCCAACATGATTTGTGAGTTATAATTTCATATGGTCTCAATTATTCCTCATTGTATTCCAATGAATCCTTAATAGTTATGAGGGAAAATAGTTACTTTTTGAGAGTATTTATTAACAATTAGATTATACTATTTGGGGTTGGAATTTATGAAATATTTTTAATACCCACTTATAATGTTTAATACTTTTGAAATAAATAACCCAAATAATAAAAACTCAATCCTCGAGTTATGATTAGGAAACATATATAGAGCTTCACATAATTATTCTTAGGTGTACTTATTCCCATCCACATTGATTTTTCTTCGGAGAAGAAATATTCAGTATGATAAGTTTCAATATATATAAAATCTAGTCCATGCATGAGAAAAGACACATAAATGAATAATAAAATTTTATACAAATAACTATACATGGTTACATTAGACAATACATAAATATAAAATAAATTTCAATGACATTTATTCCAAATGATTAGATGTCCAGCCAAAACTAACCCTCTACGACACAACTCAACAAAATCCCTTATCTCCACCCCAAAACCATAGAATAACCTAAAAATATAATACATATGGGATTCATTCCCATATGCATTAAAAACACACAATGTACATGGGTAGGGGTGAAGACACTATCCTATTAGGTCATTCCCTTGTAACATCAACTATAGTGAGTAAAAGAGATTATTGTTGATGGATAAGTCATAATATTAGTGAGTGAAAAAAACCCAGTCAAAAAGATAATTATTAAATATAAAACATAATATATAATACTATTATGCACATCAAATAACAAAAAAAATCCACACTTTTATATCATAATTCTCAGACCACAATTACTTTTCTGATATCAATGATATATAATATCATGAAACTAATGAAACTTTAATCCCAAAATTGAAAACATTTCTCACTGGTTGATATACAAATTTTAGACATCCTAAATATAAAATATCACCACCCAAAACACATCAAAATCAATAATATATCATTCATATATTTTAATTATCATTTTAAATTAATATATATCATTGGAAATCAAAATTAAATCATAAAAGTAAAAAATTCATTTTCAAACAGTGATTGACCAACACGATGAAAATTTAACTACAACAAAAGTGTTTAAAGTGGTAAATGAAAGGTGGATAAAAAATAAAATAACAATAAAACAATTATTCTATTTAAATAATCTATTTTTAATGGTTATGGAGTGCCCTGAAATCAAAGGAAATAATATGAGATCACTCATATCTCCCACATCTTCCCCATATATATGATAAAAACCCACTAGAAAATCATATGGCAGCACTATCCCAGTGTAATCATTCTCAACCCACATACAATAAAACTAATAAATGGGTATATATCCTAATAGAAGTTGGTGAGATATACCACTCCACCAAAACATATTTCTTACTAAATATATATAATTATGTTGGTAAATACCCCGGTAGAGATCCACTCCATAAGACTATTATTGTTAATAACAAATATAATAGGAGTGATGGAAACTCTTAACTACTAGACTCATTATCCATAATTCAAGTTTTTTTCCACCTCTAATGTGGATCCTCATAGATATATGGATATCAAAAATATAAGGGCATAAATGATATTAATCAATACATGAATTCAATCAAAATAAAATCATGATAATATTCATAATTAATCTAGACACATATCTTGAGGTTTTCTCCCATCCAACATGAATATCCAATGTCAACAGATATGGTAATTTCCACCAAGAATATGAGAACACTTTTCTTTATTACACACTAAAACATGAGTTATTATAAAAACATCACTTGATAAAAAATATAAGATCAATAGGTATAGTGTCTTTAGGTCTTAGGATAATTAAACAACAACATAGAACAAAATACACCCTACATATTTATTGAAATCATCCTTTACATGACCACTACATTCCCTAGCATATAGCATTGCATAGGGTAACCTAAGGACATGTTTATGAAAAGGGTGATCTATAAATCCCATTATGGGAATAAACATGGAATAACATGAGGAATACAATACTTTTAATATAATAGGCATATCAATGGGGAAAAAGAGAAACATGAACATAAAGGCCCGATAAAGCATGATAATCATTACATGGAAATGTGGAAACAACACTTAACCTTTAATAAGCATGAGCCAAGGCTCATTGAACATGGAGCTTTAGTGAAACCTCACTGCAATGAAGAACAAGTAAAATAACATTTCACATGAATTATCCTGAGTCAACACCCATTGAAAATAATGTATCATGATACTATACTTTCCCTAATGCATTGCAGCGCTATCAGGGTGCACCCTTCTAAAACATTTCATTTCATTCATAAGTGTGACACTGGGATCATACTACCTAGAACCAATCATATAAATTTATTACATGATAATGTGATGTCTAATAAAAACGTGAATAGTTATAATCAATTTGTAAATGTGCATAAAGTTCAATACCCTTGATAGAGAAATGGGCATAGTATTCACTACACAATGACATTGTCTTGGAAAATCGTAGTGTAATTTCGGTTGCATAACGGCGTGACATAAAGATTCACAAAAATGTCTTCTGAGAGAGAAATAGTTTTCTCATCATATTTACAGGAAATGGATAGTAATGGGTTCGTATATATACATGTCCCAACAAATTTAATGTAATTTATATGCATAATACAAAAGAATTACTTGGATGTAAAAGAGGAGACATAAATCCCCTCACAGAATTTTGGCATGGTAACGGGTGTACATGAGATGAATTAATGAGAGATAAAGGGGTATCCCATTATCCAAACGTAAAAAATGGATGTATGGGGAAGGTGTGAAATCATACCTTAACATTTGTAATTGAAAAAAGGTCATTACAACTTAAAGAATATTGGACAAAAACAAGAAAGGAAGAAATCCTTTACATGGAAGTGTGATCCCAAAGGCTTGGGAGAGGATTGAGAGAGGCTTATTTGGAAGGTGGGGCACCTTTGGAGGATTATAGGGAGAGGGGGGAAGTGGTTGGACGAACGTAAAAGGCTTTTAGTGAAGATGAAGTTGGAGCATGGGTGGGTTTATATAGGAAAGGAGAGGAAATTCATTATAATATAGGTTTGGGACACCTCGCATTAAACTAATAAAAACCACAAACCAACTCATGGTTTTTCCCATGGTTTTTTGAAAAAGGGGATTGGATAAAATATTTTATAAGTCCAATGTCTGAGCTTCTTAAAATAATAGGGTTTCTTATGTGGAGGTGAGTCACACTAACAAGGAAAACAATTTAAAAAGACCAAATGATTTAAAAGCCTTGATGGGTCCACTAAGGCTTTGTAAAATAAATCAAACAAACCAAAAATCACATTATTTTAATGGTAAAAATATACATTGGCCCAAAATAATGTTTATAGTATTTTGTTAAAACACTTTTCGGTTATTATGATGTCATAAAACACATTATATATTTAAACGGTATTTAGTTTTTACACAAAAATGCGACTGTCTCTGGAAATTATGAAAAATTCACCATTGGATAATTTTTATGTCCTCATTCCAAAAATAATATTCATTTTATATAAATAATTTTATAAATATGTGAGTTTTTACTTTTAAAATAAAAACTGACATTTACCAAAAATTCATGGGTTTTGACAAAAACAACTTTCAAACATTAATAAAAATTACAATTGCATTCATAAAATTATATGATAATTTATATTTACTAAAAATAAACTTAATAATAATAATATTTTATTATTATATTATTTATTTAAAAATCCATTAATTCATAAAAATATATTTCTTAGTTGAATAATAACTAAAAATATTGTTTGTGCTTTTAAAACTATTTACAATGTAATAATAATAAAATTAATTCCCATTATTTATACAAAAATAATTTACATAGTCATAGTGATAAGGTCTCATTTCATAACCCCTTATAACACCCGAATTAGACTGAATGGTAAGATGTGTGATTGTGACAGTCTCTTGGGGTGTCTCGGATAACATCACTCGGGTGACAATCTGTATTAACTTAGGCTTCTCCCGTAGTCGGTTCTTGTCAAGTTTATCGTGTTCAAGTACATATTGGGCTTGGTCAACATTGAAGCCCAATGACGCCACATCCTTTTGGAGCTCTAGAAAATGGGCTTCGTATGGGTAAAGTCTTCTAGATGAGGCAATCTATTATTTTGTCTGAGTAAATTGGATTTGTTAAAACCCTACATTTATACTAATCATGTGATCACTATTCGAGGACTATATTAGCAACAGTCACAATTCATAATGTTATTTCAAATTCAAGAAACATAAAACCAATTATGATCACATTTTATATAACCAAAATAAGTCATTTAATGAGAACAAGAGGAATTTTTATTAATGAATGTTTGGGTCGTTACAATCATCCCCCCTTAAGAAAAATTGTGTCCTCGCAATTTGATTACATAAAAAAAGAACTCTAATTTTTAAACATGACTTGAAGGTTACATACCCACCACCATTAATAATTCCCCCACCATCATTATCATGTCGATCACAGAGATCTAGGGTCCACTTAGTGCAACAATACATCAATACACATTCAAAGTCTTCCACTTCCTTTGTCCAGACACAGTCTGTGCAACCTGGATCGTACAGATGGAAAATATGATGCCCTTTTTGAAAAAAATTGTTTCTAACTTATAGTTTCAAATCATCACCATGTACCAGGTTATTTTAAAATAGTCTGATAGATGTAGATATGAAATTTTTGAAATGTGGGTCTTCTAATATATTGTATATGATTCCAAAACAACTTGAGGACAAGATTATATATATAGGCTTCTCAAAGGTATCCTTCTCTGGCAGCTATTGTAAAATCAAATACTGTATCATACTCTCTGGATAGGGTGAAATATTAGAAAATACCATGATGGTACCTCATTTATCTTGAAAGGTGGTAGAATTGGTAGATAAATATTTGATCATTGGTGTGCCATTATTCTTGATGATTTCATGGTATGGAGGAGGTGTTTGATATGTCGTAGATCCTATTTCAAAAACGTTGGACGTTGGAAAAGGTTGTGATTCTATGCGAGCATGACTCTGCAATAATTATAGCTAGTAAGTACTCAAGAAGGGACGAGAGTGTTGTTTGAGGTTCTTCCCCTTCCATCTCAAAACAATCCTTTAACTTGCTGAGAAAACATATCTAATTTTGAGTTACCCGATAAACATGGTAAAATTTGTTAAAAACTACTTGAAGTCTAATAACTTATTATTCCTTAATGAAAATAAAATTGGGGGTAACACATAAAGAGTAATCCATAGACACAATTGATGACTTATAAATAACTTTTATTTCCATTACTTATGAATCCATAGGATTCAATCTATACTATTCATGATCTACTTTGTAACATATATTCATAGGGGATTTTTTTTTTAATTCCCTTAATATGGGTTCATATTAATCTTGTAAATTTACCAAAACATATCCCCCAGGTGTGTCCTAACCAAGAGTGCAGCAAGGCCCATTGTCGTGCACCGTTTCCCATTCGAGTCCATCTCAAAGAGGTGTTTTGGGGTTTTAACCCTATGATACATCTGTACCAGAGCCACCTCTACCTGCTCGTATCTAAATAGAGATGTATTTTATTGATAAACCACATACTCAATACTCATCAATACATAGGGAAGTTTTTTTATTCTAAGTCTTCACTAGGGTTTTCTAATACTAATCTCAAAAATAACTAAACATATCCACTAATACAAAATATGACAACCCTGCTCTTTATTACACAATAATAGATGATTTATTACACAAACATCACACGATACAACTTAAAAGATTGGGAGGTATAGTTTCTTTGGCGAATAATATCATTACATAACAACATATAATATAAAATACCAAACATATTTATGGAAAACATCCTTCACATGACCACTACATTCCCTCGTACTTAGCATTTCATAGGGTAACCTGAGGAAATGCATAAGAAAAGGGCGAGCTATAAATCCCAGTAAGGGTATAAACATGGAATAACATGAGGAACACAATAAATGTCAGAAAATAAGCATATCAATGGATAAAAAAATAAACATTAACATAATTTCATGATAATCATAACATTTAAATGGGGCAAAAACACTTAATATGGAATTAGAATGAGCCAAGGATCCTTGCACATGGAGCTTGAGTAAACCGTCATTGGACATGAAGAACAACTAAAACATCATTTGACATGAATTACCATGAGGCAACAACAATTGAACATGTTGTATCATGATACTATACTTTACCCAGTGCATTGGAGCGCTATCACAGTGCACCCTTCTTAAACATTTCATTTAATGCATAAGTGTGCCACATGGATCATACTACATGGAATCAATCATCATCATTTGTTCCATGATAAATGGAAGTGGAATAAATACATGAATATTTATAATCAATTAGTAAATTTTCATAAAGTTTAACACCCTTGATAGAGAAATGGGCATGGTATTCCCTTCTCAATAACATTGTCTTGGAATATCATAGTGTAATTTCGGCAGCATAACGGTGTAACATAATGATTCATGAAAATGGTTGATTATAGATAAATTGGTTTCTCAGCATGTGTACATAAAATTGAAATTAAGTGGGTCATATAGATACATTTCCCAAAAAATGTAATGGAATTTAGATGCATAATACAAAATAATTACTCGGATGTAAATGAGGAGAGAGAAATCCCCTCACGGAATTTCTTCATGGTAATGAGTGTACATAGGAGGAATTAATGATAGAAAAAGGGGACTCAATTTATCCAAACATAAATAGGGAAGTATGTGGAAGGTGTGAAATCATAACACAAAATTTTTAATTGAAAATAAAAGGTCATTACAACTTATTTAAAATTGGACAAAATGAGATTGGAAGAAATCCCTTACATGGAAGTGAGATCCCAAAGGCTTGGGAGATGCTTTAGAGAGGATTCCTCAGAGCTTGGGGCACCTTGGGATGATTTTAGAGAGAGGAGGGAAGGGTATGGATGAACTAAAAATCTTTTAGTGAAGTGGAAATGGGATATTGGATGGGTTTATAATAGAAAAGAGGGGTAATTCTTTATTATTTAGGTTTGGGGCACCTCACATTAATCTAATCAAAACCACAAACCCTACGATGGTTTATGCCCATGGTTTTTTGACAAAGGGGAGTGGAAAACATTATTCTATATGTAAAATGGCATATAGTCTTAAAATAATAGAGTTTCTTATGGGGAGGTGAGTCACACTCTCATGGAAAACAATTTAAAAAGGCAAAATGTTTTATATGCCTTGAAGGGTCCACTAAAGCATTGCAAAATAAATAAAAATAACCCCAAATCACATTATTTTAATGGTAAAACATATATTGACCCAACATAATGTTTATATTATTTTATTACATTACTATTGATTCATTATGATATCCTAAAACACATTATATTTTTAAACGGTATTTAGTTTTTACACAAAAAAATCGATTGTCTCGGATAATTATGAAAACTTCACCATTGGATAATTTTGATGTCCTGACTCCAAAAAGTAATAATCATTTTATCTAAATAATTTTCTAAATTTTTGAATTTTAAATTTTGAAATAAAAAGCGACATTTATAGAAAATTCATGGGTTTTGACAAAAACAGCTTTCAAACCTTCATAAAAATTAAAATTGTATTCATAAAATTATATGATCAATTATATATAATAAAAAATAATTTATTAATAATAATATTTTATTAAAATATAATTTAACTCAAAAATACATTAATTCATCGAAATAGATGTCTTGGTTGAATATTAACTTAAAATACTATTTGTTCATTAAAAAGTATTTACAAAGTAACAATAGTAAAATAAATGCATATTATTTATTCAAAAATAATGTGCATAGTCACAGTGCTAGGGTCTCGTTACATAACCCCTTAAAACACATGTATAAGACTAAAGGGTAAGGTGTGCGATTATGATAGGCTCATGGGACGGCTCCGATAACATTGCTCGGGTGGTAAACTCTATTAACTTCCACTTCTATTGTTGTCGGTTCTGCTCATGCTTAACGTGTTCAAGAACAGCATGGGATTGGTCAAGATCAAAGCTCAATGACACCACCTCCTTTACGAGCTCTGACAAAGGGGATTCGTACGGGGAAAGTCTATTGGATGAGGCCATCTCTTCCGTTGTCTGGGTAAATTTGAGTTTTTAAAGCCCTATATTTATACCAATCATGTGATCACTATTCAAGAGCTATATTAGCAACAATCACATTTTCTAACGGTATTTTAAAATCTAGAAACATAAAACAAATAATGTTCACATTTCATATAACCATGAAAAAACATTTAATTAGATCACGAGGAATTTTCTTTAATGAATTATTGGGTCGTTACAAAGAAAATGTAAAAATTTAAACAGGATTGTCATATACCAAAAAACATAGAAAGAAAAATAAAGTAGAAACTCAAATCCCACAACAAAAATAATAAAAATGATACTTATAATCTTCCAAATATTTTCAAGTAATAATGAATAATAGTCACTTATAATGTCCTCATCAACTACCGAAATAAATCAAAAATAATATTAAAATGTTCATAAATAAAATCACTCAAATAACACTTTAACAACACATAATTAATATATCTCATAACGAACAAGTTAAACAATGCATTCATAAATCCAAAAAAATGCTATCATTCTTTTAAAATCATTCAATGATTCAACACAACATCAGAAAATAAAAATAGAATCTCTTTAATTCAAAATAACATGTATAATAATGAACAACATAATAATTTATCACATCCCAAACATGAAGATATCAACCTCAACCACAAGAATACTAATATTTAATTTTTAGTGAAAAATAATTTCCAATGGGAGGAATGAAAATCTATAAAAAAAATTTGTTTTCTTTATATAAAAAATTATAAAAATAATTAATGAGCTAAATATTTTTTAAAACCAAATTTCTATTTATTTCAAAAATGTTTGAATCATAATGAAAAAATAAATTTAAATTTTAATAAAGTCAATTTATATGTTGGGTTAATCGAAAAAAATTATTTCAAATAAAAATTTCATTATATATTAAAAAATACAAAAAAATTGATTCAAAAAATATAAAACAATCCTTAAATACAGGTCACGTTAAAATCAGAAGTCACCATAAAACCAAGTTTAATATAAAACTACTTCAAAATATCTAAAAATTTTCATTTAATATTCAAAACTATCATCATTTTTATAACACCAACCAAACAATAAGTAAAACCATTGAAACACCCAAAAAAATTTTAACTAAAAATAATAATATGGGACACATTCATTTTAAAAAATACAACAAATGAATATAAAAATCTAATCAAGCTGTGATAGAAAGTACATCTACACTGGAGACATAATAATAATAAATATATTCCTACTAATATTCAAATTAATTTAAAAAAATATGTATGAAACATAATATAAAATATTTCATTAAACCCGAACAAAAAATAAAATCAATTTTAATTACATAAATAATATAAATCCAACAAATAACAATACATTCAACATATTAATTGACATTGTTTTACATTAATAATTTCATTATATATAATGAAAAAATTAACATTATAATTAATATTTATATAAATAAATTCACATATTTATCAATATATATGAAAATTGAATTGGGTTTTTAAACCCATTAATTAATGTTAGAAATTTAAATAAAAGTAATCACAAGATTGAGATATAAGATAATTGATAAATATACACCAATGTGGGTTTACCACAAAAGTGATTTTTAAACACCCCACTATCCAATAAAGAACACTTCGATAAATAAAAAATGGTATTATATAGTAATCATGGTAATGATCCGAATTACACTGACACACCTTTAATAAAATAAATGACATAAATGATATGGATAAGAAAATGTAGGATTTGTTAATAAAGACATATATATATATAATGACATCAGGGGAGAATTTGTAGAGAAATTGGGGAGAGTTTAGCCCACTATTCCAAAAAGGGGGATCTTGAGGGACTAGTTATTTATAGTCCAAGATATATATTTTTTCAAATAGGTCTGCAATAAAACCATATAATTTTTTTTATAAGTATTTTTCCAAGTAGCAACCAACATTTTTAAAATTTACATGTCATATTAGAGAAATGTCAGCATCATTCCCCCTCTCCCATTACATTAAATTCATAATATTACCAATAATAATTATAACAACATATGTTATCATAATTACAACAATTAAAAATTTGGATAACAATAATAAAATAATAATAATAACTATAATTATGCATTCTACACTAATTAGGTAATCTAAATTAAAATTGAAAATTTTATATTTACAATAAAAAATAATCTACTTTAAATAATCAGTGAATTTGAAATGTTGCAATATTTCTCATTATTTACAAAATAAAAATATAAAATATAAAACAAAAAAATCTCATAATAATATTATGTTTTACAATATGACTACATGAAAAACATTTTGTTCTCAACAAGCTAATCAGAAACACTCATTATACCAAAAACATGATATAACGTATCCAAATATGTCCATCAAACCTAAAAATATTTCTCCCCACCATTAAAGAAAAAAATTAAAATGATACCCCCACTATTAAAGAAACTGAATAGAATAGTTTTTAGAGAGACTGCTATTTAAAAAACATCTATAATGAAACAGAACTCAAACATATGGTTCTTTCCACCATAACGAATAATTTATAAAAAAAATACACATAAAACACAAGAACCTATAGTGAAATAAGGAAAAAAGAAACAATTTAGAAAATATCCCATTAAACCTCAATAAAAACATTCAATTTAAAATACTCATGTAACTCCTAGTACCTTAGCTAAAAAACTAGGTAAAATACTTAATCATCAACCTATTGTAACGTAAGAACCAATTTTTAACATATATATAAATTAAAATTAAAAATTATATTTTTTCACATGTATAATAAATGTTATTTTTTAAATAAATATACTTTGTTTTTTTAATTATAAATGAAAAATAAAAAAATTATACAATTTAAGAAAATATTTATAAATTGTTTTCAAAACCAACATTTCATTTTCAAAACACAACTCTGCTTTTAATTGCAAAATAACTTTCTAATCCCAAAATAATCTTTTAGAAATTATATTTCATGATTTGACTTTATATTTTAAAACAAAATTTTAAAATAGTGTTTAAAAAAAATTGACACAACAAAACATAATTTAGAATCAAATTAAAAACCAACTTTTAAATTTATAATTGATATTTTAAATTTCATTTTAAAACAATTTCTATTGATAAAAAACATAAAATTAAAAATCCACAAACATAATTGTTCACTTAAAAGTGAAATGAACAAAGAAAATAATTTTTTACACATTATTACTTTACATAGAATTCTCTTTTCAAAATAAATCTATTGAAAATCCAAAATACAAAAATCATTACCCAAAGGAATATTACAATTATAGTCATACAAAATAGTCAATTAATAAAAATTTCTCCCATAATAGGAATTTTAAGAATTTATGTTCAATATATGAAATCAGATGCATATAACATTCCACTACATTTACATGTGCACAGTTCAAAATATATTCTCCATTAAGATATATAAAAATTCTAATTTCTTATATATTCCACATTAGTTTTTATCAAACCAAATATTTCACTCCCCATATAATGAACAATATTAGAAACAATACACATATTGTTAGTTGAATTTATTACATTTTCATGTTTTCTAGACAAGAACACATCCTACAATCATTGTTTAAATAGCTTGTCTTTTAAGTTAACTAACTCAATTCCTTAAAAATGATTCAAAATATTTTTTAATAGAATATAACAGTGTCTTACATTATTTCCATGTTGGGTCATCAAATGGACTGAAGCATGTCTTTAAAAATGTATGTGGCTGGAAACTAGTGGAAAGAGGTAAATTAACCACTTAGGGACACTATGACTTTGATATTAGAAAAAAAATGGGTGAAGATAAAATCTACAAAAAATTTGGATTGATGCATCTATATGTAGATCATTACAATAATAAATGTCCATTCAAATAAAAGGCATTATATTATTTATTATTATAGAAAACATATATAATTATCCATAGTTATTCGTATAAGAACTTCTATAATTCTGTATTAGCTATTCATCGGATGAGACATAAATAATTAAATAAATATATATTTGCATAAAATTAATTACAATATTATTGAAATGACATTGTTTCAAATTGATAGTATAACACAAGATTCACATCATGGGGAATTTTGTGTTTTGTGTTGGGGTAGACAAGTTTTCCAAAGGTAGGAGGTCCCTTGGATTTTACTAGTGACACGTAAAAATATGTTTTAGTCAAGAGGGTGGGAGGTCAGGATCAACACAGCTTTTTAGTGGATTCTCTCTCACTCTTAAAATCTCTTATAGATTCTAGGTATATTCATGAATCCATCCTAAGTCTTAATGTGGGCTTGTTTACCTAGGATTAACTAATTATTCATTAAAATGCATCGATGTGAACATATATATGTATTATAGGTGCCCTATATTTGTTCTTTACTAATTAGTGATTCATATTATTAATGAAGCATGGTTCAAATCCACCGAACCAGGAACCCTGTTGATTAATGTTTTCTATGTTACTATTATGTTTTGGTGGTGTTGGGATTATTCCCTTGAAAATGGATTCCATTATATACTTATTAAATGCATCAGAATATATATAGTTTTGTGACACATAACATGACACACCACACATTTTATGATCATGTGATATGGAATGATCCATACAGTTTAAAATCAAGTGCTAAGGTTGACTAGGAAAGATATTTTATGTAATGTCTTGGTTGTGACTTGTTAGATTTGGTGTCCTAGAACCAGCTATTTTCACTTTTATTACATAAATATTTATGTATTTAAATATTTAATATCTTATTACGTATTGTTCATTTTTCAACATGACAATGATGTAATAAAGCCCTAGAGTATTTGTCACATTGACAATGTCATAGTAGTTCCTTTCTATGATATGAACCATGAAGGTATATGAAAATATTCGTAAATATATTTCTATGGTTGGATGATATACTATGATGGGACACATAGTATATATAACGTTAGATGTAAGTACTCGTAAGAAGACGATACTTCTTCTCATGAAGTTCTCACATGGTAATCTCTATGATGGGAGGTTGTGAAAACAGATCGGCCTATAGTAATTCCAAATGTTTTAGTGTCATTAGATATTTCTATCTTCAACTGTGTTTAACAGTCCTTGGACTTTAATATTATCATCAATGCATGTCACAACTCATGCACTATGATTTACTAATGAGAACCGTCACACCATATGTTGGTATGATGTAGGGTATGTTGGGTGTGTCAGGAGTGACATGTTATTAATGGATAAGTCTTGGATGGATTTTTTCTCTCCATTTATAGAAGATTATATCTCATCCCTTTATTTAAATAGAAATTTCACCCTAAATTACATGCAAATGGTGTAATGACAAATTTATTATCGGTACTAAAAGAAAGACATATCAAGAAAATAGGTTGATGACAATCATGAAACCTTCTGGATGAGATATTGAGACAAATAGAATAAATTACATAGTAAGTGCTCGTATGTGGATGTCATTATTTTAAATTTATGCTCTTTATCTTCAGTTTCTTGACCTATTTCTAGACATTACTTTTGGACTTTATGCAAGCTCTTCTAATGCTAATGGGAAATAATCCTAGAGGGCCACACAATAAATGCTTCCTGTGGTCTGGATTAAATTCTATTTGAATTTAATTATTGGAATAAATATTATTTTCAAGTGCCTAGAAAAATATTATTCATATTAAAATGTTCTATTAAATTAAATAAAATATATTTATTTATTTTATTGAAGATTTTATAAATAATTTCTTATATTTTTTTAAATGATATAATTATTTTATAGAAAAAATTATTTATTTATTTATGTGAGTGTTCAATAAATGGACGTAGAGTTTGAGATGAAAAATTATGGTCCTATAGTAAATTAATTATTTACATGATGGTAAATAATTATTTAACTAGTTGTCCTAAGACAAAATAACAATAGCACTGTTATAATTATGCAGCATGGAATTTCATTTTTGATTGCATTTTTTGTATGTTGGCACACAATGAATAATGTTGCAGTTATTTTTATTTGGTAGCATGATTTTTCTATAATGTTATGAATGTATTTAATTAAAGTTTCATAATTTAATATTGTATTAGAAACGCCATGTAATAAAATAGATAGGTATGTCTATATTGACATTATGCACAGTGAACCAAATTTAAGGTTTTGAGGGAATTTTTGAGCCAAAACAATTTCTCTCCCGAATCGTCTCCTACCACCTCTCTGGAAAAATAGAAGTACTTCAATACCATAGAAAAAATGATAAATAATGACTAACACAAGGCAATCTCTTCTCTACGCTATTACCGGATGAATGATTGGTGTCGATCAAGGCCATCAGATGATGTTTGGATCACCACTTGGGGGATTCTAGTTTGGATCCTCATAAGCACAATGAGACAATCTATAGGGTTCATTTAAGATGATAAACATCATCAATAACGAAAGTAAAAAATATCCAGCTATTTAATTTGTACAGAAATCATTTAAATTATTTATGAACATGATGCACAAGATCCTGTCTTAAAGATCTGATGCCATGTTCTTATTTTTTTCTAGATATATGATCTTAATTCGTGGATTCTAGAGTTTTTCGTTGTATTTATCAAGGATTGTTCATCGATTGGGGTATAAAAAAGGTTGGACCCTCCAAACCACCATTCTTCCACTATGTTTAGATCCTTCAAGTGGTATTAGTGTGAGGTTCATCACCATTTATAATTATTTAAATAATTCATTGATTAATTAAGATTTTAATAATTGAGCTTTTTAATTAAAGGTTTATCATTCTTGTGATATGAATTTTGAGATTTTTTCTTCCTCATTCGTGTCTCATATATCTAAAAAATGTGTAATTTTTTTACTAAAATTTTTGTAGGGAACTCATCAGGGGGAACTAACAATTATGTTCATGTGACATGAAGGTATATACTATGTGTTTGGACTTTCACGTTGTGTTCTCTACCATAAATTCTATGTAATTCAAACTACATGTCGTGTAGTTATGTTTGGCACATAGGGAGTAATTTGTAAATTACTCTAGTCATGTGCATTTATTTCACAAAGTGTAATTCATTTTACCCATTGAGTGGCCCACTGGACACAACGTGTAGTCCCTTCATACTCGGGGCTAATCTGTGAATCCTATACATGGATTGAGCTGACTGGTAAACATGTAACGTGAAGACAACAAGACCTGTAGTCCACTTTACATGTTGTGTACTCTAAAATATCCAGGGTACACCTTACACACTAAGTACCAAGGCATGTACTTCCCGAACAATGGTGAAGGTAGTACATGTTGGGTAGTCAGAACTACACATTTGGGACTTTACCAAATTACACAAAGTTAAAACTATAAGTTTGTGTAATTTTTATAACTACTTTTCATGTATAAATCATACTATAGTTTATCGCTCTGTTCAATGAAGTATCAAGTGTTCCATATGTTAGAAGAGTAAATATTATAGAA
Organism: Viscum album; assembly: GCA_963277665.1. Taxonomy (NCBI): domain Eukaryota; kingdom Viridiplantae; phylum Streptophyta; class Magnoliopsida; order Santalales; family Viscaceae; genus Viscum; species Viscum album. The sequence goes on from OY728155.1 coordinate 966,624,964, forward strand.
ATATAATCCATGTTAGGTAGATTTAATAGGTATTCACTCGGATACCTCCAAGTACCTTTTATGTACAAGGATGAGAATCTCAATGAAATCCAGAAATGAAATTATGATAAAAGGATTGATTAATTAAAGATAATAATTAATCGATTTGAGCATGATCTGACTTATTTGGAACAATTAAATAATTGAATTCTAGTTTTATTAATTGTGTCATTCATTGTGTGTATGTGGATAATCATGAGCAGGACCAGACCTTTGTATATGATTCATTTCATTCAAATAAATTATCAGCCTATGAGCCACCTCGCCTAATTAATATGTAGGGACTATATTACAATAGTTTCTTTTATATAAACCCCATTATTACCCCTCACCATATTGTGAGTTAAAAATAATATGTAATGGATGGATCTCCCATGCTATTGGAGGCGGTTCATGCTAGAATAGAGACGAAACCAATCCGAGGAGATAATATGTGTAATGATGGAATGTTGTAAACACAAACCAAAATATTTCAAGGTTTTCTCCCCTAGGATAGGGTTATTTTATCAACCTATAGATTAAAAACCATTAGTAAAGCTCAATATCAATCACTTTTTATATTTTTTTCAGTTTCATGGATTTTCATTATGGATATGTTGTCATTATCACATAATTATTGAATTAAAGAAGAATGAAATATGGAACTAAAATAAACAACGGATATGTCTAAATATAATCAAGATATGTTTAATCACATAAATTTGTTTCACTTAATATTAACAGGAATATGATAATGATAATAAATAATTTATGATGATGTGATAAAAATACATCAACAAAAAATTTTATCAGACTAATCCATCCATTACATGATTAAGGGAAAGACTCAATAAAACAATGTGTTGGACAAACCATTTTAGGGGAAATTACTTTTATATATGAAACCCTTATAAATGTTTCAGGTTGACCTAACAATATGACATCAAGATGAATGCCCCTTTCTAGACTTGGAGTAATATTGGATGCAAGTGTTAAGGAAATCTAAATCAGAATTTTAGGAATGGGGATTCCACTCAACAGATCATGGAGATATAAGATCACAGTTGGAAAAAACCTACCTACCTAAATACCTTCAAATAGATTTACTAACCCTTGTTAGGGTTATACAATGTGCGATATGGATCCTTTCCACCTGAATATCCAAGCAACTAGACATTTAGAGTTTAATGGTGAGGGGCATTGGGACTTTCTAAAATAATGGGAGAATTAATAAAATTAATTTATTATTTCTCATAAAATATAACCAAGAATGTACTAATAATCAATTTTTTTAATTTTAGAATAAAATTACAAACTTAACCACACAATCCCATCGATCAATTCTAGATAAATAAAATATCATCACCGACAGTAACATCCTAGAATGGTTTTTATGCCTTTGGGTTTCTCTATGACATGAACATATGTCTTACATGATGGAGTCATCATTGCATAATCTACCTATCAAAGAGGAGAGTGATGAGAATTTCATGTTCTAAGAGAAAAATATGAATGATAGAGTCGATGTTTAATGTTAGATTCTTTCATCAATGTCTATTGAACACATAATGTCCCGTTAAAACCTGGATGTGTATTGCATGATCAAGAACCTTCGTGGTCTTTACCAGGAAAGGGAAAGACAATAAAGGTTTGATATATCCAAGTCACTCATTAGGAATAATCATGGATAGGGTGAACCAACATGGCATCACATAGTCAAGGTCATTATATTAATTGAGTGCCTGGAGGTTCTATGGTTAAAACACCCCGAAGAACTGGTTTCTGATCTCATTCTTGTAAACCTCCCATAGATCATATCTAGTTTTATTGTTTATTTAAATATGAACAATGTTAAGAATTCACTATCTGATCTTCTTATCCTCATTAACCAGTTGGAAAAATATATGTTGTGAGACAAGCCTTCGTAACTTATCGAGAATAAATGGGAAGTTAATTTCAGGAGCATTAAGCCCAATGATTATTCACCCCCATCCATGAAAAGGAAGATCAAGGGGGAGGCAAGGGAACCTGAAGTTGTTTGTTCTGTATGTGATTAAAGGGTCACTAGATGAAAAATTTCACCCAACCAAAGAAGCAAGGGGAAACAACATGTTCATCTGTTATCAACTGAAATTTATCTGTGTCTTAAAATTTGATATTGGATACAACATGTGGTTGTAACGTATGTATTCAAATATAGGAACCGAGTAGATTCAGAAAAATTGAATGAGGGTAGGTAGATCTACCAGCAACCAATAGATCTAAACTTGTTGTTGTATTTGTCAGGGAGTACCACCTCACATTGATGTTTGGGATGATATTGGTGTTAAATGGTTATTATTATGTTCCTTCTATGACAAAAAACATTATATTTGTATCTAGACTAGATACATATGGATTTTTTTCATGTTTGAAAATGAATGATGATTCTTTTACAAAGATATCATTTTTTTGGTAGGGAACATTTATACAAAGGTCATTACCTATTGAATTATTGAAACCAAGTAATGGCAACAAATAAAAAATATACCTCACATGAATCAAACCATACCCAACATTGGCATCACCGATTATCTCATTTAAAAGAGAAATTCCAAAAAAAGTTACATCAAGATTGATATTTAGATTCTTTCGAAATAAAAAAAACTAGTTGTATGTCACACTTGTTTACAGGAAAAAATATAAAAATCCCCATTTAGTGGGAATGTTAGAAGGTATAAATAGATTCATTAATTGGTTCATACCAATGTGTGTGGACAATTTCTAGTTGATACAATTGGTATGTACTCATACTTCAAAACTTTTACAGATTATTTTGGTAGATATGGATATATCTACTTAATGAGGTATAAGTAAAGTTATTTTCATAATTTCAAGGAATACAAGATTAATGTTGAAAACCATCTTGGTTGGAAGATTAAGTAACGTCGGTCTAGCTAAGTATGAGAGTATCTTAATCATGAATTCATTGATTACTTATAAGAGTTTAGTATCCTATCCCAACTCACTCCCCCTTACATGCCTTAGTGTAATGGTGTGAGAGAAAGTAGGAACCACACCTTGATGGAAATGGTGAGATCAATGATGAGTCATTCAATTCATTAATTTTCTGTTTGGGGGTATTCATTATAAATAGAGGCACACATAAAAAACCATGTACCAACTAAACTAAAAAAAAGGTTTTCCATATGATATTTGGAGTTTATTTAAAGTCATATAATTGAATTTACATGTGTGGGGTAGCAAAGCGTTGTTTAAGGACTCATCAGGAAACAATATGGAACCACAATGCACATGGTGTACCTTTATAGGATACCCCAAGGAAATAAAAGGATGTTACCTATATGAAACATCATACAAAATTTTTATTGTGGCAAGACATAGAATATTCATTGAGAGGGAACACAACTTTAAATGAGATATTGGGATCGAGATAGATTTCGATAAAGTCAAGTCTCAAGGTATAAAAGAGTTGACACATGAGAAGATTCCAAAAATACCTTGGGAAGAAAGATTTATTATTGAGAGACAAGTAATACAAATGAGTACAAGAGAGATTAGAGAACCACAATGGTATGTTGTCTAGTTATAAAGGATAGTGACACATTATTAGTTGATTATAAAGATCCTAAAACCTACAAAAAAGTAGTAAGTGGATCAAATGTTTCCATGTGGCAAGAAGACTAGAATTTTGAACTGGATTCCACGTATCAAAACTATGTACAGATTTTGGTAGATCCTTTAGTTGATGAAATTATTGTTGATTGAAAATGGGTATTAATGAAAAAACTAGACATGGAATGAAAACATAGTAAATATATGGCATGACTAGTTTCAAAAGGGATCAAAAATCATCAAGGAATTATCTGTGAAGAATCCTTTTAACCATTCATGATATTAAATTCTATAATAATTCTATTGGCTATTGCTTCTTACAATGACTATGATATTGAAAAAATAGATCTCAAAATAGCCATCCTTAATTGTAAATTTTAGGAAGATGTCTACATGAATTAATTTGATGGGTTTTTGACTCTGATGGATGAAAATAAGATATGAATGTTGTTGGAAAAATATCACTCAATGTATCATTGAAACAGTTTTGAGGTGATTGTGTTTTTGACTAATTGGGCACCATGATGAGAATGTTGAAAAAGAAAACCATGACGTACAATTTTTTAGACAAAGGGTGTTTCTTGGTTTCATGTCGATTTCATGGGATGTTGTTAGAGATCCATGATTGATTCAATAACGACGACAAAGGAATGGTTGATCTGGAGGCTTGGAAACTTGTGTGCCACTTGTTTTTCAAGATCAAAACATCAAAATATGGCAAAGGAAAGAGGGGAGCCCATGTTTTAGTTTTGGTCATGCAAGTAACTAGGGCGACAGAGACTAGGGCGGCTGGACTTGCGCGCCGAGAGGAAAATTGAGCACCGGCACACAAGCTGTCCAAATTCCAATAAATAGAGGTTGACCCCTCCTCATTCATTAGAGATTTCAATACTTATAGAAAATCATTCCTCCAGTAGTGCATGTGGTGTGGTCACGCAAGTATAAATATATTTAGAAGTTGTGCACCTGTTGATAGTTGCGCACCCAAAGTTTCTTGGGAGAGAAAGGGTGCGAGTCGCCCAATTTTAGAGTTGAAGAAGGGGGTGTCACGCAGGTGGTTTGGTGACACATGTGCTCCAAGCATAGAAGAAGTGTTATAGTTGTTAGTTTTGCACCAAAATTAGTATGGGTATAAAAGGGTGTGAGTCTCTCAAGTTTGGAGTTGAAGAAGTGAGTGTCGTGTAAGTGGTTGAGGTGAAATTTCACTCCGACATGAACATGCACATCAGAACTTATGTGCCGGCTAGGAGAAGCGCACCAGGTATGGTAAAAGAACTCCAGTCATTTTATGGCTGCACGAAATCTGGAAGATTTCCCAATACTTTTGGTGGAATGTGAGATTCATCTACGGGTGAAAGTTGGACTACAACAGAGCATCTACATACAATAGAGGATATATTCATTTGGGATAATGAAGATGCCTGCAGGTCTATAATCTGTGAGGGGATCCATTCCAGAGCAGTGAGCAAGGAAGAGAAAGAAGGTGATCCTCTCCACCTGTACTGATCTAGAGAGAGAAACAGGGAGTGACCCTTGGGAAAGCAGTGAGCAGGCCCTAAACTTCATAAAGGCAATGATCCTGAGAATAGAAGTGATCTATCCTAAACATTGTAAACAACAGTGTGCTTTTATTGGATTTGGCACATCGTCACATCAACTGTGTATGGTCGTTGGGAATAGCCCAGTGAGGGTGAACCAATTAAAAATCATTGGGTCTTGTGCATGATTTAGTATTTGTTTATGCTTTGCTACAGGAAAGGGGGAGAAGATATTCTTTCTTAACAGTAAGACAAGATCAATAGGGGCAGTTGTTTTAATCTTTCATACCCTGATTTACCGCCCCCACTCTCATTGTATCTAATGTAGTGGACCTAACAGAAGTAATAGAAATCCATTTATGGATTAATGAAACCATCCAGATCATTGAGGAATCATTTTGATGACCCCATAACAGAATTCAGTTTTATAAAGAAAAAATGTGAACCTTGTGTCTACAAACAAATTAGTGGGAGTGTCGTCAATTTCCTAATTGTATATATTATTGAAATATTACTTATTTGAAACATGATACTAATATTAATGCCTGTCAAAGAATGGTTGAATCAATGCTTCCCCATGTTTAATATAGGCGAGGTATCATATATTCTGTGGATTGAGATCCATCATAATACATCCAAGAGATTGATGGGCCTATGTCAAAGTAAATACATTGATAGGATACTTAATGGATTCAATGTGGAACAATACATGAGAAAATTGTTGCAAGTGTCACATGGAATTCATCATTCCAAGAAAATGTGTCCTTAGAAACATGATGAAAGTGATATAATGGTATGGACTCCATAAACCTCAGTGACTAGGTCATTCATGTATTCCATGCTATGTACTAGGCTAGATATTACCAATTCATTAAGTGCAATAGGCAGATATCAAGATGACCCAAGTGATCGACATTGGATAGAAGTCAATACTATCCATAAGTATGTGCGGCGTACTACATATATGATTCTGTTTTATGGAGGATATGAGGATCTAGTCATCAGTCGATATGTAGAATCCAGTTTTGAGACTGATGAGGCTGAATTAATGTCACAGATGGGATTCATCTGCAAATTTAATATATGTACTCTCAGCTAGGAAGAGCTCTAAAATGAGTGTGGTTGCAAATTCTAGTGTAGAGTCAGAGCATATCACAGCTTCTGAGGAAGAAAAATATGTAGTTTTTATGTGAATCATTATCCTAGAGCTGGAATTGGTACCTAGCGGTAATGATCCCATCACACACTATTGTGATAATATTGTAGCAGTGGCTCTAACAAAATATCAAAGGTAACATCAGCAGAAAATTCGCATACATCAAAAGTATCATATGTGGAGGGATTATTCTTTAAGAGGTGAAGTTGTAGTGGGAATAATTTCACAAAATATGACATGGAATACCCCATGAATAAATTCATGACTCAGTATAAACATCATCATCATGTGATTTCTAATGGAAAAAAATTTGTATGGAGTTTCCTGCAGTCTAAAAGGTTGTTTGTTAAAGTTGGTTTCACAGAAAAAACTATTGGTACTTTTATTACATGGATATTTAATGTATTTAAATATTAAACATCTTATTACATATTGTTCATTTTTCATGAATATGATGTAATAATGTCCAAGAATATTTCTCATATCGACATGTTCATAGTAGTTCCACGCTATAATGAGAACCTTGAAGTGCTAAAAAATATTATTAAATAGAGTTATACGGTTGGATGACATACTATATTGGGACACATAGTATGCAGACTGTTAGGTGAGAGTAATCATAAGAAGATGAGACTTATTCTCATGAATTTTTTTCTTGGTAATCTCCAAGATGAGATTTTATGAGAACCAGACCAACTATAGGAATTCTGTATGTTTTCGTTTCAAAGAATATTCTTATCTTTGAGCATTTGGAAGGGTCTTTGCACTTGTATATTATCCTTAATTCATGTCATGACTTTCACACATTGATTTACTGATGAAATTCATCATGCCATATGTTTACGGGAATTAGTGTAACTTGGCTGTGTCGTGAGTGTCATGTTATTAATGGATTAGTCACGGAAGGATTTTCCCTTCTATTTGTGAAAGTTGATATCGGATCCATTTGATTTAAATAGAATCAATACCATAAATTCCATGGCCATGGTGTAACAATGAGTTTAATTCAGGTAATCATGGAAATATGTATCAAGAAAACTTGTCGATGACACTATCGTGAAACCTACATGATGTGATATTGAGACAGAGGGATTATCCTACACATTGAGTATTTTTATGTGTAAGTCATTGTTGTGACTTTAAGTTATTTCATTGGGGTTCCTTAACCTGCTACCAGATAGTAATCCAGGACATCTAGAATTCACACCTAATTCTAATGAGAAATAATCCTAGAGGGTCATAAACTATGTGTATATTATAGCCTTGAATAAATTCTCTCTGAATTTAATTAATGGAATAAACATTATTCTGAATACCGTGGAATAATTTTATTCAAGTTAAAATGTTCACATAAATTTAAAAAATTATATTTATTTTTCTCTTTGAACATGTAATAAATATTTATTTTCTAGTTTGTATATAAAATATATATTTAAGAGAATAAATTATTTACTTATTTATACGAGTATTCAATAAATGGAAGACGTGTTTTATCAGACCATGTCAAGTTCTGTTGTAATATAATTATTTGCAAGACTATAAACAATTTTTTAACTATTTGGAACAATGAAAAATAATGATAACATTGTTATCATTATGTGGCATGAAATTTCATTTATAATCCCATTTTGTGAATGTTGGTGATGGTTCCATAATTTTTATTATGTATCTCGAGTTCTATCTATGTTTTGGAATGAATTTAATTAGTGTTACACAATAAAATATGGTAACGGAAACCCCCACAATAAAATATGGTAACAGAAACCTCATACTGTTAAATAGACAGGTACGTCTATTGTGCCATTACGCTCGGTGAACAAAGTTGTCGGCAGTGAGATAATAGTTGAGAAAAAACATTTTTCTCACAAAACCCCTCCTCTATCCTCTCAAGAATGAGAGATGTTCTTCAGGTCAAAAGAATATGTGATAAAGAATTCCAGATGCAAGACACTCACTTTTCTACAATAGCACATGGAGAATGAGTGGTGTTGATCAGAGGCAATCAGAGCATGTTTGGAAAACTACAAGCGGGATTCGGGGTTGTATCATTGCATGGGAAATGAGAAAATCCAGAAGGGTCTTTTTGGATGTTCAACGTCATCAATATAGAAAGTAATAAAGATCGAGGTGTTTATGTTTTGTAGAAATGTTTTAAATTACTTATGAACATGATATGCAAATTCATCTCTATAGGATCTGGGGTCCTTTACTTATTTTATCTAGATATTTTTCCTTCATCCATGATACTCGATTTTATCCTCGTATTGATCCCGGATTGGTCATCGTTTATGGAAAAAAGAAAATGTTGGGCCCACCCAACATCCACACATTCGTTGTGTTCAGATCCTTCAGGACTTAGTCATGAGCATACATTATTTTGATATGAAATTGAATATGGACTGATGTGGGTAGGTATTATTATTAATGAATATGGAATTTTGGGATTTTATTTTGATTCAAATAGTAAGAATATAACCCTCTGAGTTGGATATAGTTTCATCTAGACAATTTCCTAGTGTGATAAATATTATGATTCTTAGAACAGTTGTGTATGTAGATCCCAAGAGATTCTTTGATGGTTTTTTTATTTTTGAGGGTGAATTTTTAGATAGGTTGATATGATTATGTGTGTGGTATTTTTATTTCAATACATAAATCATATTATAAGTGTCGAAATCATATTATTCCACATGAAATGTTCTTAGTGTCTATATATATGGAATGATGATCAGAAAGAAAGTATAATCAAATGATAAGAGGAGAAGTTGTAGAGAATATTTTTAAATCACAACACAAGTGTCGATACCACACAGGATTATTCAATTAAATTTCTCCATGCTATAGTGATGGTCCATTCCATAGTTCTCAAAATGAATAATTTTATTAGTCCTAGATTTTTGGTGCCCTTTGCATTGCAACCCTTATACTATTTTGTAGTCATGAATGTAGAAGATATATAATTCCCTACATATAATACAATGATAAATAGTGGAATTGGGTTGATTTTTGTGGCTTTGTAATTCTAGTGACCTCCTTGCTGCAAAATATATCCATTCCAAAATGCTCGACTTGGTAGATTTATGTTGTTCTAGTTATTTTAGGGCCTCCAACACATAGTTTGTTTAAATGGTAAAATAATGTGATGTATGAAGGAATGTGTCATAGAGATTTTTCCAGGATTTATGGTTATTTTAGATGTATTTCAGTGATTTTATAGATCCGATGACCTCTATATAATTTCCAATTCACAATTCTAATTAGAATCTTGATAGTTTTAATGAAACTAATACAAAAAATTTATTGTTAAATAATTCCCTAGACCACATCACATCCATTTTATATGGATAATTTTTAAGTAGAGTGTCTACATGGATTCATAAGATGTCATTGGTAGCTATTTTTGTCCACAATTACTACTAATTTTAAATTAGATGGTCAATATATTTGGAATTAAGATCCAATGTTTTTATATTAAATATGAGTTAAATGAATCTTGTGAATTGATTTGAATTTGAATTTCAAATTCAAACCTAAAGTACTACATTGAAAAAAAATATTTTTTTTGGTAGTGAATTAATTTTTCAGTATAGTAAATATAAAAAATTAGAATAGGAATAAATGAATAAGAATAAGGGGTTTTTAATATTTAAATAGAGTGGAGATATCTTCTGGTATTTCTATAGAATAAACAAAAAGAAGAGAATCACTACATAATTAATTGATGTGTATAGCTGGAAGAATTTGTTTATATTATTATAAATATTTTTTATGTTATTTTAGTGTGGGTTATACTTTCATAGTTTGGAGACATGATATAATTGGAGTTCAAGTATAAGAAATACTCATTGGACCAACATGTTTAAACTAGTGAGTCGTATGATCTCAGAAAAATTAGGACCATTCCAAGAACTAGAATTCTCATTTAGATAGGTAAACCTTATAAATTTGTAGTTACCTTATTGTGTGTCTGTTTTATAGTTGTCAAGATACTCATTAACTGGTGATAGGGGTTGTTTCACTAGCACAATGTAAAAGAGTTAGAGTCAATGATTAACCCCCACAACTATCAGTGATTCCTCACTGATCAAGGAGATTCATTTTCATGTGGTATTAGAGAAATGGTTCCCCACATTTGTTATTTTTTAAAGATTGATAAGAAATATCTCTCTATTTCATGAATGTATCAATGAATTCTAATTGAATTTCATGGAAAATCATAATTTTTTGAATAGTATGAGGATTCCAACTTTTTATTGAAAAAATTGTCATATCGACAAGGATAGTATGTATCGTTATCAATTATAAATAAGTTTGGAGGCTCTTGTAGCTACAAATAATGTGTTTCTTCCACATGATGGGTATGATGAATTGACAATAATAGATAAAATGAATATTGAGAATGATGTATATTAAAATAATGATCTCCTATAAAAAAATTGTGAAGAAATTTATAAAATTAAAGGTATCAAGAAAACAAAAGGATATTTGAATAAACGTGTTAATATCTATGAATGTAATAAGAAGGTAAAGCATGATAAGATGCAAATATAGTGATTAAAATTTGATTATTTGAAAATTAATGATGATGAAACTATATATGAAATATTTATAATAGGTAATGACACAATGAGGGCTGCAAAAATTTATAATGATAAATAATAAGATACTAAAACGGTTGATAAAATAATTCCTATCATTTTGGAAATTTATGATGGTAAAGTATCTTCCCCACATGATACGGTTGCAAGATCACTTCATCTAGTGACATATAAAGAATTATCATTTCCTAGGAAAGGATGAAATAATGTTTTCCCAATAAGATGATTAAGGATGATAAATAAATCACTTTTATGACCTCAAAGAAATACATGTTTAAGAATAATGATGATTAAAAAGATTATGATTATTCTGATCATAATTTATATTTAATTTAGATATTTGATAAACTTATATCTCTAATGACTATAAATTTTAGAATATTAATGGGATTTTTGATAGTAAAATATACACTAAAATTCATTAGTTGTGGTTCATTTGTACATGTAGTTATAAATTGACCTATGTTAAAAAAATCTTGTTAGTTATGAAGAATATAAGATTTAAGTAGATACATTAAGAAGAGATCAGCATAGTTCGAAAAACTATGATTTTCCTCTAAATGTAAGAAAGACAAATATCTCAAAAATTAGGAAAGTAAATATCATATCTAAATGTGAATGTAGGATAGTAGTTATGAGGATTATAAAATGGGTACATCAACATATGTTGATGAAAAAATTATTTTTGAAAAGTTGATTTATGAAGAAGTCTCTCTTGAATTTGAGGATAATGAAGAAACTAATATATAGTTATTTCTAAAAATAGAACACGAGGTGTTTCATAAATGACTGTTAAATTGAAAAAGATAAAAAAATACGAAGAATAAAAATAAATCTTCTAGAAGAAATTAATCAACCCATATAGAATATAAATTAATATTTAAAAAATAATAATTGAATTAAACAATATTTTTATTGAATTTAAGAATTGAAGAGTCTTTATAGAAGAATAAATTAAAGGTAAATTTAAAATTTTCATGATATTATAAAACAATAACTGGTTATTATGAAAAATGATCTTGATAAATGTAATCTAAATATCTATAACTCTATTTTTGAAGCTGGGGAAAGATCAAGTAAAGTCTTGAACCATGGAAATATGCTCATATTTTTTAGAAATTTAGAGAAAAACATTGATAAATCTTGTTCTATGTTAGAGAAGATGAATCAAACAAGGGAGATTGAGTATTTCACAAATTTAGGTGGTTCTACATTTTTTTAAATTTTAGTGTAACTAATTAAATGAAAAAATAACAAAAAAGTGTGAAGGATAAAAATATTAAAAGAAGTTGGATATGAAGAATAAATTTTCAGAATCCCCCCAAATATTTAGCTTACAAAAATGAACCAAACATAATGGTTTGAAGAATTTTGATATAATGGTTCATATTTATTGACCACATGATGATTATAAATGAAAATAGGATTTTCATTGTTATTTACAGAACTATGGAGGATTAGGAAATATAGATTTTTTTATTAAACTAATAACAGAGTGATGAGTTTATATAGTAAGGAAGATATAAATTAATGGGGATTCTACTCTTTCTAAAGATAATAATTTGAGAATGTCATTGAAATTTGAATTTAAACATAAAAATAGAATTAAACCATCAGAAGAAATTGGTGAATGGTGTGAGAAGACTAGTAATATTAAACAAATTTTTATTTTTATTCCATAATATCAAATGTTCTAAAGAGAGAGTATTGAGAGGTACCATAATAAAATTGATAAAGAAAAACAAAAAGAAATGGGTTTTGATTTTTCCTAAGAAGCAAACAAATGATAATGTATATATATATTTTTATACCGTTTCTTTCAAATCATATGAACATTGATATAAACCTAGTTTAATATGAATAAAATTTTAAATAAGGCTCAGTGAAAATTGGAATTGATGGATCACTCAAAATCAAAGGTGTTGGATCAAGATTAATTGGTGAAGATAAATTGAAATCCAAAAACACAATAAATTTTGAGTAATAGAAACCAAATATTATTTGTGTTTTCTATTAGGAGATGATGTTAATGAAGTTATGTTTGGTAAATATATATTTCTTTATAATAATTATGAATTATTTATGTATATTTTTTACATGACATTGAACAAAAGGTAATTTATTTTAGATTTCTGATGGTGGGAATTCTTGTTATTTAAGCACGAAAGAAGAAAATCAACTTTGGCATAAAAACATGCTTATATTAGATAATATAAAATGTGATAAATTATTTATCGAAACAATTGACCTGATGTTCCTATGTTAAAAAAATAAATTAATTTCATACGTTCTATAATTAAGAAGGAAAAAATATGAATACTCTACAAAAGATGGTTATAAAAAAATGACTCGTCATTTGGATTTGTTTCATTCTAACCTTGTGGCCTTATGAAAAAGAAGTTAAAAAAAGTTGATAGGTAATTTATTCCACTTATTTATGACTTCACTCATGTTATATGTATTATGATTATGAAATTTAAATCAGAGGCTTCAAAAATGATAAAAAAATATAAATAGAAATATTGAAAAAGACTGTGGTTACTATTTGAATAATATTTGAACTGATAATGGTGATAATTATTCTAGTGGGATATTTGAAGCCTATATTGAAAAAATGGTATTATTTATGAATTTAATCCCTGGAAACACTAAAAAATTGTGTGTGTAAATGAAAGAACAAAATTCTTGTGAACATGGATCGAACTATGATTCTAGGGCATGAGGCATCTCAATTTTTTATAGTCACAATACTTTGCTTCAATAGTTCATATTCAAAAATAACTTCCATATAGTAGAAAATATAATATTTTTTATATGAGATGTATCATAAGAAATATCCATGTTTTATTTATCTTAGAGTATTGGTAGTCCCCTTCCTATCAATGATAATGATGAAAATCATAAGAAATTTGAAAGATGAGGTGTTGATGGTATCTTTCTTTGTTATCCACCAAATATAGTTAAATGTCATTATTATAACAAAGAGACATAAAGTATTATTTATGGTTATTTTTATAAATTAATTAATCATATAAATAAGGTAAAATATCATGAGGAATATATTTCCCATGGTAATGATGATGAATATATATTTTTTAAACATCAGGGTTATGCTTTATAAAATAGTGATAACAATATGAAAGTTCAAATCAAATAATTTGATTATGGAAATTCATGTGATTGTGAACAATATCGTTCACATTATCCCATGTTTATAAGGAATTTTTAGGTGTAAAATATCATTGGATGTAATTTTAAAAAATCAAACTGCATGCAAATTGAGTACTAAATCTCAAATCTCATTATTCTCCCTAGTTGAACCAAAAGATGTGAAATAATAAATGAACTATAAATAGTGTAATGAAAAAAAGAATAAAGAGGCCGATCAAATTGAAAATAATGGACATGAAATTGGAAACTAATCCCAAAGAGGAAAAACATTATTGGAGATATTTGGAAGCTCTAAAACTAGATTAATAAAAATAGTGAAGTAGTGAAAAATAAAGAAATATTGGTGAGAAAGGCTATTCTCTAGTTGAAGGAGTTGACCTCAATGGCACATTTTCACCAGTTTCAAGATGTGAAAGCATAAATACTTTTCAAGACATTACATGAAAAATTAATTGGAATTTCTATCAAATGCATGTCAAGATAGTGTTCCTCAATAGTTAATTGGAAGATTAATTTAATATTTAAAAACATGTGGTTTCATTCTTAGAAAAAAATATATTATAGTTTAAAATTTAAATAAGGATTTACATGGGCTATGTTAATCCCAAAGTGTTTGGTATTTTAAGCATGTAACATGATTGAATAAGTTTAATTCATAAAATATATAGTTAAAATAAATATCTACATGAAAAATTAAAATGTTTTATTTCTCATTGAAATTATTTATATAAAAAATTATTTTTTTATCGAAATAATGGAAGAGATTGTGAGGAATTTTAAAATGAAATGATGTTATTTTTAAAAATATCCATGCTTAGAGAAATGAAATCCTTCATTGGAATTCAAATTTATTAAGGGAATGGTTATAATTTCACAATGCAAAAAAATTATTTTAATTTGATTTTCTAGAAGTATGGAAGGATAATTTTAATCCTTTTTATGCACTTGTTCATATATGAAAAATGTTAACAAAATATTAATGGGGAATAGATGTTGATCAATGGGAATTCTAAAATCTGGTCAGATGTTTACGTTACATAACTGCTTTAAAAATAGATATTATGTATGATGTCAAACCTTGTGTCGAGATTAAAAGAACACAAAAAGGGACCTATTTTATGACTATAAATAGAATAATTAGACACATCAAATGTATAATAGATATTGGAAAAATAGATTATAGCACGGGGAATATTGAATTGTTTGTTTTCTCAGATTCGTATTGGGAAGCATATAATGATGAAAGAAGATATAAATATTATAGAGATTAATTTATATGAACATGATGTGTTTTTTTGGAAGTCATGAAAGAAAAATTTAGTCACCTTGATAACTATAGAGGATGAATATGTGGCTACCACTCATTAATCAACATAAATTGAGTGGATAAACACACAACTAGAAGATATGAAATTTGATGAGATGTTGTCATCACATTTGGGATATGGAAATCAAAGTGCAGTTAAACTTTTAAAAAATATAGTTTATCATTTAAGGTCCAAGAAAATTGATTTAAAATATATCTTTATCAATGTGTATGTATATATGAATTAATTAATTTTTTTCAAATAAAAAGAGAAAATTAAAGATGTGTTATCCCAACCAATATTAAAGGAATCATTATATAATTTGTGGTATAATTTATCTAATCAACCTCACTCATTACCGGGATATGGTAGGTTGTAATTTTTCCATATCTTATATAATCATTGTAGTTTGTCATCAGGGTAGGAGAAAAAATTATAACATAAATCATTCCTTTATGTATATCATCATATTGTTTATTAGTGGGGGAGTATACAATGTAGGGGTATTATCCATTAATATGTGTTATCTTTTGGTGGATCATATATATTTTGAGATTTATTAAAAGGGATAACATTTTATTTGAGATTAATATTAACTATTTTAATAGTTTATTATAAGTCGATGTACTAATCACTTATATAGAAACCCAAAATTTTATCAATGGAATTTCCTTCAAATAATTATGTCATAAAACAAATAAAACACACAGTCAACCCAATAATAACATCATTATCATAAATAAATAATGAAAAATTAGTTACCAAATAAACTAATAAGAATTCAAAATTTTATTGGGGAACAATAAATATAAAATATGATTATAAGACTGTGAAATTTTGGATATAATCCATCCACTAGAATAACTATGCCTAGGATTTTTTTTAGAAATAAAACATAATTATAATAATAAAATATTCATTTTAATGATGTATGTATATTTACAACTATAAGAGAAAGTATAACTGAATGAACAATGAATGGAATATTAAGTATTTATTGAAATAAAGAAACTTATACTGTTGGAATGTTAATCTAACCGTTAGGAATATTAATCTAGCCATTAGAATAGGAACATATCCTATGGATGTATTAATTAAATTGAGGTATTATTTAAATGAGAATATTTTATAATTATATCAATGTATATGTAATTAAATGTTTTAAAAATTATGAATGAAGTGTTGGTATTTTTGTAAAATGTAAAATTTTTATTTGTAATTTTAAAATTTATATAATGATTTTAAAAAAATAACATTTATAAAATATATTAATAAAATAATAATATGTTTTATTGTAATTATAAGTTAATTTTATGAGATATTAGTTAATTTTTCAAAAGTTCATAAAATCTATTATAATATCAAAATATGTATTTTTTTTATCAAATGTTGATTTTCTATAAAACAAATTTATAATATTTGCATAAATATTTTTGTAAACATGATTCAAATAATAAAATTTACACATAGAAAATTGTTTAGGGTGATTTTTATGGATTTTTCTAAAATAGTTGAATTTTTTATAAATAGTAAAATATGTTAATTTTCGGTATTTAACATTATATGATTTTTTGAGTCATGGATGAGGTAATAATGATATAATATCCAATTGGCCTTAAATATCATGAACCATTTTTTTATTTAATCATATAAATTCACATTGTTAACAATCATGATCAAAAATCACAAAATTAATGAATATATTAATCAAAAACACCACTTACCCTCCTATAAATACAATGCATCACCCCATTCTCTTCACACCTTTTAGGCCTTGTATATTGAAAATATTATACCCAATTCCCTTCTGAAGCCTGATAGCCAATTCAAGTGTTTTTGTTTCTCAAAAAATGACCAAACACAAGTTTCTTAAAGAGGTTATTAAGTAGAAAACATTCATGAGGTAAATTCCTTAGTCCTTATCTTATGATTTTTTTTAATTTCTTATCCTCTCTTTACATCCCATATAAAATTCATTCCAGTCATTAAAATACCATATATATAATTCCATGTTAATTTTTTAATTAAAAATCTGTAATCATATCTCTCATATTTTTTTATTCTAAAAATGAAAACTTCGTCCATGATATCTTAGTTAACCACCTTCATAGAAGATGAATTTAATTTTCCATTACCACCTTCATGCCTGGTCATAAAAAAATTATAACATTTTAATCATATATTTATATAAAAATATTATCTTTTATTGATGTTATGTAACTAATACATAGTATTAATATTAAATAAAATTAAACTAGTTCACGATGATTGAAAATCAATAAAAATAAACTAAATAATCATCATTACAATTTTATAAGAAGAATAATACTCATAACAGAAAAATAAATAATATATTGGGCCATTTATAATTTCAATAGTGTATTAACACTACATAATTTCACTACTATATAATTATTCACATCTGAAAATAACTTCCATAATTACACACATTTAAAATAACCCTGAAAACTATGAAAAGAATGCTCCTAGAATGATGAAATTGAACCCTATAACTCATTCAAATTTCCATAAATAAATTAATAAAATTATAATATATATAATAAATGTATACTATGTTTTTAATTATGTAATAAATTAATTTAATTTGATTATATAAGAAATTAATTAATAGTTTATAAAGCATTTTTACATATGGTAAGGGATTGCTCCGAACCTCCATTTTCCTTCAAGTTGCACTATATCATTCATTAGCAAATTGAAAATTTTATATCTTATTATATAATTATCCTAAATTAGAGGAATATGAAAAACATTATGTATATATCTCAATTAATCTTTATTTGACGAGGAAATACATGTTTTAAAAGGTTCTCTACACAATTAATCCTGATAAGGAAGCCGAATTAAAGGGATATTATGTATTTTTTTTCCCATTTATAAGTACTCTATATTATCTTTTTTAAGCCACAAATAATTTTATAAAATATATAATTTTATCATTAAAATATATTTTAGTAAATTTTTGGTTTTATGTAAATAAGTATTCCTTTTTCATCATTAAAGACTCTTTAATATTTTCACTCAAAACACCCTAAAGTTGGTCAATTCTAAAGTTTCCTAAATACACTTTTCAAGTATTTAAATTAGTTTGTCAAAACAACATATAATATATTCCTATCTTTATTTTTTGGTTTCCCATAAATTATTTAATACATTCTTTTTTGGAAACCATTATGACACACCCTTTTGTTATGTATTATTGCATGCTTACAAAACAAATTTATTTCTATTTGTGACCCTTATAATTATTCCATATATTGGATTTCATTATATGGAACACATATTCAAGTACATGTTATGATTGGTGATCTTATATTGAGATTTATTTCATTGGGTAATTTTTTAGTCCTATGATACATCATGTATGGGATTTGGGAGTAAACATAATCCATTATGGCCCTATGTCCACCAAGTTATTTAGTCATAACAGTTAGATTTGGATAATGTTTGTTTCATGTTTTATTTTCTTAAAAATTACAATATTTCAATGATAATATGGTTTTGTTTTCTATATGTTATTCCTCTACATGATTATTCATGTTCCATGCCTATTTTTTATCATGTTTTTCCTTTTTGTATTTTGGTGTTCTTCCAATGAATGATTAGTCCCTTACTGGTTTATTTCTACATCACTATTCTCTATGTATTCTCCATGTTATCCTATGCATATATAGGATCTCAATGTATTTTATGAGTTCATTAAGGAATATTAATAAATAGTTGTTTTATTATAATTAAATTTTTTTAATTTTACATGCCAACTCTTGGAATGACACTGGACTTTAAGATCCTTGGTTTTTTAAGGATAATTATGCGTAAAATAATATAATAAATATGTGTCAAATGTTAGAGATACAATTCTGGGTATCAGAGTATAGTCTTGTTAATTTGGGGATTAGGACTAGAAACCTTTAGTAATAACCATATGGATAATTCTGTCACTATAGATAACATTGATTGAATAGTTGGTAATGATAAGTTAGGATATTATTTTTATTTATAGGTTATTACTTTTATGTTTATATTTTCCTTTTTATATTCTCGTAGCTATTTATTCAATCCCTCATATTTTATTTTTCTTGATTTTTCTTATTTAATGGTGGATAATAGTGGAACCCGTGAAAATATTTAATTTGATATACAATGTAATGATTCCCCTAATAAAATACCAAACCTAATGGGATTTGAATTTCAGAACATTGTGATATTACTGGCTCCACAGGATCATGTTGTAAATAATAACTAGAATTGTATAGAATGACCTCCTTCTCCTATGAATGAGCCTGTTTCTATTAAATCATTTATGATAAAAAGTCCTCATGTGTTTATTTTATCTTCTAAACCCCTCATAGAAAAACAATAGACTAACACCATTGAGGATAAATTATGTATTATCAAATTCTTAGAAGAAGTTAAAGTGATACTGGTGATTAGTCATTTTGATGAGGAAGAAGATCAGTGAAATATACATATAAAATAAACATCTTAGGAAGAAAATGATTCCTTGGGTTGGGTGGGATTGAAGAAAATATATTTTGATAAATATTTTCCTTGGACTCTCCTTCATAAGATGGAGAGGGAGTGCCACCGATTGAAGATAAAATAACATCTATATTTTGATGTGTGAGAGGAAACACTTTCCTGGCTATCAAGATATGCCCCAAACTTTTTCATGAACACCAAAATCAAGGTGGATCCCATATTTAGTATATTAAATAAATGTCTAAAAAAATAAATGGACATTCAGGGCTTTGAATAGTGTGGGGATATTTTTCATTGTGAGGATATGGTTTAAATAATGGTTGGTGACTCTCAATTGTTTATTGTTCCTAGAGATAGAAAGAAGAAGATTGAGTTTAAATTTGGGAGGATCAATAGATATATCCCATGAAAGAAATAATACCCACATCCCAAATGTCAATAGTGTGGGATGACGCATCCCATGAACTATCTAAAGGGAAAATATATATTCTTCAAATGTGTATGTGAGGGTAATCAGGTTAATAATTGCCGAATGGATTTGAGGAATCCCAATAACGCTGAATAACAAAGTAATGTTCATATATGTACTCAATATATATTGAAGTGTTTCAATAGCAAGGAACATGGGAATTATGCGAGTCTATTCTCTAGGCCAGGTGTTGTGGGATGAAATCAACAATAACAACCTCAAAGGTAGTTTGGAAGGGAATATGATATCAATAATTCTGTGGTGGGTCATTATAATAATGTGTGATAGGTACATTGGTTATTAGTTAATGAATAGAAACTTTACAATAATTTTCTAGGAATTTTTTATTATCATGAAATTTTAATTTAACTATTAAAACCCCACTAAAAAGTATGAAGGTTAAATTATCTGTGAGAATAATTAATGAAGAAATTATTTCATCTATGTTATATAACTCCTCTCTGGTTAATGTTTGTTTACTAAATCTCCCAAAAAATCATCTTACTTTCTTTAGTAGGGTTTGATTCTATATTGGGAATCGAATAAATATATCTATATAAATCCAACGTCAATTTTTAGGATATAGAGATCACTCTTCACATCCATAAGAATCCTCCAATTCTATACAATAATAAGGAGAATGATGAATCTTCTTTAAAATAATCTTCTCAATTGTGGATAATAATCCCTTATGAGAAATCATGTCTACCTAAAATTATTGAGATATAGGATGAAAAAATTCTCAATGGCATGCCTATTATGATGGAATGAACTGATGTGTTCCCTAATGAATGGCCTTGTCTTCCTCCTGACTGAGAGTTTGAGTTCTCAATTGATCTTATACCTAGATATCATGCTATATGAAAGACTCCAAATAGAATAGCCACTATTGATTTGGAATAACTGAATAACCAGTTTCAA
The DNA here is from genome assembly GCA_963277665.1 of Viscum album. NCBI lineage: Eukaryota > Viridiplantae > Streptophyta > Magnoliopsida > Santalales > Viscaceae > Viscum > Viscum album. The sequence continues at coordinate 966,646,260 of OY728155.1, forward strand.
TAGAACATCGAAAGGGGTTTCATACACTTGGGTTCTTCACTATGGGGTGTGATGACCCTCTTCATAGTGAAAAATGATAGTTCAATACACTTTTACCTTGATTATATGATTATCACAAGATCAAAAAAATCTTGATATAAAAATAATATCCACTACCATAGATATATGGCATGTTTGAACAATTTTGTGTGGATATGTTTTTTGCTAAGGTGTACATTCGATCAAGGTATAACCAATTTAAGGTGAGGAAAAAAGATATTCCCCAGACATTATTTTTAATGAGGTATGAGAACTATGAGTTCATTTTGATTCCCTTTGAACTCACTTACACATTATAATTTTTTAGGGACATAATGAATAGATTCTTCAAATTATACATAAAAAATTTGTTTTATTCATTATGTATGATATTATTATATACTCAATGGAAAAGTAAGAACATGAAGTGAATTTAAATACTTTTCTAAAGGCACATTAATGGGGAAACTATGTAAGAACCTGGAACTTATTTTCAAGTATGTTTAGCCTTTTTCTAGATTTTTTGAGAAAAGAGGTGTTTCTAGAAATTTTTGAAGTACACACCATGTACTTTATAAGTACACACCTGGTACTCCATTGTCGCGTAAGGATGTGTGCTGTCTAAGTCCAGGCCACACACATGGCCATGTAGGGGCGATGTGGAGGCCACTTAAAGCAGATTATGGAAAATCCTAGTACACGCCATGTACTTTAAATGTACATGCCGTGTACATTCTTTTTATCATTAAATAGATAGGGGTCATGTCTAATCTCCATAACACGCTTATTCTCTAGATTCTTCGACCGAGAGCATCCCATACGGCCGTGGACCTCTTCTGATCCCCCGAGCCTCCGTCATTTCTCTGAATCGACCACTGTTGATTGCGTTGGAATCGCAGCAGTCAGATCTTCTTTCTTCTAGAGCATCATTTTCCAATTCCTCCTCTTTTCCATGTTATCATGGGTTGAATGTTTTGTGCGTTTTCTTAGATCAATGACATTCTAAGAAGATTCAATCCTTGTGGTTCAAGTATATCGATCTCCTAAAATAAAGGTAGGTGGTTTGTGCCTTTTCGTTCAAAATCTTTGAGTTTTATGTGCAATTTCCACCAATACCATTGAATGGGGTATTGCGTGATTACTATTTTACCCCTGTTGTTTTCCTGTCTTTCTTGCATACTTGTGTAGATGTAATTTGGATATGTATAAGGATAATTTCTATGCTTGGATATTTTTTCATTCCTTGTTCTGTTTACGACCTTTTGGTCTTGTTTATCTTTGGCTGTTATAATTGCTTTCCATGCCTCCTGACCGTAGGATGGAGTGTTGTCCCTAACATGCTTGTTATGATGTAGACTGGTTATCCAAGTATCTCTATAGGTTTAAATTTGTCATATAGAATTTTTATGCACTGAATTTCATGGGGTCGTGACAACCTGGTGCTATAGACTATAAGGGGATAGACCATGTGAGCTTCCTCAGAGAGTCTTGGACATTATAAACAATAGGGGATAGACCGAGTGAAATTCCCAGAGTGTATTGGATATTATAGACTTCTGTAGGATAGAGTGAGTGAGCTTCCTCAGAGATTCTTGATCTTTATAGACTGTATGTGGCTAGACCGAGTGAGCTTCCTCGGAGAGTCATTGTTGTTTGAATTCCTTAAACCATTCGAGGTTATATGGGGAATTGACTGAGTGAGCTTCCTCATAGAATCTGTGATCGACCTGAGGCTATAAGATTAATTGACCAGGTGAGCTTCCTCAGAGAGTCTCTAGACTTTGGGGCTATAATGGGAATTGACCACGTGATCTTCCTCAAAGAGTCTCTAACTACCTTATACTATATGGGGAATTGACTGAGCATGCTTCCTCAGAGAGTCTTATACTTTCCTATGACCAAACCATAGGGGTTAGGCTAAGAGTACTTCTCAAAAGGTTGTTGGTACTTATTGGATAGGACTAGAGGGGATGGTTGTGAGTACTTCCCAGAGGGATTCTGATTTGTTGTTAGATATTTACTTCACTGCTCCTTGTTGATCTATATATTGTTTACTATTGTGTAGCATCTTATTTACTACTTACTGTTTACTGCTTACATTACTATTACATTCCATATGCTCACTGACTGTTAGGAACAGATCATCAGGTGGTTACCTACTAGGATTTAGTGTCACACCCAATTTGTGTCCTGATTTTGGGCCCAAACAGATTATATTGCTGCAGGTGTAGACAAGGGAAATAACCCTTCAACTTCTGGTACTTGACTTGCATTGGAGTAGGATAGAATGGGGCCATGCCAAGGCATGCGATGCTAAGGTGTTTCTTAAATGATTTTCTTTTATAATTTTTCTTTGTATTGTATTCAGCATTGTGACTTTTTTGGTTGTTTTCCTAGACATATGTATCATGAATCATTTCTTATATATGTGTGTGATCCAGCTATTTATTATTTAGTTTTCCGCTGTTTGCTGTTGTTGGATATTACTGCTTCTCCTATTGTATGTGTTGTTTACTTCCACTGTGTACTCTTCCAATGAGGGCATAGTTTCCCCACTTACACACCTAAGACCCTCACTACTAGTCAGCAGCCTATGGAATTTGGGGAAATACGCTTGAGGGCATGTGACCAACCGGGTACGGGGCGCCTCTGGGTGGCTTCCGGGACCAGGAAGTTACAAAGTTGTATCAGAGGAATTCTTTTCTCTTGACTTTCCGTTTGGAGCGTATATCCTAGGATATGACAGAATAGGTGCCTTGTAATAAGCTATGCCCGGGAGTTGCTAACCCGTGTACAGGGAAAAGCCATACTGCCTAGTTTATTGAAATTTTACTGGTTTTCAAATTTTAAAGTTGATTTGATTTCACCTTTGTGTGATTTACATGCTTTGTGATGTTGCCATTGTTGTTATTGCGGTTCTATTTCTATCGCAACCTAATGAGATGAGGGTATTCCATCTCACGCATCATATAGGAACTTGTTAGAAATCACATGCCATGTATTCTTTCCATGCCATCTAGGATGCATTAGCAATTGCATGTTGTTGTGATAGATGTTGTGTAGATTATGCATGCTGTTGTGATATATACTTTGATAGAATCGCGGCTCTTTGATAGGGAATCTTTTTGTATAGTGATTTGCTTATATGGATGCCAATATTTTGTTATTTAGGTGTTATGGCCCTCCGGGACCCGAATTTGGTGGATCATTGCATATTTACCTTGTTTATAACTTGTATAAGATGCCAAGCTTTGATTCACGTGGATTATAGGCCCTCACGGATTGGAATTTGGCACCATAACTCTTGTTTTCTATTTTTTCTGGGCTTCAGAGTAGTTTCTAAGATACTACCTAAAAAACCCAGAATACACAGTGTGTACATTATTAATACATGCCGTGTAGTTTTTAAACCATGTCACTGGATGTGTGGGAAAAAACACGGGGTTGTGAAAAATCATCAAGAACAGGTTGTGTACATTAAGTACACGTCTTGTTTTAGTGAACGTGTGTCTACCCATGTGACTCATGACATGGACAGATGAAACTTCAACTATACACATCATGTCCTATTATCACAGGTCGTGCCATGTAACCTATGTTCCTGGCTGTGTAACAAAAAACATGGTTTGTGGAAAACCTTCAAGTACACGTCGTGTTCTCAGGGAGCACGCCGTGTAGAGTGATCTGTGTAGCCGGCCGTGTAACTAAGAACATGGATCGTTGAAACCTTGTCTATTAAATGATGATTCCTTCTTTAACATGCCGTGTAGTATAGGATTAAGTGAACCGTGTGGGTTATCTGTGTAAGGAGACTCGGGCAGGGGAATATAGTTCAAGTACACGGTGTGTGTGGGGATAACATGTCGTTTGGATGGGGCATTACATGACCAGTTGTGGAAGAAGTACACGCCCATGTGAATGGCTTAAAAGAACATGCCGTGTTGTTTTTATACACACAGTGTAGTCATGTTTTGTAAAACGTGGATGTTTCTTTCTTCCGTTCCCCTCTTGTACTCTTATGTTCTCATTCTTTGATAATCCTGATCTATGTTTTTCTTTTGACCTTTTAGAGATATGCCACTGAGACGTCCTCCGGATGTATGTTAGCTGCTATATGGTGATCAGACACTGGATATGGCCGATTAGGGACCTCCTATAGATCATCATCCTGTGCCAGCCTTGCCAGTAGCAGTTATACCAGTTTTAGGTGCAGATGTGTAGTTTAGGGAAGACATTCTGAGGATTATGTAGACCATCCAGAGAGCACCGCCTTCTTCCCCATCGATGAAAGGGTTGATGTAGTTTTTCCAGCAGTAGCAACCTCCTACTTTCCCATGGGATGTAGGACCTCAGGATGTAGAGTCATGGCTAGAGGCCTCACTAACAATTTTCAAGAATCTGGATATTCATCCAAAGAAGAGGGTGAGTCTCTCTACCTATATACTCCAAGACTCCGCCATGAGGTGGGGGGAGGTGATCTCACAGTCAGGGAGCCAATAGAGTATGACTTGGGATGTGTTTCAGTGCATCTTCTATGATTACTTCTACCTGGATAACTTGAGGTCCGATCGAGCCTGGGAGTTTATGAGTCTGGAGAAGGGTACTCTTTCTATTATGGATTACTCATCTTGTATTACTGATCTGTAGGGATTCATTCCTATTTCATTATAATATGAGTTCTTCCTTATGTGAATGATCAAGGATGGTCTAAGGCACAACATCTGCTTGCATGTGAACATCATTAGGTTGACTTCGATATCATATATTTTCAACCAAGTGCTGATCACTGAGTATAATCTACGGGATTCTAGAGTAGTGAGACAGGGAATTTTAGCATCTAGAGTTAGTGTTCCTCCTTCTGATAGTAGGAAGAGCTACAGGGTGTCTTCTTGAGGTGATCAGAGTAGGAAAAATGTGTAGGTTCTGGGTGCAGCGGAAGCGCATTGGTGGGATTTCCCAACATTAATTTAACATTAATCAACATTCAATCTGAGATTTGTCACCATATAAAACACCGGATCTTCGGAATGGAATTAAGAACGAAAAAGAAAAGAAGAGTCCAGAAACCATTGAGATGCGATCATCATATGTTGGTTATAATTAATTTAATTAATTCACAAGAATTACCTCGGTGAAATTCATTCTTCATCGATATCTTCAGTTATGATCATGTGATTTGTCGTTTTGTCGTAGAATCCAAGTATAGGATTCCTATAGCAATGATCCACACATTCTCCACATATCTCTAGACGTCGCCGAAGGGATCTCCGGGTGCTAGTGCAGAAGAGCCTTCGCTTGTGATGTTTTCCTTCAACCACCTTGATCCGGTGGAGGATCTCGCTCTCGTAACTTGAGGGAATTCTTGGTGGAAAGGGAATTCTCTCTTGGCTTGAGAGTATTTCCAAATCCGTTGTGCACAACAAATGGATCAGGAAAAGTGTTGGGGTTGGGAGTATTTTTTTAATCGGTTTTGAGGTTAATAGAGTTATGAAAATAAATAAAATTGTTACGCATTTTATTTATTTCATTAACTCTTATTAAAACCTCATGTCGATTTATTAATTACTTGACATGCGCCACGCTGATTATAATTAATATCATTTAATAAACCTATAATATATCCTCAAAATCCTGACTGGAAAACTACACGGCATGTAATAATTAATAAACTGCATGTACTTGTTTTCCATAAAACTATATGGCGTGTATATTTAATATACACGCTGTGTACTTTTATTTTCCATTATTCTCCACCATATTTATTAGACCTGGAGTAATGGCTATTTATTTCATAAATAAATGTAACTGCATTACTCGCTAATAAATATATTATTTTGCCCACAATATATTTTCTCGAATAACTAGTGTCTAAATAAATACGATCAGACATCCTTAAATAATTTTTAAACAACAGTCGGGAATAATATTTATTTAACTTGTTAAATTAATATTTAACTGAGATACATGGACACACATAGTGTGTGACCCTCTAGGTCTCTTTCTCAGTGGCATTAGTCGGAGCCTTCCTAAATACCAAGGTTAGCGTCTAGCAACACGCCAATGCACCCATAGAGAATGAATTTAATGCCACAATGAATTTTCACCTCCTACGAATGCTTACCATGTAATATAATCCCTTTGTCTCAATATCTCTAATCAAGAGGGTTTCATGCTAGTCCCATCAACCCATGTTCTCGATTATTCTTTCTTTGACTTCCTGGAACTGAACTCGCCCATAACTTACCATGGACATGAATTTATTTAGTCTATATCAATTCCATCAAAGGGCCTAAGATATCTACTTTCGTTATGGAACAGAAGGGACAAATCCTTTCTCGCATTATCTATTAATGCAGTATTACTCGTGAAGCACCCAACGTATCCTACCTCACTACGAAATGTGTGTCATCACAGTTTTCATCAATACATCTAAGTGCGTGAGTTGTAATACCCATTAATAATAATCTTAAAGTCTAAGGACCAATACACACGTCAACAGATATGAACATCCAATGAAACTATGAAATGTGGTTTCCTACTGGCGAGTCTCGTTATCATAACATCCTCCTAGATATTACCAAGGGTGCACACCATGAGAAGGTGCCCCAATGTTTTATGAGTTCTCACCCCTAATGACCTGTATTATTTTTGTCCCTAAAATAACATCATTCGGCCATAGAAAATATAATCAAGAACAGTGTTATTCCAGGTTCTCATCATAGCAGAGATCCGCTATGACCCTTTAATGCAACAGCTGTCCTTAGTACATTATCACATGCATTGTCACACAGAAGAACAAATAAGATGTGATAAGGCTTTTATTAATGAATAATGTACAATTTAGTTGGTTCTAGGAGACCAACTCCAACAGACTCCCACATAGACTAGAGCCAACTTCTACCAACCTTTAACCCGCTAGCTCTCACATGATATTCATTCTTCTGCTGAGATAGGCCTTTAGTCACACGGTCTTCCACATTCCCTTCCTTGGACACTCTTCTCACTGCAACTTCACCCCTCTGATAGAAATCCCTCAAGAGGTGATACTTTCGGAGTATGTTCTTTATTCGTTGATGTGACCCTGGTTCTTTTACAAGAGCCACTGCTACAGTATTATCGTAATACAATGTAATGGGATCTTTAATTCTAGGCACCACATCAAGCTCCTGGACAATGATCCGAATCAAGACAGCTTCCTTTGGTGCATCAGAAGCCATTATATACTCGGGCTCCGCTGTAGAATCTGCGACTACTGGCTGCTTTGAACTCTTCCATCTCACAGCTCCTCCATTGAGACAGAAAACATATCCAGATTGCGACTTTAGATCATTCTTATCCTTCTGAAAACTAGTATCAGCATACCCTATGATGAAAAGCTCCCCGTCTCCTCCATACACCAGGAACATGTGCTTATTTCTTCTCAGATACTTATGGATAGTCTTAACAGCAGTCCAATGTTGTTCCCCTGGATCTTCTTGATATCTGCCTTCCATACTCAGTGCATAGGAATCATCAAGCATGGTACATAACATGGAAAACATGATGGATCCTATAGCTGAGGTGTATGAGATCTTGCTCATCCTATCGTTCTCTTGTTTTGTCTGAGGACACATTTTCTTAGAAAGATGTAGGCCATTTGACACTAGAACCAATCCTATCTTGGATTGTTCCATACTAAATATTTTTAGTATTTGGTCAATGTATGTACCCTGACATAGTCCAAGCAGCCTCTTGAATCTAACACGAATGATCTTGATCCCTAGAATGTAGGCAGCTTCACCTAAATCTTTCATGGAGAAGCAATTGTTTAACAAGTATTTAACTGACTGTAAGGCTGGTACATCGTTTCCAATAATCAAAATGTCATCAACATATACTACTAGGATGACTACCGCATTCCCATTAAACCTCTTATAAACACATTGCTCACATTCTTTCTTAATGAAACCAAATTCCTTTATGGCTTCATCAAATCGAATTTTCCATGACCTGGATGCTTTCTTCAATCCATAAATGGATTTATGCAACTTGCAAACCTGTTTGGATTCACCTGATGTCATAAACCCTTCTGGTTGTGTCATATAGACATCTTCCTGAAGGTTCCCATTAAGCAATGTTGTTTTGACATCCATCTTCCAAATCTCGAAGTCATGGTAAGATTCTATGGAAAGTATGATTCTTATGTATTTAAACATGGAAACTAGCGAGAAGGATTTATCATAGTCAATTCCTTGATGCTGTCTGAATCCTTTAGCCACTAGACTTGCTTTATAGGTTCTAACTTAACCTACCATGTCCAGCTTTCTGTTGAATACCCATTTGCATCCAATAGGATTTACATCAACTAGCTCATGGACCAGAACCCAAACTTGGTTCTGATACATGGAATCCATCTCAAAATTCATAGCTTCTAGCCATCTTGTAGCTTCTGAGCATTCTACTGCTTCCTTGTAGGAGAGAGGCTCATCGTTGTCCAACAATAATTATTCACCATCCTCGGTGAAAAGAAAACCAAATCTCTCTGTTTCCCCTACCACTCTCGAGCTCCTACGCAATACATGTGTTTCTGGAACCTCCTCCATGGGACCTGTAAAACTTGTTCCTGTACAAACTCTTGTGTATCTTGAGCATCAACTTCGTCGAAGTCAATCTTGCTCCCACTATCCTTCTTGAGGATGTGCTCCCTCTCAAGAAAGACGACATATTTGGAAAAAGTTACTTTCTTGTCTTGAGGGTTATATAGGTAATATCGTTTTGTTTCCTTGGGATATCCAATAATGATACACTTCGTGCCCCAGGGAGCTAGTTTGTTGCCTGAGAAGGCCCTAACAAACGCCTCACATCCCCATACATGTGTATACGACAAAATGGGATTCTTTCCACTTCATAACTCAGAGGGAATTCCATTTGCTGCCTTAGATGGTACTCAGTTTAATTTATATTCTACGTTTTGTAATGTATATCCCCAAATAGATAATGGAAGATCCGCATGACTCGTCATCAACCACACCATGTCCAACAAGGTGTGGTTCCACCTTTCACTAACACCATTCCACTGTGGTGTATAAGGAGGATTGAGCTGAGACAGAATCCCAGACTCCCGTAGAAGATCGATGAACTCTTGGTTCAGATATTCTCCACATTGATCCGATCAAAGCTTCTTTATCTTCTTACCAAGCTTATTATCTAATTCATTATTGAATTCCTTAAATTTCTCTAGGGATTCTGAAATATACCTCATTAAGTAGACAAATCATTATCTACTCAAATAATCTGTAAATGTAATGAAGTAAGAATATCCACCTCTAGGATATACTAGAAATGGTCCACATACATCTGTGTGTACCAATCCTAGAAGCTCTGTGGCCCTTTCACCCTGTCCACCAAAAGGAAGCTTGGTAATTTTACCTTGTTAACAAGCGGGACATCTATCAAGTGGTTTTAGCTCAGTAGAGTCTGAATAGCCATATTGACAAATCCATCCATATCCAAACAAGATACAGAAAGTATGTTCTTGGTAACACTAGGCACAAAATAACAGTTTTGTAAAACCAAAATCATGCCAGTTGGCAATGAGAGGTGATAGTCGCCAATAGCCAACGCAGTCAGCCTTGCACCATTGGCAGCTCGAAGATCCACCTCTCCTCTGATGAGCCTTATAAATCTACTTGGTTCCTGCATTTGAATATATATGTGATCCCCACAAGAAATATCTAATACCAAATGTGAATAAATAGAAAGATTTCACTCGATAAAAACACACCATTAGCGTCCCCATGCTTCTGTGTGCAGTTCCTCTTCCAGTGGCCCTACTTGCCACATGCAAAACACACTGCCTCCATTCCTTGCCCTGCCTCTGGATCTTCCCCTTCTTGGAGGGACGGTGCTCTGGGGCTTTATACCGTTTATAATTATATGTCCCATTTTCCTTGTCTTTCCTTTTGTTTTTCAACATAAGAACCGCAGGGTTGTCACACCCCATGTCCTTATCTACCTGGTGAATCAAGGTCAGAAGCTCAGATAGACTCTTCTCATTTCCGCTCATATTATAGTTGAAAATGATGCTAGAGAAGGTCTTAGGCAGTGATGATAGGATGAGATCTGTACACAACTCAACTGGGAATTTAATACTTAAGATGTCCAGACATTCAATGTATCTAATAAGCTTGACTACATGAGGCCTAGCTGGCACAGACTCTCCAAGATTAGTTGTTAATAAATCATTGGAGATCTCATACCTCTCCTGTCTCACCTTCTCTTGATAGTGATCCTTAAGGTGAGACATCATGCTATACACTTCCATGTTTTCATGTTGCTTCAAGATCTCATTGGACAAGGATGATATCATGAACCACTGGACATTTGTGGAATCATCCATGTGTTTCATATAAAGAGATAATTCCTCATCACTGGCCTCTTTCCCAGGAGCAACTGGAATAGGCTCTTCCATCACATACAATTTCCTTTCGTGGTGAAGTATGACACATAAACACCTCTACCACTCAAAGAAATTGGTGCTGGTGAGAAGGTTTTCCTTCTCGATTATAGATAACAATGATATGTTTGAAGTCATTTTCTTGGAGTTTCTACAAATTAATATGAACAAAGGTTTAGTAATTTATTAAAAAACTGAGACAAATAAATTAATTAATACTTATTAGTCTCCCACTATTTTATCAAAATCCAATAGCCCTCACCATTGATTTCGGAATATTTTGTTACCTGAATATTCTAGTGGAAAGGATCCATATTGCCCTTTGCATTACCCCAACTAGGGATGGTCAAGATACTTGAAGGGTTTTAGGTAGGCATTCCAAATTCCAACTGCATTAACTCGCAGCTCCTTGATCCGCTGAGTGGACTCCCCTATCCTGAAATCCTTTTATTTTGGATTTCCTCAACCTTTGCCTCTTGGTCACACCAAGTCCTACTGTGGTAGTCAACCCTTGATGCGAACCAATTCAAGTCAACAAAAAACCTTGAATTATAATTCCCCGATAATTGAAATCACCCCAACTAGGGTTGTTCAAACACTTTGAACTATGGTTCGATTCTAACCAAGATTATGGAAGGCTATACCGACTTACTATTTCTTTTGAGGGATTTTATCCTTATATGTAAATTTCCATTTTATTTTCATTGATTACATGATTGTTAATATTAATTGGGATATACTTAAGTGATTAACCATGTCTAAGATAATATTTACGTATAGGATGGTTTTATTTTCGTTCTATCTTGCATGCTCATTTAATTCATTAATTGTGTGATCATGACAACACAACCCCAATAAATAAACCATGAAACTGACAGAAATAAAATAAATGGCATGATCATGAGATTTTTCTATTGGTTAGTTTTATAGTGGTTGATAAACTAACCCAAGACATAGGGGAAAAACACCTTGAACCTTTGGGGTTTGTGTTTACATATTTCCACATGTCCACCTTTGTATCTTCTTGGATTGGTTTCACCTTGGCTTCTAACTTGAGCCACCTCCACTATCTTGGGATCTCCATCCATTACATATGCATTTATCTCACATGCATGTGAGGGGTAAAGGGGGTTTTTCATAAAAGAATCATTGGGCGCGCAGACCCTACATATTAATGAGGAGATAGATCGCAGGTCAACAAATATAATTTAAATAAATAAATTAAAAGAATCCATTCACATACAAAGGTCTCGGTCTATCTCATAATCATCCATAAATGCAATGATATTTATGCATAAATACAACTATCATTCAATTCTTTAATCGTTCATGTTTAAGATAAATCACGCTCGAATTAATTAATTATCTTTAATTAATAAATCCTTTTATCTTAAACCCTTTTCTAAACTTCCTTGAGATTCTCATCCATCATAATTTTAAACAAATAAATTCATTTCAAATTATCCTCATATGTAACTTGTACCTTGGAGGAAACCCGGTGAATTCATGTTCATTATGAAGATGTTAAATTAAACATATATATATAAAACACATATCACGTGTCGTGCCTCAGCTTTATGCCTTCACCATGGTACACGTCTCAAGGGTTTGTATAATATAATAATAAATTTTAATAAATCTGGGTAATTTGGGTGATTACACGGTGTTTAGTTCCAACTACACGGCGTGTACTTTTCTTCACCCTCCATCCGAAGTACACGCCCGGGGAAAGGGAATGTTAATGTACTTTGGAAATTTTCATAGTACACGACATGTTCTGTGGGACACATGTTGTTTAGTTTCAGCGTTACAGGGTTTCCAGCCGGGAAAGCCATGTACGGGGTACACAACCCATCCCTAACCTGAAGGGACTACACACCCTGTTCAATGGACCACACATCGTGTATTAAAGAAACCGTGTGCCACCAGTTTCTGGTCAACACATCGTGTCTTAAATTTTTAGAAAGAATCCAATACACGGCGTGATTTAATAGATCATTCAATGGATTTAACCGAGACTACACGACGTGTACTTTCGAATACACACTGTGTCTTCTGGTTTTGTACGACCAGAAACGTTTGGCTCCTCCGGATGAGTTCCTCTATTTTATTTTAATCAAAAAAATCGTTTCTATGAGGTGAACGAGAAACGAGGGACGGGGAACAGATCTTGAGATTCAGATTTACAGAACAATTAAACATGAATTGAAATAACTAAATTATTAAATGCGTAAATCACCAACGAAAAACTAAATAATTATAACCAATGATATGACCCCTCTGATACCACTTGTAGGTTCCGGGCACAGCGGAAGCGCGTTGGTGGGATTTCCCAACATTAATTTAAGCATTAAACAACGTTCAATCCAAGATCTGTCACGATATAAAATGCCGGTTCTTCGGAATGGAATAAAGAATTAAAAAGAAAAGAAGAGTCCCAAAACCATTTATATAGGATCATCATATGTTTTATATAATTAATTTAATTAATTCAAAAGAATTACCTCGGTGGAATTAATTCTTTGTTGATGTCTCATATCACGATCATGTGATCCGTCATTGCGTCGTAGAATCAATGAATAGGATTCCTCTATAAGTGATCCACACTTGCTCCACATATCTTTGGACATCACCAAAGGGATCTCCGGGTGCTAGCGCAGAAGATCCTTCGCTTGTGATGTCCGCCTTCAACCGCCTTGATCCGGTGGAGGATCTCGCTCTCGTAACTTGATGGTGTTCTTGGTGGAAAGGGAATTCTCTCTTAGCTTGATAGTATTTCCAAATCCATTGTGCACAACAAATGGCTCAAGAAGTGTTGGGATTGTGAGGATATTTATAATCAGTTTTGAGGTTAATAGAGTTATGACAATAAATAATTGCGTTAAGCATTTTATTTATTTCATTAACTCCTATTGAAACCCCATGTAGAATTATTAATTCCATGACATGAGACCATGCTGATTATGATTAATAACATTAAATAAATCAATATTATATCCTCAAAATTCCGACTGGAAAAATACACGGCGTGTAATAATTAATACATGGCTTGTACTTGTTTTCTATTAAACTACATGGCGTGTATATTTAATATACATGGCATGTAATTTTATTGTCCATTTTTCTCCACCATATTTATTAGACCTTGAGTAATGGACATTTATTTCTTAAATAAATGTAACTACATTACTTACTAATAAATATATTATTTCTCCCACAATATATTCTCTAAAATTACTAGTGTTGAAATAAATGAGATCAAGCATCCATAAATAATTATTAAACCACAATCGGGAATAATATTTATTTAAATTGTTAAATTAATATTTAACTGAGATACATGGACAAACTTAGTGTGTGACACTCTATGCCTCTTTCTCAGTGGCATTAGGTGGAGCCTGCCTAATGTCCAAGGTTTGCATCAAGCAACACACCAAGCCACCCATAGAGAATGAATTTAATGCCGCAATGACGTGTCACCTCCTACAAACGCTTACCATGTATTATAATCCCTTTGTTTCAATATCTCTAATCAAGCGGGTTGCATGCTAGTTCCATCATCCCATGTGCTCGATTATTCTTTCTTTGACTTCCTGGAACTGAACTCGCCCATACCTGACCATTCAGATGGATTTACTTAGGCTATATCAATTATATCAAAGGGCCTGAGATATCTACTTCCGTTATGGAATAGATAGGACCAATCCTTTCTCGCATTATCTATTAATTCAGTATTACTCATGACGCACCCAACGTATCCTACCTCACTGGAAACTGTGTTTCATTACAATTTTTGTCAATACATCTATGTGTGTGATTTGTAATACCCATTAACAATAATCTAAAAGTCTAAGGACCAATACACATTTCTGTAGATAGTAACATCCAATGCCACTATGAAATGTGGATTTCCTACTGGTGGGTCTCATTCTCATAATATACTCATGGATATTACCAAGGGAACACACCATCAGAAGGTGCCTCAATGTTTTATGAGTCCTCACCCATAATGACCTGTATTATTTGTGTCCCTCATATAACATCATCCGACCATAGAACATATATTCAAGAACAGTGTTATGGAACTTCCGAGTTCTCCTCATAGTAGGGATCCGATATGTCCCTTTAATTAAATAGTTTTCTTTAGGAAATTATCACATGCATTGTCACGCAGAAGGAAAAAAAAGTTGTGATAAGGCTTTTTAATGAAGAAAGTACAAAGTAGTTGGTTCTAGGCCACCAACTCCAACATAATGTATCTTTAGGAAGCCAGGTAGTATGTTACCAGTGTGGGAGGAGCGGGCATACTGGGCCTCAGTTCCAGAGAGACCTGATGGAGTGTCGATCTTGTGGAAAGATGGGCCATCTTCAGTGTTTCTATCAGATCTTCTCACCTACAGCTGTTGGTAGGGGTTCTTTTATGATCCCACATACAATAGATTCATTGCCAGTTTCTCACCAGTCCGGAAACTGGAGTTCTTCCTGCCGTTCCGGCCGAGGTGGAGGTCGCGGCTGTGGTGGTCAGTCACCAGGCTACCGACGACAACAGATTGGATCAGCTCAGAGTGGTCAAGAAGGGTCACAAGACTACGGTACATGCAAGACTTGTGAAGTGGAGTAGACCCATCATAAGCAGGATCTCGGCCCTTCTACAATTCGAGGTACGATCTTAGTAGCCTCAGTTTTATCTTCGACTCTTTTTGGTACTGGTTCTACACATTGATTTATCTCTATTACTGTTTTGGAGAGCCTTAGGCTCTACATATTTTCCTCTGCCGATAATTTCACACAAGACACACCATTGGGGACTTGATCAGTTAGTGTACGTCAGTGCAGAGTGTTCCCTCTTGAGGTTGCATGGTGTCACTTCTTTTGGGACCTCTATGTCCTAGAGATGACGAGATATAATTTCATTCTCGGAATGGACTGGTTAGTCCCCTTCCAGGCAGTTTTCTATTACTATCGCCGCAGGGTGTGATTCGTATCACTAGAGGGTGGATCCTTTCTTCATAGAGGTGAGTGGGATTTCCAGGCGAGTCGAGCAGGACCCGCGCATCATAAACTAGGAGGAGATAAAACCCAGATCACTAGTATTTATCTTGATGACCCAAGTACTTCACAATTAGACTTTCCCCCAGTGGTAGATCATTCTGGGGATGTCTTTCCAGAAAAATTATCAGGTTTTCATCTAGAGCGTGAGGTAGACATATCTATTGACCTCATTCCTGGAGTGGAAGTAGTGTTAATTACTCCTTATTGGATGGCTACACATGAGTTGCAGGAGCTCAAGAAGTAGTTAGAGTAGTTTCAGGAGAAGGGTTTCATCCAACCTAGTACTTCTCCTTGGGGTTCGCCTGTTCTGTTTGCGAAGAAGGCAAACAACACCTTTAGGCATTGCGTGGACTATCGGAAGTCGAACCAGTTGACGGTCAAGAACCGATATCCCTTCCTGAGGATCGATGATCTCTTCGATCATCTTCGAGGAGACCAAGTGTTCTTGAAGATTTATTTGAGATCCAATTATAATCAGTTGCACGTTAGACCATCCGATATACCTCTTACAGCATTCAAGAGTAGGTATGGTCAATAAGAGTATATGGTTATGTCATTAATTCTCACAAATGTGCCTTCAGTTTTCATGGAACTGATGAACCAAGTGTTCTATCCATAGTTGGATTCCTTCTTGGTATTTTTCGTGGTTGAAAACATGGGGTACTCTCACACTCGACATGACCATGCTACCCATCTTGAGATCGTTTTGATTACACTGAGAGAGAATCATTTATATGTTAAGCTCTCAAAATTCCACATTTGGATGGACCAGATTCAATTCTTGGGTCATGTTATCTCAGAGGTAGGAGTATCAGTAGACCCAGAGAAAGTGAGGGAAATAGTTTCCTGGGAGAAGCTAAAAAACGTCTTTGAGGTACAGAGTTTCCTAGAGCTGGATGGATACTACAGATGCTTCATACAAGACTTTTCACGCCTAGCAACACCACTGACAGGTCTGGCCATGAAAAGGGGGAAATTTTTATGGTCAGATTCTTGTGAGTCAGCCTTTTAGGAGTTGAAAGGGAGGTTGATGTCAGCACCAATACTAGACTTTCCAGACACGGGCAAGAGCTATACCATGTATTGTGATGCTTCAAGTATCGGGCTGGGAGCTGTTCTTATGCAGTGAGATGGATTCGTTGCTTATGGGTCTCAGCAGTTAAGGCCTCATGAGAGAAATTACCCATCACATGATCTGGAGTTGACAACTGTTTTTCATTCCCTATGCTGTTGGAGAAATTATATTTTGGGTGAGCATTTTGTGGTTTTCACCGGCCACAACAGTCTCAATTACATATTCACTCAGGGTGATCTGAATTTGAGACAGTGCATATGGGTTGAGTATCTTTATTATTTTGACATTGATATTTCTTATTCCCCTGGGAAGGGAAGCATAGTGGCTAATGAATTGAGTCAGAGAACTCAGATACAGGATTTTCAAGATGCCAGTAGTGAGTGGAAGCTTATGGATCTGTTCTCTAAGATGCATTTGGAGGTGCATGACAGACAGGGGTAGACTTTTCTATCTTATGGAGCTATTACCTCTACTATTATCGATTTGGTATGGATGAGACATCTATCAGACTCATAAGGTCTAGTCCTGCAGGAGATTTTGTCAGGAGAGGTCCCTCTTCCAGGATGGACAGTAGGCGAGGATGAGATCTTGCGTTTCCAAGGACGTGTATGGGTGCCAGCAGACAAATGCGAGGAGCTGATGCAGGATTGGTTGTCAGGTATGTATCATGACTTACACTGCTATTATTGGTGGCCAGGTATGAAGAGGGATGTTGCTGGTTTCATCATGAGGTGTTCCACTTTTCTACAGGTGAAGGTGGTGCATAAGTGACCAGCGGGTCTTTTGCAGCAGTTACCCATTACGGAGTTGAAGTGGAACGATGTTGCGATGAAATTTGTGTCCAGTTTACTGAGGTCACCTCGAGGGAATGATGCGGTTTGGGTTTTCATTGACAGGCTTACAATGGTCGCTCACTTCTTGCTGATCACGGATACCTTCAATGTTGATGATATGGGACGATTGTACATCTGAGAGATTGTACATATATATGGACTTCCAAACTCTATTATTTCAGATAGGGATGTGGGTTTTGCTTCTCGGTTCTGGTAGGGGGTTTAGAAGGCTTTTGGTACACATGTACTTTTGAGTACATTATACCATCCCCAAATAGATGGCCCATTCAAGCGTATGATTCAGGATATTGAGGATATTCTCCGAGCTTGCATTCTGGACTATGGAGGTTTTTGGGAGAGCATATACCTCTTTTAGAGTTTTCCTACAACAAAAATTATCAAGAGACTATTTAGATTGCACCTTATGAGGCTTTGTCAGGTAGGCCATGTCGATCACCGTTATGATGGCTGGAGGCAGGAGAGGCAGCTTTGCTGGGACATTGTCTTGTTCAGGAGACCTCAGATCTGATATAGTTGATTCGGAAGTGGATGGATACAACACAGTCTTGATAGAAGTCTTATGCTGATTAACATAGACGGCCACTGGAGTTCGAGGTCAGGGATCAGGTTTTCCAGCATGTCGCACTGAGGTTGGCACATAAGAGGATTCGGATATAGGGTATGCTTTCACCACTGTATGTCGGGCCGTTTGTGGTGTGGGAGAGAGTTGGGTCGGTTTCCTATCAGTTGCAGTTACCTCAGAGGAGTCGGGATATGCACGACGTCTTCCACATTTAGCAACTCCAGCATTACTTTTCAGACCCACCTCATGTCTTTCAACCTGAGAAGGTTGAGCTAGAAGCGGATGCATCATTTTAGGAGCATCCTATCCGGATTTTCGATCGTAGTATGAAGGTTCTCCATGGCCGATTTGTTTCTCTGGAATTGGTTCTATGGCAGCACTGGAAAGTACAGGACAAGACTTGGGAGAGGGAAGCCGATGTATGATTGCAGTGGTCGGAGCTGTTTAGGGTTTCTTCTTCTCTACCTCTCTAGGGAAATTCAAGGAAAATTTCTTTAAGGTGGGATGTTTGTAAGAAAATGGACCTTCTTTTTCGGTATGTTTTTTCTTTTTCTAAAGTTTTTGTGAAAGGAGGAGTTTCTAGAAATTTTTGAAGTACACACCATGTACTCCCTTACCTCACGAGGCCTTGTGCTAGTCATGTCCGAGCTACACACACGGCCATGTAGGGGTGATTTGGAGGATGCTTAAAGTGGATTATAGAAAATCCTACTACACGCCGTGCACTCCCAATGTACATGCCGTGTAATTTCTTTTTTTCATTAAATGGACTAGGGTCACATCTAATCACTAGAACACACTTCTTCACCAGCTTCTTCACCAGCTTCTTCAACTGAGAGCATCTTGTACGGTGGAAAATCTCCTCAGATCCGCCGAGCCTCTATCCGTTCTTCGAATCGACCGTCGTCGATTGTGTTGGAAATGCAGCAGTAACCTCTTCCTTCTTCTAGAGCATCTCTTTCCAATTCCTCTTCTTTTATAATTTAACGTTGGTTTAATGTTGTGTGTGTTTTAATATATCTATGATGTTCTAAGGAGATTCAATCCTTGTGGTTCATGTATATCGATCTCTTAGCATCAAGGTAGGTGGTTTGAGCCTTTCCATTCAAAGACATTGAGTTTTATGTGAAATTTCCACCAATACCCTTGAACGGCATATTGCTTGATTACTGTTTTACCCTGGTTGTTTTCCTTCCTTTCTTGCATGCTTCTATAGAGGTAATTTGGATATGTATAAGGATAATTTATATGCTTGGATGTTTTTCTGTGCCTTGTTCTATTTACAACAGTTTGGTCTTGTTCAGTCATTGGTTGTTCTACATATTTTCCATGCCTCATGACCGTAGGATGGAGTGTTGTCCCTGACATGCTTGTTATGTTGTAGAATAGTTATCCAAATAGCTCTGTAGGTTTACATTGGCCACATAGCATTATTATACACTGAGTGGCATGGGGTCGTGAGAACCTGGTGCTATAGACTATAAGGGGATAGACCGAGTGAGCTTCCCCAGAGAGTCATGGACATTATAGACTATAGGGGATAGAACAAGTGAGCTTCCTACAGTGTCTTGCATATTATAGACTACAGGAGGATAGACTGAGAGAGATTCCTCAAAGAGTATTGAGCTTTATAGACTGTATGGGGCTAGACCGAGTGAGATTCCTAGGAGAGTCTTTTTTGTTTGAATTCCTTAAACCATTCCCTGGTATAGGTGGAATTGACCAAGTGGGATTCCTCAGAGATTCTGTGATCGACCTGAGGAAATAAGAGGAATTGACCGAGTGGACTTCCTCAGAGAGTCTCTAGAATTTGGGTCTATAAGGGGAATTGACCGCATGATCTCCCTTAAAGAGTCCCTGAGGACCTTAGACTATAAAGGGAATCGACTGAGCGTGCTTCCTCAGAGAGTCTTATACTTTCGTATGACCAAACCATAGGGGTTAGGTAGAGAGTACTTCCCAGAGGGTTGTTGGTTCTTCTTGGATAGGACTAGAGGGGATGGTTGTGAGTACTTCCCATAGGGATTCCTGTTTGTGGTTAGCTGTTTACTTCACTGTTTCTTGTTGATCTTTTGATTGTTTACTCTTGTGTATCATCGTGTTTACTAATTACTATACTATTACCTGTCATATGCTCACTGACTGTTGGGCACAGATCATTGGGTGGTTTCCTACTGGGATTTAGTCTCACACCCTATTTGGGTCATGCTTTTTGGCCCAAACAGATTATATTGTTGCAGGTATAGACAAGGGAAAGCGCCCTTTGAATTCAGGTACTTGACTTGCATTGGATCAAGAGAGCATGGGACCAAGCCGAGGATTGCGATGCTGAGGAGTTGCTTATCTGATTTTCTTTTTTACTTTGGCTTAGTATTGTATTCAACATTTTGACTTGTTTGGCTTCTTTCCTAGAAATATGTATTATGCATCATTTCTTATATATATGTGTGCTGTAGTATTTTATTGATTTGTTTTTCATTGTTTACTATGGTTGGATATTACTGCTTCCACTATTGTATGTGTTGTTTACATCTGTTGTGTACTCTGCCAATGAGGGCATAGTTTACCCACTAACACAACCAAGGCCCTCGCTGATAGTCGGCAGCCTTTGGAATTCAATTAAATGCACTTGAGGCAATGTGACCAACAAAGTATGGGGTGCCTCTGGGTGGCATCTAGAACCATGAAGTTACAAACTCTATGAAACATATAATAAATTTTAGTTCAGGATAGAGTAATTATATTTATTGAGGCATGTTATCACATGAAAGGTAATATATATAGACCCTTCAAAAATAAAATCAATTTAAGAGTGGCCGAAAATAAAATATGTAATAGAGATCTATATTTTCTATAGTCTAGAATAGTATTAGTGATGATTTGTTTGAAAATTATCATAATTTTCAATCTTAGTAACCAAGATAAATCAAAATGGGGTAACGTTTGATTGGAATATGGAATGCGAGGGAACCATTAAAGATTTGAAAAAGAGGCTTATCAATACACTTGTAATGACAATACCCACTAGTGATGAACTCTTTGTGGTATAAAATGATTATTCAATGAATGGATTAAGTGGTGCAATAATGAAAAATTATAAATTAATATCATACACGTCATGGTAGAATAATTGTCACGAACCAACCCGGGTCTACCATGAACCGGTCACCCGAGCCGGCCCGTGACTTGGCTCAAAGGGCGTTTACGATCCCCACCGGATGGTAAATTATGTCGGGCATAAAAAATTTAACTATTGAGAATGATTTATCCCTTGATCAAAAGATAAAAAGATAAAAAAAAAGTCATATGATAACCAAATAAAACTGGCAGCATAATAAAAATAAATTGCACACACTTTCTTGTAACCCATCAAGTTGCCACCCAACCCAGAACCAAGTCTGCTCCAACATTGAGCAGCTGAACCAGGAACCTGAACAAGAAACTAATCCTCCAATTGGGAAGATATAATAGGCGTGAGCACCAATATGCTCAGTAGGTAAACCCAAAAATAAACCACATAATCCTTGCATTTTCCAATTCCAAAACAACCTAATAATATCAGTTTGAACTATAGTTATAAAAAATAATGTTTTCATATATACGTTGTATTTTAAAAAATAACCATCACAATTCTATTTCCCTTATAATTCAAAAACAAGGAAAAGAAAAACAAAATAGGGGTTCACACAATCTTTTCCAAAATGGCTACTTTGAAGTTCTTTTTAAAACCAACCATAGATACAAAACCTTTCCAAGAAAACACTGAAACCATGTTCTAGGGTATGATTCCACACACAACGAAATCAATGGTGATAATAGTTCTCATACCTAAAGATCACAGAAAATCTAGGAACTAAAAGGAAGATCAGAAGATACTATACATGTGACTCATCCTGATGGCATGTCCACTCTCGATGATGTCATAACGCCCAAATGCTTGTCATCTCCCTAACTAGACTAATTGAGGGGCCCAATCCCCTAGCAGAGTATAATCCTTACTAAGGACCTCTAGCCAGTGTGTAGTATAAACTAGTGTAGTAATCATTCTCAGTAAACCCCCTTACTATTATATGTTTTTGTGCAATGTTTACAAAGAGGTGTGCCACACATTCATATAACAAGCCATATAAATATAATCCATCACGCTACATAACCCGACACCACCATGACCCCCTCAAGGTTAGTATCATGCCTTAAAATTTATATTCTCAAAAGGAGGCCCATATCGAGCTCCCTCCTGTCAAATGATTGACAAATGAGGCAAGGGCCCAAACCACATAGGGTTTTTCCAAACATATAGTTTCAAAGATGCCAAATGGGCCTTTAGCTTCACAATGCTCATATTTTTATCAAAATATTTATTAACCAATTCAAAACAACCACAATTTACCCTTTTTATACAAAGGTGACAAAACATTCACTTACAAAAAACATTTACCAAAACATTCCCATGTTCACTTTAAGTAAAGTTAAAAACAACAACATCTAAGAAAGTGCCAAATGGGATTTCGCAACACTTAAAAGCCAATAATCATTAACAAAAATACAATCATTTTTCATCTTCCACTTTCAATCAAACACGCCCCAAAAAAACAAATGCCCCTTTAATTTTCCAATAACTCACACAAGCATGTTTCGAAGGCCAACTGGGCCAAAACAACAGAAACAATCTAAAAATGACCAAAACATTTGAAACCAAATTTCATAAATACTCCCTTTTCTTTCATCACAAAAACATTCAAATCACTCACTTATGAAATACCACACAAGTTCATAAACCAAAAGCCTGTTTTTAGACAATCACAAAACCATAACCAAGGAAAAACCCACATTTCATACACGAAATCCAAAACATATTTCAAAACAATTAATCAAAACATTTCTATGGGAAAAACCCCACACAAACATCCAATTTCACCTAAAATGAACAAGTGGAAATTTAAAAACACCTAAGGCATCATATGAAAGGCATAAACCATGATTCATGTAAACACTATCTTTAACAACACCAAAAAATTTTAGAACACCACAACAAGGTTTAAAGAGGTACCATAGAGATACATAGGTGGATAATAAAATAATAGAAACCTCAAACATTAAGTACAAGAAATGGAAATAAAATTCATGGATTTTCCGATCTCAGGGAAGTCAATCCAAAAAAATCTAACTCAATCAACATCCCACTCTCACGCATTCACTTCCATATATATATACACCTTTAAACTTATTCACATGTTTCCCGCGCCATGAGGGAACGTTCACTCAGAAGATATATATCTGTACATATATCTGTACCTAGGAAACTGCATGCACGCCTTCAAAACTGACCACAACTCCCTACGATAAAGCACCGAGACTCAAAAGTCCTAGAAATCCCTAAAATAAAATTAAACCAAACAAAGAAATAAAGATACAATTCAAAATCCAACTCTATAGAAATCACTAAGTTCACAAGTCAAACCCAAACCACATTTTCACCTATTTTTTATAAAACACTATGGGAACACCCACAAAATCACATCAATTTACCTTAACATAAACATAATTAAATAATCACACCAAAGACCAATTTTTAACTGATTCCACCATTTTTAAAAAATCATAAAAAGATAGATAAGAATATCATAGGGATGATAATTACAATTTAAAAATTATCAAAATAAGATTTGGAACCAAAACAAACAAATCATTGTAGACACATCCAGACGCGAACCAGGAACTCACTCCAAACATATTTTTAACAACTTAAAAAATATTCAAGAACATTATAGTCAGCTAATTAAAGACATAATGAAGTTCTGAATCATGTTTTAAAACTAAATGAAATAGCGCGAGAACTATTGCAGTTCTCCGGTAATGAAATAGGAAAATCCGCCTACCTCAGAGGTGCGTGAATAAACAACACTTCAATGGAAGGTGGAAAAGGACATCACAGACCCAAAAAATCTCCTAACCAATTATAAAAATGCACGAATAACAAACCATGACAAAAAAATTGGTTTGTATGAAGAAAAACAACCAATTAAATGAAATCAAATATCCCCAAACTAGAATAAGAGAGGGTTGCCGGTGAGGATGATCGTGGCCACGCCGGAGCAAGGCAGAGGTGCTATAAAAGAGTTCGGGTAGCGATGGAAAACCACCAGAAAGAATGGTTGGGTTCACCGAAGGGTTGTTCTATGCCGGATGAGAGGAAGCGGTTGGTGGTTTAGTTGACCAGTTGCGCGGGAAGTGAGGTAAAACCAAATGGGAGGTCGGACGGAGTTCCGGTGGAGGAGTGGTCTGGAGTGGCGAGGTAGGGCCGCCAGATAGGGGAAGGGTGGCACTTTGGGTGAGTGGGGCTATGGGCGGCCGACACAGGAGAGGGGTGAGCGGGGCTTTGGGCTGGGGGTTTGAGGCGTGGGCTGTGCGGGGAAGCAGAAAGAAGGAGGTCCAGAGGCGAGGTCTTGGTGCATGAATGGGAGAACGATTAAGGGGGGGATGGGGGCCGCGGTCGGGTAGAATAGGTTTAGGGTTTTATTTTTTTAATTTTATCTTATAATAAAAATAATATTAAAACCAATGATAATAATAATAATAATCATCATCATCATCATCATCATCATCACCATCATCATCATATCATTATTATTATTATCAAAATTTTATTTATTTGTTAAATTTTATTTAACCCATTCTTATTTTATTTTATTTTAATGTGAAAAAGTATTATTTATTCTAATAACATTGTAACCCCTTGGTCTGTGCACGATTACATATAGTCAGACGCACCATTGAGTAAGCCGTGCTCAACCCGTGTAACCTAAAACTTCCCTCTTGTAGTGTTGAGCTATGCACTAATCACATTGCTTAAAATAAACACGTTCATGTTGTGTGCCACAACCCAATGTACTAAGTCATCCAAGCTGGATAACCGCACAGCAGTGAAAAGATCTTCCAAAATTTTAAAACTCGACCTTCCTGCTACCGAAACTCAAAATAATAATTAAAACAATTAAAAATAATAAATTAACAAGGTCGGGGTGTGACAATTCTCCCCACCACAAACACTTTCTTCCCCCAGAATATCACTAAGCCCAAAGATAGCCAAGAATTGAATCCATGCCTGAACACATCCAAAAGACATGAGGAGTTTATGGTGACCATTTACTACCCAAGTCACACCTGAACAACCCAGACGAAACCACATTCAAAACAAGGGGAGAACTCGAGGGGTTCTCCCCACCATAATGACTAGAACCATAAGGGGGCAATGGGTATACCAAGACAATGGATGGAGGAATCCTTCACAAAATTAAAACACACTAGAGAAAAACCCATAGTGGAATCCAAAATAAGATGGATCACAGAAATAGCACCGATTAATTTCACCAAACATCTCTCTAACAAACACAACTGATACCAAACTCAAAAGTAGAGCAGGTGTTTTTTTTCATGGGCCCAGTACCACTACGCGGAATATGAGTAACTTAGAAACCATAGTATGAGTAGATAAGGTTGCATGAATTGTGGTAGAACAAGCTCATCACACCACTATAATAAGGATGATCCTATTATGATGAAAAGAATATGACAAGTAAACATTGGATATTTTCTTCCCAAAGTTGAAAACATTATCCGGACCGAGGGTCCACACACCCTTGGAAACTCCTGACTATGCACGAGATTCTCCTTGAGACCTATCGCTAGGGACCTAATGCCTTAAGCATCTCCAACCTTATAGTCAGGTTTTTTTTCCCTTCGGTCCCTAACTCCTTCCTCCCAAACTATGTTTCATTCAGAACTCTCCCTAGTAGCATGAACATTCACATGGTAGAAAGACATTAAATTTCCTGAACCTGCCAAACTAGTGGCATGTGAGAGAATGGTCCATCAAATTGGGAGTAGGTATAGACAAAGATCCATGCCAGGCGGGGAATGTTCACAATATTCGACCACCATTAACCACACCCAAAACTCAACCGACAATGAGACAGATAATCTTTACTAGTCCGGAACTAAACCATAAAATAACTCGGGGACGATATGAATCTTAACTAACCTGGTAGTTCCTAACAATGCGAATACACACTAACGTTCTGAACTATACAACTGCCTTTAACATAAATTGATTACCTCAAGATGCAGATAAGACACAAAAAGAACTGGGAAATGGGCATAACTCATTAACAAATTTTGGAGGCTTTCTGGGAGACATACTCGCAACAACACAAAAAAACATGATTGAAACTGGCATCAAGCCAAAACACAATCAATGAAACAACATAAGCCAAGGAAAACATACCCATAATCCCATCATATACAACCACAAGACTAAATAACTTTTAAAAACCCATATTTTTTTTAAATTTTAAAACCCTCATTCGGCACCTTATGAACCGTCAAATGTGCGTTCATTCAATCTCACTCACATCATCTGCAAACAAGTTCACCCACACACTCTCCGCACATACCCATGCATGTGTGACCATCCATATGAGTGTAAAGGTCTGAATGCTTCTTTTTCTTACCAAATCCATACACATACCATGTTTTTCCAAACAGATACACATTCTCTTTAAAAACCCACTTTACTAATTTCAAAAACAATTTGGAAGAAACCACCTTTATTTTCAAAATCACTTTTTTTACACACACTCGCATCAACCAAGTTATAAACAATACACAACCCAATATAAACCATCGGAAAGAGGAACTAGTGTCTGTTCCCAACTAGGTGAAATGTTGGTAATCCATGACCCATATAAGGCATAACACTAAGAGGACCTTAAACCGGGAACTTGGAATCCACATGGGTCACCACCCCATGTGAGGTCGCAATGTGAACCGGTTTTCCCCTATTGTCATCCCTAAATCGACAATAACCCATGATGAAAGACTCAAATCCTTGACTACCCCTTGTATCTCAGGTCTCGTATCGAGTTGTGGTGATCGGGCACCAACCTGTAACCTACCACCTGAGCCCCAACAATCCTAATCTCCATTTACCAGACATCCCAAATAAAAATGGACTCTTGTGATACCATTTTGCTATGAACCAACCCAGGTCGACCCTAAACCAGTCACCTGATCGGGCACGCGACATGGCGTGAAAGGCATTCCCAATCCCCATGGGATGACAACCAATGTTGGGCATCAAAAATTTAACTATTGGGAACGATTTGTCCGTTGAACAAAATGTAAGCCCAAAAAACTAATGATAAACAAATAAAACTAGAATTAGAATGGAAATAAATAGCACATACCTCCTTGTGACCCTTCAGGACACCACCCAACTCAGAACCATGTCTGCTCCAACATTGAGCAGCTGAACCCCAAACCTGAACAAAAACTAAACCTACAACTGGGAAGGTATAATTGGCTTGAGCACGAAGATGCTCAGTAGGGAAATCCAAAAGTGAATCACATAATCCATGCATTTTCCAATTCCAAAACATCCCAGTAATACCATTTGGAACTACAATTATAAAAAATAAGGTTTTCATATATACTCTATATTTTGAAAACTAACATTCACAATTCAATTACCCTTATAATTAAAAAACAAGGGAAAAAGGGGGTGGGGTCACACAAACTGTTCCAAAACAACTTCTTTGGTGTTCTTTTTGAAACCAACCATACATTAAAAACTTTTCCAACAAAACACAGAAACCATGTTCAAGGGTATGATTCCACACATAGTAAGGGCATGGTACTAATAGTGCTTGTTCCAAAGGATCACAGAAAACCAAGGAACTCGGAGGATGACCAGAACATACTATACATGAGACTCATCCTGAAGGCATGCCTACTCTCGATGACGTCATAACTCCCAAATGCTCGGTATCACCCTACATGGCCTAAATAAGGGGCCCAATCCCCTAAAATAGTAGAATTAGTTCTAAGGGCAACTAACCAGTGTGTAGTCTAAACTAGTGCAACAATTGTACTGAGTAAACCCCCTTGTTATTCTATGTTTCAGTGCTATGTTCAAAAAGAGGTTTTCCACACATTCAAATAATAAGACATAAAAATATAATACAGCACACGACAAAAACCAGCACCACCTTGACCACCTTAATGTTAGAATCATGCCTTAAAATAAATATTCTCAAAAGCAGTACCATACCAAGGACCCTCCTGTAACATGATCAAAAGACGAGGCAAGGGGCCTAACCACAGAGAGGTTTTACAAACATACACTTTCAAAGATTCCAAATGGGCCTTCACCTTCCAAACAATCATATTTTTATCAAAACATTTATTAACTAATTCAAAACAACCATAATTTACCATCATTATACCAATTTGACCCAACTGTCCCTTAAGAAAAACATTTACCAAAACTTGCCCAAGTTCACATTATGTCAAGTTAAAAACAACAACACCTATGAAAGTTCCATATGGGATTGTGTAACACTTAAAAACCAACTATATTTCACAAAAATAAAAATGGGCTTCGGCTTCCACTTTCTCTCAAACACACCACAAAAAAACAAACGCCCCATTCAATTTCCAACAACTCACCCCAGCACGTTTCGAGCCTAGTGGGGCCAAACCAAAAGGAACACTCTAAAACCAACCAAAACATTTTTAACGATATTTCATAAATACACCCTTTGTATTCAACCCAAAAACTCCCATATCACTCACTAATGAAACACCAAACATGTTCATAAACCAAAATCCTATTTTTAGACAAACACCAACCACAACCAGGGTAAACACCACATTTCATACATGATATCCAAAACATATTTCAAAACAATTTAACAAAACATTCCTATGGGAAAAACCCAACCCAAACATCAAATTTCACCCAAAAAGAACAAGTTTCAATTTTCAAACGCCTAAGGAATCATATGCAAGCCATAAACCATGATTATTTTAAACCCTATCTTTAACAACACCAAACTATTTTAGAACACTGCAACAAGCTTTAAAGAGGTACCATGGAGATGCATAACATGATAATTAACTATAGAAAACCAAAAGAATTAATGACAATAAATGGAACAAAAATCATGGATTTTCCTACCCAGTGAAGTCAAGCTGAAACATTCTAATTAATGCAAAATCCTGCCCGCACACACACACTTCCATATATATACATATATATATATATATATACCTCTAAACCGATTCACGTGTTCCCTGTCCCATGAGGGAACATGAACATAGAATATATATATATATATATATATATATCTATACCTGGGAATCGGCATGCATGCCATCAAAACTGACTACAACTCCCTATGATAAATCTCGGAGACTCAAAAGCCCCACAATTCCCTAAAATAAAATAAATCCAAAAAAATCAATCAAGATACGATTCAAAACCCAAATATATAAAATCACCAAGTTCACAAGTAAAACCCAAACCACATTTACACAATTTGTTTATAAAACTCTAATGGAAACACCCTCAAAATCACATCAATTTAGTTTAACATAACCATAAATAAAGAATCACACAAAAGACCAATTTTAAACCAATTCCATCAATACCAAATTATTATAAAGAGATAGAAAATAATGTCATAGGGATACAAATTACATTTTAAAAATTTTCAAATCATGATTTGGAACCTAAACAAATAAATCATCACAGACACATGTAGACGTCAACCAGGAAATCACTACAAACGTATATTTAACAACTTTAAAAATATTCAAGAAAACTATAGAAGGATAATTAAAGGCATAATGAAGCAGAAAATAACATTTTAAGACTAAATGAAAGAGACTGAGAATTAGCAGAGTGCTCCAAAAATTAAATACACAAATTCGCCTACCTCATAGGTGTATGAATACAACAACACTTCAATGGAACAGGGAAAAGAACTTCACAATTCAAATGCCACTCCTAGCCACTGAGATAAATGTGCGAATAACAATCCATGACCAAAAAATATTGGTTAAATTGAAGAAAAACACCAAATTAGTTGAAATCAAATATACCCAAACTGGAAGAGGAGAGGGTTGCCGATGAGGAAGATTGTGGCCATGCCGGAGAAAGGCGGAGGCGCTGCAAAAGAGTTCAGGCTGCGATGGAAAGACACCAGACAAGGTTGGTTGGGTTAACCAGATGGTGTTTATGTGCTAGATGAGAGGAATTAGATGGGGGTTTAGTTGTCCAGTTGTGCGGAATGTGTGGTAAAACGAGACAGGGGGCTAGTCCGAGTGCCGGTGGAGGAGGGGTCTGGAGTGGCGAGGTTGGGCCACCAGACAGGGGAAGGGTGGTGCTGCGGGCGAGTGGGGCTATGGTTGTGTTGCGCAGGAGAGGTTAGAGCCGGGCTGTGGGCTGGGAGTGTGAGGTGTGGGAGGCAATTGGAAGAAGTAGGAAAGAGGTCTGGAGGCAGGGTCATGGTGCACGGATGGGAGAATGAACAACATGGGGGATACCATCAGGTAAATAGGGTTAGGGTCATGTTTTTTTTTTCATTTTATCATATAATAAAAATACATTAAAACCAAGGATAATAATAATAATAATATTTATAATAATAATAATAATCATCATCATCATCAACATACCATTATTATTTTTATCAAATATTTATTTATTTATTACATTTTATTTAACCCATTCTTATTTTATTTTATTTTAAAGTGAAATTGTATTATTTATTCTAAAAACTAGGAAAACCTACGGTCCGCCCACGATTACATGAATCCGGATGCACTGTTGAGTAATGTTTCCTCAACCTGCATCACACGACACATCCCTCTTATAGTGATAATCCATGTTCTCAGCAAAGAACTTAAAAAAACACCTCCAAGTAGCATGCCACATCCCAATGTACTTAGGCCTCCATGTGAGCTACTCGTGGAATAGTGAAAAGAGCCTCCAAAATTGTAAAACTGGACCCACCTGCTACCGAAACTCAAAATAAAAATTAAAACAATTAAAAATATTAAATCTATCAAGTTGCCTTGTGACATGAATTTACAAGAAAAAAATATCCAACACCTAATTTAGAGTTGGTAACTCTGATATTTTTGTTGAAAATATTGTGGAATTATCACTATGGGGAAAAGTGTAACATATATATAAGGTGTTATAAAGATACTAAAATATATATTCACATTGAATGAGCTTAATATTCACCAATTCAGATTGTTAAATCTCATCATGTATATTACTTCTCAATCAACTTCCATCCTGGTAATGAGAATAAAATGGAAGACGTACTAAGTATAAAGGATTTAGAAAATTTATCAATGATGAGAATTTAGAAGGTTCCAATAACCATAGACATTAAAATTTTCTCCATTAAAATAATAATGGAGGGTAAATCACCATTACCTTCATAAATTAATTCTAAACCATTAATTTTAGAGAATAAAAATTTTTCTCAAAGTGAAGATCTGAAAATTCAAAAAAAAATGACCTGCTTATTCTCATTGGCTTGAGAGTGAAACAAGTCATTACTTTGACTTAAGTGACATCCCCAAGGCGCCAAAGGCAGGCAATAAATTCTGAAGGGTTTCAAAACAAGTGGTGGATGATTTAAACTTTTATAACTTACCATAGATCCAACAACCATAACCAAACAAATCAAGTAAATGATGGATGATAAGAACTAAGACAACTCAAAAATTTATTATTATCATAAACCAACCAAGAGTAACAAAGTAGAAACCAACACTAAATCAGATGAAATAGCAGAAAGACAAACTAAAGGACTCTAAGACGACAACCTAACTCAATGCTCCATAGGCTCCAAACTCCAACATCACAAACCAGCCCAAGTATCATGAAGTACTGCTATAAACATGTGACACCTTTCCTTGGCCAACATCCTGATATACGACATCTCCAAGAGCACCAACGTGCCAAAGCAGGGGGGAGTAATGAAACTCAGAAGTTTTTCCCCGATGACTTCCCAACCCATGCCTCTTGGATAAAACATGTTAGCAAATTTATATAAATAAATTTATACAAAACAATTCCAAAACAGTTCACAATATAACAAGTTCCATGTCAAATCCATTTCCCAACAAAAACCATTTTCCATCAAAAACCACATTTCTCAAGAAAAGCAAACAATTATAGTTTCCAATCAAATTCACATTTCCATTTTGGCACAATCATTCCATTTCACAAATCCACACAACCAACCATTTCACAACCCATGAAATCCACCATGCATGCATCGTTATGACAGTTCCATACTCATGAGCGGTTTCTTATCGATCTACCGAGTCGTCACAAGGTAATTATTCACCGTGTGCCATTACACTTTTGGAACCGACCACAAGATCATATTTCAACCAAACCTCATAAATGCAATATGAACACATACGCCAAGTACGCCCAAAAACCACACCATTCCAACAATGCCAAAACCATTTCAATAAAACAACACGTTTATTGAAAACCTTTTTCCCACAAACCATTTTTAAAATCCAAAAAATCCATATTTTAAAATCACCATTTTAAAATCAAGAAACCAAAACACTATGCACAAACCATTCTTTCAGTTACCACAAATCAACCAAAACACATAAATCATCACTAAAGAAGATTTATAACGTGATTTTCATAAAAATTTCACAATTAAAACCATGTAATTTAATAAACTTGAACTAAGCCTTCAAGTTCTAATAAAGAGGAATCGAGAGTGAAGCCACCTACCTCAAAGGTTTTGACAAAAACCCTAACAAACAGAGAATGAACGGGAAAACCCGGTCGATTCACCAATGATTATCCTTAGATCTCATCTCCTAACACAACCAAGACCAAAACTCATCATGTATGACATCCACACACTTAGATCTACCCATAACAGGAATAGATCTATGAAACTGAGGGAATAGGAGAAGTAGATCTAAGTAGATCTAAGAAAAAGATCAAGAACCAAGGAGAATGATCACAAACCTCAAGAATCCGGCTTCGATTCACCAAGAGAAGCCTTCGGATCGCCTCTGGAACGCTTGAGAGAAGTATTCTCAAGTTAGGTCCACTTAGGATCTTAAACGGGTCAATTAGATGCAAAAATGCGTGAGATCCACTTATTTAGGATCTATTTTAAGTGGTCGCACAGTTAGTATGCATGGTTTGACAAACTGTGTGCTTACCGTACTTTAGTTATTCCCTCGGCCACCCTTCTCGTACGGTTTGGCTTCACGGTTAGACAAACTGTGTGCCACCCGTGAGGAAGCTACTGCCTCCAATACCAACTCCGTATGGTTTGGCCACAAGGTTTAGACAAACTGTGCACCTCCCGTGTGACTTCCCTTTTTTCCCCAAAACTCATTCCAAGTTCTCTCGAATCTCCCATTTGTCACCCTTAACATTATAACCACTAAAAGAATCAAGAAAAGGTTACATACCAGAAACTGGGGGTACTAAATTCTCCCAACCATTGGCCTTTCTGTCCCCAAAATGTAGAAAACCATCGCTTTCATGAAAGACATCTGACCACTGCTCTTTCATTTCTTTCTCACGTCCCCAAGTCTCTTCCTGAATCTGACCATGCTGCCATAAAACCCACACTAGACTGATGATTTTTCCACGCAAGTCTTTCTCTTGCCTATCCAAAATCCGTACCGGGATATGTATCAATGAAGCATCCAGCTCTAGGTTAATGTGATCCCATCTGATCACATTGTCAGGATCAGGCTGATACATTTTCAACTGAGATACATGGAACACATTATGCACCAAAATGAACCGTTTTGGTAATTCCAACTGATATACCACCTCTCCAACCTGTTCCAGTATATCAAAAGGGACAATGTTATCTAGGAGATAACTTTCCCTACTTGCCGAAATGTTGAGGTCCAAGATTCTGAGAGATTCTCAAGAAGACATGATCACCCACAAAAAAAGACAGCGGTCTCCAACGGTGATCTGCATAAAATGTCTGACAACATTGAGCCATTTCCCTCCTCTTCCTGATCAACTGAATATTATCTTTTGTTTCTTGGACAAGGATTGGCCCAACTAGTAAATTCTCACCTGTTTCCACCCAGCATAGTAGAGAACGCCAGGGACACCCATACAAGGCTTCAAACTGAGCCATGTGTATCGAGGCCTGATAACTATTATTTTATGAGAACTCCACTAAGGGCATATGATCCTCCCATGAGCCACAAAAATCCATTACACAAGCCCGCAAGAAGTCTTCCAATGTCTGTATCGTCCTTTTGGATTTCCCATCTGTTTGAGGATGATACGCCGTACTCATATTCATCTGAGTTCCCAGAGCTTTCTGTGTGGATTGCCAGAAATGAGATGTGAACCTCAGATCACTATTTGAGATGATTGAAACTTCTATGCCATGTCTCTTTACCACTTCTCAATTATGGATTTTTGAATTATCATCCACTGTATGATTTTCACAAATAGGGATGAAATGGGATGACTTGGTTAGACGATCCACTATCACCCAAATGGCATCGTGTTTCCGAAATGTTCTTGGAAGACCTGTAACAAAATCCATTGCTATCTGGTCCCATTTACACACAGGGATAGGTAATGACTGTAACATACCGGCTGGTCTCTGATGCTCTGCTTTAACCTGCTGACAAGTTAAGCACAGTGAGACGAACTCGACCACCTTCATTTTCATGCCACTCTAACAAAATTGTTCCTTCGATGCCTTATACATCTTTTGTGTACCCAGATGTGCATCCCATCTGGAATGGTGGTAAGAATGAAAGAGTTGTTCCTAAGCAGTTAAAGGTACAACCATCTGATCTTGAAACTAAAAAACTTATCTCTCATCCAGCTTCCATCCCTCAATGGACTCCCCATCATTGATTTTTGAACTCATTGAAACACTGTCTACAATGGATGTCTGTGCCTCCTTTACTATCTCCACTAAATCTGCAACAAGTATAAATGGAAACAAAACCACAACATCACCTCGGTCTTCACATTCCAAATGCATGACAGCTAAGACCGACATCAACTTTCATTCGCCTGAATCTACTTTCTCTAATTGAGCATATGACTTTCTACTCAATGCATCCACAAAAAAATTCTCTTTTATGCGTGTGTATATCAAGTCAAATTCAAACATCTAGAGATACTCTATCCATCTCCTCTACCTAAGATTCAAATCTCATTGTGATAAAATGTGTTTCAAGCTTTTGTGATCCGTAAACACTGAAAATTTCTCACCAAATAGATAATGACACCAAGTCTTCCAGGCATAGACAGCTACAGCTAATTCCAAATCGTGTGTTGGGTAATTATTCTCATGCACCCACAACTACAATTAACCATAAGCAAAAACATGGTCTCTTTTCTTGAGAACACATCAAAATATTATTCCTAAAGCATAACAATACACCACATACCCTTTTCCGGATTCAGGCAAGATCAAGATGGCTGCTGATGTAAGGCGAAGTTTCAACTCTTGAAAAGATCTCTGAAATCTCTCAGCCCATAGAAATGCACTGTTTTTCATTTATCAATGCTGACATAGGAGAATCTAGTCATTAGAAGTCATGCACAAACTGTGGGTAATAACTAGCTAGACCAATAAAACTTTGTATTTCAAAGGCATTTTTCAGTGGTTTCCAAGAAAGAACATCGTCTATCTTTTCTGTATCCAATGAAACACCTTTATCAGAAACAACATAGCAAATAAAGCGTACCTATTTTATCAAAAAATTGCACTTTGATCATTTGGCATACAACTGATCGTCCCTAAAAATTTCCAACCCTATCTCCAAGTGTTGCTCATGCTCAACCATTTTTCTTGAATACACCAATATGTCATCCACAAAAACCACAACAAAAGAATCCAGATATGGCTGAAATATCTGATTCATCAAAGCCATGAAGACTGATGGTGCATTCGTAAGACCAAAAGGCAAGATTACATATTCTTAGCGGCCATATCTGCTTCTGAAGGTTGTCTTCAGAATATCCTCCTTCTGAACATGTGACTAGTGATATATTGAACGCAAGTCAATCTTGGAGAACCACTGAGCTCCCCTCAATTGATCAAACAGGTCATCAATACTTGGATGTGGATATCTATTCTTTATCGTAACTTGGTTATGTTTACGATAATCCACACATAGCTTCAAAGTTCCATCTGCTTTCTTTACAAACAAAACTGTTGTTTCCCATGGAGACACGTTTGGCAGAATAAGTCCTTTTCTTTACAGTTCATCCAACAGCACTTTCAATTAATTTAACTCCATCTTTTCCCTCCTATAAGATGGAAGTGAGATAGGAATGGTCTCGGGCAGGAGATCAATCGTAAACTCCACTTCTCTCACAGCTAGTAACCCTGAGAAGTTTTTACGAAAAACAATAAGAAATTGATCCATGACTACTGGAAAACTATTATTCGCGATCTCGTCCATCGATTCCAAGTTTAATGCAGCCTACTAGTACAAAATAGTTGCCACTACTGGTGCCAACAAGCCCGTTTCACTTGCCTTCACCACACTTTCTTCCTTAAAGAGATGCTCGATGCTATTCTCAGTCACGAAACTGACTGTTCTACTTTAACAGTCAATGTGATCCCTGAACTCTGTCAACCAATTCATACCCAGGATTATATCATAGACGTCCAACTCCAACACAGAGAAATCATATTTTAGCTCAAATCCATCAATAGTTATAGAACATTCACTACACACGAAGGCTCTACATTCTCTTTCACTGAGAGGAGTTTTAAGTTTTATCACAGAAGGAATCATTTCATGTTTTAAGTTCTGAAAATCAGGTATATGAGAAGCAAGAAAAGAATGTGATGAACTATTATTGTATAAGACTTGCATGAGGGTATAATTAAAAATAATCACTCCTCTCACCGTAGACGGTCCAGACTGGTCATCCACAATCACCTATTCCGCTCCATAGGATTTCTTTGTTGCTACACATTGCTCCTTATTCCATTGGTGAGATTGTCGTGCCTGGGGAGTCATGGTATTCCTCAAATCACCATGGTCAGCTCTGTTCTGCTGGTGAGACTGATATTGATGTCCTCGCCATGTCGAAGCATAAAATTATTGCGACACCTGAGAAGTGTCATGAACACCTGACCGTGGAGCACTGCGATAATATCAATGAAGATGTCACATCATGTTGAAATTGTGGCATGCTCTCAGTGGTGTTATACTTTCTCATTTCATGTGATCAATCGTGCCACATTGAAAACACACAGCTTTCATCACGGGTCATGGAGGAAGATTCACCGACCCAGACGTCTGATTCTGATTTGCTCCCCCACCTTGGAAGTAGGTGTCCCTCTTCCACTTGTTCCTAGCATTAGATTTCCCACCCATTCCTATGGGTATCATCATACTTCCTCCTCCCATAACTCTTGAGATGTCACTTCCAGCTACTGTTTCTCTGTTCACCATCTCTGTATAATTCGTAATACAGAGCACAACCATCTTCAAACGAATCTCCTGTCGCAGCCCTAATTGAATGATGCATGCCTTCAGTGATGCACTTGCAGCAACATCCGGTGCAAAGCGCACTAAATTCATGAATTTAGCCACATACTCTATGACAGAGAGATTCTACTGACTCAGACTGAAAAAGTCTGTTTTCCTCTAGATCTTGAACGTGTGAGGATAGACTCGTTTATTAAACAATTCCTCAAATTCCTCCGAGCCCAGGCCTTGCTCCACCTTATCCTACACCACTATCTCCCACCACTGTCATGAAATATCCTCCAGCATATACATCGCCAAATTTACTTTTAGTTCTATTGGTGTGCTGATTAAATCAGAGATACGATTCATCCTACCTAGTCACGCCTCCTCCTTTTCTGGTTCAGAATCACCCCAAAAGATGGGTGGATTCTGCTTCTGGAACTGGATGGAATGGTCTACATGCCTTGACATATCCCTCCAATTCCCCGTTTCCACAGCCTGAAATGGTTGAACTATACTTAGGACGATCTTTTGGTTCACCTATGGCTCAGGTGAAACCACATTCTCCACAACCTCTTCCGTTTGGTTTCTACAAAGCCTAACGGGTGTCATTTCTATACAAAAAATGCACGTCGTTAGTCTCACTTCCTAGAACCTGAAGGCTTAGCATTTCAAATTTTGTCACATTATATACCACAACATTGTTCTCAAAACAACCTTTTTCCATGTTCAACCATTTTTTATAACATTCAACATACTTTTTGAAAATCAACCCATTTTAAAAATACACAAAATACCCTATTTTCAATGCCGTTCAGTTGAAAAAAATTTCTACATTTTTCACAAATTTTCAACTTACACCGAATCCTTACTCATTCCTCACAATGAGATATGAAATCATAATAGGAATTCATTATTATACAATGCATGTCATGCTCATCTCATTGGCTAAACCCATGACAATGAGATTTCCAACATTCTAGAAGTGTATCCAAAACACTTATGTACCCAACAACATGGTAACTTGAAGTTCAACTTAAACGGGTTAGCTACATCCTATTATGATATACATTTCATGTTCTGACAATACTACTCTTATCTAAGATGACCACCCAAGGAATAGGCAAGAAGGAATTTCAATTCCAAGACAAAGAACATCGATAACCACTTGTTAGGCAAGGACCGAACAAGCTGATACCCTTTGTAATGACCCGCTTATTCTTATTGGATTGAGAGTGCAATGAGTCATTACTTGGCCTTATAAGACATCCCCAAGGTGCCAAAGGCTGGAAATAAATGCTGAATGGTTTCAAAAAAAGTGGGGGATGATTTACCCTTTTAGATCATACCACAGAGCCAATAACCATAACCAAAAAAATCAACTAAATGATGCATGATAAAAACTATGAAAACTCAACAATTTATTTTTATCCTAAACCAACAAAGAGTACCACAGTGAAAACCAACACTAAATCAGAGTAAACAGCGGAAAGACAAACTTAAGGACTGTAAGATGACAACCCAACTCCATGATTCACAAGCTCCAAGCTCTAACATCACAAACCATCCCAAGTATCACAAAGTAGTGATATAAACATGTGAAACCTTTCCTTTGCCAACATCTGGATATACGACATCTGCAAGAGAACCAACGTGCCAAGGTAGGGGGTG
Organism: Viscum album; assembly: GCA_963277665.1. Taxonomy (NCBI): domain Eukaryota; kingdom Viridiplantae; phylum Streptophyta; class Magnoliopsida; order Santalales; family Viscaceae; genus Viscum; species Viscum album. The sequence continues at coordinate 966,685,265 of OY728155.1, forward strand.
AGTAATGAAACTCATTAGGTTTTCCCTGATGACTTCCCGAAACATGGATCTAGGATAAAACATGTTAGGACATTTATATAAAACAATTTATATAAAATAATTCCAGAAGAGTTCACAATATAACATGTTCCATATCAAAGCCATTTTCCAACAAAAAACACTTTCCAATAAAAACCATCTTTCTCATGAAAAGCAACCAAGTAACGTTTCCAATCATATTCGCATTTCCATTTTGGCACAATCATTCCATTTCACAAATCCACACAACCAACCATTTCACAACCCGAAAATCCACCATGCATGCATCGTTATGACAGTTCCATACTAGTGAGCAGTTTCTCGTCATTATTCCAAGTCATCACAAGGTAATTATTCCCCATGTTCCATTACATTTTTGAAACTCAGCAGAAGGTCATATTTCAACCAAGCCTCATAAATGAAATATGAACACACATGCCATGTATGCCCAAAAACCACACCATTCCAACCATGCCAAAACCACTTCAATAAAACAACACTTTTATTGAAAATATTTTTCCCCCAAACCATTTTAAAAATCCTGTAAAGCCATATTTTAAAATCCCCATTTTAAAATCAAGAAACCAAATCACTTTTCACAAACCACTCTTTCCATTCCTACAATTCCACTAAAACCCATAAATCATCACTAAAGACGATTTATAAAATGCTTTGCATCATATTTTCACAATTAAAACCAATAAATTTAATCAATTTGAACTAAGACTTCAAGTTCTAAGAAAGATGAATCAAGAGTGAAGACACCTACCTCAATGGTTTTGATGAAAACCCAAACAAATGGAGAACGCACATGAAAACCCGGCCGATTCACCAAGGATCCTCCTTAGATCTATTCTCCTAACACAACCAAGACCAAAGATCCTCATGTTTGGCATCCACACACTTAGATCTACCCATAACGGGCGTAGATCTAAGAAACCAAGGGAAGAGGAGAAGTAGATCTATGCAGATCTATGAAAACAATCAATAACGAGGAGAACGATCACATACCTCAAGAATCTGATTTCGATTGACCAAGAGATGCCTTCATATCACCTCTGGAATGCATGTGAGAAGTTTTCAAACATTAAAGGGAGATTAATCCCGAGATAGGGCCTCTTAGGAGCTTAAACGAGGCACATAGATGCAAAAATACGTGAGATCCACTTTTTTAGGATCTCGTTTAAGTGGTTGTAGGGTTAGTTAGCATGGTTTGACAAATCGTGCGCTAACCATGCGTTAGCTACTGGCTCACCCACCATTCTCGCACAGTTTTCCCACACGGTTAGACAAACCATGCACCGCCCATGCGGAAGCTACTGCCTCCAATACCAACTCCGCACGGTTTGGCCGCACGGTTTAGACAAATTGTGCGGCTCCCGTGCGACTTCCCTTTTTTCCCCAAAACTCATTCTAAGTTCTCACGACTCTCCCATTTGTCACCCTTTACTTTTTAACCATTAAAAGCGTCAAGAAAGGGTTACAAACAAGAAACCGGTGGTACTACAAGATTGAAGATATAATATAGGGGAAATCCTTATAGTTCCAAATTTATGAAGAAGGGATCATAATATTTCAGACACAAATTTGTTTACCATTCAATCTATATATAAATAAATAGGTTTCAAATGATGAACATAGTTCGACCTTTTTCATTCACCCAGGGACCACAAAGATACGTCAATATCTCTGAGAATACTATTTGTGGGACAATATGAAAAAGGGATCATAGAATATAAATAAAAGTGTCTGGTTGGTCCATAATTAAATTATAAAAGGAAAAATTATAATGAAAACATGCAATCATTAACCATACATACATGGGAATGAGTAAAATAACTATCTACATTAATAGTGGACTTTAGAAGACGTCTAGAGGAAATAATTCAATACGGGTCATTATGGGTTATCATACAAATGCATTTAACTTGACTCAAATTTATGAGGGCTTCTCAATCAAAAAACATGTAATGATACACATAAGATAAGTGGTTAGGCTGCATGGAGTACATTTATTGATTATATATAATTTTTAAATGTGCTTTACCACTATTTTTGGATAAACTCTCCAACATCCTCTAAATATTGAGTTGAACATAAATAGAAATCATCACCCCAAACTGATGGACGATTTGAGCGTACAAATTAGACACTCAAAGACATGTTGAGAGCATGATCAATGGACTTCAAAGAAGGATGTGATCAATATATTATATTTTCCATGTTCTCTAATAGAAATATATTACACTAATGAATTCAAATGGCTACATATGAATCCCTTTATGGGAAATGATGTCGAAAAACTACATTCTAGGATGAATTTGGGGAAAGTAAGCTATTGGGACCTGAGATTGTCAAAGAAATGGTATAAAAGTTAGATACCACCGAGTAAGATAACTAGGCTACCCAATTCTGATTGAAGATCTATTTAGATAATCATCAATAAGACATTGAGTTTTAAGGATAGTGAAAAAGTATTCCACCACATATCTACATGGAATATGGTCATGAGAATTGTTAATAAGGAAATCTAAGTTCCAGGAACACAAACCCCTATGATATTTTTGATCATGTGGGTATTTTGGACTATAGAATATCACATTCACCAAATATTTCTCAATGAAAATATGTATTCCATGTATCCATCTTGAGGAAGTACATAATAGATCCCTCGTATGTAAAAAATTCAGTGGTGGCACAACCATAAAATTATCTCCCTTATGAGAAGTTTCTGGTGGTGATAGTGGACCATAAAGATATAGTTTTACCCAATAAGAATATTCACATCGTCATAGTAATAAGTAGGAAAAAAATATAAAGGGGTGAAATAGTATATGGAGGAAGCTATGAAGGATAAATATCATCACATATTTCCACCTTAGTACATTAAATGATATTTAGAGGGTGAAATATCATAAGAGGGGAAGAAAGTAAGAACCTTGAATTTTATCAATAGAATTTCATTCTTATAATTATTTCATAAAACACATATACCACATGGTGAACAAATTAAAAAAAATTATTATGATAAATTAATAATGAAATATTAGCCAAAAAATAATCCAATAATAATTTCAAATATTTTACTAGGAAGATAAATAGAAAATAATATACTAAGAATGGGAATATTGGGATCTTCTCGACCAACTAGAATAATTGCACTCACCAACAAGCTATAGAAATAAAAACTAATGTCAAAACTAAAATAATAATTTTAAATATAAATATATATAACCTAAATATTAAAATATATGTCAATGGATAATGAATGAAATAAATGGTATTTATTTAAATTAAGGAACCTATACCATTGCAATAATAATATGACCATATGAAATAGTAATTTGGCCCTAATATTAGTAACATGACCTATAAAAGTATACATAAAATTAAAGTATCTTAAAAATGAATATATTATATAATTATATCATAGCATATGTATTAAAATATTTTCAAATTGATAAATTATGTGTCGTAAAACAGCTTCATAAATTAATTTTTTTTATAATTATAAAATAATATTATGATGCCGTGCTTATTTTTTCTAAGGACCATAAAATCGATTATAATATTATAATTTTCCTTTTTCAAATAAATTTTTATTTTATTTAAAACATAAATTTCTCATATTTGGAAAATAATTCTCATAAAATGGATTCTATTTTTAAATTTATACATTTAAAAATGTTCATGGTAAATTTTAGGTATTTTTATAAAATAGTTGAATTTTTGGCGCATTATTAAATACGATAATTTCTTATATTTCACATTATAAGAATTTTTTATTCATAGATGAGGTAATAATGATGTAGTCACACAATGTTTCAAAATATCATGATTCAATTGTAATATTCATTCATATAAATGAACACTATTTATATTCTTCATCTGTAATAATAAACTAATGAACATAATAATAAAAAAACGGCTCTCTCCTCCCCTTATAAATACCATCCCTCACCATCCATTCTACTCACACATTCTAAGACGTGTGTCTTGTAAATATTAATCCAAATTACCATCCCAATACTCTTTCCAATTTTCTGGATATTATTTTCTAAACAAAAGTTTAAACCCAAGTTCCTTAATGATGTTCTCAACAATACAACATTCAAGAGGTAATATCCTTAATTCTTACCTTTTAATTTCATTAATTTTATATACTAACCACACATAACCTATCCAAATAAGAAATGAATATTCATTATAATATATATATACATATATTAATTTTATTTTTATTAATGAATATAAATCATCAAATTTACTGTGTTCTCTTTTTATTCTAAAAATGAAAACATCATTTGTGATATGTAAGTTCATCGCCTACATGGATGACGAGTTTTGGTCTTCTATTACAACATTAAAAGATGGTAATAAAACCATTATTATGTTAATAAATATTTTAATATTAATATTATAACATTTTCATGTTATGGAACTAATATATATAAATTTTATAAAATAAAACGAAACATTTTCTTGATGATTGAAAAAGCAGCAAAATAATCTAAACAACTACAATTAATGTTTTATCAAATGAATAATACTCATAACAAAAAAAATGTTATATGGGACCATTTAAACTTCTATAAGAGAATTAATACTATATAATTTCACATTTTTAGAATTATTCCCAATAAAAAATAACTCTCATTATTAAACACATGTAAACCGACCATGAAAACCATGAAATTAATGCACTTGGAACTAAGAAATTGAACACTATAACTCGTCAAAATGGCCATAAATGAACATAATAAAATTAGAATAAATTAAATAAATTTAGAATGGGTTTTTGAATTAATTAAGTAATAAATAAAATTTTATTATATATGAAATTATGTGAACGTTTAGAACACATTTTTACATAAGTTAATGGATCTCTCCAAATATCCATTTTTTCGTTATGGTTATGATTTCTCTATGTACCCAAATGTTATTACTCTTCATTAATATATAATTCTCATACATTGGGTATATATTTTCCATAAATGTTTGTATATCTCAATTCATATTTATTTTAAGGCGAAATAAATGTTTTAAAAGGGTCCTTTAAAAATTATTCTCTTTAAGTAATCCCGATTAATGGGATATTAACCATTTATTTACCATTTCCATGTACACTCCATTAACTATTTTATGGTACCGATATTTTTCATGAATATTTTATTTTATCACAAAGAACTATATTAGTTTATTTATGACCTTTTACAATATTTATTGCATTTTTCTTTTAAATACTCTTTAATCTTTTCACATAAACTGTAAAAAAGTTGCTCAATTATGAAATTCCCTCAATACTCTTTTTCAAGTATTCAAATATATTGGAAAAAGTAATGATGAAAAATTACTATTTTTATTTCAGGATTTCCCAAGAATTATTTTTTCAATTATTTCAAAAATACCATTATGATACACCTTCAGGGTATTCCTTAGGGCATGATTATGAAACCGATTTCATTCATTGGAAAATCCTAATGATTATTCCTTATATTGGATTTCATTTTGTGGAACAGATATTCAGGTAAACTTTTATAGGGGTGCACCAAGATAGTACTAAATTGTATTGGGTAATGTTTTAGTCTCCATATATTTAATATATTGGATTCAAGTGTAAACCCAATCCATCGTAGAAATTTATTCACCTTGTGATATAGTCTTAGAAGTTTTCTTTGTCTCATGTTTATATCATGCTATATGTTGTTGATATATTCCTATATTTCCATGATCGTATGATTACATGTCATGTATGATATTCCTATACATGTTTATTCATGTTCCATGCCTATTATGTTATCATGTAATTAATTTAACTCCTGTGTAATTTTATTTTCCATGCTTATTACCTTAGAAATATTTCTAGCCCATTCTTCTTTTCTATTTATTCCTCAGGTTATCTTATGATGTTGTAGGAGGTAAAAAAGTTAGGAGGTCATTTTGGAAGATTAATAAATAGAATTTGTATTACATATCCATGCTTTCAATTTTATGTACCTAGTATACCCTGGACACTAGAATTTATGATCCAAGGTTTTTATTTTATAGATAATTATGATTAATACCGTGTAATAATATGTGTAAAAGCATAGGGTTAATATAGTTGGCATCAGAGCATTATGTAGTTAATTATTTGGAATTGTACTAGAAAACTTTAGTAATAACCCTATAGATAATTCTATCACCAGGGATAACCTAGATTGAATCTTTGGGAATAATAAGTTAGGATATAATTTTTATTTATATGGTATTTCTTTTATATTCATAGAAGAATTTGTATATTCTAATTAGTGAAGTATTGAAGCCCCAGAATTTTCTTTTACCCCCTTTCCTTAGTTAATAATGGTAAAAAAAGAAACCATTCCAAAAACTAATATGATAGACAATGTAATGATTTCCATATTTAAATGATAAATCTTATAAGATTAGGAGTTATGATCTATAGGAAAATACTGGTTCAGCAGGATCATGGAATGAAATAGAATGTTTTAGGCAAATATATTAAGAAAAAATGCCTTCTATCTTTACTGTATCTTATGATCCCCCAATCACTGAAAAAATTGATTAAATCTACTAAGATGATATTCTATATTATTTATTTATAAAAATAAGATATCTTTATACTGGTGGTTTATCATTTTATTGTCAATCTGATCAGTGGTCAACACGAAAAAAAATAAATATTATAAGGATAAAATTGATTCCGTGGATTGGGATGGATCCAGGATAATATTTTCCAAAAAAAATAGTGTACCCCAAATCTCTGTCAAAAAATGGAAAGGTAGTTACTCATAATAAAGTTAGTGGAAGATTAATATATTGGAACATACGAGAAAAAAATTACAAGGAATACATGATACAACTCTGGCTTTATCATGAAATCTGAAAAGAGGGTGGATCAATTATTTAGTGGATTAATGTCAAATCTTAAACATTCCATTTTGATTTGATAAATTGAAATTTATGATGATATATTCCATTGTTTAATAAAACATATAATATATATTAGTGACTCTTAGTTGTTTGATAGGATTAGTGAAAATAGTGAAAAATGATGTTTAATGTGGGAGGATGAAATGCTAAATCCAATGAAGGAAAGAAAAACCAACATCTTATATGTTAATTTTATGGGAAGAGTCATCATGTGATGTTTTTAAAGGGACCAAAGTGTTGTTTCAAAAGTTTAAGAGAGTGGCATAAGGATAATTATTTTTTAAGGGATTTGAAAAATCCCACTACTGTGGAAGAACAATGGAAGGTTTTGATCAACACTCAACTTGTTGTGTAGTATTTATAATCCATGTAACATAGACATTATGCGATCCAAATCACTATGCTAAGGGTTTTAGTATGAAATCAACAAACACAAACTCTAATGCAGTAAGGAAGGGAATATTTTTTCAATACTACGAAGGTGGATCTAAATAATGATGTTGTGATTGTTATACTAGTTATTATTTCAAGAATAACGCACATACTATTTGATTATAGTTTCACTCATTACTTCATATCTTTCAGGATTAGTATAATTAGTAAAAGACCACCTCAAAATATTAATTTTGAGTTATCAATTTGAATAGATTAGGGGGAAATTATTACATCTATATATATAACTCTCATAGTTAATGTTTGTTGAATGAACTTCCCAAAAAATATCATCTTACTTCCTTTAGTTTAGTTTGATGAAATATTTGGAATTTATTTTCTATTATTATAAAAATCCAACATCAAATATCGGGAATGGGGTATCACTCTTCATTTCCCAAGGAACATTCAATTCAATAAATGTGTAAAGAAGAGGATTAATCTCCTTTGAAATAATAATCACAATGGGGAATATTATTTCATTATGAGAAATATTTTGTAGCTCAAATGATTGAGACAAAGTACTAGATCATGCTTGAAGGCATGAACAATGTGAGGGACTACACCAATGTGTTCCCAGAAAAATTACATGCTCATTATCCTAACAAAGAGGTTTAGTTCTAAATTTATAGTATTCATGGATTTATTCCTATATAATTGACTCCAGACAGAGATAACACTATTGAATTAGAATAACTGAATAAGAGTATACAAGAGAATTAGGGAAAGAGTTCCATATACCCTTGTGATTAACCATGGGGTGTGAAATTTTTTTTTGTCAAGAATAAGGGTGGATCAATGCACCTCTACATTGATTATGATGAGCCTAAAATAAATCATGATAGTGAACCAGTATCCTTTACAATGGATAATTTACTTGTTAGATAAACTATGTAGGGTCAAGGAATTTTTTTAAGGGGGGCCTTTGATCTAGATATCACCAATTAATGGTGAGGATAGAAGATATTCCCAATATTTCATTTCTAATGAGGTAGGGACACTTTTAGTTCATAGTGATTTCCTTCAGAACCACTAAATATCAACAAATTTTTATGGACTTACTAAATAGAGTATTAAAATATTATTTCATTAAATTTGTGATAGTCTTGATAGATTATATTATAATATATTCCAAGATAATTGAGGTACCCAGAGAGTATTTCAATATTTTTATACATTTATTTTTTATGGATAAACAATATTCAATGTACATTATTCGTGATAATGGATGGAGGAAGTATCATTCTTGGGGAATGTTATCACCAATAAAGAAATATATATGGACCCTTCTAAATAAAAGGGAACTAAATAGTTCCCGATAATAGCATATGTAAGGGATATTAATAGATTTCATGGAATAGATGGTTATTACCAAGGATTTGTAAGGAATATTTCCAGATATTCAAACCCACTAACAAATATGAGATGGTAGGGTTGTAATTTTTTTCTAGACTAGTGAATTCAAAGACTTTTTCAATGCATTTAAAAATATACTTATCATTTCACACATACTAACACTACCAACAATAGTGGAATTCTTTATGGTATATAGTGACGTCTCAAAGAATGTATTCGGCTATATACTTATAAAAAAAGATAAATTAATATCCTACACATCAAATAAATTGAAAGTTCATGAGAAAAAATATCACCAACACCATATAGAATTGGAATTAGTGATCTATTAAATAAAATTATGCTGCATTACTATATATAGTGAAGTGAATGATATATACTAATCACAACAGACTCAAATATATATTCACAGAGAAATAGATTAATATGTGGAAAATATTATGGTTAATTATCATCAAGGAATATGACTTGTCAATCCAATACCATCATAGAAATTAAAATTAAGTGGCATATTATGTATGCTGAAAAGATCCTGAGACATTATGAATGATGAGAATTTATAAGGATCCAATCTTATTTTACATGCAAAGGATTTACATGGGAATCATAAAATGAACATTATCATTCATTTCACAAATTATTTCTCAACCATAAATTTTATAGAAGATAAAGGATTTTCAAATATATGTTGTGGAATGTTAAAAAGGTGGAATCAATATGAAATGAGAAATTCAAATAGTTTAAAATTGATGATCAAGGTGTAATAATATTTTTCCCATGATTATGTGAGCCATACAATCTGATGATATAGAATGAGATTTTGAATGATGTGCATATATGTAGCTTCTCCTTTCATCTATGGTGCACAAAGATGTATCTAGATACCCAAGAGCACTATTGGTCAGACAATATAAAGAATATGATTGTTGATTATACATAAAAGTGTCTGTTATGTCAATAAAAAAAGTCTAAAATGTAAAACGTGCAAGGAAATGATGAAAAAATTACCCATACCTACATGGAAATGGAAAACAATCAGTTTTTAACTTTTCACTGGACTTCCAATCAAATCTAAAGGATATAATTCTATATGGGTCATTGTGGATGTTCTTACAAAGACTTCTTAATTTATATCAATTTAAGAGGACTTCTTACTCGAGAAAAATTCATTGATATAGATCATAGAAGTGGATAGTCTATATGGAGTATCATTAAAGATTATATATAATAAGGATATCAGATTTACACCTAAGTTATATAAAAGCCACAACAGTCTCTAAATAATGAGTTGAACTTCAACAATATTTACCACCACAAAACAGAGGTACAGTCTGAAATGACTATTCAGACATTAGATGACATGTTGAAAGCATGATCAATCAACTTTAATGGATCATATGATCAAAATATTCCACTGATCGAGCTATTCTACAACATTTGTTTCAACTCAAAAATCCAAATGGCTCCATATAATGCCCTTTATGGTAAAATATGTATAAAAACTATATTCTGAGACAATGTTGATGAACGTAAGCTACTGAGACCGATGATGGTCAAGGAAATGAATGAAAGAGTGAAGACCGTCAAAAAATATATATAGACTACCCAAAGTTGAGATAATATCTATTAGATAATCATCGATAGGAAATAGACTATGAGGATGGTGACAAAGTATTCCACCAAATATATTAAAAGAAAAGGGTCATGATATTTTGGAATAAAGGAATGATAAGTCCCAGGTAAATCATCACCTTAAAGAATCCTGATAATGTTGGAGTTGTATCCTTTATACTGAGACTTCCCCTAAAGAATTTATCAATTACAAGAAGTATTCCACGTATTCCTCTTGAAGACCCACATACAAGATCCCTCACATGATTTAAAATCCGAGTTGGCATAACTGAAAAATGATATCTCTTAAGAGGATAATCCAGTGAAGATCTTGGACCATAGAGATAAATATATAAAAAATTACACTACTGGCATATTCAATATAATGTGGAGGAACCATAAATATTATAAGGTGACATGAGAGCCATAAGAAGTGATGAAGGAGAAATACTCTCACCCTTTTCACCCTATTATGTAAAATGAAATTTCATGTTTGAAATGTCATAATAAGGGAAGAATATAATGAGCCAATATTTTATCAATGGAATTGGATTATATAACTATGTCATAAAACACATACTTCACATAAAGAACTTAATAAATGAATTATTCACATAAATGCAGAATGACACATTAGTCAAGAAAATAAATCAATACTAATTCCAAATATTATGGTGGGATAATAAATATAAAACAAGATAATAATAATGGGAATGTTTGGATATGCTCAATCCACAAGAATATCTGCATTCATGAACAATAATGTAGAAATAAAACATAATAGTAAAAACAACATTCATTTTAAAGAGGTTTGTATATATATATACCCGAAGATAAAATATAAGTGAATGAATAATGAATGATATAATAGGTATTTATAGAAATTAAAGAACCTATAACAATGTAATAGTAATCAATCCATTATAAATAGTAATATAGCTGTTAGAATAGTAACATCACATCTAAAAGTGTAAATAAATTTTATGTATCTTATAATTTATAATTTAATATAATTATATAAAATTACAGGTATATAACTTTTTAAAAATGATAATTTAAGTGTTAGTATTTTCTGGGAAACATAAATTCTTTTTTACAATTTTATAATTAATATAATCCTTTAAAACATTTACATTAAAATAGAATAAAATATTAATTATATATTTAATTATAATAATATAATTATATTATGGTACATAAATTAATTTTTAAAAGAGTCGTATTATTGATTATAATATTAATCTTTTTATTTTTTGAATAAGTGTTGATTTAATTTTAAAATTAAATATCATAGGTTTAAAAAATTATTTTCATAAAATAGATTCCATAATTGAAATATTGAATTCAAAAAAAATTAGTTTGATTTTTTTATATTTTTGAAAAATAGTTGAATTTTAACTGAATAGTCAAATATTATAATATTCATTATTTAACATTATATGAATTTTTTTTTCATAGATTATGTAATCCTGATTTAATTAGCCATTGATTTAAAATATCTGTGAAAAATTGCATTATTTATCTGTATGAATAAACAAAATTCATATTTTTATCCAAATTAATATGATAATGAATATAATAATAAAAACCACTCTCCTCCTATATAAATACCAACCCTCCACACCCCTTCTCACCACACCTTTTAAAATATTTATCTTGTAAATTGTTTTACAATTTCCCTTCCAAGGACTTGTACCAACATCCAAGAGATTATTTTCTCAACAAAATACCAAATCCATTTTCCCTATTGCAACATCCCTAATATAGAATCCACTAAGATGATTATCTGAGCCAGGTCATCACATGACCTCAAGCGCGCCTCCCCATAGGCTATAGGTTGCCGACTAGTGGAGAGGTTCTAATAAGTCACGTGGGGATACTATACACTCTTTATCAGAGCAAGCCACATCAGAACACAATATAAATAGTAGGAATAATATGAATAACCAATAAACATGCATAACCAATAATATACCAATAATGGGTAAAAACGACAAATCAAATACAATAATGGCATTCCTTACTAGTAGTGAAAGTGAATATAACCCAAAATAAAATAAATAGCCCAAATCCCCAAACGGGTCCCAACACTCTATCTGGGTCCAGCTCTATATACATCCCGAGACTAACTCAACCTCTTATTGTATGGTCCATTATCTTGTCCCAATCTAAAACCAAGATATCCACTCAGGTACCCAACGATGACCCAAGAACTGTGTGAGTACAGAACTCAATAGGCCAACACCAATAATGTCTACAAAATATCCACTCTAATTGATTCTGCATACAAGAATGGAATAAATGCTAAGTAAAAAATGATAAAAAGTGTGCCACTAGATATTCCTTGTTCATTTAGTTAATTCCATGAATTTATCCCAACCTCATTTCTAATACCATCATCATTAAATAATCCATCTTGATCAAATATTTTAGGGGTTATGCAGAATATCATCTTCACAAGGGTCTATGGCAATCAATCAAAATGCATATGGGTAAAAAAACAAGTCCCCATCTCCTAGGGGATCAACATATCCAAACAACACATTATCCTCACCTTGAAGCCTTAGTCCGAGTGGAATGAAACTGTAAGGGGAAGAGAGCTATATCCCCTTCCTTAACCCATGAATTTGGGGGTTCACTTTAGAGCCTCATTCTAACTCACCCCAAGGGTGTAGAACCTCAAGTCAACACCCCACAATACCAAGCCATGTGAACATGATTATTTTTCAAATCACCATGAACATACATAACAAAAACAATAATATTCAATGCAACTAGATATCATAACACATAACACAACATGGGAATTAATTCTATTTAATAAGCCATTAATACTTTTACAATTTACCATTCATGTCCTTTTATCCAAATTCCAATTCTAGAGCCTTAACCCATTTGGTTTGTTAAAAAAAACCCAATGCCTAATCCAAATTCATCATTGACCAATCGTTAACCCATTTATCCCATTATTCACTTCACAACAACTTACCCACATATTCATTTCATGTGAAATTCTCATATCACATAACATAATCCCCTTATTACGTTCAATCATTTAGGTGTACTATCTTATTCTAAAGTATTAACCCATTCCACAAATTCAGCCATCCTTGTATTACATTCCATTAACACATTCCCCATTTCTTATTCCATTATCTAATTAAAAATCGCCATTTCACATTACCAAATTCCCTTATTCAATTCTAACAAAACTCCGTCAAATAATTGACGTAATCCCATTCGACCCATTTTTCCATTTCCATGTCATGTCATCCCCTTTATGCCTTGTCAGCCTATACACCACTATCATAATTTCATTTACAACTTAATCATCCATTAAAATATGTCATATAAGGCCTCACACTTTGCTCGAAAAAACCCTCACATGACCTTACAATTGTCTAGGTCTGGGATTTCCATCACACCCCATGGGTGGACCTAAAATTATCATTTCATCCTCAACTCATACCCCGATGATCACGAGGGATTCAATTGGTACCTTAAAAACCACATTCAATCAAAACAAAATCCAACAAACCAATAACACTATTAGGGAGAAAAGGAGAAAAATCTTACATGCACAAATCTAAAATAAAAATATGGGATAATACTTATAGACCACCTACCTCAAATTCAGAGATGAACAAACTCTTAACCACAAACATTGATCCAGATTCCAGCACCCTGTGAAGCCCCAACCATGGTCCCACTAGAAAACAAAGGCATTTAGAGATTCGAGAGAGGATGGGAGAAACCACAATCCCAAATCTAAAAAAGCGACAAGAGGAGAGGATTATACATAGCTAGAGCTTCGATCGGCAACAAACGTCATCCAAAATGGACAAGAATCAAAGAAAAAACATATATTGTAATAATGGGTTATCAAAGTTCAACACTAGGGTTGAGGGGAGAGGAATGGAGGAAAATCCATAGTTGGGGTTTAAAATCCTGGAGGGGCGATTTTGTTAATTTTCTATCTTTTCTGGGCCACATGGTTTATCCACACAGTTTGCAAAACCATGAACAAACTTTGTGCAAGTTACTGCCTGAAAATCACCCGCTTCACACGGTTTCTTGGGAAATCACCATGACATGCTTAACTGTGTGCCAACTATGCATACAACTCTCTCCATGGCTTCCCGGTTACCTAGGATACTTGGAAGAGTTTGCACTAACTGTGCGCAAACCATGGGGCATGCCCCTAAACTCCCATTTCCTTCCCCTTTCATTTCAAAAACTCTAGGGACACCCCCGAGGCTTCACATGAACATTAGAAACACTTAAATATCCAAAAGAGTATTCCAAACCAAAACATAAACAAAAAAATATGTTGAGAAGATCTAGGATCATACACGTATGGAGGTTCTCAAGGAGACATCATTCAAGAGGTAAATTCCTCAATCATTCTCTCTTAATTTCTTTTCATTTCTTATCCTCTACTCAACTCCCCTATAAAATGTATCATGAAAGTTAAATTATAATATATATATATATATATACACTATATTGGTATTTTTTAATTGAATATACATCATAAAATATCTTATCTTCTCATTCTATTCTAAAAATGATATCATCATCTGTAAAATGTCTATTCATCGCATTTATAGAAGAAGAGTTTTTAATTTCCATTTCAACCTTCAATGATGGTTAGGAAATCATTATTACAGTTAAAATATATGTTAATATTTATATTATAACATGTTTCATGTTCTGTAAGTAGTATATATATATATATATTACTGTAAAATGAAACATGTTTGTGATGATCAAAAAACCTCAAAAATAAACTAAATTATTATCAGTTTTTTTTATCAAATTAATCATCTCCTTAATGGAAAAATAAATTATATATGGGAGCAGTAAAAATTATTTATATGATTCAATAAAATATAATTTTAATTTTGTTGATTTATTTTTATTTTACATGAACATCTTTAATTACACTCAAGTAGTCTGACCATGAAAACCAAAAAACAAATGCTCTAAGAACGTAAAAATTGAACCCTATATCTCATAAAAATGGACATTAATGAAGTAAGTAATGTTATAGTAAATAAAATAAATGTATATGATCTTCTAAATTAACAAATTAATTAATCAAATATAATTATACAAGACATGGACTGTTTTTGTAGAACACATTCAAATATAATGTAAGCGATATCTCTGAACCTCCATTATTCCTTCAGGATATGATCTCTTTATATTTACCCCAATGTTATTATTATTTATTATTATATAATTATAATAAATTATTTTTATATTTTCAAAAAAATTATATATCTCAAGTCATATTTCATGGATGGGGAAATAAATGTTTTAAAATTTTCCCTTCTCGATTATTCCCTATATGAAGGTTTTATTAAATTGAACATCTTGATTTATTACCCATTTTCAAGTACAATCCATAAACTATTTTAATACACCAATACTTTTCCTAAAATATATCAATTTATCATGTAAATATATTTTAGTTTATTTCATATTTTATAGAAACATTTAAGCCTTTTTTATTTAAATAATCTTTAATATTTACCCTTAAACCACACTAAAGTGGCTCAATTCTAAAGTTTCTTAAATAATCTTTTTCAATTATTCACTTAAGTTAGAAAAAAATACAGGTTATATATTCGTATTTTCCTTTTATTTTTACTCGGAAATGAATTAATCCATTATTCCAATAATACCATTTTGATACATCCATTGGTTATTTACTTTGGGAAGATTACCTAACACATTTCTTTCAATTAGTAAACCTTATGATTATCCCATATGATCGATTTTATTATGTGGAACAAATATACATGTACATGGTATGATGGGTGATACCAGATAATACTCAATTGCATTGGGTATTGTTTTATTCCAATGATACTTCATGTATGGGATAAAGGAGTAAACCAAGTACATTATATGACTTTTTCCGCCTTTTGATATAATCGTACTTGTTTTATTATTCTAATTTTATGTGATGTTTCTTGTCCCATTAACATTTATATATTTACATGGTTATATTATTTAATTGTTTTTATTATATGTATCTATTTTCTTATACATGTTCCAAGCCTATTATGTTATCAAGTAATTCCTTTGACTCATGTTTTATGCTTATTTTCCAGGATTATTATCTTACTGTGATTTTATCTTATCCCTAATGTCTATGTATTCCCTAGGTTATCCTATGTTTGTTTAGAAGTTCAAAAGATGCTAGTAGCTCATTATTGAATATTAATATAGATATTTTTTAATCTAGTTCCATTTTATAATATTATGTAACATTTCTTATAAATTCAATAGTATTTATGATCCTAGCTTTGTATTTTAGGGATAATTAGGCTTAAAATCATGTGATAATATGTGTGAAAGTTTAAAGTCACCATAAATCATTTATGAACTATTTTTTTGTGATGATGTTTTTTAGATTTATTATTTTCATGTCCACATTTAATAAATCATCAAATTGATCACAATAATTTAGAAAGAATTGATTAATTTGTTCAATTCTGTTTTTTCCTAAATTGAGTTCACTGACATGGGTTTAGAATTATTTAATGGAGACCCATTGCTAATTTTTTATATTATTATATTTATTTATTTTCCTTGGTTGTCAAATAAATCCAATGGGTGATATTATTTAGCCAAAAAATGCATTGATGGTTGTTCTAATTTTTGAGAGTGATGTTTTGGAGAAGATGATTAGATAATGTATGTATGGTTGTTTTCCAAGACATAAAGAATATTATAATTATTTGTATCAGATGATACCATGTGAAATGTTCTTCGTGTATATATATGTTGAATTATGTTATGGTGAAAGAATAATTGTAGGATATGTGGAAATTTTTCAGAGGAGGTTTCGATACTATAACAAAAGAATCGACAGTATAGAAGTGACTATAACTGATGTTATCCATGAAACAGTTATGGTCCTCACCCAAGAGATTATATTGATGTATTTTTGGGGTTCTAAAATTTTGGATACCTACACACCACATTTAATAATATAGAATATAAACTATGTCATAGAGAAAATACTACAGTATAGTGACGTTTCATGTGGATTTTAGTGGCTCTAGATTTTGGGTGAGATCTATGTTGTAGTAATATATTCATGTCTCATAGCTCGAAATGATGGGTTATAGTTGTTCTGGATGTTTTAGGACCTCTAAAACATATTCATTTTTTCCCAGCAAAGTCAATTTAAGGGATGACGGAATATTTTAATGAGATTAGTGCATGAAATATGATTGATTTGGATATATTTCAATGGTTTTGGAGATTTGGTGATCTCCAAACCTTATCACATTAACCATGTATTATAAGAAATATATATTAATATGGAAACTTATGAAAAACTATTGGTTAGATTATAATACCTTTGAATACTCCATAGAAGTTCTATCTAGGTTTTTTTAAAGGATCTAGTTGTCTTATATTCATCTGATGACTTTGGTGGTTATTTCAGTCAACAAAACCACCAATTTTGAATTATATTATCATGCTCATTTGAATTAGTATCCAAAGGCGGAGTAAAAAATATTATTTGAAAGAAGATTTAGAATTTATATGAATCTAAATTTCGAATTCAAACATAGAGAGGTTTTATGAAAAAATGTGACTTTGGTAGAGAAGTAAATTTTCAATATAAGAAAGAGAGAGAAATAAATAGGATATTGATAACAGAAAAATAATATGAAGTCACTATGTATATTGGCATGGAGTTAATAGATCCATCCTATATTCCCATATGTTTATGAAAAAATATGAGTAAAACTAAATCAATTTTGAAGGATATGGTTAGAAGGATTTGTTCTTATTAATATCAATATCTATTTTATTATTTTAATTTGGATGGACTATCAATGTTGGGATATTTTATGTAATGTGAGATCAAGGGTAAACAATGTTCTTTTTACCTATATGTTTAAACTAGTCTGTAATATGATCTTGGAATAATATGGATCATTCCTAGGAGTAGGCTTATACCTTTGAGAGTTTAACATATTAAATATTTTGTTAGCTTATTTTTTTGTCTTTCGTATTTAAAAATTATCAAAATTCACATTTACTATTGAAATGGTTTGTTTTAACATAAAAACATAAAATAAGATTAATCACTGATCCCCCCCCCCCTCTATGATTCATCACTAATATGGGAGATTCCAATTTAATGTCTCTCTAGTTATCGAATTTTTCATAATGAATATGGAACAATAAATAGATTTTTCATGGAATATACCCATACTAATAGTGATTAAGGATCTCATGGATGATCTATCCAGACAAGGAAAGATATAATTAGATTCATGAAGAACATGCCCTCATGGGGATGTTTATGGGGGTTGATGATTTTGGGTTTGTATGTCTATGAGTTTTCACATATATCCTAATTTAAATGAATAATTCCCATATATTTTAAGGACCATAGATTATTTTTTATTTTTTTGGACCCCAACTTTCTATTTAACATCATACTATAAGTATGATGTCATGCAGTTTCACATCATGCAACAAGGATTTTGGTAGTGTAGTTTAACATCGTACGTCATGGATGTAATTTTCATGAATGGTGTGAAAATAGAGGATCATGTCGGGATTATTAATTTAAGGATTCCTTGATGTGCCTAAACCAATAATCGGAATAAGATAAGAAATGGAGAGTTGGGGATTACACCTTGAAGGAGGCATGTCCTCTTTTCTTCCTACCTGTTAGTAGGTGGAGATAGTAAAAGGAGGACCACTCTCAATAAGAGGATTTGAAGGGTTGATGTAAGTATTATGCCAGGTTTGGTTAACTCACTAAATTAATGTTATTGGGATAACACAAAGATCTCAATCCAATTGAATTCTGGTATGGTTCATATGTATTATGTTGTATTTTCCAAGGGTGATTGCATCTAAGTCCATATGAAGACGACCCTCATTATCAAGGGAATGGATGAAGCATGTTCCTTGGGGAACCTATCAGTTAAAACTGACAAGTGAGTAACAACTTTTATCTAGAGAATTCATAATCCATGTAGGGGCACTTTTTAATTCTTGATAACCATATAATTCAAATTTTGTAGTTTTTTAGGAGGCATTTTTTTTGGAAATTTTCAGAGTTCCCCTAGAAAAAGTTGACCACAGATTTGTTTAATGACACACATTAAATCACTTATAGAAGGAGGGGTTTAGAATCCCATATGGTATCCTACTCATCATAGTAGGTATTTGAATGGATTCATGTCTATATTTTTGGGAAATAGTGAAAACTAGTCAACATGATATATTTTCATGCAGAGGGAGGACTCACCTGGAGACCTCGTAATAGAGGGTGGTCCTTTTTATAATCCCACTAGTGGGGATATTCATATGAAGGTATACATGGATAGAGAGTTCCACATAACAGGTAAGTATTCAAAAATCTATTTAGTGTGATAAAATATTACAGAAGTCTAGATTTCTTGGTTATCATGTAATAGAGTGTTGATCTTCATGGAATACTAGTGAAGGAAAGGGGCGTCCATGGAAGAATGGTGTGAATAGGTTATTCTATTTATAGATGATGTGAGTGTGTAAACTCAAATTAACACCTACAAGAATTGGTTATCCACTCATAATAAATTTTTGGTGAAATAGGTCTCACATGATAGCTAACTGAGAGAATGTCCATGTGGTTGAAGACTTACAATGGGAACTAGCATAGTAAGTAGGAAAATAGAATTTTAACAATGTTTTAACCTTATAAATTTGTATTCACAGAATAAATAACATTCTTGTAATTTTTCTATAATCATAGGATTGGAAAATACATATTGGTTTTCCTTGATTCCCCAAATCCTCCAATTCTCCTTTTGTATCCCATTAACCATATTCCCTCTCATGTATTTTACGGATAAGGGATAATGTATTTACAAGAAATACTAAGGTAACTAATTTCCAAAAGAGGATACCATGATGTATGGGGGTGTTAGAATAAGTTATGGACCCACCTATAATTTATAAATAATAGTGATTTTTTATGGGGTGAATATTGGAAAGAGAGAGTAGAGAGAGTGGGTAGCTACTAGAGTGCTCTCCTCATAATATTGTGTTCTATTGTTGATCCATGGGGAGATTTGGTTGTCATTACATGTGATACGTGGGTGGTCACATGACATATTCTTCCATCATATCATGTGGTATATGGGTGAATATTCTATATCTAGGATATCATGTGATACGTTTAAATCAATAGTTATCCCATAGGTGCACAAACATCAAAACATTGCCCCATCTAAATGAATTCCCATTAGCATGATGATGAGTTTATTCCAAGTAAGAAAAATCCTACATGAATAACTACATATTATAATTATGAATCCAATGGCTGAATGTTATAATGAATCATATATATATACGTAAATAAGGGTATCTCGTTGGTTTTACTTTTTTGTTGTTAAATAGGATAGAACCTTTTTTATTCTTATTTCTTCATCATTATAATAATTAATAGATATTCTTGTGTGGCCAACAAACTAGGTTATTAACTTCCTTATTTTCTTCATCCTGATATGACATTAGTGATACCAATTAATCACTATTGGTATATTTTTGTTTATTTCAACATTTTCTTATTTATATGGTGCTTCCTAGACATCCCTGAGTTTATTTTACCTTTTTCTTGAGTATTTATTGGTGTATAAATGTCTAACTAGTCATCACGAGTGATATTTATAGGCAAGATGGTTTTTTTAATTTTGATATGTTTAGAACCCATCTGCCAAATGACTACCACACTATTTTCCATACTTTATCAATTTTTATTTATAGAATCTCACCATATTGATTCCACATGTGTAAAAAACATTCCAATAGAAACATGAGTCTTTACAATCTTTGAAATCAATATATGAAATGTTCTTGATGGTGTTGAGCTCAATCATAATTAATAATTACATTTAAAACAATTGTTCCTCTCATTTCTAATTGGAGTTAGACCTTGGGATTATCCCCTGTCAAATAATTTTTCTGATCATAAATTCAAATTTCTCATTGAAGAAATAATACCAAATTCATGGACAGAAAACCTTCCAATTCACTAGATTAAGGAACATTGGGACCTATCCTAGAAAATATACTGATTGTCAAACTCTTCATCAATAAGACTAACCATCCCTAGGGGTTGATTTTTTGGTACATCTTCTTTAAATTATAGGAGTATCCTTTCATGGTTGATCTATATATACATTGTTATGTGATGATCATGATGAAATTAGTAGAAAGTGAGAAGATTAGTTAGTCAATAAGTTGGGGACTCATGTTCTGAGGTTCAATTACTAAAGACTGGGGAAGGAGGGTTTCAATGATATGGTGGTTCAAATAATTTGAAATTGAAATGAAATAAATGGTATTGTATAAATCCATCACGTTTTATCAATATTTATCCTATCATAACCAATATTTGATTGTAGATATACTCAAGATATTTTCCTAAACACCATGAACATTTATATAGTGTATTGATAGGTAGGGATTAGCCTATGGAATACATATATTATCAATGTGTGCCTAGTCCAAGCGAAATTTATGAAAAGATAATTCTACCATCCATTGGGAAAATTAAGAGGAAACCCAAAAATAGATAAATAGATTCTTGAATTATAAAAACGAATAATGGGAGAAAAAATTATTCCCAATGATGAGGAATATTTCAAATCATGAAAAACCAATATTCATAAAACTGTTCAGACATAAACCAGAGCATAAGAGGCCTCAGAATTGTTTAAATCATTAAAATACCACTCCAAATGCTTATTATCCAATATTAGAAGTGGATAGATTTGAATATTGGGGTAGATAAAGTTTCATCAAAATTGATAGAATAGTCCATTTTTATGCTTTATTGGAAACATATATTAGTGGATATCATTTTCCAGTTGGAAAATTAATTTTTAGAGTCATGGTTGTGATCACTATAATAGATTCCCAACAAGAATGTAGAACCTAGATATTCATGGAAGTTTGAACATAGTCCAAGGTATAGTATTAACACGGTCATATCAATCAATTAAAGGCCCCCTTTTGGGTCTTTAGATCATTTTATAACTTATAGGGATATATTAAAACTCATATTTGGAGGTGATGAGTTTATAAATTACCAAAGAGGAAGGTTTTACCTTAAACCAAATCAAAAGTAGGGTAATGATAATATTATTAATGGATAAAAAATTGAAGGATAGGATAAGCAAGTATAACTTGTTTATCTATTCCCTATATGCATCCCTCACTAGTACTATCACAAATAATTCGACTAAAACACATGATATCTATACCTATTTGATATACAAATTAGAGGGAATGCTGTAATCTAGGATGGATAAAGAGGTAATCTATGAGGGGAATATTTCCTTCATGATCAGAATATAGATTAGTTTCATTATAAAGAATTTTACTTCCCCTCCTTTAAGTGTATAGTATGAAAATCATTTGATGTTGATGTTATAATTTTTATTGATATTGACATAGGGGAATATGGGAATACCATTGAATATTCCCCCAACTAATTTCATCATGGTGATCAAAATTAAGTATTTCAAAACCAAGATTCTTCTCATTTCATGTTGAGAAATAAAGTAAAATAATTAATTAATTAAAGGGTCCAAAGACATATGAAATTGAATAATAACTAAAGAAAGTGATAGTGGTAACAATAATTGGGAATATGATTTCTCAACTACCCATATATTATAAAAGAACTAGAAAAATTGTTTCTTTAATGGTGTACTTTTCATATTAGTTACAAAATAAATCTGTGAACCACCAAGTCACTCCATCCATAGTAAGAGAAGATATTGTTTTATCATGTTACAAAAAATTCATTATATCGAGAGGCTTTGTAGGAGTGGTAAATGTAGATACCCGAAGCTTGACGTACATGGACATTACATTACATTTTCGGAATACTTATTACATAACAAAAACACACACACAAGGATCGTAATAGTTTAGTGTCTTTGGAAACTCGGAATATAATCTTCTAATCGTGGTGAAAGATCTTCAACATCTCCCATAAATATCTTCCTTTTTTTACCTAAAACCGTTCTTTATATCCTGGGGAAAAGAAAAAATAAAAGGGAGAGATCAAATTCTCAGTAAGAGTGAACAAAAGAAATATCAATCACATCATATTCATAAGAACATAACATTTTGGAAATCATAACCTGCAAAAGAGAGCATAATTTCATAACATGGGATAAATCATAGTACTGAAATGTAATCCCAATAATCGTAACATAAAACATGAAACTTTGTGGCGTACACACATAATCATAGAGAATCATTTCTTGTTAATCAAGACTCATTTCCAAGACTATCTTAGTGGACAAAGTCCATTTCTGAACCGAGTCACCCTCATTTCAGTCCGGTTTCTCTGAACCGGTATAACCTACCATTCTAGCCATGTCTATCTCATGAGATATAAAATCTTTACCCAATGAATTTGAGGGAGATATTGGTCCCACCCATCTCATAATGATCCCATTCTTATGTGTGCCACAAAATCATAAATCATACATCATTCCATAACCCATGTAATAAAAATGGGAATCTTAAACATCATGACATCATAAAACAATTCATATAAGATAAAGGAATTCATAAAAATAATTCCATCACAACATAATCAAATAAATGTAATAATAGGGATGAAAACAGAACCCTTTATTATCTTATATGGAAAATAATTTTGATAAAACACTTGAACTCCATTCTTGAGGAAAATATCCTTTCTACTTCAAAAAAACTTTTCCTTTCTTAACATGTCAAACAATTATAAACTAAAAGAAGTTTATTAAAAATAAACTAGATAACTTGTAAAGGAAGATTCTTGGAAATAATTTTTTAAAAATCCATTCATGCCGTATAAGTTAAAAAAAATTCTAGTACTTTTGTCGGAAAAGTCAAAAATTACCTCGTACGAAAAACGACAAAAGATTCCTTTCATATCTTTTACTAAAAACTCACCGAAGGGTAAAATTGAATTTAAACAATTGTAGGTGGATGGAAATAATATTACATATTGAGGAAACATGGATGTGGGTGATAAAATACACCCCAGTAAATACTAAAGTATAAACAATCTCGATAAAAATGAGATTGTGATATTTCGCTTACCTTAGGTCCGATTTGCTTCGTAAGTGTCCGAACCTCCTGTATAATGATTTAAATAACGTCATTGACTTATTAAAGAATCATATTCATTGTTATTATATCATATATGGTTCACTTATGACTTTATATTACCCGTTCTTTTGAAAATTCAAGTTAAAGTAGCGTTTTGGGTAAAATCGTCTCATTTGTCTTTCGTGTTTTAACTTGTAATTATTCATATGATTACTTAGATCATTATTACTTAATTATAGAATATAAAACATGATTTATATATAATATATATTCAGAATATACATATATATAATGGATCGATAAATGGAAATAAATACACCGTTCATGGAGACGGTAGGCCGTACGTATGCATGAACGTTGTTTTCGTTTCCTTATTGAATTGAGTGGAATTAAGTAGATGACATACATATATATACACATAAATCCAGTAGCTTTATAATGTCATATATTTCATTATTATTTCTTATATATACTTTATAATCATTCTTAAATGGTTAACATGGAGAATGAATCTCATGGCGTCGTGGAGACGGTAGTCCGTACGTACGCACGGGCGATGATATCATTTCCATAATTATTTAATTGAATTGGAGTGGATGATATAATATATCAGAATCATTATGATGTTATAATAACTATGTATAGTTATTCTTTACACCATAATACCCATCCATGTAAGGTGTTGGTGGAAAAACAGATTACACCACGGCGTGGAGACGATATTCCGTACGTACGCACGCGCGGTGATTTCGTTTTCCACAGGATGGATAGATGGTGAATTAGGATTGTTTCATACATATAATAACATATCAGTATATGAGTGATACTGATGTTATTACTTCATAATGAAACAACCTAATAAGAAGAAGTGGAAGAAGAAATAAAGGTGAAAGAATCGGTAACGGAAATTACCTCTTCTTTGATGCGCCTTTTTGAGACCTCCTCTTAGGGCACTAAAATTGGTATTTTAGGAAGACCAGAACCTCTAGGATGTTGCTAGGGAAGTGGAGAAGAGAATTTGGCAGGGGTTGGCCGAGATTGAAGGCTCAATGTTGTGTGAGGAAAAGAGGGAGGAGGTGTCCTTTTATAAGGGAGGAGAGGGGCACCTTTGGAATTCTTAAAAATATTAATTTATAATAAATCTAACCCAACTTAAAACCCTCCAAAAATGACTCATATTAGAATATTAGATTAGTTAGGGTTCTAATCGCATCAACCAATCAAATTTAGACATGTTTGGATCTTATTTTAAACCTTATCATTTTGATTTATCCTTATTTAATCTATTTAAGTTTATTTGTGGTAATAAAATTCTAAATTTTAAATTATAACAAATAATTACTTATTTGTTGTGAATTTTCTATAATTGTTTACTTTATAACATTATAGAACATATAAATTTAAATTTATAATTTTTTAATATTTTTGTGATTTTTAAACAATTTTATAATATGTTATTTTTATAAAATAACAATAGTGTCAATTTTGAAACTATTCATTTATTTGAATTTAAATAAAATATATACAGAAGATATGTTCAATATAAAATCTTTAATATATTAATAAACTGTCATATGTGTCTATAAAATTAGTGGATAACATTAAATAGTTCATATAATATTTAGTTTATTATTTTTAAAACCATTTATTTGGTTTATCTCTTAATAAAATAATTACTACATCATTTTTGTATAATTATTTAATATACATATTTGTTGCATAAAAATTTAAAATAAAATCCTATGATGAATATAAATATATTAGCTTTCAAAATAATACTTTTACTGTAATTTTTCATCTTAAAATCACAATAGTTAAATTGTTATATTTATTAAATTATGAAGGTGACAAATTTGGCATCATTTAAAATAAAATAATATAAGTGTCATAATTGCTTGTATAAGACTCAAATGGGTCAAATATTCTACCATTGGATGATTATAGTTTCCATTTACATGACCAATAAGTTTTGGTCAGGGTTTTGTGCCTTTTATTGTCACTATTAGTTTAATAAAAACTGTATTCTTGTTTTATCACTAGATAAATAATTTTTGCATCACTATTGTGTCACAATTAATGATAACTATTTAATCCCAAAAAATTCTAAATAAATTCTCATGATGTAGATAATTTTGTTAGCTTTCTGGATACTATTCATGTTTGAAGTTTTATGATGTTTATCACTAAGTTAAAATTATTATACTTATAAGATTTAAGAAAGTGACATGTTGTCACTTTCTTTGGTTTTAATAATAATTAAATTATTTTCATGGTCAAAAGTCCATAAAATGAATCTAATCCGACCCTTAGTTGATATGGGTTTACTTTTAGCCATCAAATAGAATTTTTTCATGTGTTAGGGTAATTTTATAATATTATATTTACCCTTAATTACCCGATTTACCTTTAACTATGGTAAATAGAATTTACCGTAGTTACTATTCATAATTCCCAAAAATAAAAAGTAGCCTATTAACATAATTTGGACCCAATGATTCCAAATATGGAATCCATTTTTTAAAATTAAATACACAGAAGTTGCAGAAATTAAATTAAAATTAATCCCATTGTCGAATAAAAACAGGTTTTTGTTTAAAACATTGCAAAGGATTTAATTGTTTTAACCTACGAATTCAAGGTAAAATCAATGCTAATGACATACATTATATTAAATGGTAAAAATATATTATATTTATACATTAAAACCATTCAATATTATAATTTAACCACAAAAGATATTATGATGAAAAAAGTTGTTTTTAATTAAAATATAGCGTGTTTTTACTATTCATTAAAATATGAAAGTTATGGGAAAAATATCAAAACTTTATCTAATGTAAATTTTTACATCCTGATTCAAAAGAAGAATTTTATTTTGTCAAATTGAACATATAAACATGTCAAAAACTAGATTTAAATTGGGTGCGCCATCAAAAGGCGGCAAAACAACATTTTTTGAAAAATACTTATTTTACCCGAAAATATTATTTTGTTCTTATACCATGTTCTAGAAAATGTGTAAGATGAATAATAATGTTATAAAATTAAACATTTAGTTAATACTATTCATAACGGCTAGTTCATGACAATATTATAATAATATATCATTGTTTATTAAAACCCGGTATTGCGTACAACACACGCTATCGAGGAAGGTCGCAATTGCGTGTAATGCAAGCCAAGTTAGGGTTGCGTGTTGTGAAAAAATCCTTCATTGTTTCGTATAACAGAATCCAACCACATTTCATTTATACATTTAATATATATATATATATATACTCAATGTTGCGTAGAATAACTATTATCAAAATTGTGTGTAACACGGTCCAAGACTAGTGTTGCGTATACTGCAAGCTAATACGGTGTTGCATATAGGCCAAGGTAATCTTGGTGTAGAATACAATGCAAGACATTAATGAAATTAAAATAATATTTTTCATAAAATCTCGGGGTGTTACATTCTACCCCCCTTAAAATTAATTTCACCCTCGAAATTCTTCGGGGTGATAAATGGTTTACTATTTGAAAGTTTCTTTGATAGAAACCCACATCGTAAAAAGGAATACCAAAACGTATCTTTAAAAACTAAAGTATAAAACGTAATGGTTACCCAAGTTAACTAATCACTGGGTATCCACATAGGAGAACATAGGTGAATATATGGACATTGAAGAGAAATCTAACCATCATGTTCTGATGGAGAGTGATAGGGGACATGGCTATGGAAAAGCCAACAATCACAAATCCATAAATTTGTGATGATCTAAGGTACCATCTGATTAATCAGATATAATAGCACTAGGACAACATTTTTGGTTTTCAAGATCGTTTCCCTAATGTTGAAGAATTTGAATTAGAATAAATACTTACTTTATTTTGGTACAATCTCACTGTTGTTCGTGCCTTGAACAATTTCCACTTCATCTCTTAAATAAATGAAATTGAATTTGTTATTCGTGAAGTGTTAGCATATCATGTGATAGAATGATGGGTCATTCCATCTCTTTCAAACAAAAGGTTAGAAAAAGTTATAAGTCCATCTTATGGTTAATCGTATATGGTTCCAAAAATGAACTTATACTTCATATATCATACCGATTAATAAAATAAAACTAGTTTCTACTAACCAGAGACTTCCTGTAGGCCAGTGGTAGGCGATAACGTCCAGTCGCACTTCGGTTGTGGGTTCGATTCCCACAGCCTTGTCCGACGCGATGGGCTGTCGCCCGTTCTGCAGGTTGTCCTTTTTCTAAAACTACATTACATTAACATCCCATCAATAATATCAAAAAAAAAGTTCCATCCTTAAACAATACTAACTTATGTCCAACATAATCCATTCCAATCTTTAGGCTAATCTAAAATACTTTGATCCACTCTTATAACATAGTGAAAACGATTACCAGAGATTTAATACCATCGTTGATCCCCATATATCGTAATATTGCATTCCTATCTTGTTGGTCACATTCGAATCATTTGAAGGCCTTAATCATGTATTCCATTGAACCTTAGTGAAAACATGAATGCAGTTAAAAGTTAACACTTTTCACAAACCAAAATCCTCAAAATTCTTTATAATCAAACCATGATATCACTTAGTCCTTATATCAATCATGAGCTCATGAATACTGTCAAACATTTCATTTTCTCTTTATCACTTCATTATGCGCATATCATCCACTTTCCAAAAAATATCTGAATAACCTTTCATTGTTACTCATACAATTCATCACAAACTTTCAAAACATAAAGAAAGACAACAGTGTAACAATCCTTAGATGTCTTTTTATTCTATAGTACAACATTACACCTGATAAACATGTAATCATTCCACTACATTCTTAAACCATTGACCGAGCTTCAACAATTCTTTCATCTCACATATCATTTGTAGTCTCGCCATCATCATCAACCAAAATACTACCCATACGACCATACTGATTCTCTTCATGAGACATTCCCTTAGGTAATTGGTTTGTATAATGCCCGTACATTCCACATTTAAAACATTTAACCATTGTTGATGTTGAGCAATACCATTAACCTCATCCATGGTGTTAACTGAAACTTTTCCATTGCACTTACTGGCTTTGTGTCCTTCTTTTCCACACCCAAAGCATCTTCCAGTTCTATTAAAACATTCTCCTCGATGCCTCTTCCAACATGATTTACATAGGGGAAATTGAACTTTCTTTCCTCTATGATCATCATGAAACTCCATCTTTCTCTTATTAGCCGAGTCAGGAAACTTACCAAATTTTACTTTATTGATCATATTATGAGATTGCTGATTCGACATAATAATTATTTTGGATTTCCAAATCCCATTTCATTTGATTACTTATGAAGAATATCATTCCATTGTCCATCATATCCTCCATTATTGTGAATAATCTTGTTTCCAACCATTTTCTAAAACCAAAAAAGAATAGTGTGAGAGGAAAAAATCATAATAAAGGGGGAGTAACTTCAATATCTAACATCTTAGGTTAAATTCTAAGATCGTTACCGTATTTCTAGGACTATATCCTATATGTATACTTATCCTTAGGGACATCCCTAGACATACCTTAGAAATATCTCTAGGGATCTCACTAACGTTTTCGCATCCTAGTTTCCAAAGGTTGACTAAACCTTTCCTCTGATACCAATTGTAGAGACCCGAAGCTTGATGTACATGGACATTACATTACTTTTGCCTAATACTTAGTACATAATAAAAACACACACACAAGGATCGTAATAGTTTAGTGTCTTTGGAAACTCGGGATATAATCTTCTAATCGTGGTGAAAGATCTTCAACATCTCCCATAAATATATTCCTTTTTTTACCTAAAACCTTTCTTTATATCCTGGGGAAAAGAAAACATAAAAGGGTGATCTCAAATGCTCAGTAAGGGTAAACAAAAGAAATATCAATCACATCATATTCATAAAAACAAAACATTTTGGAAATCTTAACCTGCAAAAGAGAGCATAATTTCATAACATGGGATAAATCATAGCAGTGAAATGTAATCCCAATAATCATAACATAAAACATTAAACTTTGTGGCATACACACATAATCATAGAGAATTGTTTCTTGTTAGTCAAGACTCATTTCCAAGACTATCTTACTGGAAAAAGTCCATTTCTGAACTGAGTCACCCTCGTTTCAGTCTTGTTTCACTGAACCGGTATAACCTACCATTCCAGCCATGTATATCTCATGAGATATAAAATCTTTACCCAATGCATTGGAGGGAGATAAAGGTCCCACCCATCTCATAATGAAGCCATTCTTATGTGTGCCACAAAATCATAAATCATACATCATTGCATAACCCATGTTATAAAAATGGGAATCTTAAACATCATGACATCATAAAACAATTCATATAAGATAAATGAATTCATAAAAATAATTACATCACAACATAATAAAATAAATGTAATAATAGGGATAAAAACAGAACCCTTTATTATCTTAGATGGAAAATAATTTTGATAAAACACTTGAACTCCATTCTTGAGGAAAATACCCTTTCTACTTCAAAAACACTTTTCCTTTCTTAACATGTCAAACAATTATAAACTAAAAGAAGTTGATTAAAAATAAACATGATAACTTGTAAAGTAATATTCTTGTAAATAATGTTTTAAAAATCCATTCATGTCGTATAAGTTAAAAAAAACATTTTTCTCGTACTTTTGTTGGAAAAGTCAAAAAGTACCTCGTACGAAAAATGACAAAGGATTCCATTCATATCTTTTACTAAAAACTCACCGAAGGGTAAAATTGGATTTAAAAAATTGTAGGTGGATGGAAATAATATTACATATTGAGGAAACATGTATGTGGATGACAAAATACAACCCAGTAAATACTAAAGTATAAACAATCTCAGATAAAAATGAGATTGTGATATTTCCCTTACCTTAGGTGCGATTTGCTTCGTAAGTGTCCGAACCTCCTGTATAAGGATTTAAATAATGTCATTGACTTATTACAGAATCATATTCATTGTTATTATATCATATATGGTTCACTTAGGACTTTATATTACCCGTTCTTTTGTAAATTCATGTTAAAGTAGCGTTTTGGATAAAATCGTCTCATTTGTCGTTCGTGTTTTAACTTGTAATTATTCATATGATTACATAGATCATTATTACTTAATTATAGAATATAAAACATGATTTATATATAATATATATTCAGAATATAAATATATATAATGGATCAATAAATGGAAAGAAATGCATTGTTCATGGAGACGGTAGGTCGTACGTACGCATGAACGCTGTTTTTGTTTCCTTATTGAATTGAGTGGAACTAAGTAGATTACGTATATATATATAAACATAAATCCAGTAGATTTATAATGTCATATATTTAATTATTATTGCTTATATATACTTTATAATCATTCTTAAATGGTTAACATGGAGAATGAATCTCATCGCGTCGTGGAGACGGTAGTCCGTACGTACGCACGAGCGATGATATCATTTCCATAATTATTGAATTGAATTGGAGTGGATGATACAATATATCATAATCATTATGATGTTATAATAACTATGTATAGTTATTATTTACACCATAATACCTATCCATGTAAGGTGTTGGTGGAAAAACAGATTACACCACGACATGGAGACGGTATTTCGTACGTACGCACGTGCGGTGATTTCGTTTTCCATAAGATGGATAGATGGTGAATTAGGATTGTTTGATACTTATAATAACATATCATTATATGAGTGATACTGATGTTATTACTTCATAATGAAACAACCTAATAAGAAGAAGTGGAAGAAGAAATAAATGTGAAAGAATCGGTAACGGAAATTACCTCTTCTTTGAAGCTCCTTTTTGGGACCTCCTCTTAGGGCACTAAAATCGGTCTTTAAGGAAGACCAGAACATCTAGGATGTTTCTAGGGAAGTGTAGAAGAGAATTTGGCAGGGTTTGGACGAGCATGAAGGCTCAATGTTGTGTGAGGAAGAGAGGGAGGAGGTGCCCTTTTATAAGGGAGGAGAGGGGCACCATTGGAATTCTTAAAAATATTAATTTATAATAAATCTAACCCCACTTAAAAACCTCCAAAAATGACTCATATTCGAAGATTAGATGATATAGGGTTTTAATCTAATCAACCAATCAAATTTAGACATGTTTGTATCTTATTTTAAACCTTATCATTTTGATTTATCCTTATTTAATCTATTTAAGTTTATTTGTGGTAATAAAATTCTAAATTTTAAATTATAAAAAATAATTACTTATTTGTTGTGAATTTTTTATAATTATTTAATTTATAACATTATAGACCGTATAAATTTAAATTTATAATTTATAAATATTTTTGTGATTTTTAAACAATTTTATAATATGTTATTTTTATAAAATAACAATAGTGTCAATTTTGACACTATTCATTTATTTGAATTTAAATAAACTATATACAGAAGATATGTTCAAACTAAAAGCTTTAATATATTAATAAAAGGTCATATGTATCTATAAAATTAGTGGATCACATTAAATAGTTCATATAATATTTATTTTATTATTTTTAAAACCATTTATTTGGTTTATCTCTTAATAAAATAATTACAACATCATTTTTGTATAATTATTTAATATACATATTTGTTTCATAAAAATTTAAAATAAAATCCTATGATGAAGATAAATATATTACCTTTCACAATAATACTTTTACTAGAATTTATCATCTTAAAATCACAATATTTAAATTTTTATATTTATTAAAATATGAAGGTGACAACTTTGGCATCATTTAAAATACAATAATATAAGTGTCATAATTGCTTGTATAAGACTCCAAATGGTCAAATATTAGACCATTGGATTATTATAGTTTCAATTTACATGACCAATACGTTTTGGTCAGGGTTTTGTGCCTGTTAGGGTCACTATTAGTTTAATAAAAACTATATTCTTGTTTTTTCACTAGATAAATTATTTCTGCATCACTATTGTGTCACAATTAATGATAACTATTTAATCCCAAAAATTTCTAAATAAATTCTCATGATGTAGATAATTTTGTTATCTTTCTGGATACTATTCATGTTCGATGTTTTATGATGTTTATTACTAAGTTAAAATTATTATACCTATAAGTTTTAAGAAAGTGACATGTTGTCACTTTCTTTGGTTTTAATAATAATTAAATTATTTTCATGGTCAAAAGTCCATAAAATGAATCTAATCCGACCCTTAGTTGACATGGGTTTACTTTTAGCCATCAAATAGAATTTTTTCATGTGTTAGGGTAATTTTATAATATTATATTTACCCTTAATTACCCGATTTACCTTTAACTATGGTAAATAAAATTTACCGTAGTTACTATTCATAATACCCAAAAATAAAAAGTAGCCTATTAACATAATTTAGACCCACTGATTCCAAATATGGAATCCATTTTTTAAAATTCAATACACAGAAGTTGCAGAAATTAAATTAAAATTAATCCCGTTGTCGAATAAAAACGGGTTTTTGTTTAAAACATTGCAAAAGATTGAATTAATTTAACCTACGAATTCAAGGTAAAATCAATGATAATGACATAAATTATATTAAATGGTGAAAATATATTCTATTTATACTTTAAAACCATTAAATATTATAATTTAACCACAAAAGATATTATGATGAAAAAAGTTGTTTTTAATTAAAATATAGCGTGTTTTAATATTCATTAAAATATGAAAGTTATCGGAAAAATATCAAAACTTTATCTAATGTAAATTTTTACATCCTGATTCAAAAGAAGAATTTTATTTTGTCAAATTGAACATATAAACATGTCAAAAACTAGATTTAATGTGGGTGCACCATCAAAAGGCGGCAAAACCGCATTTTTTTAAAAATACTTATTTTACCCGAAAAATTTATTTTGTTCTTATACCATGTTCTAGAAAATGTGTAAGATGAATAATAATGTTATAAAATTCAAAATTTAGTTAATACTATTCATAACGGTAAGTTCATGACAATATTATAATAATATATCATTGTTTATTAAAACCTGGTATTGCGTACAACACACGCCATCGAGGAAGGTCGCGATTGCGTGTAATGCAAGCCAAGTCAGGGTTGCGTGTTGTGAAAGAATCCTTCATTGTTTCGTATAACAGAATCCAACCACATTTCATTTATAAATTTAATATATATATATATATACTCAATGTTGCGTAGAATAACTATTTTCAAAATTGTGTGTAACACGGTCCAAGACTAGTGTTGCGTATACTTCAAGCTAATACGGTGTTGCGTATAGCGTAAGGTAATCTTTGTGTAGAATACAACAGAAGACCTTAATGAAATTAAAATAATATTTTTCATAAAATCTCGGGGTGTTACAGTAAACCTGGAAACAAGGTTTATACATTAATGATATCTAAAATTAACATTATGCGACTAGGATTATTCTCTCGGTGGTTTTCCATGTCACAGATCCCCTTACAATCACAACGATGAACCGACTCAAGAAGTCATGTCTTATTTTTGAGATATATACACTATCATTCATTCTATAGAAGGGGTAACCCCTAAATTATTTGGTTTTTGTAAATTTATATGGGTTGTAGTAAGCAATGGGGATGATGATAATGACAAAAGTTCATCTCGGGGGGGGGGGGTGAGAAAATTGTTCCTAATTGAAGATATATTGTAAGAATTGGATATTCCATATATGTCTTGTGTACTCATTCTAATTCAAGATATATTGTAAGAATTGGGTCTCCTGATTTGGTAGAGGACAAGCAGTGGAAATCTCTATCTTTTAGGATGTATTTATAAAACCCATTTCATCATTATATGCTAATATCTATTAAATATTTGATTAAAATAATGTATTTTATGTTTTTAAGTTTCTTATGGGTGGAAAATAACCATGATTGGGTTTCTGGTGAATGGGGATGGCCTACAGCTGAAATAGCTATAGGCTATATCCATTCACACTATGACACATGCAATCATGGTGAGAAAGTTCCAAAGAGGTAGAGGAACATCTAATGTAAAATTTCAAGTAGTAAAAATCTTAGTTCCACAACCATGAAACAACCCATTAGAAAAAATATAAATAATTTTTTTATGAAAATATTAAAGAGGACGTGATGAGGTTATTGTGGCCATGAGCAACATCAGACCCCATATCCTCGAATTTTGGGTTCTATATGATGAATTACTCTATTTATCACCAATGTATTATTTATTACATATTAGAAGGTATCTTACAGAATTTTTAACAATAATAATACCTTCATATTTGATTACTACCACTTATTTGAGGCATTAAACTGTTTGATCAATGTGGTCTCTATTTTCATTGTTTTTATCAGCATTTTTAATTTGTTTTTAATTAAGCTTCAATCATATGACAACATTAGAAAAGTTGGTGTATTAACTCTAAAGGTGTCTGGTTCCTATAAATATTCTAATATTAGTTTTATGGTGTGTAATACATCAAAATGTTCTTTAGTGGGGTGGTCTGAGTGAGACAAGTTTTGATCAGATTTTTGTTTATGTTGTTATAGGGATACACCAATGGGTATTATCATGTGTGAAATGGTATGATTGAGAATATTATGTAATGGTGGGATTATAATGTGTTTCCATGGTTGGTTTTTAATTATGGTTCATGTTATTTAAATTTATTAACATGATTTTATAACTATGATTATTCAATGGATCACATTTAACAAGGCTTGTGTGACTAGTTGATGTGTCTATCATCGATAGTGATGAAACATGGATAATAAAAATGTGGAAGATGGTAATGAACAAATAAATAGATAGTCAATGTGGTTTTTATGTGGTGATGGTAGTTCAAAGGAGGAGTTTCCTAATATTTTTGGTGATTACCAATCATTGAGTTTGGTTAACAGTTATGTCCATGTTGTGTAAAAATTAGACAAAACCTAGGGAAGTATTCTTGACTTCTCAATATGGGTGGTTAACTTCCTTGTTTACTAGAATTATTTGATGGTTTGATACATTTTTATAAAGGTGTTCTGCACTTTTGAAGGACAAGATTGATGGAGTGTAAGAAAATCAATTTTGGGGATGAAGCTTGACACACTTTTTGGGCCGATGGGAAAGGACTAAAGAAGGATGTGTGTCATCATTACATGGGATATTGGGATATTAAGATGATAGTGGTAAAATAAGTGGAATTACATGTAACTTGTGATATTGATTGTGGACATTACTTTTGGAAATTTGGTTGAATCTAGGTGGTTATGTGGATGCAATGATAAATTTTGTCAAGCCGTATGTGGTAATGGTAGTCATGTGGTGACTAGTGGTATAATGATTGTTGAAAGACTGAGGGATCTTCTATTATGATAGACTCTGGTTGAATTGTTCAACTCTGGCATTGGACAAGATTTGTAAATGTTCTCTTTTTCTTACTTTGTAAAGTATTATGATTTTTTTAGGTGTGTTAGTTTCCATTTATTTATAATTTTTAATATAATACTTTAATTATGGACGTAATTTATGGATAATGTTGGAGGTATTCTATTTATTTCATACTCACACCCTAAACGACCCATATGGATGTATGTAGAATTTAAAATTTTACCTATAAGAAATGGATCATGATTGAGGATAGGATGATAGTGACTATGGGATTTCAGAGGGTATAAGGGATTGATGGTATGGTTTTGGAAGATAGATCCAGAGGTTCTTCGATAGAGAGCATCTAATATTTTTGTAATTTTTAATATTTAAATATATAGTTAGATCTAGTTCAATCCTTATTACTTCTGTATTAATGGGTTTACGTGCACACAGACACAGACCCACATATATATATTATTAGGTATGTATCTGATGTATTTTTTTCTTAAAATTTGAATTATATAGATTTATTTTGGTGTGATTGATTTATTGGTTCAAAAATTTTATTATTACTATAATTATCATCACAGGGAACAATTTCTACACTATCACCCCATAGACCCACATTTTTATTTTATAACCATCAAAATATGGGGGATTTATCTATGTTTATATTACTCTCTAATTCAATCACTATTATGTGTGGACCATCTTGAGGTCATTATAAAGTGGAATTAGAGAACTATAAGAGTTATGAATTAGCAACCACAGGACTGGGAATTAAATATTATTTGTTGGGACCAATTTGGATGGCTAAGGATTATTGAAGAGTTAGACTTTGCAGAGTGTTCTATTTTGTTGTCAAATAAGATAAATCAATTCACTTTGTAAAAGGACCATAAACCAGATGATGCTTTGTTGAATTGTATTTCACAAATATCATAAGTTTGGAGAACTTGTGATGCAAGACTTATGAAGGAAAGAGAGAGAGAAATATGTAGTGGTGTGCAAGTCATATTTCAAATAGCATTATTTCAAAAATATGGCAAAGGAAATAAGGCCCACAAGTTCCAAGAAGGCACGCAAGTACCAAAAATCCGCGCAAGTACCAAGAAGGAACGCAAGTCCCAAGGAGGCGCGCAAGTGCTAGGGAGTCCCGCAAGTTCCAAGAAGGCACGCAAGTACCAAGGAGGCGCACAAGTGCATGTGACATGCAGGTTTCCAAAATTCCTATAAAAAGGTGACTACCCTCCTCATTTCGGTGGGCTCGAGACTTAGAGAAATATTTTGAGCTCTGAGCATGCTGGTCGAAGAAGTGCGGTGCACAAGTGGTTGAGGAGCACAAGTTGAGCCTCATTTTTAGGTGGGGCGCAAGTGTTGTGCTGTCCACAAAGAGGCGCACAAGTATAAAGGTGGCGCACATGTATTGCCTATCCAGAAAGAGACGCATAAGTATAAAGGAGATGCGCAAGTGGAAGGAGGCGCGCAAGTGCAAGGAGGTGCGCAAGTGGAAGGAGGTGCGCAACTGCAATGTAAGAATCCAGTTCATATCTTTGAGGTACGAGCTTCTTCTTTTTACTTTTCATTAATTTTTTTTAATAAAATATGGAAAATGGTGAAAAATCCGAAATTTTGGAAGTACACGCCGTGTACTTTTTCCACACATCGTGTACTTCTGGCCGTGTAGGGATGATTAAACGGGGCGTGTAGCCATGTTGGCGACAAAGTGTGTAGGAACCGACTACACGCCATGTAGGGGTCCTGTACACGCCGTGTAGTTAGTCAACAGGCCAAAACAATAAGGCAGTAGAGTAGCAGCAAGTTGGGCGACAGTACACACCGTGTACTGAGGAGTACATGTCGTGTACTCATGTCGATGGGTGAACAATATGGTGGTGCTACCAGAGGAATTGTTAAATGAAGGGAGTACACGCCGTGTACTTGGAAGTACACACCATGTACTTTGTTTTTTTCATTTAAAACGGGCAGTAGCCTCCCCTGTTCATTGGGATGGCCTAGAACCGGAGGAAGGAGCGGGTGGTGACAGTCGTACCTTTGAAGATCCATTGGGTTTTCGTCTAGAATCTATTTCCAGCTCGGATGATCTCGTTAGAACCGCACAGGTAAGCCCTCTCTTCTCCTGGAGTGTTTCTAACCAATTCTTTTCCTAGAGGGAGTTATTTTAGGTTGAATGAAAGTTTTCTTACCTAAGATCTGTGTCGTTCTTGGACGTTTCTGGAACCGACGTTCGTGTATAGCGCTCGTTGGCGTATAAGGTAGGTGGTATGGTGTTTAGTTTTCCAACTACTGTGTGTTTTGTGCGTTTTTGTGCCACGAACCCATGTTGGGGTGTCGTGTGGCTGAGTCCATTTCTATATTAAACACATAGAATTGATTAGGTATTCAATTATGATATTAAAATTTTAGTTGGGATCATTGCTTGGATCTGGGACCACCCCGGGGGTGTGTTCCACTGTTTATCCATTTGGCCAAGATACCCATGGGTATGCCTTTAAGGTAGTAATTGTAGAATTGCCTTGTGAAGAATTGCTTGTTTACTACTTGTTGTTGTTGGGAATGGCAGGTTACCTGTTTAGACTGAGGTCATTGTTGTGATTAGCCTGAGGGCATGACTTTTTTATCCAGAGGGCGACGTTCTATTTCGCCTGAGGGAAACCTCTCGTGCCTGAGGGATTGACTTCTGTGCCTAAGGGAGACACTTCATATGCCTGAGGGAAATTTCTATTATGCCTGAGGGAAATACATGCGGGTTGGATTCTGTATAGCCTGAGGGCGTGGTTCACTATATTATCATGAGGGCAGGATACTGGTTGGCCTGAGGGATTGGTGTTGTTGAGCATAGAATGATACTAAATTAAATGGATTAAGTAAATAATTAAATGGAAATATAATTGGTAAGTTAGTTACTTTTGAGTACTTCTTCATTTATTGCATTTTATTACTGCACAGTTGCTGCATGTTTACACACAGTTGAGCATGAGCCTTAGGTGGGTGCCTACTGAGATATATTTCTCACACCCTATTTGGGTCACGCTTTTCGGCCAAAAAAGATTATGTTACTGCAGGTGTAGATAGGGGAAATAGTCCCTATACAGGTATGTGATTGCTGCTGAGGAGTAGGAGGGCATGGGACCGAGCCTAGGATCGCGATGCCGCTGACAGCTGTTTTTCTTTGTATTGATGCACTCTGCTTTTGTTGTATTGTATTGATGTATAACATGTAATGGATGTTTTCGTAGAACTTGAGATATGTAGCATCGTTATCTATATATTGTTGGTTGTATCCACTACAGTTGTTTATTTCAGTTGTGTATGTTTTACCGCTTCCGTTGTTCGTTGTATGTTTTATTTCATATTCCGTTGCGCTACACTTTGACAAATGAGGGCATAGTTTCCCCACTATCAGACCTGGGCCCTCACTGCTAGTCTGTAGCCTTTAGCATTTGGGGAAATGTTCTTCAGATTACGTGGCGAACCGGGTTCGGGGCACCCATTGAGTGGAACTAGAAACTGGGATGTTACATGGATGGAGGCACGCAAGTGGAAGGCAGCACACAAGCTGTTTTCTCCAGGAGGTTTCTACCAGATTCTGGGTAGGAAAGTGAAGAATTGTTTTGAATGATTTGATCTGGGAAAGGTCATCAAGAAGCATAGAATTATTTCGTTGCCCTCTTTGTTCTAAGAGAGAGCACATGCACTATTGGATTGCTTTCATAGTGCTACACTGTTGTAAGGGTATATCCTACTCATTGTATTCCACATCAAATGATTGTTTTCTAGTGGATTATGTGGTACTGGATTGTTTCTGTACCATACCAAGGTCGTAGCTACTCGAATTGAGTAGTAAACCTTGTAAATCATGTGTTCCTGTGGTTGTGGGTGTTCAGCAGGGAAGAAACTGTTTAATAGGAGGCGAAGGTTGTTTCAAAAAGTGGAAACATAAAAAGGAAAACGATATCACTGATTCACCCCTCCCCCTCTGAGTGATACATGGATCCTAACTGAGAACTTCAATTGGTATCAGAGGGACAGGTTCCCTTCATTTATTCTTTTGCTAAAGTGGTTGAATAATAGTTGTGATGGAGAATATAAATTTCGTTAACAGCAAGGGGATTCCGATTTTTTATGGAAAGAACTATCACATCTGGAAGGATAGAATGATGAATTGTCTTATGTCTCTTGGATATCAAGATCTTGAAACTACAACAGATGTATTTCCTGCTATTGATGACAAGGTGCCTCTTACACCTATCGATAAAAAGAATCTTCAGAATGATGGAAGAGCTAAAAATGTGTTACTCTCATCTCTTTCTGAGAGTGAATTTTTAAGAGTAAAATGTATTGTTATAGCCAAAGGAATCTGGAAAAAACTAAAGAACATCTATGAAGAAAATATAGAAGTGAAGAATGCTAAACTACAAATCTGGAGACTGAAGTATGAAGACTTGAAAATGGGGGAATCTGAATATGTTTGGGATTTATTTTCCAGGATAAATGATATTGTCAGTACAATCAGATGTCTTGGTCAAACTTTGGAGGATTATACAGTTGTTGAAAAGATCTTGATAATTCTTCAAGACAATTTTGATGCTAAAGTTTCTTCATTAGAATATAGATACCCTGAGACATTATCTATGGATGACTTGCATAGCACTCTCATTACATATGAAATGAGAAGGGAGAAGACTATAAAGACCAAAACAAAAGCAGATATGGAAATGTCATTGAAGGAATCAAAGAGAGAGAAGTCAAAGAAGACACTTATTGAAGATGATACTAGTGAATCTGATTCTAAAGATGAGGTATGTAAGAATTTTGATGAAATTGTATCCTTGTTTTCTAAATATGTGAAAAGAGTTACAAGGAAATACAAAGGGAAACTTCCCTTGAAATGTTTTGAATGTGGAGTTGTTGGTCACATTGTGGCTAAATTTCCTCAAAATAATAAAGAAAAAGATAGTGATGATGATGAGAGACAGCCAAGAAGGACATGGAAGAAAGAAACTGAAAAAGATAAATATATTTCAAATGGTAAGGATAAAAAATTATTCAAATTAAAAAGACTAAAATTTTTATCTAGAGATGTAGAAGAAGATAGCAAAGATGAATCTGAGAAATCATATACTGAGAAAGCTAGAGAGAATACCTTTGTTGCAGTAGTGAATAATGAAGATTACGGGAACAACAGTTCTGAAGAAGAAGAAACTCAACTTCAATATCGTCTGAAAGAAGAGTTGAAAGAATGTTTGAAGAAGATCAGAAGGCTTGAGAAGGAAAACAAAAAGTTTATATATGAAATTTCCACGTTAAAAAATCAAAAATATTTTCTTGAGGAGAAAATAAATATGGAAAAAGAGATTGAATATATGAAGAATTCTCTTGATAATTCATAGAATCGTAATGATAATCTTGATGTAAATCTGAAAGCAGTAGAAGAAGAGTTTGAACTGTTCCAACAGAAACTACTCAAAGCTAAATAAATGAATGTCAGTTTCAAACATTCTATCTCAAAAGTTGGTGAATGTTCCAGTAAGAATGAACCAATGAAGGGTCCACAGAATTTACCTACAAAGGTTGAGAGTAAATATGGAACTGGTTCTAATTGGAACAAATTTGGAAAGGCTATGTATGTGGACAAAGTCAGTAATACTGAAAAATCAGAAGTGCATAAAATTCCTATGTCAAGAAAGATTACTATTACATTTGATACTGATAAGTTTGAACAGAAATATAAGCTGAAAAGGAAAATTACAGTTGAAAGAAGAAAGGTTGATAGTCAGCAGATTTCTATTAAGAAGGTTGTTGAGAAGCATGTTCTCAACTCCAGTCAGTATAAATGTTTTGGAGGAAAATATTCTTTCTATGGTTACTGCTGGTATTGTGGTGGATTCGGAAATGTGGAAAATATGTGTTGGTTCAACCAACAACATTACTACTATTCCACAAGTTTTGAAAGACAAGGATTGAGAGGGAGTCATTCCTTTCAAAACAGAAGGTCTCCAAATAAATTTCAGAAGATATCTGATAAGACTGGTGTGAAAGTTGAGAATATGTTCCAATCACTGTAAACTAATTGTGAAAAATGTGATTGACCTGGACATCTTTCCAAGGTTTGCCTTAGTGTGCTACCAGAGAAAAAAACTATTCTTAATAATTCTCAAAAGCCATAGTTTTTAAAATCTAAAATTGACAGGTCTGATAAGTATGAAAAGAAAGAGTGCATGGTTGTCTTGCCAGAACACATTGACATGGCTAGGAAATTGGAGGAAGCACAACAGAAAGTGAAGGAAAAGGAAGAACAAAAATATCTTATTGTTGAAATTGATTTAAAATCTACAAAAGGAGAACGTCTATAGAATCTTGATAGTGGATGTTCCTCTCATATGAAAGGAGACATAAAGCTGCTGTAGAATGTGAAAGGATTCAAAGAAGGAACAATGACATTTG
Source organism: Viscum album (assembly GCA_963277665.1). Lineage (NCBI taxonomy): Eukaryota > Viridiplantae > Streptophyta > Magnoliopsida > Santalales > Viscaceae > Viscum > Viscum album. The sequence goes on from OY728155.1 coordinate 966,728,602, forward strand.
GAAATGATGAATCTCTATGGATCAAAGGTATTAGATCAGCCATTATTAGAAAAGAAAAGATGAAATCTAGGAAAAAACTCTATGTTGATGGGATGAAACATAACCTGTTAAGTGTGTCAAAAATCTGTGATGAGGGAAATAATGTAATATTCAGAAAAAATTGATTTGTTGAGAAAATTGAAAATAATGGAAATATAGTTACAAGAGGCCAATGTACAAGAGGGAATCTATTACAAGTTGGTGATGTGCAGAACTCTTGTTACATGAGTACGATGGATGAAAATAAATTATTTCATAAAAGGATGGGGAACATGTATTAGACAAATATGTGAAAGTTATCAAAGCAAGACAGTGTTTGGGATATTCCTGATTTATCAAGAGAAAAATATTAGTGCTGCACTATTTGTGGGAAAGTAAAGATTATGAATTCTATGCAGAAGAGAGTTGAAATTCACTCAAAAGACCCTTGGAACTCATAAACTTAGATATATGTGGACCAATGAGAAAGAAATATTCAAATGTAGATAAGTACTTTATTACTTTCATTGATGACTTTACTCGCATTACATGTGTTTTATACATGAGGCATAAGTCTGATGCTCTAACAATGTTTAAGAGTTTCAGAAGGAAAGAAGAGAAGGAATGTGAGTATTCAGTGACTAAGTTGAGAACTGATAATGGAAGGGATTATAATAATGAAGAGTTTGAAAGTTATCTTGAGAAACATGGAATTCAGAATGAGTTCAGTTCACCATACACACCTCAACAAAATGGGGTGGCTAAAAGAAAGAATCAAAGTCTGGTGGAAATGGGGAGAACTGTGTTACTTGAACATAGTCTTTATCATTATTATTGGAGGCATTCCATGAGCACTGTTGTGTATATTGAGAACCGGTGTTTCTATAGGCAAAACTCAGATATGACTCCATATGAAATGTTTTATGAAAAAACTCCAAGTCTGAAACAATTTAGAGTCTTTGGGAGTCCATGTATTATAAAGAAGAAAGGTGGAAATCTGTGAAAGTTTGATCAAAGATGAGATGATGGAATTTTTCTTGGCTATGCTTCAGAAGGAAGAGGATATAGATGCCTCAATAAAGAAACATGAAGAATTATTGATTCTTTAGATGTAAAAGTGGTTGAAAATTTTGAGAAAGAAAAGCAGTCATATGTTGATGTCAAAGTCGAGCAGGATAGAGAAGATTTTGTTAATAATTCTGATAATGCTTCAGACTATGTTAATCCTACTCAAGAAGAGGAATCCGACTCAGAGATCTCAAGTGATGAGGATGGTGTTCAAAAAACTCATCCTAGGTTGAGGAAGCAAGAGGAGGCTCAAAACATTATTGGAGATAAAAATCAGAGGGTCCAAACCAGAAGAACAACAAATTATATATCACATACTTCTCTTTATTCAAAATTTGAACTGAATGATGTTAATGAAGCATTTGAGAATCCAGAATCGGTTCATGCTATGAATGAAGAGCTTGATCAGATAGTTAATAATGACACTTCAGAACTTATACCCAAGCCGGACAACAAGAACATTTTTTGTATGAAGTGGGTCTTCCGGAACAAGCTGAATGAAGAAGGTAAAGTAATAAGAAACAAAGCATGATTGGTCTGCAAAGGGTATTCATAAATTGATGGCATTTATTTTGATGAAACATTTTCTCTAGTGGAAAGATTAGAAAAATCAGAATTTTTCTTGCTATTGCTTCACAACGAGTTTACAAAATCTTTCAAATTGATGTAAAATCCTCATTCTTAAATGGTGACCTTGACGAGAAAGTTTACATTGATCAACCTTTTGGATTTTTAATTGGAAAGGATGAAAGTTATGTGTGCAGGTTGATGAAGGATTTATATGTGCTAAAATGGGATCCGAGATCATGTTATTATATATTAGATACTTTCTTAAAGAAGATTAATTTTATGAAAGGGAGAGTTTATAACAATCTCTACATCAAGGAATGTCAGGAGTTTTCACTGATCGTTATTGTTTATGTCGATGATATTTTATTTACAGGAAATGATGAAAGATCATGTGAAAAATTTGATGAGGAGATGAAGATGTTATTTGAGATGTACATGCTAGGATAAATTAAGTACTTTCTTTGGCTACAAATTTCACAGAAGAAGAATCATGTTTTTATGTCTCAAGAAAAGTATGCTAAGGAATTTCTGAAAAAGTTTGGCATGGAAAATTCGAAAACAGTTTCCACGCCGATTTCAGTGGGAACCAAGTTTTCTAAAGATGGAGAAGGTAAAGATGTTGATCAGAAAGAGTTTCGAAAGCTGATTGGAAGTCTGTTGTATTTGACTACCTCAATACCTGACATCGTCTATGCTGTCACTTTATGTGAAAGATTTCAGAGTGCTCCTAAAGAATCACCTTTGATTGCTGGAAAAATAATTCTCTGATATATCTAAGGCACAACAAATTTTGAAATCAGGTATGATGGAACCGGAAATATTGATCAATTTGGGTATTCTGATGCTGATTGGGCAGGAAATGTTGATGATCGAAGATCCACATCTGCGGGAGTTTTCTTTCTGGGGAAAAGTTGTGTTAGTTGGAATACTAAGAAATAGAATTCAGTAACTCTTACCAAAGATAAAGCTGATAATGTTGCTGATACTCAAGATACAACTCAACTAATGTGGATGAAGACTCGGTTAGAATATCTACTTGTTGAATTAAAGCTACCATTTCTCTTGGGTTGTGATAATTAGAGTGTAATAAATATTAAAAGAAATCCAGTACAACATTCTAATTCAAAACACATTGATATAAAGTACCACTTCTTCAAAGAGTAGGTGGAGAAGAATGAATTGAGGCTGGAGTATGTTCCAACATCTGAACAAGTTGCTGATATATTCACAAAACCGTTACCAAAGGAACCATTTGAAAAATTGAGGTTGAACATGGGTGTCCAACCTCCTTCTCATCAATGTTAAGGTACATGTTTCTGTCCCCACTCTCATCGTTCCTTTGGATAGTGTTTTCAAGGGGGAGACTTGTTTCATAAATCATTCCTTATAGATGCATGCATAAAGGGGGAGTTGTGGGTAAGATTTGAATCCATCATGTATGTGTGTTAACTATTCTAACTGTTTTTTTGGAGTGGTTGTAGGAAATAATGTTGTTTTTTTTTCAGGGAAGTTGACGAAGTGAATAATGTTGAAGTAGAATCATGAATGATGTTAAGAAATATAGAAGTAGAAATTTGAAATATGTTATGAAGAAGGCTGAGGATATATAATCATGATATTTCATAGTCACTACCTTTAGACTGCATGGTTTTGGCTGTCAATAATTCTTGTTTCCTATAAAGATTTTTCTCATGTAGGATTAGAATTTTTGATAAGTAATCCATTGCATAATGTTACAAAGTTCAGTGATTTATGAATCTTGGTTGACAAAAAAATCCAAAGGGGGAGATTGTTGGGATCAAGTTGGATGGATAAGGAAGTTTGAAGAGTTATCCTTTGCAGAGTGTTGTATTTTGTTGTCAAATAAGATAAATCAATTAACTTTGTAAAAGGATCATAAACCAGATGATGTTTGGCTGATTTGTAATTCACAAATATCATAAGTTTGGAGAACTTTTGATGCAAGCCTTATAAAGGAAACGAAAAGAGAATGATGTAGAGGTGCGCAAGTCATATTTCAAATAGCATTATTTAAAAAATATAGCAATGGAAAGAAGGAACGTAAGTGCCAAGAAGGCATGCAAGTACCAAAAAGGCGTGCAAGTACCAAGAAGGGGCACAAGTCCCAAGGAGGCGCGCAAGTTCTAGGGAGTCGGGCAATTGCCAAGAAGGCGTGCAAGTACCAAGGAGGTGCGCAAGTGTATGTGACGCGCAGGTTTCCAAAATACCTATAAAAAGGAGACTACCCTCCTCATTTCAGGGGGCTTGAGACTTAGATAAATATTTTGAGCTCTGAGTGCGCAAGTTGAAGAAGTGTGGCGCGCATGTTGAGCCTCATTTTTAGGTGGGGCACAAGTGTTGTGCTGTCCATAAAGAGGCGCGCATGTATAAAGGTGGTGTGCAAGTATTTTCTGTCCACAAAAGGGCGTGCAAGTATAAAAGAGGTGTGCAAGTGGATGGAGGCGCATAAGTGGAAGGAGGCACGCAAGTTCAAGGAGGCGCGCAAGTGGAAGGAGGCACGCAAGCTATTTTCCCCAGGAGGATTCTACCAGCTTATGGGTAGGAAAGTGATGAATTGTTTTGAAATATTTGATCCGGGAAAGGTCATCAAGAAGAACAGAATTATTTCATTGCCTTATTTGTGCTAAGAGAGAGAACACACACTATTGTATTGTTTTCAAAGTGCTACAAGAGTGTAAGGGTATATCCTACCAGTTTTATTCCACATAAAAGGATTGTTTTCTAGTGGATTATGTGGTACTAGATTGTTTCTGTATCATACCAAGGATGTAGCTACTCTTGTTCAGTAGTGAACCTTGTAAATCTTGTGTTCTTGTGGTTGTGTGTGTTCAGTAGGGAAGAAACTCTTTAACAGGAGGCGAAGGTTGTTTCAAAAAGGGGAAACTTAAAAATAAAAAGATATCATTGATTCACCCCTCCCCCTCTCAGTGATACTTGGATCCTAACTGGGAACTTCATTATTTTCAATGGAGGTTGGAAAAATGTGGTAAAAAATCTAGTTGGATGAAAAATGGAAAAAATAGTGGTTATTAAAATGTTATTTTATATTTTGGTTATGGTAGAGTGGAGCCGAGGAATATGTTGGAACATGGGATATAGTTTTTTTGAGTGTTTTTCCAAATCCTTTTTGAAATGATGTCTATGTTACCAAAGAAAATGAGATTTCTATTCTAGTATCATAATATTAGTAGGTTTATTTGTTTTGGGATAAATTTAAATTTATGTCCCTAATATTTCTGGACACTTTCCTCAAGAGGTAAGAAAGAGTAATCATGCATATTTATAGGCACTTATGGATCAGATGGAATATTTTTATACTTTTTATTCTAACTAGGAACCTATAATAAAAGTAATTAGTGTGCCATTTAAATTTTCATAAATGAGAAAAAAAATGTTTTCTTGTATAGTATATTGGTGTAATTATATTAAGCTACAATAGGGGAGGGTCTACATTCCATAAATAAAAGGTATCGGTATACATAAATTGGAAAAAATAGGTTAAACTACATTTTATTTCATACTCTCTTGGCACCATAATACAAATCCATTTCTTGTATGTGAGTCATGATGTGATGGGAATTTTATCCAATTTGTATATGATGTTCATTGTTCCTATATAAGATATGGGTAGATAGAGAGTCATGAGGTTGGATGATATGGAATATGGGGGTATTAATGGAGTGTGAGTGTAGTGAGATGAATTATCAATTACAACATTCCATAGTTGTCATATCTTTATAGTTATACTTTTTTTTCATCTGGAAATTTGGTTCTCAATGTGATAGATCTTATAAAAACATTATGAGTGGGTTAGAAGGGTGTATAAGCATTTATTCAGGGGAATATTTTAGATTAGGCCCATTAGGGAGGGGGTAACCATGATCCACGTGTGGAGGCATTGAGGTAGTCATGATATCCATAGTTAGTCAATGATTTTGGGACACGGTATGTAGTGGTGTTTGTGACTTGGATGGTTGAGTATTAATTCCAATCATTAACTATGGAGATCATTGATTTTATCTATCTATGGAATATCAAACATTGGAGTTTTAGTGAAAACCCCCTCAGTTTTTATATGGATAGGGTGGACACATGCCACATGGTTTTTGATAAATTCTATGTAGAATATTTTTTATCATATTGAAACACCACTATGTTTGAGTGTGAGTTTTAAACATATAATCGATGGGTACTGTTGAAAAACTGTTGGAACATTAGGTTTATGAATGTAGGAATAAGGGACTGATGTTGAAAGACATAGATAGAATATTAATATATTACTTATTCCCTAAAAGCATGAGGTAAGATCAAACCCACGAGTTTATGAATTTATAGTATGGAGAGACCTCGGTCATGGATTATGCTTGATATTGAATATACCTGTTTCATTTCAGACCAACTATGGAAAGAGAATAAATCAACATGGAGGATGATTCATGAATGGTTTAAAACATTCTATTTGGGTAAAACTAATCATCAATAGTTTGAACTCATTAATAAGGGATATAAATATAGCACTAATAATTAGAGAGAATATAATGGGTGGTAATATACTGAATATGAAAATTCGATTTCTAAAGACATTCAATGGAGATTCGAAGAGAGTAATGAGAGGATGTATAGAGACCAAATAGTGTAGTCAGATAAGAGACTCGATGATTCCACAATGGTATGGATCATTAAAAAATGTTTTTACTACTGTTAGATGAGAAAATCTATGTAGTCTATGATTTTACTCTAAATGAGTGTATGTAACTTGTTCAAAGTGGGTATTTGTCAGAATTTTGTTGGAAAACATTACAGAAAGATAAGATTTAGGGACCGAGTTATACTGAAGAATCCATGTTAGGATTGAGAGTAGTATTAGGAGATGGTAGTTATTGTACAATATCACACACAACTTGTGGTAGTAAGATAGATACCTAGAAGTGAGGTTAGGGGTGAATACTGATTATATCTCCATAGGGAGGGATATACCATGTACTGAATCTTTAGGGTATCTATATGTGAATGAAATTATGGATTCAGAGAAGAAATAAGAGATAAAAATTATTATATGTTCAACATGAGGGTAACCAGTATTTATTGTTTTGTATGATAGATTCACTTGAATTAGGTGCATGTACGGTAACTAAATTGAAAATGTTCTTGTTAATATGTGATAATTTGGTGTAGTTCATAATATACAGTGGATGTTCTATCATCGGGGAGGTTTGGTATTCATAAAGGGTAGTGAAGAACTTTTGTGGGAATCCATTATGACGTGAGACTATTATGGGTATCAGGTGTGATGTGAGACTTGTATGGGTATCGATAATCATGTGAGTTTTTAGAGAATCAAGAATGTTATCATAAAATGTTAACATCATGTTTGAAATGGTTATGATATGAAAATTAGATGGATGTGGGACTAGAAATGTATTTCAACCATAGTGTTTTACACATATCATTACACATGTTTAAGTATAATTATACATCCAATTATAAGAAAAGGATCATAAGGTCTAGTTTCTTGGATATTAGGTAAAAAATTAAATATCATGATTCCGAAATAAGAAAATATTTTCTTTAATATTCATAAATATCAACTAAATTCCATTGGCCCCTTACATCATTATAGGATAACCTGAGGATAAGATGAACAAAGGAATGATCAAAAAAGCATAGAAAGGGAATGAATATTTAAATAAATCTTAACACACGTGTAAGAAGGCATGACATAATGATATAAACAGTCATGGAATATTATAAAACATAATGAATAATAAAATTGGATCATATAATAATAGATTCAAATTAATGTGTCAGAAATATAAAACATGACATTAGCACGAGTCAAATCTCATTTCACATAGAGGAGCATGAGTTAAGGATCATTTCACATAGAAGAGCATGAGTCAAGGCTAACCACCTAGACTGTTGCACATAACATCTCATGAGGCTAAAGATTATGCAATTATTTAAATAAATATCTAGGAACACCCATAATAAAATAATCATGACTATTATTTCTGCATAAATTACTATGTATATGTAACCAAACATAAATATAAGGGTTTCCTATGGAATTAATTGGGTATCATAATATCGTCAAAGGAATAATAAATTGGCATAATATAAAATTTTCCATGAAATAATGTAATTCAATAATACATGGACATTAATAAGGGATTATAGGAATATAGCATGATAATAGATGTCAAAATGAAGTGAAAATATTGTTTAAGAAATTTTATCAATAAATCATTTTATTACAGTTTATTGGAAATCATTAGAGATTATTTAAAATGGAAAAAGAAATAATTATTTATGTATAACAAGAATTTCACCAAGTTAGTTTTTCAAGATAAAATAAGTTAGTTTAGAAAAATAATGGTGGCCTAAAAGATATTATGCAACATAGTTGAAAATACATAAAAATTTGAGAAGTTCCCTTAATTTGAGTTTTCTTTTTTGAAATATTTAAGAAGTGAACCTTATTAAAGCATGTAAATCCCCAATATGGAAGGATTATATGATCTAGATAAATATTTTTTATCATACACAATGAATATGTAATAATTAAATAAGAAATAAAAACCATTATATTTTGATAAATGGGATAATGAATAATCTGATGAAAAATTGGAGGTTCGGGTAGAATCTCTTACCTTATGTGAAAAATGATTACACATGTGATATTAATTTCATGAGTAATCAAATTATATTCATTAATTAATAAATAAGTAAACATTTATACATGTATATTAGGTATTATAACTTTATTAAATTCATCATGGAATTTCTGATTGGTTAATAGATTCAATTTCTTCGTTTGGGAGTATTGATTTCCTTGGTTTTCATGATTAGTTTACTTGCATATGTGAATGAAAAATATTGTAGATTGTGAATTGTTTTCATGAACTAAATGTATATGTTATTAATGAACTTATAGAGTATTAAAATAACAATTTTCAATAATTTATTATGATTCATTAGATAAATCATTAAGGATAATCATTTCGTTTGAATTATCATTGAATGATCACAATGAACGCATTTTGTTTTAAAAATTAATTTTTTTTTAAAACTGATTCAATAAAATTACATAATATATATTACATATATAATAAGCTAGTGAAACAATAAAAATGGTTTCATGACCATAATTGAATATGATAATAGAAATTGAAAAACCATCATCATTTAATTAGATAAATTTACACATCTCAGATGGTGTTTTTATTTCAAATATAAAAGGACCGGAAAGAAGAGATGATGATGAATTATTACATTATCATAAAAAAATTAATAATATGTAAGTTATTGGAGATTTTATACGAATTTTATAATGATATTTGTAGATGTAATTGAATGTGAAGGATCATGAAATGAAATTGAAAGAAAACGGAAGAGGGTTTCACTTCTTGATTCCTTCCCCTTTAGAGCCTCCATAAGGGATGTTTTTTTGTATTTTTTTAATATAAAAATCACTTGGATGTAGGTAAGAGTTTTATGAAAAGTATTGGGTGGAATATAGACAAGGATCACGGCTTTAGAGTTGTGAGGAGATGAGGTGGTGAGGGTGGTATTTATAATGGATGATAGGAGGGGTTTTCCATTATTTTAATTATTAATTTATTATTTTTTAAAGAAAACTAATAGTGTTGGTTATTATGAAAATAAATATTAATTATTACATTTTATTTGAAACTATGTTTTCTAGACTCAACATAACATCATCCATGATTCAATAATTCTTTTATTAGCATTTATCCTGAGTTATCGTGTTTTACTATTCACCAAAATATCAAGTATCTTAGAAAAATACCAAAAATTAACCCTACCCATTTATTGGCATATAGAATTAAAAAATGAGCTCCATTTTTTATTAATAATTTTCTAAATATGATAAATTTATTTTTTAATGAAAATCAGAATTTCATAGAAAATTAAAAATTTTAAAATTAAAACTGTTTTTCTAACACATTGAAAAATTAATTAAGTTATCATAAAATTATATTAAAATCACAATACATAAAAAATTTATTTTATGAAAACATTTTCTAAAAATAAATTTCTTTTAATTTAATAAATTAATCCTAAAATTTTAATTAAATATACATAACTTACAAAAATTCCAAAACATAAGTAGTTATTTTTTTAATTTTTATTTACATATACTATGATGTAATTATATCATATTGAAACTTATAAGTTGTTAAAATTTTATTTATAACTTCATTTGGTGAGGTTACTTTTACATTGGTCGGTTTACTATTCTGAAGGCTCACATTAGTATTCCAAAGGTCAAGATACTATTTCATCAGTGCATGTTCCTTAACTTCTTGAGATACCTTTTATTTCACTCATTATTCGTTTATAATGTTTTTATTCTGATATATATGAAATATTATGTGATTATACTATAAGAACTAATTATAGGTAGGGTAATCCATTGATAAAACATTGGATTGTAGCATTCTTCCCCCATTATGAAATTTCTCCTTCAAAATTACATTTTACATTCTATGATGAATACATGAGAGGGTATTTATCCTTAATTGCATCCTCTAGTAACATTGTTGCCTCTTCATACATGTGGTCCCACCATTGTTCTTTGACCAGGGTAGTAGTTTTATTGTGTAGAACATTATCTCTATGATACAAATTCATCACTGGCTACGCATCGTAAGAAATATCATTCTCATATTGTACTTCCTCAAATGTCAATACTTGTAAAAGATTTGGTATGTACTTCCTTAATAGGGGTACGTGTAATACATCATGTACTTTATAGATGGTTGGTTGATGTTCTAGTCGATATTCTACGATTCTGAATCAATCAAAAATCTAAAAGGGGATGATGTACCTCAGACATAGCTTCACTTTCCTCCCAAATCTCATGATCATATACCATAGAGTCATTCAGGGGAATAACAAGTCCCCAATATTTAATTAATGGTCTCATTATGGATTTTATACATAATTCTTTTGTCATCATTGGACATCCTTGATGTTATGTTGAAGGGTTTTCACCTTTTGTACTATTTCATCAAGCATTTCAGGTCCTTACATGTTACGTTCACCAACTTTATCCCAGCATGCTGGTGTTCTGCACCTTTTCTCATAAAGGTCTTCATATTGATCCATTCGGATTCTAGAGTGGAAACTATTATTGTAGGATAACTCAACAATGGGAATATGTTAGTCCCATTTTCCATTGAATTCCATTGAGTTTTCTCAAGACATTTCCACTAGTGACTATATAGTTCCCTCAGATTTACCATTTGTTGGATGATGATAGATCATACTGAAGTTTAGCTAAGTTCATTGAGTTGTTTGAGAATTTTCCAGAACATTGAGTTGAATCTAGGATCCTGATCAGATACGATTGATAGAGGTAGTCCATGATGCCTTACCACTTATTTGATCTATATCTATGAAAGATGATTCAATGAGAGTCCTCTCTAATTGTGATAAAGTGTGATATCTTTTTAAGATGATTCATAATAACCCATTTATCATTGATTATTCTGGATATATTTATAAGTCTAGTGACTACGTCCATAGTGATGTTTTCCCATTTCCATGTTGGTATGGGTAATGGTTTTACAACCCCCAGACATTTTTATTTCAGCCTTCACTTTCTAACATACCAAACACTTTGATGTATATTCATTGGTCTCCATTTTCATATTGTCTCGCCAAATGTTCTCCCAGAGATATTGATACATCTTTGTAATCCTAAGGTGAATAGGGAAGGTTGAGCTATGTGTATCATTAAAAAGATCTTTCTTTATCTCTATATTTCATGGTACACATAGTCTTGACTTAAATAGTGTGACTCCATCCCCATTGATATTGAACTCGGAGGATTTCCCATTCTTTATAGCTTCTTCCATTTTCTAAACATCCGCATCATTTCATTGAAAGTACATTATTTTCACTACAAGGGACGGTTGATCCATCATTTGCAAAAGTATTGATGATGTTACTCCCTTAATGATTCCAATATCCATCCTATAATGGTTTATTAAGTGTGAATCCTTCTCAATTTTCATCAATAAAAATATGCATGGTTCTTTATACTTAGAGCATCTGCTACCTTATTATTCATTCTGTGATGGTAGTATATTGTGAATTCATAATCCATGATGAGATCTATCCATGTCATTAGCACATATTATGTTCCTTCTATGGGAATATATATTTGACACTCTTGTGATCATTATATATCTCACACATCTCCCCATAGAGATAATGCCTTCATATTTTCCACACAATGATCACAGTTGCCAACACTAGATCAAGAATGGGATAGTTTTTCTCATGAATTTTAAATAACATTGATGTGTAGGCTATCAATTTTAAATTTGTCATCATCACATAACCTAATCCTTTCTTTTAATCAAAACTAGACACCATGAAGAGTTCTCCAATTTTGGTAGTGTGAGTATTGGTGAAGGGATAAGCCTTTTCTTGAACTCCTTAAAGGAGTCCTCGCATTCTTAAGTCCATACAAAATTCTCTACCTTTCATGTTAGCTTCTTTATTGAGTTTGGAAATTTTTATATGTTCTTCACAAATCATAAGTAATACACAGCTTGGTCAAGGAAACTACATATCACCATTACAGATATTGGTATGGGCCACTCTTTAATTGCCTTTGTCATAAAGGGGTCCACATGTATCCCTTTTCTGGTGATTATATGCCCATGAATTATACTTCCTCCATCGAAAACTCACATTTACTATACTTTTCTTTAGTTTTCTTCCTTCACAATGTCTTCATCATAGTATTCAAATGACCCTAATGTTCCTCCTTACTCTTATAATATATCATAATATCAATGATAAAGACTACCACAAATTTGTTGATATAATCTCTAAATACTTTATTCATTAAATCCGTGAAAATTTATGGATCATTAATGAGTCAAAAGGGCCTCACTATGATCTCATAGTGTCCGTACATTATTCAAAATTTAGTCATGGGATTATCTTCCTTCATAACCTTTAATTAGTGATATCCTGATAGGAGTTCTACAAAAGAGAAATAACTAGTATAACGACCCATACTTTACATACATTGTTAATAGTTCAAAATTTAAGCACACTTATTACAACATATGACAAAACCAAAAAGGACCGTATAGGTATAGTGTCTTTAGAAACTGGGAAACATAAACAACTGGTTCATAAATCTTCTACAGTGTCTCCCATTTATTTCATCATATCTAGGGTCCCTTTTAGCATATTCTACTTAATATCCATCTTCCTGACCTGGGGAAAAGAAAACATAAAAGGGTGAGATCAAATTCTCAGCAAGGGCATATAAAGGAAATAAAAATCATATCATATCTTTTTTTAAAATCATAACCTGCAAAAGAGATCATAATATCTTAACATGGAACAGATCATAGAAGTGAAAATGAGATCCCCATAATCATAACATGAAACTTGAAACTTTGTGGCATGCACACATAATCATGGAAAATCATTTCTTGTTAGACATGACTCATTGCCAAGACTATCTTAGTGGACAAAGTCCCTTTCTGAACCGAGTCACCCTCGTTCCAGTCCTGTTTCACTGAACCGGTATAACTTACCATTCCAGCCATGTCTATCTCATGAGATATAAAATCTTTACCCAATGAATTGGAGGGATATATAGGTCCCACACATCTTATAGTGAATCCTTTCTTATGTGTTCCACATAATCATAAACCATACATCATAGCGTAACCCATGTAATAAAAATGGAATTCTTAAACAACATGACATCATAAAACAATTCATATAAGATAAAGGAATTCGTAAAAATATTTCCATCACAACATAATCAAATCCATGTAATAATAGGGATAAAAACAGAACCCTTTTATTATCTTAGATGGAAAATAATTTTGATAAAATACTTGAACTCCATTCTTGAGGAAAATATCCTTTCTACTTCAAAAACATTTTTCTTTTCATAAAATGTCATACGACTTTAAAATAAAAGAATTTGATTAAAAATAATCTTGAAAACTTGTAAAGGAAGCTTCTTGTAAATAATGTTTTAAAAATCCATTCATGCCGTATAAGTTAAAAAAACATTCTTCGTACTTTTGTCGGAAAAGTCAAAAAGTAACTCGTACGAAAAACGTCAAAAGATTAGTTTCATACATATTACTAAAAACTCACTGAAGTGTAAAAATAGATTTAAACAATTGTATGTGGATGGAAATAATATTACATATTTATGAAACATGGATGTGGATGATAAAATACACCCCAGTAAATACTTACGAATAAACAATCTCGGATAAAAATGAGATAGTGATATTTCCCTTACCTTAGGTCCGATTTGCTTTGTACGTGTCCAAATCTACTATATAATGGTTTAAATAATGTTATTGACTTATTCCAGAATCATACATATTGATATGATATCATATATGGTCATATTCATAGCTTCTTGTTAGTAATATTTCATTGTTACTTGTTACTCGGGTCTTTATTGCCTTTTGTTCTTATGCATGTTTTGCCGAATAAATTCTTATTCTTCTTTTACGTTTATAGATACCTTATATCCAGAATGGTATTAGTGTAACATATATCATATTTATTCATTCAATTAATTTATATAATTACTATGTAATGATGATCATGTAGAACGAGTCACATCACATCGTGGAGACAGTATTCCATACGTACGCACGAGTGATGATATCGTTCCTATGATCGTGGAATTGTATTCGAGTATATATATATATTATTTCAGTATCAATATTACTTTAAAATAATCATAAATATTTACTCATTACACCATTATACCCATCCTTGTAAGGTGGTGGTGAAAAATAGATTACACCATGGCGTGGAGACGGTATTCCGTACGTACGCACGCGTGGTGATTTCATTTTTCCGTAGGATGGATAGAAGGTGAATTAAGGTTGTTTCATATTTATAATAACATATCAGTATTTAAGTAATACTGATGTTATTACTTTATCATGAAACAACTAATGAAGAAGAAGTTGAAGAAGAAAGAAATTGAAAAGATCGGTAATGGATATTACCTCTTTTTTGGAACGCCTCTTTGAATCCTCCACTTAGGGAACTAAGATTGGTCTTTGAAGAAGACCAGGAACTCTAGGATTATTATAGGGAAGTAGAGAGGAGAAAATGGCAGGGGTTGTCCGAGCTTGAGTGCTAAAATTGGTGTGCGGAGGAGGGGGAGTAGGTGCCCTTTTATAAGGGAGGAGAGGGGCACCTTAGGAATATCTCAAAATATTATTTTATATTAAAGTCAAAATCGGTTTATAATGGTTCCAAAGGGTCTTATTTTGAAGCTAAAGTGGGGATGGGTCGAAATACTATCAACCAATAGGATTTAGACAAGTTTAGGGTATTATTTTAACCTTATCAATTTGATTTAACTCTAAGTTAAATAATTTAACTTTTACCATGTCTTTTTGTTTTCTTTCACTATATGGTTAATACACTTACTATAACATACCAAAAAAACCCCAAATTGTTTATTATTAATATATATATCCTTATCTAAGTCATTTGGCCGCACCTTAGATTTTTAGGAATAAAATAACAACTGATAATATAATATTTGATTTAAAAACTATTTTGTGTCAATTTTGACACTATTTGATATATGATTTTTGTGAAAGTCATAACAGAAATATATGTTAGAAACAAGTTGATTAAAGAAACACTAATATATCATAGTAACCTAGAAAATTATTTTAATTCATAAAAAGTCTGAAATTACATTTATTATGGTGTTTATAACATCAATTATGTCAATATTTCATAAATAAGATAATTACTGCATCATCGTTATGTCATAATTAAATTAAATTATTTAATGTCTAAAAATTATAAATAAAATACCATTATGTAGGAAATATTTTTACCTTTCTAATGAATATTTATTTTCTAATTTATCTTATGTATAACCCCATATTAAAATGCTTTACTTATTAAACTTTGATTTTAACTATTTTAACCCTTCTTTAAATAAATTAATAATAAATGTCCTAATCTAACTCAAGTGGGCCTAAATGGTCATATTTTATTCATAAGGTTGTTTTTGGTCGAATTACACTTATCCAATAGAATTAGGACATGTGTTAGGGTAATAGTAATATCATATTTACCCTTAGTTTCCATATTTACTATTAACCGCGGTAAAAAAAGTAAAAAGTTACTATTCACCAAAAAATTATTTTTATCTCATTGAACCACATTTTACTTACTGATATCAACCGTGTCTGTCGTATTTTCGAAATTCCATTCACAGAAGCGGTAAAATTATGTTTTATGCAAAATTCAGTGTTTAACCTACCACTTAGTGGTTTCACTATTCATCAAAAATTGAAAGTTTTCCGAAAAATACCAAAATTTCACCCTAGGCTAATTTCGGTATTCCGAATCCAAAAATGAAGTCCATTTTGAAAAATAAAATTTATAAAATTTCAAAAACATGTTATTACTATTCATAATGGCTAGTTTTAATAATATTTTAATAGCATATCGTTGTTTAGTGAAACTCAGTATTGCGTACGACGCAAGCTATCGAGGAAAGTCGCGATTGAGTGTAAAGTAAGCCAAGAATGTGTGTAGTGAAAGATTCCTTTGAACAAAATATTACTCATAAAAATCTCGGGTGTTACATTCTACCCCCCTTAAAAAGAATTTCTCCCTCGAAATTCGTCACTTTGTAACAAACAGATGAGGATACTTCTCCCTCATCATATCCTCAAGCTCCCATGTAGCTTCATCTAATTGGTGGATCCTCCATAAAACTTTCACCAATCGAGTGGTCTTGTTTCGTAGGACTTTTTCGCTACGATCCAGAATCTCTATCGGCTATTCTTCATAAGAAAGATCTTGCTCCAGCGGTACAACTTCTGAGATGAGTAAATGTGAAGGATCAGGTATGTACTTTCTCAGGAGAGATACATAGAACACATCGTGAACATGAGATAGATTCGGTGGAAGCGCCAATCGGTAAGCTACCTTTCCAACACGATCCAGTATTTCGAAAGGACCGATATATCTAGGGCTCAACTTCCCCTTCTTTCCAAATCACATAACCCTCTTCCAGGGATATATTCGTAAGAACACTTTATCACCCACTTCAAACTCTTGGTATTTTCTTCGGGTGTCGGCATAACTTTTCTGTCGACTCTGAGCTGCTCTTATGTGTTGTTGAATAGATCTGACATTTTCTGCCATTTCATCAACGAGATCAGGTCCTAATAGCTTTCTTTCCCCAACTTCATCCCAGCAAGTTGGAGTCCTGCATTTCTTTCCACATAAAGCTTCATAAGGAGCCATCTGAATACTGGAGTGAAAGATATTATTATAATAAAATTCCACCAAAGGTAGGTGTTGATCCCAACCTCCTTTGAAATCAATAGAGCAAGCTCTCAACATATCTACTAGGGTTTTAATTGTTCTCTCAGACTGACCGTCTGTCTGGGGATGATAAGCAGTGCTGAAACTCAACTCTGTATCCAGAGTATACTGAAGACTTCGCCAGAACTTTGAGGTAAATCTCGGATCCAGATCAGATATAATAGAAAGTGGTACTCCATGCAATCTTACCACTTCCTTTACATATATCCTGGAAAGCTGATCTAGAGAGAAATCCTCTCTAATAGCAATGAAGTGTGCAGACTTTGTAAGACGATCAACTATGACCCAAATAGCATTATTGCCTTTGGATGTTTTAAGAAGTCCTGTGACAAAGTCCATAGTGATGTTTTCCCATTTCCATTCGGGTATGGGTAATGGTTGTAACATCCCCTTAGACTTCTATCTCTGAGCTTTAACTTGTTGACAAACCAAGCATCAGGAGACATATTCAGCAACATTTCTTTTCATGCCATCCCACCATAAGTACTCTTTCAGGTCCCTATACATCTTCGTGCATCCAGGATGAATAGAGAATGATAAACTATGAGCCTCATCCAGCAGCTCCTTCTTTAATTCGGGGATGGGAGGAACACAAACCCGATTCCTGAACTTTATTATCCCATCACAATCAAGGTTAAATTCAGGAACATTTCTCACCTTCTTTTGTAACTCGACATCTTCTTTCTGTGCCTCTTTAATATTCACATGTATAGATGGTTGAACATTCATTTGAGAAAGTTAAGATTTTTCCTCTTCCATTATAATTCCAAGATCCATCCTTTGTAAATCCATAAATATTGGATCTTTTGTGATCCTCATCATGGATAAACTAGCATGGTCTTGTCGACTTAATGCATCTGCCACCTTGTTTGCTTTCCCAGTGTGGTAATGGATTGAGTAGTCGTAATCCTTAATCAGCTCCAACCATCTTCTTTGACTCATATTCAACTCCTTTTGTGTGAAAATATACGTTAAACTTTTATGATCAGTATAAATATCACACCTTTCACCATAAAGGTAATGCCTCCAAATCTTTAATGCAAAGATTACCGCAGCCAACTCCAAATCATGTGTTGGGTAATTTTGCTCATGGATTTTCAACTGTCGTGAGGCATAAGCTATCACCATATCATTTTGCATAAGAACACACCCCAATCCCTTCTTGGATGCATCACTGTAGATCACAAACCTTTCTCCACTACAAGGAAGTGTGAGCACAGGTGCACTGGATAACCTTCTTTTCAACTCCTTGAAATTCTCTTCACATTCCTTTGTCCAAACAAACTTAACTCCTTTCCGTGTCAACTTGGTGAGTGGATTAGATAATCGTGAAAAATCCTTTACAAAACGTCGATAATATCCAGCCAAACCAAGAAAACTTCGGATCTCAGTTACTGTTGTTGGTCTTGACCATCTTTCGATAACCTCTATTTTTTCTAGATCCATAGATATCCCCTCTTTTGAGATTATGTGACCCAAAAATGCAACTTTTTAAGCCAAAATTCACACTTGGTAAATTTGGCATAAAGCTTCTCCTTTCTCAGGGTCTTCAATATAATTCTCAAGTGATCTTCATGCTCTTCCTTGCTCTTTGAATAGACAAGAATATCGTCTATAAAGACTACTACAAATTGATCAATATAGTCTCTAAAGACACTATTCATTAGATCCATGAAGATAGCAGGGGCATTAGTAAGACCAAATGGAATCACTATAAATTCATAGTGTCCATACCTTGTACGGAAAGCCGTCTTTGGTATATCCTCCCTTTTGACCCTTAATTGATGATACCCTGAACGAAGATCAATCTTGGAAAAGTATTGAGCTCCACGTAGTTGGTCAAATAAGTCATCAATGCGTGGGAGAGGATATTTGTTCTTGATAGTGATCTTGTTAAGATCTCGATAATCAATGCAGAGTCTTATTGATCAATATTTCTTCTTAACAAATAGAACAGGTTCTCCCCAAGGTGACGCACTAGGGAGTATGAATCCCTTATCAAGATTCTCTTGGATTTGCTTCTTCAATTCCTGCAACTCAATTGGGGCCATTCTATAAGGTGTCTTTGAAATAGGCAAAGAACCCGGTACGAGTTCTATTGAAAACTCAACTTCACGATTTGGTGGAAGACCCGGTAATTCCTCCGGAAAGACATCATCAAACTCCCATAAGATGGGCATATTCTTAATCGTAAGTTTCTCACCAACCATTTGAGATAAATAACCTTCATTTAGTGGAATCAAGACCCATAAGATGGAAGGAATTTCCACTAGAATGTTATATTCATCCTTGCATCGATAGACGATCGTAGATTGATCTGGAATATGAAATGTGACTTCCCTTCTTTGGCAATTGATATGAGCTCCATGTAGAGAAAGCCAATCCATGCCAAGAATCACATCAAATTCCACTAAAGGAAGGATCAAAAGATTTGCAGGAAGCACTTTCCCACAAAATTCGATCAGAGAAGAATTATAAACTTTTGATGCGACTGTTGTGCCATTAGGTGTTGTCACAGCTAACTCAACATCTAATTGTTGAGGTAATATAGTGATACCCTTAGAAAAGTTTTCAGACATAAAAGAGTGGGTGGATCCAGAATCAAATAAAACATTTTCTACTTTAGAGTGGATGGTAAGTGTATCTTTCACCACTTCGTTATCGTACTCCACATCACTGATAGAAATTGCATGTGACTTTCCTTTGTCTTTAGCCTTAAGATTTTGTTGACATCGACCATCATCATCAACCCTTGGATTTGGGCATTGATTGGCATAATGCCCCATCTCCTTGCACTTGAAACATTGAAGTGTAGTAGGTTCATTCTGTGTATCCCTTCCTTTGTTTGCATCATTAGACATCTTCTTCCCATTATCGCGGCATTAAAATGCCCGATGACCTTCCTTTCCACATTTGAAACATTTACTTGTCCCTTTAAGACAACTCCCTCCATGTTTCTTTCCACAATTTGAGCATAAGGGAAAGCTGATCTTCTTTTCAGTGTTCTCTTTAGATTTTCCTTTTAATTCCATCTTCCTCTTCTTATCAAACCCATGTGACTGATGGGTTACTCCAATCTCCATCTCGACTTTGAGAGCACATCAAACGATTTCCTCGTAGCTATTGAAGTTCCTTATGGCTAACGCCCTTCGAAGACTTGGTTTTAAGCCACTAAAGAATCGATCGATCTTACTCTCAGGTTGGATAATAATACCAGAAGCGTACCTTGCAAGTCTTGTAAAATTTGCTTCATAGGTACCAACAGATTCATCATCCCTTTGCTTCAGTTCAAGAAACTCTTTCTCCATCTATGTTCGGAGAATACGAGGGAAGTACTTATTAAAAAATAAGTTCTTGAACTCGTCCCATTCCATAGACTCAATTTCATCCCTTTTCCTCGTATTCTTAATAAGATTCCACCATTGATCAGCATCTCATTCCAAACGATACACTGCTAGGATGACTTTATCATGTTCAGAACATTGAAGAACTGAAAATATCATTTCAGTAGTACTAATCCATTGTTCAGTAACTAATGGATCAGTATACCCACTGAAAGAAGGTGGACGCTACCTCATGAAGGATTCAACAGAATGTTGCTCCTTCCTTTTCTCGTTTGGAAGTCCTGCATGGTTCATAGCTTGAGAAAGTTGTGTGAGCATGGCTAAAAGATTTTGCATTCCAGCTCCCATATCGTTTGGTTGCTCAAGGGGACAATCATTGCATTGCCCATCGCATTCCGCATTAACACGGTTCCTTCGGGTTCCAGCCATTGACTAAAACCAAGAAGAATAGTGTGAGAAAGACTAATTATAATAGGAAACCCACATAATCAATGATAAAATTTCACACTTAAGGTATTATCCTAGGGTATTCATGGACATTTATAAAACACTAATATTGTGTTCTATGCTTAGACTTATCCTTAGGGTTCTTACTAAGGCTTTCACATCCTAGTTTCCAAAGGTTGACTATACCTTTCCTCTGATACCAACTATAACAACCCATACTTTACATACATTGTTAATACATCAAAATTGAAGCACACTTATTACAACATATGACAAAACCACAAAGGACCGTATAGGTATAGTGTCTTTAGAAACTGGGAAACATAAACAACTGGTTCATAAATCTTCTACAGTGTCTCCCATTTATTTCATCATATCTAGGGTCCCTTTTAGCATATTCTACTTAATATCCATCTTCCTGACCTGGGGAAAAGAAAACATAAAAGAGTGAGCTCAAATGCTCAGCAAGGGAAAATAAAGGAAATAAAAATCATATCATATCTTTATTGAAAATCATAACCTGCAAAAGAGATCATAATATCTTAACATGGAACAAATCATAGAAGTGAAAATGAGATCCCCATAATCATAACATGAAACTTGAAACTTTGTGGGATGCACACATAATCATGGAAAATCATTTCTTGTTAGTCATGACTCATTGCCAAGACTATCTTAGTGGACAAAGTCCCTTTCTGAACCGAGTCACCCTCGTTCCAGTCCTGTTTCACTGAACCGGTATAACCTACCGTTCCAGCCATGTCTATCTCATGAGATATAAAATCTTTACCCAATGCATTGGAGAGAGATATAGGTCCCACCCATCTTATAGTGAATCCTTTCTTATGTGTGCCACATAATCATAAATCATACATCATAGCGTAACCCATGTAATAAAAATGGAATTCTTAAATAACATGACATCATAAAACAATTCATATAAGATAAAGGAATTTGTAAAAATATTTCCATCACAAAATAATCAAATCCATGTAATAATAGGGATAAAAACAGAACCCTTTTATTATCTTAGATGGAAAATAATTTTGATAAAATACTTGAACTCCATTCTTGAGGAAAATATTCTTTCTACTTCAAAAACAATTTTCCTTTCATAAAATGTCATACGACTTTAAAATAAAATAATTTGATTAAAAATAAATTTGAAAACTTGTAAAGTAAGATTCTTGTAAATAATGTTTTAAAAATCCATTCATGCCGTATAAGTTAAAAAAACATTCTTCGTACTTTTTTCGGAAAAGTCAAAAAGTACCTCGTACGAAAAACGACAAATGATTACTTTCATACATATTACTAAAAACTCACCGAAGGGTAAAAATGGATTTAAACAATTGTAGTTGGATGGAAATAATATTACATATTGATGAAACATGGATGTGGATGATAAAATACACCCCAGTAAATACTTACGAATAAACAATCTCGGATAAAAATGAGATTGTGATATTTCCCTTACCTTAGGTCCGATTTGCTTTATACGTGTCCGAAGCTCCTGTATAATGGTTTAAATAATGTTATTGACTTATTCAAGAATCATACATATTGATATGATATCATACATGGTCATATTCTTAGCTTCTTGTTAGTAATATTTCATTGTTACTTGTTACTCGGGTCTTTATTTCCTTTTGTTCTTATGCGTGTTTTGCCGAATAAATTCTTATTCTTCTTTTAAGGTTATAGATACCTTATATCCAGAATGTTATTAGTGTAACATATATCACATTTATTCATTCAATTCATTTATATAAGTACTATGTAATGATGATCATGTAGAACGAGTCGCATCACATCGTGGAGACGGTATTCCGTATGTACGCACGAGTGATGATATCGTTCCTATGATCGTGGAATTGTATTGGAGTATATATATATTATTTCAGTATCAGTATTACTTTATAATAATAATAAATATTTACTCATTACACCATTATACCCATCCTTGTATGGTGGTGGTGGAAAATAGATTACACCACGGCGTGGAGACGGTATTCCGTACGTACGCACGCGTGGTGATTTCATTTTTCCGTAGGATGGATAGAAGGTGAATTTGGGTTGTTTCATATTTATAATAACATATCAGTATTTAAGTAATACTGATGTTATTACTTTATCATGAAACAACTAAAGAAGAAGATGTTGAAGAAGAAAGAAATTGAAAAGATCGGTAATGGATATTACCTCTTCTTTGGAACGCCTCGTTGAATCCTCCACTTAGGGAACTAAGATTGGTCTTTGAAGATAACCAGGACCTCTAGGATTATTCTAGGGAAGTGGAGAGGAGAAAATGGCAGGGGTTGGCCGAGCTTAAGTTCTCAAATTTGTGTGAGGAGGAGGGGGAAGAGGTGCCCTTTTATAAGGGAGGAGAGGGGCACCTTAGGAATATCTCAAAATATTATTTTATATTAAAGTCAAAATCGGTTTATAATGGTTCCAAAGGGTCTTAATTCGAAGCTAAAGTAGGGATGGGTCGAAATCATATCAATCAATATGATTTAGACACGTTTAGGGTATTATTTAACCTTATCAATTTGATTTAACTATAAGTTAATTAATTTAACTTTTACCATGTCTTTTTGTTTTCTTTACTATATGGTTAATACACTTACTATAACATGCCAAACGAACCCCAAATTGTTTATTATTAATATATATATCCTTATCTAAGTCATTTGGCCGCACCTTAGATTTTTAGGAATAAAAGAACAATTAATAATATAATATTTTATTTAAAAACTATTTTGTGTCAATTTTGACACTATTTGATATTTGATTTTTGTGAAAGTCATAACAGAATTATATGTTCGAACCAAGTTGATTAAAGCAACACTAATATATCATAGTAACCTATAAAATTAGTGTAATTCATAAAAGGTCTCAAATTACATTTATTTTTGTGTTTATAACATCAATTATGTCAATATTTCATAAATAAGTTAATTACTGCATCATCGTTGTGTCATAATTAAATTAAATTATTTAATGTCTAAAAATTATAAATAAAATACCATTATGTAGGAAATATTTTTATCTTTCTAATGAATATTTATTGTCGAATTTATCTTATGTATAACCCCATATTAAAAATGATTTACTTATTAAACATTGATTTTAACTATTTTAACCCTTCTTTAAATAACTTAATAATAAATGTCCTAATCTAACTCAAGTGGGCCTAAATGGTCATATTTTATTCATAAGGTTGTTTTTGGTCGAATTACACTTATCCAATAGAATTAGGACATGTTTTAGGGTAATAGTAATATCATATTTACCCTTATTTACCCTATTTACTATTAACCGCGGTAAAAAAAAGTAAAAAGTTACTATTCACCAAAAAATTATTTTTATCTCATTGAACCACATATTACTTACTGATATCAACCGTGTCTGTCGGAGTTTCGAAATTCCATTCACAGAAGTGGTAAAATTAAGTTTTATGCAAAATTCAGTTTTTAACCTACCAATTAGTGGTTTCACTATTCATCAAAAATTGAAAGTTTTCAGAAAAATACCTAAATTTCACCCTAGGCTAATTTCTGTATTCCGAATCCAAAAATGAAGTCCATTTTGAAAAATAAAATTTATAAAATTTCAAAAAGTGTTTATTACTATTCATAACGGTTAGTTTTAATAATATTTTAATAGCATATCGTTGTTTAGTGAAACTCGGTATTGCGTACGACGCAAGCTATCAAGGAAGGTCGCGATTGTGTGTAAAGTAAGCCAAGAAAGTGTGTAGTGAAAGATTCCTTTGACCAAAATATTTCTCATAAAAATCTCGGGTGTTACAACTAGCTCCACATAGCGGATCAAACAAGTCATCTATTCATGGAAGGAAATATTTGTTATTTATTGTGACCATATTAAGCTCACGATAATCAATGAAGTGGATCATTTATCCATCTATCTTATTAACGAAAGAAGACTGGTGCACCCCCTGGTTAAGCATTCAGGAATATAAAATCCTTCCCCAGAATCTCCAGTAATTGCTTCTTCAACTCTCCCATCTCTACGGTGTCCATTCTATAAGGTTTATTTGTTATAGATTGAGATCCCGGAATAAGCTCAATTGAAAACTCAACCTCTCAATCAAGAGGATGACTATACAACTTTTCAGGGAACAAATAAGTGTAATCCCTCAGAATGGGCATGTCGTAGAGAAAGATTCTCTCTTTTGTCTTAATCATTTGAGCTAGATATGTTTGCACATAAGAAATTAGTATCCATACTTGAGACATTGACTATAAGGGAGTTTCATCTTCCTTTTTACACTTTTATATAATTGGGGGAGTCTTCAGGATGTGTAGAGTGACCTCCCTTTCCATATAGTCGATGTTGGATTTGTATAATGATATAAAATCCAAGCCCAATATAACATCAAACTCCCCCAAATGGAGTATGAAATGATTTTATGGGATATTAATTCCACAAACATTAACCAAGGAGGAGTTATAAACATAAGATGCAACAATTTCCCCATTTTCTATTTATACATATAACTCAACATCCAAATTTTGTGGTGGGGATGAAATCGTTCTACATAAATTGAAACATATGAAATAATTCATAGAACCAGAATTAAATAGTACATTCAATATTCATGAATGATTAACCAGCATACTTTTCACCCCATCATTATTAATCTTCACCACAATAGTGGTGATAACACCTTCCATCCCATGTAG
The DNA here is from genome assembly GCA_963277665.1 of Viscum album. Taxonomy (NCBI): domain Eukaryota; kingdom Viridiplantae; phylum Streptophyta; class Magnoliopsida; order Santalales; family Viscaceae; genus Viscum; species Viscum album. The sequence goes on from OY728155.1 coordinate 966,754,184, forward strand.
TCTTGGAGGTTGTGGTTGATTTACTCCAACAACCCTTGGCTTATGGCATTGGTTTTTAAAGTTCCCTTGTTTTTAAAGGTGAAACACTACACTACAGGTTATGTTTAAACCTAAACCTTCCAATCTTCTTGAATATTAGTGGAACTCTTCAAATCCATTCATAAGTTCTTAGATAAATTCCTCATTTTTACACATTTGAAGCATTTCCTAGTTCCCTTTATATAATTCCCAGTATGATTTCTTCCTCAATTTTGACACATTGGATGTTCATTTATTTTTCATCAAGGGATTTATTAGTCTATCCACCCATATTAGTCTCAATTTTCCATGTTTTTCCAATGGGACCATCATACCACTAAAATTATCTCTTTTTAATGTCAACCATAAGGGAACAACAAGAAATCTCATCATATCTGTCAATGTCTCAAATGACTAATGATTTTTATAGAATCATCTTTAGTTTGCTAATTAAGCAATACACAATGCCTTTAACGTTCAAGAAAAAGATGGAGGCATATACCGCAAGCTTGGTAATTATTGCTTCATGCACCCCTATAGTCTCATATTCCTTCTTCTTATGTTTGAGGAACTATCATTACATTTTGAGATGGTGGGTCTGGGGAGAATATTTATTGAAAAAAGTTTTCTTAAATTCTTCCATATCCATGAAATCAATTTACTCTTGGACTTCATATTTTTTATCAGTGTCCACCACATATCAGCTTCCCATAAAAATGATAAACCATTATCACAACTTTCTTTTCTTTTGAGCACTATAAGTCATAAAATATCATTAAAATGGAGTTAATACAATGTTACATGAGGAGGGGATCAGAAGATACACTAAATGTGGGAGGTTATTTCTATATGATGGATTCAATGGAAACATTATCTTATAATAAATAATAAAGATGTTCGACATGATTTTTGTTATTATTCATAACATGAGATAGTTAAACAAGTACATTCATAATGTTATGATCACCTATTCCCATCATATTTAGTATTTATTTAGGAAAATCATCACATTACCTATAAGATAGATAGTTGGTATGTGTTCATTTATTTCTCTCTATTTTATAAGAATGCATGAGTTTAATTAGGGAGATTGAGTACATAACTAATACTCTGAAAAAGAAACATTGAACATAAAAGGATAAAAATGTAAATGAAAAGTAAATCATAATTTATGACCCCCTAAGTTTCAATCTTGGTTATCCAACATTTGTTTCATAATATATATTCTTATGGGTTTTTGTCTCCTTAACAATTGTTTATAATTCACTTATGAATTTACCAAGGCATTTCCCCAGGGTGTGTCAAACCTGATGTGTAGTAAGGCTCATTTTCATGTACCGGGTAACCCCTAGATAGGGCCTAAATACCATGTTGGAGTTTTCAATCCTAGGTACATATGTTCTAGAATGACATCAACTTGTAGTATCCAGATAGAGATGTATTTTCTTTATAAACAACTTAATCTATACTTTCCAAAATTTAGTTATGTTTTATCATATTTAGTCTTATCCTTAGGGTTCATAATAAAGATCTTTATTCATATTTTCCCAAAATAACTATACAATTCCTCTGATACTAACTGTAGAAACCATAGTCTTTAACACATATCATTATAGGATATTAAGCATAATTATACGTCAAATTACTATACAAGGATCATATGGCCTAGTGTCTTGGAGATTATGAACACAATTAAACATCATGATTCCAAAATAAGAACATATATTATTTAATCTTCCCAAAGAGATCATGACACCCCTTGAACCCTTACATTTCCATAGGATTACCTGGGGAAAACGTGAACAATGGAATGAGCTAAATATCCTAGTGACGGAATAAAAATTTAAATAAATCATAAAACATGGGTTAAAAGGCATAACATAGTGATATAATAAGGATCATAACATGATTATATATAAATAATTATAAAATAGGATCATATAATCATGGATATATAGTAATTTTGAAACAGCATAAAATTTAATTTCTCATGAGTTAAGGCTTGTTGTGTATAGTGGAGCACGATTCGAGGATCATTGCACATATAGGAGTATGAGTTAAGGATAAACAACAAGACCGTTGGACATAACGTCTCATGTGAATAAAATTTACCCAATGCATTGGATTTCTATCTAGGTGAACCCATCATAACATTTTCATGAATATTATTTCCACATAAATTATAATTCATATGTAATCAAAAAAAAATATAATGGTTAACCATGGAATGAATTAGGTAGCATAATCTCGCTAAAGGCATAAAAAATGTTCATATTTTAAATGTATCCATGAAAGAAAGGAATTAAATCATAAATAATCATTAATAAGTTAATATTGGAATATATCATTATAATAAATGTCAAAATATAGTTAAAATAGTGTTTCAGAAGCAATATAAATAAAATATTTTATTATGGTTTGTGGAAAAAACATCATTAATATTTAAAATGGGAAAGGCTTAATTATTTTTATAAAACCAAAATTGAGAAAAAATATAATTTTATATGATAAAATTAGTGATTTTAGAAGTATAATGGTCGATTAAAATATATTTCTGAGCACACGTGAAAATCGGTTGAAAATCATGATGTTCCCTTAAATTGGGTTTTGTTTTTCGGAATGATTTATTAAGAAAACATTATTGAAACATGTATATCGCAATCAAAGAAGGTTCATATGTTATGGATACATGAGGTGGAACATAAAAACATAATATGAAAGAATTGAATAAGAGTAAAGAATCATTATATATGGATAAATAGGGAGACAGAGTGACCGGAAGGAAAATTAGTGGTTTAGGTAGAATCCCTTACCTTATGTGTGAAATAATTTTGCACTTGATCATAATGTACTGAATAATAAAATTAGATTCATTAATTAAAAATCATAGAACCATTTATACATGTATATGATTTATTATAACTTTATTAAATTCATTTATGTTTTTATGGGTTAAGAGATTAAATATTTTCGTTTGGGAGCGTTTATTCCATATGTTTTCATGATCAGTTTAATTGTATATGTTTTTGGTAAATCTTGTTGAATGAGGATAATTTTCCAGCAATGAAATTATATGTTATTAATGAACTTATATTATATAAAATACCATTTTTTCCGAATTTAGGATGATTCATTAGATAAGTCATTAATGATAATCTTTTTCAATTAAGTTAGATTTTTTTTATTAGAATGAAATAATTTTGAATTATAAATTAATGAAATATTTAAACAATGATTTCAAAACATTAAATTGGATATATTACATATATAATAATTTAGTAAAATAAAAAAATGGTTTCTTAACCATAATTGAATATGTTAATAGAAATTTAAAACTCGTCATCCATGAATGTGATAAATTAGAACATCTCAAATGGTGTTTTCATTTCATGAATAAAATGAGAGAAAATGAGAGATGATATTGAATTATTCCATTAGCATAAATAAATGAAATATATGTATGTTACTAAATTTTTCATATTTATTGGATAAGGAGAGGTGAGGATAAAAATTATTGTAATGGATATTGAAATGAAATTGAACGAAAACAGAAGAGGGTTTTACCTCTTGATTACTTCATCTTGGGATCCATCATATGGGATTGGTTTTTAGAATTTTTTTAAGAAAAAAGCTCCAAGATGTGTGGAAAAGGTTTTGGAAGAGTATAGGGAAGAGTATTTGTTTGTTTCATGGATTGATATGTGTGATGAGAAGAGGGGGTGAGGGTGATATTTATTTTCAAGAATAGAAGGGGGTTTCCATTATTTTAATCAATATTTTATTATTTTCCACAAGACAATCAATATTGTTGGTTTTTGTGACCAAAAATATTAATTAGTGTATGAGAGTTATAACCATGGGTAATTACCCTATATTTACATAATCCATGACTCAATAACTCGTGTATTTAGCATTTATTATAAATTATCATATTTTAATATTCACCAAAATTTCAAGTATTAAATAAAAATCCCAAAATTTCACCCAAAATTTTTTTTGATGGGTAGAAATAAAAATTGAACCCAATTTTTTAAAAATAAATTTATAAAAATGAAAATTTTACCTGTTAATTAAAATCATAATTTACTTGAAAAATAAAAATTTTAAAATTATAATTGCTTTTATAAGACTTTGAAAAATTAATTAAGGTTTCATAAAAATATCTTATAATTATAAGATGTAACAAAATATTATCTGATATTGGTTTATGAAAATAAATTTATTTTAATATAGTAAATAAATCTAAAATTATAATTAAATATACATGACATACAAAAATACAAAAATTTATTAATAATTTTTTAAATATTTATCCACTTATACTATGATATAATTATATCATATTGAAACTTATAATATAGAGGAAATATTATTTATAGCTTTATTTGGTGAAGTTATTATTACATTGGTCGGTTTATTATTCATAAGGGTCGCATTTCTATTATGAAGGTCAAGTTAAAATTTTATCTGTATGTCTTCCTTAACTTCTAGAGTTACGTTTATTTCACCCATTATTCTATTATTACATTTTTAATTTTTTCCTATATGTATTATTATGTTATTATACTATAATACATAATTATAAAAAGGGAAATCCATTGATAAAACATTAGGTTGTTATAAAATGTATAAAAGTTGAAGTGAGTGTATTCTTGGAGGATGGTCGGTGTAGAATAATGAGGACTTCAAAAAACATGTCATAATGTTATTGGGTACGTGATTCCTATGAGGGTAGTGTTGTGGATGGTATCATTCAATTAAGTTACAGTCATGGTAGTTCTGGATATTGGGAATGAGAAAGATGTGCTTAGTACCATCTTATCAATTGGGAAAGTGGATATTAGGGAACTTGATATGGAAGAGAGTTTGAGACTGTATAAGTCATTATATGTTAGGTATGAGCTATAATATGGTGGGGATGTTTTATAATTCTGTACCTCATCAAAGGTGACTATTTTAAAGAAGATATGAAAATAACTATGTGTTTTAAGTGGTTTTAGGTGTCTCAATGGGCGAGAGTCACCCAAAGGGGGACTTAGGTGAATCCATCTAGTTTGTGAATTAAATGGTTACATAATATATCTATTCATTCTATGAAACATGTTTTCATCATGTTAATGTGCTTGATATGAGTACCCATGTCCTAAAATGTCATGTTGTAATCATTTTGTGAACTCTGTGACCCAATACAATGGAAGGATAAATTTCTTTAAAATAAAGTAATGACAAATGGGGAGGATATTTTAATCAAAAGTAGAAATGAACCACATGTCCTCCACTTTCATGTTCCATGTGATGGATTCCCCTTCATTTAACATTATATAATGGTGTCTGTAATCATGGGAGGTATCCAAATATATGTATAAAAATCAACATCCCTTTTAATTTTATTACCATTTCTTGTTTTATTTTCTATACCATTTATGTTTTTTTTATTTGTTTTTATCTATTTCTTTGATCCATTTATTATCAGTTCTAATTAAAGGATAATAATTAATTAGTAGGAATATAAAATCCTAATGTAGATAGATCCAATATTTCTACTAATTTTATATGTTTATTTTGTATTGTGTGGTAAATGGGTATGAATGGGGTAGTTCGGGTGAGATTAGGTTAGTATTTCATTTAGATTATGTTTTCCCTAGGAGATACCATAGTTTAGTCGCATGTCTGAAATGGTATTATTGGTCCTAGTATATAATTAATTGCATGAAATGGGGTTTGGTGGTTTATTTGGAAATTTTTCCCATGTTATGGAAACTTATTAAAGTGATATTATTTCTATGTTAGTTATATAGGAATGTATTGTGATTGACCATGAGAATATGGGTGATTTTGGTCACTAAATGTAAGGTGACATGGGTTATTAGGATGAGGTGTATATTTATAACCAATAATGAAATTTGGAGACCTGTTTTCTGGTTAGTTGAGGTTGTTTTCTTGAGGTGTGACCTAGGAATATTGGTGATTGTCACTCACTATGGTTTTCCAATTGTGACATTAGGGTCATGTGCAGAAAATATAAGACATTGTGAAGTGGTAGTGTCTACTTTTTGTAGGTATATGACTCTATATATTAATCATCCGTAGTGGATGGTGTTGAATATTAGTACATTGTAGGTTCTCACCATAGAACTCAATGGTGCATGAGACAACCAGTTGGGAGATAAATCTTTCAAATAGTTTGGATGAATGGGACTAAACTATATTCGGATGAGTATCATTATGACATGGGACATCGAGATAATAATTTGATGATAGTCAGATGATTAGATGTATGAGGGATTTGTGAAATTCTTTGTGAACATTCATCGGGGTAATTAGGATTACTCGAGGATGTTATATGAAAATGATGAAAAATGATGAAATATATTGATTTATGGCATCTGACATTGTGTGTTATGTGAACGGATTGAATATTGAGGGTTCTTCTAATATGATAGAATATGGATGCATCATTCCACTATGTAATTGGTCAAAGTACCTAAAGGATCTCATATGGTTTATAAGAGGTAGTCGGGTGGGTTATGTGATGTGTGTTGATATCAATTTATATAAAAAATTAAATACACTGATATAAGTATAGATGAAGGGTAGGGATAGAGTTGGTTATGGAAAAATGATTCCATATTCACACCTTTCAAGGGAACTTTGGGACACAGTAATCATTTATAGTTATTTTTATGAAATAGATTAGGGCCCAGGTCAAGAGAATAGGGAGATGGGAAATGAAGAGGGTGTAAAAGACTTATGTAATGGTTTTAGAAGATAGATCAGGTAGTTCCTTAGTGTCACACAAGTTATATTTTGGAATATTGTATATATATTATCAGCCCGTGGGTAATCTTTATTACTCTGTAATTATATATCATACTTGTATAATTTATCTAGTATGTTTTAAATATAATTTTTGTTCTTTATTTCCATTATTTATCATTATTACATTGGCTTTTATTAAATGATTTTGAATTTTTTTATTTATTATTTTGATTATTACCAGCGGTATAGTCTCAAACTATCACCCCATAGTCCATCCCAACTAGTCAAAGGCCTTTGGAATATGGGGATTCATACATAAGATTTCGTAACTCTCCAGTCTAATCACTTTTTTGAGAGCTTTGGGTTTGGATTTTATAAAGTGGAAAATGTGCAATGTTGGAGTTACATTGTTGAATCAACGATCATGAGAATTGCATATTAGTGTCATGGGATGTTTGTTATTTATGGTAATGGAATCCATTTAGGTACATAGTGTTATGAAAAGTTGTTATTTCATAATGTGTTTTGTTATTTTGGTGGTGGTATACCAGATCATATGAATGTTTTAGAACATGGGACGATGGTTTTCTTGATTCTATAGTGAGCACATCCACAAACTGAAGCATATGTTACCAAGGGAAATGAGATTATTATTATATATATTTTGTTATAGTACTGTAATTTGATTCAGATTAAATTTTATCTTTTGTTAATCAATTTTTTTGAACTCACAGACTGAGTGAAAAGATGGAGTACTCTTACATCAATATTGGAACATAAGGAACAAATAAGATTTTTGAATAGTTTTGATAGTCACTTGGAACCATTAATAATGGAACAAGTGGACTATTTAACAATTAATCAAAAGAATAAATATAATTTTTCTATATATTATCTTGAAGTAATTTTACTCAGCTTCTCAAGTGAACGTTAGTGGTTCCTGATTGGGGTTTCATTGTTTGAATTATCAACAATTGAAAAATGGAATTTTCTAGTATATTATATTGGTGAAATTATACTCATCCATCCCATGTATGTGATTATTTGTAATATGGGAATGTGATAAAATGTATTTATGATGTATATGGTAAGTTTATTTAATATAGGTAGGTAGGTAGCCATGATGTTATATGATATATGATATGGTAACAGAAGAAAGTGTATTAGTAGTCAGATGTGATATCTGTTACAAAATCCAAATTTATAATATATGTATTACTATATTTGTGTTGATAATGATATTTGGTTCTTAGTGTGATTCCACCTAAAGGTTTTCCATTAAAGCACTAGGTGGAAAATATATTTGGTTCCTCCAAGGCATGCACGAGATGAGGCCTCAGAGGGTGGGGGTGAGAATGAGCCACATGTAGGGGAACGCAGTAATTATCACTCCATGGGAAAACTAGAGTCTTCACCTTACTTAGTGGCCCAAAATAAAATTTTATGGTGAAACCAAATGTTTTTAATTCGGTTTTAACAGAATAACTACTCCAGAACCCATAAAGGAATACTCTTATAGATAGAACAAATGATTCATGTGGTGAAACACTACTTATAGCTACACCTCCACTGTTGGACTTCCACATTCCCAAAAAAATCATGGCCTTCTCCCCTTGCTTCAAATAAACACAAAAATCTAAATTATCAGCCATATACCAAACTATCATTTCCACTTATGGTCCCCAAATACTATTCCACATGCTACTAAACACCTAGTGTCCTAACATCCCCTTCACTTACCACTCATGGAAAGGAAAAAATCCCATTCACACTCCTCTCAAAGCCTATGGAGTGTAACTATTCCACTAAATGTTAATAACAAATGGTAAATAATTGTAACCATTTTTCAACACTACTGTGAACCCTACTCTCACTCTGAGAGAGACATCTCAACAACACATCTATCTCAGGGTCCTGTACCCAAAAAAATCTCTATTATCCCATTCACTAAAGGGTTTACATATAACATCAACTCACACATTCTCCATTCATCCAAAATCCTTTTGTAGAAATCTCATATATAGAGAACCACCTAAATATCACATGAAAATCTCCAAGCCAAAACAACACTTCCAAGGGTCCATCACTAACAATCCACATTCAGCTAAACCATCCAACCACTATGAGACCATTCCCTCAAGTAGTCAACTCTCTAAAACCAAGCATATGGAAGACCTCAAAAATTTAAAAATTTAAAAAAATAAAACTTTCCCCTTGATCCATGATCGATATAAAACTCATTTTAAAAAAAATTCAGAAGTCCCAAATGGGCCGTACAAAAATTCAAAGACCGATAATAAAAATTATGTATATCGATTTGAAAAACCATTTCAATCCACTTGTTGGGAAAATATTGTATAACTACTAATAAATCCATTTTAATACCATTAAAATAAAAATATTCGTTTTTCTTAAACAAATACATGAAAAAACCATTCATTACAATATAATTAAAATTTACTAAAAAATATTTCTGCACCAAGTCTATAGTCCAAACGAGCCCAAACTAATTTTAAAATACCATTTCTATTTAATTAATCATTTTGAATATTTACATAATTAGGAATTAATAAATCAATTTAATAATCATAAATCCCTTGGAAACCCTTTCAAAACTTTTTTCCATGTGAAATTCTTCTTTTAAAATACCATAAAATCATAAGAAACTAATGCATTCAATGAGAATAAAGAGCCAAAATTACATAATTTCTTCACAAGTCCTATAAAAACCCTCAATAACTATATGTTAGTCATTTTAATGCATTAAAAATGCATCATGATTAGTTTTAATTTTTTATATTTTAGCATTACTATATTTGGGGATACATTGAATATATTATTATTGGAATTTGATTAATTTAAAACTCTAGAAACTATAGGATACCAAGTTCATAAAACATGAACCTACATACGTATATAAGATTCATGAACTCACCCACTCTTTCTCATCAGGCTAGGAGATCAAATCTCATAAATGAAAATTACCAAAATCACTTGTGTCACCCATGGTGAAATAGGTCATATATAAAAGTAAGAACCAAAAGAGAAATCCCACACATGGTAATGTGGACTTCCCTCATAGGTGGGTTACCTACTCCTAATCATGAATTACATACCAAGAACTGATAATGTACTACCCCATTTATACCATTTCAATTTTTTCATGACAAAATAAAAATGTGTATGATACTATTTTATGGCTCCCCGGCCTAGATCATCTAATCCCAGCTATGGAATACCATTATGAAATCATGCACACCTCCATGACTGAAAATTGAATCAAGAAAGTAGAAATGGACTAATGGGAAAAACTAGGAGGCTATTTCCTTAGTAACAGATATCCATTAGATTACTCATACAAGACTGAAAAAAATAATCATTAGAGTAAACATCAAAACAAAAACTGGAAAATAATACCAATAACATCCCATGATATAATAGATGGAATAAAATTGTAAAAAAATATTAATCATAATTACACACATATATGTGGTCAATATATATATAATAAAAACAAAAACAAAAAATAATCTCTTTGAGATGACCCTCAAATTTGTTTAAGCATTGCCTTAACCAAGAATCTCTTACTCAACAACTACCCTATGTGGGGACCATTCCCTTATAAGGATCCCTAAAAATAGAATGACTCATGTGTAATAATATGACCATATAAATTTTGAGTATAATACCAATATTTTATCACTAATGTGTTCTTATTATAAATATTGTTGGTCATATCAATGTATATTAAATGATAAAAAACAAATACATGAATAAACATACTACCTCCCCAGTCATCATGTTCTATCCTAGCTACCGAAAACCCTAACACTATATACTTTAGCTTATTTCCTAAAGGAAAAATATCTCATTAACACTATAACATATATATTATTGGTAACAAGCCTCTAATGTAGGTAACAATATCATCAATAACCCTGACCCATCTTGTCATACCCATGGAGTTCACAATGTCACCCCTATCCAAGAAACATTTGGAACATCCCATTATCATCATCAATCTATGCCCCATCACTTAGGACGAGGTCATCCAAGCATTCTAACTCTACGAAAAGGCCCCTTATTCAACCACTACCCTATCACCTAAGGTATGGGACAAACACATACATACACACTAGACCATCCCCTTATACTCTAGTAAGGTCACATATATACTCACCAATGCCTAAAAGATCAGGGGAGGTTAATCATAGATAATAATTACTAAACTGGAACACATTCACAACCACACAAGTTATGGAAACATCCCATCATAACCTGGCCTAATCTATGATTCATAAAGTCCATCAACATAACAATAACAAACCACATCACTTATGGTTGGCCACTCACAGTAAATATTTACAATCCATATCACCCATGGTTATCCCACATAACTAAATTAACACAAGATACACCTTAATAAAAAATTCAAGTGAGTAAGGGGAAAACACCCTCCAAGAACCCATGTACACTACCCATGTTACTCTAGAATTTCATAGGATTAAAGTAAATATCAATGGATAAATACCCATATGGATAGACCTTACTATAAAAATTAGTACAAGTATGCCACTCATTAATTAAAATTACAGAACCATGAAGATTCACTAATTTAACCCCATAGTTAAAATCCTATGTTTTCCTATCCATTTCATACCTAAAAACCCTTCAAGGTATTGCTATACAATGTAAAAACCCCTATCAGTATCTTTGGTACATGGCCACCATTTATCAATTCCATGGTACATAGTCAATGGGATTCACTATCCAAACCATTATATAAATTACCACATCCACACTTGCCTAAACCAATCTCTAACGGCACATTCTAATCCTAAATTCTGTTGTGGATAACCCTATTAGCATCCCCTTCATGAGTCTCATTTTCATCCTTTCTATGATACACATGTCATACTACCTCTCTAAGGGACCTAATACATCAAAAACGATCCCCCCAAATTCATTAACACCATAAGGAGGGGTCTACTATGGCAATACAGACGCACAAAAATCATCAAATACAATTTCACATAATCTTTATAAAATGGTAATGACTTCTTATATCAAGCTCAACAGAGCTAACCATCAAAGGTTTGCCTACCAAATTTACACTAGAATTCTAGTTCCCTAATAATAGTACATGGAATTAATGGATTATTGTTAACACTAAAAGAAAACAAAAAATGACGAGGGAGTAATTGAGGTAATGTATGGTATTAAACACAAAAAGTGATAAAAATCAAATTTAATGACACATCAACCACACAATAGATGATAGGGAGGGGCCAATGAAATAAAATGGGGGGCTCCAATGGGTATTGTTTCATGTGGGTAAGGGGAGAAGAGGGAAAAAATAACGGTGTCCAAGGTTTGAAATCACCACAATACCCTTTTAAAAAAACACATAGGACTCCATGACATTAATGGTGATACCATATAGCCACTTGGGATTCTGTTTTGTCCAGTGGCTGGTGAGGGGAACCACATTTACTAATCAGTTTCCCCTATATAATTCAAAGAACTACAAGTCTCTATCAGACCTCTCTATGTCACTATCAAATCTAACCAACACCTCTATTAGTGAAAAAAAATTTATCACACATATCTATTATAAAAATATAAATAATCACACACATTAAAATTTTAGGGGTTTTACGGATGGATATTTATTTTCTAAGGCTATATGGTGGGACTTGTAATCATTATACATTTTCTATTTGAGATAAATTGTTTCTTAATCCCCAAGAGAGGATGGATTAGAGGGAATAGACATACTTTTTTCTTGGTTTACTCTTTATGATTTGGTTATTAGATTTTTAAATTCCTTATCATCTATAGTTTAGGGTCTTTTAGTATAGACCAATGAAGGTTGTATTTTAAAATATTACTTACTTGACAAAAACATCACCATGTATAATGGAAGAAAACTATGAACAGTAACATAGATATTTTATAGAATAAAAATAAAGAAAAAATTGATGTGAATTGGGTTCCTTGATATGGTAAATTGTCTCAAAATTGTTTTCACACAATTTAAATTCATTCTTCATAGAATAAGAGGAGTGTGAAATAATGTATATAGAAATAGAAAATCAACACTCAATTCGAATAAAGATCCAAATGATAATATAGATTATATCATGGAAATGTTCACATAGTTAATATCATAGTGCATGGACCAATAGACGAGATAGTCTACATAAAAGGGGAAAGGAATAATCATATGTGATTGAGGGACCTATGTTATTAAAAATTATCTTAGAGAGGTCTCAAAAATTTTATGGTCCTTATTATATGGCCAAATGGATAAGGATAGAAACCCAAATGGGTATCAAAGACTAATAATGTCCCAATAACATTTAAAAAGGGATGGTGAAGTCATAAATAACTATATAAGGTTATTTGATCAAGAGAATAGATGTATAATAGGTACATAAGTGATGACCATTCAATATATTTGAATAATGGATTTTGTTATGATAGTTTGTGTGTGTGGAACATATTAAACAATATTCCCCTTAAGATGCAGATACCTTAGTTTAATAGGCCATTTTGGGGGCACATATACACTCCATATTGGGTGAGTGCAAAAATTGTCAATTAGAATTTTCCTTTTTAGTTGAGTATTATCAGTAATAATAATCCTGATAGATTTATAGCTACCCAATACAACTGTATAATTTGGTGTTACTTATGAAAAATGATGTTTGAGATGATTCATTGACTCATTTTAGACATGAACTTTCCATGACTGGGTTGAATTCCAAAAAATGAGTGGATGTTAATGATGAATATCAACTAGGTATAAAATATATGATTTAGATATCACTATTTACCATAAAACAATGAGTGTAATGAAACTAAAAATTAATATACTATAGTAGAATCACTACACATCAAATATAATAACAAGAAAGGCGGTTGTTATATTTATTCTTATTAGGGAACAACCCTATAGGTGGGACTCTCTATAAATCTATATTATATTTTTGGGTAGGGAATTTTTATCGTGCAATAAATTTTTGTTGGGAGTCTTATTATTTACATAATGGATTTATGTGTTGGGGATGAAATTTGATCTTTACCTCAATGTTGTTCCATACACTTAAGAGGACATTTTATTTTTGAGAAATTATGCTTGGGATCAGGATATGGGATCCATGTTTCACCTATACCCTAAAGTAATCGGAACCAATACAAATTTTTCTCTTCAAGAGATATTCCAAACATTGATCAAGCATATATTTAGGGAAAAGGGGCATTTTATTTCATGTTTTATTTATATTTTTTGTTTGGAATTTGATATAAGATCTCATAATCATTATATACTCTTTTGTATTAGGAATCAAGAAATATTTTGTTCTTGATGGGACCCCATTGTATATCAACAACTTTCATAGGATTGAGAAGAATGAAAACCTACGACACATATAGATTGTGTGCTATGAAATCCCACAGATATTGAGATCTTATGTAAGGTAATTATACCATGACAAATATTATAATTTAATGATATAACAAACATATAATTTGGATCAAAATGTCATCCATCATTAATAATAATTTTTTCCAGTCATTCTAAATAGGGGGTTGACTAACACCACTAAGAAGTTATGAGTCATACTATGTTTGAGGAAAAAATAGTAATTATTGGAATACACGCACCATAGAAAATAAAATTCTTTTGTTATTTTAAACACATACAAAATAATTTAGCATATATAGTGTGGTAATTATGATAAATTCATATTTCATGTGTCTGGGATGACAGATCAAAGTAGTTTATATTATTATAGATCAAAACTATAATTTTCAGTTTATTATCATGAAATAGGGAAAACGCATATGTAGTTTAATGTATTTATGTGAGGGAGTGTATCACAATATTTAATATTATTTGGCTTGGATATTATGATGAACACAATAAATTCTTATAATAAGAACAATAGAGGTGTTCCCTTTCAGGTCATGCGACCAATACCCTAGCTATGTAATTTTATATCAAAAGGTGAGGATAGAATTCTATGTAGTTTAATTTCATAAAACATGGAATTTTTTGTTTATGTGAAGGATATAAAAATTAAATCATTATAAAAATTTTATTTTTCTCCAATTTTATGTATTTTACATCCATTTTGGTTAATGAATATTTTATATTGGAGTAAAACATATATATGACATAAGGTCCTTCCATCTTTAGATTGAGAATTGGAATTTTCTTTCCCACTAAATTTATGGTCTACAATTAAATGTAAACACTACTTATTGAAATTAACAAATTAAAACAACCTTATTATGATATTGTATGAAACAATATTTATGGATTTCTATATTGTAAAATGTGTGAAATCTCTTATCATCGAGCCATTCAAATTCATCCAACCACTTGTGAGCCTACAAATATTTAGAAATATGACTTTCGATAATGTTATGGAGAAAAACTAATTAGTATTTGATTGGAAGGACTACATTTGTACCATATATAAATTAATTTGGGGTATGTTGTAATATTGTACTATTTGTGCTATGATATACCCATGAATAATGAATGATCATCCCGGGCTATGATTTCATATCGTTATCAACTGTATTTTGTTATATTTTAGAGAATGGATTGTTGAAAACCTCCACCCATCCATTTATCACTACATGGTAGGGGGATATGTGGTTACAAAAAATACTGTAGAGAACCGAAACTTGACATACATAGACATTACATTACTTTTTTGGAATACTTAAAACATAAAAAAACAAACAGACAAGGATCGTAATAGTTTAGTGTCTTTAGAAACTCAGAAAAATAATCTTCTAATCATGGTGAAAGATCTTAAACATCTCCCATAATGATCTTCCCCTTTTGTTTTCTTGCCTAAAACCATTCTTTATAACATGGGTAAAAGAAAACATAAAAAGGGTGAGATCAGATGCTCAGTAAGGGTAAAAATTGAGAACATAAAACAATCCATAAACATTTGAATGCAAAAACTTGAACATAAAATCTAAACATCAAAATCTTGAGAAAAGACATAAATCATGGAAGTATGTAAGGAATATATCATAAAGTAACATCAATAATGATAACATAGCATGGGAATAAAACGTGTAATTGTGGAAAACCATTAATCACATGATATGATTTCTGTAGTAACCAAGGCATTACTGCCAAGACCATATTAGTGGACAAAGTCTCTTTCTGAATCGAGTTCACTCCTCATTCCAGTCATGTATCAGTGAACCAGATTAACTTACCATTCCAGCCATGTCTACCTCATGAGATATAAATCTTTACCCAATGCATTGTCGGGAGATATTTCCCCCACTCATCTCATATTTTTATCATTCTTATGTGTGCCCCAACACAATCATAAATCATGCATCATAACCCAAAGAATAAAATGGGTTTCATAAACATCATCCCATCATAACATAATCCATATAAAACAAAAGGATATCATTTCATCATAAGAAAAGTGAAACCATGTAAATAATATATACATTATACTTGAAACATACACATATGAAATAATGTCATCTTAGATGGAAAATGGTTTTGATAAAACACTTCAAATGAATTCTTGAGGAAAATATTCTATCTTATTTAAAGTCATTTTATTTTCATAAAATTCAATGACATTTTAAAAGAAAATTATTTTTTTGAAAATATTCATTAAATATTTTAGATTAAGCTTCATGAAAATAAGGCTTTATAAAGTCGTAAAAATCTATTCATTTCGTACCTGTTAAAAAAACATTCTCCTCGTACTTTTTCTGGAAAAGTAAAAAAAGTTCCTCGTATGGTAAACAAAAAAAAGACACCTTTCATAACATGTGGGAAAAGTCAAAAATATGTAAAAAGGACATTAAACATACATTATAACATTTCGATAAAATATAGACATGGATGATAACAATAACCCTAGAAAATACTCACGAATAACAATCTCATATAAGAACGATATTGGGATAGTTATCCTTTACCTTAGGTCTGATATGCTTCGTACGTATACTAACATCATGTATAATTATTTAAATAATTTCATTGAATTATTATAGAATCATATTCATTGTTATGATATCATATATGCTTCACTTATGACTTTATATTATCCGTTCTTTGGTAAATTTCATGTTAAAGTAGCGTTTTGGGTAAATTCTTTTTATTTATCGTACGTGTTTGGACTTGTTTTTATTGATAGTATTATTACTTATATCATGATTTAATTACTTAAAAAATGTAAATAATGATTTATATAACATATATATTCATTATATATATATAGTATATAGATGAATGAAATTAAATACACCGTTCATGGGGACGGTAGGTCGTACGTACATTTGAATGTTGTTTTCCTTTCCTTATTGACTTGAATGAAAGTAAGTATATGATATATATATATATATATATAGTAGCTTAATTATTCCATATATTTCATTATTATTCATTTTATATACGTTATAATCATTCTTGATTGGATAACATGGAGAATGAATCTCATCGCGTCGTGGAGACGGTAATCCGGACGTACGCACGAGCGATGATATTATTCCCATAATTATTGAATAGAATTACAGTGGATGATATGTCATCTCAGAATCCGTATGATGTTATAATAACCATATATAGTTATTCTTTTCACCATTATACCCATCCATGTAAGGTGGTGGTGGAAATACAGATTACACCACAGTGTGGAGACGGTATTCCGTACGTACGCACGCGCGGTGATTTTGTTTTCTGTAGGATGGATAGAAGGTGAAATGGGGTTGTTACATATTTATAATAACATATAATTATATTAGTGATACTGATTTTATTACATTATAATTAAACAACTAAAGAATAAGAATTTGAAAAAAAAAGAAACGTGAAAGAATCGGTAGAAGAGATCACCTCTTCTTCGACACACCTCTTTTAAGCTTCCTCTTAAAGTACTAGAGTTGGTCTTTTGAGGAGACCAGAACCTCTATAATTTTTATAGGGAAGTTTATAAGGGTAATTTTCAGGGGTTGGTAGGGCTTGAATGATAAAAATTGTGTAAATAGAAGAGGTAGGAGGTGCCCTTTTATAAGGGAAGAGAGGGGCGCCTTAGGAAAAACGTAAAATACTATATTATAATAAAGTCATATTCGGTTTATAATAGCTCCAAATTGTTTTATTTCAAATATAAAGTGGGGATGGTTCGAAACCCTCTCAAAAAATATGATTTAGACAAGTTTAGGTTACTATTGTAACCTTATCATTTAGATTTAACTCTAAGTTAAATAATTTAACACTTACCGTGTCTTCTTGTTTTCTTTCACAATATGGTTAATAAAAATACTATAACAAGAAAAAATAACACTATGCGGTTAATTATTAATATATATAACATTATATAAGTCATTTGGTGGATCCCTATATGTTTAGGAATATAATATAAATTAATAATATAATATTTTTTTAAAAAACTATTTTATGTCAATTTTGACACTATTGGGTAATTGATTTTTGAAAAAATCATAACAGCATGATTAGTTCTAAAAAAGTAAATTTAATCAATAATAACATGTAATAGTAATCTATAAAATTAGTGTAATTCATAAAAAGTCTCAAATTACATTTATTTTTGTATTTATAACATCAATTATGTTAATATTTCATTAATAAGGGAATTACAACATCATCATTGTGTCATAAATAAATTAAATTATTTAACATCTAAAAATTATAAATAAAATACCATTATGTAGGAAATCGTTTTATCTTTCTAATTAATATTTTTAAATTAATTTAACTTATGTATAAATCTATATTAGAAATTATTTAGTTATTAAACATTGATTTTAACTCTTTTAACACTTCTTTGAATTAAATAATAATAAATGTCCTAATAAAATCCAAGTGGACCTAAATGATAATATTATATCCCTATGGGTGTTTTTCGTCGATTTATACTTATCCAATAGAATTAGGACATGTGTTAGGGTAATAATAATATCATTTTTACCCTTAATTACACCATTTACTTTTAACCGCGGTAAATAAAAGTAAAAAGTTACTATTCACCAAAAATTATTTTTATCATATTGAACCACATTTTACTCCTTCATATTAACCATGTCTCTCTGATTTTTGAAATTTCACTCACAGAAGCGGTAAAATTACATTTTATGTAATTTTAAAAATTCTCCTAGGAGGTGGGTCAAAGACGGTGAAAAGTTCAATAAAAATTTTATATATCTAAAATTATTATAAAATGACTTCAATGAATTAAATTGAACTTATATAGGTATTATGTATCAATTTTGACCTAAAATAAATTTAAATAATATAAATAATTATTTAAATAAAAAGTCAGTTTTTAAATAGTAACCTAGTGTTTTCAATATTCATCAAAAATTGAATGTTTTTAGAAAAATACAAAAAATTCACCATAGGCTAATTTCTATATTCTGAATCCAAAAATGATGTCCATTTTTAAATATAAAATTTATAAAATTTTAAAAAGTTGGTATTACTATTCATAACGGATAGTTTATATAATATTTTAATAACATATCTTTGTTTAGTGAAACCCAGTATTGCGTACTACACACGCTATTGTGGAAGGTTGAGATTGTTTGTAATGCAATCCAAGTCATGGTTGCATGTAGTGCAAGATTCCTTTGTTGTTTTGTATAATAGTATCCAACCATATTTCATTTATACATTGAATATATATATATACACTCAATGTTGCGTAGAATAAATTCTATCAAACAAATTTGAAATTGTGTGTAACATGATCCCAGAATAGTGTTGCATATACTGCAAGATAATACGGTATTGCGTATATCGCAAGATAGTCTTGGTGTATCATACAACACAAGGCATCAAATAAATTAAAAAGAATAATTCTCATAAAATCTCAGAGTGTTATATTCTACCCCCCTTAAAATGAATTTTTCCCTCTAAATTCGTCGGGTTTATAAATGGTTTACTACTTGAAAGTTTCTTCCATAAAACCCACATAGTAAAAAGGAATACTAAATTATCATTTTAACAAGTAAGTAAGAAATGTTACGGTTACCCCGATTATCTAATCATTGGGCTTCCACATAGGAGAACATAGGTGAAAATATGGGTATGAAAAAAAATCTAACCATCGATTTCCGATGGAGAGAGGTAGAGAACATGGCTATGGAAAAGGCAACCATCACAAAGCCATAAATTTGTGATGATCTAATGTACCATCTGATTCATCGGATATAAAGACACTAGGACAATTTTTTTTTCAAGATCATTTCCCTAAAGATGAAGAATTTGAATTAGAAGAAATACTTACTTTATTTTAGTACAATCTCCCCATTGTTCATGCCTTTAAAAATTTCCACTTCATCACTTAAATAAATGATGTTGAATTTGTCATTCATGAAGTGTTAGCAGATCATGTGATAGAATGATAGGTCATTCCATCTGTTTCTATCAAAAAAAGTTTAGAACAATTCATTAAATATACATAAGTCCATCTATCCTGAGATTAATCGTATATGGTTTCTAAAATGGACTTATAATTCATATATCACAGATCTTAATAAAATAAAACTAGTTTCTACTAACCAGGGACTTCCTGTAGGCCAATGTTAGGTGATAAAGGCCTGTTGCACTTCGGTTGTAGGTTCTATTCCCGCATCCTTGTCCGATGTGACGGGTTGTCACCCATTCTGCAGGTTTTCCCTTTTCTTAAACTATACTATTTTAACATTCCAGAAATAAAATCGAAAAAAATGTTCTAGCCTTAAACAATACTATTTGATGTTCAACTTTATCCATTCCAACCTTAAGACTTATCCAAATTAAATCTGTCCAGTCTCATAGTATAAAGAAAACGATTACAAGAAAGGACAAATAACAAGCACGTGAATACCATCATTTATCCCCAATATATCATAAGATATATCTTGTTGATCACATTCCAAAAATGTGAATAACATAATCATGTATTCTCTTGAAACATAAATTACCATATAACCATAGTGAAAACATGAATTCTGTCAAATGTTATCTCTTTCCACATACCAAAATGCCAAAATTTCTTTATACTCATACCATGATATCACATTGTCCCTATATCAGTCATTAGCTCATTAACACTATCAAATATCTCATTATCTCTTTTTCCTTTCATTATGCGCATATCATCTACTTTCCAAAAATATCTGAATAACCTTTAATGGTTACCAGTACCATTCAACATATACTTTAAAATACTTTAGGGAAAACAATGGTGTAACAATCCTTAGATGTGTCTTTATTCCATAGTACCATTACCTATAAAACATAACTCTTGATAAACATAAATCATTCCAATACCTTCTTAAACCATTGACTGAGCTTCAACAATTCATTCATCTCACATATCATTTGATGTCTCTTCATCATCGTCAATATAAATACTACACATACTATCGTGATGATTCTCTTCATGAGACTTTCCCTTGGGGCATTGGTTTGGATAATGCCTGTAAATTCAATATTTAAAACATTTAACTATTGTGGATGTCTTATCAATACCATTATCCATGTCTATGGTGTAAACTAAACCTTTTCCTTAGAAATTACTAGATTTGTGTCCTTATTTTCCACACCCAAATAATCTTCCAGTTCCATTGAAACATTCTCCCTGATTCCTCTTCCCACATGATTTACATGAGGGAAATTGAACTTTCTTTCCTCTATGATCATCATCAAACTCCATCTTTCTCTTATTAGTTGATTCGGGAAACTTACCAAAGTTGAGATTATTGATCATATTATGAGATTTCTAATTAGGAATAATAACGATATTTGGACTTCCAGATCCAATTTCATTTTGTTTCTCATGAATAATATCATTCCATTGTTAATATTATCCTCCATTATCATGAATCTTCCTGTTTCCAGCCATTTTATAAAACGAAAAAAGAATAGTGTGCGAGAAAAAAATCATAGTCAAGGGGGATTACCTCAAAATCTAACATCATTAGTAAAATTCTATGATCGTTACCGTAATTATAGGACTATAACCTACACATATATTTAACCTTAGGGACATCCATAGACATACCATAGAAATATATCTAGTGACCTCACTAATGTTTTCACATCCTAGTTTCCAAAGGTTAACTAAACCTTTCCTCTGATACCAACTGTAGAGACCCCAAACTTAACGTACATAGAAATTACATTACTTTTACCGAATACTTAATACATAACAAAAAAACACACAAGGACAGTAATAGTTTTGTGTCTTTGGAAACTCGGAAAAATAATCTTCTAATCATGGTGAAAGATCTTCAACATCTCCCATAAAGATCATGCCCTTTTTTTATTACCTAAAAACTTTCTTTATGTCCTAGGGAAAAGAAAAAATAAAAAGGGTGAGATAAAATTCTCAGTAAGCATAAATATAGAGAACAGAAAACAATCCATAAACATTTGAATGAAAAAACATGAACAAAAAATATAAACATCAAAATATTGAGAAAAGACATAATTCTTGGAATTACGTAAGGAATATATCATTAAAGAACATAAATCATGATAAAATAACATGGTAATAACACATTTAATTGTGGAAAACACTTATGAACATGATATTATTTCCATAGTAGCCAAGGCATTGCTGTCAAGACAATCTTAGTGGATAAAGTCCCTTTCTGAATCGAGTTCACTCCTCGTTCCAGTCCTGTATCACTGAACCAGATTAACTTATCATTCCAGCCATGTCTATATCCTGAGATATAAATCATTACCCAATGAATTGTAGGGAGATATAGATCCCACCCATATCATATTGAAATCATTCTTACATGTGCCACAACACAATCATAAATCATGCATCATAATCCCAAGAATAAAATGGGTTTCATAAACATCATCCCATCATAACATAATCCAGATAAAACAAATGTAAATCATTTCATCATAAGAAAAGTAAAACAATTTAAAGAATAGAGAAATTATACATGAAACATAAACATATGAAATAATGTCATCTTAGATGGAAAATGGTTTTGATAAAATACTTGAAATGAATTCTAGAGGAAAATATTCTTTCTCCTTTAAAATCATTTTCTTTTCACAAAATTCTATGCCATTTTAAAAGAAAATGATTTTGTTGAAAATAGTCATGAAATATTGTATAGTAAGATTCATGAAAATAAGGCGTTACAAAACTGTAAAAATCCATTCATGTCGTATAAGTTAAAAACCATTCTCCTCATACTTTTGCCAAGAAAGTCAACAAAGTTCCTCATATGGTAACCAAAAGAAAGATTCATTTCATAACATGTGGTAAAGGTTAAAAATGGGTAAAAAGTACATTAAACATACATGGAAACATTTTTAGAAAATATGGACATGGATTATAACAATAACCATTGTAAATACTTACGAATAACAATCTCAAATAAGAACGAGATTGGAATAGTTATACCTTACCTTAGGTCTGATATACTTCGTACATATCCGAACCTCTGGTATAATGATTTAGATAATGTCATTGACTTATTACAGAATCATATTCATTGTTATGACATCATATATGGTTCACTTATGACTTTATATTACCCGTTCATTTGTAAATTCTATGTTAATGCTGCGTTTTGGGTAAAATCGTTTTATTAATCGTATGTGTTTGGACTTGTTGTTCTTGATATTATTATTACTTATATCTTAATTTACTTACATCCACAATTTAAATCATAATTTATATATCATATATATTCATAATATATATATTTATACATATTATATAGATGAATGAAATGAAAGACACCATTCATGGAGACGGTAGGTCGTACGTACGCATGAGCGTTGTTTTCCTTTCCTTATTGACTTGAATGAAAGTAAGTAGATGAAATATATATATCTATATATATATATATATTAGCTTTATAATTCAATATATTTCAATATTATTCATTATATGTACTTTATAATCATTCTTGATTGGTTAACATGGAGAATGAATCTCATCGCGTTGTGGAGACAGTAATCCGTACGTACGCACGAGCGATGATATCATTCCAATAATTATTGAATGGAATTGGAGTGGATGATTTAGTTTATAAAAATCATTATGATGTTATAATAACCATATATAATTATTCTTTACACCATTATACCCATCCAAGTAAGGTGGTGGTGGAAAACAGATTACACCACGGCGTGGAGAAGGTATTCCGAACGTACGCACGCGCTGTGATTTTGTTTTCTGTAGGATGGATAGAAGGTGAAATGGGGTTGTTTAATATTTTTAATAACATATCAGTATATTATTGATATATTATGTTATAAATTTATAATTAAACACCTAAAGAAGAATCATTTTAAAAAGAAAGAAACTTGAAAGAATCGGTAGAAGAGATTACCTCTTCTTCGACACAACACTTTTAAGATTCCTCTTAAGGAAAGAGAGTTGGTCTTTTGAGGGGACAAGAACCTCTATATTTCCAATAGGTAAGTTGATAAGGTAAATGGGAAGAGTTTGACCGAGCTTTAAGGCTCAAAATTGTGTAAAGAGAAGAGGGAGGAGGTGCCCTTTTATAAGGGAGGAGAGGGGCACCTTAGGAAAAACCTAAAATATTATTTTATAATAAAGTCATATTCGGTTTATAATAGATCCAAATTGATTTATTTAGAATCAAAAGTGGGGATGGGTTGAAATAATCTCATACAATAGGTTTTATACAAGTTTAGGTCACTATTGTAACCTTATCAGTTAGATTTAACTCTAAGTTAAATAATTTAAATTTTACCATGTCTTCTTGTTTTCTTACACTATATGGTTAATAAACATACTATAACAAGACAAAATAACCCCAAGTGGTCATTTATTAAAATATATAACCCTATCTAAGTTATTTGGCAGAACCATATATTTTTATGAATTGAATATCAATTAATAATATAATATTTGTTTTAAAAACAATTTTATGTCAATTTTGACACTATTTGATAATTGATTGTTTTGAAAATAATAACAGAATTATTAATTTGAAAAAGTTACTTAAATCAATAATAACATGTCATATTAACCTATGAAATTAGTGTAATTCAAAAAAAGCATTAAATTACATTTATTTGGGTATTTGTAACATCAATTATGTTAATATTACTTTAATAAGGTAATTAATGTATCATCATAGTGTCATAAATAAATTAAATTATTTAATGCATAAAAATTATAAATAAAATACCATTATGTAGAAAATGATTTTATCTTTCTAATGAATATTTATAGTCAAAATTATAATATGTATAACCCTATATTGAAAATATTTTAGTTATTTTACATTTATTTTAACTCTTTTTAACTCTTTTTCGAATTAAATAATACTAAATGTCCTAATCTAATCCAAGTGGAACTAAATGATAATATTATATTCCTAAGGTTTTTTTTGTCGAATTATATTTATCCAAAACAATTAGTACATGTTTTAGGGTAATAATTATATCATTTTTACCATTAATTACCCCCATTTACTTTTAACTGTGGTAAATAAAAGTAAAAAAGTTAATATTCACCAAAAATTATTTTTATCTTATTGAACCATATTTTACTCCATGATATTAACTTTTTCTATTGGATTTTTGAAATTCCACTCATAGAAGCGGTAAAATTGTGCTTTATGTAAATTTGCAAATTCTGCTTGGAGGTGGGTAAAAGACTGTGAAACGTTCAATAAAATTTTTAGAAATCTAAAATTATTATAAAATTACTTTAATGAATTACATTGAACTTATATAGGTATTATGTATCAATTTTGACATAAAATAAATTTAAATAAAATTAATAATTATTTAAATAAAAAGTTAGTTTTTAAATAGTAACCCAGTGTTTTCACTATTCATCAAAAATTGAATGTTTTCAGAAAAATACAAAAAATTAACCCTAGGCTAATTTGAATATTCCGAATCCAAAAAGGAATTCCATTTTGAACGTTATAATTTATAAAATTTTAAAAAGTGGGTATTACAATTCAAAACCACTAGTTTATATAATATTTTAATAACATATCGTTGTTTAGTGAAACCCGGTATTGCGTACTACATACGCTATCGTGGAAGGTTGCGATTGCGTGTAATGCAATCCAAGTTAGGGTTTCATGTTGTGCAAGATTCCTTTGTTGTTGTGTATAATATAATCCAACCATATTTCATTTACACATTGAATATATATATATACACACACTCAATGTTGTGTAGAATAACTTCTGTCAAACGAACTTGAAATTATGTGTAACATGATCTAATAATAGTGTTGCGTACACTGCAAGCTAATATGGTGTTGCATATAGCACAAGACAGTCTTGGTGTAGCATACAACACAAGACATCAAATAAATTAAAAATAATACTTTTCATAAAATCTTGGGGTGTTACCAATTCTGTATAACTTATATTGATTTTTCAGCTAATAATACAATTTTTTTAATGCATTGTATATCAATATTGTGTATGGGACACCAAATTTGGTGATGGTACTTAACTTCAAAATGTTGATTATAGCTTTTATTCGGAATTTTTAAATGTATATATACTCAACTAACATAGAAAATAATTTAGTTTCAGTAAGTATATACATGAGTTGACTTATCTTTAATAATGATATGACCCCATAACATCTATTCTACAAACAAAAAACTGATGAATATTTAGTAGTATGAAATATTTTTAGGAGTTTATTGATGAAAATGGAATTTTTTTTAATGAAATATATTTTTATTGAATTCTATGAAATCATAAATCATTGATGGCCATAATTAACCAGTCTTTTTGATGAGGTGAGTGATCTTGGATCCAAATTGATGATGACTATAAAAAAGTATTTGGAAATCATTTTTAATAATTAGGTTCTCTCATCCTTTAATGAATATAAAAAGTATTCTATAAAATTATTGTTTATATTGGTCTTTTTAATAACCTGAGAAATAATAAAAGGGAAAAGTTTATGTACAATCATCGATTCTACAATTTTTTTCTCGATCTGATGGAAGAATTATGTTGGATCGAATAGTAGTCTATTAGATGGAACAATACAAGAGGGGGGGTGAATTGTAGGTTTAAAAACTTTGAGTTTTAGAAACAAAGAGATTAGTTTAAATGAACTTAAACTAATACAAATACAAACACCCAAAATTAAATTGAATGTAAAAGGTATGATGTATTGTAATACTAATGTTAAGCAAAACAATTGTATTCAAGATGAACACAAAAATCAGAGTAATACAAATGTAAATGATTCTACCTTAAAGCGTATAGAACCAATCAATACAAAATGTAATAGAATGATTGTAATTGAAACAATTACAATTGAATATGTAAAAGAAGAAAGGAAACAATACAATCCCTTTCTAATACAAACAACAGCGGAAATGTAAAAGTAATACAATTCTTTTAACCCAAAGAGAAGGGTTATCCTTTCACCTAGGATAAAAAGGTCTGTCTCACCAACACCTTGGTGAGCCCTCGATACGATGATCGGCACGTCTGTCTGCCTATCCCTGGCAGCCCTCGATACGATGATCGGCTCGTCTGTCTGCCTATCCCCGGCAGCCCTCGATACGATGATCGGCTCGTCTGTCTGCCTATCCCCGGCAGCCCTCGATTTTTCAGGTAATCGGCACCTCTGTCTTTCAATTGCTTGAAAGCCCTCGATACGATGATCGGACGCACAAGGCTGATGAGAGAAGTCACAGTGTCTCTCTCTAGAATCTTCGTAGTTCACAGAGTCTCTTCGTTCATCAGTTATCCTCTCAGCTTCAAATGACCTCCTATTTATAGGCCTCGGGTTCCAACGGTCATATTGCCTCCAACGGTCATATTGAAACAGAAAGCACGACATCGTTTTGATTAGTACATAACTAACTCAACGACATCGTTTTGTTAGGACAAGAGATATATAGAAATGTAAAACATGAGTATGATTCATATGCAGAGAGAGTTTTTTGACAAAGTACCAAAACAAATAATGATCATCTGAATAGCAGAGTCAGTACGATACGATCGACAGAGTCAGTACGATACGTTTGACAGAGTCAGTACGATATGTTTGACAAAGTCAGTACGATACGTTTGATAGAGTCAGTACGATATGTTTTGGTCGGTACGATTAACATCGTACGATATGATAAACATGATAAAAGACAATTTGTTATTTACAAACATATATGATATAATACATTTGAGATTTTCAAAATATGACAGAATATATTTGTGATTTCCAAAACATGATGTAAAAGCCAAAAGAAGACTTTTGACTTAACAATCTCCCCCTTTTTGGAAAGCACAAACACACAAAGTAAATGAAACAAGAAATACTTATCTCCCCCTGAGTTATTGAAAACTCTTCTGAATAAGAAATAGAATACAACTAACTCCCCCTTAGGAATTGACTTTCCTAAGGATTGTATTTATAGATTCTCCTTAAGAGCATTGTATTGCATTCTCCCCCTTTGTAAAACAATCTTTGCTTTGTAAATATTCTCCCCCTTTGTGATTTACAAAAAGAAAGGAGCAATTTCGAATTGTCTGAAAGAGTTAGTGAAGTAAAACAAGACAATGGATAAAAGAGAGAATTATAAGAGTTATTACAAAACAAACAAGTTTCAAAAGAAACAAATACAACAATCATTTCTCTCTTTCCTTCTCCTTCTTTATCAGCTCATGAAGCACGGCTTTCATCTTCTTGATCTCCTTCTTGTCTTCAGAAATTGATTCACCCTGAGTTTTGAGAAGTTCCTGTTGATCCGCAAAAATCTGATCCTGATTTCTGATGGTTTCCTCTTGGACTCTGATTACCTCTTCAAGGGTATCAATTCTGCTTTGCAAAGTCTTGTTATCCTTGGACAACTCAGAATTTTGTTTCTTCAGTAAAACCATTTCATCTTTGAAAGATGAAACCTTCGAAAATTCTGATTGGAAAGTATTCATCCTTTCTTGCAAATCCTTCACTGAAGGAACATCGGCTCTTTGAGAAGATAAAAGATTCAGCCTTTCAACTGTTTCTTTATCAAGCTTGTTGAAAGCAATTGCAAGATCATTTGATAACCTTCTTATATCTTCAATAGCAATCTCATGGTCATTGATTGAGCTCTCTGTTTTGTACGACCACTTAGTCATCTTATTACATGCCTTCCTATGAACAACAGAGCTTTCTGAAAGAACTTTTAAATCGGCTTCTACAGATAAAACTTTCTTCCTCAATTCTTTCACAGATCCAAACTTCTTTCTCTGATTCTCAGTAATAAAATCAATCTTTCCTTCCAGCCTCGGGAAATAAGGAATAGTTTTCTCCATTCTTCTCAAAACATGAACAATGTAATCACTCTTTTTAAGAGAGATTGTATGCTCTGAATCAGTATCATCATCGTACGATGCTAGTTGATATGATCTGCTTGATTCAACAACAGGCTGTTTCCCTTTCGCTTTTACTTTCTGCTTTCTTTCTTCTTCTACTTTATCACTGATGACAACAACTTTGTCAGAATGAGAAGATTGAGCATCTTTCTTTTCTTTAGATGACACCCTGTCCGGTGATCTTTCCTGATCGGCATGAGAAACTTGTTGAACATCTTCGCTCAGCTTTTGAAGCGATTCCTCTCTACTTTTCTTTGAACTTTGAAGATATTCTAAAAGAAAATCTCCTTCTTCCACTTCTTCCATCACTTGTTTCCCTTTTTCTTTCTCAGGCTGACTCTGTACGATTGGCTCTTGATGTACTTCCACAGTTAGTTGAGCACTAGCATGTTCAACTGCTTTCAAGACTTTAGAGATATCAAAGTCCTGAGCCTTTCTTTTCAAAAGAGTCTTCTTTTTCTTTTCAGCTTGAAGGGTTTCTTCTACCCTTATCCTTTCTGCAAAGGCCTCAGCAGGATCAAGTCCAAACTTCGGATCACCCTCTTTTCTCTGTTCCTTGTCCTTTCTCCACTTTGCAACAACTTCTTTACTGTACCTCGGCTTCTTCTTCGGCTTTGAACTAGTCTGCGGATCAGACTTTCGAGTAACAGCGGCCGATTGATTGTCCTTAGCTGGCATAGGTGCCGATTGATTTTCAGGCACTTCAGCTTCTACATCTCTGACAAAAAGTTTTGAATTTGAATCAAAACAAACATTCAGCTTTTTCATCGTACTCTTATTAATCAAAGACGGCCACAAATCCATAGGTTCTCCTTTCAAAGGAATATTACAGAACTTCATACTCTCAAGAATGAATTTTGTGAGGATGGCTGGATACATTATTATCTGGGATTTAATCCCTCCTTTCTTGACATTCTTGATTGTTTCAAAAATATATCCCATGAGATTTACCTTCCTCATATTCACAAGGTAGTCAAGCATAAAGACATCAGAAACTTTAAGGGTTTCTCTATCCCCTTTCCTTGGAACAAGGAAACCTTTCATCCATAGGGTGACAAACCTATTGTCCGGTAAAAGATGATAAACTTTCCTCTTTCCCTCATTAACAACAAACAAAGACTTTTCAGCATTTTCTCTATTGAAAGTACCAACTTCCTCTGGAAGTTTATGAGATGGACAGAATGCATCACCTTCTATAGAAACATTTAGAAAATGCGCCGCTTGTTTCACAGACATAGATAACTTTCTATCGTACACAGCGAAGTTAATATTCATATCCTTGTCAAAAGAAACGGTTTTGTAGAATTGACACACTTCATCAAACAGAACTGGATCTTGAGTATCAGGCTTTTCCACACAGAGATGTTCCCATCCTTGAAACAAAATAATCCTCTTGATTGTAGAATCGTACGCATCAAAGAATTCTCGGGATACTAACCTTTCTCTGTGAAAGTCTTTCTCTGTAAAGGTCTTTGAAGACATATCAGCGGGAGTGTTGGCAGAAGATTGAGACATAAAGATGATGCCGATTGAGAAGATCGTACGATTGATTATAGCCGGTTGAGCAGAGCTTCGCCTCAATTCCTGGACAAACGATGTGGGTTTGGGGAGGGGAGGGGGTATTTATAGGCAAAAAAAAAATGACTGTTGATCTTCTACGGTCAGGATTAAAGAAAAGCAGATCAACGGTTAGAAATAAAAATAAAAAAAATGAAAAATAATACCTGTCGAAGATCGTAAGGTGATTGCTGGTTTTGGTGACATTACGATGGAAAACAATCTCAATACTATCATCGGTCGATTAAAAAAATGAATGGTACGATGGAAAAGAATTTGAATACTATCATCGGTCGATTCAAAAAAAATTAAATGGTACGATGGAAAAGAATTTCAATACCATCATCGGTCGATTCAAAAAAAAATTGAATGATACGATGGAAAAGAATTTCAATACCATCATCGGTCGATTCAAAATTTATTGAATGATACGATGGAAAAGAATTTCAATACCATCATCGGTCGATTCAAAATTTATTTATGATACGATGGAAAAGAATCTCAATACGATAAACAGAAAAATTGAAAAGGTCAATACGATAAACTGAAAAATTGAAATGGTCAATACGATAAACAGAAAAATTGAAATGGTCAATACGATAAACTGAAAAATTGAAACATATATGAATAGAGTAAATATTTAAAGATCAGAAACATAAAGACATAAAGAAATGTCCTCCCCCTTTCTACGAGGAGTTTCTTACTATAAGGAGAGATTTAAAACAGGAAGTAGATATGAATGATTATTTTAATGTAATCATTCCTAGCTTCTGTTTTATAAATTCAAATCTATCGGAAGGTAAAGGTTTTGTAAAAATGTCAGCAAGTTGTTCTTGCGTTCCGATGAATTGTAAAATAATATCTCCTTTTTGTGTGTGATCCCTAAGAAAGTGATGCCTAACATCTATGTGTTTTGCACGAGAGTGATGTGCTGGGTTCTTACTAAGAGCTATGGCACTTGTATTATCAAAAAGAATTTGAGTTTTGGAGAAACTCAAACCATAGTCAGTGAGTGTGTGCTGCATCCACAATACTTGAGCACAGCAACTTCCAGCTGCTACATATTCAGCTTCAGCAGTGGAGAGTGCTACCGAGTGTTGTTTCTTGCAGGACCAAGAAACCAAAGAATCTCCTAAGAAATGACATGTTCCAGACGTACTTTTTCTATCCATTCTACAACCACCAAAGTCAGCATCTGAAAAACTTTTTAAAACAAATTCATTTCCAGAAGAGTAAAAAAGTCCTAAATCCATTGTGTCTTTTAAATACCGAAAGATTCTCTTTACGGCTTTTAAGTGAGACTCTTTTGGATTAGATTGATATCTTGCACATAAGCATACAGAAAACATCAAGTCGGGTCGACTAGCTGTCAAGTATAGCAAACTCCCTATCATACCTCTAAAAATTGTTTGATCTACTGGTTTCCCAGTTTCATCAAGATCAAGAGTATTTGAGGTACCAATTGGGGTGCTAATACTTTTAGTTTTGTCAAATCCATACTTTTTGAGTAAGTCTTTAATATACTTATGTTGAGATATATAAGTTCCTTCTGGTTTTTGAGAAATTTGAAAACCTAAAAAGAATGTTAACTCACCCATCATACTCATTTCAAACTCAGATTTCATTAAATTTGCAAAAGAATCGGTTAAAGATTTCTGAGTTGATCCAAATATGATGTCATCAACATAGATTTGGACAACCAAAACATTTTTGTTTTCCATTTTGATAAAAAGAGTTGGATCAGCTGTACCTTTTCTATAATCGTTTTGTAAAAGAAATCCTGTAAGTCTATCATACCATGCTCTAGGAGCTTGTTTAAGACCATATAGAGCCTTGGTAAGTTTAAAAACATGATCAGGATGTTTTGAGTCTTGAAAACCAGGAGGTTGTTCGACAAAAACTTCTTCTTGAACAAAACCATTTAAAAAAGCACATTTGACATCCATTTGAAATAGTTTGAAATTGAAATATGCTGCGAAGGCTAATAGAATACGAATAGATTCAAGTCTAGCTACAGGAGCATATGTTTCCTCATAGTCTATTCCTTCTTGTTGATTATAGCCTTTAGCAACAAGTCTTGCTTTATTCCTTACAATGATTCCATTTTCATCACACTTGTTTCTGAAAACCCATTTTACACCAATTACAGTTGTTTCTTTAGGTCTTTCAACTAAAGTCCAGACTTGATTCCTTTCAAATTCATTTATTTCATCCTGCATTGCTTTGATCCAATCATCATCACCTAAGGCCTCACTTGGACTTTTAGGTTCAAATTGGGAAAGAAAAGCAAGATGTTCTATTTCATTTATTAAGGAATTTCTGGTCCTTACAGGTTGATTTATATCACCAATGATGTTATCACTGGGATGATTCCTAAGAAACAATTGATTTGGGTTTTGTAAAACCTGTTCATCAACATATGGTAGAAAATCTTCTGTGGTAAATGTTTCAGGAACACTTTCTTGAACATTTTCCTTATCAGAATGTTCTTCTAATATAGGTTGATAAACATTTTTGGAAAACACATCCGAGGATGTAGGATTGGGTTGGTTGAAAACAAAAGGGTTAGTTTCATCAAATTTTACATGTACTGTTTCTTCAACAGTACAAGTGTTTTTATTGAAAACTCTATAAGCCTTAGAGGTTGTGGAATAGCCTAGAAAGATTCCTTCATCAGATTTTGGTGCAAATTTGTGTAAATTATCTTTTGTGTTCAGAATGAACACTTTGCATCCAAAAACTTTGAAGTAAGAAACTTTAGTTTTTCGGCCAGTCCATAACTCATAAGGAGTTTTATTAAGAAATGGTCTAGTTAAAACACGATTTATAGTATAACAGGCAGTACTAACAGCTTCAGCCCAAAAGTGTTTAGCAATTGAGTATTCACTCAACATGGTTCGAGTCATTTCCTGAAGAATACGATTTCTTCTTTCAACAACCCCATTTTGCTGAGGAGTTCTTGGTGCTGAGAAATTGTGAGTAATACCTTTCTTACTACAAAAAGTTTCAAAATCTGAATTTTGAAATTCACCACCATGATCACTATGAATAGTTATCAATGGTAGGTTTTTCTCATTTTTAACTTGGGCTCTAAAAGTTTTGAAATATAAAAAGGCTTCAGATTTCTTTGTGAGAAAATAGACCCATGTAAATCTAGTAAAGTCATCAACTAAAACAAATACATAGTATTTGCCTCCAATGCTTCTAGATTATGAAGGACCAAACAAATCCATATGCACAAGCTGTAATGCATTAGAAGTTGAAACTTCATTAATTTGTTTAAAGCTAGTTTTATGTTGCTTGCCATATTGACAAGGATCACAGACTTTTGAAGAATCATATCTAAGATCCGGTAGCCCTTTTACAAGTCCTTTCTTTGAGAGTTTTCTTAGGTTTCTCAAATTACAGTGTCCTAGTCTCCTATGCCATAGCCACGATTGGTCTTCTATTACACTTAAGCAAGGTAAGTTTTGGTTCCTAAGGTCTTCTAAGTTAATAGTGTAAACATTCTCTTGCCTATGGGCAGATAGAATGAATTCGTCCTTGGAATTGTGAACTAGACACTTATCATTTCTAAAATTCACAAGGTAACCTTCATCACATAATTGGCTTATGCTGATGAGATTGTGCCTAAGACCTTTTACAAATAAAACATTCGAAATAAGAACTTTTCCAAGAAAAACGATATTACATATACCAACAATCTTTCCTTGAGCATTATCTCCGAAGGTAACCTTTCCACCTTTTGTTTTGATAACCTTTTCAAAGAAATCTTTGTTTCCAGTCATATGTCGAGAACAACCACTATCCATGTACCAAATGTTTTTATTGGTACACTTCTGATTTTCCTGAAAAAGAAACAATTAGATTTTCGGAATCCAAACTTGTTTGGATCCAGAAGGGTTAGATAAAAGAATCTTAGGAATCCACATTTGTTTTGCAAAATGAGCTTTATGAAATCCTAAGGATTGAGTTTTGTTAAGAGAACAATCTCTTCTCCAATGTCCACCACATTGACACTTGGAACAGAAAATGGTTTTTTGAGGAACAAAATAGTTATTACTAAAAACAGGTTTGGAATAAGTATAACCAAGACCAGAATGATTTCTCAACGGTCTAATTTGAGAATACATCCTATCAAAGTTTTCTTTTCCATGAGTAAAGTTTGACAAACACTTTTTCAAGGATAAAATCTCTGACTTTAGTTTTAAAACCAAATTCTTGTTTTCTAAAACATTTGAATTTGAACTAGAGTTAGACTCTAATATATATTTCTTTGAAATAGCAATTTCAAGATCCTTAGAAAGTTTATCCTTTTCAGATTTAACTTTCTCAAGGGTTTTTAAAATATTTTTAAAATCAGCAGTTTTCTCATCAAGATCTTTAGAAAGATCTGATACCTCTTTAGTCAGAATAGAAATTCTAGAATTTGCTTTTTCAAATCTCTTTTTGAGATTAGAATTTTCATTTTCAAGTAACTTAGCAAATCTAGAAACTTCTTCAAAAGAAGGTAAAGTATCATCTTCTGATGATGAGGGTTCATCATTTGAAGATTCATAATATCTATTATCAACATAATTTGCATTTAAAGAGACATTTGTAACAGCTTCAGCATTATGTACCTTAGCCATGAGACAATGATCTTCAATTGGTAGTCTGGCTAGAAGTCCAATATTCCTTTGTCCTGACGTCTCATATTCAGAAGAATCATCTGAGGAATCACTACCACTTGCACTCCATGTATCATTTTCTTTCAAGACCTTATTTGTCTTATAAAACCTTTTCTTGTTTCTTTCAGAGTGTTTCTCTTTTCTATCTTTCCTCTTTAGTAAAGGACAATCAGGCCTTATATGTCCTGCTTTCTTGCATTCATAACAAGTTACCTCTGAATCTTTCCTATCTTTCCTGTCTTTCTTTTTGAATCTATATTGAAAATCTTTCTTTCCCACAATCTTGTTCATCCTTCGAGCAAGATTAGCTAACTCATTATCCGAAAGATTACATTCACTTGAATCAGATACAACAACTTTCTTGGATTTAGACCTTGTAACCCTTTCAGGTGTTTTGGCTTTAGATGCAAAAGCTACACTTCCATTCCCATTCTTCTTCTTATTGAAATCAGCATCTCTCTTCATTCTTGTCTCGTGCTGTAGAAGAGTTCCAAAGAGTTCATCAAGAGTAATCTGGGAAACTTTTCTATTTTCATCAATAGCTGTTCTTTTTGACTCCCATTCATTTGGCATAATATCTATAATCTTATCAACAAGAGCTTCATCATCAAGACCTTTTTCTCCCATAGATTGTAAGCTGTTGACAATTGTCATAAACCTTTGTTGCACTTTACATACTGGCTCTCCATAAGGAAAAACAAATCCATGATACTCTGCTCGAAGCATTGCTCTCCTTGTTTCTATAACTTTGGATGTACCAAAATGAGTGACTTCTAATTTCTTCCAAATACAGTTGGCTGCTTCACATGAAGATATCTGACTATATATATTCCTGGTCATAGAGCATAATAAAGTATTGCGTACCTTGTAATTCAGTTGATATTCTTGCTTCTCTTGGTTGGTAAAAGTACTAACTTCTTTGTCAGGAATTTTGTAACCCCCAGTAAGCATAATAAAATTGTCTACACCAGTATTGATGACGAAAGTCTTCATACGATCTCTCCAATACTCATAATCATTCCCATCAAAGATTGGTGGTCTAGAAGGATTCAGATTATCTATAGATCCGATATTCATTCCTGCCATCTAATATAACAAAAACAACTTTTCCACTCCACACGTTAGTGTAGTAAGTATTCAAGATAGTAATAAGAAATAAAGCTAGTAAAACAAATCAGTGGAAAACCACCTCTGATACCAATTGTTGGATCGAATAGTAGTCTATTAGATGGAACAATACAAGAGGGGGGGTGAATTGTAGGTTTAAAAACTTTGAGTTTTAGAAACAAAGAGATTAGTTTAAATGAACTTAAACTAATACAAATACAAACACCCACAATTGTATTGAATGTAAAAGGTATGATGTATTGTAATACTAATGTTAAGCAAAACAATTGTATTCAAGATGAACACAAAAATCAGAGTAATACAAATGTAAATGATTCTACCTTAAAGCGTATAGAACCAATCAATACAAAATGTAATAGAATGATTGTAATTGAAACAATTACAATTAAATATGTAAAAGAAGAAAGGAAACAATACAATCCCTTTCTAATACAAACAACAGCGGAAATGTAAAAGTAATACAATTCTTTTAACCCAAAGAGAAGGGTTATCCTTTCACCTAGGATAAAAAGGTATGTCTCACCAACACCTTGGTGAGCCCTCGATACGATGATCGGCACGTCTGTCTGCCTATCCCTGGCAGCCCTCGATACGATGATCGGCTCGTCTGTCTGCCTATCCCCGGCAGCCCTCGATACGATGATCGGCTCGTCTGTCTGCCTATCCCCGGCAGCCCTCGATTTTGCAGGTAATCGGCACCTCTGTCTTTCAATTGCTTGAAAGCCCTCGATACGATGATCGGACACACAAGGCTGATGAGAGAAGTCACAGTGTCTCTCTCTAGAATCTTCGTAGTTCACAGAGTCTCTTCGTTCATCAGTTATCCTCTCAGCTTCAAATGACCTCCTATTTATAGGCCTCGGGTTCCAACGGTCATATTGCCTCCAACGGTCATATTGAAACAGAAAGCACGACATCGTTTTGATTAGTACATAACTAACTCAACGACATCGTTTTGTTAGGACAAGAGATATATAGAAATGTAAAACATGAGTATGATTCATATGCAGAGAGAGTTTTTTGACAAAGTACCAAAACAAATAATGATCATCTGAATAGCAGAGTCAGTACGATACGATCGACAGAGTCAGTACGATACGTTTGACAGAGTCAGTACGATATGTTTGACAAAGTCAGTACGATACGTTTGACAGAGTCAGTACGATATGTTTTGGTCGGTACGATTAACATCGTACGATACGATAAACATGATAAAAGACAATTTGTTATTTACAAACATATATGATATAATACATTTGAGATTTTCAAAATATGACAGAATATATTTGTGATTTCCAAAACATGATGTAAAAGCCAAAAGAAGACTTTTGACTTAACAAATTAATCATTGGATATGGTCTTCAATGAGGGGAATCCATCATTGGTAGAATCATTTAGTGAGTTCATTGGGGATCATTTCTCATGAGTGGTGTCTATATTATTGATTTATTCTGTGTTACATACATATGATGGGGAAATCAATTTATAGTGCATTATTTTGATAGCTATCTCATCCTAGTATGGATCTTCCTATGTTATGTCTATCTTAACTAATGCATCCGTATATGTGATTTTTTTAATGAAGGACATATTGTAGTGTTGTCTTATAGGTTAATTATTCTATTAACCCTTGTATATAATCATGTAGAGGAATTATTTTCTATTTACTACTGTTATAGTATACATTTATTTTCATAATTAACAACCATGAAAAACCCTTGATTTTTAGTTGAGAAACTGATATATGCAAAGAAAATTCCAAACCCACAATGAGATATTTTTATTCTTCTTCATTTTGGATTCAACATATTTATAATATGAATGAATAGAAAAAAATCATTTTAAGGACTGATATGGATAATTATGATGTTGACTCTATTATTTTTAGGGTTTTCTATCCTTCTTCTGATCATTTGTTTGGAAGCACCATTGAAATATATTGACCACTTTCATGTATATTTTTGCATTTGGAATACCCCTTCATCGAGATATTATATGTCTACTATCATAATTTATGAGGTGTGATATTTGATGAGAAAGACTTCAAGGTCTTACCCATTTACTAAATTCTATGAAATGAACTAAATATCAAATTTATGTAGTATGACCTCCCACGACACCAGCTATCTAGTCAACATCAGATTATTGAGGTTTTATTTTAGTGGGTAAATATAAGAGACAAAACAATCCTTTTCATGTTGTATACAACCTCTCAATTTATGAAACACAATCATCAATAAATTAAATTCTTCTTCACATAACAATATTTCATCTCCCCATAATGAAATATTCTTCTATGATATTAGAGGCCATTTTATATTCCATCATTAATATTATTCACAATAAATACACTATTTGATCATACTAAAGGTACCATGTAACAAATTAGTGGCTTTCCATTGACAAACTACATCCTTACTGATGGGAATGGGATTTATTCAACAAAATTTTGAAAAAAATACATATAAAATTACTCCAACTGATAGGTGACCCCCATACTCAAGTGCATGGTAATGAGTTATAATATTCATGAAAAGTTCCCTATGAATTGTATGATTTGAGTGCGGTGTACATGAATCCTTCTGAACTATTTGAGATTTTGAGACGTTGGAACATTGATGATCACATTGGTTTTCTTGAAGATGACCATGATTAGTTGATGGAGTACAATTAAACTAAGAATCATTTCTTATGTGAACCAGATAGTGAATCTAAAATGGTTCATCTTCAGGATATGATGTCACAATTTATCAAAAACTGCTTCAACATTGGAAATATTTTCACAACAATGATGATATTTAACCACTAGAATATCCAAATAACCTTCCATAGATTTTACTATAATGTGTTAAGCAATACAATCCATGTCCTAATAATACATGGAACTAATATTCTTCATTAAAAAGCGAATTAATTGACATAAATACATCCCTTGTGATTCAATTTAATTTGTGGACTCATCAACTTTTTATTCTATCCAAATCTACTTATAAATGAAGTATCCATCCATAAAGGTGAGGGTCACAAATCCTACTACTTTATAATTCAAAATTACCATGATTTGTTTTGGGAATTCATCCTATGGGAAATGGAAATTGAGATCCCTAAACTCAAGGAAAATAAGAAATTATTTTTTTTATTTTTTATACTGTTGATTTTTTCTATCCATTTCAGATATAGAATGTACAAAATGATGTTGTAATTTATTATCTTGTCATCATTGGATTCCACCATGGATGTATGATTTAGATCCATTACCCTAGATCACTACTCATGGATTTGGTGATATTTAGGTAGATCTAAATAATTATTGTCCACATAAATACCATGTTTGAGAATTTCTATATAATTCAATATGAACACATCCTGGTTCTGCTTCATGAACAAGATGTATTTCTCTCAATCATTGTGATCCATAGAGGTACTAATTAAGGTAGCTCATATGACTTTCTATGTTACCAGATATAGTTTCTTGAGTTTATCAACTATGGGACAGTCACTATCCTTAAATACTAGTGGGGAATCTCAGATATCCTCGTCTCCATATTCATCTTATTCATTTACCTTTATTTTAATGGAAGTGGGAGATGAAAATGACAATTGGGAATTAGAATATGATAGAAGGGAATTTTTATCTTCTATAAAATATGAGGAGGAACATTTCATCTTGGAAGGTTCCAATGAATGGGAATTATTTTCGTGTTAATTATAAATATTCTCAAAATCTTATCAGCTTTGAATGGTGGATGAAGATGTGTCAAAATCCAAAACTTTAGGATATTAATTTGGGGCATTTACAATATATTCTAGTGACGTGGGATTATTTTTGGATCCAACTAGAATTTTAGGGATCTCTTTAGATAAAAGAGCTAAATTATATTTATAATAATATGGGGAAATATTATTATGACTGTGATCTCAACCTTCTTCTAAAAAATAAGATTCAGTTGATGTGACTAATATCACGAGGACTAATTTAAACGTGACCAAACCTCATGACCTATTTTTCATTGAGTTCATGTCTAGTTTAATGAAGAGTGTGGGTTCTATTAATTAGGATTATTGATAATTTAGATTGTACTTCTTGAAGAGATATTGAGGGGTGATATTGAACTGTATGGATGATATGAATTTTCTCTCTCTCTAATAGTGGGGCCCATTTTGGGGGAACATAAACCTAAAATTAATATAATAGAATGGTGACCAAATGATTCATCCTCTAAAATGAAGTATATATATCTTTATTAATTCCTATAGTTAGATTTAATTACATGATTCAATTGATATACAATAAATAAACTTCAAAGAGTTCATGGAATGTATCTAAAGAGGATAATTCTAGATATTTAGGTGTAGTTTTTTAGGGGAAATCACCAATCACTGGTTTTGTTCCCTCCATTTGATAGAATATCACATCTATATATTCAGATTCCTTGGAATTGAAAGGTGAAATTACAACAAACAACACTTGAAACTATCTGTCAAGTTACTACTTGAGACATTGGAGGAATGATGAAGACACTTCCTTCAGAGAATACAACAACATTCTTCCTAATAAGTAATTGAATGCATGTCTTAGATGACAAACATATACTCAGAATTAGATTCATGGTCTATAAATATGGTTATGAGATTAATACAACTTATTGGCATTTTATTTCTAATTTAATATCCTTAGATTGTTATAGTATAGGGAGAATAATATTATTCAATGTAACTCATTCATCAGTGTGTTCAGATTTTAATGGGATATATTTCTAAACCTTTATCATTGTGGACTTTTTAAATGTTGATTATTTTTATATTTCTAGATATAAAAAAGGCCTTGAAATGTCTTTATATGTGAATCTCCTTGAAATTATCTATAAATTAGACTGACACATGATAGTGAAGAGGGTTAGTCTCTAAAAAATATAATTCAGTATTGGTGAAAATTGCCTCAAAATCAATAGGGATTAAGATATCCTCAACGAGAACTTCTCATATTGAATTTGAAGGATCGATGGAATCCAGAATTGAAAGCTTATTCACAAATACAAACTATTGTTTCATGTTTTCAAAACATTGATCCAAGGTCCTATGCATACCTATATGATTATTTTCAATGGTCTATATTTTAGAAGTTGAGGATATTTATGTCAATGGCTCTCTCTATTTATTATAAATTGAGGTAATATTTTTTAACTATAGGTTGGGTTGAGATACCACCCCCACATTTATTTGTTGAATATAAATAGGTTATTTAACTAGTCAATCCTCTAGTACTATTAGGATTTAATGGGACATAAAATATTAACCTATAAATTATTTCTTCTACAGAGCCTACTAGAGTATATGTCTCAGAGTCTTTACAAAATATATGTCTTCATCTTATACCTGAACTAAATATTTGTATTCATGTTGAGACTTGTGTTTAACCCTTATTCCCTCATTACATCGACTTAAATATCCTCTATCTTTCAATCCCAAATATTATTTGGAGTATTTATATTCTTATATATTTTTCTCATTAATGAATAAATTTACCATGTTGATGACTTTGACCGCTCCATATTGAAACTCTTATCATGTGAGAGTTATTATTTGTTCGTCGATGCTTGTTAGGCCATTTAGCTGAGCGGTGCCCATACTCAAAATGATGGAGGCATTAAATATTCATCATTTTGGAGTAGTTTTGGCATAATAATATGTTTCTATTCATTTGATTTATTTTCTATTTCGATTGTGTCAGTTCTTAATAGATCAAATTTTAGAGGACTTTGGTGAAAAAGAAGATGAGTGAGTCATCATTGATGGAGTTAGGGTCTCCACTGGATGATTCAATTATTCAATAAGGATAATCTAATTTTTAATTATCATATTTCTAGTCATAAAATCATCAATCTTGCATGTTATATTTCGTGGGATATTACTTCATTCTAATTTCTCTTCTTGTGTGATGGCATAAACACTGGCCTCTTGTGATGGTAGTTTTCCAAACATGATTTGTAGGCATCCACCATATTTTAGAGGATGCATGGGAAGAAAAAAACTCATCAACAGTGATTCCATACATTTAGATGAAGGGATACAAAATAGGGTACATGTTAAGTCAAACATGGTAAGGATTTCTCATCTCTGAAAACATCAATAGATTTGTCTCTATTCTTGAGATGGTGGGTCTGTACAAGGAATTTCCTTAGTCCAATAAAAAAGAAAAATTTCAAACATTTCTCCACTATGATGAACTCACGTAATTCATTTGGTTAATTTAA
Source organism: Viscum album (assembly GCA_963277665.1). NCBI lineage: Eukaryota > Viridiplantae > Streptophyta > Magnoliopsida > Santalales > Viscaceae > Viscum > Viscum album. Next base: position 966,796,938 of record OY728155.1, read on the forward strand.
TAGAATATGTGATGTATTCAAACCATTATAAAAATTCAACATGTACATTCCTTATTGATTCTATTATACATGTTACATGAACAAGGGGTGGCTTAGACCCTTCTATTTATAAATAATGCATGAGGACCTCTCATTCTCATAATTCATTTAATTATAGATGTTATGGATCATATTCTTCCTTAATCATGAGCTTAATTCATTACGAGACATTCAATAATGATCTTTCCAATCAAGGACAAACCCAGCTTGTAAATTGGTATACCACACAAACATCTGTCCTTATAGATAATAAATGAAACAAATGAGTGAGGTTAAATCTTGTAGATTAATTATTATTATAGTTTGTCCACATAGAGATATATTGTCTAATATATATATTCCATGTTTCAATGAGTTATTAAATATTAGAAAATTTTATTTATAATGTAGGGAAGATGGTCATTTTCATCCTAATAGCTTTAAAATGGTTTCATCTATAGTTACATTCGAGCTCAATTTCCTTCCATAATCCGTATTATATCTTATATTTATATAATACAGTTGATATGTTATTCATGGAAAAAAATTCCCAACACATGAGTAAAGGCGACATGAAGAGTATGATGTTATCGGACTAAACATGTTTTTTCACTAATAAACCATATAGTCCATCTTGGTATAGCTGACCTAAAATGGTTTTTGTTATTTCTATAATGAAGGGAACTCGTTATATCCATCACATAATGATTATAAATAAACTTTTTTTCTAGGCCCAACATTAGACAAATGGCCACATTCTAATCCCATGGTAAGAAAAACATCTCTATGATGATAAGGATTTTTAAAAGGATAAATAAATATTTTTCCCTAGAAGTTATCCATTATATTGATGTTTTTTTAATTAGTTTATCATTAATTTTTTTAACTCTTTTATCTCTGATTCATATTGAGATATTGTTTGTTTTATTGGCATAAAATCAATATAATCAAGTAATGGGTGAGTTTTTTCCAATCTATTCCCCATTTTGTTGGTTGGGGTACACTAAGGTAATGGTAAGTGCACATTCATGATGGTTCCAATATTATAGTATCACCACAGTTTACATGAACATACACCTTTTTTTATGAATTTTGGTTATGAAAATACTTTTTATGGAAACATCGACATACCACTCTTTTTAATTGGATTCATGTTTTGGATCATCAATGGGGATAGTGATTATAAAATTCACCGATTCATAGTGAGATTATAGAATCATATCTCCATCAAAATTTTAAATAAATTAGAGAACATATCATTCAATAGATAGATCACAATTCTCCCTGATCTTTCCTTTTTGTGTAGAATTTTTAATCTTGGTAATGATTTGATGTTTTTCCTTATACTTCCAATTCCCCCATGGGACTAATTTATAAAGGGTGATCCTAAGGTAGTCTTCATAAACACTTAGTTAATAATTTACGAAAATAAAGATATGAATCATTGAATATGAGAAAATTTAATTAAATTTGTTATGGATTTTTTATTATTATAGAGAGGAATGATTTTACAAATGGAGGAGGAAGATGCCATATAAAGGCCACTATACCTATGGGATGAGGTAGAATATCCTTGAACATTAAATCTAGGAAATTTTGGTGATCATATGATCCCTAGGGTGGTGTTGGTAATTCCGCTATTTCGATATTCCATGGTTAATCATATACTATGTTTTCACCACCACTTATACTAAAATATTTATTTTTTAATATATTTTTTCAATAATTGTATAGATGTAGTGTACATTATGAGGGTGAGATACTCTTTTTTTAATTGTATTGATTCTGATGTCGGTTTAGCTTTCCTCATGTGATAAGACTATTGAAAATTTCCAATGGCCTGATTTAGGTTCTTTTCAAAGGATATCACTTATAAGATTTATTTTTTTCTCATAGTTGGAGATAATAGGAACATATTGGATAAGCCATCTAGAATATCTATAGCTCAATTTTTGAGACCTAACAAAAGTCGATGACATTGTATAACATCTTTCTCAGGGAAATAGGATTACAGGGGAATTAATAGAAATGAAACAGGCGATGATCAGCCAAACCTCTAATATATACATCAGATGGTGTGATGGAAATAAACTAAAGTACATTCCTTAGAGAAATAATATAATGATATTTATTATTTATACACTATATGTACAACATTTGAGGTTCCTAAGATGTTGAGGTTTGTGTTTCAATATAAAGGAAGAGTTCTCTTATTTCTTTAAAATGGGTTACATATCCCAGGTTAGGATGAGATTTTTCATTATATGATTACGATTCATCCTAAAATTTAGAAAGATATTGTAACACCCCGATATTTTGTGAAAAATATTATTTTAATTTCATTAATGTCTTGTGTTGTATTCTACACCAAGATTACCTTGCGCTATACGCAACACCGTATTAGATTGCAGTATACGCAACCCTATTCTTGGACCGTGTTACACACAATTTTGATAATAGTTATTCTACGCAACATTGAGTATATATATATATATATATATATATATATTCAATGTATAAATGAAATATGGTTGTATTATGTTATACGAAACAACGAAGGATTCTTTGACAACATGCAACCCTGACTTGGCTTGCATTACACGCAATCACGACCTTCCTCGATAGCGTGTGTTGTACACAATACCAGGTTTTAATAAACAACGATATATTATTATAATATTGTCATGATCTAGACGTTATGGATAGTATTAACTAAATTTTTAATTTTATAACATTATTATTCATCTTACACATTTTCTAGAACATGGTATAAGAACAAAATAAATTTTTCGGGTAAAATAAGTATTTTTCAAAAAATGAAGTTTTGCCGCCTTTTGATGGAACACCAACATTAAATCTAGTTTTTGAAATGTTTATATGTTCAATTTTACAAAATCAAACTATTCTTTTGAATCAAGATATAAAAATTTACATTAGATAAAGTTTTGATATTTTTCCGATAACTTTCATATTTTAATGAATAGTAAAAACACGCTATATTTTAATTAAAAACAACTTTTTTCATCATAATATCTTATGTGGTTAAATTATAATATTGAATGGTTTTAAAGTATAAATAGAATATATATTTACCATTTAATATAATTAATGTAATTAGCATTGATTTTACCTTGAATTCGTAGGTTAAATCAATTCAATCTTTTGCAATGTTTTAAACAAAAACCCGTTTTTATTCGACAACGGGATTAATTTTAATTTAATTTATGAAACTTATGTGTATTTAATTTTAAAAAATGGATTCCATATTTGGAATCAGTGGGTCCAAATTATGTTAATAGGCTGCTTTTTATTTTTGGGAATTATGAATAGTAACTACCGTAAATATTATTTACCATAGTTAAAGGTAAATCGGGTAATTAAGGGTAAATATAATATTTTAAAATTACCCTAAAAAATGTAAAATCCTATTGGATGACTAAAAGTAGACGCATATCACCTAAGGGTCAGATTATATTCAGTTAATTAAATTTTTTCAATGAAAATAATTCAATTATTATTAAAACCAAAGAATGTGACAACATGTCACTTTCTTAAATCTTATAAGTATAAAAATTTTAATCTAGTTATAAACTTCATAAAACTTCGAACGTGAATAGTATATAGAAAGCTAATAAAATTATCTACATCATAATAATTTATTTAGAATTTTTAGGGATTAAATAATTATCATTTATTATGACACAAAGATGATGCAGTAATTGTCTTATTAATGAAATATTGACATAATTGATGTTATAAATGCCCAAATAAATGTAATTTGAGACTTTTTATGACTTACACTAATTTTATAGGTTAATATGACATGTTATTGTTGATTTAAGTAACTTGGTTCGAACTTATCATTCTGTTATTAATTTCATAAAAATCATGTACCAAATAGTGTCAAAATTGACATAAAATAGTTTTTAAAACAAATATTATATTATTACTTGTTATTTTATTCCTAAAAATATAAGGTTCGGCAAAATGACTTAGATAAGATTATATATATTAATAATAAACAACTTGGGGTTCTTTTGGCTTGATATAGTAAATTTATTAACCATATAGTTTAAGAAAACAAAAAGACACGGTAAAAGTTAAATTATTTAACATAGAGTTAAATCTAATTGATAAGGTTAAAATAATAACCTAAACTTGTCTAAATCCTATAGGATGAGATTCTTTCAACCCATCCCTACCTTAGCCTCGAAATAAATCAATTTTAAGCTATTTAAAACCGAACATGACTTTATAATAAAATAATATTTTTAGTTATTCAAAAGGTGCCCCTCTCCTCCCTTATAAAAGGGCACCTCCTCCCTCTCTTCCTCACACAACTTTGAGCCTTCAATCTCGGCCAACCCCTGAAAAATTCTCTTCTGCACTTCCCTAGAAACATCCTAGAGGTTCTGGTCTTCCTCAAAGACCAATTTTAGTTCCCTAATAGGAGGTCTCAAAAAGGCGCTTCAAAGAAGAGGAGGTTCAGATACGTACAAAGCATATCGGACATAAGGTAAGGGAAAATATCACAATCTCATTTTTATCCGAGATTGTTTATACTTTGAAATTTACTGGGGTGTATTTTATCATCCACATCCATGTTTCCTCAACGTGTAATATTTATATCCTTCTACAATAGTTTATATCCAATTTTACCCTTCGGTGAGTTTATTGTTATAGATATGAAAGGAATCTTTTGTCGTTTTTCGTACGAGGTACTTTTTAACTTTTCTGAAAAAAGTTCTAGAAGAATGTTTTTTTTAACTTATATGGCATGAATGGATTTTTTTAAAACATTATTTCCAAGAAGCTTCCTTTAAAAGTTTTCAAGTTTATTTTTAATCAACTTCTTTTAGTTTAAAGTTGTATGACATATTAAGAAAGAAAAAAATGTTTTTGAAGAAGAAAGGATATTTTCCTCAAGAATGAAGTTCAGGTGTTTTATCAAAATTATTTTCCATCTAAGATAATAAAGGGTTCATGTTTTTATCCCTATTATTACATTGATTTGATTATGTTGTGATGGAATTATTTTTATGAATTCATTTATCTTATATGAATTGTTTTATGATGTCATGATGTTTAAGATTCCCATTTGTATTACATGGGTTATGCAATGATGTATGATTTATGATTTTGTGGCACACATAAGAATGGTATCATTTGGAGATGGGTGGGACCTATATCTCCCTCCAATGCATTGGGTAAAGATTTTATATATCATGAGATAGACATGGCTGGAACGGTAGGTTATACTGGTTCAGTGAAACAGGACTGAAACAAGGGTGACTCGGTTCAGAAAGGGACTTTGTCCACTAAGATAGTCTTGGAAATGAGTCTTGACTAACATGAAATGATTATCTATGATTATGTGTGTACGCCGCAAAGTTTCATGTTTTAAGTTATGATTATTGTGATTACATTTCACTGCCATGATTTATCCCATTTATGAAATTTTGATCTCTTTTGAAGGTTAATATTTCCAAAAGTTATGTGCTTATGTATATGATGTGATTGATATTTCTTTTGTTTACCCTTACTGAGAATTTGAGCTCACCCTTTTATGTTTTCTTTTCCCCAGGATATAAAGAAAGGTTTTAGGTAAAAAAAGAAGATCTTTATGGGAGATTTTGAAAATCATTCACCACGATTAGAAGATTATATTCCGAGTTTCCAAAGTCACTAAACTATTACGGTCCTTGTGTGTGTGTTTTTGTTATGTACTAAGTATTCCGCAAATGTAATGTAATGTCAATGTACATCAAGCTTCGGGTCTCTACAGTTGGTATCATAGGAAAGGTTTAGTCAACCTTTGGAAACTAGGATGCGAAAACGTTAGTAAGATCCCTATAGATATTTCTATGGTGTGTCTAGGGATGTCCCTAAGGATAAGTATACGTATAGGATACAGTTCTAGAAACTACGGTAACTATCATAGAATTTAACCTAAGAAGTTAGATATTGAGGTTACTCCTCCTTTATAATGTTGTTTTTCCTAGCATGATTTTTTCCTCTCACACTATTCTTTTTGGGTTTTAGACGATGGCTGGAACCTGAAGGAACCTTATTGATCAATGCAATGGACAATGCAATGATTGTCCTCCTGAACAACCAAATGTTATGGGAGATGGAGTGAAAAATCTTATTGTTATTCTTACACAAGCTATGAATCATTATGGACTTCCAAATTAGCAGATAAGGGAACAATATTCTATTGAGTCCTTCATGAGGCAACGTCCACCTTCTTTTAGTGGGACTTCCGATCTACTTGTTACTGAACAATGGATCAGTACCATTGAAAATATATTTTCAGTTCTTCAATGTTCTGAACATGATAATGTCATCTTAGCAGTATATCGTTTGGAAGCTGAAGCTGATCAATGGTGGAATATTATCAAGAATACGAGGACAAGAGATGAAATTGAGTCCATGGAATGGGAAGAGTTCAAGAAATTGTTTTTCAGTAAGTACTTCCCTCTTATTCTTCGAACAAAGATAGAAAAGGAGTTTCTTGAGATGAAGCAGAAGGATGATGAATCTTTCGGTATATACGAAGCGAATTTTACAAGACTTGCAATGTATGCATCTGACATTATCATCCAGCCTGAAAGTAAAGTTGATCGATTTTTCAGTGGCTTAAAACCAAGTCTTCGAAGGGCATTAGCTATAAGAGACTTCAGTAGCTATGAAGAAATTGTGCGTTGTGCTATCAAGGTAGAATTGGAAGTTGGTGTTACATATCCATCTCATGGTTTTTACATGAAACGAAAGATGGAGTTCAAGGAGAAATCTCAGAATAATGGTGAAAAGAAGATGAATGTTTCCTTATGCACAAAGTGTGGAAAGAAGCATGGTGGAGATTGTCTTAAAGGGACTAGAAATTGTTTTAAGTGTGGAAAAGAAGGTCATCGAGCAACTGAGTGTCGAAGTAATGGAAAAAGTGTTTCTAATGATGTGAATAAAGAAAACACTATAGAGAACGCATCAACAACACTTCAATGCTTCAAGTGCAAGGAAATGGGGCATTATGTTAATAAATGCCCTAATCCAAGGGTTAGTGATGATCGACGTGAGCAACCACTTAAGGCAAAGGACAAAGTGAAGTCACATGCGATCACCATTGGCGATGTTGAATATGAAAACGATGTGGTGGAATGATTAAGTGTTTATGTAATGGGATTCTAGAATAATGTTGTATATAGTATCGTGGAATATTGGAATATTTATGTATTGGTCTATTGTGAGTTTCAATAATTTTATGGTACCGGTAACCATGGGAAGTGATTGAGATACTTTTTGAAAAATAGATGATATGCGTATAATGAAGGGAAAACGAGAAAATGAAATATTTGACAGTATTCATGAGCTCATGATTGATATAAGGACTAAGTGATATCTTCGTTTGAGTATATATAATTTTGATGATTTTGGTATGTGGAAAGTGTTAACTTTTAACTGCATTCATGTTTTCACTAAGGTTCAATGGGTATTCATTCTTCAAGAGAATACATGATTAAGGTATTCACATGTTTGTAATTTGACCAACAAGATATATCTTATGATATATGGGGGATAAATGATGTCATTCACGTGATTATTCTGTGACATTTCAAGTAATCATTTTCTTTATACTATGAGCTTGGACCGAAGTATTTTAGATAAGCCTAAAGATTAGAATGGATTATGTTGGACATAAGTTAGGGTAAAACGTTTTTCGATATTATTGATGGGATGTTATAGTAATATAGATTTAGAAAAAGGACAACCTGCAGGACGGGCGACAACCCATCGCGTCAGACAGGGATGTGGGAATCGAACCCACAACCGAAGTGCGACTGGCCTTTATCGCCTACCACTGGCCTACAGGAAGTCCCTATTTAGTAGAAACTAGTTTTATTAAGCAGTATGACATATGAAGTATAAGTCCATTTTAGGAACCATATATGATTAATCTCAGAATGACTTATGTATATTTAATAACTTTTACTAACCTTTTGTTTGAGATAGATGGAATGACCCGTCATTCTATCACATGATCTGCTAACACTTCACGAATAACAAATTCAACTTCATTTATTTAAGAGATGAAGTAGAAATTGTTCAAGGCACGAACAACAGTGAGAATGTACCAAAATAATGTAAGTATTTATTCTAATTCAAATTCTTCAACTTTAGGGAAACGATCTTGAAAACCAACAATGTTGTCCTAGTGCTCTTATATCTAATTAATCAGATGGTACCTTAGATCGTCACAAATTTATGGATTTGTGATTGTTGGATTTTCCATAGCCATGTTCTCTACCACTCTCCATCAGAACATGATGGTTAGATTTTTCTTCCATATCCATATTTTCACCTATGTGGAAACTCAGTGATTAGTTTATTTGGGTAACCGTTACGGTATTCCTTTTTACGATGTGGGTTTCTATTAAAGAAAATTTCAAGTAGTAAACCATTTATAACCCCGACGAATTTCAAGGGAGAAATTCATTTTAAGGGGGGTAGAATGTAACACCCTGAGATTTTATGAAAAATATTATTTTAATTTCATTAATGTCATGTGTTGTATTCTACACCAAGATTACCTTGCGCTATACGCAACACCGTATTAGCTTGCAGTATATGCAACACTATTCTTGGACCGTGTTACACACAATTTTGATAATAGTTATTCTACACAACATTGAGTATATATATATATATATTCAATGTATAAATGAAATATGGTTGTATTATGTTATACGAAATAACGAAGGATTCTTTCACAACACGCAACCCTGACTTGGCTTGCATTACACGCAATCACGACCTTCCTCGATAGCGTGTGTTGTACGCAATACCAGGTTTTAATAAACAATGATATATTATTATAATATTGTCATGAACTAGCCATTATGGATAGTATTAACTAAATTTTGAATTTTATAACATTATTATTCATCTTACACATTTTCTAGAACATGGTATAAGAACAAAATAAATTTTTCGGGTAAAATAAGTATTTTTTAAAAAATGCAGTTTTGCCACCTTTTGATGGCACACCCACTTTAAATCTAGTTTTTGACATGTTTATATGTTCAATTTGACAAAATAAAATTCTTCTTTTGAATCAAGATACAAAAATTTACATTAGATAATGTTTTGATATTTTTCCGATAACTTTCATATTTTAATGAATAGTAAAAACACACTATATTTTAATTAAAAAAAAACTTTTTTCATCGTAATATCTTATGTGGTTAAATTATAATATTTAATGGTTTTAAATTATAAATAGAATATATTTTTACCATTTAATATAATGAATGTAATTAGCATTTATTTTACCTTGAATTCGTAGGTTAAATCAATTCAATCTTTTGCAATGTTTTAAACAAAAACCCATTTTTATTCGACAACAGGATTAATTTTAATTTAATTTATGAAACTTATGTGTATTGAATTTTAAAAAATGGATTCCATATTTGGAATCAGTGGGTCCAAATTATGTTAATAGGCTAATTTTTATTTTTGGGAATTATGAATAGTAACTAGGGTAAATTTTATTTACCATAGTTAAAGGTAAATCAGGTAATTAAGGGTAAATATAATATTTTAAAATTACTCTAAAAAAATGTCAAAATCCTATTGGATGACTATAAGTAGACCCATATCACCTAAGGGTAAGATTAGATTCATTTAATTAAATTTTGTCAATGATAATAATTTAATTATTATTAAAACCAAAGAATGTGACAACATGTCACTTTCTTAAATCTTATAAGTATAATAATTTTAATCTAGTGATAAACTTCATGAAATTTAAAACATGAATAGTCTACAGAAATCTAATACAATTATCTACATCATAATAATTTATTTAGAATTTTTAGGGATTAAATAATTATCATTTATTATGACACAAAGATGATGCAGTAATTGTCTTATTAATGAAATATTGACATAATTGATGTTATAAATGCCCAAATAAATGTAATTTGAGACTTTTTATGACTTACACTAATTTTCTAGGTTAATATAACATGTTATTGTTCATTTAAGTAACTTGGTTCGAACTTATCATTCTGTTATGAATTTCATAAAAATCATGTACCAAATAGTGTCAAAATTGACATAAAATAGTTTTTAAAACAAATATTATATTATTAATTGTTATTTTATTCCTAAAAATATAAGGTTCGGCCAAATGACTTAGATAAGATTATATATATTAATAATAAACAACTTGGGGTTCTTTTGGCTTGATATAGTAAATTTATTAACCATATAGTGTAAGAAAACAAAAAGACATGGTAAAAGTTAAATTATTTAACTTAGAGTTAAATCTAATTGATAAGGTTAAAATAATAACCTAAACTTGTCTAAATCCTATTGGATGAGAGGATTTCAACCCATACCTACCTTAGCCTCGAAATAAATCAATTGGGACCTATTTAAAACCTAAATTGACTTTATAATAAAATAATATTTTTAGTTATTCCAAAGGTGCCCATCTCCTCCCTTATAAAAGGGAACCTCCTCCCTCTCTTCCTCACACAACTTTGAGCCTTCAATCTCGGCCAACCCCGAAAAAATTCTCTTCTCCACTTCCCTAGAAACATCCTAGAGGTTCTGTTCTTCCTAAAAGACCAATTTTAGTGCCCTAAGAGGAGGTCTCAAAGAGGCGCTTCAAAGAAGAGGAGGTTCGGATACGTACAAAGCATATCGGACATAAGGTAAGGGAAAATATCACAATCTCATTTTTATCCGAGATTTTTTATACTTTGAAATTTACTGGGGTGTATTTTATCATCCACATCCATGTTTCCTCAATGTGTAATATTTATATCCTTCTACAATAGTTTATATCCAATTTTACCGTTCGGTGAGTTTTTAGTTAAAGATATGAAAGGAATCTTTTGTCGGTTTTCGTTCGAGGTACTTTTTGACTTTTCCAACAAAAGTACGAGAAGAATGTTTTTTTTAACTTATACGGCATGAATGGATTTTTTTAAAACATTATTTCCATGAAGCTTCCTTTACAAGTTTTCAAGTTTATTTTTAATCAACTTCTTTTAGTTTAAAGTTGTATGACATATTAAGAAAGAAAAAAATGTTTTTGAAGAAGAAAGGATATTTTCCTCAAGAATTAAGTTCAAGTGTTTTATCAAAATTATTTTCCATCTAAGATAATAAAGGGTTCTGTTTTTATCCTTATTATTACATTGATTTGATTATGTTGTGATGGAATTATTTTTATGAATTCCTTTATCTTATATGAATTTTTTTATGATGTCATGATGTTTAAGATTCCCATTTGTATTTCATGGGTTATGCAATGATGTATGATTTATGATTTTGTGGCACACATAAGAATGGTATCATTAGGAGATGGGTGGGACCTATATCTCCCTCCAATGCATTTGGTAAAGATTTTATATCTCATGAGATAGACATGGCTGGAACGGTAGGTTATACCGGTTCAGTGAAACAGGACTAAAATGAGGGTGACTCAGTTCAGAAAGGGACTTTGTCCACTAAGATAGTCTTGGAAATGAGTCTTGACTAACAAGAAATGATTTTCTATGATTATGTGTGTATGCCACAAAGTTTCATGTTTTAAGTTATGATTATTGTGATTACATTTCACTGCCATGATTTATCCCATTTATGAAATTTTGATCTCTTTTGCAGGTTAAGATTTCCAAAAGTTATGTGCTTATGTATATGATGTGATTGATATTTCTTTTGTTTACCCTTACTGAGCATTTGAGCTAACCCTTTTATGTTTTCTTTTCCCCAGGATATAAAGAAAGGTTTTAGGTAAAAAAAAGAAGATCTTTATGGGAGATTTTGAAGATCATTCACCACGATTAGAAGATTATATTCCGAGTTTCCAAAGTCACTAAACTATTACGGTCCTTGTGTGTGTGTTTTTGTTATGTACTAAGTATTCCGCAAATGTAATGTAATGTCAATGTACGTCATGCTTCGGGTCTCTACAGTTGGTATCACAGGAAAGGTTTAGTCAACCTTTGGAAACTAGGATGCGAAAACATTAGTGAGATCCCTAGAGATATTTCTAAGGTGTGTCTAGGGATTTCCCTAAGGATAAGTATACGTATAGGATACAGTTCTAGAAACTACGGTAACGATCATAGAATTTAACCTAAGAAGTTTGATATTGAGGATACTCCCCCTTTATAATGCTTTTTTCCCTAGCATGATTTTTGCCTCTCACACTATTATTTTTGGGTTTTAGACGATGGTTAGAACCCGAAGGAACCGTGTTGATCAATGTAATGGACAATGAAATGATTGTCCTCCTAAAAAAACAAATGTTATGGGAGATGGAGTGAAAAATCTTATTGTTATACTTACACAAGATATGAATCATTCTGGACTTCCAAATGAGAAGAGAAGGTAACAATATTCTATTGAGTCCTTCATGAGGAAACATCCACCTTCTTTCAGTGGGACTTCTGATCCACTTGTTGATGAACAATGGATCAGTACCACTGAAAAGATATTTTCAGTTCATCAATGTTCTGAACATGATAAAGTCATCTTAGCAGTATATCATTTGGAAGGTGAAGCTGATCAATGGTGGAATCTTATCAAGAATACGAGGCCAAGAGATGAAATTGAGTCCATGGAATGGGAAGAGTTCAAGAAATTGTTTTTCAGTAAGTACTTCCCTCATATTCTACGAACAAAGATAGAAAAAGAGTTTCTTGAGCTGAAGCAGAAGGATGATGAATCTGTTGGTATATACGAAGCGAATTTTACAAGACTTGCAAGGTATGCATCTGGCATTATCATCCAGCCTGAAAGTAAAGTTGATCAATTTTTCAGTGGCTTAAAACCAAGTCTTCGAAGGGCATTAGCTATAAGAGACTTCAGTAGCTATGAAGAAATTGGGCGTTGTGCTATCAAGGTAGAAATGGAATTTGGTGTTACATATCCATCTCATGGTTTTGACATGAAATGAAAGATGGAGTTCAAGGAGAAATCTCAGAATAATGGTGAAAAGAAGATGAATGTTTCCTTATGCACAAAGTGTGGAAAGAAGCATGGTGGAGATTGTCTTAAAGGGACTATAAAATGTTTTAAGTGTTGAAAAGAAGGTCATCGAGCAACTGAGTGTCGAAGTAATGGAAAAAGGGTTTCTAATGATGTGAATAAAGAAAACACTGCAGAGAATGCATCAACAACACTTCAATGCTTCAAGTGCAAGGAAATGGGGCATTATGCTAATAAATGCCCTAATCCAAGGGTTAATGATGATCGACGTGAGCAACCACTTAAGGCAAAGGACAAAGTGAAGTCACATGCGATCACCATTGGCTATGTTGAATATGACAACGATGTGGTGGAATGATTAAGTGTTTATGTAATGGGATTCTAGAATAATGTTGTATATAGTATCGTGGAATATTGGAATATTTATGTATTGGTCTATTGTGGGTTTCAATAATTTTATGGTACCGGTAACCATGGAAAGTGATTGAGATACTTTTGGAAAAAAAAGATGATATGTGTATAATGAAGGGAAAACGAGAAAATGAAATATTTGACAGTATTCATGAGCTCATGATTGATATAAGGACTAAGTGATATCTTCGTTTGAGTATATATAATTTTGATGATTTTGGTATGTGGAAAGTGTTAACTTTTAACTGCATTCATGTTTTCACTAAGGTTCAATGGGTATTCATTCTTCAAGAGAATACATGATTAAGGTATTCACATGTTTGTAATTTGACCAACAAGATATATCATATGATATATGGGGGATAAATGATGGAATTCACGTGATTGTTCTGTGACATTTCAAGTAATCATTTTCTTTATACTATAAGCTTGGACCGAAGTATTTTAGATAAGCCTAAAGATTAGAATGGATTATGTTGGACATAAGTTAGGATAAAACGTTTTTCGATATTATTGATGGGATGTTATAGTAATATAGATTTAGAAAAAGGACAACATGTAGGATGGGCGATAGCCCATCGCGTCGGACAAGGCTGTGGGAATCGAACCCACAACCGAAGTGCGACTGGCTTTTATCGCCTACCACTGGCCTACATGAAGTCCGTATTTAGTAGAAACTAGTTTTATTAAGCAGTATGACATATGAAGTATAAGTCCATTTTAGGAACCATATATGATTAATCTCAGAATGACTGATGTATATTTAATAACTTTTTCTAACCTTTTGTTTGAGACAGATGGAATGACCCGTCATTCTATCACATGATCTGCTAACACTTCACGAATAACAAATTCAACTTCATTTATTTAAGAGATTAAGTAGAAATTGTTCAAGGCACGAACAACAGTGAGATTGTACCAAAATAAAGTAAGTATTTATTCTAATTCAAATTCTTCAACATTAGGGAAACGATCTTGAAAACCAAAAATGTTGTCCTAGTGCTCTTATATCTGATTAATCAGATGGTACCTTAGATCATCACAAATTTATGGATTTGTGATTGTTGGAGTTTCCATAGCCATGTTCTCTACCACTCTCCATCAGAACATGATGGTTAGATTTTTCTTCCATATCCATATTTTCACCTATGTGGAAACCCAGTGATTAGTTTATTTGGGTAACCGTTACGGTATTCCTTTTTACGATGTCGGTTTCTATTAAAGAAAATTTCAAGTAGTAAACCATTTATAACCCCGGCGAATTTTGATGGAGAAATTCATTTTAAGGGGGGTAGAATGTAACACCCCGAGAATTTATGAAAAATATTATTTTAATTTCATTAATTTCTTGTGTTGTATTCTACACCAAGATTACCTTGCGCTATACGCAACACCGTATTAGCTTGCAGTATACGCAACACTATTCTTGGACCGTGTTACACACAATTTTGATAATAGTTATTCTACACAACATTGAGTATATATATATATATATTCAATGTATAAATGAAATATAGTTGTATTATGTTATACGAAACAACGAAGGATTCTTTCACAATACGCAACCCTGACTTGGCTTGCATTACACGCAATCACGACCTTCCTCGATAGCGTGTGTTGTACACAATACCAGGTTTTAATAAACAATGATATATTATTATAATATTGTCATGAACTAGCCATTATGGATAGTATTAACTAAATTTTTAATTTTATAACATTATTATTCATCTTACACATTTTCTAGAACATGGTATAAGAACAAAATAAATTTTTCGGGTAAAATAAGTATTTTTCAAAAAATGCAGTTTTTCCGCCTTTTGATGGCACACCCACATTAAATCTAGTTTTTTACATGTTTATATGTTAAATTTGACAAAATAAAATTCTTATTTTGAATCAAGATATAAAAATTTACATTAGATAAAGTTTTGATATTTTTCCGATAACTTTCATATTTTAATGAATAGTAAAAACACGCTATATTTTAATTAAAAACAACTTTTTTCATCGTAATATCTTATGTGGTTAAATTATAATATTTAATGGTTTTAAAGTATAAATAGAATATATTTTTACCATTTAATATAAAGAATGTAATTAGCATTGATTTTACCTTGAATTCGTAGGTTAAATCAATTCAATCTTTTGCAATGTTTTAAACAAAAACCCGTTTTTATTCGACAATGGGATTAATTTTAATTTAATTTATGCAACTTATGTGTATTGAATTTTATAAAATGTATTCCATATTTTGAATCAGTGGGTCTAAATTATGTTAATAGGCTACTTTTTATTTATGGGAATTATGAATAGTAACTACGGTAAATTTTATTTAACATAGTTAAAGGTAAATCGGGTAATTAAGGGTAAATATAATATTTTAAAATTACCCTAAAAATGTCAAAACCCTATTGTATGACTAAAATTCGACCCATATCACCTAAGGGTCAGATTATATTCATTTAATTAAATTTTTTCTATGAAAATAATTTAATTATTATTAAAACCAAAGAATGTGACAAGATGTCACTTTCTTAAATCATAGAAGTATAATAATTTTAATCTAGTGATAAACTTCATGAAACTTCAAAAATTAATAGTCTACAGAAATATAATACAATTATCTACATCATAATAATTTATTTAGAATTTTTAGGGATTAAATAATTATCATTTATTATGACACAAAGATGATGCAGTAATTGTCTTATTAATGAAATATTGACATAATCGATGTTATAAATGCCCAAATAAATGTAATTTGAGACTTTTTATGACTTACACTAATTTTCTAGGTTAATATGACATGTTATTGTTGATTTAAGTAACTTGGTTCGAACTTATAATTCTGTTATAAATTTCATAAAAATCATGTACCAAATAGTGTCAAAATTACCATAAAATAGTTTTTAAAACAAATATTATATTATTAATTGTTATTTTATTCCTAAAAATCTAAGGTTAGGCCAAATGACTTAGATAAGATTATATATATTAATAATAAACAACTTGGGGTTATTTTGGCTTGATATAGTAAATTTATTAACCATATAGTGTAAGAAAACAAAAAGACACGGTAAAAGTTAAATTATTTAACTTAGAGTTAAATCTAATTGATAAGGTTAAAATAATAAACTAAACTTGTCTAAATCCTATTGTATGAGAGGATATCAACCCATCCCTACCTTAGCCTCGAAATAAATCAATTTGGAGCTATTTAAAACCGAACTTTACTTAATAATAAAATAATATTTTTAGTTATTCCAAAGGTGCCCCTCTCCTCCCTTATAAAAGGGCACCTCCTCCCTCTCTTCCTCACACATCTTTGAGCCTTCAATCTCGGCCAACCCCTGAACAAATCTCCTCTCCAATTGCCTAGAAACATCCTAGACGTTCTGGTATTCCTCAAAGACCAATTTTAGTGCCCTAAGAGGAGGTCTCAAAGAGGCGCTTCAAAGAAGTGGAGGTTCGGATACGTACAAAGCATATCGGACATAAGGTAAGGGAAAATATCACAATCTCATTTTTATCCGAGATTGTTTATACTTTGAAATTTACTGGGGTGTATTTTATCATCCACATCCATGATTCCTCAATGTGTAATATTTATATCCTTCTACAATAGATTATATCCAATTTTACCCTTCGGTGAGTTTTTAGTTAACGATATGAATGGAATCTTTTGTCGTTTTTCGTAGGAGGTACTTTTTGACTTTCCCGACAAAAGTACGAGAAGAATGTTTTTTTTAACTTATACGGCATGAATGGATCTTTTTTAAACATTACTTCCAAGAAGCTTACTTTACAAGTTTTCATGTTTATTTTTAATCAACTTCTTTTAGTTTAAAGTTGTATGACATGTTAAGAAAGAAAAAAATGTTTTTGAAGAAGAAAGGATATTTTCCTCAAGAATGAAGTTCAAGTGTTTTATCAAAATTATTTTCCATCTAAGATAATTAAGGGTTCTGTTTTTATCCCTATTATTACATTGATTTGATTATGTTGTGATGGAATTATTTTTATGCATTCCTTTATCTTATATAAATTGTTTTATGATGTCATGATGTTTAAGATTCCCATTTGTATTACATGGGTTATGCAATGATGTATGATTTATGATTTTGTGGCACACATAAGAATGGTATCATAAGGAGATGGGTGGGACCTATAACTCCCTCCAATGCATTGGGTAAAGATTTTATATCTCATGAGATAGACATGGCTGGAATAGTACGTTATACCGGTTCAGTGAAACAGGACTGAAACGAGGGTGACTCGGTTCAGAAAGGGACTTTGTCCACTAAGATAGTCTTGGAAATGAGTCTTTACTAACAAGAAATGATTATCTATGATTATGTGTGTACGCCACAAAGTTTCATGTTTTAAGTTATTATTATTGTGATTACATTTCACTACCATGATTTATACCATGTTATGAAATTTTGATCTCTTTTGCAGGTTAAGATTTCCAAATGTTATGTGCTTATGTATATGATGTGATTGATATTTCTTTTGTTTACCCTTACAGAGCATTTGAGCTCACCCGATTATGTTTTTTTTCCCTAGGATATAAAGAATGGTTTTAGGTAAAAAAAGAAGATCTTTATGGGAGATTTTGAAGATCATTCACCACGATTAGAAGATTATATTCCGAGTTTCCAAAGACACTAAACTATTACGGTCCTTGTGTGTGTGTTTTTGTTATGTACTAAGTATTCCGAAAATTTAATGTAATATCAATGTACGTCAAGATTCGGGTCTCTACAGGTATAGTGTATAGATTCCTCTATAAAATTTACAAAAATGTCATACTGATAAGTTGTTATGGTTAAATCATGATTGATATATTTTATTTGGTTAGTTATTTTCTAATAATCACACTATTCTCCTCGTATATTGTGAGATATTCTTCTATCATATCTAACTAGTGTGGTAATTTATATAATTTTTTATCGAGGATTGTAATATTATAGAAAATATTCTTTACAATATTGATAGGTAGTTGATCAGACCATGTTTTAGATAATAATTTTTTTCTCGGACCATATTCTTGTTGAAAATGTTTATCACTCAAAAGACATTTGGAGATTGGTATTGATTATTCATTCAAGTTCCACTCAATATTTGGTACTTCTTATAGTAACATTGAAAAGGTTAAGTCCTTACTTCTGAAATTAGATGTCCCTACAAGAATGACCTTTACACTGAACTCTATGACGGAGAGGACTACCATTATGAATCAGTGTTAGGGGGTGGGAAGAACTCCTATATCATGTGCCCTATGGAGGACCATCGTGGGTGGATATTTCTTGATATATAGACTAGTTGAGGACTTTATATCCAATTTATATTCTATAAATGAGGATTATTTTCTTGTCTATCACTATAAGAAAGTTTCTCAAGACTGATCTTCATATTGCTATGTGGGGGGGGGGTCATAGAAGGCATTCCAGATAGACATCCAAATCTACAGGTACAAATAAGTTGAGGAGGACCTCTATAACTACAGATTCATTCTCCTTATTATGATGAGTTAGAATATTCTATGTCCTCTATTTAAATATTATTGAATGCATCAACAACACTAGTGTTGAGCATAGTAGGGATATAGGAATGATACAATAATTTTATTTTCCCCTAATGAGAATATATCTTGGATGCACTATATTGGTAAGATGGGCAATTATTTGTGCACAATTGAATTCACATGTGGGAACCCTCTCAGAAAACTATCATATTTTTATCAGGATATTTCAATGATCACTTGTAAGGTCTACACGAATATGGTTTTTCCCTGCATTTTCTATTAAAATGGACTGACGGACTCCAATTGGAATTGGGATATGATCTTGATCCTATATTTCCTTCTTTTTTTAAAAATATTGATGATATTTTAACATGGGATTAGAAATTTGTGCATGCACTTTTGTATCCCTTTAATCATTCATATGAGAGAAATGAATGATGGGGGTATGAATACACATTTTCCTATGTCAACGAATGAGATATGCTGACAAAATTCATCCACTACTACTACTAGTGTGTGATTATAGTCTCACAAGGCATAGGATTGGATGTAGTCCTTCAATTAAAACTAAAATATGAAAGAATGATGGTATTAATTGATGATAATAAGAATATGGGACACTTATTTTATGGGAGTGGTGACATGATAATCCATGTATCCTTCGATTTTTTTCTAAGACTAACAACAGACTACATATATAGGGTCTGAAATATGTTCCCGACCCTTTTTTCGAGAATCCTTTATAAGAATAAATTCTTAGATGTAAATATTTTATACTATAATATTTTATGAGTGATGGTGTGAATATGATCCCAAACCCTATTTATGTAGGGATACACTGACATGATTCCTCTAGTGATTCCACAACTTGATGGAATACGAGTTGGGTAAAAAAATTGATATAATCATGATTTCTATTTCGCCAAGATTATGTTTCCATTTTTATTTATTGGAATCAAAGATATGCTGTAGATCCTTGTGATCAGTGGCTCTCAATAATGACTAGGTAATTCTCATTATCTTGAGAGTACAACGAGTCATTACTTAACTATAAGCATTATCCCCAAGATGCCAATGTCTTGAAATAAAATCAAAAATGCATTCAAATACAATAGGGAGATGATTTAACATTTAACAAATGAACCACTGACCAAACAAATTATAACCATAATCCCACTATATGATGCCTGAATAAAATAATTATGACTCAACTACATTATTCCAATCAAACAACTTTCATAGTGTGAAACAACAGACGAATAAACACGCTTCAAAGTAAATAGTGGATAAAAACTAAAGACACTAATTAGACCATAATACTCCATGATCACCTAGATCCATGATCTATGATCACCAAACAGAACATGTATCGCAATGTGGTGCTAAAAACATGTTATAAGTTACCATTTCCCCTGTCCTAAAAGATAGAATCTGCAAAAGAACCAAATTGCCAAAGAAGGGGAGAGTATAAAACTAAGAAGGATTTCCACAATGACTTCCCTACTAAAACCACTAGGATAGAAGAGTTAAAAACATTTATATGAAACATTTTATATTAAATAATTTTTCAAAACATTGTATAACAAAATAGAACCATGTTTCCCAGACCATTTTCAACCAAAAGCATACAAGTGAAATTGAAACCAATTTTACAGCAAGTTATTTTTCCATAAAATTAACTAAAAAATATCAAAAACCATTTTTAATGTTTCTTTTAGCATACCCAATCCATTACAATCGTCATTACAATCAACCATGGATACATTATTAGGACAGTTCCATAATCTCGAGCTCTTTATCCTCGATCTACCAATTCATGAAAAGTTAATTATATCCCATGTGCCATTAACTCTATTTTTTCTGAGTAAAAGGTAATATTTTAACCAAGACCCGTATATGAAATATGAACTTACACAACATGTATGCCCAAGGATCATGCCAAAAAACCATTTCAATAAAAATAGTCTTTTACTGAAAACCATTTCTCATCCAACCCATCTTAAAACCAAACCATTTCTATAAAAACACTATTTATTAAAAACATCTTTCCCATCAAACCATTTAGAAATTCTGGTTAGTCCATAGTTTAAAATTACCATTTTAAAATCATGGAACTAAGTCACTATGAACAAAAAATCACCAAGATCAAACAATTTATTTAAAAACATAAATCATCAATAAAGAAGTTTTTTTCCATCCTTTCAAAATAAATTTAATTCAAATAAAACAATTAGAAAAAATAAAATCAATTCAAGTAATAGGATTTGAGAGAAAATCCACCTACCACAACGGTTTTGATGAAACCTAACAATGGATGGAGAACACTCTTAAAAAGCAGGTTGATTATTCACGGATCCACCTTAGCAATATTCTCCTAGAAAGATCAACACCAAATCTCAACGTATTTGGTATACACACACATATATCTACCCACAATGAGTATAGATTTTGAAAACTAAGAATATTGTATAAATAGATCTAATTATATCTATGAAACTGATCAATAATAATAAAGAACGATCAAATAACTCAAGAGTACACCTTATAATCAACAAGGAAAGAATTTCTATTGACTCCAAATTTATTGGGAGATGTTATACTAACATAAAAGAATAGAAATCCTGAGTAAGGTCCTCTAAAGAGAAAAACTGAGCACTTTATAGGGAAAAATGTGCGAGATCCACTTTTTTAGAGCCTCACTTAAACCATTCACATGTTTAGTTCACACAGTTAGACAAACCATGTGCTAACCGTGCATTAACATCTCTCTAAACCAACCTTTGCATGACCTCCTTGTAGGTTCTCCTTAACTGTCCACACACCATTTTCATGCTCTCTACCTTAAACCTTATATTTCTCAGGGTTTCTCCTAGTATTTTTGCACTGTATATATAAACCATGAGCTGCCTGCGCACCTCTACTTTCACCCCCAATTTTTTTTGAAAGTTCACCAAACTCTCCTAAAATTTCCCCTAATACTTTTTATCTATAGATAACGAAATAAATGTTTAGGTAACAAAAACTATGGGTACTACATTCTCCTAACCATTTGTCTTTTTGTCCCTGAAAGTAGAATATTGTCCTTTCCTTTAAAGAGTTTCAATTATTTCTATTTCATTTCCTTCTCATGTTTCGAAGACTCTTCATGAATATGAATATGATTTCATATAACCCGTAATAGTCATGATGATTTTTTCTTAAAATAATTTTTATTGCATATCCACTATCCACAATGTGATATGTACCCACACGACAAATTACTCTATGTCCACATGATCCCATCTAATCACATGGTCCAGTTCGGGATGATGCATTTTCAAATGAGATACATAGAACACATTATGAACTGAATTGAACATTAGTGGAAATGACAACCGATATGCCACTTATCCAACCTATACTATAGCTCTAAAAGGGTTAATGTATCGATGAGATAACTTGCCCTGCATCCCATAACGATGTTTTCTAAGACTTGGAGAGATACTTAAGAATGTATTATCACTCACAAAAAATAATAACGGCCGTCGATGATTATCCTCTTAATATTTATGAATACAATGTGACATCTTCATACACTTTTTGATCAATTAAATCTTTTTTTTCTTTCTTGTACAATTCTTGGCCTAACTAGTGAAGTTTTACCTATTCTACCCTACATTGTAGAAAATGACAAGGATGTCCATACAATGCTTCAAAAAGAGACATATGAGTCGAGGCATGGTAGCTATTATGATATTAGAACTCCACTAAGGGTAAGTGCTCCTCCCATGAGTAACCAAAATCCATTATAGAATCCCACAAAATGTCTTATAATGACTGTATCATCCATTAAAATTCCCCATTTGTATAAGAATGATACAATATGCTCATATTCAACTGAGTTCCATGGGATTTCGACATGGATTTCTAGAAATAAAACAAGAACCACATATCTCTATATGAGACAACATACATAGGTACACCAATCTTCTTTACCACTTTTTGGATTAATATTTTACAAAGATCCTCCACCATATGAGTTTGATGAATTCGAATGAAATGGGCTGACTTGGTAAGATGATCCACAATCACCCATATGGAATCAAGTTTACTTAACATTCATGGGAAACCTATAACAAAATCCATAGCTTTCTTCTACCATTTCTACACTAGAGTCTATAATGACTGAAACCTACATTCTGGTATCTAATTCACAAAATTGAGCTGCTGAAAAGTTAAGTACCACATGAAAAACTTGGCCACCATTTGTTTCTTGCTAATCAATTAAAACTGCACCTTCAATGCCTTATAAATCGTCTGTGTTCCTGGATGTATAACCCAACTCAAATGGTGGTACTCATGAATTAATTTTTCATGAATAGCCTTAGGTAAAACCATTTTATTTTGAAGACAAAAAATTTAACTCCCAACATGTTTCCAACCATTAATGGTCTCCCCTTAATTGAGTTTTAAACTCATATACATTCATTCTACATTATATTTTTTTTCCTCTTTGACCATATTTAACAAATCAGGAACAAGCATAGAAGAAATGAAATCTACAAAACCAACTTGGTCTGTACATTTCACATGCATGTCGACTAGGACCAACATCAACTTCCATTCATCAGATGATTATTTCACTAACCGATCATATGAATTATGGGTAAATGCATCTACCATTGAATTCCCTTTTCCTGCCAGGTACAAAAAGTCAAAGTCAAACATTTTGAGATACTCAATCAATCTCCTTTGCCTCAGATTCAAATATCAATGTGAGAAAATGTGTTCCATGATTTTTTGGTCTCTGAACATAGAAAATTTTTCATCAAAGAGATAACGACACCATGTCTTCATGTCATGAAAGAATGATGCTAATTTCAAGTAATGTGTTGGGTAATTCTTCTCATTCACTCTTGAAAACCATGAGCCATTATCCCCAACATGGTATCCTTGAATAAGAACATAGACCAACCCTGATCCTGAGGCAGCTCTATACACTATATCTCTCCATTCTGATTAAGGAATAATCAAGATAGGTGTTGAAGTAAGACAATCATTCAGCTCATGGAAATACTTCTATTATTCCTCTATCTATTAGAATGGATTATTATTCTTTTTTAATGATGTAATTGGTGAGGATAGTTGTGATAATTCAACCAAAAAGTATTGGTAATAACCAGCTAGACAAAGAATTGATCTTATTTAAAAGACATTCTTCAGCAATTTCCGCAATATCACATCTTTTAACATTTTTTGATCCACCAAAATAACTTTTTTCAGAAGTCACATGGACAAGAAAGTGTACCTAATATATTCAAAAATCAAATTGAGGTAGTTCGGCATACAAATGGTGATGTCTCAAGATTTGTGACACTATCAAAAGGTGTTGCACATGCCCAACACTAGTCTTGGAATATACCAAGATGTCTTATACAAACACCACAAGAAAAGATTCAAGATATTACTTAAATATTTATTCATCAATGTCATGAAAACTATTTGGGCACTCATGATACCGAAAGGCATGAATAAATATTTGTAGTGTCCATATCTTCCTTTTAATGTTGTCTTTCGAATATCATCCTTCCTAACATACAATTGATGATATCATGATTGAAAGAAAATTTTAGATAAACATTGATCTCCCCTCAATTGATGAGACAAATCATCAATGCATGGAAGTGGATAATGATTCTTTTTTGTAACTTTGCTATGCATTCAGTAATCTATGTACATCCAAAGAGATCCATCATATTTATTCACGAACATGAAAGGGGCTTCCCAAAGAGATGTAGTTAAAAAAATGAATCCCATCCTTTCTAGCTCCTACCACTAATCTTTCAATTACCTAAAATCTTTTGGTGCCACCCAATAAGACAAAAGGGAAATAGGAATGGTCCCCGAAGAAGATCAATCGTAAAATCCACTACCCATATAAGTGGTAACCGGGACAAGTTATCAGAAAATACATCTAGAATTTCATCCACTACAACTAGTAAACTAGCATCCTGGATCTCTTCCATCAATGTCGATGTCAACACTGCCAAATGTTTAAAGGTTGTTCCAAACATAAGTCCAAAAAATCAATTTACACCCTTCTTTACAACCATCTCTCTTTTGAAGAGATTCTTGATTTCGTCCATGGTCTTGATACTAAATGTGCTCATATAACAGTCGATGTAAGACTTGGACATTATCAACCAATCCATACCCTGGATTACATTATTGGAATCCATCACCAATATCATGAAGTCCCATTTTATCTCATCTCCCTCAGTCATTATAGCACACAAAAAACACACAAAGTCTTTAAAATTCCTTTAACTGAGAAGAATCTGAAATTTTATCACAGAGGGAATCATTTCATTTTTTAAATATAGAAGGTCAATAACACAAGAAGAAATGAAGGAATACTATGAAATAGTATAAAATTGTACATTCAAAAAGGCATATTCTAAATAATAAACTGATCACCATAGATGGTTTAGCCTAATCATCCAAAATCATCTGCTAATCTCTATATAGTTTCTTCATCGCTGCACTCTGCTATTGTTTTCCTGGATGAGATTTCCCTTTTTGAGGAGTCATGGTATTTTAAGAATCACCATGGATTTCTTTGCTTTTCCAATGAGACTGTTTCTAATGGCCTCTTTCTATAAAAGTGTATGATGCTTTCAATGCCTGAGAAGTGTCTCGGGCACCTGAACTTGGGGAAATGCGAAAAAATCTCATAAGGTGTCCCATCATGTTGCAATTATGGAATTCTCATGGTGGTATTGTACACTTCTACTTTATGTGATAAATGGAACCAGATTGGTATTATCTTACATGGTTCTTTGGTCATGGAGGTGGATTTATAGATCTAGCTATCAAATTCTAATTCTAACTCCCACCTTTGAAATAGTTATCTCTCTTTTTCATTCTCCCGAGATTGGAGTTTCAACATTTTCTAGTATGGATCATCATAATTCCTCATACCATAGCTCCTAAGATGTCTCACTCCACCACCAAAACATTGTTCACCATCCCTATATAATCATTAATACCGACCACCACAATCTTGATTGAATTTCTAGAATTAACCCTATTTCTAAGATGTGTGCCTTTAGGGATGCACTTTCCATAACTTCTGGTGAAAATCATACTAAATTCATGAATATAGAATCATACTCGATGACCGATACATTATCCTACATCTGGATAAATATGTATGTCATCCTATGGATCTTTAGTGTGTGAGGATTGAATTTTTTGTTAAAAAATTCATCCAAAATCATCCCATGTAAGGCCTTGATCTACATCTAAATGAAAAATTAGTTCCCACCTCTAGGGTGAAAGACCCTCAAGAATATACTTCACCAGCTTGAAATTTAACTCCACTGGTTTGTTGATGAAATCAGAGATTTGATTCTTCCAACTGAGCCTCTCATCCACCTTCTCAAGTTTAGAATTTACTTATAAAAAGGGTGGATTCTACATCATGAATTTGATGGAATGGTCCAAATTCCTTGATGCATCCGTACGGTTCCATATATCCATAGCATTAAAGACCTAGACATTGCTCTAAACCGACTCATGGTTCACCTGTAGCTCACATTCAACCATGTTCTTGCAAGCTTCTTCTGGTTGTCTTCTACAACACTTACCACATGCCATTTTCTAAACAAACAACGAACTATGTAAGTCTCACTCTCTAGAAAATGATGGCTTTGTAGTAAAAATTATATAACATAAACTATTAAAATAATGTTTTAAAAAAATGATGTTCAAATTCAAACATTTTTAAAAAAATCGATTATTGCTTTTGAAAATAAAACTATATTCAAAATTCCTTAACCATCTCCTTTTTTTAAATATTTTCTTTGATAAAAACATTCATACTCTTAAAAAATTTATTACTTTTACACACATAAATCATTACTATAAATAATGTATACACTCATAGAGGGAATTCATTCCTATAATGAATAGAATGCTCAACCCATTTGATAAACCCAATATACTGTCATTTCAAAATCCTAAATGTGTCTCTATACACATATGTGCCAAAATCCATAGTAACAAGAGGTTCAACATAAAAAGGTTATCTAAATACTTTTATGATATTCATTTGATGTTATGAAAGTCCTACTCCTTTACAATATTTCATCCCACGAAATAGACAAAAAAGAATTTCAACTCCAAGACCAAGAATACTAATAACTACATTTTAGGAAATGACCGAACAAGCTAATACTATTTGTAATAACTAGCTTATTATAATTATCATTATAGTAAAATGAGTCATTACTTGGCATTAAGAGATTTCTCTAAGATTCTAAAGACTGGAAAAAAATTCAAAGGGTTTCAAATAAAAGTGGTGGACAATTTACCTTTTAATAAATAAACCACTAAATAAACAAACCTTAACCAAACAGCCTACTATAAGATACATGAATAAAATCAATATAACTCAACTACATTTTTCACATCAAACCTCTTTCCAAGTGTGAATCATCGAAAGAAAAAATAGGTATCAGGGTAACTATTTGACTAAAAATTAAATACTCCATGAAGACCATAAGACACCACATTCCCCTAGCTCTATACTCATTGATCACCAAATAGCCCATTTATCATGAAGTGGTGAAAAAACGTACAATATGTTACCTTTTCTGTTATCCCAGATGATAGAGTCTAAAAAATAACCAAAGTGCCAAATCATGGGTGTGTATAAAACTATGTAGGTTTTTCCCCAATGGCTTCCCTTCTCATGCCAATAGAATAGAAGAGATAGCAACATTTATATAATATATTTTATATAAATAAATTTCTCTAAAAGATTTATAACTAAATATAAACATGTTTCCAAAACCATTTTCAACCAAAATAATACAACTAAAATTGACACCAATTTTCTGGAAAGTTATTATTCTAGTAATATGCAAAAAAATCTCTAAAACCATTCCACAATTTTCTTTTTAGGATACCCAATCCATTCCACGCATCTACGCAATCAACCATGCCTACTTCATTATAACAGTTCCATATTCATGAACGGTTTCTCATCATTCCACCAAATCATCACAAGGTAATAATATCCCATGTTCCATTATCCCTTTGGAACTGAGCACATGTTCATATTTCAACCACACATTGTTTATGTAATATGAATTCACACAATAAGTATTACTATGTATCATTCCTAAAAACCTTATCAATTAATACACCCATTTTATTTAAAACCATTTCTCATAAAACCCATTTTAAAACCAAACCCTTGTAATAAAACACCCTTTTTATTGAAAAATGTTTCTCATTAAACCACATAGAAATACCAGGAAGTCCATAATTTAAAATTACTACTTTAAATTTGTGGAACTATATCACTTTTCATAACAATTCTACAAGATCAAAAAATTTCTTTAAAACCATAAATCATCACTAAAGAAGATTTATTCAAGGACATTCACAATAAATATTACTCAAATAAACCAACTTCAAACTAAGATGATCAATTCTAGAAATGGGAGTTGAGATAGAATCCACCTGCCTCAAATTTTTTGATGATACTTGACAATGGGCGAAGAATGCTAAACAAATCATGTTGATTCTACACGGAACAGCCTTGGATATATTCTATATGAAAGATAAATTCAAAATATCAACCTATTTGTCATAGGACTCCTATATCTACCCTTAATAGTTTTATATCTAAGAATCTAATAAGAGAGGATAAGTATATCTAAGTAGATCTAAGAAAGCGATCATGAAGAGTGAATAATGATCACATACCTCAAGAATCCGGATTCAAATCTCTAAGGGGCGCCTTCATATTAACTCCAAATATCTTTGGAGAGTTCAAATAGATTCAATGAAGTGAAATCCTATGTTATGTCCACTTAAGAGCAATGAAGAGAAGTATATATGCAATAACAAGTGAGATCCACTTTTTTAGGATCTCACGTTAACCACGCACATATATGGTTTACACGGTTATGAAAACCATGTGCAAATAGTGTTTTTGCTACTATCTAGAAAGACCCTCATATGACCTCCCCACATGGTCTCCTTATCAATGAATACACCTTTCTGATGATATTATCCTCAAACCGGCTATTTCAAACAATTTCTCCTAGGATTTCCACACGGTTTGGATAAACCTTGCATAGACTATGTGCCTCTCCTTTAGCAACCAAAACATATATAAATTTAACCAAAATCCCCAATATTTCCTCCTTATATTTTATTTCCATAAAAAATAAAGAGTTACATTCCTGAAACCGGTGGTATTATAACCGCCACCATTTGAAATATCTTATCAGTACTCAATTCTTTGAGATTACAACATAGAATTGTTATGTGGTGTCCTAGGTAGGTTATTAAGGGTTTTATGTGGAATGATGTTAGTTATTTAGATGGATAACATGATTAATAATAGTTATCTTCTAGATAGAAATGTTGTGGTTATTGTCCTCCTAATCCACCTATCTATGATAAGGAGTGTACTTGAAGATTTGTTTTAGGGAAAGTACCCCAAAATAGTTTGTTGTTGTGATAATTACCACCTAAATCATCACCACCCATAATTGAATAAATGTTTTTGGGGGGTTTTAAAATAAAATTTCTTCTTTAATTACATTTAAATTCATCATAGTACTTTAAAAAATGTTCTTTTTAACCATAACATTTTTCAAATTTCATTAGAGACACTAATTTGGTGAAAATGCCTTACCCTTTGATGGGGCCCAAAATTTTTATGTTACTAAGTCATATTTTTTTGTTAAGGTTATTCAATAAATTTTTTTATTTGAGGTAGTTATGAATGCCTATTAAAGACCAGGAAATAAAAACTAGAAAACCCATCAATGTGAAAACATATATATATAAAATGTTTAATTAATTGATTACACTCGTAAAAGATTCATATCAGGGTTTCTATTGTATGTTTTTTATGTAATATCTGATGTGAAATTCACAACATTAGGAAATTTTTTTAGGTTCATAGAGGCCTACATTATAAAGTTATGTCGCCTTTGGGACTTTTCAAAGACACCATAGATTTTACATCACTTGAGAGGGTGGGGGTCATGATCATCAGATCTTTTTTGGGATTTCTTAACCACTATTGGATTCTCTTATAGATTTAAGTCATATTAATTAATCCTTGTCAATTTATAATATATATATGTCTATAAATTTATTAGTATTACGATAATAACAAGTATCAATGTGATTTTTTTTGCATTATAGGTTCTCTATCTTTTTTCCATTACTTATTAGTAAACATTAATATTATGGTAATCTTGTTAAAAGCCACGCTATTGGGAAGTGTGAATATTATCAGTATCAAATGATGCATTATGTGTTGGTGGCTTCTAGATTAAAAAAATAATAGGGTCTTCTTAAATATTCTTATTAAAAGAATCATAACCCATGTTGTTGGGTTCCGAATAGTGGGAAAATTATCACCTTTTATAGTAGTTTGATAAGGACCAATCTATATAGATTAATTTTTTTTGGTATGATTAGGATAGATATTCCTTGTAATTCATGGTTTGAGATTATACATTAGTATCCCTTTTTAGATTACATCAATTGGAAAATGTCCCAATGAGATTAGGTGTTTATCTTCATAAGTAATGTGGCCCTGTGAGCTGTGGGGATGATTCAAATAGTTGTAATGTCAGTAAATGAATAGTGTATTGCATCATCAGGAATATGATCTAATGAGGTC
Source organism: Viscum album (assembly GCA_963277665.1). Lineage (NCBI taxonomy): Eukaryota > Viridiplantae > Streptophyta > Magnoliopsida > Santalales > Viscaceae > Viscum > Viscum album. The sequence continues at coordinate 966,827,600 of OY728155.1, forward strand.
ATAAAAGTATACTCTGAAGGTATATATATGTCCATGTCTGGAATTATTTCATAGAGAATATATCCCAATGGATTGTTCATAGGAAATATAGATTCGATAAAATAATTTTTTGAAATCATAAAGGATATAAATATGCTTTGAAGGATACAAGTAGGTATATGAGAAATATAGATCCATGTGGGTGAAAATGTAGGGTTTATGATTGTGTTTTTGAACCTCTAAGAGTAATCCTATGTATCCATTCTGATAGGAGTAATGTCCACCATAGATATAGGTGAATTATTTAAGGTTACCTGATGAAATGGTACCATGTTGTTTAATGTGTTGTGATAAAGATGGTGTTGTGGAGTTTTACATCATGTTCCAAGGATGTTGGTCATGTAGATTAAAATATTGATACAAGGATAAAACTTTCCTGAAAAGTGTGAAAATATATGTTTTGGTGGGTCTTAGGTATGTAAGGATATCCAAGAATACCTAAACTAATAAGTACTTAGGTGAACGTTCGGAGAGTTGGGTCATACACCTATTTGGAGACCCAACCTCCCATATTTCTGCATGTTGGTAGGCTTGGAGATATAAAGAAGGATCACTCCCGGTCAAAGTACAAAATGGATAGATTTAGGTTATACACCAGCTTTCTCTGCCTCCCTTACTGAATGGGATTGGCTATCCACCTAACCATGGAAATTTAGGTTAAGGTCAGTCGGAATAGAATGTATTTACAGAGGATGATCTCATTATAATTTAATTGAATGGTAAATTTTTATGATATTAATTCATGATTTTAAATTCCCTAAAATCCCTTCTAATTATAGAGGGCAATGTGAAAAAAAATTAAGGGAATTAATGATTGAAGGATTGACACTATAGAGTTCTTGAGAACCTAATACGTCATGTCGTGTTGTTTCAGAGGATTATTTAAGATATATTTTTTAGTATTTCCTTAGAGAGAGATGATAACATGTTGATTAAATTACCTATAATAAATCTTTGATTGATGTAACGGTTTATTCTTCCCCAATGTATTATATTCTCTGTGGTATGTGTTATTGGGGAGGCTCGTCCATATGGTAGGTGCATGGAGAATATTATTCCTCATTATATAAAGGAGTGTGGGTGGTGGACCCCACATGGGACCTCATTAAAGAGTTCACTACACTTGGTAATTCCCCTTGGGGATTCTATATCTAATGGTCTTTATAGAGGTCATTCCCCACAAGGTAGGTAAGAATGTAGTTAGAAAAGCTATATGGTAACCTCTTCCAGAGAGCTGATTTTCTTAATTAGGTGGAAAATAAGGGTCATCCTTCCATGGTGATGAGAAGAGAAAGGGTATCTATGTTGTATGGAGGAACATAATGATTGTTCAATGTATGGACCCTTCAATGGAGTAAATCCCACCTGGGACACCCGCAAAGGGGATGTTCTCTATGTAGGACATGTGTAATGATGTAGTAATCACATAGTTGTCAGGAATTAGAAATCCCATGTGGTTGAAGTCTCACGTTTGGTGAGTATGAGAACAAATTTTTATTATTTGGGAAACTTTAAGAATATAATTTATAGAAAAAATGATGTTACATGGACTTTTCGAAACTCATCGATCGTGAATTAGATGTTTGTTTTCTCTAAGGCCTCTCATTATCCACATTAAATTTTGTCTCATTTTATCTATATTTCCTTCTCATGTTTAATATATATAAATAGTAGGGTATTAAAAGGAAATAAATAATTAATATATTTATAATATTTTCATCTTTTCAGTAGATGTTGTTTTACTATGTGGTTGATCTTCCAAGAATTTGTCTGTAAGGGTGGTTTTCTTATGGGGGAGTAGATGAAAGGTGTTATAAAAAGAGTTGAAGTCCCCATAGTGTTTTCTTTGGAATCCCATGGTTAGTGGGTGGTTCAATAAGGATATTCCATAATTTTTATAGGTATTAAATATGTGTTCATGGTAATACATCCATCATTTTCTCATGTTATTGGTGCATGATCTCGCACTATATGGGTGATCTGGTACCATGTAATCAATTACGTGACTTTAATATAATGAAATTGTAATTTTCAATCTTATACTAGCCTAGAGTTGTATGAGATTTCTTTTTAAAAAGAATAAATATGATAAATTCAAAAAATTTATTTTTTTCCTAATGAGAAATGATAAAAATTAATGTTTCATCTAGCCTAGATGACTCAATATTCCACTATACATAGAGCTCTCAGAAATTGTGTATCGAGATCTATGTTCTCCAATAAATATTCATGCATCCTCCAAAAATCATCATAGATATGTAAGGTCTAACCATTCTGTAACAACGCAAATTCTAATGATATTTTTAAATTTTAATTTTGGTTCAAGATTAATAAATCATGGATGATTTTATAAGACTTTGGTTTTTTTAAGAAATAATATTGTATTTACAAGTGATAATATAAGATTATGTACCTATAATGGTATAGGGAAGACTATATTATACTTGATAGGAGTAACTACATACCTAGTGAGATTTTAGTGGGTACGAAAACAAATTAGATGGCCATCAGATTACTAGAGGCCTGAGACCATATGGTTGGTTGTCCATAAAGTAAGTAGAGATTTCCATTGAGCACTTGGAATTCATCAATTCCAAATTCTTATTATTGTATTTCAAATATTTTTTTTGTGTTATTTATAAAATTACCAATTTCTTCTCCCCTTTAAAAATAATTGATCAGGGTCTGATCCTCCTTTCTTTCTTTATGGAGTAAGATAATTGATTTTCATCTGTTTATAAAGTAGAGTACAATTAGTTGGAATAGAATCTTAATGATGGGACAACCGTCCCAGACATTAAACCACTTGTCTCTTCCTATTTTGTATAATGGATACCCCCAAATCCACAAATTAAGTAATTTGGATTGGTTTTAAAAAAATTATAATTTAATATCAATTAGACATCAATATTTGATTGGTCAACACCACTTGGTATCTGGTAAAAATTACCAAATTTATTATTTAATTATTTATAGGTTTTTATGTGAAGTGGTATGTTAGTGAATAAAATTAGTATTGGGTTACCTATGAAGATATCCTTTTATATATAAATTGCATAATTTTTTTAGACAATCATGTGTTGAAAAATAAACATTGTAACAATAGTTTTTTTTAATTTTAGGATATTTTGGAAAATATGTTTCCTTGTTAGCCAACTGTTTGATTTATATTATCCTATGTTCATTATTAACTAATTATAAGGGACCTAGGATGATCCAATATAGTTATATTGATGATTATATTGATTATCTATAGGAATATTGGTGGTCCATTAATAGATTTTACTTATTATATGACAATAGATAATAGATATGTTATTGTTTAGGGAATTTATATTTCTCAGAAGAGTTGAATTGTGAGATGACTCATGGAGACTAGTGTGACCCAATGAAGTAGTCCACTAAGGGTGTTCTAGTAGATTGGACACTCATCTTATGGTTCAATTCTAGATCTTAGTATATGGGAGGAATAAATAGTAGTCTAAAAGGCTATATAATAACCTTATTGGTGATTGTATTCATGATAAGTTATTGAGTTTGGTTTTAAGTATTTGGATGAGTTGACTTAACAAAGTTATGATGGTTTAATTAAATTTTTGGGATACATTTACTAATGATTTAAGGTTCATGAATGAATCGTGTTGTCCTATTGGATGTGTGATCATTTAAGTGATGATCATTGAGTTTGTTGTGTTATGTATTAAATTGTTAATATTTGGGTATTGTGAATTTGTATATGTGATGCATGAGATGTGATGGTTATTACCTAAGAGATAATAATAGCATGATGAGATATGAAATGTATGGGATATCTCCTTGGGGGTCCATTGTTTGGGATGATGGATTGTTTGAGTCCATTTATATTTGTTTTTATTTTGACTCACGGTATGATGAAGAATGATATTATGATGAATATGTTTTCATATAATACATCATGAAACCTACCATTCATGGTTATAATTTAAGGTTTGGATAATATATCATATCATTATATAGTATATATCATTACTAGGGCTTGATGGGTCTACCACATCACGCAATGGTGCAGATGTTACTCAAGATTGGACCCCTTTAAGTAACACCCAAACGGTAGAATCCTGGATCCAATGCATTATTTTTTTACATTGGCATGTTTACAATGAAACAAATACTAATGGACTGATTAGTTTATTAGTATTATAAATTCAAAATACATTCATGATACCCATAATAAATTGGGAAATATGAAATTAAAAGATGATACATAATAAAAATAAGTAGAAAGCATCCTGAACCTCATTAAAAGGATTCCTCATCATAACCCTGGGAAAGGAAACATAATTAGGGTGTGTTCAAATGCTCACTAAGTGTATTTTAAGAGGAAGGAATAATGATTGGATGAGAAAAATCAACATACAAAGGGAAATAATAGATAAAAAATTCCATTCAAATAACTATATATGAACATCACAATATGTAATGGTATGAAACTGAAAACACAATACATTTAATCAATAAACATAAAATAAGATACATCCATAGTTATTTTGACCCCAAATCTCATGGATAAATAATAAAAAATGAATTCTCAATTAAAGAAATGATTAATTATAAAATTTCATGTTTCATAAGAAAATGATACATTTACCTTCAAGTGAATGAATAATCAATTTTGATTAATCTAACTATTTCATATCATTAGTCTACCGATTCATTTAGGGTCTTGCATAAATCGGTCCCCAACCCAAAGGTCTTTTCTTAAATGGTCCCAGCAAGTGTATTATATTTCAAAATCATAACTCATCTATCAAATAAATATTGTGACATATCAAATATACATATTGAATAAATAATTTGGATTTATTAGTAATACATCATAGGAGGATAAGTAATAACAATGGTTGTTGATGTTAATACCTTCTTGATGAAAAATAATTATTAAAAATTTCAAATTGTCTCGTTCATCTTTCAAACATTATATAATAATTTCTCAAGAATTAATTAAAACCTAGAGTATGTTGGGAATTTGGAGATACGAGATATAACATTTCCAATAGAAATATATACACATTATAAAATTGAATGGGGGAATAAAAAAAACATGTCCTTATGTATTGAAAATTGAGATGAAATCACTTACCACTATGATAACATATTGATTGGATGAACCAAAAGTAATTATCATCAAATTAAAAATTAAATACCATGAAGATAAAATAATTAATTATATATTATATCCAAATAAGATCTAGGTACACCCCATAATATAATTATGTGGTGTTAATGGCATATGCCTCATAAAAAGAAAAGTGAAATAAGAATCCCTTACCTTGAGTCTGACTTTTCACATGTGTCTTAATATTATTGAATAACAATTTATGTTAATAATTTAGTTACGTGAGAATCTTTTTCAAGTTTAATATTTTTATTATTTCACTGAATAAAATGTTTTGAACAACTACTTAAACTACTATGTTTACATCAGGTGTTTTGACCATACATGGTTTATGTTTCAAAAAAACTTTAGTAGATCTACTATGGTTAAAGGGGTCATTATATAACATATCCAAAATAATAATCAAGAAATAATTAACCTATTTATTCATCAATTATACATTTAATACCAATCATGAAATATGGTTATTAAAAAGGAAGTAATTTCGCAATCATGGAGATGGTAGGTCATACATACGCTTGAGTAACGTTCCCTTTTTCTGGTCACTTTTATGGAAAGATGGTATGTAATGCTATAACCAGACATAATAATAATTATATCATAAATACAAATTTTTTAATCATATATACTTATACATACCATTCTTGTGATTTAAAAGGAATCACATTGTGTCAAGGAGGTGATAGTCCACAGGTCCTTGACCGACATTATCAATATTTAGTGTGTGAAATGGGAAACAAAAAATGATATATTATATTTCCTAAAATATAATTATGTCATAAATTTCAAATATATATCATTTATGTAAAATATTTTTATTAAAACCATCTTTTATATGTTTGATGTATAGGATGAAGGTATCACAACGCTTTGAGGAGAATATAGTCTATAATTCAACAAATGATGTTATTGTGTTTAAAAAAATGGAAATTATACAGGTATATGTTATAAAATATTTAAATAATTACATATATATAATAAATTTCATATTTTTCATATATAAATAAATTTTTATCCTAGTGTACACCGTGAGATGCGGCAAAGGGAAAATGTGCAATCCTCATTTTGTGAGGGTGTAGTTCACCGTACATATAAACAATATGTGCATTACCTATTAGATTGAATTGTGTGTAATTGTAGATTTAAACATTTGAGTAAAAAATATAAGTATATTTACTATTTTGGTGTTGTTATATAATCGTGGAACAATGGGATTGAAAGGAGTTGATAATATAAATAAAACAAAAGAGCATGAGGAAATATGATACCTCTTTTTCATGTAACTCATTTTGGTTTTCAGCAACAAGATTCCTTGGTTTGATTTCTTCCCTTGGGTAGGATGATTGGATGAGGTGATGAATTTTTAGAAGTTATTTAATCAGATCTTATTCAATACAATGACTCTTGAGAGGAGTAAGGAAGTGGGAGGGTAGGTGAACTTTTTATAGTTGAGGAGGAGTAGCACTCTTGTTAATAGTAGGAGGTATACATTATACATTAAAACTAAATTAATGTCATATTTATTAGAAAATATAGACCCAATATATTTTAAATATGATAATTTATTTAAAATATAAAAATTCTTTATGTGTTGGAAATTATTTTTAAAACAATAGCAGGTAACGTGAAAGATCACTTCTTAATACGAACCGTTCTAAAATTGTTTTTACTATATATGGGTCAACAATATAATTATAGAAGGTCAATTTTTCTTTTAATATACCATATTTTATTTATATTAATACACAGTTATCACTTTCTTGAATATGAGATTTTTATTATTTTTAAATCATTTATTAAAATATCTTTTATTATAAAATAACATTAATGAATAATTTTAAATTATTTATTTAACTTTATTATAAATAATATCAAACTATATTGGATTTAAAATTTATTAATTTAAAATTTATTTAAGGTTATATATTCATATAAAAACAATTCATGAAATTAATTCAATCAATTTAATTCGCTTTTAATATTAATTATGCCATTTATTTTAGTGTTTCTTAAGAATTTTTTGTCACTAAATCATCTCTGCAAAATAATGATAAATTATTACGATAGAAATAAAAAATTTATATTTCTTAAAGATATATATATATCTTAAAATATGTCATTTATTCTATATCTCAATGTTTTATAAATGTCAATGGTATGGAATGTTCCCTTTCTGTCATTTTCCTTGCTTAACATATCATATAGGGAACTTTCATGAAATATTATCCCAAAACAATAAAATTAAATAAAATAGAGTATATGGTACAAATATCAGTATCCAATTGAATTTGTACTTGTTTCTAGGTAAATTGTCAATTTATATTAAGGTTTTGTCCCTTGTTGGATCTAATTTTACCCTAATCACCGTGATTAATTTTAATCACTTTCACTGATATTTCTGGTTAAAAATTAATTTGATATTATTAGAAAATATATATATATATATATATATATATTGATTAAAACTTTATATTTCTACTTTTTAATGTTCAACAAATAAAAGTGGGAAAATTAATTTTAACCCTAATCTCAGAGATGTGGCGAGAAAGTGGGTTATTAATGTAAAAATATTCAAAAGTTCAATAAATATTTATATCTAATCTCAATATAAAAATGATTATAATGAACTATAATTGATTAATATATGTATTTTTTATCCATAGTGAATTTATTAAATAATTTAAAAATTAATATAACATTAATAATTATTTAAACGAAAATGTATTTTTTGACTAAAAGGCATTATTTTTCATTATTCATTAAAAAGTGAAGCTTTTCAAAAAAATACCAAATCATCACGGTAATATAATATTGAAATTATAAATTAAAAAATGATTTCTATTTTGTTAAATAAAATTTATAAATTAATCAAAATTTAGTATTAAAATTGGTGTGTCCTTAAAAGGTGGTAAACATGATCCTATTTGTATTGCAAGCTAACATAGTTTTGTGTGGAGAAAATTATTAACATAGTGTTGAATATATAGTGAGCTATAAAAATGAATATATTCCAAAATGAAAATATTTTAAGGTCTTGGAGTTATACATTCTCCACATATTAATTAAATTTCATCCTCTAAATACAGACTTGACATCATTAATCAAGAGTTTGATAATATAAAATAAATTGCTATTGAAAACCCCACATTGTGAATATTGTTATTGAAACATCTTCTTAATAAGAGGAAAATTGATATGTGATGTTCACTAAAAAACTATGTTTTGTATTAGGGAAAAATTAGTGAATACATGGACATAGAAGATAAACATAACCATCATTTTTTTGGAGAGTAATAGAGAACCTGTGGAGATAAATTTTGTTGACCAAAAAACCATAAAAGAGAGGTGTGATTAAATATCATTGATATCACTAATGATGATGATAATGGGTCGAAATTTGTATTTCAAAACCCTTTTCATAGGGTTCTGGAATTCAGTCACTCTTTATGAAAATATACACTCAATAAACATAATCATTACCATTGATTATTACTTAAAACTATTTCATCTTCATCCCTTAGCACAATATACATCATATACTGAAGCCACTCACCAACACCAAAAATATCATCCACTAATAAAATTAAACGAATTTATAAATGATTATCTTTTCCAAATGATTATGATAATACGCTATAGATGGAAGGTTACCGAATTCTGAAATTATCTTATCATTAGCCTTAATTCATCATTAATTAGCTCTTTAATCATCACATAGAGAACATGTGAACACCCTCATCATGTATGTTAATAACCTTAAGTAATATAAAGCCTTATCAAAAACATACATTCTTCCTTTTTCATTAAATATAAAATAGATTATTTTATATACTCATTAAATCAAAATATCATTAAAAATTGATCAATGATAGCACAAACCACCTTAATAAATCATCAATCAATTCTAAGGTAGTCAACACTTATCCTATTTTTCTATATCTAAATCCATTATCTCTTTTATTCCAACATCAATATCTCAGTATTAGAAACATATTATGGGTTATCTTTGGTTTCAAAAAAGGTAAACTTGTTAATCAATAAATTTTATTTCTACCATTAAAAAAATGATCTCAAATCTGTATTAAAATAGATCTCTAGTACAATCCTTATATATTTCATAATTCAAAATTCATTAATCTGGATACAAAAACACATTTATTATTATACTTAATCATTAATCCATTAAAAGGCTACATCATCATATAACTTATTATCATTTCATTTCACATTTCAAAGGTAGTATAATCATCATTAAACAAAAACCATTACTCGTACCTCCTTGTTGATTCCATCCATGAGGCCTCCAATTTGGACATCAATTTTCATAATGACCATTCATTCCATACATAAATAATTTAACTGTAGATGATGTATTGGGGTTCCGAATATTCTCATCTATGGAATTAACTTGACTCTTCATTTTTCCATTTTTGTTACTTACAACATGTCCATATTTTCAACAGTCCAAAAATATACTTTTTCCCTTAAGACATTCACTTGGGATATTATTTCCACATTCATGACACAGAGGAAACTTAATCTTCATTCCTCTATAGTCTCCATCACCCAAACTCTCACAACTCCTTTCTTACCTTCCTTGTTGAGTCCAAGAGTTGTTTATGGAAAACGTTGTTAATCATGTTACATGAAAAATAATTAGGAATGATCACTACATCCTTCACTCTAATGACAAATCTACCTAACTTCTCATTAGATAATTTTCCATCATAATCTATGTTAACACAGTTCCTTCTGGATCCCACCATTGACTATGAACATGAAGCAATGTCTGAGGAACATTTATCGAAACAAAAAAACTAGATAATCATGAAAAAACACATACATGATTCAAAAATCATGTATTTTAATTATTTAATCTGTGAAAAATTAGGTTTATCCTCGGTAATTCACAGTCATAAAAAACAAAAATCTTTCATGATAGTTGGTAATGAAAAATGGCAATTATCTAAAGTGTATGCCATTGGAGTGTCAAACCAGGTGCATAGTAAGGGCTGTTGTAATGTACCAGGACACACATAGTAAGGCCTGACCCAACCTATTAGAGTTGTTACTCTTAGGTAAATCTATTCCAGAACCACATCTACTTGTAATATCTAGACAGAGATATATTTCACAGAATACCCACATAATATCTACCTTACCAAAATTATAGATTTTTCTCATATTATTATATTTAATATATATAATAGGGTTATATACCCAAATTTATTTTTTCCAAGTCTTGTTTCTAAGGTTTCTATTAATAATTCTTTGATATAAACTATAACTTCCCGACCCTAGATGCCTGGATCCAGTGAATTATTTTATTCGATTTTTATTATTACGTGGAATAAAATACTGAAGGATTAATCATTTTAAAATACATTTAAAGACATACCAAATATATAATACCCATAGTACATGAGAAAATAGGAAATATAAATATCATACACAATAAAAAGATACAAAAAACATCCCAAATTCTCATTCAATGTATTCCTCTTTATAACATTGGGAAAGGAAACATAATAAGGGTGAGATTAAATTCTCATTAAGGGTATAAAAAGAAGAATAAATATTGAATTGATGATAATAATTAACATGGAATGTTAAATAACCGATAAAACATTTCATTAAAATTAATACATAAGGAAATATCAATATGAAAATTTATGAAAACAAAAACAAATACAATTTAATTAATGAATTGAAAATAAAATTAGTCAATAGATATGTCAATGAAAAATCTCAGGGATAAATAATAATAAATGAATTATAAAAAATGAAATGATTAATTATTAGATGTATTGTTTCCCAAGAACATGATACATTTACTATTCGGAAACATTTTTTTCTATTCTCATTTGTCCAACAAATTTGTCTCATGTGACTACTGATACATTGAGGGAATTTCATTAATCAGTCTCCAACCCATAGATATTTCCTTAAATGGTCCCCAATCTATGTATTTCTTGTAAAAATCATTCCTCATATATTGAATAAAAAATTTCCTTATAAAATATCTATGTTGGGTAATTAATATATATTAATCAACAATATATCAAATGAGGATAATTAACCATAAGGGTTTTTGACATTAAAATATTCTCCAAGAAAAATAATCTTTGAACATTCAAAGGTTTCACATTATACATTGAAACATATATATTATAATTCCCCATGAATTATATTAATTATAATGTTTTAGGATAATAAGGATATTCATGATATAATATGTCATAGGGAAATAAAGGCACCATATAAAACCAAATTGGTTCATAATAAAGAATCAATGGAATGTAAATTTAGACGAAATCCCTTACCAATGTGATATCATATGAATTGGAAGACACACAAGTAATTATCATTAAATGAAACATTAAATACCATGAATAAAAAATAATTCATGATATATTATATCAAATGGGTAATTAGTTACAAAATATAAAATAATTATGTTGTGTTAATGGAATATTCCTCAAAGAAAGAAAAGTGAGAAAATAATCTCATACCTTGGGTCTAACTTGTCATATGTGTCTTTTTATTAATGAATAATTAACATATATTAATTATTTAATATTTTCGAGAACCATTTTATAGTTTGTTATTATTTTTACTTCATTTATTATAATTTTTTAAACAACTACTTAAACAACTATGTTTTCATCAGGTGTTTTGACCACATTCGGTTTATGTGTCAAAATTGACTTTGGTTGATCGACTATGGTCAAAGGGTTCATTATATAAACATTTTCAGAATAATAATCCTGAAATAATTATTATATTTATACCTAAAATAAAATTTTAAAACCAATTATTAATGATTGTTATGAAAAATGAACCCAAGTTACAATAATAGAGATGGTAGGTCATACATATGCATGAGTAACATTCTCATTATTCAATGATCCTTGTAAAAAGTAGTTAAATGAACATCTATCCTTATAGAATGATTAATATATAATACATACTATTTTATTTAAACATATATGCATATACATATTATTCTTGTGATGTAAAAGTAATCACATCTCATCGAGGAGCTCGTAGACCACATGTCTACGACAAATATTATCACTTTTTAGTGTGTGAAAAGCGTAATAAAGAGAATTATAAATTATATTTCAATAAAGGTAAATATTTCATAAATATAATAAATATTTCATTTATGTGACATACGTTCAATTCAAATTATCCATTATACATTCCATGTATATTTTGAATCAATCAGATCACTTTGAGGAGGTGGTAGTCCACACTTCCACAAAAGATGTTATCATATGTAAAAAAAAGGAAAGTATAATTGTATGTTTTGTAAAAGAATTAATGATATATAATGACCTAATATATTAAATTTATAACATAAATAAAAATATTTTTCATCATAATTTTCGACATGATATTTGGAAAAGGAAAAATAAACAATCATCATTTCGGGTGGTGGTAGTTCACCGTACACGTAAATAATATGTTTGTTGGCCATTCGATGGAAGTGTGTGTAAGTGCTGGTAATAAACAAAAAATAAAAAAATCTAATTATACTTAGGTTTTAGTGTTTGTTTTATAATCAGGGTATAAAGAGATTTCATGGAGACGATAATGGAAAAAACTAATGAGCTTAAGAGAATATGTTACATCTTCTTTTGGTAACTCCTTTTGGTTTTCACCAAAGGGATTCTTTGGTTGGATTTATCCCAAATGGTAGGATTCAAGGATTTATGTGGGTATTATAAGGATATATTTATAAAGTGATTCTTATTTCTAATTTGGCTTGATAGGTTTAAGGAAGTGGGAGGAGAGGAGGCCTTTTATAGTGTAAGAGTAGTGGAACTCCTATAAATACCAAAAGGAAAAAATTAATGGGAGGTTTATTTTACCTCTAATATTTCATAAATTGAAAAATAATTGTTTAAGGGGGATTCATGATCCATAGAATCCTCCACCACACAATTATTATTTCATTTTAGTAATTTAGTTCTTTAACTTCTAAGATTCCCCAATTTTATAATTTTATTTTTAATTAAAATATATAGTTTTATATCACATGTAATTTAACCATTAAGATTAAATTAATGTGATATTTATACAAAAATATAGAACCACTATATTATAATTATTATATTTAATTTTCAATATAAAAATACAATGTGTATTGGAAATTAATTTTAATAGAAGTTCATGTAATGTGAAAGAACACTATTTTAATCTAGACTATTAGAAATATATTTTTTACTATCTATGAGCCAATAATTTAATTATAAAATTTCAATAGGTCCATTAATTTAACCTATTTATTTTTATTAAAAAATAAATTTCACTCGGTAGAGTATAGGATTCTCATTAATTTTAAATTATTTAATAAAATATCATTTATTATAATTTTACATTAATGTCAATTTTGACATTATATGGTTATTTAAATAACAAAAATAAAATAAATGGATTTAAAAAATATTAAATTCAAAAAAATTTATCATGACATATTCATATAAAAATAATTAAATACATTTATTCAGTTGATTTACTACATATTAAATATTTATTGTATCATTTATAATAGTTAATTATTAAATAAATAATCACTGTGTTGGAAATTGTTATGAATTTTAAGTAACTACATCGTCTAAAATAATTAATGATAAATTATTATTATACAAATAACCCATTTATTTTTCAAAATGATATGTAAAACCAAAAATATGTGGTTTTTTTAATCTAAATTATTTATAAATTTTGAAGATAAGGATAGTTACCTCCACGTCTATTTCTATAGTTAACTTATCATATAGGGTCATTTAATGAAATATTATCCCATTAACTATAAAATTATATCTAAGAGAGAATATGGTCAAAATATTGTTATAAAATAGATTTTGGAAAAGTGTCTTAGTCATTGTTCCCTTAATATTAAGGTTTAGTCACTTGTTAAGAATAATTTTACCTTAGTAACCATAATTAGTTTTAATCAATTTTACTAATATTTTTGGTAAAATATTATGTTTACCTTATTAGATAACTAAAATTATAAAAATTATATCTATATGGATTTTTTTTCAAATTCAAATCATTAATGTAGAAAAATTTTGTTTAATTGAAATCCTGTATATATGGTAAGAAATCTGGGTTTTAAAGTAAAAATGTTCAAAAATTCAATTAGTATTTATATAAAATTTCAATATTTAAATGATTCCTATGTACTACATTGGATTAATATATGTATAATTTACCCATTATGTCTTTAATAACCAATTTAAAATTTAATTTAACATTAAAAATTATTTCATCAAAAGGCATATTTCAACTATAATGTAGTATTTTTCACTATTCAACAAATAATAAAACATCTTCGAAAATACCAAAAAAATTATACTAAGAATTTTTGGAAATTCATAATTCAAAATTGAGGTTTATTTTGAAAAATTAAATTTATATAACTGAAAAAATTTAGTATTCAATTACTTGCACTATTAAAGGTGGTAAATCTTTATCTAGTGTGTAACACATGCTAACTCATTATTGTGTGTATCATACTCTTGAAATAGTGTTTCATATAAAAAAAGATTTAAAAATTACTTTTATTCCAAAATTAATATATTTTATTATTTGGGGTTGTTACACTTAAAAAGAATCACGGAACCCCATGATGTAGATAATGAAAACTGTGGGTCTTTAGTACTGTTCAAAGTTGGTATGTCAAGTATTGTGGTATTCATATTAGAAAATGATGAGATGAAATAGTTTTTTATCTGATTAGTGTTTTGGATTTACATAATATATTGGATACACGCTGACATGTAGGTATTATTTATTATATTAGTTACATCATTGGTGGTTTCCTACTATGTTTTGATCTTATACTCTGTGTTTAAACCATAGTCAATTCCCAAACCTCATCATTGAGATCAATCCATGAAAAGTGATCAATAATAGGTTATTGAGGACGAGTGGATTCGAATGGACATGTACATAGTTACAAGGTGTTTCATGGGGTCATTTTGGAGGTGGAGATTCCAGTATATTAATTTATTTTTCTCATATCATTCTGTGAAATTTAGTAACTAGTTGAGGGAAATAATGTTTTTCATGGTCAATATGACTTGAAATTAGTTTGATATATTATTATGTAGTGATATATTATTTTATATGGTTTTATTTATGATGGTATACCATATTTCTAATATTTTATTGAGTCTTATGGTTATTTTTATTTACTGTTATTGATAATTGTCTACTAAAAGTTATTGTCTCCCAAATAAATACAATTCCACCTCATAGCTATTCTACAACCTATATTATGTGTCTAAGCACACCTATGGTAACATTACATTTTCTTTCTCAAGGGATAGATGTTACTTGATCATTGTGATGTTATAAAATGTCACGTATTGACTATTTTGTTGTTGTTTTATATATTTTGACTTGGTAGATTAGGTTATTTTCATAAAATCTATGGATATAATCTTATTTTATTCCTAGTGATAAAATATAAAGAAAAATTCTTCTTAATGGGTGAAGGGGTAATATTTTGATATATTTTATTTATTATAGTTATGTTATTTTTGAAAAAAATTATGAATTTTTTATTATTCTATTATTCATTCCATGGAATGGTAGGAGGGAATGTGAACACCCATCATACATGAAACATACATTCACCTGAAATTTTCCCAGATACCTATAAATGAAAATATAATTTATATTAAATGAGTTATGGTAAATTAAAATCAAAATAATAAGTTATTCATTGTTTTCTTGATCAATGTCATAAAATATTTTTACTAAACAAACCAATTGTGGTGGTTTTATTATTGTTTAGTAATTTAATTATAATATTTTTTGTGGAATGGTATATATTTTTTACTGGGATCACTTGAGTGGGCAGTGCAAACATTAGATTCCTTGGTTGTTCATTGATACAAGTAATAGACGAATTACGTGTGTATGAAAACCTTTGAAAGATAGAGTAAGCATAATGATTGGATTTGGTATATATGGGAATGAGAATTATATACTGTTCTTTTTTGGGAATGATCATTGTGTGTTAGAGGTATGGTCGATTAAATGACAATCATATTTGACTAGAAAATGATCATAGAGATTATGAGATATGATCCATGGTTTGATGAGTCAAATATGTTAATAGGGTTTCATGATAGAGTGTGCCTTCTTTTTTTTAATGTTGAAATGAGATCCTAAGGGGGTGGGTTGACTAGTGATCATTCTAAAATTTATAGATTATATATATACATGGGGGAAAGAGGGTGTGTTCTTATAGCGGATATGGATTAAATTATGTGTGTGTATTATCAGGAGGATTTAAATGGTATATTCACTCTTACATTAGAGGAAAGGGTTTGTGTCAGGTGGTATCATATCTGGTATGTAAAAGAGTTGGACGTGATCCTGATAGTATGATATATTATGAAGTGATCTGTTATTTAGGTATGAATAGTGTTGTAATTATATAAGGAAAATATATTTTAAATAGGATATGTCTTGGAATATATTGTTTTATAATGATATAATAATAGAATAGATTAAATGGATAGTCTTATATATATTATGAGTGTGAATAAAGAGGATGTAATTTCTATGTTAAGCATGTTAATGAGAATCTAGAGGGAGACTCATTACTTATGGATTAAGGTTAATTTAATTAATGTCCTTAAATATAATTAATAGAAAATTATATCTTTTCATGGTATAGAGGACTCATTTATTATTTGATGTGTAATATGATATTGATAAAGATTATAAAATAAATTATATTCTAGATAGAATATATTAATAGGGATTTTGGATTGGTGTTGATGGTTATTTATTTTATGTTTACTTGTGGTAATTTTTAACAAATATATGTTCTTGTTATGTAAATACCTTATCTAAATTATGATTTATAGATAATTGTGGAATCTCATCTAACTTCTGATTATGAGTCTTAAGGGTGATTTCTCGTAGGATGTCATTTATGGAGAATCAAAATAAGATGATTAATTTATCTCAAAGGGATATAAACCAATGCTTTTACCCTTCAAAGTGATCATGATTCTTGATTTTACTATTTTAATTAAGAGTTCACAAAATGAAATATCATAGTTTCTATATTTAATCAGGAATTTACAATATATGCCAACACAATCTAAGGGGTGATTTGGGATTATAAGAAGTTATAAAATTGATCAAAATTTTTCAATTCTGTTAGAATGAAGTGTTACATCAATTGATATTGGTTTTTAGAGATCAAATTTTAAATCATTAAAGGTAGACTTATGTATAGTTAATGGCCAGAGAGAAAAAGGGAAAACAGAAATTATTTTTTTGTTTGTGTGAGGTGGTCAATTTTTAAATAATTTTATAGGTTTCTCTATTGGAATGTATGATAATGGCCGCAGTCTTGAACATGGGTACCATATTGTACAAATTGGTGGTGTCTAATGATGATGTATTCTATAAATTCCATTATGATTTTTTAGAACATTTTGGTCATTTGACCATTATTTCCCCATAGTTGAGTGGTATGTGATGTATCTATAGGGACTTGAGTGTTGTATTAAAAAATATTTTTTGATGATGAACATGAGTGGATTATAGTCTCTCAATATATTTATACCCTATATCAAGAATATTGGGATTACTGTTTGAGTTGCATTGTTCTCAATAACTATGAAGGAGTGTTCATGTGATATTGGTATTCCAATGTGTAAAAATAGTGGGAGGATAATATTTTCAATCCTATAGTGGGAAAAATATAAACTGTAATTTTTGTTAAGATGTTTGTTTAATATTGAGTTGTAGTGAGGATTGATGGTGATGTGTATGGGTACTAAGGAAGCTGCTATCTAGGGATTTAAATTTTTATAAAAAAATTAACGTGGTTGAGTGGTACCCAGTTTCTAGGTCACATTGTAATGGATTTCAAATTACAGTGTTTTAAATATTCAGGATGGATGGATACCAAAGGGTTGTAGAAGACGATAATCATCTCATATGTGATATAGAATTTGTGTAAATTATAGTACTCAAAATATGCATACAATCACTTATATATTGAATTTCCATTTTAATGGTATAATGAGTCTATCTAAAAATATTTTTATTTGGGTGTTGACGATCATAAAATTTTATGTAACACTAAGATCGAGTTAGGTATTTTACATATTAGGGGAAAATATTATTGGATATTGACATGGTTAATCAAATGTTTCTATGGATATCACCTCAATTAGAGAATTTCCTTTTATGGAGAAAATGAGATTTGTTACTATAGTAAACTTTCCGATTTTGAATTTATAATAGGATGTTATAAAAACGTATTGGATGTAATTTTTCACACATTATTAATGGTTATAAAACAAAATAGGATTGATGTGCATCGTTTAAGAAATAACCAATACGTATTTTTAATTAGAGTGGGTGACAATATAAAAAAATCAATACTTTAGTTTGTGAGTGTTATTTGTGTATTTATATCATGCGAGATAGTTAGTATTAATAAATAATTTTAAGATCCTTGAGGCTTGAGAAAATCTCTAGAGAAATGCAATGATGCTTCTAGATAACCAGAATCTATATAGTTGGGAGTTTCAAATGAACTAAAAATATAAGGTGTAAATTGAATTTAATTTTTGTTACTATAACATTAATAATTCAATAATTATGATTCCTTTAGATTTTTTGGTATTAAAATAAATTTTTGAGGGCGAATAAGGGGTGTTACAGCTAGAAATGTGAAACAAACATCCCCAGTTACATAGTGAGAGGTACTATGTACATGAATAGCTTATAGTGGGTATTTAATACCAATAGTAGACACAAACTAGTCATTTTATTTGGAATTAGAGGTTTATTGGTCACTAAGTACCCAGTGGTCTATGGGACCAATTTCTTGAGATGGAATTTTAGTAAAAAATGTTTTAATGCTTTAAAAAATAACCAATTTTCTCTCAACTTGGTAGCTTCTCGACCCATGTATTCTCACTATTTGGGTATTATATTTCTTATAATTAAGGAATAATTATATCATGATGTTATAAATTTTAATTCTTATTGGTATAAGGTAGGTGATCAATGACTTACTATATTGTTCTCTACATATTTCATATGAAACAGGGTTTGCCGATGTGAGAAATTAGACCATAGAGGCATAAAGTGGATATAGATTGTTTATAGTCATGTGATATGATAGGTAAAGCCTATGATAACCTATAGAAAAAATACTTCCATGAGAGTTTAATTATATATTCACATGAAAACTTTGTTTCCTTGTGATCGAAGATAATTTTTAGGTTGATGGACCCCAAAAGATTATTTGAGTGTGTGATAAATATTAAGGGATTTTGATTTTATATTATGAATATATTAAATTTTTTATTTAGTATAGACTAATTGAGTGATTATTAAGTGATATGTTCTTATTATGAGTTGACACTATTAAAAAATGATTCCAATTATCATTAGGTTATTCCTGAGAGGTGAGATAGAAGCATGGATTGAGATGAATTCATAGAGTGCTTGGAATTCCTATGGTGACAAGGATATTTTTTTATATAGTGTATAATTATTGTATATCAACCCATTAAAAGGTTTCAATATTGGATTAAAGGATTTTTTGGATAGATATAATTCCTAAAGGCTATATAATCCCATTGGATGTGGTTATATTTTTGGTAGAAAACAGAGTGAGGTTCGAGGTGACCAGATGAGATGGCTTACCGTGGTTAAGATAGTTGGATGATTATTCAATGTCAGATCGATATAGGAGTCACAATATATATAATAACTAATTATATTCTTTGTGGTATGTGATCATCTATGAGATTATAATTTTGTGTGATGAGATATTCCATGGATGTTCAAGATTTGGGTATAGTGTACTAGGATTTGTGATTTATGGAATATGGTTTTCATTTGTTTTGAGATTGGTGTAGTATGCTAGGATATGGTATATATGATATGAAATAGTGTGTATCCAAGGTGTAGGATATTGGATGGTGTGAGTACATTTTTTATTATTATCTCCACCTTTGTTGTAATATAGCCCAATTTTACTATGACTGAGTGATTTTTTTTCAAGGAACATCATGTTGTGGAATATGTCTAGTGTGTGTTATTATATAAAATGATAGCCTATGGTGTGGAATATGGTGAGGGGTTATATTATATGAAATGGAATCTTGTGGTAGGTATTATAACTTGGGGATATTTGTTTCATGAGATCCAATATTATAGATATTAATCTGGTTGTGAGGCATACCATATGTAATGGAACCACATGGTGTTTGTGATGACTTGTTCTATTTACAGGAACTAAGAAAAGAAGTTAGGTTTTAAAATCATGGTGACCTAGTAGGCATAAAATGACTAGAATAATTTATGTTTATGATATGTGCTATGGATATTCATTTGACATGGGACATGAACAAATATATATAAATTTTTCTATACATTAAAGTCCTTGTTGGTGGTATCATGATGGTATTTATACTCACATGAAATATGATCACATTATAGTATATTTAAACGTCATGTTTGAGATGCTGATGATGATAAGGGAAGAGTAATATGTGGTGGTGTTGGAGTAAATGAATAGGGATAGGAAGATGGTTTCTAGAAGTGGCCAAGAACCTTCTTTTGATGGATTTGATAATTTTTTTTTGTATATATTCCATTATTCCATGTATATCATTAACTAGATAAGGTCAATAAAATATTTATTTGGTATGTATGACATGAAATTAGTTTCATATATTATTTCATGGTGATAGATTATTTATTATAGTTGGTTTTTCACTATGAATCTATATGTATGTTCCCAATCATTTAGGATTATGGTAGTTTCATTATTTATTGAAATCAATAGCCATATGATTTTTTGTATATTCTCTACAATGATGGATTTTTACTCTCTCCACTACTCGGAATACCCTCAAAAATTAATAGGCATCCATCGAGATCTATTTTATCATCTCGTTGGAACCGTGACTGGAATGTGGTAAGGGGACATTACACTTGAAAACTAAAAGTTAAACCATGTTGATGGGTATTTGTGAGTCCACTAATCAAGATGGTTTTTCTTACTATCCTCGGTTATCCTGAGTGAAAGTCAA
Source organism: Viscum album (assembly GCA_963277665.1). Taxonomy (NCBI): domain Eukaryota; kingdom Viridiplantae; phylum Streptophyta; class Magnoliopsida; order Santalales; family Viscaceae; genus Viscum; species Viscum album. The sequence goes on from OY728155.1 coordinate 966,848,900, forward strand.
TATTATGGATTTATGTTTCATAACTATGATGAGTAAAAATAATCCACCCATTAAAAGTTATATAACTCAAAAATATAAGAAAAAAGATACAATTCCTATATTCAATTCAATGTATAAATGTACCCATAAGAAGAAACCATACAACCAAGACCATAATTACTCATCTAATTTCAAAAAAACCCAAGAACACGCTCTCAACAGTTTGGATTCCATACAACATTCAAAAATCATATACTAAAAACACCACATCTGATAAATCTTCATAATCCAACATATATAAATATATATATCATCCCACTAACTTTTAATTTTCAAACACCAAACTAAACTCAACTGGTAACCCTCTAATGATAAAATTGGTGATGGGGATGACCCCTGGAGCCCTACTATAATATGACATGGGTTGGAGGCTAGTGTATAATGTATGAATTGCATAAAAATATGACGAATTAAAATATTTATATTAATTTATGTAAAATTGGTAAGACTCAGTCCACCTATAAAATCCAACAGATAAATTAATTACCAATCAGAGTACATGAATATACCTTTATACATAAAGAAAAACAACTAAAATACAACAAAAAATATAATGTAGTGGCCACATACTTTTACAAACATTTATATAATACATAGAAAGTAATTGATAGATAGATCACTTACCAACTCTCATGGATCTAAAAAATAGTTTATATATACCAGGGGTGATTATATAGGTGTACGTAATTGGATCCTCCCTAAAACCTCTTCTACAAATGTTAAAGTATCATTATCATGCCTAATGAATAAATTGTATGATTAGAAAAAAAAAATACTCAATTTAATAATAATAAATCATTTTTATGTTATTTATAACTTATTTAATGTTTTTGAATGAAAATTCTGAAAATTTCTATAAGATTACAATCAACCATATGAAATATAAAATAAACTGCATGACAACCTGATAATCCTTAATGAAATTATGGAAAATGAATCATCCAAACACAAGAGGGAACCAAGACACCAAACATTATAATCAAGTGGCTAATGAGATCATGGTTTTTCAAAGTGGATGGAACCAAATGCATACTTAACAGATCATTTGTTGACTGTTTTCCAACTGTTGGAAAGAATGAATGCATAAGAATTTGAATAAACTGAAAATTGTAGAAATTATGCCCAGTAATCTGAAAAATATATAATCAATTTAATAAAAATCATGTCAAAAATGATCAACTAATAGTATAATATGATCATCCATAACTACATGATGATGGACCACATGTTCAAAATAATCGATCATAAGAAAAACTAATTGACAATACAACATATTAATGATTTCAAAAATATAGAATCTACCAAAGATGTTGACATAGAAAGATTAAATTTAATTTTTTTAATGTTTTGTATTATATTATTATAGTATAAAATATGTTAATGCAACAATGTTTTTTAGTGATTTAAATGCTGGTGAGAATCATTTTTTGAAACCAACTTTTATGCATGTGTATAAGGAGCTTTATAATGATTTCACAATGGCAATTTTTGGATAGTGATTATTTATAAATGGATGATAAATTAAATAAAAATTGAAATTTAAGAAATAAAAATACATGAACACATATCAGAGATACATATAGAATTCTCATGAACAATACCGAATAACATATACTCAGTTTTAGACATATGAGAGACTCAGCTTTCAACCAAACATAAAGGAAAATTTCGATCACTACTACACATATTCAAACATAAATTCCAAATAAAAATATAAAAATGAGAAGTTAATAATATTCTATATATTAATCTAATAACATACTCTAATACACCATATTATTTTATTTTCTATTACACTAATTTATTTATTTGAGATCAGGGTGTGTTCTTTCTATATATTTTTTTTCACTAAATCCTACAATGATATGGAGTGTTAAATAAACTCTATTTCTCATTTCTATATCCATTTTTAGAATTAGAATAGTGGAAGATTCTATGTATCCATTATTTCCTATGTGTTGTTTTACTATATTTATTTCTCCGACGTAGAACTATTGAAGAGGCTTTGTAAATCCTAGAAAGTCTTGTGTGGTTTTGTGTAAAGCCTCATCCAATTTGTGGATTATATTATTTTATAAAAAACTATTTTAGAGATTGTGATTTCCATTTTTAGTGTATTATATCCTGTGTTGAGATTTAAACCCTTTTTTATTTATTCTATTATTTATAATTTTTTACTCTATTTGTAAAAAGTGTCTATATATGTATTTTTTAAACAATATAAGAAAAAATTACACTGATATTTGACTTTAATATATTATTTTTATATTATATTTTATTCTATTAAATCTATTTCAAAAGTATTAAATAGTGTTTAAAAATTAATTTTTATTGACTATTAATTAAACTTTTGAGAAACTTTCAGAATGATCCAATTATGTAACTATACTATTTTAGTTAACTAGAATTATTTTATAAACTTGGATATTTATGTATTATATAATTTTTTATAATTTATTTTTGAAACTCAATTCACCCACATTTTTATTGGTCAAGATGGACAAATATATGTTATCAGATATTTTCAAAAAAAATTATTGTGATCAAATTTTACAAAAACATATCAATATTTATATTAATTCTAAATTTCGTTATGTATATATAAAAACAAATAAGAATGAAATTAAACTAATTAGACACCTCATTTTAATGGAAATTTTTATTCTCAATTTAATATAAAAATGAAAATCTATATAGAATGCATGAGATTTTAATATTTTAACCATTGTTTAAGGAAAATAGGAAAACTGCAAAGCTATTATACCTTATTGGATAGATGCTAATAAGTAAGTGTGTTATATATCTCATAGATAATTATAAAATACATTAGGATAAGATTGATTTAATATCAAATATTCTTATTATACTTCATTTGAAATACGAGACACATTGATTGTTTCTCATTAAGGAACTTATAATCACAAAGAGATGTGCTTAAATACATATACCACTGAATATGATAAATTAAAATTGATACATGATGAAATAATTTTTGAGATGTATCTTAGGTTTAATAATATTGTTAATATGATGCATACACCTTATAAGACAACAAAATATAATGATTATGTGATGTGACTTCTGATATTTCTACTAGATTGGTGTAAATTAAATTTTATATCAATTAAATAATCATGCGACATTAGTAAATTAATGTTAAAGGAGATTATTATAGTTCTAGTGATGTAAAAATTGATAAAAAGGGGGAATACATAATAATAATAATAACTAAATAAAAATGGGTATCCTTAAAAAACCAACACAAAGATAAAAAATAAAATCAATGATGAAAGTTCAATTGATGATGAATATCCTAAAAATTGTTATTAGGAAATGGCTCACCTCATAAGATGATTTTATATAATCTATAGGAATAATAAACTATTTTTAACATTAATTTATATCTATAAGTATTAGAATATAGGATTTTTAAGGAAAGAGTGAAAAATGGACAATTCTACCAAAGAGATAACTTATTATGTGTACAAAAGAAAAGGACACATCATGGTCGGTAAAAAAAACTAAAATTTTTAAAAATCTATGAGAAAATATATATATGGTAAAAAATATTATATTTTATTCACTCATATAACCTCTTTATGTAGTTCAATTGATTGCGAATCACGTAGAGAAAACATAAACTTTATAGGTAAATGATGTTTCCTGAAAAATGAAATTATGGTCCCAAATAATATTTCCATATCTCCTATTCACATTTCAAATATTTTTGAGATTGAAAATATTGATGACAATTTAACCAATGATAATTTAATTTAGTATTTTAACATGCTATAAGAAACATTCAATTATATAAAGGATAAATATAAAATTATGAAGAAACATTGTGCCTTAACATTTCATATTATATATCAATTTACTATAGAAATCAGAAAAAATATCAATTATTAAATTAAAAATGGGATTAAAATTAACAATTAGAAACTTAATAAATATGTGGAATGATTAAAAAATTATAGAGAAACCATTAACATCTTTCTTACAAGACAAACAACACCCTTGTACTCCACTAGGATTGGTTACCTACGTCGAATATGAATGATTTATAAGAACAATGTTTTTCATAGTTGAAGTTATGCTATTTATATTAGTAGTTATTATTCATCTAGTCCAAAAAAAAGTGTTTATGTATAAGATTATAACATATATTTATTCAAAACTAGTTAAAAAATTTGGTTCCTAAATTATTTTATTGCTAAAAAGTCATAACACAATAAAATATAAGTCTAAAAAACTTTTTTACTTTAACATATCTATAGGAAACCTACTTTTATATTACAAGTAAGAAATTATTGTATATAGATAGTGGATGTTCTAGACACATGACAAGAGACTGCCTAAACATTATAAAACTTATCAATGTAGATGTTGTATATTCCACTTTTGGTGCTAATTCCAAACGGAAGAAAACTAGACATAGACATATTATTAATTCTCGTATATTTTTATTTCAAAATTTTTATTTAAAGATGGATTAAAATTTAATCTTTTTATAATATCACAGTTACATGATGATATAAATCATGATTAACTTTAAACTAATTCTTAAAATATATATGATTCTTAGAATCTTATATAATTTAATACTTTTCATAAAGACAATTTTTATATTATTGATTTGATTTCATTATTTTCCTACAATATTTATTATTTTAATGCCTTTCATAAATATTTGTGGATTTGGAATAGAGACTAGGCCATTATGACCATCAATCACATAGGAAGATAACTATGAAATGTTTAGTCAATGATCTTCCTAAACTCTAATTATCCATAGAGAAATACTATAACCCATTTAATAAATTGGAGAAGTATAAGATCTCTTTCAAACTAAATAATGATGTTTCAAATTCTCAACCTCTGGAGTTTTTCACAGGGATTTTTTTAAAACCTCTATTGTTTCTATATTAAATGGGAATAATTTTCCTAATATTCTAGTAGTTTATTTTTTATAGATATATGTGGGTATTATTTTAAGCTCATGAAAGTGAATCTCTATCTTAATTTTTCCAAATAATAAAAATCTATAGAAACCCAGAGTAGAATTAATATGAAGACCTTAGGATGTGACCAATGAAATGAATTTGAAAATTTGGAATATTAATCTTTATGCCCACATTTAGGAAATAGTCACATAGTTTTTGTTCCTAGGAGACCACATTAGACTGGGGTATTTGAAAAAAAAATATAACTCTTCAAAATATTTCCCAGACAATGAAAAATGAGTAATATTTACCTATTTACAATAGGGAAGAACATGTGAATATTTTTTTATATATTTTTACGATAATTATTATTAAATTAATTTTAATGAGAATTCATTATAAGTAATGGAATGGGAGAGGACTAATGGTCAATTTAATTAGTGTTTTTAGTTGACAAGGTATTTATACTCAATACAATGGAGTGTTTAGGAAAATATTCATCCAAAAGAGATGATGGAATTTTTTTTGGTAATTCAAAAAATAATAATTCATATACAGTATTCATATAAAAGATCGAAAATTTTGGAATAATATTTTAATTTTAAATTTTTTTAAATAGATTCACATGAACCTATGAGCTCATTAGTAAAACTTAAGGATGACCTTTCGAATTTAGATAACTTTGCCAAACATACTGATAATTATTTGAAACATAGTGTTAAAAAATAACCCAGTTTAGAGGAATTATTTGCATATTAACCCATAGAATGAAATTAATCATGAAAATTTTCAATCTTTATAACACTTATGAATCATTGAGACCATCAAATATAATATGTAATTGGATATCTAGATTGTGGAACAAATACACAAGATTCTCTTATAAACTAGGTAAAATATAAAACATTCGTTTCACATCAAGATCCTAATAATATGATAGAGGTAATAGATAATTAACTTTAGGTAATGTTAATGAATGAAGAAATGAATTTTTATGATAGAAACAGTGTTTGGATACATATAGAAACTCCTAAGGACTTCCTGGCCATTGGAACTATGTGTGTGTTTAGGAATATGGTAGATGAGTTAGACCCTATAATCAGAAATAAAAGATTACTAGCTGAACAAAGATACATTTAAGAAGATGGTGTGGACTATGAGAAAACCCATGCAGCAATAGCTATACATAAAGCTATTAGAATGTATCTTTCATGTATAGAATATTTAAATTTCAATATATTTTATATGTATTTATTGAGTAAATTCCTAAATGGTTATTTAATTGTGGAAGATTTTTCTTAAAACCCCCAATATTTCAAAAACCATATTTACCATATCATGTTCAAAATTAATATATATTTGTATAGATTAAAACAATCTCATAGGTATTGGTATGATACTACCATCTCATTTTTTATTTATATGGTCTTAATAAAGGAGTATGTTAACCTAATTTATTTATTAGAAAATTGATATTTTTTAGTAATAAAATTAAATGTTGATGATATTTTGTCTGATAATCCAAAAACACAATATGTATTGAATTTTAAAAAATGATGTAAAATGTAATTGAAATGATTTTTATGGGTGAGTTAAAATATTTCATTGGTTTTCAGATTTTTAAAAATAAGGAAGTAATCATTTCAAACCAAAGAAAGTAGACTAACTATTATTTAAAATGTTTCACTGTGGATGACACTAAAGGTAATGATACTCAAATGAGTACTAGAAGCGAACTAGATCATGATGAAACTAGAAAACTATTTTATCAAACTACTTATAGTGGTATGATTGGATGATTATTATACATAACTATTGGCCACCCTGATATTATGTTTAATGTATGCATGCGAAAACATTTTAATCAAATCCAAGAGAATCTCAGTCAAATGTTTCTTAAAGGATTTTTCAATAATTCAAAAATAGAGCCACCTTAAGACTATTTTATTTTATAGGAAAATAATATTATTTAGTAATTAATTTTGATGTATACATAAGTTTTTCTATTTTATATTGAAAAATAACTTTTGGATCATTTCACCATTTGGGTAAACTAATTTTTATAGTGGTTTAGTATGATACTGAACCCTGTTGTATTATCTATTTCTGAAGCTAAATACATAGTTTTAAAGAGTTTTTGTGCACATATTAGGAGGATAAAACACATATTATTCGAAAATGGATTGCAATTCAATCATTTCCGAATTTGGGGATTTTGTTAGTGGTAATCACCTCGTAATACTACATCAAAATGGGTGTTAAAAACAAATTGGGTGTAGGTTATTATAGTAGTACAGTATCATTCGTAAGACTATTGTATGGAGGAACAGTAGTGTTCATGGTCAACACTATAGTAGTGGCAGGTGAATACTGGTGGTAGTACTATAGCGGCACTGTTGCAATAGTATTACTATTCACAGAATGGGAATTAGTCCAAATTTGAAGCCTATGGGCCATATTATGGGCTTCATGCCAATTGGGCCATCGGGTAATAAATATATTATGAAATAATGCAGCTGGTTGTGTGGGTTATCCATTGGGGGGATATTAACTTTTTTTACATCCTTTGTGTGTTCACAGTGTGCGTGTTTAATGTAATTTTACCCCCAAGAACCTAATATATATAATAATTAATTAAATTATAATTAAATAATAATATAATTATTAAAAACAAAGGAGATAAACATTTCAAAAAATCATGTATCCCATTCTATAACAAAACCAATTGATATACGCCATCATGTTTTGAGAGATAATTTTGAAAAAAGGGGATATCACTATTTAATTTAAAAGAATATAACATCAACATGTTGATATCATTAAAACAAAATTAACTTATGAGAGAATAAATATTATCACTCATTAATTAATCATGATTAATTTTTTTTAAATATTTCGAGAAACATTTTAATATTATTTTTAATATTCTATTCATAATTTGGATATATTTATAATTTCTAATTTGAACAACTATTTTGTTTAGTTATTTAATTTTAAAATATATCATAAGATTTAATGAATAGATTAAATGATTATTATTATTTCTCATGAATTACAATAAAATTGAATCAATAAATTATTGTAGAGTCAAATTATAATCGAATCGTCACACCTCTTTAACATGTACCATACCCTCTCTTTAAACCCTAATTCTCAAAAACTTATTCAAATACATATCTTTTTGGATGAAATATTTCCATCTATGAGCTGAATATGAAGCGATATTTAAGATATTATTATCTCAATTCATCATAGAGATCAAATTATAGTTTATGTAAGTCAAGAATGATTCCAAAAACATATTTATTGCAATATCAAGTAGTCTTTGAGAGAGATGTTAACATTGAATGGTTTATAACAAGTTATTCAATTATGTGTAATATTGTTTTTCATCTGATCTAAACACTCTTTTTTTATGAAAACAACCTTTTTATGCTTTTTGGGTAAAAAAATTCAATTTCCCCCTTTTAGGATGACTATCTAAGAATACATCATATTGGAGGATTTGAGGACTATCAAAGATCACTCTATATGAGTTATCCTCATTTCATGATTAGGATGGAATTATATGTACTAGAAGATGACATGACCATCAAAATGTGAGTAAAAAATTAGATAATTTCCAAATATTGTCTTTTTTGAAGTACATTCAACATTATATCTACCTAATGAAGGGATATTTCATCTCTTTAAGGTATCAATATTTTCTATTCCTAAAAATTATGAAGCATGGAATTTAGATAAGATTTCATACTTCTTAAATATACATATGGATGAGATAAGAAATCTATCATATTGATTTAGCACCCTTTCATATCCTAAATATTTTTCTATTTTATTGGATTTGAAGAGATTGGTTTCTATGAGAGTTGAATGAAATTTGGTTTTGAGTGGTGTATTATTGAATCAAATCACCTTTATGAGAACGACAATAAAATGGAATCCTTGGGAAAGTATGTGGGTCACTGATGAGGATAAACTCTATAAGAAATTCAATCTAGTTTCATATCCCTCTAGACCAATGGAAATTACATTCCATGGTTTGGAACTGAATGAAATTACTAACACTGATTACTCCTCTGATGATGATTGATATCAAACTATGGATATAGATGATGAATCCATAAGATAGTTTTAGGAGAAATTATAATTGACTCATGTTCAAAAAGTTTTCATTAAAGAGGAACTAATTATAGAAGAATTACATTATTATCATTATGTTAAAATTATTTTTGGTGTTCTAGAGGAATCATATAAAGATCATAAATTGCCCTTATTGGATGAATCAGTAAGATATGATGCACCTCATGAGGGATAAAATTTTATATGGACTATGTTGTTTGGACTAGCTATTAAAATATTAATTCAATGATAAGGATGTAGATCCAATAGTGGAGAGTCCACCTATGTTTGAAATATTTGGACTTTACTTATTCTATTACTATCCATTAAATAATTAATCCCATCTAGATAAAAAGTTGTTTAATATGGGTATATCTTCTATTGATGATGTTGATTGAAGTTCCCAGTTAGGATCTAAGTACCACTAATAGGGGGAGGGGTGAATGAGTGATATCTTTTCTTTTTATTCTTCCTTCTTTTTGAAACAACCTTCGCCTCCTATTAACGAGTTTATTTCTTTCTGACACACACAACCATAGGAAATAACGATTTACAATGTTCACTACTCAACAATAGTAGCTACATCTTTGGTATGGTATGGAAACAATCTAGTACCACACAATCCACGAGAAAACAATTCTTTGATGTGGAATACAATGAATAGGATATACCCTTACACTTTTGTAGCACTTGAAAACAATTCACAAGCATGTTTTCACCCACTTAGCACAAATAGGGAAATAGAGTATTTCAGTGCTTCCTTACAATAGAAAAGTTGTATTCTCTAAAGTAAAAATCTTCACTTTCCTACCCAGAAGCTGGTAAGAACTCCTATACACACAACTGAATATGTGTGAAGACCCAAAAGTTTTCATGAAAACATTAGGGTTTCTTGCGCACAATTCAAATGGCTTGCACGTAAAAATTCCCTTTTGGAACGAAAAACATTTTCGCGCAACTTTCCACTCTTCGCCTAGCATCCCACTTTTTCAAGCACCCTTCCTCTTTTCACACAAACATCTTTATTTTTATGCCACTCACTTAGTGTACAATTTTACGTGCACCCGAGCTCGTAATTTCATATAAGTTTTGATCATTAAAAAATGAGAAGAGTTCACATCATATTTATAGGCATTTTTGACCTGGTGCGAAAACCACTAATCTGTGCATAAAACCATCTTCATGCGCGTAAAAATTATTTCATGCAACATCACATTTCGTGCAATGCTCCAATATTTCGCGCACCTCATGGATTTTCTAATTTTTGATCTTCTATCCTCAAAAGACCTTTTGCGTGAAAAATATCATTCCTCTATTTCACGTACCATTCCAATATTTCATACAGCCTTCATTTTTCTCACAACCTATTGATATTTCAAGCCCAACTATCTTTTTCACTCATCCCGCAGATATTTCGTGCATCCCATAGATATTTCGTGCATCCTGCAAAAAATTCTCATGGTCATTTTAATTTTCATGCATCCCACTGATTTTTCGTGCATCCTGCTTTTATTTCATGTGCCCTTTATTTTTTCGTGCACTCAGCCCATTTTTGTGCACTGCATGCCTTTTTCATTTTTCTATGTTCTAACCTTGAATCATGCCTTGTGTGCAAAAATATAAACCATATTCAATATTGCGTGCAAAATTTGTTGCCAAAAACACATCTTTATCTCCCAATTTTCAGGCCCTAAAATTTGGCAAACACTGGAAAACAGTGCCACTTTAAACTGTTCTTCTGTGTTGTCTCAAGATTGACCATTCCATTGTCATTTCTTTCTTAACTGCTTCCTATAACCATTCTTCATCTTTCATCACAAACTCCACTATCGTGATATATATCCTTTGATAGATCATATTTGGCATCATATGAATTACAATGTAAAGTACTAAAACTTCCCTATCTTCCAACAACATCATTCCTTCCAATCAAAGCTGTATATGATGGGCATCATCCTTTCTCCCCCTTTCCATCATAATGATTTCATCACAAGTTCTCCTGACTTATGATATTTGTAAAATACATATCTGTAAAGTATCATCTAGTTTTCGATTCCTTTACAATGTGAAATGATTTAGCTTCTTTGAAAACAAAAAACAACTATTTGTAACAGAAAACTCCTCTTTCTTCCTTATCCATCCAACATGGTCCCAACATTGATGGAAAACAATGATTAATTATAAGCTAAAGAAGATAATAATGATGAAGATGATGATAACAAACATGATTTGGGTAATGACAATTCAAATAATGGTGATGATAATACCCTAGAATCCATACAAAACTATTTTTCCTATCATTATCAAAGAATAAAAATCATCTTCCCCATAATTTTATTCTCAAGCTTCAGTGAGACAAGTATGGTCTAAATCTTATGATGCTTTCTGAAACATTTTGAAACATAACCTTCCTAAAGAGATGAATTTGTAATACCTTCTAAATAAGAATTAATTTTTGCATATTTTCATAGAATATAAGTATTATCCATGTGAGAATATAATAAGGAATATGAGCCCTCATTAAAGGGAATTTCTAGGATCTTGGTCTTTTCCCTCTTAATGAATGATATTGGGGAAGGATTCTTGAGTTAAGTGATCATTATTATCATTTAGAAGATGAGTTTATTTATAATTTTTTTAATGAATATCAAGATGCTCGATCCATAAAATTTTAACCTTCCATTGTTAAAAAATTTGTACTAACAATAACATACTTCATTAATTTTATTAATTATCTTTTTAAGGTCTTAAAGAAGATTTCTTTGACTATATTCGGGCCTAATACTCAAGACAAATAGGAGGATATTTTATTACCTTGTTGAATGTTTTTTTTCATACATCCAAACTTACATTTTTCTTATTATAGACCATATAAATAAATAAATTCTATCTTTCATATGAGAAATTTAATGTTTTAGAATCCACATTAGGGATCTAAAAGAATATATGTCAGATATATTGGAAACCATGGACACAAGGTGTCTCTCACTAATGACATATCCATACAAAGCTTTTACATCGGATCAAGAACCTCATCCTAGTTTAGTTCATATTGTTAATTATTTTACTTAAGGGATGATTCATTAAGAGATTAAAAGTATCTTGGATAGTTTAAATGATTTTAGAAACTAAGTAAAAACCGAAATATCATTTCATAGTGAAAATAATTTTTATTTGATTAATGTTTAACCCCTTATGTATTCAAGATATAATGGTTTAATCAAGTCTAGAATAAAGGTTTTTTATATAAATAACTACACTAATGAATATCAAATGACTTATTTCCTATCACTAGCCATAAATTTCATGATTCAAACTCAAACAGCTGACTTCAAATAAATTGTAGAGTAGTTATTTGTATTGAATCATATACTCAATCATATTTTGTTAGAAAAATATGTGATCCGTTAGGCTAGGGAACCTGGGACAATAGTTTTGTATTGTATCATAAGGATCCTATATCCATATATGCATGTTATTAATACCCTTATGTTATCAAATCTAGATCTTCCTTTGACTCACTCTTATTCTTCTTCTACCAATTCCCCAACATTAGATTTTCTATCTACCACTTATACCCCATCTCTACCTCATATAAATACTTCTAGTCTCACTATTTTCTAAGACCATAGACACAATATTCCAATATAAATTGGTATATAAATTCTTGGAGCATCTTATATTCATTAAAGTAATCCTACTTTAGATACTGTTGTTTGAGAAGAAAAGGATCCCTTTGTCAATTCTACCCATCCATTTCTTAAATAATCTTATTATGATTTTACTCTAGTCGAGCATATTTAATCATTTGACCATTTAATGGAATAACAGTTTATTCTTATTTTTGTGTTTTCTTTTTATTTTATTTAGTGTCTCTTAACTATTTTAATCTTTTATTAATTTTTCTTGAAAATACAAAAGGTGGTTTACAAGGAATAACCAAACTTAGATTATTTTATTTCATGTTTAAAACATGTTTGAGCATGTGCAACACATGTATTTTTATCAAAATTATATTAATTAATCATAATTATCATTTAATCCAATAGTATAATATAATATTTAATGTCTAATATGTAATTCCTTTAATCATTCAACTAATATTTTATTCCATTATTTTTGATCCACAAAGGGGGAGACTTTTTTATTAGTCTATAAATTCCTTATTTTAAAAATCAAAAAAAATTATTTCATTTAGAGTCTATTTTTTGTTTTAGGAAAGTGAAATTATTTTATGTAAATGTAAGAAATTATCAGAAATCCTAGAATCGACCGCACAATATTTGAAATCAACCTCATGAACACCTGATCAACCACAATGAACATAATTAAAAGGAATCAAGTGACTCACTAAGAGAACTGAGTAACTACACATTATAATCAAGTTACCATAGAGTATGGGTTTTCTCAAAGTAACGAATCAACCATGTTTCAAAAATATTGTCCATTGATTTTTTTCAGAATTTTAAATAGGATTCATTAGAGATCATATGAGTGAAAGACCAAATAAAGTTATTTTGGTTAGTAGTCTCAAAATCTAAAAAAATTGGATCAACATCTTTTTCAATGTGATCATCCAAAAGTACTAATGATCGACAATATAACATATTAAATTATCATAAAATCATATATGTTACTGTAGATACTAATGTGGAAACTTTAAATCGATCATGTGTAACGATAAGTATTCAATTATCATTTTATTAAATATATTAATCCAACCAGCATTCAATTCATAATTAAATGCATATCAAAACAATTTATGGAACATATACTTAAATCCAAATTAGGAGAGTCTTCATGATGATTTACCAATAGATTTTTTCAGAGATTTCATATTTTTAAGAAGTATGATCAAATACAGAAGGGGAGAAATGCAAGAAATAGAAAAACGTGGAAGGTGACAATGAAATAAAAAAAATTGTTGAATGAAAAAAATAAAAATATACTCTATTTTGAACATCTATGACACTCTATTCTCACAAGAACATCAACAATGTAACTTTGAAATTTTCATCTTCTTATAACATCAATTAAAAATCCAAGAAAAAGACAATGAATTGAGAAGAATATTCTATTTAAAAATAAAACAACATACATTTCTACACTAAATTTTTTTTTTCACATTCTATGTATTATTTACTTTTTTGTTGTGGGTGTTCATATGTGAAAACAAAATTAAGAACCTTATCTTACACTGAACTAGTGAGTGGAGTAATATATATTTATAATTTATTTATCTATTCTCCCATGATGAACATTTAATGATGCCATGTAGCCAAGACTACCTTTGTGTAGTTGTTATTTATTTATTTGTACCACATATAACTATGATAGAAGCTCTAAAAATCAATGAAATTCTTGAGTGATTTTTTTTAAAACTAATCTCGGATGTAGATAATTTTAATTTATAATAAACATTTCTCGGTAGTGGGAGATTTCCAAGTGGAGGGGATTCAATGTTGGTAAGAGAATGATCCACATTTTAATTTCCAATATTTTTTATTTAGAGTTTACTTTATATTTAATGATATATCTAAAAAAACTATCTAAATTATATACAAAACTTTACCTTAATATTTAACATTATTTTTGGTTTCATGTATTTTTTTTATTCGAGTAAATATATTTCAAAAGATAGAAAGACGTTTTGAAATAGATATTTGACAGAGTTTTTATCTATCATTTGTGATATTTTTTGAAAGATAAAATTAGATAAATCTATTATTTTATTTTGTTTGGTTTATTTTATAAATTTGTGGATTTATGTTTTAAATAATATTTAATAGAAACTATTTTGGAACCTCATATCACTATCTTCATGAGTTGTTCACTAGAATTAACATAAATAGATGAAAATATCTCTTTACATAAGTAAACAATACATTATGACATCCTCCCCAAGTATCTCTCTCCATGTAAAATATATAATTTATCATATCCATATCAAAACATAGAAATGGGAAAGGTATCACGCTTCTACATAGCCACTAGTCCCATAGAATCACACCCTATTTCAAAACTACCTATGCTACAATCCCCTTAATTACTCATTATTCGTCCCATTCATACATATATCATCTCATCAAACATCCTTTGTAGCTTGTGACAACATCATCATCATTATCCCATTAGGAAAAAAAGTATCTATTCTGAATAAAACTCCATCCCATATATCATGAAACATATATCTATCCCCAAAATACCATGGTTGTATACTTATAAGAATCTATAGTCAATACAATGGGAAATAAGTATATTCTATAAAATCTGACCACTAAAACTTTCACATAAATGTATAAATAAACTGTGATACATCATAGCCCACACAGAAATGAACCCTATACCTCTATTAATTTCCACATGGATACATGTACACATAATACAAAATTGTATAGAGAGTTGGGAAGGGGGGGAATTTAGTTAATTGTTCCCTCGCCAAACAGGAAGTTGGGGAATATGTCATACCCTAAATATTTGGTTATCAGATGCCTTCCCAAAGCACGTGATGGAGTGAATTAAATAATAAAATATATGATCTATATCTCCCATGACACCACTAAGAGAAACATCCTAGTCATAGAATGAGTTGGAGTTATCATCCCACATAACACCCACCCACCACCACTATTGCATTAGAAACTAGATTTTGAAAATGCGTACAAGTATCAAGATTCAATGTCATTAACCATTTACACATAATATTTAATAATTAATATTTACTCTTTAATTATCAATAAATTAACAATTATTGTTTAATCACTTTATTTCATCACAATCCGACATTCTCTATAATTTCCATTTGAATTTTCATATTTCAATCAAATGATCTTTGAATAATTCATTTAAAAAACCCTTTCTGTCTAATTTTCAACATTAGCAACATCAAAACACATCCCATTTGGTAATAATTAATTTACTTATCATTCCATATTTATAGGAAATATATGAAACAATATTAGGTACCATAAGAAAATGCATACTCAGAACATAAGAAAACAATAATAGGCACTTTGAACTAGTAACAAATAACTATATGGAAACTAAACATCAAAATGAATACTATGAAACGTAAGATATCCTAGCCCTCACCCAATACCCAATAAACCAAATGAAAATCCTCTCACATTAACTAAATAATAACAAAACCCTACTGTCAACATGTTCTATTTATTCCCTCCAAACTCAACTCAACAAAAAGTAAACAAGAAATACATATGATGATCTTATGTCATCAAAACATTTTCTAATACATCGTCACAAAAAAAATTCACAATGAGGATCCACCATCCAATATAATACATACATGTAATCAAAATTATTTTTATAAAGAAATATTTAAGGGTAATCCAAATCCATAACTTTAAGGCATCTAAGACTTTAGAAAACATTAATGGGATTACTCATATATATAAATTTACCTTTAACAATTACCTATTTCATTACAATTTTGGATTTACCATTTAATTAGAAATAGGTTTCATTAACTAAGAAATTATAATCAGTAGATAGAAAAAAATAAGAATATACTAGATACCAGAATTAATTATTACATTTATTTAAAACACTTCTCAAGGAACAATAGTAATTATGTTTACTTGCCTCTTTCAATAATAACTTCATCACATAAATCATTTTATTACTTATAAAAATTTTACAAAAACAATCATGATATAGATCAAAAATAATCCCAACAAGTTGATTGAACACTATCAATAAATTATCAACATGAATTAGTAAAAAAGAGTCACCAAATGTGACCAAAATCACTACCATATCATTCTTAATTATAATTATTATACTCTTTGTGTTCAATTATAAATTTTCACAAAGAAACTAAAGAATTATAATTCCAATCATTCATATGGGATTATGAATTCATAAATCCCATACGTCGCACATTTTATTGATCTATAAGAAATATTGTAATGATAGGTGGAAGTCATCGATTACCTATCACATAAGAAACACATAATAATTATGGACATCCCACACTTGGTCTTCCATAAAATATTAAGAGAAACCAATAAAAGAACTAAATAAAAATTGTTATATCTTGAAATGATATAAAAACAAGAATGAATAACCAATCAAAGAAAAATAAACTCATAATAGTTCACAAATTAATGATCAATAGTTATTGGAGAATAAATCTTAGAAAAGGAAGATTAATGTCTCTAAAAGAGGACCTTGGGTCTCCACTATTTTAATATATAATGGAATAAATACGAGGAATTAAAGTAGAGACCACAATTTTAAAAATTTGAAATGTAAATAGACCTTGGAATGACCCCATGAACCTGACATAACCCCTATGGTTTTCAATAAAACTATGATAGAAAAAGGAAAGACACAATATAAAATTTTGAACCTATAGAATCCCTATGGAAATCCCCCCAAATATCTCTCTCAAATTATAAAACCATGAAGTAAGGAGTCAACGATATAAGACATAAATCCATTACATGATACTCTAAAAAATTAAAACACATCACCTTAATAGAAAATGTAATCAAAATTATAATAACCTAGGATATTGAGAATTCAGATGTGACTAGATCTATGACATGCTCTCCTAAAAGCCATCATATTTCTACAAGACACAAACCAAAGGAATATCATGCTCACACAATAGCTTCACCTGATTACCCAATATATCAACAATCTAATCCTAAATAGTCATATAATCTTTAAATCCATTATTTCCTAAGTTAATTAAAAGTGATTTATCTGGATAATATTATGGAATTTGTCATAGATGATAGATTTCATGATTCTTTTTTGTTTCTTCAGTAGTTCTGACAAATTCACAAAAAAAAATAAAACACATTCCAAAACCTAAAAAGTTGTAACAAATAACGGATAGAGTTTATTATGATGATCAAACCATTATGGCCTTTGATGATGTAATACCATCCAGAACAACTGATCACCAATTTCAAACTCTAAATTCACAATATTACGATCAGTATAAGTCTACAAATGATCCTACACTACCTTCATAAGGGTCACGTGCACCTTATTTATCATAATTCGTACCTATTCCAAACAAATAATTGAAGACATGTTGACTCCTATATAGAACAATAGAGAATAGATAAGTTTACCATATAGTTATTTGAATTTTATGATACTAATAATACTGTGGTAATGCTAAATATAAGAAAACACTACCAGTGTTATGTTCCTCATCCATGAAACTCTAAAATCAAGAATTCATGCATGAAAAATGTTCATTAATGTTGAGATAGTCCTCTATTTTTAGTTATCTATATGAATAAGAAAAATGGATCCTATGTATAATTTAGAGCGAAATAAAACATGAGACCTCTCCAAACACTATAGACAAAATGGGGATAATTATTAATTATGAGCTTCATAAAAAATCCTCCAAGATTCAGCATCCCTTCTAGATACTACCTTAAAATCCCTCCATTTATCCCAATTCCAAAAATCTCTAAGAATTTATCTGACTTCATCTGGTGGTCCATGATCACCCATATGGAACCATAGCCTCCTCAAGATCATGGAAAACTAATGAAATATTCCATTTTGATTTCATCCCACTTCTACTAGGGAATATCATGTAGCTGAGGAAACCCACTAAAAACTCACTACTCAACTTTCATCCTATCGTATACCAAACATTGAGGTATGAACAATAAAACAGATTACATCATAATAGACCGCAAAAAATACACATGAATGTCATGATACATCCTTGACACACCAATATATACTTCCAATGTATAACTATGGTACTCATGGAGATCCACATCACACATCATCAATGGAATAAATACCCCCACACAAAAAACATGAATCTATTCATTCTCAAACCATACCATAGGAGAGTAGAAATAAATAAATTCATCCCACCAGTCCTATGTTGTGGAATACAACACCAAGGAAACATCCACTGTTTCATGAAAGAAAAATAAATTGTCATTTGATAAAGATAAACTCTACCATCAACTACATTTATATTAATTTGAAACATATAAATATCCTCCATCACCCTCCGAACATAATTAGACTCATGCATGACATCTCCATGTGAATTCTAGAATAAATATTCTGCCCCAAAATTTTTGTACCCTAGTGCATATAAAATATAAAAGTCACCATACTATAATATTGTAATATATATTCATTGAACCATGTTTAGATAATTCATATATATGTTATAGCAAAAGAACATATGATATGTGAAGACCATAAACACCACATTCATAAGACAATTTCAACAAAAAATAAATAAACATGATTATATAAATATCAGAATCAAGTGTATAGAAGTTCCAATCATGTGGTTGTAACATCCAAGATCCAGAATAGATTACCACCCTCTTCATCATTAGAACATAACCCAAACCAAAATATTCAGTGATGAAATAGACATAAAATTAAATTCCTTCCCCAAACAAAATTAGATCACTTAATATATTGTCCTTTAAATTATTAAAATTTATAAATATCTAGTCACTCTATATAAAAACCCAATACTTTCTATTCAAAGGCATCATAGTAGCCACAATATAAGAGATTACTAAAACAATCCTCCAATAATAAACATCATGGCCATGAAACATGTAGACCAATGAAATCTTACTAGGGGATACCTAATAGAAAAACCTCTTAACCATTAATGAATCCATGAATAATCCATGCTAATACACAAAATTTCCCCAGAAATAGATCTCACTATTCCAAAATTACACTCAGGTAGATTTCAAAATAGATATTGATATTGAGGAAATAACAAAATTTCCCATATATTGTCGGTATCATTCTCCTCGTAGACAAAAATATAAGGATTTCAATAGTAAACAGCACTATGAATCGATCCATAAACTCAAAACACATTATATTTATCATTCTCACGAACACAACATGAGTATTATTAACAATAAACAACATTATAAATAACTAATAATGGACATTAAAAAATATGATACTAGTATTAGGTATGTCTCTCATTCATCACTCCCATATGATGATATCATAACTAGGAATAAATCTTAGAGAACCATAAAAATACATTCAAATGACCTAAAAATTCATCGATCCACTTGGGAGGATATATGTTCTTCACTATAACGAGATTCATGCAAGAGTAATTGATACAAAAAAGTAGATCACCATTAGCCTTCTTCGTAAATATAACCATAATACCCTTTGGGGACACACTAGGAAGAATGAATCCTCTCTACATGTGATCAATAATCTAAATCCTTACCTCCCACAAATCATAAAATAATATCCTATATACTGACATCAATATATGATTCAAACCCAACTGTAAATTTATCCTAAACTCTGTCTTATATTGAGAGGGAAGTACCACAACCACTCCCAAAATGACATTATAGTACAATTATATAAACCTTGAAAACCACACCAAAATATCCACTATATAACTAAACAAAATATCTTTCATCATGTAAGATAATGAATCAATATTCTTTTGAGGCATCTAAGGGACTGATTTCCAATGAACATAGATTGCTTTCCATTTATTTCATAGAAAAAAATTTCCATACTAAAGTAATACGAAATGACCTACAATGAATATTTCTAATCCATACCAAGGTTGATTCCGTATTATTATATCCATAAACATATGAAATCTCCTCGTGATATATTATTCAATAATATCAACTCATAATCACTACACACATCATACAAGAAGGATTGACTTCCAAATAGGGTTTTTAGAACCAAGGGAATAGGAAGTTTCCAAACATCATGTCCCACAACATGGGCTCTGGAGGGATAAAAAATAGAACATAGCTAATAAATTTCAAAAATCCATGAACCGACATATAATATTAAAAGACCGTACCACACATGATGCCTACCTTTTATATAACTGAAAACTCTAGGTCATACAAACGACCACGACATACTTCACAACCTCAATGAACATGATAGTAACCACCATCATGTTTGTTCTATGGTTTCTAACCCTTGGGATTAAGGTAATCATTGGGATATCCTCTACCTTCCCCATCCCCAATTTTCTAATCAAAATATTCATCACCCTATTATTGTTACTGACATAGAGGGTACTAATACAATAAATGAGCCTTAAAAGGGATTCCAACTCCACCCAGATGACTAAGTAAGTTCAATAAATAAAATTTTAAATTACCAAAAGCTACAAATGTATAAAAAATCCTTAATAAATCCACCTAAAGTTTCCCAAGATTTTTTTACCCCCATTGAATCATGATACAGAAGTCTAAAACTAACTCTCAACTCGTTTAATCTTCCATTTTCCTAGACACTAATAAAATGTGTACATAACATTACTCTATAAAATGTTCTTGTTACTCCGATACCATGAATATTATAACGTATATAGAACCCTCTCAGTAACACCATCTCAATCTAAATCCTCTAGATACATTACAAAAAAGGATGGGGTGACCTGACACAAGATCTCTAGATAAGAATCCTCTCTGAAATGTCTTGTCATTACCTCATCATATTATAAAGGAACTAATGAATACCTCTATATTTTCTTATACTATATAATGAACTTGCAAGAATTGGAATACTCATGGTGAAGTGTAAGGATATCCTATTGACAAGATTAATTAAATGTTAAAGAAATAATCTTGGGATGAAATGGATAATAGAATTTCTCCCATGAATTTGAAGACTCCTCATGATCCTTAATGAATAAGAAACACTAATTCTAATAAAAACAGTAAATTATTGTCGTGCCTAACGAATCCTAATTCCTCCTCTGAGCATATAATGAATTTATAGAAATATATATTTCATATAACCAAGAATAAGTCTCATAATCTATAATGGATCACTCATACAAATATAAAACATAGCCCCAAAACTCTTAGAATTCACCCCTATAAGATTTCACATCATCAACCTCTACTCTATGGAGATCTACCAGTACACATTTATAAAAATCATTGATTTGGAAATGATAGGGATGTCAACCTATTTCTATTAATATAAAACCAATAAAAACTAGGAACTCATAATCCCAAAATATGGAATATTGAATGTTAATTAATCATAATTCATCTGAATTCCCATCATCAACCCCATTAAAATGCAGTTGTAAAAATTCATGATGTATGATCCATTCCTAGGTCAATACCCCTAAAGAGTCATTAGTTTTCGTGGAATTTATAGTAAACATGATGATCCTTGCATCAAATATCATGGATTTCTAAATACTTTTTCCCTATCATTCATACCATATTATGTCATATAGTAAGTCCAAATAATTAAGAATTTTTTCCTCAAAATAACAACACTCTGATGAAAAGAAACGTTGGATGCTTCTATCTCATCACATCCTCAGGTTCCACATAACTTCCCCAATTTTATTATTTCACCACAAAACATTGACCAAGTGGGTAGTCTGGATTTACAGTAATTTCTCTCTATAATCAAGAATATACATTAGTTTTTCCTCATAAGACATACCTTTCTCCAGTGGTATGACTTATTATTTCAAAACATGTGAATAATCAAGTCTGTACTTCCTCTGTAGAGATACATGTAACACATATTTAACTTGAGATATAATTAGTGGAAGTTCCAAGTTATAATATACTATCTAGATATGATCAGAAATTTAGAGTGGAATTATATATCTAGGGATCAAATTTCTCCTCTTTCTAAATTTCAAAACTTTATAACAAGGAGATATTCTTAGTAATACCTTTTTACTAACATCGAACAATAGATATCACAAATGATTTTCAACATAACATTTTTTTTTTTGAAATTATGCTTCCATTATATGTTGTTGAATGGATTTATCCTTATAAACCATTTATTCAACTATAGAATGTCCCAGTATCTTTCTTTCTCCTTAATTCCAACACATTGGAGTTCATACATCATTCTATATATGGAATCATAGAGACCTATATAAATGATTGAGTGAATGCTATTATTATAATAAAATTCTTCCAAACAAAGGTGTGGATACTATACACCATTGAAATCGATAGAGAATGGTCTTAACAAATCTTATAGGGTTTTAATAGTTCTCTCATTTTTCCCATATGTTAAAGGATGATAAGAAATACTAAAACACAACTCTGAATCTAGATCCTTCTTAAGGAATATTTGAGGTAAACCTTGGATCCTGATCAGATATGGTTGAGAGTGGTACTCGAGGAAATCTCAAAACATCATTAACGTATAAATTAGTAAGACGGTCAATATAGAAATCATATATAATGGTGATAAAATGTACTAATTTCATAAGGTGTTTGACTGTAACCCAAAAATCATTTTTCACTTTAGATGTTTGTGGGAATCTGAAGATGAAATCCATCATAATGTTTTCCCATTTCCATTGTGGGAAATGGTCGCAACATCCCCATAGACTTCTATATCTTGTCTTTAACATACTAACACACCAAAAATAGATACACATACTC
Source organism: Viscum album (assembly GCA_963277665.1). Taxonomy (NCBI): domain Eukaryota; kingdom Viridiplantae; phylum Streptophyta; class Magnoliopsida; order Santalales; family Viscaceae; genus Viscum; species Viscum album. Next base: position 966,872,436 of record OY728155.1, read on the forward strand.
TAAAATAACTCTTTTAATGTTTTCCCATCAGAAACAATATTTCATATCCCTATATATCTTCATAATTTTGGGATAAATATTTAATGCTAAATTATGAGATTTTTCCAATAATTAAATTTTTAAGTATGGTATTGAAGAAATAAATACACAGTTCTTGAAACGTATCCTTCCAATATGATCATGATGAACTCGTGAAAATTCCACACCTAATTCCTTGATTACACATCTTTCATCTACACAATATTAATCCTCTAAGAGATGGATAGTTTAACATTCATCTAATAAAGATAATAACTATCCCCTTTCAATAAAATTTATATATCTAACTTCTAGAAATCAATAAATATCATATCTACTTCAATCATCATCCCAAAAAACCTAGCAAGGCCTTTTTGACTCAGAGGATTAACCACCTTGTTTTCCTTCCTAGGGTTGTAATGGGTTGTGTATTCAGAATCACTGATCAACTCAAACATTCTACTCCGGTGTATATTCCAATATTTTTGTAATACAATATACTTTAAGAATTTTTTATTTTTATATATATCACATTTTCCACCGTATAGATAATGTATATATATATTCAATGTAAAAAATTACCGATTCCATATCTTTTTCATGATTTTGAAAATTTTACTCATGAATTTTCAATTAGCATGAGGCATAAGCTATCACTCTATCATTATACATAAGGATGCATCCCAATAACTTCTTTGATGCATCGCTATATATCACAAACAATTCTCCATTATAGGGTAGTGTAAAAATTGGTTCACTAACTAACCCATTATTATGTTCTTTGAAATTATCCTCAAATTAATCTACCCATATGAACTTAACCCCCTTCCGAGTCAACTTGGTGAGTTGGTTATATAATCATTAGAAATCTCTCCCAAAATGTTGGTAGTATCTAGACAACCCAATAAAACTATGGATCTCAATTACTATGTTTGTCTAGGCCATTTCTCAATAACTTATATCTTTGGAAGATCTACTAGTATACCCTTACTTGAAATTATATGAACCAAGAATAAAATTTTCTAATGACAAAATTCACACATTGTAAATTAGACATACAACTTCTCCATCCATAGATTCATAAGTAAAATCCTAAAATAGTTTTCATTCCCTTACTAGGTCTTCGAATATATAAGAATAGTATCTAAAAATACTATCATAAATTGATCAAGGAATTATCTATGGACACTATTCATTATATCCATGAAGACAGAAAGATCATCGGTACGTCCAAATGCAATTGCTATAAATTCATAATGACTATACGTAACACAAAATATGTTATTGGGTATATACACTTTATTGGCCCTTAGATAATAATATCTAGACTGAAGATTCATAATGGATAAATATTGAGTATCTTGTAATTGAAAAAAACGGATCATTGATATGGGGTAGAGGAATCATGTTCTTAATAGTTATTTTGTTAAGTTCAAAATAATAAATGAAAAGATTCGTTAACATATCTTTATTCTTAACAAAAATAATATGTGAACCCCAGGAATAAGAACTATATCAGGTGAAACCCTTATCAAGATTCAACATTTGTTGATACATCAATTCCTACATATTAACCTGGACTATTATATATGGTGTCTTTGAAATATTTGTAGCACCAAGTATGATTTCTGTTGAGAACATTACTTCACATTTTAGGGGAAGGCTATGAAAATATTCTTGAAAATATATTAATAAATTACCATACAATATGAATCTCTTCAATATTGAGTTTATCCTCATTAATATAAAATAAATATCCCTCATGAAGTGGTTTTAAATATACATGGGGAAGATAATAATGAGTGCGTTGGTTTGGGATTGACTATTATTATATTTCATTCTTTTTCTGTTATTATTAAGAGATTCTAAAGGGTAGTATTATGTTTGTTAAAGTATGTTTGAGCTAGGTGTAGAATAGATGTTAAAAAATAGGGTTTCATGTTGATTTAGATGAATTTTTTGGTTATTTAATTTATTTAAATTGGGCATATGGATTTCTGGGTTCCATAGGAATGTGTTGCAATAGCCTATGGGACCTTGGGTGATGTTGACCACCATCTTTGAGGTAACGAGGTTTATAAGGTTGAGGTAGTTGGTGATGGTGAGTACCTTAGTAGTGAGACATGGTTCTCAAGTGGCAACCTAGGTTCTACAGAGGTGTGTATTAGAATTATGGTTATTTCTTCTCATCGTTGCTGGACAATAACACAATCGGGGTCATGTGTACACTGGACCCGGACTCAGTGAGGTGGTGTTGACCACTCAATGTGGGTGGGGTCCTCTATAGACTTATCATCATATGGGATGGTGATGACCATCATAAGATAAAAGGTTCTCTCCATATAAAACAATGAGTGATGGTGTGATACCATCAGATGGGGGATGAGTCTCTATGTGATGGTGGTTCCTATGGGCTAGAAAAATGGAATGAAATACATTGACCTTCCATAGGATTTTCATGATTTTAATCCAATGGTGATTTAAAAAATAGATGTCAAATAGAATTTTGATATATTTATGGGTGTTCCAAAGGGACATCTGATTTAATTTACATGTTGTAGACATAGTAATGGTTTGAATGTGATGTCATGTAGTATAGAAACATAAGGGATACCAATGTTACTTTTGGAGTAAAATACAATGGATTCATCATTCCACTTCAACATTGGGCCAATGTGGGAAAACATTACCTTGTGGTAGTTGATCACAAGTGAAGTGGGTTATTTGATGTGTGGCTTGATGTTATATATTTACATTGTGCATACAATAGAATATGTATGGGTATATTATAAGAAGATGTTGGTGGTGGCCTACTAAGTTTATACACAGACCCTATACCGACCCCTTATGATGCATGAAGACTTTCTTTATTTGATTGTAGGAACGAGATCTGGTTCATGGTCTAGACATTAGTGAGTTGGGATGTGTCAAGTTGCACAATATGGGTGACATGGTTTTTAGTAGATGATCCAAGTGGTTCCTTTATGCGGGTATGTAATTTGTATTTTGGGTTTTTTCTTAAAAAATTATTTGATCAACCTAATAGAAATATTTCCTGATTATGTATGACTGTCATGACATGTAGATAGTTTCTATTATGTTTAACAGGTTTAAGTTTGTATTTTCATTTCTTTTTTCATAAGGATTCTGTTGGGGTTTTTTGACCACTTCTATAAACCACCACTACAAGTCGGCAACCTTTGGAATATGGGGTGTCGCACCATATGTCATGTGGAAAAATAACCTACAACACCAGTTCAGTGGCTCCCATGATAGGTTGTTATATAATGGTACTTTTAAATTAGTGTATTTTAATAAAAGGAATTATAATTTTACAAAAATTAATATATTTCACTATTAACTTAAAAATAAATCATTTAATAAAATTCCAAAAAATTAAACTAAATATAATGTTTATTTAAAAAATGATATAATTATATAAAATTAAATTTCTAAATGTGGAATAAAATATTTATAATATCCACAGTCAAAATCAAATAAATAAATTTTTTAAGAAAAAATATTATTGAAGAATAAAATGGATTTAATCAAAATTGAGAACTTATTTTCTAAGAGTTAAAAATACATTTATATTTATTAAATTTTTCATAAAAAAATTCTAAAATGTGGTTAATATTATTAAGGTTAACAAAATTTCCAATCATATCAGTAACTAGAAGGGCCAGATTCACTATTGTTTTTTTAGAATTACCCTTATCAACTGTGTGATGTTGTTGATACTTATTCACATCCTATCATTGCTCAAGGTTCCCAAGTTAATTCTTAGGGATATTTAAATCGTATTAATCTCTTTTATCAGGGAAGATCTGGAGGAGGTAAGTTTCCAATGGGCCTCTTGGAATAGGTTTTCTAAACGACTAGAACATGGGGTCATCAATGTTAGGAATGTGAAGAAGGATATACACTTTCTACTAGAAAATATAGCATAGTATTTCATTGAGGGGTGGTCACTTCAAAGACGGTTCATCATAGGAAAATGTGGCCACGGTCTTAGAGAAATAATAGGGAACCCATCCTCCTTATGTAAATCATTTCATGGCCATATCTTAGTGCTTCAATGCCATTCTCAGTGGATCCTTGTCTCTAGATACATCAACATGTGGGAGTGAAACTGGGTGGATGAGGTCTTGGGGTTTACTAGTTTTACCATGACCAACATATCCTTCAACCATTCTTACCCACACCCCTATTTAATCTAAGAGATTCTAATCCCAACTCAGTGAAGTGTCTTTGATATTATTAGGCTAGATAATATCCCTAATAAGTGTATCTTCATGGGATCCCCATCATGTATATTCACAGGTAAGGCCTACCAAAATACATTGAATATAGAGACAAAAAGTGAACTATAAAGAATAAGACTGTAGTTTAAGATCATCCTAATGATTTTTAATATTATGGTTTGGATAATTTACATCCATGTTATTCCCATGGTTGTAGTTTTGATGGAAAAAGGCAATTATTTATCCTCTTATTTGTCATGCTGCTTGCTTACCAAGGAGAAACCATGATGCACCTATTTTTTGAAATCATGTGGTAGGGTAAGTGTTTGGGGGGTTCAATGACATTAAGGGGTGTATGATTCAATTTGGGAGTTCTTATAGGTCTAGTTTAGTGGTATGAGTAGGAATATTCATGGGGGGAGTCTTATATAGTCATCCTTGACATTGAGTGTTGGTCCATTTTTTAGGCACACAATAAATCTCTCCAAAACAACCCACTTCATATAGAACTACCATGGCGGTGAGGGACACATGCCTTATTGGTGACCCTACATGTCTTCTGAAGCACCAGGAGGAGGCTGCATCTATCAGACACTACATGGCCAGAAGGATCACCTTCAAGCCTCCTAGACCCAAGTATCATGGGAATTGGGTGTGGCTCCCACCACACCCCCGAGTCCTCAAAAATAATTTAAATTGAGCATTCATCCAAGAGAACATGCATAAGGGGGTGGGGAGTTGTTTGAGGCTCCAATGGTTCAATGTTGTTTGCTTTTCATGCTTTATATGGTGCAATTGTTTCCTTCAATAAAAAATATAAGTCCATGCTCAATGGTCTTGAATCATACCACTCCAGACATATCTCTTTGAATACAGTCGAGATAGGGTGAAAAATCATCTAGATCTCCTTAAAGGACTTTCCTCTAGTCCTTGTAAAATCATTGACATGATATGTAAGTGTGACGTCTATATATCTAATTGTACAAATAACCTCTATACATGGAATAAATGTAATTTCTTTTTAACATTATGGATTCCAAGGCTTTCCAAGATCTCCCCTCATAGAGTTCTTTACCCCAAGGTCCTTCCCCCTGGGAGGTTTTGACATTTTTCTTAGGGACTCCCTTGGACTTAATTTTTAGCCCCCTTGAGGGATTTGTACCTCTCTCCCCCTTTATCCCTCCTTATCCTTCAATAAAATATTAACTGGTTAATCTTATTCTTACCCACAATCCATCAGTTATGTGATAACTATTATATAATAATATTTAAATATTATATCACAGTTCATTTAAACTCGGTGTTTCATGTAATGAAGGATATCAATGTAATTAAATATATTTAAAGATAAATACATCAAAAAATCATGGGGTGTCACATTATACCCCCTTATAATATTTTTACCTAAAAATTTAAAAACTCCAATGAAAGAAAAAAAGGATACTTTTACCTCATCACATCCTCGACATCCCATGAATCTTCATTAATTTTATGATTTCTCCACCAAACTTTGACCAGGTGGGTATTCTAGTTTTTAATTATTTTTCTCTATGATCCAGAATCTCTGTTAGTTTTTCCTCATAAGAAAAGCATTTTTTCAGTGTTATGACCTATTAGTTCAATACATGTGATAAATTAGGTATGTACTTCCCCAATATATATATAACAACTTTAACTTTAGAGTGATTTAGTATAAGTTAAAAGAGATAATATACTATCCAGATATGATAAAAACATTATAGGGGATAGATCTAGGGTTCAACATTGTCTTCTTTCCAAATCACATAACCTTCTTCCAAGGAATTATTTATAGGAATATCTTTTCACAAACTTCAAACACTAGATGTAACTGATGATTTATAGAATAACTATTTTTTGAATTTATGTTTCCCTTATGTGTTGTTTAATGGTAATAAAATTCTCTTTAATTTTATCCTCTAGACTATGTCCCAAGAGATTTCCTTCGTTTTCATCCCAACCCAATGGAGTTTTTCAATTCCTTACATTTATGTCTTCATAGGGATCTATATGAATGCTTGAGTGAAATAACTTTTTGTTATAAAATGTTACCAAACCAATGTGTTGATCCCAACAACCTCTAAAATCCATAGAGAAATCTCTTCACACATATTTTAGTTTTTGAATAGTGATCTCATACCGACCATCTATTAGATGATGCTAAGAAATACAGACACTTGACTCTATATCTAGAGCCTTATGAAGAAAACTACTAGGTAAACAACATATCCAGATCATATATGATTGAGAGTGGCACTCCATGCTATCACAAAACATCCTTAATATAGAAACAGGTAATATGATCTAGATATAAAAATTCTATAATATTGATAAAATGCAATGATTATATATTCCCTTCAACTAAAACTCAAATAGCATTACTTCCTTTAAATGATTGAGGGAGTCCAAAAATGAAACCATCGAATTTTTTTCCATTTTCATTCCAGTGATGGTAATGGTTTTAATATCCCCTTAGACTTATATCTCTCATCCTTCACTTCCAAACACACCAAGAATCAAGGTATAAACTCTAGAAAATCTTTCGTCATGTTATCCCATCAGAAATAATCTTTCATATCTTTATAGATCTTTAAACATTTGGGATAAATAGATAATGATGAATTATGAGATCCATAAAAAACACATTCTTCATGTATGTTATTAATGAAAAACATACTCTGTTCATGAACCTTATCATTCCAATATGATCATGGTTGAACTCGAGAACATTCTTAATATTCTTTTATAATTTCACCTCTTACTTCTACAACTTCTTAATCCTATCATAGGAATATGGTTGAACATTCATATGAGAAAGATAATAATTATCCCCTTTCTGAAAGAATTCAAGGTATGACTTCTTCAAATAAATAATTAGTGTCCTTCCTTAAGTCCTCATATTTGGAAAGAATGCATGGTCTTTTTGATGTAGAGCATTATCCAACTTGTTTTCCTTCCCAGGGTGGGAATGTATTGAGAAGTAAAAATCATTAATCAAATCCAACCTTATAATTTGGTGCATATTCAACACTTTTGGCATAAATATATACTTAAAAAATATATGATTTTTATATATATTACACATTTCACCATGCATATAATGTATATATATCTTCAATGTAAACAATTACTATATCTAGCTCTAAATCATGAGTCATTAATTCAACTCATGAGTTTTCAATTTGTAGGAGGGGAAATCTATCACGATGTCATTCTACAAGAGGATATATCATGGTCCCTTATTTCATGCATCACTATATATCAGAAACCATTATATATTATTGGGTAGTGTAAAATTATGCATGTTGACTAACCTCCTCTTTAGTTCTTTGAAATTATTATCACATTAATATACCCAGAAGAACTTAACCCCCATCCAAGTCAACATGATGAGTGGGTTAAATAGTCATGATAAATCTCTCAGAAAAATGTCGGTAGTACTAGAAAACCTAAGAAAACTATGGATCATAATTATTAGGTTTGTTCTAGGACACTGATCAATAACTTCTATCTTTTAATATTTCACTGATAAACCCTCACTTGAGATTATATGACCTAAGATCAATATTTTTTAAACCAAAATTCACACTTGGTAAATTTGACATATAACTTCTCCTTGCATAGATTCATCAGCATAATACTCATGTGTTCTTCATTATAATCCTTGTTCTTCAAATATATAATAATATAATCGAAAAATACTAGATAAAATTGATCAAGGAAATCTCTACAAACTATATTGATTAAATCCATGAATATAAGAAGAGAAACGGTAAGACAAAATAGAATTGATATAAATTCATAATCACCATACCTAGTATGAAAGGTTTTATTGGATATATAATCCTTATTAATATGTTGCTAATAATATCAAGATCAAAGATTAATAATGGAAAAATATTTAGCTCATCATAATTGATCAAATATATCATCAATATGGGGTAGAGGAAACCTGTTCATAAGAGTGATTTTGTTAAGTTCAAGATAATCAATGAAAAGATTCATTGAACTATATTTCTTCTTACAAATTGAATATGTGCAACCCATAGTGAATAACTATGTCAATTTAAACCCTTATCTATATTCTCCAAGAGTTCTACTTGATGCTTCTCAATCAGGACCATTCCATATGGTGTATTTGAAATATTTTTAGCACAACCTATGAGATCTATTGAGAACATAATTTATGATTCATGGGAATACGAGAACACTATTCTATAAATACATCAATAAATTTCTATAAAATAGGAAAATATTAAATTATGGGTTTCTTCTTATCCATATAATATAAATATCCCTCATGAATAGGTTTTAAATCCAATATGATGGTGGTAATTTCTATTGTGAGTCCATGTTTATCCTTACACTGAAAGACAATTGTAGTTTTATTTGAAATTTCAAATGTAACTTAAATTATTTTAAATTGATATGGGATATATACTGAGAAATCCAATCCATTACCCGAATTACATTTTATTCTACTAGAGTAAGACTAACAAGATATACATGAAGCATATTCCATCAAACTTATATCCTAGAGTTTCTATAGACTTAAGAAGAAATCATCCTACCCTTATGAGTTCTCAATTCTAAGTCGACATCTAATTATTGAGGTTTGGATGTGAAGTTATTTAGTTGTAAAATATTGGGTATATAATGAATCAAACAAATTACTTCCTCTTCTATAGTGGATGATAAGTGGAACTTTACAATATCGCAGTACCTAGTTGGCTTGGACCCAACGAACATGCTAAGGTTGGGCATCTATGATGTCAGTGGGGACAAATTGTTACATTGATGAATTGAAATTTCATTAACCATATAACATAAATCTTCCAATTTAGTAAGACTAATTTTAAAATTTTCTCTTTCTCCTCTTGGTTTTTTCAATGGTATGTTCCCTAGATCCTTTGGGAACTTGTTTGAATAATGGAATATCTTTATATAGTTTATTCATTGGGTAATGATGGTTTTTTTCATTTCATTATAGTCATTATCTAGGTGAACTTTATCCCTAAACATGTAATTAACTCCCATACCATTCAATAATTTTCCATGATGTTTCTTTTCCTAATTTTGGCATGATGGAAATTGTTTTATTCTATTCTTCTTCTTTGATGTGTACCCTTTTTTTGGGGATCATCTAAACCATTATTCTCTTTATTTCACTTGAATTTATAGGATCTATAAAAATTAATTCTATTACTTAATGAAATGTGATATTATATCATTATATGATGAAAACAATTGAGAAACTAGTTCCCTTTAGAGACACAGCTTAAGGCCATTAAAGAAATATTTTTTCTTTCTTTTTGGATTATGTACACAGTCTGATGTATTCCTGGAGAATCTTATAAAGGATTAATAAAACACTAACTCACATTATTATGTCTTTTTATTCAAATAAAAAATTCCTCTATATTTCAAATAATTATTTTTGAGTGAATTATTTCTCAAATAATATCACTTTAAAAGATGCCCATTCCATGGTGGTTGTGCCCAAATATAAATATTAATCATTAATTGAATTTAAGATGAGAAATGAAGTTCTATTTATGTAATTCACTAAAAAAATGATTATCAAATTTGGAACAATGAATATACAGATATTAAAAATTAATATTAGCCACTTTTAGTAACTAATCACACCCCCAACTTGAGTTTTGCTAGTCCCGAGAAAAATATATTACAAATATGAAATTATAATCCCCTTTTCCAAAAAACATTTTAATACACATTTCTCACCCAAATATCTCATACCAAAAAAAATATGAAACCCATCAAAATCATTTAAAACAAGATAGGTTCATAAGAATATCCCAATCCCAGGCCCATTCCTTTGTTCAAATTCATCGCCACATTTCATCCAATTCCAATTTTTGCATGATAAATTGTTGTGCATCACAAAAGATATAAGGCCCATTTTATTGTTCAAGGGGGAAAATGGAATCTCTAGGTGTGAATCAAATTAAACCTTAAGATGAGTATATAATTTTTATTTTATTTTTTTAACCACAATAGATATGAAAAGACTAACTCTGGGCAAGACAACTAGGGAGTCACGATCCCAAAGTGTCGGGCGCCACACATATTGTCAATTTCATGCTCTAAAATTGAGATATAAAGCCTAACGTTGGGCATGTCAACTATGGAGTCACGATCCCCAAGTGCCGGACGCCATGAATTGTGACAAAACATTACTCTATGTGGTCATAATTTTTTTCATTTTTTTTATTTTTTTGTTTTTTTTGGATACGAAAATTAAACTAAAAGTGACCCCAGAACCCAATGCTATAATGAAAGGGACCCAAGAACTCAAATTTACACCCATGATCCAGTAGACGTGCATTGTGGCATTTTTATTAAGAGGATGAAAATGTAAACTTTGAAAAATCACATTGGACAACTTGACTTTCCAAAAACTATGATCATGAACTTAAACTTGAATTAAAATAAAAATCAGGGCATGTAAAATTATTTGATATCCAATTTTAGAGTTTTCAATGTGTGTTATCATGTTCAAGGTTAATGGGATTTTTCTTTCCATTCATGTTCTTATTAATAAAAATCATTTTTTTATTTCATCTACCACCAACATAGAAAAACATTGTCATGAGTGTATAAAGAAAACCAGAGAAGGGGTATAGGTAGATGAAAGGTGTTCTAAAAGTAATTTGAAATAATAACGATGGAACACATTCACCAAGTTTTTTGAAGTTGAAGTTCATGATGCTCAATATTACACCTTTAATCTCTTGGGAGTTATAGGAACCTCCTTGATCGAATATGTATCACCCAAAATAGTCCTTGAACAATACAAAGAAAAACAAACTAGGCAAAAATAACATCACAATAATTTATTTAAAACCAAGTATCAACATTTTTATGGTTTTCCATATTTTTTTTAAATTGTAAATATCAAACTAATGACACATTTTCTTCTTTATATTTTCTGGGTAAGGTATTACTCGGGGATCACACCGCGTGACACGGATGAATACGATGCTCCCCTTTCATTCCCATCCTTACTCATAAAATAATAACAGGTGAAAAATTAATTTTGTTTAAATACCTACAAAAACATAAAATAAAATAAACTGATGATACATTGTATTCTTTATATTTTCTGGGTAAGGTATTACTCAAGGATCACACTGCGTGACACGGATGAATACGGTGCTCCCCTTTGATACCCATCCTTACTCATAAAATATGAACAGGTCAACAATCTATGGTAATTTTTTTAAATGAAAAATTAAAAATAAATAAAAATGATTCACTTTATTGGAAACTTGAAAACCCATGGGTTGCCTCCCTTTCAGCTCTTAATTTAATGTCGTTAGCTTGATTTAGACCCCCCAAATTATCCAATTACAACATTAAAATTTTTTAGGACCCCATTTTTCTCCACTTCCACAAGACTGAGATTAATTGTTTTCTTTGATTTTTTGTCATTTAAAAACCCATGTTCAATAAGGAGTGTGAAAATCCAAGGAATTTCAGTAATGGTTGATCCATTTTCTTCTAAATTATTTCCTAAGATTTCAAGGTTTAACCCCATTTGTGGGTTTCATGAGATGAATGAATGACTAATGCAAGGTCATGGTTATCACCTATGATGGGATGCGTGAGTGGGGAAGTAAGGACATTGATTTTGAGTTCAGGTTGGATAGGACATTAAAACACAAATAAGGAATTACAATCAAAATCATTTTCATTTTCAAAATTTCCCAACACAATTGGTTCCCTTTGAATATAATATTCAACCGCAAAATTGTCCAGTTGAATATCAGGAATGGGTATGGACTCAATGTTTGGGATATCTCTTAATGGTTCAGTGATTTTTGTTTCTAAAAAATCATCCATGGAGAAATATTTCGTACATTCAATACATGAAGAAAAATTTCCATCTTGTGAATTCATGAAATCAATTTCATCCTGATTTAAACACTCATTAATAATTCCATCATGTTATTTAGCTTTACATTAAACATTACCTGACCAATTATCTTCATTATCCAACTCTATTTTTCAAGATTCTAAAGTGGGTTCTTTATTGTATTAAAATGAGTTATGTGGGTAACAATATTCTTATATATGTTATGGAGAATGGACATATTGAGTGGGAATGAGTTCTTCATAAGTATCAATGCTTTTTATTTCTAATCTCAGTGATGAAACTTCCGAATTCATTTTATCCGTTTTTTCACACAAATGTTCAAGAATTTTTTCAGGATTATGATTGATAGATGTTTGGACATCATGAGCTTCATTAATTTTGATCTCTTCAATCATCCTCGAGAGGTATGGAAATTGATCCTTTAAAAAATCAGAATCCCATTGATTATACATCTAATTTGGTGTGGGGTATTCAATTAAGGGTTGGTCAATGAAAATCTCTATGTGAGGTGTTTCCCAATATTGATTTCTGACTATATTACAGAATTGGTTTATGAAGGGGTATTTTGGAGGATAATCCATTTGAGTTGATTGAAAATTGGTGCTGGGATTTTTTTTGGACACAGAGAAACAGAAAGGGGGAAAGAGAAGAGAAATTAGGGTGAGAATAGATAATTTTGGGTGAGAAAAGATGATGTGGGTCTAAGTTACTTACTTGGGTCCCCGGCAACGGCGCCAAAATTTGGTTGCACCCAAATTTACATTTTAATCATTAATTGAATTTAAGATGAGAAATGAAGTTCTATTTATGTAATGCACTAAAAAAATGTTTATGGACTTTGGAATAATGAATATAAAGATATTAACAATGAATATTAGAAACTTTTAGTGAATAATCACATGGTTCCTATTTCTTCATCATTTTTAGCATTTTGGATAATTTTCAACCATTAATGGACATCTCATCTCAAACAATAAACTAATAGAATAAAATTTTCACTTTAATTACATGATAATGTTAGGAATATATTTTTGATTTGATTAGTCCATTACAAAGATACAAATGTATTATTAGTTTCCTTAAAAGATGAAGGATTATGTCACATAAAGCTAACTGAAATATGTGAATCAAACTGTGGAACAACAGATTGCTCCATATTGGTATAGTTATTCATCATAACCTGATTCAACTACCCAAATATCGAAATGATATTATCTATTCCCAAAATATATGTATCTAATTTCTTATTATTGTAATCCTTACATTGTATATGGGTGATAATTCCCTTTCTTCTATTAGGAATTATCACTAAATAATGGAACACACTATGTTAGCCTAGAATCATAATTAATATTGGGTGATAAAATAAAAATTCATATATTGGTAAAAGTTATCAATTACTCTAAGGGATTACCAGAATTATAAGGTTACATATGTTCATTTAAAATCTAGTTTCCAAGGGTTCTACTAAAACTTATCTGATGCCAACTATAGAAACCCCAACTCTAGTAACCTAGAGTTGGTGTCTACTTTATTAAATTTAATTAAGATACAAGGTATCACATAACCAATGGATGATCAGTATAGATGTCTTAATGAACTAGATATATGAATAATTACTATATTAAATTGGAAATTTAAAATATAAATAATTAGAAATATTCTCACGTCCTTGATATTATTGATAATATCCTTCTTCATATCATGGGTAATGGAAAAAAATAAAGGTTGATCTCAGAAGACAAGTATGTTTTACATAAAGTTGAATATATCATGAGTAAATAAAGAATAATTGATATGGAAAGGTAAATAATTGAAAACACATTTAATTTAATCAATAATTAAGCAAAAATATCATCCACTGATAATATAAATGGAATAATATTATGGAGAATAATAACTGAATTCTCAATGATGGAAATGATTATTATTGGAGGTCATGATCTCAAAAATAAAGATATATTTACCATAAAATCCTTTTCTAAGATAGTTTAATATATGGGTAGGTATACACCAAAAAACATTTAAAAATTCAATCCAACAAATTTTCCCCATAAGACCTTTCAACGCATCAAGGGGATATATAATTTTAAGGCCCACCCATCACTGTATGTCCCATGAATTCATTATATATTTAATGATCAATTTAATTAATATACAATATACCTTATCCAAAAATGTCCATATAGTGTAAATAATTTCGAATATCATGATTTTTCTGATTAATAAAAAAACATACATAATAAAAGACATTTTGTAGAAATACTATACGGTTTAGGAAAAACATTTATCCATGATACAAAGAATATGTAAATTTAATAGAAATATATTGTTCAATGAAAAACTGTCACAATAAATTTAATATTTAAATAGATATTTAATTAATATAAAATTAATAATAAATAAAATATAACCATCACTTTATCAGAAATCTAGGTTTTGTAACAAATTTACATCTTTTATAGAATAAAATAAAATGGTAGAAAAAAAATTAAAATACATTTTCATTGATGTATTTTATTTTGATAACCATTTAAAACATGAAAAACAATCTAAATATCATAAAATGATTTTGGTGCTAGGAATTTTCATTAAGATCATAAATATTAAAAAGAAAACATTCATTTTGTCTTTTTGTAAAGAAATTATGAAATGAACCTATAAAAAAAATTATAAAGAAAAATTTCAAACCTTGTAAAAATTAAATAATAACATAAATCTTCCATAATAATTCATTTTATTAAATAAAAATTATTTTTAAAAAAAATTCCAAAATACAGTCATGGAAGAAAAATATATCCAACCAAAAAGTAAAATAAAATCGGTTTTTCTTTTAAAAAATTATTCTTTTGATTAAATTACCAAAGTGGGGAAAGGTTATAAGAAAACATTGAAAACCCATAAAAATATAAGGGATAGTAAAATATATGGAGTTTATTAGGGATATATTATAATATCCCTTAAATATTAAACATAATTAATTATAGTAGATGAGATTTCAGTATAAATTATTACCTATTTGGAAAATTATAAATTGTAACACATTGAGATTGTAACATGAATTGAAACATTTATCATTATTAATAAATATATCTTCATGTTAATTTCCTCAATGTTTCATAATACACACCGTATAAAATTAAATAGGGTTATAATAACAAATATACCTCAATAGAGTGGAAATTGAGATGAAATCTCTTACCATAAGTTTGTCTTGCTTAAAAAGAAATATAACCACTTTTATAATAAAATTTAATTTAATATAATTATATAAAAAATTTATCAAAATACATATTGTATCATATATGATCAACTTATTATATTTTAACACTAATTTATTAATAATCCCTTATTAAAATCATTGTTTCCAGTTTTTAAGAATTTCATTTTTCATTAAAAATTTATTTGATAGTTCAAAATATTAAACATTGACTATTTTTCTATAATTCTATATTATTAATAATCATAAAAATATCATATATGTATTCTTTATATATATTTATATCCATCTATAAAATTTCAATATATAAAAATGAATTACACTTTTCATTGAGATAATAGACCGTACATACGCAAGAACGAAGTTTTCAATTTTTTACAAATAGAAAGAAAGAAAAAATAATAATTAATCTATTTATAATAAATATTATATTATATATATTATATATCTTTATAAAATATATCCTTATTACTGTCCATGTAAATCCTAATTGAAAAATGGATCATGTTGCTTCATGGAGGTGGTAGTACACACATATGCATATGCGACAATATCACTTTCAAATGGATTGGATAGTAAGAAGGTAGATTTGGTATTAAAATTTTAGAATTATAATTATTTAATATATATCATATATATTCATTAATTAAATATTTATAACCATCCTAATAAAATTTGGATGAAACATGAATTACACCGCTATGTGGTGATGACACATCATACATACACATGAGCGATGTGTTTTGCTTTTCATAGGATGAGAAAGAGAGGGAAAATAGTTTTATCATAATCATAATAACATATCAGTATATTTATGATGAATGGTTTATTATTTGAGGAGGCATTGAAAAGAATTATGGTATGTAGAAGGAGAATAAAATTGGAACGAGTCAGTAAATACTATTATCGCTTCTTTTGTATACTTCATTTAGATCTGTTCTAAAGGACTCTTGAAATGAACTTTTAAGTAGAAAATAAAATATAATTAATGGTTATATATGTTTATATGATAATTTATCAGGGTTTTGTTGGGATATATCGATCAATATTTTGTAAATAAAAGCTATAAGGTTTTTCCTTTTATATATGAGGGGAGGGGAACAATTGTAATTTTTCATAATTTGAAATTATAAAAAAGTCACATTCATATAAAAGGGGTTACAAAATTAAATGTATTATAAGATAATTTCAATATGATTATATAATAATCATAAAATAAAATTTAAAATGGTTTATATATCATTTTAAACCTTATCATTTTTATTAACCCCTTCATTAACCATTTTTAACCTTATCCTCATTAACAACTATTTTAATACTAAAGGGTTATAATTTTTCTTATAAGATGAAAATGGATAATAAATGTATATAGGATGAAATTTTATACCATATAATATCCAACTTTTCTTAGTTAATTATTTTTATGATTATTAAATAATTTAATAAAATATTACTTTCAAAAAATATCATTAATGTGATTTTGACACTATTTATATAATTTAACATTAAAAACATCAAGGAAAATATAGAAGCCTAATATGAACCAATATAATATCCCTAGGATGATATATTTTTCAATAAATTTCATTTTTAACTATAAATAACTCCAAAAAAATTAATTTTATGTTTTTTAGATCATTTACAAGATTTTTGGTACTACTTGCACAAATATAGAATTGATATTATATAATAATTTAATATAATTATTTCATCACTAAGAATTAAAAATATAAATACAGGATAAAAAAATTAATTCAACTTTTAAATTCCCATTTACAACTGAAAATATGTGGTTATTATCCCAATCACAAAATATTATATGTATTAAAAGCAAGAAAGTTCAATTTTTACTTTATCTTTTTTCTTAAATATTATAATCGAAAATATAAATTCTAAATGAAAAAGGTCATATTTCCAATTTTTTGAGGATTATAGATGAAATATACTCAACCAATTAAATAAAATCAAATATTTTAATTAATTTTAATCTAGATATCATTGTTTTTTACCCCAATTAACTCATTTACCCTTTCATAGAGATGATATATTTTACCAATATGACTATTTTTAATGTCGAGAAATAAAAGTGACATATTGACCAAATTTGCAAATTTTTATTAAAAATATGTAATAAATTTTATCAAATTAAATTTATATATTTTTTATATGTTAATTTATTAATAAAACCACAAAATACGATGAAAATCAGTTTTCTAGAAAAAATGTGTTTTTAAGCCAAAAAATTAAATTATGTAAAAATCATGTAAAATGATAACCCTAGTGGAATTAATTAGATTATTTTTAGTAAAATATATCTGATATAAATTTAAAACCAAATTAAAAATATAATGGAACATTTAAATTACTTTATTTGAAGAAAAAAGGATGACAGTTTTATAAAAAAATGGTAATTTCAACTATTCACTGAAAATTAATAATTTTTTAAAAAATCACTAAAAATTAAATTTAAGATAATTGTTATTAAAAAAATTATTTCATTTTTGTGAAATTTAATTTATATAAGTGGAATAAATTTATTATAATATATCCATAATAAGTGAAACAAAAATCATTTTTAAAGGAAACATTTTTTTGAAGCATAAAATAGTACTTAAAATTATGTAATTATTTCTGAAGAGTTAATAAATATAAATGTTATACCTCTTCTTGGTAATTTGGTTGATATAATTTATACACGAAAATCAAATATCAATGTGATAAAATTCATATAGTAATATTTCAATATTTTTCCACGGTTTTTTAAAACTCAATATTATTTATAAAGAAATCTATCAAAGAAATTAAATTTATATAAAGAGAAATATATCATTAAATATTTTTGTTTTAAAATAAATAAAATATCTACAAATACAATTACCCCTCATTTTTCATATTTTTTTTCATTCAAATGTTCTCCATTAAATGTGTATTCCAAATTATGCGGTTTCTCATGTCAGCTCCAAATTTATTTCTATTTTTTGAAAAATGATGTTATATTATCCATTTTTATAATTTGGTGTTTCAAAAAAGTATTATAAATGTTTTTCCTTCCAATATCACCCGTTTTATCTTCCACATCACATTTTCTCAAGATAAAATTTATGTCTTTTTCATGACTCTATTATTCATGGTTTTTTTTAAATGTAAATGTTTTCAAAAAAATTCATTTTATCATTTCAATATAATCTATTTTTAATTTGAGACATAACTTCTTATTTTATAAATACATTTAAAATATTTTCTAAAAACACTTTTGTTACTTTTCGTTGTTTTTATTTTTTATCAAAAAATGATTTATTTTCTTATAAATTTTCCTTTCATTAACCCCCTCAAAATTCAATCACATAGTTTGATGATATATAATGATTAAATTATAAAATATCTATGAGTTTTTATTGAATCATATTATGTGGTATAAAATATATATTAATGTATTTATTTTTATAACCATACAAAAGAGTGTAATTATATTGTGACTTAGGCTTTTTACAGCTTATGTGCTTTGGTGGTGTTCGATGACTCTTCATAGTTTTGGTTTTACTTGGTGGTCTATCTTCTTCAAGTGATTTTTTATTGAATTATTTTATGTCTTTTCATAGTTTGTTCATTTTATAGTGGATTATATTAATGGTATTATTATTGTTTATTCAGATATTTTTTTGGTGTTTCACTTTTTCTTTCCTCCCTTATGATTGGTGGTTTTAGAGGTGATACTGGTTTTGTTTATTAGAGATGATGACTGGCGGTGATATTAATATATGAAACCTGGGTATTATTATAAGGTGAAAGGATCATGGCATGAATTTGGGCCAAAATCTTCCCACATTGTATTTGTGTGATGTCTATTTACTCATTTTTTCTGATATTTTTATTTCGTTTTCTATTTTAAATTTAAATTGGAAATAGTATTTCTCATGACCCATGTTATTCATGTATGAATTAGATTTAAATATTATTTTTATTTTTTCATGTAATTTTAGAATTATTGTGATAATAATATGTAAGGATTCCACATAACCTAAAAGTGACATGTTTAAATATTCAGAAAAATTGATTTATAAGATCATTACACGGATTTGAACTCCCCTGGGGTTCCTTGAGACTAATATCATGACTGTCTAGTCTCAAAAAGTGTTACTAGAAACCAAAATTTCTGATTTTAATCTCAATTAATCATATTTGGTTTTGGATTTGTTACACACACAAAATCATTGATAAGGTCTCTTTTTTTTAATATTTGAAATTTTAAGGTCTTGAAAAATGAGGTTGTTTTTTTTACAAGATTATGGAGGGGATTTTGTAGAGAATACTTATCACGATGTAAATTCAAAAATAAATAATGAAAGAGTTGATTATGAAAATATGGATAATATTTGGGTTTTTATCATAACCAATGATGTTCTCAAGAAAAGTGTTAATTGAATAAGTGAATTTTATATGGAGGAAACATTTTTGGAAATATATATAATGTACATGAAATTTAAGGATAGTGTGGTGCCAAATTTAATATCCAATTTCAAATTTGTTGATGATGATATTTATTTTAGAAAAATTAGTATAAAAAATCACATAATTAAATGGAATGAAAATCATAAAGAAGAAAAAAAACCCCCAATAAGGACAAACACATCAAGGTAGGTGTGGTTAGTTTTTTTGATAAATCTATCAATAACACTATTTTTGAACATAATTGTCAATCATGTGAAATAAATTCATTAATGGATTTCGAAAAAATTAACCATTTCCATGAATAAGTATAAATGATTCCTAATCATCAATTCAGAGGATGTTTTTGCAGCAATCAAGGAGATATCAAATCATTACAAGAAGAGATAGACCAATTTATATTATTCATGACATGAATTATGCTTTAATAGTAAAATTGGTATTGGAAAATAAAAGGTCGATATAAGAGGAATTATCCTTGAAAGAATCTATTGGAAGGATGAGTGAAATAATTAAAGGAAAAAAGGGGATTTATGTGGAGATATTGCACATGAATTAGAGGATAAATTTTCCAAATAAGAGGAGGATAAACATAATTTTATCTCTTTCAAAACAAAAAATTAATAGATGAAATAATCGAGAAAATAATTTTTTTCAACGATAAAATACATGCATTATAAATTAAAAAAATTAGTATTTAAAAATCTAAAATCTTGAAATGAAGCTGAAAATATCAAAGGGAAAGATAAGTATACAACTAATTATGGAATAAATATTTAGAATTTATAAATGTAGAATTATGGAATGGTTAAATTAAGATAAGGTTCATGTTAAATCTGGTAAAAAAAATACTCAATTAAAGGAGGCATTTTTGTGTGACTGCTGTGAAATTATTGGATATTAAACGGATATGTGTATGCAGGCCACAAAGGTAAAAAATGTAAAAATACCTTCTTCATTATATAAAATGGATAAAATATATAAATCGTATAACTTTTTGAGGAAAATTTCTATTTATGTTAATCTTAGTTTTATAGAAATATCTTAAATAAAGAATGATGGCGAAGATTCTAGGAGGAAATCTTCCGTTCATGAATAAAAAAGGGAGGCAAGTATAAAATAAAAAATCAGTTACATTAAAAATTTACTCATATAATTCGATGACACAAAGGATGAAATATAATGGAGAATGCATCAAGAACCAATAAAGGATAAGACACAACAATTATAACTAAAAAAGAGACTAGAATATATAATATTAAGAAAAAATCTAAAATAGTTAAACGGCGGTTATAAGAAAAATCCAAGAAAGATTCCCCATGGATAAATGATTTCTAGGTGGATTTATTAGGTATCTTGAAATTGGAGAATGAAATATGAATAAGTGACTAGAAATATAATACTATAATGAAATAATATAAGTCGAGGTGAAGTTCCCTCTTATAATGAATGAATCATAGAAAGTGATGTAGTGATGATGCATTAAAGGATGAGACAGTCTCAAGTCAGATTAGTCTCACATTAGAGATAGATTCAAAGATGATAAAAGTCAATGAATTGAAATCAAATATTTGGAAAGAAGTTTTTATAGGTGGTGTTACTCAAATAAGAACCACAAGGATATCTTGTATCAAAGTTAAAATATAATTGCTTGGTTTATCATGACTAAAAATATTCCTAAATTTAAATATTTCTAGGATATACCTCTCTCCCCCATGTATTTAATTTTAATAACTATTATTGGGGTGATGAAAGATTAATGGGGATAAAATATCCATAATGTGAGTTTCCTACAAAGAGGTGAATTCATTATAAAAATTTAAATGCAATGTTAGTGAAATAATGGTTGGTATAAAGACTCGTATTTGTTTTCAAGTGGTGTTAAAACAATTCCAAACAAATCAATGTACAATATTTAAAATTTAAGTAATATCTTAATAAAATTGGAATTATAAGTGGAACCAAATAATTTTATATAATATTTCACATGAAAAAGAGATAATGTTCTATCAAATTATGTTTTAAATTTTCAAGTGGTATTAACAAAAATATGGAAGTAAATAAGTAACATTATTCTTTTACCAAGTAGCATCATATTTAGAAGAAAAAGAGAGAAAAACATGATGGAGGAATAATAAAAGGAGGAGTTCATGCTTAATTTGTTTTTATATAACAATGGGGAATATTTTTATGGTTTTTTATAATAAAAAAATATATGTGAAATATAATTACATGAGTAAAAATAAATTAAAAAAAATTATTCTTTAGATAAAAAAATGTTTTTTTACTAAATATTAAAAGTCTTATTAGCCTTATTTGGTAGAGAATGAAATATTTTTCAAGGAAGACCATGGATTAAATGTGGTATTATTTGTTTATTCAAAAAATTAATATTTATTGGTTCAACATGTGGGATCAAATTGTAGTATAACTCATACAATTTTTGTTTTTAATTATTTACAAAAAATATTATTTAAGTGTCATTTAGATAATAGAGAGATTTGTTGAAGGAAGTAAAAACTCAAATTTCACGAACTTATAAATGTAAGAGAGAGAAATGTACAACATTGAAGTATTAACTTGAACTCATGTGTTCAAAACTATGTTCAGGATCTGTAAGCTAGGTATTTTTTTATCACTCTTTTCCAATTGGTAAGTTCACCCCTTAAAAATAATTGATTATGTAGTTATAATTGGAAGATACATTTAGATTGATTGAAAAATTTATAATTATTGGGTAGATTTTTTGTAAGATCCCTTGGTAACAAGAACTATGGTGTCAAATATAGAGAAAAATAATATAAAATAAAGTAGTTAATAATGATAAAAGTTATTAAGTATGGGTTGGAGAGTAATAAAGTGGTAAAAAGTGATGAAGATGATTCAAAAGTGGCTTAAAGGGCCAATGGGTTTTAAAAACAAGAATAGATGGTGGAAATGGATAAAGGATATGAAAGAGTAGTATATAATATGGTGATTTTAAACACTCTAAATATGATTTTTGTTGATATAGTAGAACTTTTGAGGTTTTTTTATTTCTCTGAAAAAGGGAGTCATTTTCTTCCATGAAAATTTAGATCAAGTATGGTAATGAAAAAGTGGTAGAGTATTTTGTGAAGATACGCCAATTAATTTCATTTATAAATGGGGATAATGAAGCATAAAATGCTATAGAGTGACTCTTTGAGTTTTATTTACAAAAGATGAGTAAGAATAATGCATAATAAATCAATTCATTTTATATGGATGATAATGTATTGGATAGTGATGTTTTATTTATAAAAGTATTATAAAAAAATATAAATGGCTAGAATATTTCATCAATGATCTTTTTTATATGAAATATTATAAACCTATAGAATCAATTAATATAAAAGTTGTTAATATGATCATGGTGATAGTTAGTTTAATATCCAAAGGGGGAATATAGTGGAAACCAAATGGTTGGGTGTCTAAAAGTAAATTGAGAAATATGAAGTTTGGTACCATATAAGGATTAGAATTAAAAAACATGGAATTGGATTGTGAGGAAGAGTATACTAAATATTGTGACATTGAAAGAAGATTCATATTGTATAGATACATTTAGATAATTATAGATCATGATTTTGGTAAAGTAAAATAATGAAACAAACAAATAGGTGACACTATAATATTTTTTGGGAGAATGAATAACCTCTTGGTAGGATGCCACAATTCAAACCAAAAGGTTTTAGGATCAAACAAGGATTTTTTGGTGCCTGGATATTTATTTATTTTTGGAGTCCTGCACCATGAAGGATATGTATAATGACATGATTTTTCTGTATGGCTAAATTGTCAGTGAATGATAATGGGTAGAAATCACTATGTATCCCAATGTATTATTCCATGAAGTTAAAAGTAAACCATATTAGGTAGAAAACTTTATATTTTTTATAGAACAATGAATTTCACTGTTAATATTAAGGTCATGTTGCAACTTTTTAAATCATGAGATATATAGACAGATCAAACCTATGATTTTAAGGATTCAAATTATATTAATTCCATGATTTTTGAAAGTTTTTAGGGTTGAAATGTTTCATTCCACAAATAGGGATTTTATATGATATCTAAAGACTTTTTTATTGAAGTGTATCATGTCAAAAATTGGGGATTCACTCTTTAAAATGGTGATTATTCAATGATTTCAAAGTTTAAGGTAAGATGTCACTTCATTATTCGGTAGTGTATATTTTATTTTATAATTTTTTGAATTTAAATTACGAAGATAAGGACTAATATTTTAAATATTTACATAGAATTTTTTGGATGAAATTGAATGCACTAATTATTGAGGGATACTTCTTATAATCCCACAATATGGTGAGAATTATAATTGAGCTACATTATTTGATGTTTGGTTATATTTTTATAATACTAATGAAAACTACCACAACAGTTCTTCAAATCATAGAATTAGAAAGAAAAATCTGGCTTCCATAGAAGAAGGAAAGATCATATTAATAGACAATAAATGGAAAGATATATTATTTTTATGGAAGTATCAAGGATTATGGAATTATATTTATTATATTAAAATTATTAGAAAAGAATATAGAGCTTAAAATTGTAATTTATTTTTTAGATTTTTTATCAGGATCATTATTGGTTTTTGTGAATACTATTTTGAAAACATTGATTAAACCATCTCATTGAAGATTTTATCTCATATTATAGATCCTAGGATTTTATTTGATCTGCTTATTTTTTATTTGGGAGTTTTTACGGTATTTAAGAGGATCTTGGAAGGAGTTTAGTCGTGAATGATTGTGTTTTTCTTATTGGAGAAAAAACAAGCATGGTGATATCCACTATATAACAGTGTGTCTAAGGATTGATATGAGAAATAAGGGTTTTTCATAATGGTGGTACAAATCCTTTTCTAGGGAGTTGGCATGGCCGACACCATATTGGCATGACCCCATGCAATTCTATACCCTTATTCCATAATTCCAACACCTGAATTTTATTATAAATTCAACCCTCCTCATTCTCTCATTTTTTATCTCCTAACTCTCTAAAACCCGAGGCAACCAAAGTTTCTTTTTTGGTCACATTTCACACCAATAGTGGATCTTATGCTTATCTCTTTACATATGTGATCTATTCTTGATCTAAAGTGGTTATTCCACCATTCTCCACAATTGTTCCCATATTACTACATTTTTATATAGTTATTCCTTCCCCTAAACCATGGTAGGGATATTTGGATAAATTTTTTGTATTTTTGGTAGAAGTTTCTATAGTATCAGGATGTCTTGTAATGTATTGACCTCCACTTAACCTGTGCCTCAAGATGGTGGGTCACATGGCCTCATGAACACCTCCTCATATGCTAGATGTTGCTAACTAGTAGGGAGGGTGTAAAGGTGGTATGGTGGGGACACTATATTCTCATACTATAGTGGGAAAATGGATATAACCATAAACATACAACATCATAAGAATATATACATAAACATACATAATAAATAATTATCGAAAGAATAGATAACTGAACAACTAAATAATAATCAAAATCCACATGGTAGTGTCTTATAGATGTATACATGGAATGATGAAATAAAAAAGGGGAATAAGGGACAAGCATATACAACCATGCTACAAAAAATTTACAGAAAAAAAAATACTCCACTAGATCCTGAGTATATATTCATTCCTCTGATCCTATGCTCCATCTAAAAAATAAAGCTCATCAAAACTATATAGCAGGGTGCCTTCCCTATTCTATACCTGCAAACGAATAATCTACTCGGGTACAAAAGGTTGTATAAGTAGGGTGTGAGATAGAATCTCAATAGGCCACCACCAATGGAGTCTGTAAGTAAACCAAGTTCTTCTCATAGCTTGAAAGTGTGTAAATATATAAAATAAACAACAATACTAAAAAAATAAATACCATACTAATCAGGTTCTAGAAGGACACCTAGCAGCTACACCTACTTCGGCATGGGCCAAGATGAATTTATGATCATTAAACATATTAATTGTAATTATATGTATATATTTCATAGTTCTATAATTCATCAACCTATAAGAACCAAGTTCATGTATATGTTAGTGGCCAAATACCTGTAATACTAGGTGCTAGTTGGACTGAGGCATAACTCAGACATCTATGGCCATTCTAAATGAACCTATAAGCTTGAGAAAAAGGATACATTCCCTAGATCTCATAATGAGTGGGGGACTCCATGATCTTCACTAGAGATGGTGAACGTTCCATCATTTCAACACTTGAAATAAGGGATGTAGTGTGTCACCCCAACTATTAAAATAGTGTCAATGGTGTGAGTCTCCATGCTCAACACCCAATGTAAGGGATCATGAATCCATTGTTCCTAATGTAACCCTTGACATATTTCCACATCATATATAAAGTAATAATCATAATAATAATATAATTCATGTGTAATTTCCAATTATTCACCACATTTACGAATCCATTATAATCAAAGAATAATAATTCAATTTAAGTGTTCAATTCCTTCATGGAAAAGTAAACCACCTTGAAAAATCCATTAAATATAATAGACAAATTTAATTAAATAAAAAAATAAATTCTGTTTATATAGAATAATGAAGCACTAAAGATGTGTTAATTATAATAGGGAAATCACATAGTTTGGAGATTTCCCTTATCAACTGGTCCATTTACATAGAAGGTGACTTGGGTTCATTAAAAATTTAAATGGGAGTGGAAAATCTCAACCACAACCAAAGATGAATGCTTTAGAATAATTTTAGACAACAAATTAAATAATTATAAAGTGGAAAATTAAGTCAGCACACCCATGGGGTGTCCATGATTGAGGTTATCATCCATCATTTAAATAACAATAATCAATAATCAAATATCAACATGCGTAGGTCAATTTATTATGAATAACTCAATTAAACCGAAATTCATGGATAAATCCGATGTGAAACACAATTTTATCACTTTAAGAACACAAAAACACTCCTGGAAAATGATGAGACCACATACTTTAGGGTTTTTGATGACCCCTTGTTTGATAGTGGCCTCAGATTTGAAGTAGCTTGGGAGAAATAAAGAAATGGTCCAACTCCCTGAAAATAGGGGAAATAGATTTCACCTAAATATATAAATGGATCTTAAGATAAACATAATTATTAAGGGAGATGATTTTAGATCTTAGTGAGATGGAACTGACGCTTCTGATGGATCTTGGTTTAGATAATGGATTGACAATATATCATAATTCCTAGGAGGAGGTTCTTGGTAGCTAATAGGAGGAGGAAAACTAAAACATATTCTAGAATGGTAGGAGATAGAATAAATTTTTTTTAGAAGAATCATTAAGGGAAATTTAGAATTTTCAACCTCAAAATAAGCGGAACATAGTATGGTAGAATAGTTTGGCCAAACCATGTGCAAATCATACATAAGACATTATCCAATGGGATACCCTACACAGTTAAAGCACATGATTTTACTAACCATGCTCAAACCATGAAAAAATATACTATAAAAAATAGCTTTCTCAAATGTTCATGATTCTTGAGTCACATAGTTGTAGAAAAACCATGTGGACCCTGCTACTCTTCTATCTCACACCACACGGTTAGTAGAAACCATGTTGGATGGGTGGGACAATTTCAAAAAACCATGTGGCCTAGTTAATTTCCCAAAAATACTAGGGTTATAGGATCCGAATAAGAATCAGACTCCCTAGTGAACCTTGTGACCCCATTGGGTAACATTATAAGGGCCTTTTAAAGGAATTTGCATAAAAAACAAGTGATTCATAACATCATGAAAAGGAACGTTTTTACATCCTACCCTCTTTAAATAAACTAATCCCAAAGTTGGCCTTCAGAGGTAAAATAGGTAATGTATGCAAAGAGCATCATCCACTGAGCTCGTACATTAGTTTCCCATTCCCATGTCTAGTCTTATACCTGGTCGTACTACCATAGTACATGGACCAAAGGAAATAACCTTCCTCAGAGTTTCTTCACACTCTGAACAACAATACGAACTGGATAACCCTTAAAGGAACAATAAAAATCTACCTCAAAATCCTCATGATTAAAGACATGTTATGGGTCTAGATAATATCAATAATGATGAGATACATTAAAGAAATAATTCATAGAAAAATATCTCTGAGTATCTTCTATCTGGTAAGCCACTGGTCTAATCAATTTCACAACCTTGAAGGGTTAAATGAACCTAATTGAGAGGTTATCCTACCTATGAACAAGTCTATGGCCAAACTCGGGTGAGGTTTGTAAGATAAACCACTCTCTAACCTCAAAATCATGAGGTCACTGATGTCTTTTGGCATACAACAACATTCTAGATTGAGTTATCATCATGTGCTTTCTAATCAACTAGATATTCTCTATTGTCTCATAAATGAGACATGGTCCAAGTATAGATGCACCCCTACATATATCCTTCACAAAGGTGAATAGAAAGGCCTACTATATAAGGCTTCATAGGGATCCATCTCGATAGTATCTTGAATGTTTTTATTACAATCAAACTCAACTAGAGGAATATGTTTCCCCCAAGAACCCCCAATATAAAGGACACATGCATGAATCATGTCTTCTAGAACCTCAATCATATCCTCTATCTATCCATCGATCTATAGGTGATAGTCCATGCTTAGAAGCACTTTTGTACCCAAGGACGTCTGCAACCCCTTCCATTTCTATGATGTAAAGTGAGCATATATTTTATAAATCATATAACGATCCTCCACAAGAATATGTACAACTTCCTTGATGTACAATATCCCTAGATCATCTACATAGAGGTTCTCTCACACAAGTAAGAAGTGTGCGACCTTAATAAATTGACCAATAAAAACCCACACAGTATCTTTTCGATGAGGTGATCTAGGTAAACCAATCACAAAATCTATAGAACTTTCATCCCATTTCCACTCGAGTATAAAAACGAATATAAAATCCCTAGGGGTTATGGATATTCTACCTTCACCTGCTGATATGTTTAACACCAATGGATGCATAAAACAGTATCCCATTTCACCCCAGGCCACCAACACTGACTACATAATCCCCAATACATCTTGGGGACATTTGGATGAACTGAACATAATGGGTCATGAAATTCTCACATCATCTCTTATCTGATGTCAGCTGGGACCCAGCAACACCCATGTAACAGTAGAGTGTCATCCTAATCCACAGTCCAATTGAAGGATAAATCATCATAAGATATTATTTACCTTGGAAAAAGGCCTTCAAAATCACATAGTTTCCCCATTCTTACCTATTCAAGAAGATTATAGGTCACTTCTAAGGCTGTAAGGATAGTTTTACCATGATCCTCCTGAACCTCAATGTGCATCTCTATGAATAATTCCATCAGTTTCCATTCTCCACTAACCTTCTTATATATGTGATTCTGATTCTTTTGGCTCGGAGCATCGGCTATAAAATTACATTTACTAGGCTTGTAGGTTAGCACGAAATTAAATTATTGGAAACACTCAGTCAACCAATGCAGTATGAGATTAAAATTTCACTATATAAAGATATATACTTGATGTTTTTTATTAGTGTATTTCAAAAAATTCTCTCCAAACAGATTGTGTCTCTAATAACATAGAGCATGAAATACAATAGCAAACTCGAGTTTATGCATTGGATAATTATTCACATGAGGCCTCAACTGAAGAGAGTCATATTAAATGACTCACTTATCCTGTATCTCAATAGATCCAAGCTAGATACCTGATACATCCAAGTAAACTATATGGGTTCTAAATGTCTCTCGATGAATCAGTATCAGCACTAAAGTTACACTACCCTTCTACTCATAAAAGGATCCTTTACAATATTTGGACAATAAAATATTTCAAAAACTACTTCATCAAGCCCATAATCTTTGTTGTAAACCATGAAAAATCTTGGATGGAGAATCTGTAGTACCCAAATTGCACAAAAAAACACCATATGTCAAAGAAATTATATGGTTTTTCCCAATAATCTACAACTCTAACTTTCATTAAGTTTATTGTAATTCCTAATTTCATGGTGATATTACACAAGAAATGGACGTTATAGACTAATAGGTGGCCTTTACGAAGATTATAATTGAGCTAATGATCTCTTAGTGTAATTAAAATGATCTAAAGATGGTTTTCATTGTTGTGTCTAGAGCGTGAATACACTAAGATATCATCGAAAAAATACCATAAATGAATCCATATACAGGTGAAAACCCCAATTCATTAGATCTATAAAGACTACAGGTGCATTCATGAGTCCAACTAGCATGACCATGTACTTGTATAGACTATAAATTCTCTTCAAAGATGTGTAAGGTATGTTCAATGACCTAAAACACCAATGATGATAGCCCAATCTCAAAACTATCTTTTAAAAAAATATTTCTCCTTATATTTGTTCAAAGTGGTCATCTTTTCAAGGATATGGATACTAATTATTTACCTTGATTTGTTTCAAGTGACAGTAATCTAAAACAAATTGGAGGATATCATCCATCATCTTTTAAAAAAAAGACTAGTTAATTCCAAGGAGAAGTACTGGGGAGTATGAAGCCTTTATCCTCCAGATCCTCCAACTGTTTCTTGAGTTCTAGAATCTTAATAGGTGCCATCCTATAAGGAGGAATGGTCACTAGCACTGCTCTGAGGAAAAGCTTAGTGGTAAACTCTACCTCTTATAGAAAAGTTTGACTAAAGAAGTCTTCAATAAAGGATTACCTAAAGTGGTCCAGTAAAAGACAGAAAATAGTAGGTTGTAAACCCTACTTGGTAGAATCACATAGAATTTAAGCATCAAGATTGACCTTTCACTCTGGAGGTGTTTTATGATGCTCGAATATAGAAAGGAATGCTTCAAGATAAGACCTAGTAGCATGTAGACCACCATTCTTTGAAAAGGTGGGAGGATGTTGCAGTTAAGACTCCTAAATCAACTCTTCTATACCCGGGTCAGGTCAAAAAAACCATTCTCATTCTAAAAAAATCGTATAAATCCCTATTAGAACTGGGAATCAACGGCCATATCATAAAAATTAATAGGTTCTACGTGTGGAACTATAGGGGGATCACTAGCAGCTCAAGGCCCTCTACCTCATGTGCATGGTTGTCACCGCCTTTAAGGTGTACGATTAGAGGATGTCATGGTGGCATGATACTACAATGAAAAAAACACACCTCATAATATAATTTAAAAATTGAAAAGATTTCAAAAAGAAAACAATAACAAGTTCATAGACTCACTATAAACTGATCATACCCCTCTGCCCACTCCAAAAGCAAGGAATCAATAACAGAGAAAGGAAAATGTAGTCATAATAACATAAGAGACACACCAACTACTAACTAATAAGTCCTATTATGGGAATATGTATCTTCTTTATCTTTATAATATTGTTATTATCACATTAAAAGTCATATTCATTTTAAATATGGGCTTTCTCAAATATGTAAATCTATTTAAATGGTGGATTTTAATGATTTACCATTTCTAATCCATAAATTCCAATCTCTTTATGAACAAAAATGTGGAATTCTCTTAACCAATAACATAACACGTTCCAGCCCATGAGACCAATGGTCTATGGTGTAATATTCAAAAATTAATATTTTAATGTTTATTCTTTAACCTATGTAGGAAAACATTTTTAGGTTAATTTGGGCACCATAAGATTAAATTATGTTTTCAAAACTCTACATGGAAATTCAATGAATTTCCAAAGATAATTAAGGATCTAATAATATAAAATAACCAAATTCTCACTCAATGTAAACATGTCATGGAAAGACGCATGGAATATTAGTCCAATTGCACCTATAATGACTCATGTAATTCAAAAACATCATCTCATTAGGCCTAGGTAAAATAAATCACTATTTCAATAATAAAAATATTAATAAAATCATTAAATAAGTGTTTCACCCAATGGTGAAGTCGTATTAACCATAAGAAACATAATGGATAATAACAATTTATCATAATAGGTAATTTGGGTTTCCCCTATACATGGGATAAATACATCTAGGAATATGGTCATTTCCGAATTCATTTAACTCTTAGTCCCTATCTAATACCCAAATAGTAAGACAAATGAAAATTTTCCTCTGATAGAACTTTGTCACATCCTGAAACGGGATCCACTTAACATATTCCCTCAGCCAGTGGGTCACATGGCATCAAGAATGCATCCCCATATGCAAGAGGTTACCGACTAGCAGTGAGAGTGTCATGGTTGTATGATAGGGAGATTACACCCCTATTTTGAAGTTTCATAGTAGATAAAACCATAAAAATACAACAAAATAAGCATATATAAATAAATATAAATAATAGACAAGTAGCGAAATAATAAAAAACTGAAAAAATAAATAATAATAAAATGATACGAAGTAGTGTCACATATATGTATGCATGGAATACTGATATAATTAATGGGAACATGGGATACACATATACAATATTTTAATTCAAAAAGTAGAAAAACGAGAAAAAAATACTCCTCGAGAATCCCAAGAATATGATCTATCCTCTGCTCTTATGCTCCATGTTAAAGTAAAAAACATCAAAACACTATAGAAAGTCAATTTCCTTTATTTGTACCTGCCAACAAATAATCTAATTATGTACCAAAGGTGTTCTGGGTAGGCTGTGTGATAAAATCCTAGTAGGCCACCAAAAATGATGTCTATAAGTAATCAATGTATTTATTATAGATAAACAATGTGTTTTTTAGAGAATAAACAACTATATTTAATAAATAAATACTCGCCCACTTAGGTTCTAGAAGGAAACTAGGATTCTCTACCTACCTCATCATGGCTCGGGATAAATTTCTAACCATTCACTATATATATATATATAATACATAAATAATATAGTTCTATATTACATCAACCTAAATAGACCAAGTATGTGTGGATGTATGTGGTATACCTGGAAAAATATGTGCTGGATAGGCCAGGGGTAACTTAAACGTCCATGGCCAATATAAATGATCCTATATGCTCATGAAATATAGTACATTACCTATATCTCAAAATGTTTGGGAGGCACCATGATCGTCACTAGATATGGTCAGTGTTCCATCATGTCAATACTCAAAACAAGGGACGTGGTGTGTCATGCCCATTATCCAAATAATGTTAATGGTGTGAGCTATTATTTTCAATGCCTAATTTAAGGGAGTGTGAAACCATCATGCCCAATATAAACCTTACCGTAATTCTATATAATTTATCAAGGAATAATCATAATTATATTATAATCCATGAGTCATTACCTATCTTGAATCACATTTAACAAGCCACAATAATCAAATCATAAGAATTAAATTTAAGCATTCAATTCACTTAAAGAAAAAAACCATCATGAATAATCCATTCTATATAATTAACCCATTCAATTCACTAAAACAAATAAATTCAATATATAAGGCTCAATGAGGCTCTTAGAAGGTGCTAAAGCCAATAGAGAAATTACTTACTTGAGTTATTCCATTTATGAATTGGTAGTAGAAGTTAGAAGGTGCATTGGGTTCAGTAAAAATTTTTATGGGAGTGGTAAAAGCTCAACCAGAACCCCAGCTGAACGCTTAATATGAATTATTGAAATTAAATCAAATAATTATAATGGTAAAAATTGATCCAGAAGACCCAAGGGGTATCCGTTATTGTGTTCGACTTCCATCATTTACATGAAAATAATCAACGTACATATATCAAAGTTCATTGCTAAATTTAATTTGAAAAACTCAATTAAAAGAGGATGTGTAGAAATTTTTTGAGTGAGGAATAATTTCAATGTAACTAGAACACCAAAAATCATGGTAAAAATGATTATACCACCTACTTTAGGGTCGTTGATGACTCGTCATCTGATAGAGACCTAGTATCTAAGGTAGTTTGGAGAAATTAATGAAATGGTCCAATTACCTAAAAATAGGGGAATAATATTGCACATAAATAGATCAACGGAACCAAAGATAATCTCAAATAGGAATTTAGAGGATTTTAGATGTTACCGAGATGGATCTGATGCTTTGAACATATCTTGATGTGGACAATGTATCGTGGAGATATGTAAATGCCTATAAGGATATGATTGGGAGTTCATGGGAGGAGTAAAATGAATAAATACACTAGATTAATAAGAGATAAATGAAAAATTGGTTTACAAGAATCATTAATGAAAATTTGAAATTTTCACCCTCAAAATTGGGGGTTCATTTTTTGGCCACGTGATTTGGCCTAACTATGTGAAAACCATGTTTAAGTCATTGTACAAGGAGAGGCCCAACAAGGATAAGGCACATAGTTTTCATAATCACACAACAACAATAAAAAATCAATTTTCAAACTCTACAGGTGGATTTCATGATCATGCACCTTGGTTTACATGGTTGCAAACAAATCGAGCAACCTTATCTCTCCTATGTCTGACACCTCACGATTAGTGGAAACCCTGTGGGATGGATGACATGATTTCAACTAACCATGCAAACTAGTTTATTTCCCAAAGATCCTAGTTTCTTGGCACCAAACAATCCAAAGACACCCTTATGACCCTTGTGACTTCATTAGGTAGCATTATGTGGCCCTTCTCAAGGAATTTGGAGTAAAAATAGACAAGTCATAACTTCATGAAAGGACGGTTTGTTACTGGTCTATAGGTCATTAAGGGCCCTTCATGGAATCGTGGTGGTGTTCAGTTAGTGTTATATTTATCAATATTACATGTCATTTATCAAGGTTATTATAAATCCATCTTTATTTATTATGTGTTAAATGAAGAATTATTATTTTCCATTTCCTTGAGTAAATGTTTTTAGCTTCCCTAAATACTATTATAGTTTAGATAAGAAAATATTAAGGTGTATACATGATTCATATGTGATTTATATGTTTTCATAATATTAATAAATTGTTATTTCATAGACTGGTTGATAAGTTTTTTTATTGATATATCACAATTATGGTTGATTGCTTTATAATTTTAATCAATAAATAACAACATGTGGAAGCAAACCAAAATAATAAGTTGATATATAGAAATAATAGTTGATTTTATTTTGTGAAAAAATTGTTTAATGAGTATTTAATCATGAAATATTATTGTTCATTTATGGTTTTTGTTATTTTAATAATTGTTCTTGGCTTTCCTTTTATGGTTATAGTATTCATCGAATGGTTGTTTGTTATGGTTTAGAAAAGGGGAGATGATCTGTTGATGATGTTGTGATCGTTTTATGTGGTTCATATGGAGTAAAATTAATATGTTTTTTAAGGAATAGAATTTATTTTAATGTTTATTGTTTAAGATAGTGTGGTTATGAAAATTTTTTATGAGAGTGATGATGTTTTGGTTGATGGTTAAGTTTTTTATGTAGTGATGTTTAAAGGTTGATTTAGTAGTGTATTATTATCTTAGTAATATGACAGAAAGAAATAACTAAATAAAGGGATTATTTTAAAATGGACTGGGATTTGATGGATTAGATATTGACACCACCTAAAACACTGGGGCTCACCCAGGAAGATAGTATATTGAGTGTGCCAGCACAATCCTGATTCTATTAGACCATAGGCTAATGACTTCCATTAAGTTGAGATATCATACAATATGGGAAGCCTTAGCCTAAATAAACATTTAACAACAAACTTATCCAATACATAAAATAACCAATAATACAAAATGTATATATATAAACACAACTAAACTATATACAATGCATACATGAGACAACACATAGTTAGTATATCACCACATAAGAAAAACACTATACGAAATGTGAAACTTCCAATGTCTTTGAACTTGATGAAAATGTAACAAGTTATATCTAATCTCTGTTGTAAGGTATCCAAGATCAATCTATAATTCCAACACTCACCACCACTATCATAAACCACCAATATTCATAAAGAACCATCATGAATCAGATCCAAAAATATATATTAGCTCCATATACACCTATACCACCTTTAAACTAAATTTTATACCGAAAGGAACAAAAAGGGTAGGCACAAAGTCAATTTAGGGATGAATATAATCATACTCAACTGGACCTCCCAAACCTACAATGAAAAGATAAGAAATATGTTAACTCAATCTACAGAATAAGAAGTTATCTACGACTAAGTCAAGGAACGATCCAAATTTTATAGAACATTATAACTATTAGGGGTTAAATTAAGTATAGTTTTTCATATCTCTGATCCATGAATTTCATATCATAAAAGAAACTATGGATTCTTGAAGTAATGATAAGTTCAAATTGTTTAAGTTTGATAGACCAATAATATGTAACTTCTCAGAGGAAACCAATGGGTTAATGAGGAGTGAAAATGGCCATAGTATATGAATTTCTCACTGAAGTACCCACATTATTTTTGGGAGTACTACACCTTACTTCCACCATTACGATGCCACAATTCTAGAATCCTATAAGAGAACCCATACCTTATCCCAGATTAAATATTAGTTAAGGGAGTAATAAACCCAAATCTCATTACTACCCACTAATAAAAAAATCCATTTCACATCTCATAAACTATAATTGGGAACACCTTGCATGAGAAAGGAAAATTACCAGTAGAGAGAGTAACTGACCTCGATGGAGGACATGTGCCCCGTATGAGATTGTAAATAAGGCAGTTACCAACTCTAAAGAGGATCCAAGGTTCGTGTGTGTGAGGTGGTACCTAATTCCATAGTTAATTTTGGAGACTCATTCCATATAATTAATATGTTTTAAATTGAGTTCCTACACTACTAATGCTCCAATTGCCACGTCTGATCCCCATCATTGGCCATATGAAGCAAAGGAGACTAAAAAACATATATCATGACACATATCTCCTAAGATAATTAAAATAAGCACACCATAACATTCTATGTAGATAAAATCTCATTATCGACAACTAGAAAACATTAATCCATGTCTTGATCTTAGAGATATAAAAATAAAATAAGGCTGGAAGAATTACATGATATATACTAAAAGGGTACAAAGCATGTGACCCCTTAGCAGTAATTCGTTCACATATTATATCTTCATGTGGCATGTATGGGTATACCTAAATGGTGTGTTTGATAGGGTACATGGTATGTGGGACCAATGGATGCTCAAATTATACCATCATAGCACTTGTCATGTGGGGGAAGATACACATGGTATGCCCCATGGGGTACATGTCATGCATGCTCAATCGGTTCATTTGGTATGTGGTGTTGGGGAGGCAAAGTCATGCATGGAACATTTTATATTATGTGTGGTCCTAACCCACGTGATTTTTGTATCCAAACAACCACCTTGGTGTGTTCCCCATATACACACCAAGCCAATCTATTTTAGGGTAACATAATGTGTGTATCAATGTCGCATATTGTGTAATACTTAACTCCTTGAAATCCCTAATAACAAATACATGGACTGAAGGATCCCAGGTATTGTGGAAGTGTGTCAAAAATCAATTCAAAAAAATTCATGTTCTGGATTCATCCTACAGAATCAGTTCCAGAAACATCTTCCATTATTTTCCCATGAATTGTCTGAAAATTTATTTATGTGTGGAGAAACACGAAATAAAAACACAAACTCATTTTATTTTGATCGAAAAATTTTCAACCTACTATTAGAGATATTTTCAGAAGGAATCTAATTTAAAAAAACCATAGATCATCCAAACACTCTCCAAAATATTTTTGGTTAGTTGATTATCAATTTTCAGATTCTAGATTCTAGGATCAAAAAACCTATCAACGTCCACTCGACTGTGGGAGAAAAATCACTGTGAAATGGGTGGTATAACATTGGTATGGGTACATAGATGAATTTATTATCTTTATAGGAAGTGGGAGGGATTTTATAGGGGATAAAAAATTCCTAGAATTAATAGTACTATTAATTTGATCTCCCATGGACTTAAATAGGTTGGTCAATAACTCGCACAAATTTCTTTTTATCCCTATGAAATTTTTAACATACTAAATAAGATCTAAAACATCACTGAATATTTTATCATAAATTTGATTATTATTGTGTCACTCAATTATGGAATTAAAATATTATATGTGATAAAATAAATTTCATTAATTGACTCACCTCACCCATAAATATATTAACAAACATTGAATAAATTATTATTTTTTCTTAAAACTTATAATGACTCCTATGAAAACATGACATGTAAGATAAAATATTTTTTACACGATATCTCATTAAGAACTATGCACACTTTATCTCATTATCCTTTAATGATTTATTCATTCACAAGCATACTACATAGACCTAAATTAAATCACTATTTCCATGGATTTAATATAGGTAAAACCATCTTGGTCGACTAGGACCTATATATCTATTGCGTTCAGAAGAGAAAAAACATGTATTGCTAATTCAACCAATTCCATACAACTAATGACACACCCAATGTAAGATACCTTGTCACAACATCAAAGTCATGGTTTTTATCTTATATCAATGTATGTGATCAGATGGTACACTTTAATAATGATCTAAAGTTAAGAGACCAATACACATGATTATAGATAAGATCAACCAATAAAACTCAAAACATGTGGTGTTCCTATTATAAGATAATATCTCATGATCTCATATACTTGAGACCACTATGTGAGAACTTCATGAAAAGATGTCTCAATGCTTATGATCCCCCAACAAATGATAGTAATACATCGACTATGTTTCATCAGTATGATGTATGTAGACTATTAGAATTATATTTATTATTATTTTCATAGTATCTAAAGTTTCTTATTATATATAGAATCTAATATAAACTATTGATAAAACAACAGATCAAAGGATATTAACTAATAAATTTTCTCTCACATGATACGATCATTCTCTTACTGATTTATATATTTAGCCATTGATACATCCTTTTATTCCAATATGGATGCTCTAATATCTACAACATCCCCTCTATGAGTAAAATCTCTCAAAAATGAAAATCATGAGTATATCCATTTGTTCAATTGCCTAAACAATACATCTTGGTTTATACCTTTGTTATGATTCACAAAATTGAACATGTGTTGTAAATTATAGTTTACATCTTTATCTTCACTCGGAGCCAAAACATACTCGGTATTTAAATATATGTCTAACCCTAGCTCCAAATAGATTTTATTTACCACTTACTTATCCTTATATTGATACTAGATCAAATTTAACTATAAGAAGAATATTTTTAATGTCCCCTTATTAACTCGTGTTCCTCCCTCTACATCTACTACGTACACATCCCTTATACCATTCCACATACTTTTGGACAATGTTGACGTCTTCTCATGAAATTATTTTGGATTTATATGTTATTTTCCAACCATAATAAATGTGTTATAAATAACATATCTAGTATATAGAATTTAATTTGAAATAGATATATCATTGAAGCATATGGAGTTATACTCATCATTTTAATCACCTTATATTCCTTATACGTGACTTATTGGATAGATTTATGTCATATAACTTTGGATAAAAACCTATGTTGTATTTTTTCAATACATTGTTGGTATATATAATTTATCTTTGTCTAAGAAACCCATTAAATCAACATCATTACATATAATTACCTTTAACATAGGTTACTACTTTATATTAATTTTTGGAGAGTTATATTCATTCTAGTCTTATCTGAATATATGACTAAAAACTATTTTACATATTATGTAAACAAATTTTTCATATAAAATTGTCATTCTATAACTAAAATCATGTTGAAACATTGAGTAAATTTTTGTTCTTAATAAATGTTCTATGTTCATGATTCTTGAATTAATAAATAAAATGATATAAAAAAATATCATTTCTTATTAGCATTTGGTGGTGTCACCAACCCATTATACTTTTATCATATAAACGTCATCCAGGGAAGGTGTTTTTTAAAAACAATTCCCAATATACTAATCATTAAAATATTCTATGACGTTTATAATTAAAATGGGTATAATCATGAAAACATGGAAAAACTATTCAAGCATTTTTTTACCACACTTATACCACCAATGTATAGTTTCTCCTGAATACCCAATAGTGGTTCTACATCAATTAGAGAAACTCCATTAATATAAAACAAATTTTAGTACACAAGATCCATTTTTATAATTTAAAAATCAATTATAATTTTAAACTATTTATATTTTCTAATTCCTATAGGAATCATTATTATTTTTGAATAATATATCACCCTCCATGGTGGACATGAAACTACCTATCTTGGTTTTATCTTTACTATATAGAATGTATAAGGACCCAACCATGTTACATTACATAATCATAAATTTAGTCAAGAATTCACTTCCTTTTTACATTGATTATCTTTTTATATTTAGAGCTTTAAAGAATTAGGACAATACATTCATAAAATTAAGCATTATTACAGAGTGGATACCATAAAAATAGAACTCATTCCTTCGAAAATTAAAAACATTCCAAGTAAAACATGATTTCTTTCATAGATCATAAAACACTTAACATGGCTTCCTTCACTTTCTTACACAACCTTATAACATGTTAAAATCATTTAAAAACATGGTATGAGCACAAAAATCTCAGTAAGGGGTATAAAAAAACACATTAGTCCAAAAATACTTGTAACATATAGAATCACATTCAAAAGATATTCTTGTCACCCATATATACATACATCATAAAACATGAGATTTCTATAATAAATAAGAACATAAGTAGAACCAAAAAGGTATATTGGGGCATTACATACATAATCCTACAACCCTCTCAGCAACCTTATAATTTGTAACCCTCACGACAACCTTACTATTTGTGTAACCATTACTGTTTGGAGTAACCATATGGTCGACCTCCAATATACACATACCCAATGAATTAGAGGGAGATATAGGTACTACCATTCATTATAGACAATTCCCAATAACCAGAACATAATCATACAACAAGAATAATTACATAAAAATAATTCTTTTGAATTCCATAAAACAGAATTTTAAAAGAGGATTTTAAAAGAAAAAATCAATTATAAATATCATATAATTGAAGTGAATCTTAATAGAGTGGATGGAATATGTATATACACTGTAATTACACATAATTATGCATAATATAATCAAAACCAATTACACAAACTATTTTAATATCACATAAATAACGAAATAGAAGGTTAACCTAATCAATGGAAATCAGGTTAAGAATTCCCTTACCTTGGGATTGTCTTATATAATAGTTTTTTAAAATTCCTATATAATGATTAAAATAGTGTTATTAGTATTTTAACAAAACATTTTTATGTATAAAAAATCTTATATTATCATTTCATAACATCATTTCATGCTTTAATTGTTTGTATTTTTCTCCTTGCACTGTTTTTGGGTGACTTCTATACATGATTTCCTCAATTGGTTCATGATGGATGTTCTTATCGATTGGAAGTGAAACTCCCGAATCGGAATGGAAAGTTATTTTAATATTTCTATTAATATAATTTATACCATTTATTATTTTGAATTATTTCATTAGGATGATTCATAAGTTAAAACATTAATGATGTTTTTTTAGATCATTTTAGTGGTTCTTTGATAATAACGACCTCGTTTTGTTTTATAAATTAAAACCATGTGTACAAAATAATTATAGAACCATGGATGAAACATAATACATATATTATAACCTGGTTATACCATAAAAATAGTTTCATGACCATACTAGAAGGATTTGAAGAAGAATGAAATCACTTCTTCCACGATGTCAATAATTCGACACATCATATACAATGTTTTTAATTCTTTTGATAAGTGGGAGAAGAGAAGAAGAATGATGATGAATTTTTAATGAACATGAGAATATCCAGAATATAAT
Organism: Viscum album; assembly: GCA_963277665.1. Lineage (NCBI taxonomy): Eukaryota > Viridiplantae > Streptophyta > Magnoliopsida > Santalales > Viscaceae > Viscum > Viscum album. The sequence goes on from OY728155.1 coordinate 966,914,171, forward strand.
GATTCATGGATATTTCATTCCACTTGGTTATGAGTAGTTGAGGAAATAATATTAAAATTAAGGAATATTGAAATAAAAGAAAACTTGAGAAATTTCTCACAAAAATTCGGCATCCTAACGACGTCTCTTAAAATTTCATAAAAATAGTTTGATGAGAGAATGAGAATATATAATCACTATTACATAATATAGATAGTAAGGGGGATATGAAATTAAATATCCCAACATAATCCAAATGGAAAGGAAGATAATAACATAAAATGAATGAAAATAAAGAAAATAAAATAGGATATTTACCTCTTGATCTCTTCTCATTGAGATCCTTCTTAAGAGATTTGGTTTTGGTCTTTTTGTGAGACCAATAGCTCTAGGACGTGGAGAAGAGCCTTGGGAGGAGTATTGGTCAGAACATAGGTATGGCTCAAGGCTGGAGAGGTGTGGTAAGAAGAGGGAAGTGAGGGTGGTATTTATAGAGGAGGAGAGGGGTTATTTTTCATTATTTTGATCGTTATTATAATATTGTTTCCCATGATTTTGAATAGTCATAGTTAATGTAACCTAAAATAGTTATAGTGGCATGTTAGTTCGAACCAAGTGTCCTTACATCACTTATGATGTCATAAATGGTGTTATTTCTGATAATTTGATTATATGGTATTTTATTGGATTTTACTATTCATCAAAAATTCAAGAATTTCAAAAAAAAACAAAAAATTTACCCTAACCATTTTCTGATGTTTAGAATTTAAAAGTTAATTCCATTTTTTAAAATAATTTTCTAAATAATATTAATTTAATTTTTAAATTAAAGAATACTTAATTAAAAAATTACCAATTCTAATTCTATAACGACTTTTATATCACTCTGAAAAATTAAAAAATATGTTATGATCATAAATCCTTAAGAAAATAAAATAATAATAAAAATTATTATCCATTAGGTTCATATTACTATTCATAAGGTTATGATACTATTCACTAAAAAACAAGATGTTTCTAATAGACTCCAAATAACATAATGAACATAATTATAGATAACAGTTTCATGAAATTCAAAACATAAAAGTGGAAAATTTTGGTTTTAAAGGCTAGTTATAAATATCTACATAAAAAAGTTCCATAAATTTCTATTTATTTTTAGAAAAACATGCTGTGTTATAGTATGTGTCTCTAGAATATTTATTTTTCCATGAACTATTTTGTAAATTGTTCCTATATGAACTATTTTTTCATCATGAGCTTTAACTTTATCCAACTCAATATTTCTCTAAATATCTCAAATAAAGATGTTATCCCATTTATAGAGATATATTCTATCACTTGACAATATATTTTATATCTTATAGATTTATATATTATCCTTGAAATTGTAAGAATAATTACTACAAATTGTATTTGTGTTTTTCTTTATGTAAGTTTGTGTATTGAATTGTCCTTTACAAAATCCTTTCATCTAAACACATTATGTATGAAAAAATTGAGTTCTTTTATATTATAACTTATATGATATCCCTTTTTCATAATAATTGGCATATGGTTATCGGTTAGTTCCACTATTTTCAAAGCATGGCTTGAAATGATTATGGAATACATTGAAATACATTAAATAAAATTCATTGATCCAACTTTTACTGACATTATAGCTCTGATTTGTATACAAAAATATGGATTTATAAATTAATCCACTATGTATTTTAATGATCAATGAATTCTTATAAGACTCATCATAAATCATCCTCTTTCTAACAACATGGAGTTGATTTACTTATAGAAATATGATTTTGGAAATAAATCCACTCTATATTTTCATGATTGATGAATTCTATGTTAATATATTATTAGACTCATGGGCCTGACGAAACTCATATCTTCAAACCATGCATGTTCATTACTTCACTATTAAATTCAATAAATTTGTTATATGAATCTCATAGAGTATATGAATTTACCTCTATATTATACTTGAAATAGTTTACACATATCATGTTTAACTAGTCCTAGAAGTAGTATGGATTATATTTATTTCTAATGGTTTCTTTATCTAAAACATTATAAGCTTGTGTGTCGAAAATTAATATGATTTTTATCTCCAAAGAGTTTAAACTTCGTAATATATATATCCTTGATAAGTACTCTTATTGTTATATGAAAAAAATAATTATATTTCCATAAATAGGTATTAAAACATATTACATAATATATACCTCATTTATTATTGATCGTTAAAATATTACTAATCTATTAATTATGTACATGAAACCACGAACAACATTCTTTAAAAAAAGAATAATGTGTTGTTTTGTCCAAATAACATGAAGATTAATGTTTATGTATCTTTTAATACTGAATTATTTATACACAAGAATCATTTAATTAATATTTATAAATCATGTACTACTCACCACTGTCATAGAAATCTCCCTTTCTCAGATACTTCAATAATGAACCTTGACTTATAGTAATGTTTCTTAAAATTATTGGATATTTTATTTGGATAAAAATGAGTGACACACATATAGTACCAAATACACTATAAATAAAACTAAAATATTACATTCAATGATGAATATTCTTGAAGTAAAAGTGAAATATTTTTTATTCTTTATTTTATTATCTCTTAGAGTAAACTTTATCATCACATGCGAAGTAAATAACATCTGTTTCTATGCAATCCCTATTTTTTCATAGGTTTTTTAGATGAATGTTTAAAAGTTTCATTTGGAAGTGTACTTGTCATTAACCATTTTACCTTGTTTTATAATTTTTTCACTATAAAAATACTACAAAATTGGCCTTTAAAAGTGCAAAAAATTTCCTTATCATCGCTAGAGAAGTGCTGAATATTGGAGTGAGGTTAAAAGCTTGAGTCTTTTATTAGTGCTAAAATAAGCACAGATAAATGGGCATATTGAAGTTTTCTATTACAACACACTACATCCCCTTTGTAGTGTGCGAAAATAGCACTCCGCAGTACCAAAAACATGATGAAATCATAAAAATAAAGTATGACTACACAATTTAAATGAAGATAAAACAATATGGGCTCGATTGCTCGGTTTTGGAGATGGGATGTGTGTTTTGAACTAAAATGAAACTTATATATTGAAAAAATGAACTTGGAGACATACCAGCCACACTCTATGTTGGATTAAGGTGTGTTTGATTCTTACACGTCTCAAATGTTATATGGATCCTTTTCCTAATGTATCAAGACAATCTGAATTTGTTTTCTTAGTTTTGATTATGTCTCTTGTGTTCTTTACTAAATGTCATTTTAAACTGGAAACATGAAATTTGAATCATACCAAACACATCATGTGGAAGATTGATGGGATATCAATTCCTACATGTCAAAAATGACTTATGAATCATTATCATAAATTAAAAAGACAATCTGAGTGTGTTTTCTCAGTTATTAGTGAGTGGAACTTTTTGAACTAAAATACTGATTTTAAACTGACAACGGTTACATTGATTCATACTAGGCACATCATGTATCAGATTGAGGCATGTCTGATTAATACACTTAAAAAATGACTTATGTAAGATTTTATTAAATTATCATAACAATTAGAATATGTTTTCATAGTTTTGAGTATGTGAGCTTTCCTTTTTACTAAAAAAGATGATAATTTTAAATAATAAGATGCACTTGGAGTCATATCGGTCACACCATGAATTGGATTGATGTGTGTCTAATTCATTAATGTCAAAAATGTCTTATGGATCATTTTCATAAAGTACCAAAAAATATGAATCTTTTTACTCAGTTTTGAGTATGTAACTTGTTTTTTTATTAAAATGTCATTTTATACTAGAAACACACACTTTGACTCACAATGATCACATCGTGTATCAATTTGACATGTGCCTAATTCTTACACTTCAAAAATTTCATACGAATCATTTTATTAAATTATAAATAAAATCCTAGAATATATTCTTGATTTTCAATGAGTGACATTTTTTGAACTAAACTACCTATTTGAAACTGATAATAGATCTGTTGACTCATACCGGGAACATCAAGTATCCGATTAAGGTACAAAACATTCCTACATATTTAAAATGATTTATGGATAATTTAACTAAATTCTCAAAACAATCGAAATGTGTTTTCTCGGTTTTGACTAGGTCAGTTGTACTTTTTTACTAAAATTGGTGTCAATTTTAAATAAAAAGACGCACTTGGAATCAGAACGGTAACACTATGCATCAGATTGAGGTTTTTCTATTTATTAAACATCCCAAATAGAATATGTATATTTTTTATAAAGTATGAAAAAAATATGAATGTGTTTACTTAGTTTTTAGTATATCACTTCTCTTTTTAAGAAAATATCATTTTAAACTAGAAAAACACACTTGGAATAATATCGATCACATCATGTATCAGTTTGATGTGAAACTGATTCCTAAACATCAAAAATGAATTATAAACAAATTTCATAAATTATAAATAAAATATGAGTATGTTTTCTTGGTTTTAAGGGAGTGAAATTATTTGAACTAAACTGTAAATTTTAACCTAATAACGGACACATTGAGTCATACCGAGCACATCGTGTATCATTTTGAGGTGCGACTGATTCTTACATGTCAAAAATGACTCGTGGATCATTTCTCAAATGTATAAAACAAATAATTCATTCACTCAGTTTTTAGTAGGAAAGTTTTCCTTTTTATTAAAATTGATATTAATTTTAAATAAAAAGATGCACTTGGATTCATATTGGCCACACCGTACATCAGATTGAGGTACGGGTAATTACTACTTGTCCTAAATGGTTTATGGAACGTTTTCCTAAAGTATAAAAATAATAAGAATGCATTTTTTGGGTTTTGAGTATGTTAGATGAGCTTTTATTAAAATTGATTTCATTTTAAAATAAAAAAAGATACACTTGGAGTCATTCCTGTCACTCCATGTGTCGGATTGAGGTGCGGCTAATTCTTACATGTCTCAAATTACTTATGGATAATTGTACTAATGTATAAAAACAATCTAAATGTTTTTTCTTAGTTTGGAGTGCATCACTTGTTTTTTTACTAAAATACCATTTTATAATAGGAACATGCACTTTGACCTATGTTGATCACATCGTGTGTTAGTTTTATGTGTCCGATTCATACACATAAAAAAATACTTATGAATCAATTTCCTAAATTATGAAACAAATCCATGTATGTTTTCTTTGTTTTCAGTGAGGGACACTTTTTTAACTAAACTATTGATTTAAAATAGATAACAATCACATCGATTCATAGCAATCACACCATACATCAGATTAATGTCTAGAAGATTCCTACACATCAAAAATTACTTTTGTATCATTTCTATAATGTATAAAAATAATTAGAATAGATTTTCTTTATTTTGAGTGTGTCATTTTTTATTTTTACTGAAATTCATATAAATTTTAAATTAAAACAAGCACATTGAGTTATACCTATCACACCATGTGTTGGATTAAGGTGTGTTTTATTCTTACACACCCCAAGTTTTCAATAAATCCTAACTTCTAATGTAACCAAATATCCATTTTATTTCTATTTTTAACTACCAAGATTACATATTGACTCGACGTTCTTAGTGGAATTTTTTTCTCATTGTTTAAAATCACAAAAGTTTAAAAAGATAATGTGCCCATTATATCATGAGAATTCACCAATGTGGGAACATGATCTTCCTCTACTATCTTAGGTTTCATAAAACAGAATGGTTTTTCAGGTAACTACATCAAATCAATATGTTGTGATGGTAGTTCGACCAAGAAAGGTAATTAATATGGAAAACGTGTTTACATTGGCAAAAAGAATCATTTTATCTCTTTTATGGCTTGTTGAAGATATTTGAAAGAAAAATACAACTCCCAAAAATATATGTGAAAAAAACTAAATAAGTATTAGATAAAAATTATAAGGAAACTAAACTATAAATAGTAGAAAAAATAATGAAAAAATTAATTAAATAAGTAGTATTAATTCAACTTTTCCTAATGATTACGTGCATTCTTGATGAATTTCTTTATTGTAATTATATCACTTTTAGGCTCAAATTATGATCTCTCAAGAGATATAGAATCTTAAAAAAACACCAAAACTCGAATAAATAATGATGATATAAAATGAATAAATATATCACCAAACAATTAATCAATGTGTTAGGAGGATTTAGAGAAAATAAGATTCATTATATTAAAGCTATAAATCATTTCATAGAAAGTAATGATATCTTATTGGGTTCATAAAATATTCATTTTTTTCTAAGAATAAATAAATAAACATCAGAAATTAAATACCAAAGGTAAATGCCACCCATTTGTGTGAATTATATGGATGGTAATCAAATATTCTTAAGGGTTAGACCAAATGGAAATAGTAAATAATGGTATACTTTTAGTTGGATTAACGTAAAAGATACATAGTTTGTATTAGATGTGTGATGAATGAAATAAATTGATTTTTAAGATGTATTAAGGAGTGGTTTATCATTTCAAAGATGTCTATATTTTTATCAACTACAAGATATACTAGCAAGGATGAAATAAATGAATAAAATATCATTAGTGATAGGAAATTTGCGGGGAAAACATAAAGGAGGAAGACTCTACAAAAAAACATAATGTTTTTCCATGTAGAGCCTAAATCTTTTGGAGAGGATAACATGGATAATAATTAGATTAAATCTATTCATGAGTAGCATAATCCAAATAAGATTAATGTGGCATGAGGATCCAGATCCAAATAAGAACAATAAAGGATTATTATGGATCAAGTTGTTTCATATATTGTTCCAAAAAATTCCCATTAGTTTAAAAATACATGAGTTTTTTAGTTTATTTTATTCCTAATTCTACAAAACTCTTAACATAAATGTTCATGGTAATGTTTTATAAGGAAACATTTTTATGTCATATAATTGAGATGGTCACGTCTCTTGGGAATCATATTACCACTTGAAGGATATAAAAATGGATTTATGTTTATGTTTGTAAAAAATAAAGTTGAATAGAATTAAGAATCCACAATGAACATATCATGTAATTAAATTATAAAATCCAAAATAATAAATTTGACTAGAAGTGGGATTCTAAAGTTGTAATGATTTTATCTATGAAAAATAATTTTTATTTCAAAAAATAGAATCTATTCAAACATATTTATTATATTTACTTCAATCAATGTTAATATTTTCTTTTAACAGTATTTGTTAAATCTTGTGGTATGAGATTTATTATTTAATGATTTAAAATATTATTTAAAATTGCAATAATATAAAAAATTTCTCACTAAATATTTTACTTTTCATGGAAAATTTCAAATTTATAAATATTTCGATCAATCCTAAAGGATTTACAATAATAAATTCTATCAACAATGTACTCTTCTTTAACCCTAGGTAATGAAACAATATGTTGTTTACTAAAATAGCCTAATGGTGTGTTTTCATGGAAAATGAATCATTCTAATTATTTCTTTTTTAAATATATTTCAATGACTAGAAATCAAAATATCAATTACATTTTATCTCAAAATTAGATTTTACTTTATAATATAGTCCAAGGATTATAGTACCTTAAACCAATTTGATTTTTATTTTTATAGAATTTATATCATATTATTTAAATTCAAATTGAAATTTTTCAAAAATACAAACTACAAACCTTACATTTTTTCAAGAAGTATTTAAATACATAATACAAAAAATAAACATATATAGTGTTTTTTCTCATCTGATTTTACAGATTCATTAGAATCATTTTATTGTTACATTATATAAGTGACCCCTAAATCTATCCCAAGCCCCATGAAATATTTTATACTCATCCTAAATTAATCCATTAATGTTATACCATATGTTAGTTCTCATTATCCATGGAAAAAATTTTATAAAAAGAATCATTATATTGTTTTTCCCATGTGATAGATATTTCATTATCTATTTTTTGGGGAACAACTTCTAGAATTACCTTTATAATAAAAGGGAATAACCTTATATTTCAGTTCCTACTGACTCAACATTCTCAGTGCCAATTGTTTCATGACATAATATAAAACCCAAATGACATCTGATATTTTATCATCATGTGATTTGTGATGTAATATTCAAAACCAATACAAATCCTGACTATTATATGGTTAAATTTTTCAAAATTTGATGATTGAAAAAGGTATATGTCATGAAATATTGGTATTGGGGGCCTATTATACCTCACAACAACATGACACAACAGTGGGTTTGACATATTTCAATTCTTACAATACCAATGTTGTCCTAAGGAGACCCACATGATATCAAGGAAGATGATACTTCAATATATCTATAAAATAATAAATTTTTGGATGTTCTATTATAGTATAGTGAAAATAGGCTTTTTTTTATACATGGATGTGGGATGAGAAGGTTTAGTGGATAACCGATTGAAATTATAAATATAAAAAATATGTATTTTGTTCAACCCTTGGTTGCATTCAATCCTTGAATCGCTTGAAACTTAAATTTGATCCTTGGAATAGTTGGAGCCTTGATTCAGGACTAGATTTGAGCTTGGATTTTACTAGATGGAGCAGTGGGAGTAGGTCGCTTCCACGGAGAGCATCAGATATCACGAACTAGTTCATGATGGTTAGGGTTCTTATAATTGATTGTGACTCTTTTATCAGCAATAAGTTAAAAAGCACTAAAAAATAAATCTTTGCCAATGTATTATTTAGCGGTGATAAATCACTATGTTTATCAGCACTAGAAAACACTGATAAATACATATAATTATTTTTTAAAAAAAATAATACTTTTCAAAAAAAGTATAATTATTATATATAATTTTAATACTTATAATAATAATTTTTATAAATTTTAATTTCATAATTCTTTAAATATATAATTTTTTATTTATAATTATATAAATACATTTTTTTAAATAATATTTCTGTCATTATATATAATTATATAATATTATATATATAAACATAGAAAATATATTCATTATTAAAATAAAATTATTATAATTTTATAGTTATTTATTTATAATTATATAAATACTTTTTTAACAAATATTATATATTTACTCAAATTATAAATTTATAAAAACAATAAATATACATTTATAAATATTTTTATTTATAAATATTTTTTTACAAATGTATTTTTAACATTATTAATGAATATTTAATCTTAAGTTAAAGAATTCTAAAAATGAGTAAAATTGATTAATTAAAAATGAGTATAATATATTCAAAATTTGGATAATTTTTTTTTTATATAAATCATTAAAAAATGGATATATATTGAAATAAATATGAATACATGTCGAAAATATTAAAACATACTATATAAATATATGTAAAATAAATTATATAAATTGATTAAATTCGAAAAGAAAATATTTGTGTGTGTGCATACTTATATAATACGTATAAGTGAAATCCATATAAAATGTTGGATCTATGTTGTAAATTAAAAAAATAAAATGCCATTCAATTAGGTTCATTACACGATGCAATTAGTCGGTGTTTTTAATTCATATTAATTTTTTATTATAAACCATTATTCACTAAATACAATACTATTTAATTTAAAGCATAAACAATTTTTTTTGGTATATAAATCATATTTATATACATTAATATACATCTCTATATTTAATATATAGTATTTATTAACATTATCAAAAATCATATAATTAATAAAATGTTTAATATTTTTCTCAATTTATAAATTTTTTATTTTAATTTATTTAATTTTAATTTTTTATAAATCTATATATTTATTACATACTATTTATTTGTATTTACAATATATATATAGTATAATACATTTATTCATTTTTGTAAATAATTATTTAATTAATAAAATTTGTAATATTATTTTTAATAAATTCATTTTTTATTTTTTATCTTCTTTAATTATTATATTTTATTTATTCAGAAATTTATCAGGACTAAAAAAGTAAAAATAAAGGGTTCCTTCATGTGTGCTAAAAATATAGTGTTGATAAAGGTTACCCATTATCAGTGATAAAAAACGTTGATAAAGGTTACCCTTTATCAGTTCTAAAAATAAATCACTGATAAAGGATACACTTTACCAGTAGTAAAAAATAAATCACTCATAAATTGATACTTTATTACTGCTAAAGAAGTGCTGATAAGGGGTTAAATTTATTAGTTCTTTTTTTAGCATTGGTAAATATTCCATTTATCAGCACTTTTTCTATCACGGAGAAATACAAGTATTGTTAAATGCTTGTTTTTTAGTTGTGTAAGAACTATATATTTATCTTTCATTAAATTTTTATATTCTTTTCAAAACATACACCAAATATACTAAAATGGTTTCTATGTACTATTCACTTTATCACACTCAATGAAATTATAGTAATTAGGTGATAAGGATAAAAGAATGGGATTTATTAAAATATTTTAGTACATCATTCAATTTACAGATGTTTAGTGTAATCATCATATCATTCATTTTCAACTATCTTTATCCTTGTAGACTTCTTAGAGATGAGATGACATGTGAATTCATTCATGCCCTGATGTTGTTTTTATAACACATTGGACGTTGATGATAGCATTAAGATGTAAATAAAGGAACCCCAAGGATTCTTGGAAGTGTGGAAAATTGTATTTAAAAACATTAAAGACCATATTTAAATCAAAACAAGAAATTTGGTAAACCCCATTCTAGATTGATCCATAGATCTTTAGAAAATTAATTGAGCATGGGTAATTTAAAATGAAAAACATATATCGAAATTCCACTACTTGTAATTTTTATAAGAATAATTTTTTTCTCACTATCATATAATGTTTCCTTAAAGAACTTATGTCATATCCTTCCGTATCATCCCCAAATTTTTCAAGAGACTTTCCATATGCCAATTTTTAGTTTTTTGGGTATTGGGATGGATAATAGAATAATCTTTAGATGTCATTGAGATCACAAATGAAACATTCCCTCAATCCAGGATGAAGAAATTGGATTGGCCTTCACGGATCTTTTATTTCTCACTCTAAATTTTTTCAGAGAAGTTATATATTCTCTCAAATTCGAAGGAATGAATAGTAACTCTAATTTGGGATTCTCATATCTTATATAGGTAGGTTCAATGTCCTAAAAATTGTACTTAGACCCCTTAGGTAACTTAAACCTTCAAAATAAGACCATAATGGAACTAAATGAGTTAGTAACAATGTCATACAATTTATTAAAATTTTATCAAATACTTATAACATCAAATATATGATTATATATAAAACTAGAGTCATTAACATGGCTCTCTTCACTCATTAAATACTTAAGTAAAATTGAATAATAATATTCATTTAAAAAATATTTATATTATATTATCTTAATTACTTGTAAATACAATGGGTAAATATATTCAAAAATTGTTATTCAAAACATTGATAAAATTTAATAAATTTATTTCCTAATGGTTGATCAAACTCATAAATAATCAAAACTTCGTGGTGGTGCCCACCATGTCCTAAACTTCTATTCTCATAGAATGGGACAAAGTGTAAAATATTCTTAGTATGTTACCCACTAAGTCCTTATCTCAATAGAAGTTAGTTATAATCACTGACCAGGAGAAGAGTCTAGTAACCCATCAAGGCGCCTAAGGATATATGGTTTAGTCATTGAAATTAAAATCTCCTATGAAAATATGTTGTTAAATATATTCTATTTGTATCAAAATATCTCATAAAGAAGAGAGTACACTTCATTTCATCATCCTTTCTTGATTTATTTTTCATTAACCACATTTCATGTATATACCTTTAATCACTATGGACATAGATTTAATAAAGGAACGACTATACTAGTCAACTAGGTTAGAGACACCTCTTCATTTAAGAAGATTTTTTTTATCTTGACCATTCCATCAATGTCGTACCACCATGGATGCACTCAACACAAGTACATCACCAAGAAAAAATGTAGTGGTTTTTTCTTACATCAAATTATGTATTCAAATGCTACACATTGATAATGATCTCAAGTAGAGAGATCAATACACATGTTTTCATATATAAACTACCAATGACACCGAAAACATGTTGGATTCATATTGACAAATCAGTCCTCATAATCATCTCTAATGTGATCACTGGAGAAAAAATTCATCAGAATAAATCTCAGGGATTATGATCCCCCAAAACCTGATAGTCAAACATCATAAGTGTTCATCCAGTATTATCTATCGAGATCATAAGAAATATGTTTAGGATTAATTTCATAGTATCTCTTGATTATCATTATAGATGGGAACAACTATAAGTTATTGATATGAAAAATAATACAATGATATATCCATGTAAAAAAGTGGATGCAGAAGAATCAACATTATTATAGTAATTATACACCATACATAACTCTATGAGTACATGATTTGGTAATTGAAAATTACATTTCATGTTGAGTCAAAGGAACCCACTCTTACAACACTCCCACGTCCACTATAGATAACTTGTTAATGATTAACTTGTTATCTCTCACATGATAATTTCATGATTCTACTATGTTATAGAATTAGTCATTAGGATAGTCACAGTTTCCAACATGGATATTATATAATATCTTACTTCACCTCCATTATTTAATCTTACAAAGAGATGATATCATTGAGTATAACCTTTTTTCCTATGTCATAATCTCGATGCAATTGATTATACCTAGAGTAATATTCCAAGAACAAAAAAAAAGTATTGTAAATTTTATGCTTCTTTAGTTTCATCTAAATATGCAACATATTCAGTATTTGAATATTAGGCTACCACTAGATTAAATGATCTTGTATTTATAATTAAATTTGGATATCTATGATATTATACCACACTGATTCATAAGAATAATTGGTTTTGTCCTATTACAAATATTTCCCCTTCCTTCCCAAGTACAACGTACATATCATTTATACTTTCTCAAAATAAAATTGGATAGTTCCAACTGCTTCCCATATAGTTCTCCATGATTTAACTAATACTTTTCTACCAGAAATTATTTGTTGTAAATATTTAGTAAATAGCATGTAATATTTGATATATCCATATCATATTCATAAGTAATTATACTCACCATTTTTATCTCCTCTTATGAATAATACATGTATTCTTAGAGATATTTATGTTCTGTGACGTTGGAAATAATTCTCTCTTGAATTGTTCCAATACATTGTTAGCATATATAAATTGATATTGATGAAGTGAACCATCGATCTAACATGGTAAATATTGTTCCCTAGAACCGAGGTTTCTACTTTATTTAAATATTTAGAGTGTTTCTTTTAACCCAATATTAAATAATTGTAATACTAATTATAGTTTTCCATATGTTACCAACATATTTTACATAGAAACTATGGTGCTCCTACTAACCTCTTATAGACATTGAACATATTTTCATTCCAAAAGCATATTATATGATCACAATAATTACATTAATGTAAAGACATTTAAATTTCAAGGAAATTTTTTTTCATAATTTCTTTGGGATTTTACGAGTACGTAGTTTCTGACGGCACCTGATTCTGAGGCCTAGTTTGCCGGAATCAATTTTCGAAGTTTAGCTCGGGTACGTTCAATGAACGAATGAGTGGGTTTCCCTAACTTTTGAACCGGTGCTTGGAATTGAAATCTGAGGGCATCGATGAAACTGCAACGCTGGTATTTTCTTAGGAACACTTTTTCAAAAGGTGCTTTTTCTCAGGAGTAGTTGTTAAAAATGTGAAGTATAAAAATATAGTTGTTAAACAATTATATTTTTATTACATTGTTGATTGTTAAGTGTTGTGGAAAAGGAAGATGTGAGGAAGTTGGGGTGGGGCCCACACGAGCCCCCACTTCCTTCAATTTCCCCAACACCCCTTTGAACCCCCCTCTAGCAATTAATTTGTAACTCTTCCCCATTAAAATACATGACAATAAAACACCTAATTAATTGGACAACACACGTTAATTAATTTGGTTTATTCATTTTGAATTTTGAAAAGGGTTGGCATGAGTAATAAAATAACGCAAAGCCTTATTTTATTTTTGTTGAATCGTTGTGTGGAGATTTTTGGAGAGGAGGGCTCTAGTCTTGAAGAACATCTTCTTTCTCATTAAAGAATGCCAAGAACACTGGGGCACCAAGAAGAGACTACGTGTCGATCTCTCCCTCCTCTTTAGCCAGTGTGGGATGACATCCTCTTCTTGGACGCTCGCCAACGCCGTCTTCGAACCACCCTCGCGAAGCCTTTTTTCCCCGACGATCTATGTATGACAACTTCTTGAGGTAGGGGTTTGGTTTTGTGTTTGTGAATTTTCTTTTTCCATCCAAAGATAAATTCTTTAGCCACATGTTATCGAATGAAAGGGAGCAGGTCGGACCACACGAACACAGCCGACTCTCCTCCCCCTTTTTTTGTACTCATTGCGGCTTGAACAATGGTGGTGCGGTGCAAAGGCACCACGCGGGAACGAGGAGGAACGTGGCGAAGGAGTGTGGCACCGACGCGTCGCGCCATTGAGACCGAGAGAAGCCGCAGACGGAGTCGGGCCACGGCAGAGGGTAGCGGCGCCATCGCACCACGCCAGTCGGATAAAGGTGGTGGTCTAAGGTTGCGGTAGTGCTAGGAAGGGCGTCTGGAATCACCGGTCGTCGGCGCTTCGGAGGGGCGGGATCACGGGGTCCCAAGGCGGCGGCACCGGCCGGCCAACCGGGTCGGCCGTTAGGAGAAGGCCGGGGGTTGTAACCCCCGGCGGCAGGTAGGTGGGCCACCCATGCGGGGGCCATTTCTCAATCAAGGGGGCGGCACCCCCTTTCCGTGTCCTCTCGGCAATCGTCGAGCCGCCCCGCTCGGCGAGCGCCAAACCGGCCACGCTAGGCCGGACCGGCCACACCGGGTCGGACCGCCCGGGTCGGGCCGCGCCCTAATGGGCCAGACCCAAACCCAGGTCCGGTCTCCCTGGTTCAGGCTGACCCAGGGGGTCTTGGGCTTGGTCGGTTCGGGCCCAAAACCCCCTAAAATTGGACAAATTCGTTCAAACGCCCGTAACATGGGCTACGGACCTCTGATTGATGCACCGTCAGTTGCATAGAGATCCTTGGATCGAGGCGGCCCTTTCGGTATATCACAGTCAAGGTTTCGGAGAAATTTGGGAATGGAAAAGCTGGTTCGAACACGAAACCAAACGGGCCTCCGGAGCGGAAACGCTTATAACTTGAGCTCCGGACATCCGATTGACGTGCCATCGACATTGTTGGATTCCTCTTAGTGATACGGTTCTTTTAGCTTACTCTGCTCGAGGTTTGGACATAGTTGGAGTATGGTAGGGTTGGTTTTGATTTAAAAACCAACCAGTCCCCTGGGACGATAAAGCCAATAACTCTCAAACCGGGCATCCGATTGACTTCTGTCAGTCGTGTTGAGTTTCTTTTGACGAGACGGAACTTTGGGATACATCAAATCCAGTCTTCGTGTCAGTTGATGTATCGATTCCATGGGCACGTGGAGCGGAACCTCCCGTAATCGAGCATGTTGTCTGCGGGAACTCTAGAGCTGGCTGCGACTGCGACGATGATGACGATTGTACTGGGATCCTCCGTGGGTTCGGCAACGACGACGACCGTACTGAAATCCTCTGTGGTTTCGACGGTGATGACTACTATTCTTGTATCCTATGTGGGTGTGGTAGTACTACTTTTCTTGTATCCTACGTGGGTCTGGCGGTATTTGACTCTGTACTTGTATCCTACGTGGGTCCGGCAGAGTAGCTGGTCTTGTCTCCTTTGTGGGTCCGACAGCTTAGCTGGTCTTGTATCCTACGTGGATCCGACGGCTTAGATGAAGCAGTGGCTACATATGATCATCTCTATCGTCTTACTAAGAAGTATATCTGTGTGATCTGAGTCTTGACATTCAATCATTATCTTCGATGTGATTGACATGATATCCTGTGTGGATTTTGTTGTGCATTCTTGTTTGGACTGGGTTGAAATTGAGCTCGTGAGTTGGAGCAGAACTGAATTGAAGACTTAGGTATATGTATGGTAATATACCTAAGTGGAGTTGGTTAATACTTTGTGATTGTATCTTTCCTTTTTGGTTTATCCTTTTTGGATTCTAGGAGACTATCGGGGATCTCGGGGTCCCTACTGAGTAGCGTATACTCACCACTGCATGGGCTTTTCCCGCAATTTGTTGTGTTGGATGCAGAAGATGGACAGCGCTAGTCGAGGTAGGAGCTCGTGGAGCTGGACGGTACCTGGAGGTGGACCACTAGACAAGACGTGCTCAGAGCAGACGGCTGGAGATGAGGAGCAGGGGAGACTATCTGTACCCACCCTTCAGGTGGGATTTCCAGAGGACGGCTCGGACTCGCTGCTTTACTTTTCTACTGTTGTACTCCCTTTCATTTATACTTTACTTTCAGTTTGGGTTTGTATTCTGGCCCACTTACTTTTCCACATTTACTTTTGAACTTCGTTTACTTAGTGTTTACTCCTGCTTGTTTACTCTATGGTGTTTGTTTTGTTTTATAAATACAATGCCTTCCCTTTTATCAGGAATTACGCCTTTGGTGCTAGTTTCCAGCCCCTGGCCTATGGTAGGAGGGCTTGGGGTAGTCACGACATGGGTCCTGAGGATGGGTCGTGATAAATTGATATCAGAGGAGTTCGTTTCTACCACAGAACTCAGGACTCTGATCTTTCTTCTATGTGAAGCAATAGTGTTAAGGGTATTGAGTGTGGTTATCATTCCAGGGAGTCCAATGTTGGTGCGGTAGCCGACGTATCCATACACCAGGACCCTGAATTCTGATTTCTGACTTAGTGCATGAAAACATTGATTGCATGTGTGTTTAAAAAGTTTTTTTTGTGATTACTTTGTGTCAGCTCACCAGGTATACTGTATTGACCGTGGCGCACCTGTTTCTTTTCAGGATAGCCCCATGACGGCATCCAACTAGGGTTCCGAGCTTTGTGCGAGATGACAGCCCACCGAGCGATGAGGCCTTATTGCATGGCCCTTTTACAGTAGAGGCGTCGGCGGTACCTCTACACGCTGAGCCACCGATGCCACCAGCCTCAGCCGCTGAGAGTGCACGTCACCTTAGTGCACTGCACGAGTTTCAGCGTAATACACCGCCTAGGTTCCACAGGGAGACGGACCCTCAGGCAGTCGAGGATTGGATGGAGGCTTTTGTATGAGTTTTCAGGTTAGTAGGGACACCATCTAACCTCATGGTGATCCTTGCAGTGAGTCTCCTTCACGTGGCAGCAGGCAGATGGTGGAGCCTGATGCTCCAGGTGCACGACGAGGCATCTCTCCTCTAAACGGACTTTGATATCCTCTTCCGCTCAAAGTTTGTCCCAGCCACCCTACGTGTGGTGCACATTCAAGAGCTACTATAGCTTCGGCAGGGCAGCATGACGGTAGCCCAGTACTCGGTGAGATTTACTGATCTCTCACGCTACTCTTTAGACATGGTACGAGACCCATTCTTCCGGGCTCGGACCTTTGATCAGGGACTGAGGCATGAGATCATGGCATTGATGATCTCCCTCATCATTCCAATGCAGGCAGGAGTACTGGAGCGAGCCCTTCTCGTAGAGAGATTTCTTGTTGAGCCTACACCAGCAGCGAGACCTACCGCAGGGTGGCATGTAACAGAGTCTTCTGCAGCTGGCAGTCGACGAACGTCATAGGGTTCCAGGCAGACCAGACCATCAAGCGGACGACCACGGGACACTGGCTCAGTGGTGTGGGGAACACGGCAGAGAGCCAACCTTACGAGGAGCAGACAGTGCTACGCATGCGGCGAGCAGGGCCACATGGCTCGTGACTACCCGACCCGCCTTGCAGAGGAGTAGAAAATGGTTGAGGGACCACCCGGGTAGAGGCAGATAGTTAACTTTGGTGGTCCGTAGGGAGCAGGCAGATGAGGCAGAGAAGCTGGCCGAGCAGCAGGTGGTGGAAGACACTTTGAGGATTTACCACCACCACCACCAAGAGGTCCACCTCGACCATAGGGAGCTGGCGGGCATAGGAAGGCTCAGCTTCAGGCAGCGGAGGCCTATAACCACGGCGCACCAAAGATGATTTGAGGTACTATCTATGTCTACTTCACCCTTGCTACAGTTCTTATAGACATCAGAGCGAGTCATTATTTCATTGCCACTGCCCTTGTTCGGAGCTCAGAGATTCCAACAGAGCCGTTGGATCGATCCTTACGGCTAGAGAATCCTACAGGAGCAGACTCGACGATTACGCACTGGTGCCGGCAGTGTGAGCTTACTCTAGGAGGCGAGATCATTGGCTGGGATTTTCTTGTAGCAGCGTCGAGGCTTTATGACGTCATCTTGGCAATGGAATGGTTATCTACAGTCCATGCTCATATCGACTGTATTAGGCGCATGGTGTAGTGTGTCTGCACCGATGGGAGCAGGTTCACCTTCACCAGTGAGAAGGGAGAATTTCCAGCGCAGGATGAACTCACGCAGAGGAGAGGACAGTCGATCACTCATCAGTTGGCTAGCCTCATCCTTGGAGCAGTTGACGTATGGAGTCTGAGTTTTCCTGTAGTGGTGGATCAGTATGCGGATGTTTTTGTTGACAACATTCCAGGACTACCTCCTCGCAGAGAGGTATACGTTTATATTGACATGTACCCCGAGACAGCCCCAATATCCACTCCAGCATATTGAATGTCTCCCACTGAGTTTTGAGAGCTACGGGTACAGCTGGAGGACTTGCAGGGAAAGGGATTCATCCGACCCAGTGTTTCACCTTGGGCTTCCCCGATTTTGTTCGCCAAGAAGACGGACATGAGCTTGCGACTGTGTGTCGACTATTGTCGCCTAAACCCAGTGACCGTGAGGAACAAGTATCTACTACCGAGGATTGATGACCTCTTTGATCAGCTCATGGGAGCATGGTGGTTCTCGAAGATAGACCTCATATCAGGCTATCATCAGCTCAGAGTTCGAGATGAGGATGTACAGAGGATGGCCTTCAGATGTCGGTATGGCCACTCTGAGTTCTTGGTTATACATTTCAGCGTATCCAATTCTCTAACAGTGTTCATGATTCTCATGGACAGGATATTTCAGCCTTCCCTCAATCGATTTGTCGTAGTCTTCATCGACGACATATTGATATACTCGGCCACTGAGGAGGAGCACGCCTACCACATGTGGGTTGTACTGGATACACTTTGAGATCACCAGATTTATAGTATGCTCTTGAAGTGTCAGTTCAGGATACGTGAGGTCCACTTCATGGGACACGTCATCTCTGAGGTGGGAGTTGCGGTGGATCTTGTGAAGATCGAGGCAGTGCTAGCTTGGGAGCCACCCAGGAGTGTAACGGAGGTGTGGAGTTTCTTAGGTCTGGCTGGGTACTATCAGAGATTTGTGCCAGAATTCTCCAGAGTTGTAGCACCCCTTTCATCTCTGAAAAAGAAGGGGAAACACTTCGTGTGGTCAGATAGATGTCAATAGAGCTTCCAGGAGCTGAGATAGATATTGACCAGCACAGCAATCTTAAAGCTATCGGAGGAGGGAGTAGTGTACGTAGTCTACTGCGATGCATCAGGGATCGGACTCGGGTGTGTCCTGATGCAGGAGTAGTCAGTGATCACCTATGGGTCACGACAGTTGAGGCAGCACGAGAAGAACTACTATACCCATAACCTGGAGTTAGAAGCAGTGGTCTTCGCTCTGAAGATGTGGCAGCACTATTTGATGGGCGAGCGCTTTGCAGTCTATTCTAACCACCAGAGTATCAGACATATCTTCTCGCAGAAGGACCTGAACCAGAGACAGTAGCGATGGCTCGAGTTCATCCCGGACTATGACTTTGAGATATTATATACTCCTGGAAAGGGGAACATAGTAGCTGATGCTCTCAGCAGGAGGACGGGCATTCATCTACATGGGGAGGCAACAGAGCAGCTAGCCGCTTTACAGATATCCTTCCTGGATAGAGATAGAGCAGCCTTTCTACAGTCACTCACAGTCACCCCTCCCCTACTACAGCGGGTTAGAGAGGCACAGCATGTGGATATTGACTGTGAGACACAGCGTGCACAGATATCCTCAGGTCGGGCACCTGAGGGATTCTCTGTAGGAGGAGAGAGCGATGTCCTTTTTAGAGGACATACCATGGTACCAGCTTCTTTACAGGAGGAGGTGATGAGAGAGTTTCACACTTCCCCTTTAGCGGTACATCCAAGGGTAGGGAAGATGTGCCAGGATCTCAGACGATAGCACTGGTGACCGGGTATGAAGAAGGTTGTGGCAGAGTTTGTTTCTCGATGCCTCACCTTCTAGCAGGTGAAGGCGGAGCACCAGGAACCAGCGGACTTAGTGCAGCCCTTGGAGGTCCCGGAGTGGAAGTGGGATGGGATATCTATGGATTTCATGACTGGACGTCCACTTACTTCTAGAGGTCATGACTCCATTTGGGTGATTATCGACCGACTCACCAAGTCGGCCCACTTTTTACCCATCATAGAGCAGGGATCAGTGGAGAGCATGGGATGCCTCTACGTTCAGGAGATCGTACAGCTTCATGGTGTGCCATCATCTATCGTCTATGAATGAGATGCTTGCTTTACTTCCTAGATTTTGAAGGGGTTGCAGGAGGCATTCGGGACGCAGCTATGTCTCAGCACCGCCTTTCACCCTCAGATGGATGGTCAGATGGAGAGGACCATTCAAACTCTCGAGGAAATGCTCCATGCATGTGTCCTCGACTTTGGTCGTAGGTGGGAGGATCACCTACCATTGGTGGAGTTTGCGTATGACAACAACTACCACTCCACCATCGGGATGGAACCATACGAGGCATTGTACTGCCAACCTTGCAGGTCACCTCTATGCTGGACAGACCCTGGGGAGTCAGCACTTGTGGGACCAGAGATGGTCCAAGCCACGGTAGAGAAGGTCCAGGTCATCCAAGAGTAGATGAGGACAGCTGAGAGCCTATAGAAGCCTTATGCTGACAGGAGGCATAGACCACTAGAGTTCGAGGATGGTGACCACATCTTCTTGCGGGTCTCACCTCAACGTGGAATATGAAGATTTGGTCGGGGTGGAAAGTTATCTCTGTGCTTTACCAGACCATTACAGGTTCTCAGCAGGATAGGCGAGGTGGCTTATCGCCTGGCTCTACCACCTCAGTTGCACCGGGTGCATGACATCTTCCACGTATCTCAGTTGAGGAGGTACGTGCACGACCTGATGCATATCATCGACCATGGGGAGCTAGACATTGATTATGGGGCGACTTTTGTGGAAGTCCCGATAGAGATCGAGGATCGACAGGAGTGGGTCCTACTTGGTCGGTCGATTCCTCCAGTGCGAATCTGATGGCAGCACGGGAACCTCTAGGAGAGCACTTGGGAGCGGGAGGCACAGATGTGTGCACAGTACCAACATTTGTTCCCCTATTTTGTGATGTATCTTTATAGGGACGTAAATCCCTAAGGTTGGAGTAATGTAAAGACCCTTAAATTTCAAGGAAATTTTTTTTCTTAATTTCTTTGGGATTTTATGAGTATGCAGTTACTGACGGAACCTGATTCTGAGGCCCGGTGTGCCCGGAATCGATTTTCAAAGTTTAGCTCAGGTATGTTCAGTGAACGCACGAGTGGGATTCCCTAACTTTTGAAATGGTACTCGGAATCAAAATATGATGGCACCGATGAAACCGTAGCACCGGTATTTGTTTAGGAACACCTTTTCTGAATGTGAGTTTGCTCAGGAGGAGTTGTTAAAAATGTGACGTATAAAAATATAGTTGTTAAACAATTATATTTTTATTACACTGCTGATGGTAAAGTGTTGTGGAAAAAGAAGATGTGAGGAAGTTGGGGTAGGGCCCACACGGGCCCCCACCTCCTTCAATTCCCCCAACACCCCTTTGAACCCCCCCCCCCTCTAGAAATTAATTTGTAACTCTTCCACATTAAAATACATGCCAATAAAATGCCTAATTAATTGGACAACACACGTTAATTAATTTGGTGAAATCATTTTGAATTTTGAAAATGGTTGACATGAGTAATAAAATAAGGCAAAGCCTTATTTTATTATTTTTGAATCATTGTGTAGGTATTTTTGGAGAGGAGGGCTCTAGTCTTGAAGAACATCTTCTTCCTCGTTGAAGAATGCCAAGAACATCGGGGCACCAATGAGAGATGGTGTGCCAATCTCTCCCTCCTCTGCAGCCGATGTAAGACGACATCCTCTTCTTGGACGCTCGCAAACACCATCTTCGAACCACCCTCGCGACGCCATTTTTCCATGATGATCTTCGTACGACAACTTCTTGAGGTACTGGTTTGGTTTTGTGTTCGTGAATTTTCTATTTCCATCCAACGTCAAATTCTTTAGCCGCTTGTTATTGAATTAATGGGAGGAGGCCAGACCGCACGAACACAGCCGACTCTCCTCCCCCTTTGTTGTTGTACTCGTTGCAGCTTGAATGAAGGCAGCGAGGTGTAACGGCACCACGCAGGAACGAGGAGGAAAGCGGTGAAGGAGCGCGGCGCCATCGTTCCGCGCCGTTGAGACCGAAAGATGCCACGGCCGGAGTCGGGCCGCGGCACTGTCGGGCTGTGCCAGTCGGACAAAGGCCACGGCCTAAGGCCGCAACTGTTCTGGGAAGGGTGGTCGTAATCACCGGCCGTCGTTGTTTTGGGGGGGCGGGACCGCGGGGTCTCGCGGCGGTGGCATCGGTCGGCCAACCAGGCCAGCCGTTCGAAGGAGGCCGGGGGTCCTAACCCCCAGCAGCAGGAAATCGGGCCCCCATGCGGGGGCCGTTTCTCAATCAAGGGTGGGGCGCCCCCTTTCCGCGTCCGCTCGGCCAGCACCGAGCCGCCCTGCTCGGCCAGCACCGAACAGGCCGCACTGGGCCGGACCGGCCGTGCCGGGACGGGCCTTGCTGGTAAGGCCGGGATGCACTAGCCAGGCCAGGACGTGCCCTAATGGGACAGACTCGGACCTTGTTCGGGTCGACCGGGTTCGGGCCGACCTAGGGTGTCTTGGGCCGGGTCTGTCCGGGCCCAAAACCCCCTAAAATCGGAGTGATTTGTTCAAACGCCCGTAACAAGGGCTACGAACCTCTGATCGATGCACCGTCAGTTGCATAGAGATCCTTGGATCGAGACGGTCATTTTGGTATATCACACTAAATGTTTAAAAGAACTTTGAGTATGGTGGGTTGGTTCGAACAAGAAACCAACCAGACCTTCGGAGCGGAAACGCTTATAACTTGAGCTCCTGACATCCGATTGACGTGTCGTCAACTTCGTTGGATTCCTCTTAGTGAGACGGTTCTTTTGGCATACTCCTCTTGAGGTTTTGATGGAGTTGGGGTATGGTTGTGTTTGTTTTGACTTAAAAACCAACCAGGCCCCTGGGACGATAAAGCCAATAACTCTCAGACCGGGCATCTGATTGACGCGCCGTCAGTCATGTTGAGTTTCTTTTGACGAGATGGAACTTTGGGATACATAAACTCTAGACTTCGTGTTAGTTGATGTATCGACCCCCTTGGATCGTGGAGCGGACCCTCTCGGAATCGAGCATGTTGTGTGCGGGAACCCTAGATCTGGCTGCGACTGCGACGATAATGACGACGGTACTGGGATCCTCCATGAGTCTTGAATTTCAATAATTATCTTCGATGTGATTGACTTGATATCCTGTGTGGATTACATTGTGCTTTCCTATGTGGACTCGGTTGTACTTGAGCTCGTGAGTTGGAGCAGAACTGAATTCAAGACTTAGGTATATGTATGGGCATATACCTGAGTGGAGTTGGTTGATACATCGTGATTGTATCTTTCCTTTGGGGTTTATCCATTTTGGATTATGGGAGACCATCGGGGGTCTTGGGGTCCCTACTGAGTAGCGTATACTCACCCCTAAATGGACTTTTCCCGCACTTTGTTGTGTTGGATGCAGATGACGGACAGTGCTGATCGAGGTAGGAGCTCGTGGAGCTAGAAGGTACCTGTAGGTGGACCACTGGATGAGACATGCTCGGAGCGGATGGCTGGATCCGAGGAGTAGAGGAGACTATCTGTACCCACCCTTCAGGTGGGATTTCCATAGGACAGCTCGGACTCTATAATTTACTTTTCTGCTTTTGTACTCCCATTCAGTTTTACTTTACATTCAGTTTGGATTTGTATTCTGGCCCACTTACTTTTCCACACTTACTATTGTACTCAGTTTACTTAGTGTTTACTCCTACTTTCATACTCTGTGGTGTTTGTTTTCTTTTATAAAGGCAATTTCTTCCCTTATATCGGGAATTACACCTTTGGTGCTAGTCGCCAGCCTCTGGCCTATGGATGGCAGGCTTGGGGTAGTCACAGCACGGGTCCCGAGGATGGGTCGTGACAATTAATCTATAAATGGAACACTATAACAAATCAATCCTTATTGGAATGAAAATTGTACCAGCCATGTATAGTTTCTCTTGAATATCAACTAATGCATTTACATCAATTAGAGAAACTACAAAAATTTAGAGTTGATTTGGGTATAGGGAATCCATTTTTATAAATTCAAATGTACTTTTCAGTCATATTTTATTTCCATTAATAATTTTATTATATGATCCTTTATTATTGTTGAATAATATATTGAGCATCATAGTTAATATAAAACCATCTCTGTTGGTTTTAGTTTTCCTAGGCATTATGCATCTCATGAACATTTCATTTCAATAAGCTCTTATGGATATTGTTACAATACAAACTACTTTTTATATCAATCCTTTACTTATACCAAGTTAATCATTCTTCTACTCTATTAGATATATTTTTATACCCTTTTAGAGAAATATAGTCTATCAAATGACTATAATTTTCCTATCTCGGAGATTTCTGTAATATCAGATATGAACAATAGGATAACATAATAGATAAACATTGTGTTTTCTCAGATGGAACTTTGTTTATTGACATAAATTATTATTTTACATGTAAACACATATTATTATAACATAAAATATTTATTTCATACTATAAATCACTTGATATCAATTTGTAATTATAATTTTCATAAGTATATGGGATAAATCCACTAATTTAAAATCATTTCTTGAAAATATAATGAAATATTTTTCATTGCATATGAGTCTCATCATTGAAGATCCATTAATAAAATCATGACACTTATGTGTGTAAGGAAATATTCATTTAGGGATTTCATCATTCTATATATTTAATGATCAAGGCTTGAAATTAAGTCTCATCATCGATCCTACTTTTAATAACATCATATCTTTGATGTGTATAAGGAAATGTAAAATAAGGAATGAATCCACTCTACATTTATAATGATCGATGAATGAATGTTTGACATATTAATCATATCACCAGTCTGCAGAAATAAATATCTTTAATCCATGCATGTTTTCCCTCAATTTTACATTCCTCAAAACTCTAAAAGGAATATCATGAAATATATGAATTTACATTTGGATTCTCCTTGGGGTATTTCACTATCTAGTAAAACTAATTATGAAAACATTTTACATTAAATTTATTTCTAAAGGTTTCTTTATCCAAAACTGGATAACTAAATGTATTGATAACGCCTAAGGTATTTAGCTTCAAAGAGTTGTGTATATCCTTGAAAACTGCCTTCAGGTTTACTAGACAAAGAATCTTTTATCCACATCTAGGTATTTAAGTCTTAAATATTATATTCATTAAATATTGTCAATGATTCAAGAATTAATGAACTATTAGTGATTATGAGGTATAAAAAACAATATTCATTCAAAAAAATTATAATGTATTCTTTTTTATAATGAGATAAGTATTACAGTAAAACTCAATAAATTTTTTCCAGAATCATTAAACATGAAAATTAGAAGTATTTTGCTTCTCACCACTAACATATGAATTTATCTTTCTTGATTGCTTGAAGAATCCATTTTACTTCTTATAAAATGTATATACTTACTTGGTTACTATATTGGGATAAAAATGTGTGACACGTATTTATAATCTATTACCCTAGAAATTAAAATAAAATCATAACATATAATGCAGAATATATACTTAGTCGAAGCCTCTTCTTTATTTTTCTTCATATAATTGTCTATTTATCTTTTATATCTTCTTATATGTGAATAAAATACCCTCTTGTATAATTTATCTACACTTTTTTTGAATTAAATCATGAAGGTTCTTTTTTCATCACAATTTCCTTTGGAATTATCACTTTTTCATTCAGTTTATTTACCATTACAACTAAATATTAATCCTACATTAAGTTCTTATCTATTTGTAAAACATTACCCAAAAGGTAATTAAATGTTTCTTATATATTATTCTTTTTATTTAATATTAAATGAAATTGGAGTAATTGAGTTATATGGATACTAGAAATGGTTTTATGGAAATAACTTGATACATCATTCAATTTACACATGTTCAGTATAATTATCATCTTATACATTTGTCACTTCAGTTTCTCCTCACAATCTTCTTTGATTTGAGACATCATGCGAAACCATCCATATCCTAATGCTGTTTTTAAAAACACATTGGAAATTTAAAATATTTTATTATTTAAAGATAAAATACATCATTTATGTGTCTCATGTAATATCTCTTTTCACCATCACTTCCTAAGGTGGCTTATAAGGTAGTGTGGACTCTAGTACAAAGAATTTATTATCATAATGTTGTAATTTGTGAAAGTGTATGATCTAAATATTGAAATTCATATTAGTTAAGACATTATCTTTTTCTAGAGTTGATCATAGTGAATGTTTTGAATCAATTTCCATTTTTTTTAAAATAATCAGAATAATGTTAGTACTTTTAACTTTATTATTCATCATTAGACGTTATGTATTTTCTTATCTTAAATTTTTCCAACTATTTTAGAAACATTTAGTATCCCTCAACTGTATGATTTGGAATACATAGTATCTTGATTTTTCTAGTTGTAAGTATCCTTAAAACCTCACCACATAGTCTAGGTTATTGCTATTGCACTACTCAAAGAGTCTCAACATAGGGTTTTAGATTCCCAACAACATTAACTCACAACTCCCAGATCTGTTGAGTGGATTCCCATATATTACAAAGTATAAGACTGCACTTATTAACACATTACTTTAATTTTTCTTAAATATATATATGGCTACTAATTTTCTACAAATATTAGTTATGTTGACCCACTGCCCTTATTAGAACTCCCCAATATTGGAACTAAGGAATTTCATCTCTTGAAATGGAGTCCAGTTTGTGTTTTTTTAATCTAGACTTGTTTGATTAATGAATTTTTGAGGTACGTGGTCCTATAGTACAATATGGATATAGTGTTGAAGGTGGATTCATTTAACAGTGTTCTAAAAAAAATTGGGTTCGAAATCAGGAGGAAGGGGAAACATTATGAAAGGTGGTATTCTAGGATTGAAAATTATCAAATATGAAAAATTCATGAGTTTCTGGAAGACTGGGTTTCATGAAGAATATTTGTGTATATGTGGAGTATCATGAACAATAATCGCGAATAAGAATCAAGAATTCATAATAGAAAGATAATAAATCTGTACAACTTTGAGAAGATTCACGAATAGGTTATTTTTCAATAGATCATTGTAATAATTCATCATAGTAAGGATGACTGAAAAGGTTCAATTTTTTTTGGAATGTAGTGTCTTCACAAAAGGATAAGACTATAAATAGATGGACACCCCAACTTCATGTTTCACAAAAAAATTATGAAAAGGATGAATCACATGAAATTCATGAAGGCTAAGAGCTTATTGAATCAATAATTCCTTGTGAGCTTGATCATTTAAAAAATATTTTTTATTTTTGATTGATTATTAGGTATCTTTGAAAAATGAGTTTCATGATGGCTAGGTGTTCTATGATGACATAGTACACTGCTAAGGTTGTTTTCTTCATGAATGTAGTTTTCTTCACAAAGGATCTTGACTAAAGTGTGTGGGTTATTGAACATTGGGATTTATTTGAAACATACAAGTTGTTTAATGATGGTTTGCGGATTAATAAACAATATTGTTGAACATTTAGTTTAAGTGAACTATGATTTCAAGTTCATAAATATACGTCTATAGTGAACATTGAGTCTCATGATATCCAGAGAAAAAGACATAAATTCCAAATCTATTGATGTGACCATCAAGTCATTAAATTGAGTAAGACTTTACTAAAAGCAGTGATCTAGGGGGATTAGATGGGGTTGTGCCAAGGGAGGCAGTTTACTTTCCCTAAAATCATATAATGAAAGTGTTCCTATCATAGATTTAATATATATATATAGACTTCTATATTCCCTAAAAATAGTTATTACTTGGGGATTTAGGTATGAAAGACACACTATCAACGCATTCTCCAAGGAATAGCCCTTAGTAGTTAACCAAGTAAAACTATTGTGTTGTCTCTCTTCATGTGATTGTTTAATAAATACATGATTCCATTAGATGGGATTTATAAATTCCTACTAATTTGGGAACATGATCCATTATTTTAAAATAAAAAGTTGACACCTTGATTTACCCCTCCCCTCTTAAGGAGCTCTAGGGTCCTACACTTAGTAGTAGGATGCACCTACCACTTGGGAAAACAAGAACCTCATAGAATTAATTATGTTTAAAATTATGTTATGGAATGATTTATGGATCAATATTACTTTGAGGATATTTTATTATTCTCAATGAATTTAATCATTTTATATTTACACTTTCTTATTATATGTGACCACACTCACATCATTACAATGTTATAAATAGAAAAAACATTCACAATGAATTTTTATTTTATCTTTTCATGGTCACTTATAATTTTATTTGATCACATATAAAATCATAAAATTAATAATCTAATAAACAATGCATAAATAAAAATATCCTTTTTGATCATGGTATAATACTAATGGTTGATATATTAAGATAATAATGGATCAATCTAGACAATATGGGTAACTCCTTGAGTTGTGATGCATGCGACCCGAGATGATGTGCTTAACCATCCAATGAATCAAAATTTTATCTAGTACATAATCAAATATTGATGGAAACTACATCTTTTTTGTCATCTTTTTTATACAATAATACTTCAATACAAGCAAGAAGATAATGGGAATGTGGAATAGAGATAAATAATTTTTATCTTGGACTGAAAATCATTATACATAAAGTTATGAAATATATGATAAAAACATATTCAATTAAATAGTTATTATAAACTATATATTAAAAAAAAATTCCATACATGAATTTGTTTTTATAAGGATCATGATCAGTCTATATGCAATAAAATCATGTAAATAAAAAAATTTGTGGTAAATTCAAATTGAATGTTTTTATAAATTAAAATTAATTAATTTTATTAATTCAAAAAACATTTGATGTATTTTCCCCATAATTGTTTAATTAAATTAAAAATAGTCTTAAGGAATATTTTATTATTTTTTAATGTTACCGTGGATTCTTGGGTATTTTTTTAAACAACATAGAAGGGTTTTGGGTTTCCGGGAAAACCTAGAGTGGTCAAGTAGGTAGGGAAGATCCAGACCCGACTCGTCCAAGGTTAGGCCGACTAAATAGGTGTTCTAGGTCGGTTGTTGTGGAGGTTGAAATGTTTGAGGCACCCCATAAGGGGAAACAAAATCTAATATATATATATATATATATATTATTTATATATAAGAGGTGGTGACTATCAGTGTCACCATCACCCGACCCCCAAATCATGGTCTTCTTCTGCTCTAGGCGGGGGGCAGCTGAGCTGCCCCCAATTACTCTTTTTTAATAAGGAATCATTTTATCCCCCTTTAAAGGGCAGGGTATGCAATTCCATATAGGGTTGGATGTGCTTCCCACTAAGTCCTCCTTTTTTAAAAATTCCCCAAATCCTACAACATTAGTCTTGATACATTTTTTATAGAGCCATAGAAAGGATCTCCTCCCAAATTTAGTGCCTATAATTACAGATATGTTATATATATATATATATATTTGTGTGTGTGTGTCTGTTTTATGATTATATATATATATCTCTTTATATGTATATAAATATATATTACAATGAAGTTTTTTTTAAATTAATCCCACATTGACTCAAGGTTCCCTGGTTTCAAAACTCAGTCAGACAAATACCACATAGATATTGTCATCACAATCAACTCTGGCCCAAATTCATTAATTATCTATGATATAATCTCACACTTGTGATATATATATATATATATATTCTTTGTTTTAAGATTGGATAATTATAATTTTAAACTTCATATGGCCATAAATCATTTATCTGGTTTCTGATTGATGTACTATTTATGGAAATGGGACTGTTATAACACCATCTTATTTGATAAATTCTAATTCAATTTTTAATTTGAATTAATTAAACAAAAATATCCCTCTTATACCAATTTTTGGAACTAAGGGTTTCTAGAAACGTGAAAAATATAATTTAAAAAAAATAAAGTTTGGATTTATGTCCAAATGTAAAATCATGTATAACCCAACCCAAATTAAAACATCTATCATGTGAAAATTAATTGAAAATGAATAATTTAAAATGAAAAAATAAGTCAAAAATACAATTCTTTCAATTTTGATAAGAATTTTGTTTTTCTCGCTGTTTGATATCATTGTTAAAATGAACTAACATCAGATACCTATAAATAATCCAAAAAACTTCAATATTCAATTAGTACATCCATATTTTATTTTTAGGTGATAGGTTAGGTAATAAAATATCCTTTTTATGTCCTTGTGATCACATGACAAATATTCCTTCAATCCTGGATGAAAAACTTGAATCACGGTGCTGAAATATCTTCACTTCCACTCTAAAATTAGAGGGAGAAGAGAGAGAGGAACTTAAATTCTATGGAAATAACAGTCCCACACATTTTGGGATCTCATGTATTGTATAGTAAAGTTTAAATTCTATGAAATTGTACATAGTCCCCTAGAAAAACATTATCCTTCAAAATAATATCTTAATAACACTAAATGAATTTGTTATTTTCTCATATTTGTCATGTAAATTTTATCACATACTTGTAACATCAAATATTTGTTACCTAATAAGACTAGAATCATTAAATCATCTTTATTCCTCAAATAAAAACTTAATGAATTGTGAATAATTATATTCATTTCCTGGAAATCAGTCAAAGTTGGACCTAACATAAACTCCATGGTGTGACCCACCATGTCCAAAACACATTTTCACTTATAATAGGCTAGAGTCGTGAATGTGTTTACTTTGTGACCCTTTTTCCCCTTATCTTGGTAGAAGTTAGTTCAACTCATAGACTAAGAGTGAAGTCAAGAAGATCATCATGGTTGCTAAAGAGATAATATTAAAACATTTTAAAGAAAAAATCCTAGGGACACACACAGTGTAATATAATATCTTTTTATCATGATACCTCATAATGTTGAATTCACACTTCATGTCATCATCCTTTATTTATTTATTAGTCATTTACCTTACTAGAATGGCGTGACTTAAACCACCATGGTCATGGATTTAATAAAGTTTCCTCCATCCTGGTAAATTGTTCCTTAGACATCTCTTCCTTCTAAAAGTGACAAATTATATCATGATCATTCAATAATTTTCATGCTACCAATGATGCACCAAACACAAGAAATATTTTGATGACATAAATTTAATAGATTTTTCCTCACAAAAACATCTGTAATAAAATGATATACATTTATAATGATCTCAATTCTAGAGACCAATACTCGAGTTTATATATAGAAACTACAAATGACACCCAGAACATGTGGCGTTCCTATTAGCATGCCAGACCTCATGATCTCCTTTAATTGAGATCACCATGTGTTAAATTCATCTGAAAAATTCTCAATACTTATGAGCCCCCGTAACTTGATATTCATACATTATCTATTTCCATGAAGTACGATGTATCTAGATCATAGGATATATGATTAATATTAATGTCATTGTATCTTGGGGTTCTCATTATAGTTGGGAAACTCTATTACCTTTTTATATAAAAAACTAAGGAAATTAGCTTATAATTAGTGGATGTAGAAGTTTCTAAACTATTATGGTAAGTATACATCATACATAAATATCTGTATATTTGATTTTTTTAATCAAAAATTATTTTTCATGTTGGGTCTATAGTGCCGACTTTTACAATAGAGAACATTAAATCAATCATTGACATGTATCCTATAAAATTTATTTTCACCCTTTCATAATGGGGTGGATCAATATATATTGAAGAATATAACACAAAGAATTTATTCCATATTATAGAAATTTTTGTAAGCATCTATACTACAATTGGAAACTCATACCAAATAAGAAGTGTTCTTTGACCAAAATTGATCATAGTGAACTTATGGTAGTACTAGTCATTCTTCTACATAATAATAATTATATAGATTAATACATTTATCTTGATTACCAGTTATTAGGGTTTATAGATTTTATTAATCTTAAATGTCTCAAAATATTTTATCAAATCCTAATTGTATTATCCCGTATTTTGGACAGGGAGCATTTTTTTAAGGAATTTTAATTTTCCTAATTGGGGGATGGTAAAATAATTAAATTGAGCTTTAGAATGTAAATACAAACCATTGAAAAAATTAAAATGTTGTTTTTTATGTATAGTTTAAGTCCTAATAGGTGCCTTAGGTGTTCAACTGATTTTTGAAAACATCAGTCTCCAAAAACTAAAATTTGGAAGAAACTAATAGTGGAACATAGTTTTTTTTTGAAACTATGCGGCCCTCTAGGAGAAACCATGTTGCCAATCTAGTGAGATTGAGGGTATCACACTATTTTATCTTAAAATGAAAATGAGGTTTCATAGACATGTGGTAATTTTAGATGGTGTTATAGAGGGTATCACATGGGCTTCACACAGTTAGGAAAACCATGATCCTAGCCGCATACCTTAGACATTAGCACCACACAATTGGTGTATAGTTTTTTGAACCGTATGTACAAACCATGAACTCTATAAATGGGTTAATTTTTTGTTTTTTCCCTGATGATTTTTTTCCTTCCTTCTCCACTCTTCTCCTATGTAAGCAACACTTTTCACCCTCTGCTCAAGCTCCTCTCCTCCCTCACCTAAGCTTGGATGCTTGTAAATATCATTGGATGTGTATAGGTAAGCTATCTATTCCTATTACTCCTTGTGCATTTTTATTTAAATATTTAGAATAATATCTATGAGAACTAATTCACCCTATTTACAATTCATTTTTATACTTATTTGACTAATCTCAAACCGGTTGCAATTAATGCTTGATATTGGATGAGTAAAGAATCCTTTATTTAATGTAGGTGGTTTATAGATTTCCCTTAAATTATTGTCATTTTATAAGATGTTGTCTTTGATATGCACACTTTTCATTCAATTCATTGCTTAAAATTTGTGAAATTACTTTAATTAAATTGATAGACCATTCCATTAGCTACATTAGACCCTCTAATATGGTTGGATGTGATGATATCAAACCAAGCCAACATTAATTGTGTTTTCCTTTAAATGCCATTATTTCTTGTTGTCTGGATTATACTGGGGCCACACCTTTGGGTGTGCAGTTTAAGTGCATATGATTTGAGATTATTTCTTAATCTAAATAACCTTTTTAATTTTGTTTCATAGTACCTTACGGAATAATTGAATTAATTAAATTAAATAAAATCTTATGATGATCAAACCACTGGTTTATAATAAAATCAACTTTGAGGTGTGTTTTCTTCTAAATCAAAAAATTATTGATTAATAAAATGTATCTAGAATGGTATTATCTAATAGGTTCCACTTGTGGCCTATATATATGTTTGTTAAACTAAATGGCCTACCATGTAACTTAATTGTTAAATGGAATATCTAATTCCATCACTTTCTTTGTTACTAATAAATGAGATATATTTTGTAAATACGAAATACCTTATAATACTAAAAAAATAAATCCATAATAATGATACCTAGAATAACATCCCTATTAAAGGAATCCCATGCATTATGATACTAGGAATAGTGTCCCTTACCATATGATACTAGGAATGGCCACCCTAGGAAAGGAATACCTAACCTTTTTACACTGGGCATATAACCCCTAGGCAAGGCATCCCTTAAATTACAATACTATGCAAGGAACCCCTAGGAAAGGTATCACTTACCTTATGATACTAGGAATAACATCCCTTAAATTATGAAACTCGGTCATCGAATCACTTAATTTGAATTTGAAACTCATTTTCATTAATTATGATGTGGATCCCTTAGTAATTATCCTCAGGTGCACACCAGTTCATGTATATCTGTGAAAATGATTTTATAACATATAAATATATATATGTGATGGTCGTTGTGCTGAGAAATTTCAGATTAGGCCAAAGAAGATATGAATGACCAGGTGTTTATAAGGAACCTAAGCCTTACTTGTATACTTTTATTTATTTATTTATTTCTTTATCTATTCTACCAAAACAATGCTTTATATTATACACACAGACTAGATTTTTTTAGACACCATTGGTGGTGGCTTACTGAGTATATCTCACACCTTTTTGGGCCAACATTAGATTGGGGGTACCCAAACATACTTCGTGGTTGTCGGATCATATTCATGGATCCTGATTTATTACAGTTAACCTTTGGAGATAGAATAGAGTACAAGAGCAGGGGACCAATCTACTATTCATGATGATATTGGATATAGCTTCTAGGTCATTTATTTACAATTTACCACTTTTATGAATGTAATAACTATTTTATTCTTTTATCTTGTATATTGTAGAGGCACGTGGATATGCAGAATTATATAGTTTTAATTAGACTCCTTCTTAGTTACTATTGTTTTCTTCTACTTTTTCCATTATTTATACCACTTGAATTGTTTTTTGATTTTATATGATATAAATCTATACTAATCTAATTATGAGGGTATAGTTTCTCCAATGTACCATCATTAGACCCTTTCTGCTATTCTACATCCATTGGAATTTGGGGAGGTGCGATTGAGGCCATGTGATCGACTGGTTTGGGGCACTATTTAAGTGGATCTTGCATTGGAACATTATAAATTGGTATTCGTGAAGGTTTATTTTTCCCTTATCTTACTATTTTATAATACTATATAGGAGACTAGGAATGTGTCAGTGCATGGTAAATATTCATGTCTGGGATTGATCAACCCATGAATGAGGAAACACCAAGTGTATAGGGATGGGATAGTTTTTCATGGAATTCATTGTTATATTTTATTATGAATTCAACATTAGTGAATGATTCACTTTCTACTATTACTGATTTATGAGATTTATAGTATCTTACACTTTTCTAGGTATGAAAATGATGTAGAATTACATGAATCATTATACCCACATAGATATTCACTTTCCCTTCACATTCCATGACATGTATATTGCATTTATGGACTGTCAGATCCATGTTTATGTGCCTTGTGTGATCTATTTAACATGGTTTTTTGTATGCCTTGAGTAGGAGATTTATTTTCATCCATGACTGTATAGTATGTTTCTATGATTATTATTCCATGCAGATGATTATTTATCATATCTATCTACTTACCATGACTAGGTAATTAATTTCCATGTTTCCCTATATTTACTGCTTGTGATATCATTCCTAGTTAATTTTTTTATAGTTCTAGTTAAATTTTCTACATCAACCTAAATGGTGTTTTCACATTTAACGTGATGGTGGTGCCTTAAATAACAAATCATAAATTTTTCGATCTATAGACCATTGGTTTCATGATCCAACTCATATTGGCTGTGATTAAATGGGATCCAATTTATAATTAAAAACATTTATAGGTATTTAATAAATTATAAAATGGTGACCCATATAATCAAACCATCATATAAGAGATTGATATACCTTGAGATTTTTTTGTAAATATAAAACCTTTTATGTTTTTTACTTTAAATGAATTGGTTTCCTATGAAACATTTAGATGACTTGACATAAGTTGGTCAGCATCGACCTATTATAGTAATGAGACAACCCTTACTCAACCCAAGTTGGTTATTCATGTAACAACCCGAACTATTATAAATAAAATTCAACTTTTGGATTTATTTAAATGTCTCATCATGAAATATGGTAATAGAAACAATATGTGCTTATTTTGATTTATTGTATCTTATTATATTTAAAAGTCCTTTTAGAATCATTATTATTGATAATATATCCCCTGAATAGTGATTACATGATATGTATAAATTTTGGGTTTTATCAAATGTAATTAACGCAAACAAAGGAAGTGATTACCTCAACCAGTAGGATGATACCCTTTGAATCCGATTTATCAGACCTTCTAAGTGAGATTACATATATGGGATTTTCCCTTGACCAATCCCATATTGAGATCCAACAACTTAAACATGAGTGAAAACGTTTACTGGAGAATTTCAATCTAAATGAGATCATGACGCAAACCATGTTCACTAGACCAACCCATGAAAGTCCCTCCCTCAAGCTCTTTACTCTTAAAGATTTTGTTGGTGTATTGGAGGGATTTGTGTCAAGACCATATAAATATAAACATATTTGTTTTTATATATATAGTAATGAATATATTTTCAACTTGTTATTGTTTCATTGTAAATGATTTTTATTTTTATAAAATAATGCACAAATTTTTTTTTGGTTAATATCCAAATTCGATTAATGGATTAATGAATTAAAATAAATAAATAAAAACTATATTAATATTATTAAATAACTTTTATCATATATAAATGATAATATAATTTTTAGGAAGTCAAATATAATTTTTATAAAGTTTCGAAAACTGTTATTGTTAAAAAATAAAGTATTTCTTAATAACTGTTGGTTTTATTTAAATAGTGAAAATTAAAATATTTAGAAAATTATTTAGATAAAATGATTAATATTTTCCAATTAATAAAGTTAAAATTATCCAATAGTGAAATTTTTATAATATTATGAGACAATCGAATTTTGTGGTAAAAAATAAATATCATATAAATATACTTTGGGTTTTAAGACATAATATTGACACAAAAGTGATGCAATAATTACTATAAATGGGTTAAAATACCAAATATATTATTTCAATTTAATATAATTTGATTTTGAGATTATTTTTTTATTTTTTAAATACATTATCAATACTCCAAAACTTATAATATATTCCAAGGTTTTAAAATCCTTTCATTAAGAGTGTGACTCCCTCCAAATAGCATAGTAATTATTTTCATAATTTTAGCCCCTTTCCTTATAAAATAATTATATCCACTCCCATTTCATAGAAACCATGGGAAAACCATGGTATAGTTTGTAGTTTTTTATATTTTATTACATAGAGTCCAAAACCTAAATAATAAATAAATCCCTCACTTTTATATATAAACATATCCAAACAGCCATTTCTCTTCACTAAAACTCCTCAGAGAAGGAACATACTATTACCTACACTCTGTAGAGTCTTTTAAAGGATCCCCTATGTTCTTAAGATTCCTGCCAAGATTTTGAATTCGCATACTCATGTAAGGGACCTTCCTCTCCTTCTTTCAATTCAAACTCCTTCTTTGGAATTTGTCGTATTAATTACAATTTGTTATGATGTAATTTATTTATAAGCATACCATATTATAAAATGGATCTAATTTTAATGAGGTATCATCTATTCTATCCCATTTTATCATTCATCTAATTTGTTACTATGCCAAAATTCCATAAGAGATTTGTCTCTTCTCATTTCCATTCAATAAGTTCCTTTATGTTATGCCTATTAAATTAAATTTTCTGTTATTGGGATATATAACTACATATTCCCATTAGTATACATTTAATTTATAAATTATTATATCACCCTTTTTACTCTCATTAAGCCACCCATGATTCTTTATGTACACACGTTACCATGCCAAAATTTCGTAAGGGATATTTTCATTTCTCTTATTTATTCAAGTATCTTCTTTTCCTTATGTGTTTTATCTTAATTTCCTTATGATGGGATATGTCATTCCATATCATACTTACTATCTAAAAGATTTAAAAATTATTAATGAACCCTTTCTTTCTTAACAATTAATTTTATTAATTTTTATGTAATGTTGTTATGCTTCCGAAATTTCACCATGATTTCCCTGCAAAAAATATTGTGTAGTGAACACCAAACCTGTTTTTCTATCAAAGGTATTCACCTATATGTACATATTATTATCTATTGGGGAATTAAATTTGTGTATTCCATATTCCATGATCATGTAATAATTTATAACGATGAATGAATTTGTTTTGTATGATCTATGTGGAACACTAAAGCATGAGAATGAAATGAATATGATGGGTGACCCCAAAAAGTGTTCCAATGCATTGGGTAATATTTAGTATCATCATACATCATGTTAGGATAAGTGGATAACCTGATTACTATATGGTACATTTCCATTATGATTTCCTGGAGGGGTTACCATTGACTTATGTTAATGATTCAATTTATTATGTCGTTGCCACATTTCGCATGTTATGATTATCATTTTATATCATGCCTTATTATTAATGTTCCATTTATTTCCCTTTGATATGCCTATTTTTTAACATTTATCACTTATGACATTTTTTACATTTACTGTTCTTATAGCTCACCCATTTCTTATGTATTTCTCCAGGTTATCTCATGTAGTTTTATGTTCGATGGATTATTTTTAGCATGTTAAAGAGTATTTTAATAAATATGTTGTATTCACAGCTTTATTTTGTTATGTAATGTACCTAATTCCCAAAGAAACTATAATTATCAATCAAACATATTTTATCATGTGTATTATTTAGTGATAAATCAAGTATTAATGTGAAACAAATTTTCGGGTTATTATAGATGGTATCAAATGAAAAGTTTAGTTATTTCAGGAATTATGATTATAAAAACATTATCAAAAGGTTTTGGTATGATACTATGAATAAGAAAACATACCTAAATTTTGTTTAGTATAGAGTAATTGGTTTATCAATAAAATACATCCATGTCTAGATACTACAAGTTGACATTGTTTATGAATAGATTTACCTAGGAGTAACAACTCTGACAAGGTGTCCCTAGCCTAACTTGGGGTATCATAGTACACAATAATGACCCTTATTGTGAACCTGGTTGGACACTCCTATGGGATATTCTATGATAAATTCAAAAGTTCATTATGAAATATTATTAATGGAACAAATAAAAAGTTCCCATAAGAATATATGTTCGGAAATAGATCATGGATAACATATATTGAAGAATAAAT
This sequence comes from Viscum album, assembly GCA_963277665.1. NCBI lineage: Eukaryota > Viridiplantae > Streptophyta > Magnoliopsida > Santalales > Viscaceae > Viscum > Viscum album. Next base: position 966,953,483 of record OY728155.1, read on the forward strand.
ATTCATAAGTCAAGGAAATAAATGTAATTTATATGTTGTTAATTTAAAGTCATTGGATTCCCCTATATGAGTTTAATAGTATAAAAATAATCATCCCTAATTTTATAGACATAAATTGGAGGAATCGGGTAAACAATCGATGCAACGAGTAGTGTGATGACTACCCCAACGAGATGCCTAACTCGATTGGAGCAGGAATCACGAACTTTATGAGAATAATCTCTTAGTTTAATCAGGTTCTGATAGAAACATGGATCAAGAGGAGCACCCTATCCCCCTAAGAGAGTACAATATGTAATCAAGAGCTTTATATGAAACAATCCTCCTACTTTAAATGGATTATATGATTCCTTGATTTCCCAACAATGGATCAACTCCATTGAGAAGATATTCTCCATACTCCAGCATTCTGATAAAGAAAAGGTTATATTAGTTTTTGATAATATGGGGGAGAATCAGATCTGTGGTAGACCTTTATTAAGAATTCAAAGGGTGAGGAAGATATCGAAGTGATGGAGCAGAAGGAATTCATGATTTTTTTTTGATAAATATTTTTCTCCCACTCTCTGAATTAAAATGGAAAGGGAATTACATTCCCTCAATAAAAAAGATGATAAATCAATCTGGTGATGTGAGAAAAAATCAAAATACATGTATGATAAACTTCCAAATTTTTCGTTACCCTTGAATACAAGGTTTTCACTTATTTGGTTGGATGAAAAATAGTATACAAAAAGACAAGGTGATACATTACTTTGATACCTATGAGGAAATTGTATGATGTGTCCTAAAATTTTATATGGAGATCTGATAATACCAAGGGTATCGTGGGGATAAGAATTGTTTAGTGGAATTTTATTCTGGTAGTTTGATGCTTAATGTCCCACTCGTCAGAGGTGCGGTAATAAGCACCCTAGAAATTGTCTAAGGAGAAAAAAGAAATGATTTAGGTGTTTGAATGGAGGACACCTATCTAGTAATTGATGATAGGAGAATCTCACTAATGTGATGTAGGAAATGAAATATTTATTTAACCCTCAACACAATGTCCATTGATTCAATTGAAATGAACCATGTCACTTTATAAACCAATTCCCTAAGCCAGTTGTTTTAGAAGACAATCAACAACCTCCAACATAGAAAGGGTGAGCTTTTTCCTTCATTATCGATGAAGTGGATCCTGAAAATGAAGAGGTCAGAGGTATGTTAGTTATTAATTCAATAATATTTAACAAACTTTTTGATTATTGTAATACAAATTCCTTCATATCATGGTAGAACTATTCAAACACCACCACAATGCATGGAAGTAGTTATATAAGTGAAAAAGAAAATGGGGAAATTATTTAATCCAAAGTATATAACTCCTCCCTTGTAAAATTTTGTGGGATGAACCTCTTGGAAAACCTTCTCATACTAGATTTGGTGGAATTTTATGGAATTATAGATATGGATTTTTTTCCCCATATAGAGCCAACATAAATTTCAGTGTAAAGGAAATCACTCTTTGTATTATAAATCAACCCCCAGTTCTGTACAAGTGCATGGAAGAGGATGAATCTTCTTTATCACTGTTATCTCAAGCATTGAAATTATTACACTATGAGAAATAATTTCTATATCAAATGATTGATTCTATGTAGTGAACCATCCTCAATGACATACCTATTGTGAGGGAATGTGTTGATGTGTTTCCTCATGAATTATACGATCTTCTTCTTAACTGCGAGGTTGAATTTTTAATCGATCTTATACCTTGGGTTCTTTCATTGTCGAAGATTCTATATATAATGGATTTTGTGGAGAATGTTGAGATGAAGAAACAAATACAATAGAATAGGAATAAAGGGTTCATACACCCAAGTGCTTCACCATGTGGTGCACTAGTCGTATTTTTCAAGAAGGATGAGTCAATTTTCCATTTCCTTGATTATCATGAGCTCAACAAGATCACAATAAATAACAAGTATCATATTCCTTGGATGGATGAATTGGTTTATCATATAGGTGGAGAATAAAACTTCTCAAAGGTGGATATTTTTTTTCGATATTATCAAGTAAGGGTGATGGAGGATGATATACCCAAGACTGTTTTTCGTACAAGGTACGAAAACTATGAGTTCATATTGATGCAATTTGGACTCACTAATGCCCCAACACTCTTTATGGACATGATGAATAGAGTATTTATAGATTAACTCAAAAAAATTATATTGTTTATAAATGATAATATAATATAATCTATAAGCAAGGAGGTGCATGAGGATCATCAGGGAAAAATTCTAAATTGAAAATATTTATCGAATGTATAGAAAATGTGAGTTCTAGTTGAAGAAAACCTTTTTATTGGAGAATACCATCACAAGTAATGGGATATATGTGGCCCCTTAAATGAAGGAAGAAATTAAAGGATGAATTAGGCCAACATCTATGATAGATATCAGTAGTCTCATTGGGTTAGTTAGGTATTATCATCGATTTGTGCTAAAATTCTTACAATTGAAAGACTCTCTTACCAAGATGACTCTAAAGGGAGTCATGTTTACATGGAATGATGAATGTGATGAGAAAATCATGGAGTTAAAAGGTATCCTTATCGTTGTTCATGTGCTCACACTACCCACAATTGGAGAACTATTCATAGTAATCAGTGATGCTTCAAAAAAGGGACTGAATTGTTTGTTAATGCTGAATGAAAAATTCATAGCCTATACTTAAAGATAGTTGGAAGTTTATAAGAAAAATTATGCCGCCTTATTTTACATAGTTTTACCACATATTTATAATTAATTTTTAGTGATTTAATTAATTATTAACACACTTTTTTCTTAATAAGTGCAAATTTTCATTTTTAGAATTAAATCTGTTATTTAGTCAATTTTTATAATTAATAATGTATTTTGAGCTTTAAAACCGTTAATTTATATATTACTTTAATTTTATAGTCTAATTACTTTTTATTCAGAATGGTGATTTTTGTCTGCATGTTTAATAATTTAACATTTATTAATTAATTAATAAATTCTGCTTTTGCACCTAAATAAAGTAGTTTTAATTTAGCATATCTTGTGTTAAATATTATTAAATTTAACGTAACATTATATATCTATGAGATGTGTTTTTAACAATTCAATATTTATAAATTCTTGTTTTTAAACATAATACATTAATTAAATCTCTTTAATTCAAATTTTATTAATTAACATAATTGTTTAATAACAGATAATTATCTATCTACGTTAATTTATTTATTTTGATACATTAACTTTTATAAATAATTTAACTTTGTCTTATAATGTAAAAATTTTATATTAACATTTAATAATTTAATTGCCTTTTAATTTGACTCTAGTAGAAATTTATGTTTTCTAAATTGAATTTAATAACAATTTAACTTATTTCAAAATGTTTTTATATGTTTAAATAGGTTTAAGGGCACCTAAATTTTCAATTGTTTTAATAAATTTCTAGTTTTAATTAATTTTTTTCTTCTAATTTTATTTTACTTTTAATTTATTTTACCCTTCTATTTATTTTGCAGTGTCACGATGGCACCGTATTGAACTCACGGTCTCATCCCTTCACGGTGTCACAACAACAATTTCCCTTTACAATGCCACCACACACCATATCCCTTTCAAACTAGTGCCACCGGGAAACATCTTCTGATGTCACACAGTTTCCCTTGTTGTGCTTATGTTACCACTTCCCCATACATGGTGCCACATCAATGATGTCGCACCGTATCTTTTTATTAAAACTCTCCTCACATCGTAATACCAATACGGTGTAATAGCAACTTCGTGGTCTGTATATTATTTGAGACCATTTCCCCGTCTCTTTGCCTCGCACCATTTATATCCCCCTCCTTGCATCTCACATCACCAACTCTCACCATGAGGCATCCTTTCCCAACCCAAGTCCCTTTTAAAGACTCTTGCCACACCGCTGAAATTGGTTGAAGCTGTCGCATCTTAGGACGACTTCACCGCTGAGAAGCTTAGCCAAGGAGGGTGATTCGGGTTCTTTGGAGGAGGAGGAGGAGTCACACAATAAAAATTCACCATTGTAGACCACTGTGATCCATAGATCTAGAGCCATGTTGAACCATTGTTGAGCCGAGAAGTCGTCGCTATTGTCCGACACTAGCTACCTGTAGCATATCAAAAATCATCAATTGTTGGATGAAAATCCGTCATTGTTGTCATGCCTCACCAGTGAAGAGGAGACTGCCACCGGTGTTTTTGGAGGTTTCGGAACCCCTGAAATGAGTAGCCAAAGCCCATTCTTCGAGAGGAAAAAATGGAGCCGCCACTTCTCCTTCCTGGAGAAGGAACTGAACCCCCCCCCCCCCCCCCCACCCTGTGGTGCGATGGAGAAGAAGACACATGGGGTAAATTAAAAATGATAATAATAAATAATCAACTAAAAAATACAAGATAAAATATAACAATAATAATATTAATAATAATTTGATAATAATTGAATAGAATACACAACTAATTAATTAAACAAACTCTATTGTTTAATTTAATAATTAAACTAAAATAAATAAATTTATTTAAATACATTAATGAATATAATAACTATAAATTAAATTATTCATAAATTAAATAATTATAAAATATAATAACTATATACAATTTTATATATTATAATAAAACTATTTATTGTAATAAACAAAAATAATAATCTAAAAAACACAAATATTCAAAGAACTGAATACTAATTTTATTAATTTAATAATTTAATAAATATTAAACTTTTAATATAATCTAATTATTAATTAATCACCTTCATAAATTTTTTAAATAAATAATAACATAAAACAAAATTAAATTAATAAAATTAAGTATCAATAATAATTAAAATAAAAACTAATAATTATTTAATTTTACAATTAACTTTTATAAAAGATTACTTTTATACATTGATTTATTTTTCATTTTTCTATTCTAACTATGTACGTTCACACAGGTGCTGGAAACATGTCTAAATACATTCAACTAATTCGGCAGGAGTTAGTTACAAGGGAAAAACTTGTGTGACATGTCAGTCATGAAAAAATGCATGTGTATGGTGCACAAGTGAGGGAATTTTGAAGTCGGTTGAAACGTGCGGTGACAAGCAGTAGATGACATATGATATATAAAGTAGAGTAGCAACATAATTGGGGGATGCTCATTCACTTGAACGAACACAACTTGGGAGAGTAGATCGGGGGATACTCAATCACTCGAATGAACACACCATTTTGAGAGAAAAGACTCCCGGGAGAGAGCAGAGCAGTTCTGGTGAACTACAGTCACAAATGAGTAAGAAACAATACACAATATTCATCATCATTGGGAGGAACCTTCTACCTCTGTTTTTATTTTTTTTTACTCACTATTTCTGCTGTTATATAGAATATGATCGAAGAATTACTTTGTGTGTTCTAGAGTTTTGACTTTTAACTGGCTATATTTTCTTTTTCGTAATATTTTTTCTCTCAACAAGAATCTAATTCATTCGGTGAGATTGAATCTACTTCTCAAATGTTAAATTGAATCCACAATATTTTGATCTTAATTTCAAAATAAATGATTTTTTGTGGGATTGATCGTCGAGGCTATCAATCAAACTTTCAATTCAATTTTACATCTTCAGAAACTTTCGGTGAGAAAGATTTCAGTTGATATCTTTTTATCATTCGGCTGACTGAAAGTATTTTATATGGTGAACATCAAAAACATACAGAGATATGTGTTAACCTTCTGGTGATGAAGCATTAACTAAAAATTTTATTGTTTTAATTCAATATGTTTAATATCATTATTTTACATTAATATAATTCAAATATCTTGAGAAATCATTATGATTAATCCTCAACTCTCCTGTTCCACTACATTTCGACTATTAGTTTCACATTTACTTATTTTGCATTAAAATTAATTTAGTAAATAGGAAATCATCAGAAATTTTTCATTACTTCTTAATACTTAAAAAAATATATAAAAATTAAGAAAATGTTTACTTACTTCACTGCTGACATTAGTGGAGTTTAATAAAAATTAAACCTTAGAAAACTCTCCTTCCATCTTTGTGGATCGAACCTGCACCACTATTCTTGTGTATGTATATAAATGTTATTTTTAGGGTCGTGACGACCTCTAGTCACATCCTAATTCGACACTGTTTCCAGGGAGGGCACGCACTGAGAGTCTAGGTTTAGAAAAAATCACATTAAAAAAATAAAAAAACTTGCTTTAAAAAACTGTGAACTGGAACCTACTACTTTTGTTGAACATTAAAAGTCATCATCCACTCTAAAACATTGTATGTTTAAACTCACCTATTTTTAGTTTAAAAAATGGATGTTCCTGAGAACTGGAATCAACTGAGGCCTCATTGTGTCTGTTGTGGCTGTTATGGACACACTACCTAGCAGTGTGTTTAAAACAGCCACAATAGGATGTTTACATTGAAGAAAATAAACAATATGAGTCTAATACTGAATTCCAAGATAAAAATAAATTAATTAAAATTATATTGGATACTAGGGAGGATTATTGAAACTCTTGGTTTAATAAAACCAATGAAATTCAACTTAGATATTCTAAAGATCATGATAAAATAATGACAAGATTGGAAAACATGCTCTTGGAATTACAAAAAAAGTGTTAAAGAACAAGGAGAAATATAAGAAAATTAAAATTAAAATGATTATGAAAGATTTGAAAATCAAATAGAAGAAGAAAGTTATAGTTAAAGTAGGAAACATACTTTTTACATTGAAAATTATGATTATGTTGAATTAAAATTGGAAACAACCAACTCACTAATTTAAGAAAAAAAACATTGTTGAAAACCCCAAAAATATTTTTAATGATGTTGAGTTGGAAAATTTTGAAGATGAACTAAAAAAATGCAAAATATTGCCCAGTTCTTTTCATCATCCCTTCTTTCAAGAAAAATCACTATTTTTTAAATTTTGAGAAAGAAGTAACTTGGGTTTAAGTCAAACATGAAACTAAAAAATTAAAGGATAAAAATTATTCACCCAAAACTTTTGATTTTTTTTTTTGAATATTTAATTTGAACAAGAATTGGGGAATTTGTTGGAATAAAACATTAAACTGGATAATATAGAATCTGAAATTTTTGAACCTCAGTTGAAAACATTTCTTCAATGTTTTGAACCTTTAAACCCAATAATTTTTGAAATGTCGTTGGATAATGAGGATGAGGGAATTATATTTGAAGAAGGACTAACTTATGATTTTTCATTTCCCTATTCTCATAGTAATAAATTTTCTGAAACTTTGTGCACTAAAATGAAACGTAGTGTTCTCATTCTTATGGAAAGCTATTTGTATTAGAACAAATTGGAATTTTAATTTGTTGATCTTGAGTTGAACATTTCGTCCCCTGATTTGAACTTTATGAAACACACTACAAACAATTTTTTTGAAAATTAACTCTTTCAATGTGAACGTGAAAGAGAGTTTGTGCACACACTAGATAATTTTTAATGAATTGATTTGTTAGAAGAAGTAAAAGTTTTGTGAGAGTTAACAGATGAGGATCTTTTGGAAGAGATTTACAACATTGTTAGACCTGAGTCTGTTTGTGATAAAATAAATTCTCTTCTCTATCTGCCACTTTCATCCTCAATTGTGAAGGGTTCAGATCCTTCTCATGATAGAGATAGTAGTCTAAATGGGGAATCACACTTTAGTTCCAGGGTACATGATTCTGTTCAACACTTTTTTGATTCCCTTCTTGAAACATTTAAACAGAATTTACCCGCAAGCACCCTTGAATTTTAATATGCTTATGTTTAAGTTAATAAATATATCTTTGAGGACAATCCCACACCCTTTGAAGCACCTACATTTTATTCCCATCCTAAAAAAGTTAAATGTGTCCAATCTGAAACAATTCTAGAAGTGGACAACACTATTACCACAAATGTTAAAGGGTGCTACTTAGGGGTTATGTTATGCTATGAGAGATTGTTTTTTGTTTTCTTTATCTTTGGAGCCCACATAATTCTCTATTCTATTAAATTTTTTTGGTTAAACACATGTTTTGGTTCCTATTAAAGAAACCACATCCACCTAGTGACTATGGTTAGTTACTAGGTGAGTCTGGCTGGGAACTATAAAACTAGTGCTGCATGGGAGGCAACCCATGGTTTTTTTTTGTTTTTTAATAAAACTCAATAAATTGTAATTAAATAATGTCTAACAGAAGACTTTAAATTCAGTACTTCATGGGAGTCAACCCATGTTCTATATTTTGTGTTTACTTTTGTTTATATTGTTATTTTACATTCAATAATATTTTACTTGGTTGCCTTCTGTATGTTCTATCTCTACTGGATATTTTTTCATGGTTTACATGCTTAGTGTTTTTTGGATGTTGTTGCCTCAAAAAGGGAGAAGAATTCCCAATGTAAGGATAAATGAAAACCCGATTTAGGAAAGTGTCTCAATTTTTGAATTCATTTTCCCCCTATTTATTTTAGTAAAAATTCCCTGAAAAGTTGCAGTTACTACTTTCGGTGAGTCAGTAACTGGTGCTTTGTAAACTTTTCATGCTGATGTTAAAAATTATTATTGTATTAGAAAATTCTGCTACATGTTAGCTGTATAAAAATCTTATGTATGTCTTGCTTCAGAAATAAATTTTTTTTGCATATGTTTAAAATTCTTCTTGTATTAGATTGAAATTTTTTTGTATGTCTCTATGTAAATAATTATATATGTTCTTCTTTGTTGAAAATTGGAATTAATTGATATTTTAAAATCATTCACTACATGAATTGATGTGTGGGGGGCATTGCAGACTGGCTAGTTAGTATCATTTTGGGAATATGAATTAGGTTGAGTTGTATAGCATGAACATGTCTGTTTTATTATAAATCCATTTGATTCATACTTTGTTAAAATGATTTCACCATATTCACTGTGCACCAACACGTTACATGCCATGTCTGAACTTTCATGGAAAATCAATATCACTAAACATAAATGATAATTCTTGTAGTAGATTTAGAACCTTCTATAAATTAATCTTTTTGGTAAAAAATACTTTTTGAACTTCATTTATACGCTTTCAACATTTCAAACATCTACTAAATTGAAAATCTATTTTGAAACTTATTCATCAAATTGTTCTTCTCCACATTAGAATTCAACATTGGAGACAAAGTTGGGTTTTATGTGTGGGGGAGGGGTTCAATTCTTGATTGTGCTGAACTTTTCCTTAATGTGAGCATGTCAATTCCCACTTCTACTTCAATGTTTTTTGTAAAAAAATGTTTAATTTTTTTCAAAATTCTTTCATAATTTTAGGCTTTACACTATTTCTCAAATGGATCATTCATTCGGATTATGATTGGTTGGTAGTTGAGAACTAATTTGAATCTAAAATTAATGTGGGTGGATGATTTTTGAGTGAGTAAACTTAGTGATTTTATGGAAATTTGGTTTTAGGTACTACTTTTTAGAGTGGGGAAACCTGTTAGTGGTGTTATGATCATAACCCATGGAATTTAATGTTTGATATTAATTCTAGGGAACTCATTTCCTTTTAATTTGGGCATCTAGGAGCCCATGGTGAATCTCTGAGACCCTAGATGTTGGGTTCATTTTTTTACTATAATCCATTTCCACACCTTGAAAAAGTGCATATTTATAGTGATTATCACATTATACATGGCTTGGGAAAAATTAAATAAAGTTTCAAAGTGTCAAAAAAAGTTTTCATTAAGGTGAGGGGGTTGATGAATGCTAGATGAAGAAGGGGACTAAAGTTTATTTTGGAATCATTTAGATTGTATCATTAAGGTGATTCACAAAAAAATTAATTATTTTTGGAACATAGGAAAGAGTCAATATACAAAGTACCTACTGATAAGTTCTAAATTATACTGATATTTTACCTTTTTCCACTCTTGGACATAGAACTTGATCTTGGTTTGTAATGAGTCACTAATCAGACTCACATATGAAGCATGACACATTCATTAATATATGGTTCATTACGTTCTTGATTTTTAATAAGAGATTGTTTAAGGTAGGACTTGATTTGAGTTATCTTTTCAAAATCCTATAGACATGTTTCAATACTTGGTTTCAAATTGTAGGACATGTTATATTTTGAGCAGTATCATGAATACCGTAATTCTATTTTTTAGGATAATAAAACCTGAGATTGTTTGAGGAAAAACAATGATTAAGTGCAGAGGAATTTGATGTGGCATTATTTTACATAGTTTTTCCACATATTTTTTAATTAATTTTTAATGATTTAATTAATTATTAATAATTTTTTTTATTAAGTTCACATTTAAATTTTTAGAATTAAATCTGTTATTTAATAAATTTTTATATATAATTGGGAAATTTAAGCTTTAAATTAGTAAATTTTCTTATTACATTAATTTTATAGTCTAATAACTTTTTATTCATTTTGGTGATTTTTGTCTGGATATTTAATAATTTAACATTAATTTATAAAATAATAAATTCTACTTTTTCACATAAATAATGTAGTTTTAATTTAGAGTTTCTTGTCATATATATTATTCAATTTAAAGACATTATATATCTATTAGATGTTTTTTTAACAATTCAATATTTATAAATTTTTGTTTTTAAACTTACTACATAAATTAAATATATTTAAATCAATTTCCTTATATAACATAAATTTTTAATAAAAGAATAATTATATGTCTACTTAATTTAATTTAATTTGATACGGTATCTTTTATAAATAATTAAACATTTTCTTATAATGTTTAAATTTTATATTAACTTTTAATAATTTAATATCTTTTTAATTTTAGTTTTGTAGCAATATAGTTTTTATAAATTGAATTTAATAATAATTTAACATATGTTTAAATGGTTTAATAAGTTTATTTATGATTATGAGAACCTAAATTTGTAATTTTTTAAATTAATTTTTAGTTTTGATTAATTATTTTGTTCATATTTTATTTAAGTTTTAATTTATTTTACCCTTCTCTTTATTTTGCAGTGTCCTGGTGGAACCATCTTGATCTCACATTTTCAACCCTCCAAGGGGCCACACCAACTATTTCTCTTTACGATGCCTCCACGCACCATATCACTTTCAAACCGGTGCCACCATGAAACTTGTTCTAATGTCGCACTATATCCCTTTTTCTGCCTCTGTTACCACTTCCCCATTCACAGTGCCACAACAATGTTGTCACACCGTCTCTTTTCATTGCAACTCTCCTCACACAGTAATACCAACATTGTTCCACAACAACTTCATGATCTGCATTTGCTTTGAGGTCGTTTCCCTATCTCTTTACCTCACACTATTTCTAGACCCCACCTTGCATCTCGCATCACCAACTCTAACAGCGAGGCATCCTTTCCCGACACAACTCTTGTTTCAAGACTCTTGCAACAATGTTGGAATTTGTTGAAGCCATCGCATCTGAGGAAGGACTTAGCCGCTGAGAGGGTTAAACAAGGAGCCTGATTTGGGTTCTTTGGAGGAGGAGGTGGAGTCGCACTGCAAGAAGTCAACGTTTTAGACGACTACGATCCGGAGATCAGGAGCCATGTTGAACCGTTGGTGAGACAGGAATTCGTCACCACTGTTTGACAATCACCACCTATATCATATCTGAAATCATCTCTTATTGGATGAAGAGCCTCCATTGTTTCCAAGTCGCACTTGTGTAGAGTAGACTACCTTCTGTGTTTTTGGAGGTTTCTGAACCCCTACTTTGAGCCATCGGTGCCTTTTCATCAGGTGGAAAACTGGAGCTGCCACTTCTCCTTCCTGGAGAAGGAACCGAAACCCTGCCCGCCCTATGGCCCATTGGAGAAGAAGACAGAGGGGTGAAATTAAAAATAATAATATTAATAAATTAATTAAAAAAATAAAATATAATAATAATAATAATAATAATAATAATAATATAAATAAATTAATAATAATCGAATATAATATAAAACTAATTAATTAAATAAACACTAATGTTTAATTTAATAATTATACTAAAATAAATACGTTTAATTAAATACTTTAATGAATATAATAACTATCAATTAACTTCTTTTTAAATAAAATAATTATAAAATATAATAACTATATTAAATGTTATAAATTGTAATAAAACTATTTATTGTAATAAACTTAAATAATAATCTAAAAAACTCTAAAATTCAAAAAACTAAATACTGATTTTATTAATTTAATAATTTAATAAATAAAAAAAATTTAATTTAATATATTTATTAATTAATCACATTCATAAATTATTTAAATTAATAATAAAATTTAACAAAACTAAATTATGGAAATTAATTATCAATAATAATTAGAATAATAACTAAAAATTATTAAATTTTACATTTAAATTTTATAAAAGTGTACTTGTATACGTTGATTCATTTATTAATTTTTCTGTTCTAACTATGTAGGTTCACATAGGAGCTGGAAACATGTCTATAAACATTCAACTAACTCAGTGGGAGTTTGTTACAAAGTAAAAACTATTGCGATATGTCCTTCATGCAAAAACACATGTGTACGGTGCACAAGTGATGGAATTTTGAAGTCGGTGGAAACGTGCGGTGACATGCAAAAGATGAGAGACGATATTTAAAAGCAGAGCAACAACATAATTACGGGACACTCATTCACTCGAACAAGCACACCTTTGGAGAGAAGATTCAGGGATACTCATTCACTCGAACAAACACACCATTTTGAGAGAAAAGACTCCTGGTTGATAGCAGGTTAGTTCTGGTGAACTAGAGTCACAAAGGAGCAAGAAACAGTACACGATCTTCAACATTAGGGGGTGGTACCTTATTCCTATTTTTTCAAATGTTTTGCTCAGTATTTTTGTTGTTATATTTAATAAGATCCCATAATAACTTTGTGTGTTTGGGAGTTTTGAGGTTTTACTAGTTATATTTTCTTTTTCTTCATCTTATTACTCTCAATGAAAATCATATTCATTCGGTGAGATTGAATCTAATTCTCAAATCTTAAATTGAATATGCACTATTTTGATTTTAATTTTAAACTCAATGATCTTTTTGTGAGATTGACCATTGATTATATCCATCAAACATTCAATTCAATTTAACAACTTTATAATCTTTCGGTGACAAAGATTTCTATTGATATATTTTTAACATTTTTCTGATTGAAAGTATTTGAAGTGGGGAACTTTAAAATCTTAATGAGTACTATGTTAATATTATGGAAAGGAATAATTAACCAAAATATTTAAGGTGTGAATTTAATAAATTGAAGAATATACTTTTAAATCAGTAGAATTCAAATCTCTTGAGAATACATTGTGATCAATCCTCAGCACTCTCGTTCCCCTGCATTTCTGCTTTTACTTTCACTTTTCCATTTTTTGTTTTACAATTAGTTTAGTAAATAAGAAATCCTCAGACATGTTTCATTACTGCGTAATAAGAAATAAAAAATATATATAAAAAGTACGAATATATTAACTAACTTCACTACTAAAAACAGTTGATTTTAATAAAAATAAAACCTTAGAAAACTCACCTACCTTCTCTGTGGGTCGACCATGCACCACAATACTAGTGTTGGTTTATAAATTTAATTTTGAGGGTCATGAAGACCTCTATTCACATAAAAAAACTATCCCACGCATGATATACAGTTGGCCACTATGATATTTACATTGAACATCTATAAAAATTATCTCTATGGGGAGAAGTGTCAGAAATATATAGTTCAAAATAGTATATAGTATATATTCACATAGAACGAGCTGAATACATGCCAACAAAGATGGTTAGAGATTATAAAAAACTATGGTTGGTAAATCCACTAACATCCAAGTAAAAAGATTAAGGAGTTGAACAATCTATGTATAAAGGAACTTTTATCTTTATTAATGATGAGGATTGAGAGACATCTAATCTTATTATACATGAAAAGGTTGAAAATGGCGATTATACAGAAAAGAACATCATCAATCCTTTCCCAAATTATTTCTCTACAATATATTTGCGAACTTTTAAAGTATTATCAAGGAAATGATGTAGAAATTAATATGAAGGTGGAATTTATGATAAAGGGAAAGTCCTCAATGTTTAAAATCGATGAAGACGGAATTGTGAGAATTGGGTCAAGACTATGTGTACCATAAAATCATGACTTAAGGAAGGAATTTCTAGATGATGCATGTATTTTAAAATTCTCCATTCAGCCAGGAATCACAATGATGTATCAATATCTCAGTGGGTATTATTTGTGGGATAATATGAAGAAGGAGACCACTGGATATACAGCAAATTTTCTTATATAATAGTTAGTGAAGAATGAAATGTAGAAGTCTAAAGGGATGATCAACCATTAACCATACCAAAAAAGAAATAAGAGAACATAACCTTGGACATGGTCACTATAATTATGAAGACATCCAGTGGAAGCAATGTTATATGGTTTTTTGAGGATCTTCTTACAAATATAGCTCACATTATCTCAATTTCAGAGGGAATATCATAATAGTAACTTGCACAAATATACATTAGAGAAGTGGTAAGGATGCATAGAGTACAACTATCAATTGTATCTGATTGAGATTTTAAATTCACCTCCATGTAATGGAAAAGTATCTAGCATGTTCTAAACACCGAGATAAACTTCTGCATGAGCTATCATCCTCAAACAAATGGCCAATATGATCGAACTATTCAGAAATTAGAAGACATGTTGTGAGCATGTTTTATAGACATAAAAGGATGATGTGGCCTACATATTCTCTGGTTGAGTAATCATAAAAAAATTCAAATAAATAATTCAAATGGATCCCTATGACCCCCTCTATGGGAAGAGGTGCAGAGAAACTGCATGTTGGGTTGAATTTGGGGGGAAACTGCTAGGCCCTGAAATGGTTGAGGAAATGGAGGAAAAAGTTAAGACCAATCAGCAGCACATCATGGCTGCTCAGAGTTGACACAAGAGATATGTTGATAATCATGGATGAGTCCTAGAGTTTGATGTTAGAGAGAAGGTATTCCTCTTCATATCTACATGGATGAAAGTGATGAGATTTTGGAATAATGGAAAGATTATTCCAAGATTCATCGACCCATTTGAGATCCTTGATCACATAGGGGTGGTG
Source organism: Viscum album (assembly GCA_963277665.1). Classification (NCBI taxonomy): domain Eukaryota; kingdom Viridiplantae; phylum Streptophyta; class Magnoliopsida; order Santalales; family Viscaceae; genus Viscum; species Viscum album. The sequence continues at coordinate 966,968,643 of OY728155.1, forward strand.
ACCTATCAACTAGAACTCCCGCTAAACCTATCTAAAGTACATGATGTATTCCATGTATCCCTCCTAAAGAAGTAAATAACTGACCCCTAATATTTACTCAATCTAGAGGTGGTACTGATGGAGAATTACCTTTCCTTTTAGGACTAACCAGTGAATATCTTAGATCATATAGTAAAGGTTCTACGAAATAAGATAATGCACCTTTTCAATATGTTTCGAAGAAACCAAACTTTTAAAGAAGCAATGTGGGAACTAGAGGAGGTGATGATGCATAGTTTCCCTCATCTGTTTTATTGTGGGAAATGAAAATTTCGAGGTTAAAATTTCTTAAGTGGGGAAGATTGAAACAACATGAACTATTATAAATAAAATTCCCCCTTTTTATTTTTTTAAATATATAAACATGAAATATGGTTATAAAAAAACCCATGCACTCTTTGGTTTTATTAAATCCTATTGGATTTAAAAGACTGTTAAGAATCATTATTGTTGATAATATACCCATTGAATAATTATTATGTGATTAGTATAAATATAGTGTTTTAACAAATCCTATTGAATCATACAAAAGAAGGGATGGCCTAAAACAGTGTGATCATACCCTGTGAAACCGATTTATTGGATCTTCTAAGGGAGATAGAATTTCTCGGATCATTCCTTGACCAAGCCCATTATTATATCCAATAACTTAAGTATGAGAAAAACCGTTTATTAGAGAAGTTTAGTTTCTTCGAGATCGCATCCCAATACATGTTCTCTATACCGCCTAGGAATGTCCCACCATCAGACAACTTACATCTAGGTATTTTTCTAGTGTGTTAAAGGGTTAATTATGAAGACCCTAGAAATATGTAAAATTTACTCTTTTATATAATAATTAATATATTTTCATCTTATTATTGTTACTTTTTAAATGATTTTTGTTTTGATATAATAAATCCTAAATTGTATTTTTGGTTATTATTAAAATTAAATTATTTAATTTATTAATTAATTTATTTTTTAAATAAATATATTTTTAATATTATTAAATAATTCATATCATATATGAATGATCATATAATTTTTATGAAGTCAAATGTAATTTTTATAATGGTTTGAAAACAGTTATTGTTAAAAATCACTAACATTTCTTAATAAATGTTGGTATTATTTTAAAATTATAAATTCATATATTTAGAAAATGATTTATATAAAATTAAAAAAAAAATTGAATCAGAACATCAAAATTACCCAATAGTGAATTTTTCATAATTTTCGAAGGAAGTCAATTTTTGGGTAAAAATTAAATATCGTATAAACATACATTGGGTTTTATTACATCATAATGGCCAAATATTGATGTAATATTTAGTTTAAATTGCATTAGTGACCAAATATATGGTTTCCATTTATATTATTTTTATTTTAAGTTTAGTTGATTTATTCTGTAAAGCCAATATGAATCCTCCAAAACATATAATATATTTTAATGCTTTAAAATCCATTATTTAATAGTGTGACACACATCCACAAAAGAAAAGATATTATTTTAATAATTTAGGCTTTTTTAATTTTAAAATATTGATAAACAATCTCTTTTGGAAGAAATGTTGGGGAAAAACCATGGAATGGTTTGTAGTTTATGATATTTGGTTATGTAGATCCAAAACCTAATTAATAAAAAAAATCCCCCACTTTTCCTATATTAATGCACCCAATCTCCCATTTCTCTTTACTAAAACTCCTTGTATCATGACCCCACTATTCCCTAATCTCTCTATAGTCCTACCAAGGCACCCTTAACAACTCAAGAAGCCCCTATAAATCTTTTTAAATCACACACTCAAATAAGGGACCTTCCTCTCCTTCTTTCAATTCATGCACCCTATTTGGATTTTTTCTTCTTAATTACAATTTTTTATGTTGTAATTTATTTATAAACAAACTATATTTTCTAATTTATTTTTCGTTAATTTTGGATTATTTATTCTCTATCATTTTACCTTCTTCCAATCCATTACGACTGTGAAATTCTGTAAGTTATTTCTCTCTTCTCATTTCCATTCATGAAATCATTTTTTGTTATAACTATTAAATTACATTTTGTTTGTTGGGATTAATTATTATATTATAAATTAAAATAAAATAAATTTATAAACGATTATATCCCTCCTTTCAGTCTCATCAATCCTCCCATGATCCTTTATGTACACCCATTATTGTGCTGAAATTTCATTAGGGGACTTTTCCTTTCCCCTCATTGTTAAAGTATCTTCTTTACCTTATATCTTTTATCTTAATTTTCTTATGATGTGATTTGTTATTAAATATCCCTATTACTTTAATAATTATTTACAGATTATTTTTTAACCCTTTATATCTCATCAATACCTTTTATGAATTTTTATGTAAGGTCGATATGCAGCCGAAATTTCACCGTGATTTTCCAGGGGGAAATTGTTTATTGAATATGATACCCATTTTTTATCAATGGTATTCAACTTTATGAACATATACTTTTTTGGGGGGGAATTACATTTATGCTTTCCACATTCCTTGATTGTGAAATAAATTATGGTGATGAATGAATCCATGTTGTATAATCTATGTGGCACATTTAAGCGTGAGAATGAAATGAATATGATGTGTGTGCCCAAATAGTGCTCAATGCATTGGGTAATGTTTAGAATCATGAAATGTCACATTGGGATAAGGATTTAACCTTATTTATTTATGGGACATTTTCCACCATGGTTTCTTGACTTGTTTATCCTTGGCCTATTGATTATGATTCAATGTTTTAATTTTTTTCTGAATGTTTCATGTTTTTATTATCATACTACATCATGCCTTATTATTTATTTTAATTTTTTTTCAAATTTATATTCCTATTTTCTATCATGTATCACTTATTACAAGTTTATCCCCTTACTAGGTTTTATATATCTCCCATTTATTATGTATGTTCCCAGTTTATCACATTCTATTTTATGTTCGAAAGAGTATTTTGAGCATGTTAAAGAAGTTTTAAATAAAGATATTGAATTACCTATTTTATGTTGTTATGTAATGTAACTAATTCCAAAATAAACTATAATTGTTGATAATAAATGTTTTATAATGTGTAATCTTATGTAATAAATCATTTATTAATGTGAAATAAAGAGCAGGGTTGTTATAAGTCATGAGTCTAAATTATTATCAGATGAACCCACTAAGGGTGTTTCAAAATTTTAATCATTAAATTTTGTTGGGTCTAATTTTGAGGAATAGGTATGGTTAATGGGATCCTAATAGGGTTCTTTATCTCTTATACCTTAGTTCTTAACCCCATGGGTGTATTTTTTTTGTTTTATAGGGACAATTATTTAAAATTTCAATTTTCATTTATAATGGTTCACATATAGACATATGGTGGAATCTTACTTGACCAATACTTTTTTACTTTATAAAAAAACTATTATCTACTTTTAAAATGTACATATATTAGACATTAGTTAATTAAAATTCTAATTACAAAAAAAATGGTGTTATATTTTTTATATTTGAATTGAAATTATCTTAGCTAAGCTAGTTGTGAAATATTATGAATAAGTAAATGGAATATAAAATAGAATTTATAAGATAAAATGCATAAATATGATAATATGCCCACTAAATATTAATGTTTAGAGGGGATTTTGATACAAATTTCAAGTGTAACTTTTGGAATTAGCTAAATTAAGTATAATGAAATTTTTCCTTATGAATGGTTCTTGATTTTATTAAACTAAGCTACTGAAATTTTAAAAACAAATGTAAATTTAATGTAATGGCTCAAAATGAAACCCATGGAGGTTCTTATAGATAGAAACCCCATTTAATGGTTAGATATACATTGTTCTTTGTAGAACGGTTTGGATGAGAACGTAGATGTTTCTTGTGGTTCCTAGTACAATTTCTTAAGTTGTTTTGAACCTAAAGGATATGGGTAGGGCCTAGTGAATCCTCCTAGCATGACCTAGTCATAAAAATTAGTGAATAATTATGATGAGTTCGGGTGGGAGGTGTTTTTCAAGCGAATGTTTTCCTAAGTAGGACACTTAGTTTCTAAAGCTACACCTAAGTTGGATGGGTGTTCATGTAATGATTTAACCCATGTTAACGGAGTGAGAAATATGCAATGAACATATTCTATGGGTTAGACATTCATAGATCTTGGTTGTTTTCTTACCATTTTGTGATGAATTTCTTATTTAGTGTTGGATGATTTGAGAAATCCTCAACCATATTAGTAGTCATAAGGAGTAATATAAATCTAAGCTAAAAATTTTATGTGGGACATCAGTTGATGTAATGCATAAAGAAGATAAGACTAAGAATATCATCAAATATGTGTCATTTTTCTAATGAAATAATAGGTTAATACACATTAATACACATAGTACCTATTGAAATAATGAAATAGTGTAGAGAACTGTATGAGTTCAATGGTAAAAAATTAAGAATTGAGAAATATCACTACATTAAAAGGTCACTTCTAGGGTAGAGTGGCCTTGTTTTGGAGATGGTGAGCTATCCTGGTGTTGGTGGATGACACTATAAAAAGTATCAGGTGTTGTGACACAATCGATCAGTTTGGTTTTGGATTCAATTCATGGGTGTTTGGTTCACTTGTACATGAATCGGGTGGAGTTTCATGTGTATGTCAAATGAAAATATGATCTAGTATGTTGTGTGTGAATATATTTCACTCCCTTTTCATGTTGGATATCTATAAAAGTGTTTTGGACAAGTCCAAAACATGTGTTCAATAATAAATATAGCATGTATCATGGTATGAGTTACAATTTTCAATAAGTTATTACTAGGACACACCAAAGGTAGGAAAATTCATGTTAAATAGGTTTCTTTTATCCTTCCAAGCATAGGGAGCACAACCGTGAAGGGACTATTTGGAAATGGTTGGTTCTCCTTTTGAATTCCACAGATCTTGTGAGTTTAGAAAATTTTTGGTGCTTGAAATGAAAAATGTTAATGAAATGGGTGGTTATGTATGATGCCTTTGAAAACATCCATGACCATTAATGGACTCTGGTAGTTATGTTTAAGTAATCATAAGATGCCTTTGTGGTAAAGGCATCATTTTCAGGTTGTGGTGATGTACGGGAAGCTACATCTAAGATTTCTAAAGATGTTTTTATAGAGTTGGTTTTATTGTTCTTCCCATTAGTTTTTGGTTATGTTTTTTTGGATACCATGCAGGTAAATTCTTCTTGGATATAATGAAATTTTCACAAATTTTGATAGATTTTTTAGAATCCTCTTAGTGTACTATTGATTTATATATGGTCACGTTATATGTCTTTTCATAATCCTAGGAATACTAAAAGATCATTAGTTATACATTCTGAAAATTTAAATGCCACTTTGGGCTTGGTAAGTATTCTTGATACGTGGAAATCTTGACAATGCACTAGCAACACACTTGTAAACTTTGAATTCAGACTACCTTGAAGAAACTATTTAACATAAACATGATGATTCAAAGGTTAATCGAACTTCATTCAGGCTCATATGAGATGATTTGAGTGTAACAAACCAAGTATACAGGATTGGATTAAAACCCATGTTTGTTCTGGGCATGATATCATAAATGTATGTTTTGTCTTGGGATATCACCAAAAGCCAGTTACAAGATTCAATGGACATTCTAGAAATAAATTTGAGTAATCATGGGGGGATGTGTCTTGTTTTGGTTTGTGATATTTATGTATTCTAATCTGAGTCTTTCAAAAATAGTTCGTCGAGAAGGGCATGGATTATTATCCTATTGTTTCATTAAATGTGATCAGCGAGGAACTGCTTCACGACATTTCATTTGAATGAGGTTAATGAAGTGTGAGTAATCTAAAGTCTTTCATGAAAATTCATCTCAATCTAGACAATTGAGGTCGAATGGGGGTCTACCATTCAATCAAGAGAATTATTGTGTGGTGAGAGTCATTATAACACTATCGGCATGCTTATGTAATAAATTCTGATGGTGGAGGAACCATGTATTGGAACTAAATGTTAAATAAGAGAACCAATTATGAGAATACCCATTGCATGAATTTCTAAATAAACGTAAATTTGATGATGTTTCAATATTTAAAGGCTCCGATATAATTTATTTCAATGTATTATTTTAGAATACCAAGATTGACTCAAGTTTTAATAGCTCATGTATCGTGCACATGAAGGGATGATTAGTGGTGCATTGGGAATTTGGAAAATAAACATTCCCGTTTTAATGAAACTTCAAACCATTAGAAGGTTGGTTGATGAATTTTTTTTTTACCAATGGTTTTTCATGGATGAGAATTTTTAAGGGTGGGATATTACAGCATCCCATGTTTTGGACTGGGTGGAATTTCAAAATGAATTTGAATTTTCCCTTTTACTGGAAGGTTAAATTATTAAATTGAGAATTGGAATGTAAATATAAACCATTGAACACTCAAAATTATATTTTTTAGGAATGATTTATGGAATGGGGGTTTCATGGATGTTATAAGAGTTTTAGATGTTTTGGTCTCTCAAAACTAAAATTTGGAATAAACTAGAGGAGGTGCATGATTTGTCTAAAATTGTGCGGCCCTCTAACAGAAATTGTGCAGCCTATCCAATGCTATTAAGGGTGTCACATTGTTTTTTATATCTTCGCACACCATAATACAAGGCCATGTGATATTTTTAGAGGATGTTATAAAGGGTACCAAAATGGATGAGCATGGTTAGGAAAATCTTTCACCGAGTTGTGTGCCCTATAAAATATCACCACACGATTGGATGTGTGCCAGTATGCTCTTTCTTCAGTGTCATAGTTTTAATATATCAGTCTCATTTTTTGTGTGCCAATAATATCTTTATTCCTATTGATACTTTTACATTTTAATTATCATATTTGGATCAATTTCTATTTGATATAATTTACCCAATTTCAAGGGAGTTTTTCAATTTCTTAAACATATCTCTAACCGTCTGGAATCAAAGACAAAAATTAGATGATTGAAGCATCATTATTATAAGGTAGGTGGTATATGGATTTTTCCTTAATGTATTTTCATTTTATAATACATCTTTATTATTGTGTATGCCATATTTTCTATTTGTTTCTTATAATTTATGAAATTATAATAATTAAATTTTTAGACCACACCCATGTCTACCGTAGACCATATAATATGGTTGGAGATGGTGTCCTAAACTTGAACAAACCATCAGGGTGTTTTCCTTTAAATGCATTCATTTCCTATTGCCTTCCTTATACTGGATCCACCCCTTTGGGAGTGATATTTAAGTGTGTATGATCCAAGGGAATTTCTTACTCTAAATCACCTTTTGGGAGGTGTTTCTTTATACCTTATGGAAGAATTGAGTTAATAAAATTAAATGAAAGTGGTATGATTATCAAAAAAAATATTTTTAATAAAACAACCGTTTTGTTTTTTTTTCTTCTAAATCAAAAATATATTCATTAATGGAATGTATCTAGAATGGTATTATGGAACGGGTGCATCCCATGTACTTTATAGATGATTGTTAAATGAAATGTAATATAACATTTCGTAATTGATAAATAGAATGTCTAAGTGCTTGGCCTTTTTTATTAATAAACTAGAAGAATTTTGTAATAGGACTTACCTTATTATTCTAGGCAATGTTTCCCTTACCTTATGATATTGGAAATGGCATCTTTGGGGGAGGCATACCTTACCTTATGAAAGAGGGAAAGGTATCCCTTACCTAATGATACATGGAATGGCATGTCTGGGCATAGAGTTCATTACCTTATGATACTAGTCATGGATTCCTTATAGAAGGAATCCCTTGCCTTATGATACTGAGCATGGAATAGCTAGGAAAGGAATTTTTTAACATATGATTTTTGGCATTGCATCCCTTACATTATGATATTTAGGAATGGAGTCCCTTAATTAGAACATGAAACTCAGTATCATTATTTCTTAGGTGGTTTCCATGGTATTTAAACATAGGTTTTTGTCGGTGCATGTATATGGGGACATATAATTTTCAGTAATATGAATATATATACATGATGGAAGGTGTGCCAAGATATTCTACCTTAGGCCAAAGATTGTATGGTTGGCTAGGTGTCCTTAAGTAATCTGATCCCACCTTTTTTACTTTTATTTACTTATTTATTACCTTATCTTTTATACCTACACATTGAAGTATTTTAAACACCCAAATTAGATAACTTTATACACTGTTATTGGATTCCTACATAGTATGTCTCACACCCTGTTCGGACCACCATTATATAGGGGTACCCAAACAAACATCATGGTTCTAAGATCAGGTCCATGGATCATGCTTACTTGTTGTTAACCATCTAAGTAAGAATTGAGTATGGGAGAATTGGATTGATCTAGTTCTCAATATTCTATTAGATATATAAAATATGTCATTTATTTATTATTTACCTATTTTGTGTATGTAGGAACTCATGTTCATATTCATATTATATATTTTAGCTTCACATTGACATGCATAGTTGTATAGTTGGCACTAGAATCTTTCCCTGTTATTATTATTTTCTGCTACAGTTTCATTTATTTATACTGCTTCTTCTATCTGTTAATTTATATCTGATATACCACTATTATAATCTGATTATTAGGATATAATTACCAAACTGTACAATCATTAGACACTCACTAAATGTTAGAAACATCCAGCATATGGGGAGGAACTCTAGAGGCCATACATCCTACCATCTCCTGGCACCGTTTTAGTGGGACCTAGGTCAGGACATTACACTAATATACCCCCAACTAATATATTCAAAATAACAAATTTCCTGAAAATTCTAGTTGAATTGATCCCTAAAACCTCTTTTAATATTCAAAGATATAGTTACACCACATCTAGGATAGTTTCAAGGTAGTATTTTGAGAGGCTTACCACATCATCCCATGACTAATTAATCTATTCAGTGGATTCTAAAACTATTTTAAAGGATATTATTGAAATGATCAACACTATGCATCAAAAGTTGCAACAAGCTAGCCATGTCTAGTTCATTACTTCCAAATTTAGTTAAATTTTCCTACCACTCTCATAATAACTAGCAAAGATTATGTGGCATCATAAAATAGGGTTGAAGAGAACCTCGTACACCCATTTTTTCCAAACATTAAATGATTGAAGGGATTAATGACTTAATATTTTTATTTATGGATTTTAATAATTATTTTTAAATGAATTATGTTTTTATTTATCATGTTTGATCTAAATTATCATAGTCACAACATAGCGATTATTAAGTAGAAATTATTCATGGCACATGTTTATTTTTTATCCATTCATGCTCATTAACATTCCTATGTGATAAATTATTATCTATACATTCACAAACAATTAAACATGCATAATAAGACAAAAAACTAGTGATGTGATCATTATTTGTTTCTACTAGTTGATTCATCAAGTGGATGATGGAATAACTAAGACCCTAGGTGAACTCCTTGTTCTGTGCATTTATTAGAGTAACGACACCCATCAAATTCATGTGCATTCTTCTTGATTGGTTTCACTCTGGCTCTAAACTCAAATTTCATCATCGATAACTCCACTATTTTTATAATGTATACTCATGCATAGGAGAGGGGGTACTCAGGATGTGTAATTAAATTTTTATCACTCAAACTTTAGACATTCACACACTTTTAAATTAAAATATGAAGGTATGGTGCACAAACTACATAAAAATATTATATAATAATAAATTACTACAAAACAATGCCAATGTAATATTTAAAATCAAGTAATTAAATAAACCAAACGTGCATTGGTTAATATCATCTCGTTATTAGTGAAACATCAATAATATTGCATTAAAATTTTTAAACAAGAAAACAATTAAACTCTAATTAATTTTTAATACGTTAATTTATTCTCTAAATAATTATAATTAATTATTTATACGTACCATGTCACCTAAAAAGTTTCAAGTAAATTTTAAAAATATTTATTAATTTTGGATTTTTTTGAATTTTTTAACTTCGAATGGACTCAAAATAGTTCCCTCGTGTAAAAAATGGCCCTAAGATAGGTAATCTGGGTTGAATGGGAAAATATTAACTCATAGGTAATATTTATGGGAATAGTAACCCATGGGTATTTTTCATGTGGAGAGAAACCTGTGGGAACTATTCATGTGAACAGTAACCTGTTACTATTCAATTTGAAATAAATAAATATATATATCTGCATATGTTTTAAATAGCATGAAAAAACCTTCATTGAAGCTTCCTTTGATGTCCATCCAACCTAGGGTACTATTCATGTGAAGAGTACCCATAGAGTTATTCACATGAATAGTATTTTGAATTAATTTTTATTTTTATAAGTAAAACATAAAAATCATTCTGTAATATTTATACAGCCATAAATTGTCCATCCAATTTTTTATCGACACAATTTCAGTTGAGTTAGTACCATATCGAATCCTCTACATGAATTCTAGAAAATTTAATCAAAATTTTAACCTAGAAATTGAAAAAATGCTTTAATACTAATTAAATGAAACCGAGTCTTGAGGAATAATGAAACAAAAGTATTTTAAAAATTATTTGGGTCTGGATTCAGGCTTCTACATCAATTTTTAAAACCACTACCCATATTCTCCAGTGGATAATGTGAAAGATAACTTAAGTGTATAAAAACAAAAAAATAAAATTCCACCTCATTTTATTTTGATCAAATTCATTTCTTCTTGATTATTGACATAATTGATTGAAGTAACTAAATTTAGAACCGAATACATCATCCATACACACTATAAAATATTTTTGGTTCACTGATCATTGATTTTGGGGTGCTAGCGTGGAGAATCAATGAACCTATTGATGTCTACTCAATTGTGGGGGCACTATCACGACGACTCAGGTGATATAACATTGATCATAGTGAATGGATAATATGGTTATACCTATATGAAGTTATAGGGAGGATATAGGGGATCTAAAATTCATGGTATTAATATTACTATGGATTGGATCTCCCATGGCTTAAATAATTTGGTCAATAGCTCACATATATTCTTCTTTGGACCTCTCACAAGTTTAACCAACTAAATAGTAACTAAAACATCATCTCTTCCACATATAAATTGGCATAAATGAGATGATTACTTTATCACTCACATGTAACATTAAAATATGTTTAATGATAAAATACTAGTCATTAACTCAAATCATTTATTCCATAAATATATTAACAAACCTTGAAAAAAAATTCCGATTTTTAAAATATATTTTCCTCATATTCACATCAAACGTGTTAATACTATGTGTATATAAATTTGAACTTTATTATTCTAACCTAGAATAATATTTTATTTATTTATTTTTATGATCTTTCAAACTCAGACATATCATGACCAACGCGGTTGGGTCCACCATGTCCTAAACTCCAATTTGTTAAAATTGTCCAAGCTTCTGAATACTCTGTGTGTGGCCCTTTAGAAACATATCTAGATAGAAGTGAGTTATAATCATGGACCATGAGATAAGATTATAAACCCATCATCGACCCTGAGGATATAATTTTTAGTTCTAGAAATGAAACCATCTTGTGAACACACACCATGTAATATACTTTTTTTGTCTAATAATATATCGTAAAACAGGATGCACACATTATGTAATCTTACTTTCATGATTTTTTTTATTCATGAAATTACTGGATAGATTTACCTTAAATCACCATAGTCTTGGATTTAATAAATATACCACCATCTTGGTCAAATGGGCATGATATATCTATTCATTTTAGGTGCTGAAAATCCCATCTTGATCATTCAACTAATGCCATACCACCAATGACACACCGATCAAAATCTCACCCAACAAAAATTTAATGACATGGTTTTAATATTGCATCAAATTATGAAAATAATGGTACACAATGATAATGATTTCTATTCAAGAGATCAATACACATTTTCATAGATAGGAACAACCAATGAAACATGAAATGTGAGGTGTTTTAATTACTGGGTTAGTCCTCATAATCTCTTTTACTCGAGGTCACCATGTGTGAACTTCATAATAAAAACTATGAATGGTTATGATACTCCAACACCTGATAGTTATAAATCATTTTTTATAGTCATTATGATGTTTCTAGATCATATGACATATATTTATGATTATTATCATAGTATCTCTAGGTTCTCACTATAGTTGGGAACTGCTGAAACCCATTAATATAAATAATAATCTATGGTTATTACCCTGTAAATAGTAGATGTATAAATATAAACACTATTAAGGTAACATTACACCATAAATAAATTTTTTATACATGATATGGTGATAAGAAAATATTTTTCTGGTTGGGTCTAGGGAACCCACTCTCACAACATGGATGATACACTACATTTGGAACTAGATCACATGTCCCATGATCATGAATTTAAGACATAATTATGTAGAAATACTGAAATCATCCCATTATCATTGTTTTTACCATCAATAGTTCATAAAACATGGCTACAATCCTCTTTTATAACTTTCTAGACATAATGGTAGATTCAATGTCATGCTTCACTAAAAAAATAAACTAGCAGGGGTTTGCATGATCCCTAAGATTTTCACACTCCATTGCCAAAAATATTTAGTGTAATCATACCTTACCACTATATATTGTCACCAATAATTGATTCTACACACCTTAATATTCATTTTTAGCCAAATATATCAAATTAAGATATTGATTTCAATTACTAATCGATCTGGGACTGATTTCCTAAACTGTTGTCCATAATGATTCTTGGTGCTGAGAATATATTGAACGTGGGGTAAATAATGAGTAATCATAAAAAATGAAATATATTGTGTTACATGTTTTGTTTTGAGCACCGTTTATTTTCCAAAAATCCAAAAATGATCAAGAAAAGAATGAAATCAAGGACAAATCATGAATATAAATCCCAAAGAAACAAATAATGTTGCAAGAACATGTAGTTAGGTGAAACATATTAAAAATTAATTTCCATACATGAAATTATGTAGAATAAAAAAGGATAAAGATAGAAATTTAAAACCTCACAGAGGAACGACTATTACTTTAATCCATGATTAATTTCATGGTTCTGTTTATCTTCTCCATGCAATATGATCATCTCTTTCATCATGAACTCTACTACTATTAGATGTCGATCATTCCCCATCGTAAAATGGTCTCATTCCCTATATTGATCTATGATTTATGTTTAGAAATTTTACATATAAACCTTGAGGTAATTCATAATAGGTGTTTTATAGGTTTTAAACATTCAAAATTACAATGAATTTTATTATATTTAATAAATACCACTTGTAAAAATGTATATTGGAAGCCCTGAGTGCGATTTGAAATTACCCAATCCCTAGTGAAAAACTCTCACTATAGTCCAAACCATGAAATTATTTTCCCGATATGATTTTTTTAGATATAAGTGATTCATCGTAATCATGAATGCACTGACTAAGAAATTATGTATATATATAATATTTTTTTAGACCCACCATGGTGCTCATAAATACAAAATGATTGGTGATTGGACTAAAAAATATTATAGAAGTATTTAAAAGTTTATAAAATAAAGGGTTAATAAAATATTTACATCTATGTAGGAGTGATAAATATTTTTTTAATTGATAAATATTAAATAATCCTTTAAATTCAATGAGCCTAAAAATCCAGAAAAACCCAGTCTGGGGCTCAACACTGCACCTTGAGATCAATATAACCATTGGAAAAAAATAATTTTTAATTGATAGGCTAAGTCTACCACTTTCCCCTATGGATTCCTGAGTTTCAAAAATCTAAAAATTAAGAAATGTCTTGATTAGGGATAATTTGAGTCTATACATCCTTTAAAACCTTAAAATTTTTCACCCCAAAAAACGAAACAATTGGGGATAATCATTATGGAACCTCAAGATACATCCCCATGTAGAATGAGACCCCTATTTTCATTCACATCCTTCATATTTACAAATCTAAGATATAAAAAAACTCAATAGGCAATTCCCAATATGGATACATCCACTTCCATCACTAAAGTTATTGGCTCCAACTCATCTCGTAGAAAGGCCTTAATAGAAACATGCCTTCACTCTATCTGAGTATTATCAATCCTTTATACTCAAATACCACCAATAATTGTATAATTAAATGAAACTATGAACGAATAACATTTTACTTAGTATATCTCATTTTCAAGTCATCCTCTAGTAGGAGTGATTTACCCCCCACCTTTTAAGAGCATTCATGATGATTTTTGTATTAGAAAAACCTCTATATATCATAATCCACCATTAAGTGCTCAGAAAATCCCATTAACACCATAAAATCTATAAAGAATATTTCTCTTAAGAACATTCATCAATTTCAAGGTTATCTATTTCTAGAAAACCATATACACTAATTTTACAAGCTCATGGAACAAGGAAACATGGGCCTTCTTTCCATAAATTTTTACTAACAGTCATGGGAATTTTCCCTATGTATCATGATCTCTAACTATGTAACACCCACTACTGAAGATAACCTAATTATTTAATCATTTAACTTTCAATAAATGATCCAAATAGAACATCATAAACCACAACAACCTCACCAAACCACTTATCATCCCACTGCCTCCCATCAAGTTTCCCAATATGTAATAATTTGAAGTGGACAAATCCAAACCCTAGAATAACACTTTCCCAACTCAAGAGACAAAGAACTAAAACCTATAAGAAAAATATAATCTTACATAATATAGAATGGGTTGTTTTTTGTGATGGTTACACCTTTAAATATCATCTGAATATACCAAACTAAGAGTTGGTCTCCACCAGGGTTGTCACCGCTCATGATTTACATCATGATATTTTTTATAATTATCAAGATAAAACAACTAGTCAAATATGTATTTCATGACATACTCCCCACATTTAAGAAAATCCTTCAGGCTTATCACTTGAGAATATCCAGTTCATCGACACCACTAAATCGACATTACCATTGCAGGACTCTATCACAAAAAGGAAGATTATGGGGACCACCATCGATCAACGGTGAGTAATGACTTTGTCTCTAAAAAATAATCAACAAATCAGAAGCTAGAAACTCAAGTGCATCCTATATCATCCAAGAATCAAGAAACCATCCAATGGAATCATCCACCATGCCCCTGGTGTGCCACTCTTATTTCATTAAATTCCACAACTACAACTTCACAAGGAAAATGCTACTCAATGAGTATCGATCATAGAGTATTAGAGATTTACCATATAGTATATTCTAATAGTAATATGATAAATATATAAATTTCTAAAAAAATCCTTCATGAGATGGTACAAGAATGGATTCGATCCATATTCTCCATAAAGGCAACAGGGGTTCTCGTTATTCCACTCCAAAAGATTTGAACACCACCTATAAAATTCAAGTTCATATTGAATTGGTATCAATTTGAGGGATAATAAGGGGTATCCTTTTAGAATAATTCAGGCATTCCACCATATTAACAAGAAGTGAGTTCCCATAAATGAACATATCTCAAAAATACATGAATATCGTATAACAGTTAGCTAACTATTACTCCATGAGGGTGTGATCCACTCACAACCCTTAAGGGGATCCCACTCATTGATACGGAATAACCTAGCCTCCCTTACTTAACTGTGTATCACTATGTAATACTAGCATTGGAAACCAATCCATACTATGGTATATAACACTGGATATTATCCCTTATATGAAGTAATCCCCAAAAACACATCTTTCTTTAGTATGGATAATCTTAATTTACCACAGCATGTGAGAGTAAGATACAAACCATCAGTGGGAACTTTCTAGTGTGCCAAGGTTTAAAAAATTGTTCAACTAGGATTTGAAAATCCTAAAAAATAGTGTACGATGAATAGATTATGCTTGAATTAATGTTTCTAAATAGTATTTGACCTTCTCTTCTCTTGAGATTTTGGGGACATGCTTTCCACATATAGGTGGTCACTATGTATTTTATCCCCAACACTTTGTGTGTGAATTTGTTGAGAGTATCATGTTTATATCACTCATTTGGGGGGAATTAACTTAAAAAATTGGACTCTATTAATGTTTTACTACATATTCATTAATCCATTTCAAGTCCAAGTGTGAGAATAGTTACCACTATGATAATGATAAATCATCTACATGTGTTGATATAAACATATGTATCTATTAATGGTTTTCTATTGACGAGAATATATGCCAACATCATAGGTTCTACATTAGTGGGTCCATTTGTATACATTATATGTTCCCTATATTTATTTTATTAATTACGTATGTAATGGTTTAAATTTTTATAGTTGGGTTATTTTTTGTTTATCGTCTTCCAGCAAATTGGTGAGTATGCAGTTGGGATCATGCCCATGAGTGGTTATTATGATGTATCCCTATGAATAGTATCATAACCCATGTATTTCAGTGACACATAATGGGACACATCACACATTTTAATGACATAATAAATAACCAATGTTGTGACCTTTAAGTTCTTTCTTCCAAGACCATATACAATAAGTTTAACATATTACATAATAGATTACTATGTGAAAGGTTTCTTCCAATGGTTAGTGTGGGACATATGTAGCATCAGCACATTATGGATAATCATGTGTGTTAGTACCTATAAAAGAAATGGTATTATAGGATTCATTGTAGATACAACCCCTTGAGGAATAATATCTCAGAAATAATATGCTCTAGTGAGGATTGGTACTATAGGGTATATAAATTATTGAGGAGATGATTTGTTGTGTTGGATTTGAACCTCTAAGTGGCATCATATGTATCTTGGTTAGTATAAATCAAATATCATTCCATTAAAGTTAAATTTATGTGATAGGAACACATCATGTAGTTTAACACCATGAATAAAAATAATTTGTATTGTGAAAAGGGGAGACAATAGAGGATTGAGTGGGGATAATGCATGGGGTTTCCCAATATATACAAACTCATCCTATATACACATGTATGATCAAGGAAGGATGGATTGTTCATAATAAATATATATCAATGAGGAAAGGAAATATTCATTGCACCTAATAAGAGGCATATGTGGTAAATTATATGAATCCAATTTAAGTGGATGAATTTGGTTGAAGAAAAGTTTCTAAACAATGTTGGATACCCATAACTATGTTTCTTTATGAAATGAAAAAATATCGATAAAATGATTTTTTTGAGTTCCATTCAGTGGAGAACCATAAATACCTAAAAGGTTCCTAATATTGAACAGTATAAACGTTCTATACAAAGGGGAACCACCCATATAGGGATTGTACTAAATGTTACATGTGAATGAAGCTCATGAATGAGCCTCCACAAAAGAAGTTTGAAAGTGATATTCCATGAAGTCGGATCATAGGTGACCCCTTATGAAGGATAATAACAAATAAGTATTTTAGATAAACCCTTCATGTTAGAGGTTAATGAGTGAACCCTAATTGAAGAGTTTCATAGGTGGTCCTTTTGTGAAGTAGGTTTATAGGAAAATTTTTGTAGAGTATGTTTATAGGAGAACCCTTCGTGAATGTGGTTTGTTTGAAAACATTCACAACGGAGGTTCACGAGTGAACCCCTCATAAAGGAGGTTCACAAGAGAACCCACCTAGAGAATTCTCCCCCTTTTTACTCACTTATTTGGCTCTATAATTTCTATGGTATCCCTCTAGATTCTTCCTTGATGGAATGATCAATCTCGTTCTCCAAAAAAGTTTATTTTGAGTTTCCAAAGGCACTCAATAATATATTTTCTATTTTTATGATCCTCTATCCTCTATTTATGTGTATTTATCCCCCCTTCATTGTGGGTATTAATATAGGATGTCTAATAGCTTCCATCATGAAATTGGGTCTATGTGAGGACTATACAGTTATGTAGTGGGAGTAGACCGTGATGGTGGTTCACAGTCACTAACCATATCTACCACCCCATAAACAACATGCATGAATAGGAATGAAATTCTTACCTCTTCATCACATACACCTAGAATTCATGAGGTTTTGTGGGTTTATGTTGAATTCATATCCTCTTTGTTACATATGACTGGAGTAAGTGAAAAATTACACCATTGTGGGTAATAGTGGAATTTTATGAAGGGAATAACTGCTTATCAAACTATTTATGTTCTTCTAAAATTATTAGGAAACTCTAGAAACCATAAAATTAATTTTGAGGACATATTTTATCAAAAATTTATACTCCAACCACCCATTCAATGTCACCAATGACATCATAAGCCTCAACAACCCCCAAGAATGTGGTCTAATCAGTATAAAGAGGATCCAATTATAATTAAGTAAGATGACTCGTGTAGAATTAATGTGAAGTATGGAGGGGTCACCTATATAAGTCAACACGATCCCCATTAATTTTTAAGGACGGTCTATTAACTTCCTTCATGAATGGTATGCCTCATACCCCATCTTGTGTATGAGTGTTCCCAAACCACTAACCAGATACTACAACCCATGTACCACATCCTGTATATCATAGATTTTATACCACTATCCATAAATGATAGGGAGGCTATCAAAAACTATGTCTTCCCCCCAATATACTCTCATAGAATGTACATTGTCAGCATAGGTGACATATGAAAATTTATTACTTTGTCACTTTCTAAAATTTTCATCTACCTGGTCTATCTGAAATATAATTATCTCTACCTATTTGTATAAAATTAATATAGAACAATGTGATAATGCTTTATTTGTTAATATTATGTGGACTAAAATTGTTATGAGTATTGAGGAGGGATATCACCAATATGTCCACTCAAATCATCTGTTTCTTTCAAATATCATGTGAATAATCCTTTGATATTACCTAGTATTATAGAGGGTTCCTATATATGATTTTAGTATATTGAATGAATTTTCAATTCCTACAACACACCACAGTAACTAGACCATTTATTATATTAACATTCATTAAGATTTTTATATGGATAATATTTTATCAGTGGGGAATTTTATTACAGAGATGGATCAAATATAGGGTTTCATTTTGGGATATACCCTCTTTACATTGTAAGGAGATAGTTGAATTACTAAAAAATAGATATATAGTTATTTATTGATTTTAAATAATTCCATATCTAATCATAGGATGGGTTAATTGATTAATTATGAGCTTCAGTTTGGGGATCTTCGGACAAAGATTGAAGTTGTCATTTCTGGGTGTGGCAAGGTTTTGTGGAATTCAATAAATCACTCAATTTAGTGGGGTTGTATGAAACCATTTGGGTTTTATAGTCCTTTTTTGATTGCAAAAAAATATGGATTACCAGATTTGGTCATTCAATAGAGCCCAAATACAAAAACATTTCATTTAATAAATATGGAGTTTAGGATAATCCTTTTGAATGTTTAAAAGATTAACATATCTTTGATCATGTGGGATGCATATAATTAATTCCACCATTCTTAAATATGAGAAAATTAAAAAAGAACTCATCTTCTTATAAGGGAGTTTCTTCAAATGGAGAAGCATGGAATAGATTAGAAGCTTCATCCAAAATTGATCTTCCTTTTAGAATTTAGTATATGGTTTTCATCCTACCAAATGGTAAAGAGTCACAACTGAGGAGAACACAGACCTATCCAATCCCTATGACTCACTAGCTTCTCTGTTCGCACTTTACAATGTTATAACATGGATGTTACACAATATTTTGAAGCCATTAAATCAAAAAAATTATCTATTAGTCTATTTAACAACATTTCATATAATATTTCTCAGTGGATTTCTGCTTTCAATACAAGAGTCATGTCATGGAGTGAGAGTTGGGACATTTGTGATGATAGATCAACTAGAAACTTGTAGGTGGATTAACTTTTTCATTCCAATATTGGAAAATTTATAGTAACTATTTAGTAATATATATAGGTAAGGAACCATTTATAATCATAGTCCATTTTTATGTATTTTGGGATTAAATAATAGCTTATATAAGGGGTAATGAATTAATTGATGAATAGTCAATGCAAGAGGCTCAATTAAAGGAATACCTTTGGTGTTTGGTTAGATTTAGACCACTCCCCTTATAAAATAGAAATTAGGTGCATAATATAAAGCAAAATAACATATTTATCTTCGCACTATACTTTGTACCAAATAGGCATTGTAACAGACATTGCAACTAGAAGCTGTGATGAGAGGGGATATTTAATATATTTTTGAGATGATGTATTAACTACTAGGATTGATAAAGAGGTGATCCATAATGGATACTCACCCTATGAATTCAATGTAAAATTTATTTTTATATAGAAGATATTTATCGGTACTCCTCATAGTGTGACAACTAGACAACATCTCATTATAGTATGTCTATTTTGTCTGATGCTTACATGGGAGGATATTTGAATCAAGGTCATTCCCCCAAATATTAAGTTAAATATTAGGATATAGAATGAATGTGTTGATGATTGTATTTTTTCATGACCATATGGATAGTTTTTCAATATATTTCCTCAAATTAACAAACCATTTGCAAATAAAAGTGTATAAGAAAGGAAGAAACCAGTGGAGGCTATATGACCTTTAAGTGAATTTCCCAAACCCTTTGATCTCTTAGATGCTAAGGAACCAAGTGAGGAATTTGTATGATGCTCTTTTGACAAGTGAGAGGAATATCCAGTAGTGTATTCCCAAAAAAGATATATTCCCAACTATTTGGAGGGAGTGGGAATCTTAGAGTAGTACCCTGATCAACGAGTATGTTTGGGGATCTCTATAGGTGAAGGTAATCACATACATATGGTTTAGAGATCATTCTGTACCAAATAAATTTTATTTTTCAAATGAACATTAAGAATTGGAAATATCTATTTCGTACCTCGAGGCTATGATCCATTCACATTGTGTGAAACCATCTATATGGATAGTGTGGTCGAAATACTAGGGACTTGAGAAATAAAAACACAGGAAGGAAAGCCATGTAAAAGAAATTCCTATGGAAAAATAAGAAGAATTCACATATTCCTTTATTATTACTATTTTTTGTATTTTATAAACATTATTCCCCAAATTTTATCAAAGGAACAGGATGATAAATAACATATTTTATCTTCAAAATATTTCACAGGTGGGAAAAACATACACAAAGCACACACTTAGGTGAAAGAGTCAAGGAGGAAGGATCCACTGCCCTAATAGAGAATATAATGTTGTTAATATCTAACACACTTGAAGTAAATCCAATGTCACCAAAACATGTAACTAAAATAGATTATTATTTTAGGAGAAATCAATAATTGGAAGTGGGTGAGGTCATTGAAAAGGTGTCTTTTCAATAAATTGGTGAGTAAGTGTTATGCCTTGATATTTATCCCTTTTGGTACTTTTATATCTATATACCGATGCATCAATTTATTCATATATTTTTCTAAGTTTCATAGACTTATGGGTACCAACTACTGAGTATCATGTAGACACTTCACTCCCTAAAGGGCCTCTATCGATATGGTGAGAGGGAAAGCTTGGGAGGAATTTGATCCATCTCATGAACCTTCTATGTTTTCAATCATTAATATGAACCTAAGGTTGGTGTATTACCATATAGAGTTCATGTGTCTTGCAAACTATTGTACATCTTATTTCTCAATGATTAGTGAATCTATTCAAGATGGTTAATTACTATGATGTTTTAAAATTTATTTTATTATTCCACTATTCCATGTGGGTACCTACATATAGAAATCGAAAATGATGATATGGGAATGATTAGACTGGAGATATACTATCATCTTACTACTATGATAGAGGGTGTAATGCCCATGGGAGTAAATGAAATGCCCTAAATTCACATGTAGGGATATCCATGAGAAGACTCACCTATTATACCTTCAACTAAGGTGAAAATAGTTGAAGAGGTTAATACTCCAATGAATGAAGGATAGTATTCAAACCTCTCATCGTCTAATCTCATTTCAATTTTGTTGGTTATTAAATTCATGGTGAAAATTTCATTAACCTTTTTATGTTTATATAAACTAAAAAAAATATCCAATATCTTAATCAATTGAAGTCATGCGGACACAAAATAATATGGAACACATTCATCCAGGAAGTTTTGAGAATGGAACCTATATGAGTGATCTAGTTTAAGAATATGTTGCATTATATGTGAATGAGTCTGATTTAGGTCTTGATTATTCTTTAATTCAAATTAAATTAAAGTAGAAGTTGTGGAGGAATATCTCATGGATGATTTTCAAGAATCCTCTCATTAAACATGACAGTAAAAAACATCACAACCACCATATTTTCATTACACTATGATTTCATCGGTATGATTACCATTCATTCCATACTAAATTAAATGAAGTTATTATCATTGGGGGTTAAAAATAATACATTATCTATATATCTCCAATACAGAATCCATGGCCCACTTCATCAATCATGGAATTGAGGTTCTTGAGGAGGCTTATGAATATGCAGAAACAGCATCTATGTGATGATATTGGTCCATTAAATGGATGGACTAAGTGGAATAGCTCCATTAATAGTTTTAGTAACTCTTCCAATATCTATTTACTACTAAAAAGGTAGTATAAGAGAAAAAGAAACTTGGTGAGAAGGTTGATAAGTCATAGATGAATGTTGTTTCAAGGGTGAGTCTGTCATTGGAACATCCCTAGTTTGAGGTATGTTCCTTTTTCTCGTACTGTTTTAAATATTTGTATGTTTTTTGGGGTTTTGTGAGATTTAGTGATTTTCTCATTTTGTTTGGGAGTGGGTTTCTAATTATGGATTCACCATAGGTGACACCATTACTTGGTGGTAGGTGAGTTGTATGGGGTGTGTCCTTTTGAAACATGGGGAGGTCAAAACAAATATTTTATATGAATGGTTGATACCACGGTTCCCTTGGAGACTCACTATCAAACATGGCCAGAATTCCCACACAATATTGTGTCCTAGGGTGTGATAAGCCTTAAAAAGAAGATTTTTGTTAAACATGATGTGGGGGCTGGGTGTTTCATGTCTCCTTGAGGTCAGGCAATTGAATTTACCACGTCATGGTGGACACCAAAGTTATTTTTATAATGAATATCATTTTCAAACTATAATGCCACATACCAATTTTTGGGGGAAGAGTTGTGGATTCATGTGAGATCATATTGGGTGGTATTTGAATATGTTTTTTATCCATAAATCAGCTCATGCAACCTTTTAGTTTTTCCTTTGATAGGTTTTTTGGATCTGGAATTTTTAGATGAGTCATTGGATGAATTCTTGTTGGTATTTTATAGAGATGTTGGGAAATCTGGATATTGGTATGGTAGTCAACTTCACAATATCATTTTTTTGGTGTAATTTAATTGAGGTATGTGGATTCACTATCACTCCATTATATACGTAATTTGAAGGATTAGATTCTAAACCATATTATTTTGATTTTCAATAAAAACACATACTATAAATTATTTTGAAAATATTGGGTTCCTTGGATTTATATATTACATGTTGTTGGTTTTATAAATGGATTTTGTTTCAATGAAATCCTTTTGATCCCAGTGGAAGCTTTTTTTAAAGGGACGCATAATGAAATTTTTTTTTCTGTGTTTTTGTAAAAATTATGGATTTTTTTATTTTTGGTAAAAATAATTATTAAATATGGTCTTCACATACACGGTTGTGTGAGTCTATATTTCATGGTATGACCTTTTTTACTTGAAATGGTGTTCGGTGATATACTAGTGTCACATGTGTATTTTTCACCATTTGATAACTTACTTAATGATGATAAATAGCTCACGAGTATGGAATGGTCATTCGGTTTTCATGTATGTGTATGTGAGAAACATGGGATGGGTATTCTATATGGAAGGAAATAATGAATGAGGTGATTTAGTTCAATTTTTTTCTTAAACTATATTCCTTATAGTAAACTAATTTCATATTACCACCTACTACTCTATATAAACAACGATCCAAAATATTTATAGTCCTAATGGAATGTGTGGATATATTTTTGTGGATTGCCTACTATGTATGTGTACTCACCCTATGCAAATCCACTTTGGTGTATATGTAAAAAAAATTCTTCATGACACATGTAAAGGAAAAGTATCTTATTTTAATAGTGTAGAATCATTATGTAACTTCCATATGATAAAATATTGGAGCCTAATGTTTCTATCAATGATTGGGTAGAGTGACTCGACATCAGTGTTTCTATGTTGGGACATCCTGTGGTTTTCTTAATTAGACTTGTTATACTTCTTCACTATTAATCTCACATTTTATTTTTCAAGTTTTAATTTTATTTGTATTATTTATAATCATGCATAATATAGGTTGGTTTAGTAGTATTGTTTATATTCATATAGAAATGGGATCGATTAAAGGACTTAGAAACCCAACAGAGGAGGTAGCATAAAACATGGGTTCACCTAAACCCTAGGTAAACCAACAACTTATTTATAGCATCGTTCAATATTTTAAAGTTAATGATATGGAAAATTGAAATAACAAACCATGATAAATAGATAATTTTTATAATTTTTAGAAACATAATTCACCTATATTTCAGGGGGATTTGGAACAGGAAAAGGTAGAGTTGTGTCTTAATAGAATGAACCAAATTTCTGAATTCCTTACCAAACTGGATGATCTAAAGGATTATATAGAATTCAATATATTATAATATTATCCACAATAATTTTTGGGATTTACTTGTCTATGATAAATTACCCCAATTCGTTAAATGTAAAGGATTTTAAGAATTTTTCATCAAACAATTCTATTCACACAACATCAAGATATATATAATGATATTTTTCTTTAGTTTGAAATATGAAACTCCATTAGTGAAAAAAAATTCAATGAGTTTATTAACATAATTTGTTTTTATCTAGAATTAATTCCAAAAATGTCTGTAATGGTACATATCTTTGTGTCTATACCACTACCGTAAATACATTCTAAGATTATTATTCTATTTATTACCGAATATACAAAGATGGATAATAGGGTTAAAGTGGTTGAATGAGATATTATGGGGAATCCAATAATATGACATATGTTTTTCTACATGGGAAATATTTTGAACCCTAAAACCATAAGTAAGAGAAATAAAGAAACCTACTTCCAAGGTGTTGTAACATCACATAATCAAACCATTGGATTGGAAAACATTCCTCAAAGACCATGAAATAATCTTGTCTATTTCCAATGTTGTTCACTCAACCATATAAAGTGAGATTGTATAACAACATATAGAGTATGTATAAACTCCAATAAGATGGAACATCACCATTTTTATTGTCATAATTTTGCAAAGTTCGTTGTTGGAAATACATTTCAGGTCTCTCAAACATATCATGATTCAACTAAAAGATCATTTTAGAATAGTTTTCATCCTCAGAACCAAGAAAATAGGGGAGAATCCAAGAGAAACTCAACTTCTAATACCACACATCAAGGAATATATTAATAAGGGGGAGAGACTAAGTACTTATATGGTATATATCAGTTGATCGTAGAGGATCAATCAAATCTTTAGACAGTACGAGGAACCATTTTTCTTAATGTGAATATTATAAATGTCCTATTTGATACTATCATGTCCCACTCGTTTATTTCATAATGTTCCTTTGATCAAATGGGTTTTCATATCAAGATTATTTCACACATGATTAGTATCCAAACACCTATGAGGAAATGGGAATGTAGGGGATTTAACTGTGCATCTTGTTCTATAACAATCAATGGAGTTCGGTTTGACTGGTAATTTTATATTTTATGGATTTCTATATTATAATTTATTACTATAATGGATTAATTATTCTCTTTCAAGGAATGTATCATTTTTTATAAGTGATGGTTAATTTTTACAACTCTTAATGGGATAGTGTGTCTCTTTAAAGGTGATAATGTTGTAAAGGTAGGAAGAGAATGAGCTTTAGCAGTAATTTTTTGAATTGCTTCTTATCAATTTTCAGTATTCACTTTGGGGAATAATTAAAAAATATATAATTTAATTTTTGCAACCATTGTGGATCACTATCCAGAAATGATTCATCAATACTTTACCAGTTTCCACTAGAAATGGAAGTGGAATTTTTTATCAATGTATATTTAAAGATAAATAATATTTCACTTTCATCATATAGAATATAACCAATGGAATTTAATGAGTTGAAGATACAATTGAAAGAGTTGAAAGGTGAAGGTTTCATAAGACTATGTATGTCACATCAAATAATCTAGTTCATTTTGTTATGATGGCAGATAGTTTGTTACAATTATGTGTGTTCTGATTTAGTTACCTAGACCCAAATCATGTATCTAATTTGATTAAATATACATGTATATAATTTGATATATATATATATATATATATATATATATATATATGTCTGTGTGTGTGTGTTTTTATCTTACCATAATAGATTTCATACATTTTTCTCCCCTATATTTATATGGTATTGTACTTAGATTACATGTCACATGAAAATGGTTATAGCAGTTCTCATGCTACAATGAGAACATAGAGATACCATGAAAATAATCTTAAAATTATTCCATATGGTCTAGATACATCATGAAGACAGGACATTGGGGTTTTTTAACTATCAGGTGTTGGGGTCTCATAATCGTTAAGACTTATTCACATAATGTTTTTCAACTGTTGACCATGAGTAGATGAGATTATCAAGACTAACCCGCTAATAAGAACACCACATGTTTTAAGTTTCAATGGTATTTTATATCTACTAACACAAGTAATGGAATCATCACTTGGCATTATTATCAATACATACTATTTGATCACATAATTTGAAGGAAGAATAAAAATGTGGCATTTACGCCACTATGAGGAACCTAGTATTTGGTGTTCCATTAGTGATATGACATTGATTGAATTATCAATATATAATTTTTACCTTCCAAAAGTATGTGATATCTCAGGACTAGTAGATTACAATGGTATTATGTTCACAAAATCCATAGACATGGTTGAATAAGGTTAGTCCATCCATTAAGGTCAACAAATAATACAGTAAGAAAGGATGATAACACAAAGTGTACATTCTAATTTATGAGATATCATATGATAAATAGATTTGAATACATTGGTGTGCATTCATAGGAAAGGTTTCTAATTCTACTACATTCTTTATCTCATTTGGGGCCTTGATGGGTAGTGAGACTCTACTTCTTGTCTATGAATAATGTTCAATACTATCAAAATAAAGGGCCTAGAGGGTCACACACTCAGTGTATTAAAAAGTATGGATTATTCTATTCAATTTTTGTATATGACATGGTGGTACTGACCATGTGGAAGGACAAATAATAAAGATTAAATAATTACAAATGAAGAAATAATATCATTATTATTCTAGTAAAGAGTAGTTGGAGTCTAATTTTTTAATTTAATGTATTTGATAGTAATTAATTTAAATAAATGGAAAAATATATAATTAATGAATATTATTTTAATATTAAATGTTTTTTTAATATTTATGGGATTAGGATTCATGTTGATTACTCTAATTTATCATGTAATATATTTATTATCTTATAAGTAAGTGATAACAAATATAAATGATGTTTATGATATTGTTAGATGGTTATAATGTGTAACATCTCGGGTCTATGATGTATTTTTTTTTTAATAAATTATTTTAATACAGAAGAATTAAAAAATTAAGAACAAAAAAAGGAATAACTTTATTAATAAAGAATTTAATTTGTTACATATAAAAACTAGAAACCACAACTAAATTAGTAAGCTCACAATAAGAACTAGAAACCCAACTATAACACCTTCAATTAATGCAATAATGTCAAATATGTAGCCCACATCCCCTGATTCTTCTATAATTAGAAAATATATAGCAAGAACAATAGAAAAAATATTGTGATCAAGGGGGGATTATGGAACCATTATGGAAGAATGAAATAAAAATCAAGGAATTTTTAAGTTTCTCAAATACCTTTCGTCATAGGAATCTATAAGACTCTTTATTTTCATCATTGGAAATATAATTTTTGTGGTCTCAATATTTTTAGGATATGTAAAAATAAATTTAAAAATAAATTTAAAATGATAGTTTCAATTAAAAATAATAATATTATATTTAAAATGATATAACATGAATTTTAAAATTAATTAGAAAATTATTTTTAATAAGGATTTGAAAATTTGAAATTGTGATATCTAGTTTTTAAAATTAATAAGATAATTTAAAATAGAAATCATAATAGTACTAATATAAATTTACATTTATAATGGTTTAACTAAAACTTTGTTACATTGATATTTTTTTAATTTGTATTAGTATAGAAATATTTACTTTAAGAAAAAAAATATTTGTACTCACCCACCACCAAAGGTAGTTGTGAAACCACTAATTAGGTGGGAACTGGCCAAGCCTTCCATTAGTGGGCGTAAACGGGTGCAGATAACCATGTAATCTAGTAGCCTCAGGCATATTTCCTACTTGGGTCAGGTGGGGACCCATGTGTAGGGCCTCATGTAGATAGAGGAAAGGTTGGGCAGAAGCCCCCTTAGCCTATTTGTAAGGCCATTGGTGTGTGCGTTATTATGATTTAAACTTGTGGAATCCACAAATTTTAATATAATATATCTCCATGTCCCCTTTAATTTTGATTTGGGACATGTTTTAAAACCCCAATATTTAATATCGGTCATCCATTCAAGATCTCGCACATATGATTCATTCATTCTTTTTTCTGATCATCTTCTTTGCTGATCTTCTTCCCTGTATCCACAAACCAGTAAACCCTCAGCATTGACATGTTCCACTTCTACTACATTTATTTCCACTTCAAACCATGGACTGTTCTTTTCTATATCAACCAAGTGGTGTGAATAAAATAGGAACTAGACCCTTCATTCAAAATCGAATGTCACCTTTTCCTATCTCTCTCTTGTCTTCAACTTCATGCAACTAATAATATATATATATATATATATCTTTAATATGTTGATTCATTCATAATTTACACTAACAAACACCCATTTACATTATTTTTTTAATGATTTTTAAATCTCCATAACCCAACATACAATAGTGTGGAACATAATATATATATATATATTATATAAAAAGAAATATAAAATAACACATGTCTATATAAATATAAAACCCTAGAATTGTTTTTCAAAATATGTACCCAAAATCAAATTATTATTTTCTCAACCAAAAAAATTGGTATAAATAAAATATATGAAATTAAACTATATATATAACCCTTATTCTGGTCACCCAAAAGACCCAACTCATCCTCCAAAAATTCATTGTAATTCATTTTCACTGTGTTCATAAGACAACATCCTTGGGATCATCTTCATGCAAGGTAAGGGATGTATTTATTTTACAACTTGTGTTGTGTGTGTGTGTGTATTCAAATTATATAATAAAAGGATGTTATTATTTCAAAAATTAAATCAAGATTATGTTTTTAGAATACACAGTTTTTTCTTCCAACTATTGATTTTAATTATAACCAGTGTAAGGGAGGAATTTGAAAAAAAACATATATTTTTTTTAAGAACACTCTATATATATATTATACTTTCATTAAAAGGGGAGTAAGTTTATGAAAAATTATTCCATGATTATAAATAATGTATTTTAAAATAATAACAAAAAACAACTTTTGTTATTGTTATCTTTAAATTGTTTCTTTTATGAATAAATTTATTTTAGAAATGTTACTATTTTATGTATTATATATAGGATATCATTCGATTTTTAATATACATTTATGGACAGTTATAAATTCTAAAAGTTATAATTTTTTGAGTGAATTGTTTTACATGTCCATCAATTAAATTGATAACATTAGATATTACTATCATCTAAGATATTTTGGAATTTACATGAACTTTCATTCAAGAATTCATTTATTTTAAATAAGAACAATTATTTATGTGTATGGACTTCCTCTAATTATTTTTTGGGAATTCTTAAAAATAATATTGTTCCATGTAAATATACTTATATGATTATTTTCGTATATGGAGACAATTTATTTATGGTTTTGAGATGTTTTTGGTTTTTGAGTAAGAAAGTATGGACCATTTAAATTGTTTTCTTAAGTTATGGAACTAGAGTATCGAATGATATGATTTGGTATGGGGAGTAAACCCATGACCTCAAGGTGACATTGTCCTACATGGATATGACTAAGTGGCCTTACTGTTTTTTATGACCTACTACGTATCATAAACAACCCATATATGTTGTTATTTTAAAAATAGAGAAATGATAATAATTATTTCAGAAGAATTATTATTTAAAAACTATATGGTTTTCATAGTAATATAGAAAACTAAAGGATATTTAGAAATTGTTTTAATGTTTAAAAACCATTTCTAATTAACGATTTTTATCAAATTATTTAGTTGATAAATGTTTCAAAATTTATTTATAGTCTATAATGAAAATTAATTCCTACCAATTTTAAAACCCTTACTAAAAAATGAAAGGATCACCCAATTATTTAAATTATTTTTCCCAATTTTTATAGAATTTCAATTTGTGTTTGTTTTTATATAAGGATTCAGTGCATGTGAAATAAATTGTATCAATTTTTGTACAACTTTGATAAAATGTAATTCATTTGTCCAATTATCATAAACCTAGACCGTAAAATGTCTTGGTATGTAATTTGTTGTATTTTCCCATTGTATTTAAAAAAATACACCATATTTTTAAGTACTAAATTTGGAATCATGGGTTTGGGGATTTACAGTTGGTATCAGAGAAATGATCTGGATAATTTGGGAAAATTTGGACATTAATAATTTAAGTATGTGTTCATTGTAAAATTATTTTTTCTTAACATTTTCAAATCAAAGTCAGAAGAACACAAACAACCCTTTTTTCCCTTCGAGATGAATTACATACAAATATAAATCTAAAATATTGTTCAAATGATTTAATTCACTTTTAAAACCTTCAACAGTATTGTAAATTAATTTACAAGATATCCACATATATTATATACAACAATTATTATGAGAATCGGGTTTTGTCTATTATGTCATTGTATAAACACAAATTCTAGATTATGTATTAAAAAGGAAAATATATTAAGTATATTTTAAAATAATTTAACCTAAATGACCAATTTGAGTATTTAGTTCACTTTTTGAAAGAATTATAATAGGGTGACCTTCATTCAACCTATATATGATCAGATTTGTGTTTTAGATTATATATAAAATTCAAAGACTTTGAAATATTTGAAGACAAGTCGAGTTGATTTTTCAATAGGAATAAACTCCACTAAGATGTTTCCAAATTTATAAACCCCATAAATCTATATCAACATATTATCAATGTTTACATGTGTTTGACCCGAATTGATCGAGTTGAGTATGGGAAAAAGAAGTCAATGAACTTATAAAAACTCCCAGGATCAGTTTATTTGGAAGAAACCATCCTTTTCATGATCATCAACAGCATAAGAGATTCTGGTGAAGTTATGAATTAATTTTTACACTAATTTTTCTAATAATTAATAACAATAATAATATTTTTATGTTGGAAAACCATGGATGAAGAAAGAATATATGGGGTGTGTGTACACACGAATTGTGAGGGAATAATTCAATTAAGGGGGAAGAATTTAACCTCCCAAATCGATGATTTGTTTTTTTTAATAAATAATATCAATACATAATAATTCCAAAATTAAAAACCAAATAAGATATATTTTTATTAATAACAAACTAAATTCATTATATCTTTACAAATATAGAAACCAAAGCTAATTCAGTAAGCTTACAGTTAGCGCTAGAAACACAACTGGAACACCTCATTTTAAAAAAATAATATCGAATGTGTAACCCACTTCTACTGAATCTTCTATAATTAGAAAATTAATAGAAAGAAGAATACAAAAAATACTAAAAACAATGGGGAATTAGAGCACCATTATGGAAGAAAGAAATTAATTTCAATAAATTTTGTTGTTTTTCAAATTCTTTTAGATTTATAAATTTTTAAGACTCTTTATTTGGACCATTTGAAATATAAATATTGGGGTTTTAGTAACCGTTAGGTGACATAAATAAGAATTTTAAAAAGAACTTTAAAATAATAGCTTCAAATCATAATAATAATATAATATTTAGAATGATATAATATAATGTTTAAAATAATAATAGAATTATTTGTAATAAGGATTTGAGAATTATAAAATGTGATATATAGTGTTTAAAATTTAAAATATTGTTTAAAATAATAATCATAATAGTAGTAGCATAAATTAAAATTTAGAATTATATAAGTAAACTAGTGTAAATTATTGTAAATAAGTAATAATAAGTAAAATAATGTTACTTTGATATATTTTATACATTTTATTTTTATAGCAAATTTTACGTTAAAAAATATTTTTACTCACCCACCACTAAATGCAGCCGTGAAACAACCGGTTATATGGGAACTAACTAAGAATTAATGGGTAGGGGTAATCAATTATAAAGAACCATATAATCTAGTAGGTTCAGGCATAGTTCCTACTAGGGTCAGGTGGGGACCCGTGTGTAGGGCCTCATGTAGTACCTGAAAATGTTGGGAAGAATCCCACTTGACCCATGTGTACAGCCATTTGTCTATGTTCTTGTGATTTTGGGTAGTTGAAGACACATATTATAATATAAACTATCTCCATAACCTATTTCATTTTTTATGGGGTGAGTTTTAAAACCCCGTGATTTAATCTCAGCTGTCAATTTGATATTGGGCTCATCTACGTTATTCATTATTTTTTCTAATCCTCTAATTTTTTGGTTTTATTCCCCATTTCCACAGACTTGTAGACCCTCACCGTTGACATATTCCACTTCTACTTTATTTATATGAACTTCAACCCATGGCCATTTCATTTCTGGATCCACCAAGTGGTGTGATTAAAATATGAACTAAACCCTAAAATCAAAATCAAATATCACTTTTCCTATTTCTCTCTCGAATGCCACTAAAAGCTATTAATTATATACAGGTACATATACATATATATAACTTTAATATGTCCATTTCATTATAATTTAAACTAATAAATACCCTTTTCCATTCTGTGTTTTTTCAAATATTGAAATCTCCATAACCCAACTTGTATCAGCAAGGAACATAATATATATATATATATATATATTCCAAGCAAGATAAATGAACTAGTGTTCATTTAAATCCAAAACCCTTGAATGATTTGTCAAAATATGTACCCAATATCACATTACAATTTTCTCACCGATGATAGATTGGGATAAATAAAATACATAAAATAAAATTGTATATATATAACCCTGATTATTCTAACCCAAAATAATGGACTCATCCTCTCTAAATTCATTTTATCTCATTTTGTGTATGTCCAGAAACCAATAGCCTTGGGTTCATCCTCAATTAAAGTATGTAATTTATATTTCTTTATTATTTAAATTTCAACATATATATATATATATATATCCCATGTTTTATAATAAATGGATGTTAGTATTTCAAAAATTTCATCAATATTGTGTTTTTAGAATTAAATGTTTCTATTTTGTCTCAAACATTGACTTGAATTATAACCCTTCTAAGTGAAGTGTTTGAAACACAATCATTTTTTTAATGACTCACATTATATATATTATACTTTAATTAAAAGGGGATTAATGTAATGATTAATTATTCTATTATTTAAAATAAGTGATTTAAAAAAACATTTTTTTGTTGTTGTTATCTTTAAATTTCTTCTTTTACAAATAAATTTCGACAATAAAAGTAATTATTTTATTCATTCTATGTAGTCTATCATTTTATGTTTACCATCCATTTATAGAAGGTTATAAATGATAAAAGTTATAATTTTATGTGTTAATTGTTTCTATATTCCCATGAATGTCCTTCATAACAATAGATATGATCATAATCTAAGATATAGTTGACATTCTATTCACTTTAATTCAATAATTTGTTTACACTATTAAGCAGTTATATTTTTTTATTTTAAATAAGATAAACTTTTTATGAGTTTGGATTTCTCCTAGTTATTTTTTGGAAATTCGTAAAAATTATATTTTTACCTAAAAACAAATGTTTAAAATTATTTTATTCTATTGAAACTATTTATGTATGGTTTTAAAATGTTTTTTGGGTTATGAGTGAGAATGGAAGGACCATTTAAAAAGTTTTCTTAAATTATGGAACTACAGTATCGAATAATATGATGTGTTATGGGGACTAAACTCATGACCTTAAGGGGAATCTATCCAAAATGTTATAAGACTAAGTGGCCTTATTGTTTTCTTTTGACATACTATGTATCATAAATATTCTATAAAAGTAATTATTTTAAAAATTAAGAAATACAATGAATTATTTCAAAAGAATTATTATTTTGATATTATATGGTTTTCAAAGTAATATAAACTACATAATGATATTGTGATAAATTTAAATGTTTGAAAACCTTTTCTATGTAAGGATTTCTTTCAAGTGATGTATTTGAAATGTATTTCCAATGAGAATTATAGTCTACAAATAAATGTAATTCCCAATGATTTTAAAACCAATTTATGTGAAATTAAATTATCACAAAATATTTTAAATAACTCTTCTTAGGTTTTGTAGAATTTCAATTGGTGTTGGTTCTACAGAAGTAGGTAGCGCAATTGAAGACCATTGTATAAATTTTTGTAAAGATTTGATAAAATTTAATGTATTTTTCTAATTCTCAAAAAACTCCTACTGGAAGAGTTCTTGGTATGTAAAATGTTCTTTTTATTTTTTTGTTATATTTTATAAAAAATAACCTATATTTTTAAGTACTGAATTTTTAATTGTAGGTTTTGGGATTTACAAAATGTGTTTTTTGTGACTTATTTACTGCGAATTACTTATATAGGGACAAGGAATCCTTTTTATGGTGTTTAATACCCATTGTATAAGAATTAGAGAGCTATTTTTCAATTCCCCTTTCATGAATCAAATTTCACATACCCTTTCTCATTCCTCCCACATCCTATAGAGATATACCCTCATTCCAATAAATAGATCCAATATCTCCTTGGTGGATAAAATGAACATCATGATGTTGATCATCTAAAGGGAGAAGGTATCATCAGTTCTTTGTTCTTGCATCAAGATACAAATTATCAATATTTCCACAGAATTTTAAAGCAAATTTGGATGATCTAGAGAGATATAACCTTGGTTCCTTATAGAAAGGGTCACTAGAGATGTGTATTTATCAGATTCTTCTTAAAATAGAATGAGGAAATAGTTCATTTTAATTTTAATTCAAAAATTAATTCACAGAAGATTATCAAGTTTTTTGGGGGTTTGAATCTCCATAGACAATGTTGTTACATCTATCCAGAGATAAAAAATTTAAATTCCATCCCATATTCTTTGGTTGTGCACTGTGGAACTATTTATTTGTATAATATTGACATATTATGGTTTAAGATATAGGATAATTAAATTTTCATTAAATTCGAGTAGAGGAAATCATTGAGGATCCAATGAAATGAACTGTGATTCAATCTAATCTTGGATTCCCATGTTTTGGTCATACGAAGTTTTAAATTAGATCAAAGTCGTTGTTATTGTGGGTTTAAAAGTAATAACATACATACATACATGTGTGTGTGTGTGTTTGTGTCTGTGTCGGTAAGTGTGTTATTTTACCTAGAATCAGTTGACAATATTTTTTCTTTTAGAACCTTGGATTCCAGTCAACCACTAAATTCCAACCATGTTTTTGGTGGACAAAATAATATTTTCTAGAAAATTCATTTACCATAATTTTTGGGAAAATTAATTTAAATTTTAACACAATCCTAAAAAAGGAAGGGTTATAAAAAATAAAAAATCAAATAATGGGGTTGGCATTGGGTCTAACCAACCAAAGGAATGGGCTAGGTCAGAGCCTTCCCGCACTTCCCTTCCACTTCAAGACCTAGATACGGAACAAAATCACATTTTAGGGAATTTTGAGATGCCTAAATGCTCAAAATATTTATAGTAAATATGAAAAAAAAGTTTTTTTTGGAATGAATTAAAAAAACTGGGGATTGTGAGACTAATATTTTATGAATCAAAATTAGATAAAAAAATTATTTCTTTTAAATTTACCTAAAGTGTAATTTAATGTAAAATTAATTTTATAGCATGTGTATATTATCTCTCCACTGATCATGAGCATAAATCGACCAATGTATGTCTGGAATTTAATTTATTTAATGAATTTTTTAAATTTTTTGAAATGTATTTGAAAGAAAATTTATTTTTTATAGATTTCACATCATATTTCCCCAAGTTATTTGTATAATGGAATGTAAATACATGTTTATTTTTTTAATAATTCATTTTCCTTTTTCCCAAGAACTTATGTATAAATTTTTGGACATTAAAATACATGGACCTCACTAAAACAAGTTGGTATTCGAGATGAGACATGATTGCATCAAATTGAGATGAAAAAAACAATAAAAGTCAAATACGACATAGATATTTAACCACAAGGGTCACGGTTGATCCAATAAATGTTTAATGGATCAACCAATACAAAATGATCAAGATTAGTCATGTGGTTTATATAATTTATGCATTGATTATTATTATTTTTTGGATATGAATGTTTACATGGTCATGTAAAATGACAAACTAAAATGCATAGATTAAAAAAATAAAGACATGATGAATGTTTTATATTTAATGCATTCCCCCTTGTGAGAGATATCACATAGTAAAAACATATCAAATAGAAAATGAATCCATTTTCAAGTAAAAAAACCCCTCAAATAAATATTAAGTCATACCACCTTATGTGACATACATTTATAAAAAATTGAGTCTATGAGGTGCTCATTAATTCCAGTTGAGGGTGAATCCTAATAAATTGGAGTTTTTGTAAGAGTTATGGGTTGAGTTAACTAATGGTAACAACAAAGAAGTATACACTAACATCTTATTTCGACATTGGAAGATTTTTTTATGGTGAATCAATATTATGATTCCTAGAAACTGGGACTTCAATTAATAGTTCTAGTATCCATTAGTCAATGTGGTTGGATAGTCTAGTGGATACTATTAAACTCTCTAAGCAGTGGTGTAGTCGTGTCGTGGAGTATAAGGAGAGGTTTCATGGTCCTTTCCACTACAATAAAAATAGACAAAGCATTCTCAATCTAGTTGTGTGGGATATTATTTTTTGATAAGATCATGGAAGATATTTAATGATATAATTAATCAACAATGGCCAAATTTTAATAAATATAGTGTAATAAAAACTATGACTTTTTTAGAAAAAATGGAAATCACCACCACCCGTTCACTGTAATTGGGATAAATTCTCAATAAATGGGATATATGGACCCTCTATAACTTCGAGGAGTGGAACAGGTGCTTGACCATAGTGCTGCACTAAGATATGAATATTTATGTGATAGAGTCCCAACTTCCTACTTATCCTCCTGTGGAGGCAAAGCAAGTAAGATAAAAAAACATAAGAATCATATATATGATGCACTAAGTGTATAATTTATCTTGTTGTCATTTATTCCCAATCAATTGTAGAAAATAAAAATGGATGAAGATGCCTACAAGATGATATATAATCTCTAAGATTTATTTTAAGAGAGGGAAATGCAATAAATATATGGGATGTCAAGAAAAATTTATATATGAAATCTAACACAAGGGAATAAAATAGGAAATGATATACTCAATATTATTGGGTACATCTAGAGACTTGAATCCCATGGGTTTAAATTTAACTAATTACAAGAGATTGATCCCATCTATTCCTCTTTACTTCCCAGCTTCTTCATTTTTCTTATTTAATCATTATCATAATAACAAAACAATTTCAGTTCCAAAACTATTGGATTTATTTCTCTAAGATGATAAGGATATGAAGAATACCAACCCTTTATTCCTTACAGTGAAAAATATAATGAAGGAAGAAATATAAGGGTTCTATGGAAAATACCAATTCAAAGACATTGATGCACCATCCTTACAAAAAAGAAAAACATATTAAGAGAGGAAAATGAAATGAATTATATCTTATTTTAATATGGTAAGAGAGGCCATTATAAGAAAATGTGCACAGTTGGAAAAATGAAGCCAGGAAATTCCTCTACCTTGGTTGTTTTTTCATTAAATTCAATCTATCTTTATCTACAAGTTGTCATTAGATATAACATGTCGATGAAAATTTTCAATTCATATAAATGAACCAATTAAATTCCTCAAGATTAAAATTTTTTTGTGGATCTATGGGCCACAAATGGTGTGTGATTGGAACCCTTGGCAGTTGAAGGTAATCACCGAAACATTCCTGGTGGTTTGGTTCATGTATTAAACAGTTGTTATTATATTCCATACATTATCAAAAACATAATGTTAGTGACAATTTTTAACACCATGGGTTTTTATTTCAATTTAGGAAATAAATTTATTATCTTTTATAAGGAAAACTTCTGTTATGGTATGACTAGTCTTAACAATTTCTTGTATATGCATGAACTCAAAAATACTAAAATTATAATTAATGAAAACCCAGTGACAATGAATCATATAAAACCCACATTTTCATGACCTGACGCATGCTGGGGCTTGATCCAAAACTACCCCAACCACACCTTTATAGGCTTGGGGTGGCGACAAGCATTGAATTAATAACAAACTTGGGGAGGCATTTTTCTAAGAACCTATACACACACATGCAACCCACTTAATGAAAAAGTGAAGGGAGAAACAAAAACTAGATAAAACACTACAATATAAGGAATCCAAACATGTATTGACCTTTAATTAGTACAATTATAGAAAATTAAAGTGAAAGGGAAGGGGAAAATACATGCCCAACTAGAAAACTGTCACCACCTAACAAAAAATATAAAAGTAAAATAGTTGTGGGAGCCGCACTCCTAGATCCTAAGCTACGACCACTATAAGCGTCCCAAGAGCCCTTTATCTCTAAGTTCCTTCGAAGTCACGATCAACCTGTTCCTCATTAGTATAAGTCACAACAAGTGTGGGAAAAGACCATACAAGAGTGAGTGTAAAAATACTCACTAGGACGCCCTAAGAAGGCAAAGTGGGAGCAGTAAGAGTTACAAATGAAAAAGAAATAAGAAGATAGAAAAAGGTAAATTGAAAGTGTTTAGATCAACCCAAAAATATTGTAAAAGTAAACTCATCCAAACATAAGGATATCTAAAAGTTGTGAAGATGAAATTCTCGTTGAGTCTTTGCTACCTATAGTAGGAGAGTAGACTCATCCAACCATGAGAAGATAGACATGAAAAGTATGTGGCATACATAATGTGTCTTAACATATCTGGGAAGTAGAGAGTAACAAAAACCCTAGGAGTTGGTACAAAAACCGGATATATATATATATATATATATATATCTGTGTTTGTGTGTGTGTGCACAGTTAGTCAAAGAAGAACAAACAAGAGAGTAAGGGAATCTCCATATCAAAGCTCATCCCAGAAAAAAGATTCACCAAGAGGTCTAGAAGTATCCATCATTGATGCCTAGAATCTCACATATGTTCCTTGAACACACAAATCAAATGGGATCAATCACCACACCTTGATATTTTTCACTTTGGGTAGCACTGACCGGCCCACACAGTTTTAGGTCGCATCATAACGATGTGTCTCAGTGGGGAAAGTATCTCTCTTTATCATGAGTGTAAAGGAACACCAAACTATGTCTTGTTATTGGGACACACATTCAAGATTTCAGGTCTCAAGGTCAAGTACCCATGCCCAAACTAGCTAGAGGGTTCCACTCTAGTCATCGGGTATCCACACCCTTCTATGTTAGGGGGGATTATCACCTGGAAGTCAAAAGGGACCCACTGCCTAGACCCATTAAAGGGTAATCTGCTGGAGGGTAATTTCTAGAAAATATCATCGATGGGAACCCACTTCCAAGCTTCACTGAATGGTAGTACACTAGAGGGTACCCAGAACTTCCATCGAGAAACCCACTACTTAGCCCAGCTGAATGGCAATCCCGGAACTACAGTCGAGGAATCCACTACCCAGCCTAGATGGAGGGTAATCCCCAAACTGCTCTGGCAATACCTACTGAATGATACCTCTCAGAAAGCATCAAAGAACTACATTTTTCATCCCTACTAAATGGTATCTCTCAGAAATCATCGAGGAACTACATGGTGCATCCCTTTTGGATGGTAAGACAAGGATACTCTGAGAATACTGTAAGATTTCTACCATCATCGGATGTCGCTCCGGATAGGCGTCACACCCATATCATCACACATCATATCCTGAAATCCACTACGGAGGGAAACACCACACTATACATGAAAATAAACTCAGGTTATGCTACTCACATGCCAATATCTGAGTCCAAAATAAGAGGATACATGAGATAGAATATTCATAAAGTGGTACATGGTTCGTGTGTGCCACACATGACATGTGACCCTGCCTCATCATCCAGCCATGTACCTACCCATACTCAGGTACAAAAAAGTGCTCTAGTACCCCTATGCATGCCACTACACTCCCAGATTACATGACACATCCTGCCGAAAGGCTGATGAGTGCACGATGCTCGTCATCAGCCTAAAAGAGAAAAACACAACTTTACAATCTTTCCTCCTCAGATGGAAATGAATAACCAAAAAGATCACTCTATTGTGATCCTTGTAGAAAAGTGCACTTGATTGAGTATTCATTACCCAAATCAGACTCTTGGTGAAGAAGATACATTTAACATCATTTCACCCAAATGATGTTTTGTGGGGCTCACGCCTCGATCTTGGAACACATCATACGGATCATACCATTACGATCCTCATGGATAAATACATAGGATTGACTATTCATTCTTCCAAGATGGACACCCGGTGAAAAAGTCATGTTTCACTGCAAACACCCAAACTGGGCCTCATGGGGCCCGCCCATCAATTTTAGTTTATGTGCCTGAAATCAGTCTTGAAACACCTGCCTCAATTTTAGGGTCACGACGCCGCTGACTACTCTCCAATATGATGTCATATAGAAGTCTTTACAACAGATGTATGATTCCACAACAAGAATAATAATATTATTATTTGGTGTTTTATGGACCAGAGTCACAAACCCTAATTTAGTATCAAACATTCGTCTTAAAAGGATTGCCTCGAATTTAGGGTCATGAAGTTGCTGATAACATGTAAAAAGGACTCCCTGTTAGGGAGTTATGGTTGTTTAAATATTTAAAAATAATATTAAATCTATTAAAGTATGAGTATTTCGAAGTCCCGAGTCATAATTCAAAAAAAGGTGTTCAAAATCGGTCTTAAAATGATCGTCGTGTAGTTAGGAACACGCTGCCATAGACAGTGCATTAAATGGACATCGTATTGAGTAGTAATAAAAGAAAACCCTCTTTTTCATAATAATATTAATAATAAATAATATTATTATTATTAATATATATATCATTATTAATATATATTTAATTCGTAAGGAGGAGAGGGGGGATCTTCCCACCCCCTGTGCGTACAATGCTCTCCGAACACCCTCAAATTCCCTTTATTTTATTATTGTTTATTTATTTCATATTTTCTATTTTATCTCCACTATTCCCTCATCTTATTCTTCAATTCAGTTTTCTCTAAAACCCTAATACAAACATTACCTATTCCCAATGGTTACCTTCAAATCAAACACATTAGAACCATAAAAAAAACACATGTGGTGTCCAAAAATTGCTCTACCAATCGTGTTCATCATCGAACCATTGTGCCGCTTGTCTCGAGTGCCAATGTCACCGATCTCTTGGACCACTGGGTTCCACCGCTCATAGCTATTCACCAAGGGTCTCTAGACACCACCGGGGAAGGAGGGTAACACCACCTTCGATCGACGGTAACCATCTCAATCACATTTGCGCCCAGTGCCAATAAACTCATATCCATGAATTACCATACCAGAACTTATTTTGATTCATACCCAGTCGAACCTCTACCCAAATAAAAAAGGAATGTAAAAGAAATTTAACCACAATTGATGGCTAGGTTTTCTTGTCCATCATCGAAAAAATATCACAATTCAGATAACGAAAGGTTTGAGTTCAATGATTTAATTATATGAGTTGATATTGTAACCTCAATCTGTGAATCAATGAAAAATAGAACAAATGGGAATAAAATACAAAAATTCCTCAATCTTGAATCTTTTTTGGTGAAGAACACACTTTCCAACAGAGGAGGATATTTTCTGATTCGTCGTGCTTCGATTTTTCTCGATCCAATGATTTTTCATTGATCCGCAAAAGGATGAAAGAGAGAGCTCTGCCATTAATGATGAATTTTATGAGGAATCCCTATAAAATCATCATAATCCTCTATTTATAATAGGTTATTAGGTCATGGGTAAACACTTAACCTCACCCACCAACAGTCATGGGATCCGAACATCCCACGCCCTATAATTTTACGATGCACTTAGGTAAAACAATAATCTACGAACTCAACAGAGGTATCAGATTTCCAATCTGATTCCATGTTTAAAAGTTATCCAGATTCACATCTATGATAATATAATTTTAGTTAATTATTTTATTTATTGTTACTTCCTCCATGGAGTTTTATACAGAAGGCTCGCATAAACAAAATTTATGTCCCACGTAGGGTAAATTCCATGCTTTAGACTCAACTATGTTCTCACATTTCTGATCTGAGCTACCATTTGAGAGATATCCCTTTTTCTCTCTGTGAATAGTATAAAATATACTTAATATTTTTTTATAAAATTTATTCTAGCCCGTCCAGTTCTTAGAATCGTATATTGTCGCAACTCTTGGATTTTAAAATATATGTAAAAATATTCCAAAGTCTTCTAAGAAAAAATTGTTTCTCTATATCATTCCCCCCTTCAAGTTTTTTATCCTCAAAAAGAAAAATGAGGGAAATAACTCAGGATACCTAGCCTGCACTTATCTCTCCCTCTCCTAGGAATTCATCTTCACATTTCCATGCGGCCAAAGCACAAGAACCCAGGGGATGGTCTATACTATTAAGGTCTTCTCTTATTGATGACATGCATAGGATCATGAACGTATCTCCTCAACTGTGAAACATGGAAAACATCCTACACCCACTCTAGCTTTAGGGGTAGGGGAAGAGGTTAGGAAACTTTTCTAACCCTCTTCACGATCTTGAATGTCCTGATGAACTTTGGAGATAGCTTGTCTCACGGGCCGAACCTCTACACCTCATGTCACGAATAGAATCATTGTTTCCCTAGAACAAGTTCTAATGATTCCCTCATTTAGAATATTCTTCTATATAATCACCTAAGGATATATAGTCAAACAATATTTGAAATTATATGAATCACACCTATAACTCACTTACACGCTTGATAATAGAAGGAATCAACACTATCAATTGAAAAATATCTATACCCTTCTGCTCCACCAGGGTCAGCTGTAGTGAAGAAAACTACTCTGAAACCTCCTACACAATGAATACAAAAAATAGAGGTTTCCCAATGTTTTTATACCTATGATTTGAAGAAACCATTGGTATACTATAAAACCAAAAACATTTCCCAACGGTTTATTCAAACCGTTGGCATTGTGTTTTTATAATCAATCTTTTCCAATGGTTTTAGTAAATCATTGGGAAATATTTATATATACCAACAGTTTTTTAAAATGATTGGTAAAGAGTATATTTCCCAACAAGTTATTAAAAACCATTGGGAATTATTTCCCTCAAATAAACATCAGCCCAGCTCCCAATCCGCCCGATTTCAGGAACCCTAATCTGAATCTCTCGAAGGTATCTCTTTACACTAGGCTGTGAAACACCATCCATCTGATATATCCATATTTAATCAAGAAATTTTTTATTTATACACTTAAAATTTGTAAATGATACCCTAATTTTAATGTTCTACATCTATTTTTTCTATTTTCTATTTTTCCCCTAAATTAGAGTTTCATGTGGTCTGTGGCATGGTATACCAAAAACTTTTATTTTTTTTTTGTTTTTTGTTCTACACTTCAAATATGGTATAGGGATCGATTATTCATTTGGTCTCAACGTGGGTAATTTATATAAGTATGTTCCATGTTAAGAGATAGAGGATGGTTGGGGTAGTGGTGTAGGCGATTTTAAATTTTTTAGTGGGGTGATATGGCAGTTTTTAGGGACTTTTGTTTCGTCGAAAATTGTATTTGGATTTTGTATTTATATTTTTTGGTCAAGGAATAATGGTAAGGGTAGTGATATTGAAGATGAATTTGATTTTGGTTGGGTGATGGATGTGAATTTTGATTTTGGTTGGATTGGGTATTGGAAATTTTTAAGGTCTTATATGGGTATTGTCGCCCCTGAACACCCCCCCCCCCCCCGACCCCCATTCCCACTCCCATGGACA
Organism: Viscum album; assembly: GCA_963277665.1. Classification (NCBI taxonomy): domain Eukaryota; kingdom Viridiplantae; phylum Streptophyta; class Magnoliopsida; order Santalales; family Viscaceae; genus Viscum; species Viscum album. Next base: position 967,013,129 of record OY728155.1, read on the forward strand.
CCCCATTGACACCCCCCCCCCCATTGGATAGAACGCGCCCCCTAGACACCCCCACCCCCTTGGAACCCCCCCCCCCCCCCTTGACACCCCCACCACCTAGACACCCCCACCCCCTGGGACACCCCCACCCCCTAGACACCCCCACACCCCTGGACATCCACCCCTTGGACAGCCCCTGCCCCCTTAGACAACCCCCCATGGACACCTTCGCAGCTCCTAGACACCACTCCACATCCTAAGGGCTTAGCACACTTCCTAAATTTGAATTAAATATGTATGTGATTTCCCCTTTCTGCATTGACATTTCCTAAGTGACCCATAGAGCCTTATAAATTACATTTGTCGTGTCTTGATAAATTGAATGGGTTGTTTTGAATGAAATGTCTAATGCATGATTGTTTTCCTTTCTTAATTACTAAAATGGTTTTAAATAAAATAACCCTAACATGGGATGTTGAGGTTTTCTAGGTGGGGGTGGGGGTTTTCCAGGGGTTAGGGGGTTGTAGGTGTGTGGGGGAGTGGTGAGGGTTGTCCAAGGAGGGGTGTGGGCTATCAAGGAGGTTAGGGTGGGCTGTCTAGGTGGGGGAGGGGTGTGGGTTGTCTAGGGGGTGTGGTGGGATGTCCTGGTGGGATAGGGGGGTGTGGGTTGTCTATTATGGGTGGAGGTATGTCCAGGTGGGGGTTGGGGCTATCCAGGTGGGGGTGTGGTGGGGAGGGGGGGCTATCAAGGTCGAGTGGGGTGGGATGTCAAGGTGGGGGATGGGGGGTGGGTTGTCTATGTGGGGGTGGGGGTGTCCATGTTGGGTTGGGGTGTCCAAGTGTGGGGGTAGGCTCTCCAGGGTTGTTGCAGGGGCTAGAGGATACAGGTGTGTGGGGGGAGAGGTGTGGGATATCCAGGGAGGGGGTGGTGGTGGGCTGTCCAAGTGGGGGAGGGGGTGTGGGCTATCTAGGTGTTGGGCTTTCCAAGGGGGTAGGGGTGGGCTGTTCAGGTGGGGTAGAGGGTGAGGGTTGTCCATGGAGGAGGGGGTGTCCTGGTGGGGTGTGTGCGGGTGATGTCCATGTGGGGTGGGGGTTATCCAGATGTGGGGCTATAGGGGGTAGGGGCTGTAGGGGTGTCGGGGTGTGGGTTGTCTAGGGGGTGGGATGTCCACTCCAATACTCTACAAAAAAAATTATCTCATATAACCAATTTATAGTTTCTTTCACAAATTGAGACTTTTCTTGAAGTTCCATACAAACACTCACTCTTACCCTTCAAAGAAAAAGTCATCCCTACAATGAAATATCACTCAGGTTCTTATCCACTATCCATATTAATCTCATACAAATTTTACATAGGTACAACTCCATATCAACTAATGATATAACAAGGCTCATACTCCCAAGAGTATTTTCCCATCAAAACTTGGCTCATATTCCTAAACAACATACATAGGATCATATTTGACACACACACAAAATTTTGTAAACATAGAAAAAACTATATTTACACCTTTTATCACAACATGTAATTAGCTCCCAACTAGAAACTCAAGGAATCAATAAGACATAAACCTAGCTCAAAATTTTGAGGTGTGTTTACAATTATTTGTGTTTTTTAGAATTCATGTATGATATTTAGAGAGGAAGATAAAATCTGAACCACATATGATATTTGGAGGTGTGTTTACAATTAGGTGGGTTGTGATTTATATGTATGATATTCATGGTTTACACCAAAAGTCCTCTGGGTCATCTATAATAGGCTTAAAGTCATGCTACAATTGGATTGGGATTGGATTATATGCCCCTAGTTTAGGGGTGGACACCCACCCCCTTCGACAGCCCCCCACCCCCACCCCCTGGACACCCCCACCCCCTACACACCCCCACCCCCAAGGACAACCCCCACCCATTGGACATCCCCCCACCCCCTAAATAGCCCCACCTCCTTGGACAACCACCTGGATACCACCCCACCCCTTCGACACCCCCAACCCCTTGTACACCCCCGCCACCACTGGACATCCCCCCACCCCCCTAGACACCACCCCACCACATGGACACCCCCACCACCTAGACAACCCCCACCCCCTGGACACCCCCACCCCCTAGACTCCCCCACCCCCTGGACAACCCCCCTAGACACCACCTCAACCCCTAGTCACCCCCACCACCATGGAAGCCCCTACCCCCTAGACAACCCCCCACCCCCAGAACATCCCCCCAATCCCCGAACACCCCCACCCCCTTAGGTAGTGTATGTGATCACTAAGATAATCTACTAGAATATAAAATTTCATTGATCTAAGATTTACTTAACTTCTAAATAATTCTCCTCCACAAGTCTACATGATCTTGTACACTCATGTATATTTCTTAAAATATATTTTGTTACAAATATAGTATTTTTTTTGTCTTTTATATGATAATTCTCGTATAGAGTAGTGCGTCAGTGATGGTTTCATATAAAGTGAACAATTCTCATTTACATAAATATATTTTCGATGAAACATAAATCTTATTGAAATTTTTTTAAATAAATGACTTATAAATAATTTTTTACAGAATGGATAGATGTCGGATGTATTAAACCATTCAGATATCAAGCAATTTTCAGAACAATTTGGAGAGATTTTCATATTTTTTATTTCACAATGCTTCAGATAGTGGTCACATAAGTTTCCCATGTTACAATTGTGTTGGATGACCTTGTTTGATTCATGAAGAAGTCAGATACCACATAAGAAAATATGGTTTTAAAGTAAAGTACTATGTGTGGTATCATAATGGGGAGAAAATGAAATCTCAAATTGATGATGATCCAAATGAGAGGATTGGATTGGAGAATTTGTATATGACTGGTTTCTGTTTATTTATCATCATGAAAAAGAAAGGATTATTACCCAATAAGACATATATATGATCACACATGATGAATCTAATGAAAATGATGATGTTTTCATGGGGAAAAAATTGAGTGATGCCACCATGAGTCCAGTATATCAAAAATTTAGTAAAATGAAAAAGATAAAAAATTTAATCTGATTGTTTCATAGGAAAACTATGTATGAGATTTCTAATAATTTCATCGATTACATTCTTACCTTATTGAAGGACTTACATACAAATTTTGTAGATATTATCCAACCCACTATATGGAATGAAAGTTAGTTAAGGAACATAGATTTTCAAGAAACAAAATTCATGCTTGCCTAGAAGATTGCAGTTTATTCTGGGAGGAAACTACTGAACGAAATGACTATATAAAATGTGGCACATCTCGCTAGAAGCCAAAAGATGATGGAACACCATCCTGTGTTCTACATAAAGTAATTTGGTACTTTACATTGATCCCTGGAATCTGTAATATTTTTATTTTAGATGAAATATCGATAAAAATGTAATCGAATGATACTAAGAGAAAGAAAACTAATGATGAGTTGGTTCACCCTACAGATGGATTTACATGGAAGATATTTGATGCTTGATATCTTGATTTTTCAGCTGACGTGCGTAATGTGAGTCTGCATCTTTCATGTGACAGTTTTAATTCATTTTGGTCAATTCTTACTTCACACAGCACATGGCCAGTTTTTGTACACATTTATAACCTACCCCCATGGTTGTGTATGAAAAAACCTTTCACATTCATGAGTGTACTCATATATGGACCTTTTGATGCTAACAATGATATAGACGTATACATGAAACCTTTAATAAAATATTTAAAACTTCTTTGGGATGTGGGCATGCACACATACGATGCATGTTCGAACAACATATGTCAAATATGTGTTGCGTTTATGTGGACGATCAATTATTTTCTTTCTTATGCAATGATGTATGGATGGATCACGAAGGGAAAATACCATGTCTTATTTTTATGAAGAATACGCGATTGAGATTATTGAGACATTGATGTTGTCTCAGTTAAATGGGACATCGACAATTCTTACGAATGGTCCATCCATATAGAAATAATCATAAAAAATTTGACAATACCAGGGAAACCGATTATCTAATCAGCGTATGTCTGGAACTAATGTTCTTAACTAATTTAAAGATTTCAGTTTTTCATTCGGGAAGGGTCAAATAAAATCTATAAAAAGAAAGAATGTTTCCACTAAAAACTATTAAAATTGGAAGAAGATAAGTATCTTATTTTATTTCCCTTATTTTTCAACCAATTCTTTACGTTATTGCTTACAAGTAATGCACATTGAATAAAATATATGTGAAATGTTGATTTTGATTCTTTTAAATGTTATGGTAAAGACCAAAGATGATTTAAAATCTCGACGTGACTTGGTGGATCAGACTAGAATTGCATCTTTTGTGTGTCAGTGAAAAAAATGGAAAGTTCCATGTGCTTCTTATCTGATGAAACCTACAGAAAAAAAACAATTTATATACTTACTAGAGACAATTAATGTTCCTAATGTATATTCAAGAAATATATCTAAACGGGTCAACATAAGAGAGTTGAAGATAAAATCTTTGAAGACTCATTATTATCACGTCTTTCTACATAAGTTGATTCTAATAGAAATTTGTCATCTTTTTTATAATAATGTAATAGTAGCTATTATTTGGTTGTGCCATTTGTTTAGAGATATTTGTGACAAGAAGTTTTTCAAGTCATTCTTGCAAAAAAAATGTTGGCAAATGCCCCATTAATTTTGTGTGAGTTAGAGAAAATATTTCCTCTATCATGTTTCACATGCATGCTGCATTTGATTTTCCATATTCCAACTAAAATACTTCTCGGAGGACCTATATATTTTTATTGGATGTATCCAACTGAAAGAAATATGTACATATTAAAGTCTTATGTCTGAAACTGGAATCATCCTGAAGGTTTTATTGTGAACGGTTACATATATCAAGAATGTTTGAATTTTTACTCTTTGTATTTGTCTGATCTTACTACATGAATGAAAAAACCAATGAGAGATGAAGAATAAATGTATAAGAAAATTGAACCCAGTTTTCCATCACTTCCTTAAATAAGATGAATTCCTGGATCATATACATTGAAGACATTAAGCCAAAAATAGCAGGAGATGACAGATCGCATATATTTGTTCAACTATTATTTGTTCGATGACTACATCAAGTAAGTAAATTGAATATATTTATATCTTAAATATATATCTGTTAAACTATTCCTCTTTTTTTATACAGGTAACATAATGCAATAATAAATAGAAATCAGCATTCATTCTCTTTTAGATGAAGGGAGACCTTTCATAACAAAGAGTTTTCTTCCTGGTTAATATTGAAGGAAAAATATTATTATTTAAAATAATTAAATCAATATTTTATTAATATGAATATTCATTTATATTTCAGGTACTGAGTTTTCTTGTTGAATCTATCTATAAGGAAATAAGAGCATTGGATTTTGGTCCTAATACTATGGTTCGTGACTGTAAATCAATTCTTATCAATGGGTACAGATTTATTATCACCTAATGAGAAAAGAACTTGAGAACACAACATGATGGTGTTATGGTTACTACCACAATAGACTGTTATGCCAGTGTATCAGATAGTAGACCATGATTTGAAAATGTAGGTTATTACAGATTAATTGAAAAAAATATATTTATTATTATTCTCATGGATGAGTCGTGATGATGAAATGCTAGTGGTTTGATTCAATGAAGAGGTAGGGCACATTAATTGATGATTGTGGATTTTGAGAAATTCATATGACTCACACTCTTTCTACTGATGAACCATATGTATTGTAATCATTGGAAAAATAAGTTTTTTTAAGTCAAAGATCATATTTGAACTAAATTGGGTGTCATTATTAAAGTAATTCCGTGGAATGTTTTTTATGATGGTGATGATGAAATGGAAATCATCCCTACTACCAATGGAAACGATCCATTTATTAATTTTGATGACTTCAATATCTAAATTGTCAGAGTTGAATATGAACCTAATATTGTGGTGGGAAATATATAAAATCATCCGTCCTTGATCATAATTATTTTTTTTAGCTCAACTTGGGTTGTTATGGGTTGTACAATTCAAATTTATTTAATATTGATTACAAATATTTTGTATCTCACTTGACCATTATGTAAATTTTCAATGTTTATTGGTTGTAATTTTATTTGAATTTCATTTTCTAATTTGGAATTTAACTATATTAAAACCTAGGAAACCAATGTGTCTAACTTGGTGAACATTTAAATGCTTTATTGACCATGTATAAAATTAGTATAACTCTAATACCTCCTTTTAACATTTCACCAGATAATGAACATAATGGTTTTCCTTCGTATTCAAAACATGTATAGAAACCAAAATCATCTACATGGGCTCAAGAAATTAAAATTTTCCTTAATTTTAACAAGTTATTTTCTCCTTATGAACATGATCGATTGTCTTCTTAGTAAATAACCATCTTAAAAATATTAAATTTCTTTATTACAGCTTGTTATATTTATTGAAATCATTATATGTCTATTCAAGATCACCTAAAACAATGGATTGTTAAATTATCCATGAACTCCCATATTCCCTCTATTTTTTTGGGTTACACATTAGTTATCCTTTTATAATTACTTCCATATTTGTTTTAAAATGCAATAAATGCAACCAATTGAAGACAGGTGATGAAAAAAGATAAAGGATAGCAATCGTCACATTGATGAGATGCGCATTCCACCACTAGTGCCTGTAGTGAGTATTTTATTTCAAATATATATTTAAATAATATATAATGTCATGTGATTAATTTTTTTAAAACATTTTATCACGATCCACCTCTTAGGCGATAATTATTTGATGAGAAGCCTAGTAGTGGTCTCAGTACTCTTGGTGTTCGTCTGAGTGGGGTGCGATGAGAGCTAGCTGATCTATTCAGCGTACCCAATTAGAACCTGGCCCTCACACTGACATACCATCTATCCCACATTCTAATCCCTATGTGTCGTTAGAGACGCATGGGATATTTAGGCCTCTAATGTTATCACCAACCTTTACATCTGAGTCTCCTAACCCATATTTACTATATCTAATGATGATTCCCACTTCCCATCCAGCATTAGGCCAGTCATCTGTGCCATCTTATTTTACTTCTACATCCTTCTCTCTAAGCTTCTATTTTCCATCTTCTTTGACTACTGCTCTACCAAAGTCTATCCCTATGGAGCATACATTGGGACCCACTCCACCTACATAGGGTGTTCCATCTATTTCTAAAGATCCAGCAGTTCCCATTGATTATATTTTCACAGGTATATTTATTAAACCCTAAAAAAAATAGCATTATTTTTTTCATTATAACCTGTATTGATAAAAATTAGTTTTTCTTTCATAACAGATACATCTACTAAGACGAGGCGGGGGCGGGGGAATACATTCATGCATTCAGTGTGGAACCGCTGTACGTAGTTGATGGTGGACTACAATGAATACATTCAAATGATTGAAAAAACAGGGTAGCAAAGTCAGAATTTTTTGGCAATTCTTTCCAAATACTCCGACATCATTCCTATCGGCCCTCTCTCATGGAGACAGTTTCAAATGAAGTAAAGGATAATTCTTGGGTAGTGATATGGGTAAAAACATCTATGGTATTTAATGTAGTATATTATTTTTTTATTTATATGAATTAATATTTTGGTTTCATCTTCTGTTTAATTTCCCCGATTGTGAGGGTGCATGGCCAACACATATAAAGGATTTAGGTGAGTTTTGGAGAGCCTATAAGCATGATTTGTATATTAGATGGAATGCTAGAGTTGGAACAGAGTTATAGGTGGTCCCGGTTGTTACTGAATGTCTAATAGAATAGTATTGGCAGATGATTACTCATTGAACGACTACCCTGTTTAAGGTATTAATCACATTTGAGGTATATAAATGAAACATTTCAGGTTTTTCATTAATACTATATTTTTTATTATTGAATTTTATGAATCATACATAAGAAATAAAAAAACATTTATGCTAAAAAATACCTCCACACATTGGGACGTACTACGATTCTGGATCATGAGATGAAGAAATTATGACTTGTGTTTATAATTTTTCTTTACGAATTTCACTTTCTATTGTTTCTTACATAATTTATTTGATTAGTAAATTTGTTATATAATTTTAGTTATGAAACTAATTATTGATCACATATGTTTAATTACGGATTCCTAAATTCAATGTCATTGTAGAGGGAATAATTGAATATTGAAGGATGGGTGCCTGGAGCAAAATTATTTTTCTTCAGTCGATGGAAGAAAGATGGAAGTGTGGTTAATGAACCGACTCAGCAGTATATTGTAAGTTTTACTTAGTTGATTTCAAATTTTAATATCTATTTTGTAACATAGTAATCTATTTATTTTTGTAACATGCTACTTTATAGGCCCTTGATTCCCAAGAACCTAACAATTTTGGAACAAACAATAACTTACATCAGGTGCAGGGAGAAGAGAACCATGGAAGAGTATGATTCTAACCTGGGAAGAGTATAATATCGACAAGTTATTGGACCTCCTAAGGTACTCGTTGTAGTGCCACCGAGTTCTAGCAGGTTAAGTTACATGTAGAAAAGGTTGAAAAAAGGGCCGCAGATACGGAAGAACAATCTTCTAGGGAAAACACTTCATTTATGAAACTGATGGAAGTTTTATGTCCAACACTTCCAACAGAGGCCATCACAACTTCTGATGAATATATTTCATCAATGTGTTCTATATATGGTTCACCAGGTGGAATTTCTAGTGGTGGTTGAGATGATGGTGAGGAGGAGCCTGATGTTGAGGAGGAGGAGAGTGAGAAGGAGGTTGAGGAAGAGGAGGAGGTCGAGGATGAGGCCGAGGTGGAGGAGGAGGTTGAGGAAGAGGATGAGGTAGAGTACGAGGGTGAGTAGGAGGGACAAATTGATTTGTTACATTTTTTACTGATATTATTCACATTTGATGTTTGATGATTTGTTGGGCCTGAATATATGTGTTTTTAGGTAGGTCACATTATCTTTTTTTCTTTATCTATAAATAATAAAACAAGACTTGATTATTTTCTGTGACTGATTAACCCCTCCTCTACACACCCCCATCCCCTGGAACCCCCACCCCTCCTAGAAACCCCACCCCCATGGACATCCCCCACACCCCCTGGACATCCCCCGCCCCTGGACACCCCCACCCCCTGGATAGACCCCAACCCCCTTGGACAGCCACCCCAACCCCCTGGATAACCCCTCCCCCCAGACACCCCCACCCTTGGACACCCCAACCCCATGTGGACAGCCCCCCTAACCCCCTTGGACAGCCCCAACTCCATGGAAAGCCCCCACCCACCCTGGACACCACTCCACCCCTTGGACACCCCCACCCCTTGGACACCCCCACTCCCCCTGGACACCCCCACCACCATGGAAATCTCCATCCCCTTGGACACCCCCACCCCCAAGACTCCCCACCCCCCCCGGACAGCCCCGCCAACACCTAGACAGCCCCCACCCTGGACAATCCCCCACCCCCTAGACACCCCTACCCCCTTGGACACCCCCAACCCTCTAAATATCCCCACCAACCCCCTGGACACCCCTTACCCCTTGGATAGAACCCCCAACCCCACCCCCTGGATAGCCCCCAACCTCCAAGGAAAGCCCCCCACCTTTGGAAACCCCCACCCCTTGGAAACAAGCCCACCCCTAGACACCCCCATACCCCATGGACACCCCACCCCCATGGACAACCCCCACCACCCTGGACAACACCTACCCCCTAGACACCCTCACCCCCTGGAGAGTCCCCATCCCTAGACATCCCCCCAATCCATTGGACACCCCCCACCAAACAGCCCTTCACTCCCTCCCACCCCTTAGACACCCCACCCCCTAGGCACCCCTACCCCTAGACAGCCCCCAAACCCCTGGACACCCCCTACCCCTTGGAAATCCCCCCCCACCCACCCACCCACCCACCCCCTGGATAGCCCCCAACCCCCTGGATAGCCACCCACCCCTAGAAACCCCCACCAATAGACATCTCCCCTCCCTCCTAGACTGCCCCCACCCCTTGGACACCCCCACCCTGGATATCCCCCCACCCCCTGGACACCCCCTACCCCCATGGACAGCCCCCTGACCCCCTTGACACCCCTACCTCTTTGGACATCCCCTACCCCCCTGGACACCACCCCACCACCTGGAAACCCCCATAGACACCCCCATCCCCCATGGATAGCCCCCTTCCCCCACCCCCTAGACACCCCGACCCCCTTGGCCTACCCCCAACCCCCTGGAATGCCCCCACCCCCGAACACCACACCACCCCCTGGGACAAACCATACCCCTGGGAGAGCCCCCAACCCCCTGAACACCCCCCCACCCCCCATGGACACCACAGCCCCCTTGACAGCCCCACACCTTGGATACCCCCACACCCCTAGACACCCTTGGCCCCCTTGGACACCCCCAACCCACTGGACCCCCCCCCCATTGGACACCACTCCACCCCCTAGACAGCCCCCACCCCTGGACACCCCCAAGCCCCAGAACACCCCACCCCCTTGAACACCCCTACCCCCCTTGGACAACCCCCCAATCCCATGGACCCCCCACCCCCTAGACACCCCCACCCCCACTCCCCATGGACAGCCCCCACCCCATTGGACATCCCACCACACCCTAGACACCCCAACCCCTTGACTCCCCCTATCCCCTTGGATAGCCCCAACCCCCTGGACAACCTGACCCCCTGGACACCACCACACCCCATACCCCCTTAGACACCCCCCAACTCCTTGGAAAACCCACATCCCCTGGACACCACCCAACCACCTAGACACCCTCGCCTCCTAAACACTCGTACCCCATTGGACAACACCCCAACCCCCTAGACAGCACCCCACCCCCTCGACACACCCACCCCCATGTACATCCCCCCCACCCCCTGGACACCCCACTCCCTAGACACCCCAGCCCCCTTGGACAGCCCCCAAACCCTTGGACAACCCCCACCCCCCACGACACCACCACTTCCCCTAGACACCCCCACCCCCTGGACACCACCATCCCCCCAGACACCCCCACCCCCTGGACACCCCTACCCCCTTAGATATCCCCCTAAACCCATAGACAGCCCCCCACCCCTGGAAACCCCCATCCCCTTGATACCCCCACCCCTCAGACACCCCCACCCCCAAGGACAGCCCCCCCCCCCCCCCCCCCCACCTCCCTAGACACCCCCAACCCCTAGGAACCCCATACCCCCTTGAACAGCCCCCAACCCCCTAGACACCCCCCCCAATGTCTCATTACCCATTAATACAACATGGCATACCACATTATCCCAAAAATCAAATCTCATTTGAATTCACCCATGCCTATGAACTACATTTCCATATTCAAAACCTGAAACATGATTTTCTTTTATAGGGTTTATTACATTCTAAATTCAATTCTATATGTGTTATAGATAATTCAATATTGTATGTGTCCATTTCATAATTTTGTATTGCATACAGAAATTTTCTTCTGAATTCTGAATTGAATTCATATGTATTTAATTAACTTATGAATTATGTGTTAATACTATATGGGTATAATTTTTGTATGTGTATACTTGTTGTAATTAGCTTATTAATTATGTAATAATTATGTATGTTTGTACCAGGTAATTAAATAAAGAATTATAGTTATTCATAATTATGTATGAATTATATGTTTTATGAATTCAAAATGAATTCATAAAAAAATTTGCATGTATTATACAGTTTTTTAGAATTCTGTACGAATTCTGCATAGGGGGAGGCAGGCCTACTGTTGGAAGTGCTGCAGGTGCATAGGGGGGAGGCAGGCTTACTGTTACAGTATAAAGAATATGCCAGTGGTTGTAAACCTTTTTCATATGTGTGAAAATAGAACATATACCAATAGTTTATATGAAACATTTGGTTAAAGTATATACCAACAGTTTACAAACCATTATTATATATCGTTTTACATAACTTTTCATAATGGTTTGTGAGGAACCATTGGTAAAAGTCTATACCAAAAGTTTTGAAACTGTTGGTATAGACATGATTTTATATATTTCTAATGTTTTTTAACCGTTGGTAAACATTTATACCAATGGTTAAAATAAAACATTAGTATATAATCCATTTTTCATCCATATACCATTGATTCATATAGAACTATTGTGATATGTCTATCCCCATGACTCCACAACCAATGGTTTGGAAACACGTTGGAATATTTTATACCAACTCTTATTGGGCCTTTGCCAACAATTTCTAACCGTAGGTAAAGGGAAAGTTTGTAGTAGTGTATGTGATCCTGGGAATTCTTGCTAAGGGGATAAAATACACTTTTTCCCTTTCCTGGAGTAAGGGATACATCAAATTTGTAGTCCTACAAGAAGTTAAACCAGCATCGCTCCCTTAGGTTCAATTCTCTCTAAGTGAATACATACATGAGACTCGAGTAGTCTGAGAAACCCACCAAGCGTTCTCCTATAAGGTAGTGTCTTCACATTCTAAAATAGAATACAACCACTACCAGCACTAGGTCGTAAGTCACATAGTCCTATTCTTGGGGTCCCCATCACCTCGACATGTACTTGATAACCATTGTATCATGGTGGATGTTGAGAACGCCAAAGTACCAAAGAATAGGGAAGGTGAGTAAACTCATTCAACTGTAAGAAACTTGACACAGAAAGAACATGGAATACCCCATATGTCTTCACTTCTCTTATAATGTGAGTAATCCCGAAACCAGGCACCCCTCTACACCCATTAGTGGCATTCCACGAAAAATATTCCAAGAAAGAAAACTCAAACAGCAATGGAAGGACCTGGTCTGACACTCCATTGCACAACCTCACCCTGAACGCTCAAGTTTGAGGGAATATTCCACCACAACTTGATACTATTTTCTTTGTTCTACACAGACTATCCCTAACAGTTTTTCTTGGATCACAAAAAATCATCTCGGTTGGGGAAGGACCCCTCTTCCTTGTTCATTAAAATCTAAATCGAACAACACTGAAATAAGGTTACACCGACACCCCACATCACCCTGGAATCACCTCAAGAAATAAATAAGGATAAAATTGTACCTCACATAGTTCATAAAAATTTCTACTACAAGAATTATAAGAGACACAAAGCCTACCTCTTATCATCTCATGCGCTACGGGATCATAGACATAGAAATCTAGTGGATGTCTGTGGCCCAAACATCCAGCTTTTTAGGGTTGGTGTAGGATGCATGGTGGTTTTGTTGGTGGAAATACTTCATAATGTCATCCCACACCTCCATCTCACCCTACTCCTCTTCCAGCACAACCTCCCTGGGGACCACCCTATCCCCACCTGGAAGATCACCGATCACGACATGACCTCTACAACGGCGGTCCACCTGCTATCTGCCTGGGGTTCACAACATATATGTGCTGATAGTCGTGTGCCATGTGACCTCGCCTATCATGTGCATAGCCTTAGACCTCTCCGGGGTGACCCAGTACTACCTGACCATGTTCCCGAGTTCGATCATGATAAGATATACTACATGGATATCTTGTCGACTAACATATACTAGCCATAAAAGATTCCTCATATCTACTACACCTACTACTAGATCTAGCTATGTGGCATCTCTTTGAAAAAAAATATCTCTGTCACTAGCACTTGCTCTAACACCCTGACATAGGTGGGGATGCAAAACTGTACTATGATAGCATAGATCTCTATGTGTAGTCCCTTCTGAAACTTCTATGCTCGGAAGTAGTCATCAGATATCATGTCCAATGTGTACTGAGTCAGGTTTGTGAACCTAACCAAGTAATAGGACACTGTCATCCATCCATGCTAATAATGAAGTTGATCCTAAAATTTAAGGGAGCCCAAATAGGATGGGTAGTAATCCTCATGAAACTTTTGGTGGAATTCATCCCATTAGAGTGTAGACTCATCGAGTATCTATATAACTAGACTCCACCATCACCCAACTTCTTTTTGGAAAATGATGATTGCTAAAGCTACCATCTCATCTATCGGTGTTCATGAAATATTGAATAGGTAGAACACTGACACTAGATAAACCTCTATTGCCTAAGGGTCTAGCTCACCATGAAACCTTAGCGGTCTCTGGTTATGGAACCTGCAGAGTGTGCTCAACTTGTGCACGTCCTCAGCTTTCCCTATTGGGGATGTCTGCTGCTCAATGGGTTTAGGTGCTGCTACTTAACCAAATAGAGGAATGGGATCGCATAATGGATCCTAAAATGAGGCCTCATCACTCACAAGGTCATCTTCACAAACCATAGTTGATATCCTGGTAGGTTGGCAACACGAAGGCATCCTGAATCCATCAAGAAGTACCGCAGTCAAAATATAATATATATATATATATATATATATCAACAACAATTGGGAGATAGATCAAGAAGTATAATAAAAGACTCAATACTATATGATTTATGTACAATTTATCCCTGTAACAAATGTCTCAACATACTGAGTTGACAAGCGGGTAATAAGGGTCCTGGTGATTGCAAACATTGGTCACTACACCATAATTGGACTCCCTAGTCTGAGAGATGATCTTGAGACATGTTGAAACTATTTCCCTAAACCCAATAAATACCTATTTACCTAAGGGTTTAACTACCTCTGATACCACTTTTTCAAGACGTGACCCATGTAGGGGCTTGATCCGCAACTACCCTATGCCTGCTTCCATAGGTTAGGGGGTGGTGCCAAGTGTCGAAGGTATACAAAACATAGGGTGGAATTTACCTAAGAACCTGTTCACACACACGCCTCCAACTCAAAGAAAAATTTCAAGGAGAAAGGAAAAAAGTTACAGCAATTCTCCAAAGAAACTAAACATGCATCAACCTTTAATCAGTACAAGTAAATAAAAGTAAACAAAATGGGAAAGGGTAAAAATACATGACCAACCAGAAAACTATCACAATCTAACAACAACTAGAAAATTAAAATAGATGAGAGAGACCTGATCCTAGATCCCAATCTATGACCACCATACGTGGTCCAAGCACCTTTTATCTCTATGTTCCTCTAAAGTCGTGATCAACCTGTTCATCTTCAGTATAAGGCACAAAACATGTAATAAAATCCCATATAGGGGTGAGTATAAAAATACTTAGTAGGATGACCTGAAAAGGGGAAGGGTTAGTAGTAAGAGATGCAAATGAACAAGAAAATAGTAGATATAACAAGGTAAAGTGAAATAGTTCATCCCAACCCAAAAAAATAGTGAAATTAAACTCATCCAAACATAAGAAAATCAAAACAGTTAGAAGATGGCCTTATCATTGAGTCTTCGCTACTTATAATAGGAGATTGGACTCATCCTACCATGAAAATCTTTAAATTGAAAGAACATTCCATACCTTGCATGTCTTTGACTCTTTGGGAAGGAGAGTAACCAAAAATCCAAGGAGTGGGTACTAAAACAAGATATAAATATATATGTATACTTAGTTAAAGAATCCCAAATAAGAGAGTAAGGTCATATCCAACTCACAATTTATCCTAGTAAAAGAGTCACCAATAGTTATTGAAGAATCCATCAATGATTCCCATCATATCACATGTCTTCCCAGAACACAAAGCCAAAGGGGCTCAATCACCACACCTTGATATTATCCGCTTTGCGTGGAACTGACTCACCCGCACAGTTTTAGGTCATGTCACAAGGATGCGTCTTAGTGGGGAGAGCATCCCCATTTCTCATGAGTGAAAAGGTATGACAAACCAAGTACCATCACTATGTGGCATCGTCATGATTTCATGTATTAAGGTCAAGGACAGATTCCCAGCCCGGCTAGAGGGTGCCTCTATAGTCATCGGTATCCACACCCCATTACATCAGGGGGAATCATCACCTAGATGTTGATGCGAACCAATTTCCCATCCCCAGTGAAATGTAATATACTGGAGGGTACTTAACTACAAGAGATGTCTATAAGTCCCATTTTCTGGCCCCACTGAAGGGAAGTACTCTTGAGGTTACCCGAAACTGCCCTCAGAGAACACACTACCAAGCCCTACTGAAGGGTAATCCCTGAACTGCCATTGTGGAACCCACTATCCAACCCAGCTGGATTATAATCCCAAAACAAATATGGCCATCCATTCTAGATGATAACTCTTATAAATAATATAGGTACTACACTGGCCATTCATGTTGGATGGAACCTCTCATAATGCATTGTGGAACTACACTGGACATACCTTATGGATGGTAATCTTAGGATACTCTAATGATACTGTAATATTCAAATCATCATCGAGTGTCACTCTAGATAGGAATCATACACAAAACATCATGTATCATATCCCAAATTTACTAAAGAGGTCACAATCACATTCTATGTTGAAAATAAATTAGGAAAGACTACTCAAATGCCAACATCTGAGTCCAAAATAAGAAGATATAGGAGATAGAAGATTAATAAAGTGGTACAAAGCGTGTGTGGGTCCCACACAATGTGCAACCTCAACTAATAATTTGGTCATTTTCCTAGACATAATCAGGTAATAAATTGTGCACTATTACCCTTAGGAATTAAACCACACTCCTATAATACATGGAACATCCTGTCAAAGGCCTGATGGGCACAAGATGCATGTCGATGGTCTAGAAGGGTGAAAACGTAACTTTTCTGAATTACCTCCTTATACGGCCTCAGATAACCAAATGGATCATGCCATTGAGATCCTTGTAAAAAATTGCACATGATCAAATATTCACTCATCCGAATCAGACTCTCGATGAAGAAAATGCATTTCATAGCATTGCGCACAAATGGTGTTTTATGGAGCCCATGCCTCGATCCCAGAACCCAGCATACGGATCACACCATTGTGATCCTCATGGAATAACATACAGGATTGGATATTCAGTTTTCCAAAACAAACACCTGGTGAAAATGATAAATTTCTCTACAAAAACCCAAATGGGACCTCAAGGGGCCCATACCTAAATTTTGGTTTAAACGCCCAAAATCAGTCTGGAAATGTCTGCCTCAATTTTGGGGTTGTGAAACCACAGAGGGCCCTCCAATATGATATCATATAGAAGAGTTATGAAAAATGAAATATTCCTCACCAAAAATTTTAATAAAATTCTTGGGTGTTTTGTAGCCCGAGTTACGAAACCGGATTATGTATCCAACATTAGACATAAAATGAACGTCTCAAATTTAGGGTCACATAGTCACTGATAGAGCATAAAATGGACTCCCTATTATGGATTTATGGCATTTTAAAGATTTAAAAATGATATTAAATCAATTAACTAATGATCATTTTGAAGTCCTAGGTCACAATTTGGAAAATGGTGTTCGAAATCTGTCTTAAAATGACTGTCTTGTAGTCAGGGACACACTACTGTAGACGGCGCGTCAAAGGGACACCGTATAGTCAGAAATGAAAAACCCTTTTTATTAATAATATTAATAATATTATTATTATTATCAATATATATCATTATTAATATATATATTATTATTTAGGATAGAGGGGCACTTCCCACCCCCCTGTATGCACAATGCCTCCCCCAACCCCCTTGTTTCCCCTTTCTTTTTTATTGTTTATTTATTTCAACTTTTCTTTTGATAACCCCCTTCCCTCGTCTTCTTCTTCAATGTGGTATTATTTGAACCCATAATACATGAAAAACCTCTTCCCAATTTTTACCTACAAATCACGCACACATGAAGTATAAAAATGCACACAGTGTTCAAAAATCACTCCACCACCGTTGTTCATCGTCGAACCACCACGCCGCTCGCGCAGAGTTCCAATGTCGCTAATATCATGGACTGTTAGGTTCCGCCACTCATCGCTATTCACCAGGGTTTTTTTGGATGCCATTGGGGAAGGAGGGTCACACCACCTTCGTTCGACAGTCACTGTTTCCATCGTGTCTATGTTCGGTGCCAATAAATTCATATCTATGACTTACCGCATCAAATCTGATTTTGATCCATACCCATTCAAAGCTCTGACCAAATAAAAAAAGGAAAGTAAAGTAAATTTAACCCTTATTGATGGATAGGATTTCTTTTCCATCATCGACAAAATATCACAATTCTAAAGAAGGTACGGTTTGAGTTCAATGACTTAATTATATGTGATAAAATCGTAATCTCGATCAGTGAATCAACAATGCAATGAAAAAATGGGAAATAAAATACAAAAATCAAAATCCTTACCTTATGTTTGAATCTTTTTCTGGTGAACAATGAACTTTCCAATGGAGGTGGATATCTATTGATTTATCGCACTTTTATTTTTCTCGATCCATGGATTTTTCATCGATCCACCAAAGGAGGAAAGAGATAGCTCCACCATCGATGGTGGTCGTTATGAGGAAACCCTATAAAATAATCATAATCCTCTATTTATAGTAAGTGATTAGATCAAGGGTAAATTCTTAACCACACTTTCCAACGGTTGTGGGATCCGAATATCTTGCACCCTCTTGTTTTAAGTCACACTTAGGTAAAACATTGCAGTACAAACTCAACGGCGGTCTCAAATTTCTAATCTGAGTCCCGGTTAAAAAGTTATTCGAATTAATATCCCAGATAGAATAATTTTATTTAATTATTTTATTTATGGTTGCATCCTCCCTATCGTTTTATACCAAATGCCCATGCCAAAAAAATTGATGTCTCTGCTACGGTAAATTCTATGCTTCAGACTCAACTGTTCCCTTGGATTTCTGATTTTAGCTACTATTTGAGAGATATCTAATTTACTAAGAGTTAATAGTATAAAATAAACTTAATATTTTTTATAAATTTTATTTTGGGAACTCCGGGCCTTAGAATTTCATGTCGTTTTACCACCTGGTTTTGGAAATATGTGTAGAAATATTCCAAAGTCTTACAAGGAAAAAACCAGGTCTCTACACACATATGGAACTTGATAATTGGTTATGTAAATGAGAAGGGTTTACATAAACTACATCAATATATTTTTCATATTTTACTAAGTAAAAAACTTTTTATGTATGTCACACATTTTTATAAGGGAAATGTCCAAATCACGCTTCATTAAGAAAGGAGTAATGGCCACTAAATTACTATAATTGGTTAACACTATCATATGTTGACCATTTCCAATATAATCAAGGGGTTAGTTTTAATATTTGATTAATTTTACCTATGACTATTGTAGGTATGGATATATCTACTTAATGAGGTATTAGTCAAATTCCTTTCAGATGAATGAGGAATACAAGAATGAGGTAGAAAACCAACTTGGTAATAAGATTAATGAACTCTGCTCAGATCAAGGTGGAGAGTATCTATTCCAAACATTCATTGATCACTTAAAGGATAGTGGAATAGTATCTCAAATTACTCCTCCTCATACACCTCAATGTAATAGTGTTAGTTAAAGGGGTAATTGGACCATGCTAGACATGGTCATATCAATGATGAATTAGAAAACTCTTCCATTATCCTTTGTGGATGCGCATTATAGAATGTGGTATGTACCCTCAACCAAGTAACAACTAATGAAACATATGGTATTCTATATGAATTTTGGTATAGAAATAAATACATTCTATCACACATACATGAATGGGGAAGTGAGTTTTATTTAAAGATAATACCTACTACAAAATTATCATCCTGAAGCATGAAGTTAATCTTTATAGGTCATCCTAAAAAAACTAAATGGTTTTACCTATATAACCCTTAATATTGAAAACTGATTGTATATATACATTCCATATTTCTAGAAATGTAACATATTTCCAATGAAAATAGTTGGATGATGATTAAATATGATGAATCTAATGCTCTAGATGTACAAGAGTTTGTATGGGAACAATCTCTACAAGAAATAGTGGGAGTTTAATATGTTTCTGGGACACAAGTACAACATAGGTCTACTCAATATTTTAGAGAACAAGAGAGATATGGTGTTATTATCACTCAGTTAAGTAATACATTACTCTTAGAGAATGAAGTACCTATAACATATAGGAAATAAGTAAATGTCTATGAATCTTCTAAATGGAAATATTATATGAATATTAAGATGATCCCATATTCCAAAACCATGTTTTGATAATTCATGACCAGGTGTATAGGGTTTCATGAAACCTTATTACATAGACTGCGATGAAAACATCCAACCATTTGTGATGCTAAAATCCATCAAAATATTTCATTCAATAGTAGCCTTCAAAGATAAATAAATTTGAAAAATGGATTTCCAAACTTATTTTTTATATGGGAAGTTGGTTGAATATGTATATATGACTCAACATGAAGGGTTCATTAATTCAAAAAGTTCTAATATTGTTTTCAAGCTATAGAAAACCATGTATGGGTTTAAGTAGGAATAACGATCATAGAATGTTCATTTTTATGAGGTAATAGATAATTTGGATTTATCAAGAATGAAAGTGAGATATGTATTGACCATAAGTTTAGTGCGAATTATTTTTTTCCCTTTTAGTACATATTGATGACATATTGATTATGGGTAATAAATATTAAGTCTTAAAGTTAGTTAAGACATTGTTAAATTAATCTGTAACCATGAAAGGAATATGTGAAGCATGATACATCCAATTGATCAAGATCTAGTGAGATAGATCTTAGAGGATGTTTGGGATATATCCAAGAACATATATTGACAATGAAATCCAAAGGTACAATATAGAAAAATACAATAGATGGTTATTTACAATATCTCATGGAATCAATATCTCAAATAAAATATGTCCATAAAAACTAGAGGATATTGAAAGAATGTGTACAATCCCATTTGAATTAGTAGTGGTATATATCACGTATAGCATTCTATGTATTGTGTTTGATGTTTCTTTTGGTTTAATCATGGTGTGTTAATATCAAGATAATCTGAAGAGATGTATTGGGAAGCTGTAAAAACTATATTAAAGAACTTGAGATGTTTAATGGTTATGTTCCTAGTATATTAGGGATATGAGGAACTAGTTGTGAGCGGATAAATTGATTTTATAATCTAACAGATAATGATGATCAAAAATCGTTTTATGGATATGTGTTTTTCCTAAATAATGGTTCAATTATCAATAGAGGATCGATGAAACTTGTGGTCACCAATTAGAAATTATAATCTAATTTTATAATGTCTTCTGATGTAGCTAATGAGGCAGTTTGGATATTCATGTTTGCCTCATATTTTTGTTTTGTTCCTATTATTGCATAACATTCCAATTTTTTTATAATACTAGAGGTGTGGTTTTTTCCTAGGATCCTATGTTACACTAGAGAAAACATAATATATGTTAGAAGTTTCATAACTTGAAGGATTTTACACAGATAGGTGAATTTGTAATTAGTTGAGTATTAATTGTGGATAACATGACATACCCCCTAAAAACCCTTGTCTCAGTAGAATCATTATTATCATGTGAGATCTAGTGGGTTCAGGGTCCTTATAAGTTGCCTCTAGTGGAAGTGGGAGTATTGTGGGTGGGTTTACTATACCCACATCATGCACATAATTTCATTACCATTACATTTATATAATTTGGAATATAAATTTTTTATCCTACCATAATATTGTTCATATATCTACATACACTATATTTATATCATAATTTCCTTAGTTACATGTCATATCAAAAGGGTTATACTAGTTCTCAAGATATAATGAGAACCTAGATATACCATGATAGTATTGTTAAAATTATTTCTTTTTGGTCTAGATACATCATGATGAAGGGAAACCAATGATGTTTTACTATCAGGTGATGAGGGGTTTTAAGCATTGAAACATCTTCTCTTGAACTATTCAATTAGTTATCATGGGTATATAAGATCCTGAGGTCTAATCCGCCAATAAGGACACCAAATGTTTTAAGATTCATTAGAAGTTACTATTTTTGAACACGTGTAATGGTATCCAAACATAGTATCCATATTATTTCATTCTATTTTATCACATACACTGATTCCAGATAAAAAATGTGGCATTTATGTCATAGAGAGGTAGCTAGGATAGGGTGCACCATTAGTGTCATGTCATTGATTTAATGATCAATATAGAATATTCTCTTTAGAAATTATATGATATCTCAAGTGAATTTTATTACAATGGAAATACCTTCACTAAATCCATAAAAATGGTAGACTAATTTTAGTCCCTCAAGTGAGATCAACAAATAATAAATCAATAATGGAAAATGACACAAAGTGTGCTTTTTAATTTATGAGATATTGAATGAAAATGATATTATATTACACAATGTGTGTTTATAAGAAAGTATATCATTTCTATGAATTTTACCTATCATCATATTGGACTTGATGGGTTTTTAGACTCTACTCCAATTATGGGAATTCTATTCACTACTATCGAGATAAAGAACCTAGAGTGTCACACACATAGCATATTCTAAAGTCTAGCATAATCAATTGAATAACTGTATGTGGAATTTTGGGCCCCCCACAGGGTTAGAGAGATATCTGAGAATAAAATATCACTAATGAATAAATATAATTATTATTATTTTAGTATAGAATAATTTCAGTTTAATTGATTTATTTAATGTATTTACTAGAATTTGAGTTAAATACCTATTAAAATACTTAATGAACAAATATTATTTTAATATTCATGTTCGTTTAACATTTACGGTAATTATGAGTAGAGTTAATAACTCACTTTTATTGAATGATCAATTTATTATATCATATGTAAGTCATAAAAATATGAATTAAATTTATGACACAATTATTTGTTTATAACATTTAATTTATTTCTTATTTAGTGAGAATTAATTAAACGAGGGTTGATTAGCCTTTTCCAGGTGTTTAATTTGCACATAATAAGATAGAGGGATCTCATTTACAAGGAACTATTCATCTACTTGAATTTGAGATGTCCTCAATCTTCTTCCCCTAATCCGAGAGAGAGAAACACTAATTCTAAAATATAATCCAAGATCTTCATCACGTGTTGAAGTAATAGTGTAGTAGTGATCATCAAAACTTCAAAGGTATCTTCAGATCTCTGTACTAGAACCTGGATAACAATAATCAACATTCTTGTAGAACTTTGAAGAATGAATGGATGATATAGAGGGATCCAACCTTTGTTCCATTGAAAAATTGTACTAAATGATAAGAAGATATAAAAATCCCCTTCAAATTGAATGTATAAAATTTTAATTTTAATTTTTGGGTGTAAATCAATTCAATAAAAATTATCATCTTTTTGTTGGGTTTTTAATCACTAGGGATGATGTTGTTGCTTAAATATGGTGAGGAAATTGTTTAAATCTTAGATTCATCTACTTCCTTTATGTTCCACAATACCTTTATTATATTGATTATTTTAAAATAAATTTGGTTATGATAAACAATATAGATCCACTACCTTGGATTGATAACCATTTTGATCAGTTGAAGGAATTCCAATGGTTCTCCAAAATTGATATATGGTTAGGGTCGTACCAATTCAGATTCAAGAAGCATGATATTATGAAGACATCTTTCAAGAGTCATTATAGTCATTAGTAATATGAAATTATTCCCTTTGGTCTAACAAATTCACTAGTTGTTTTAATGGAATTGATGAATCATATCATTCAATGATACCTAGACTCTTTAATTGTGGTAATTTTCTACGAAATTCTAGTGTATTGTAAAACTCAAAATAACATAAATAAAATTTAGATATTTTATTGATCATTTTGTGGGAGTGTTAGTTGTATGTAAAATTCTCTAAATGTGGTTTCTGAATACATGAAGTTCATTTACTTGGACATTTAATTTATGGAAGCGACTTATTAGTAGATATTGAAACGATAAAATTTTTAGTCTTATGGATATTTACAAAGCATTTCTTTGAGATACACATATTTTTAGCCTTAGAATGTTTCCATATTCTCTTTATTTGGACTTCTCAATACTTTCATCTCTACTAATAGTTCCCACAAGAAATGGATCCTTAATCAACTATAGTGATGATTATCTACAATCCTTTTTAGATATTAAATAAAGGATCACTTAGAAACCAATTCTTGTTTTTATAGAACCTGGAAAGGGTTATGTGGTTTATTATGATGCATTGTGATCTAGAATAAATTGTTCTTTAATGAAATAAGATCATGTGATCACTGATTGATTCTAGTAGGTGAACATTCATTAAAAGAATTATCCAACCCATGATTTGGAATTTTTTTGGTAGTTCCTAATTTAAAAATGGGGAATAATTGCCTCTTTCGAAAAAAGTTAATTGTTCTCACTAATCATAAAATTTTAAAATAAATATTTTCAAAAAGGGTTTTAAATTTGATACAAAGATGATTTATGGAATATCTCAAGATGTTTGACATTAACATAGTTTATACACAAGGAAAAGGAAATAATATGGCTAGTGTTTTAAATTATAATTATTATAATAAAATTTCTAATGAAACACATGTTTAGTGGAAATTAATGTATAATATTTTTTATATGTTTTTGGATTCTATTGAAAAACATGAAGTCATTATTTTTTTCTAGTGTCCCTTATTCTGACATGGTTGAACAAGGTAAGGATGTTCAAAGAACATATCCTATTTTCCTTATCATTATGTCAAAAGTCAATGGTGGGGAGACGATTTATGGATGAAAACAAGATGAAAATTATGTTTTTATTTTTAAGATCAAATATTTTTTCTTATTTTATTCCAAGAATATCTACTTTGTGTGTATTGCCACTCGAAATGGGTTTTTCACTCAAGAATTTAGATGGTTTATAAGGCGTTTCAAACTCATTTCTGGTGGGATGGAATGAAATGGAAAGTGAAAGAGTATGTATTGAGATACCATAATTGTCATCATCTCAAGGATAATCACCAATGACCAGATAGTATGTTTCATTTTTTACTTATCTCAATATCCAAATGGGAGCACATAACTATATATTTTGTCACAATTCTTCCATCAACAATTTGGAAGCATGATTCCAATTGGGTGATTTTGGATCAACTCACAATGTTGGATCATTAAATCCTTTTTTTTCAATACAGTATAGTGAAATACAAAGAAATATTCTATATTTATGTATCCATAAAGTTTCATAGAATACCAATTTTTATCATCTTTGACCGAGACCCCCATTATACATCTTAGATTTTGTGCTATTTACTGAAATCTTTGGGTACCCATTTTACCATAAGTATGACTTGTCATCCTCAAATGGATGTAAAATTGGAATGGATTATCCAAATGTTAGAATACATGTTGTGAGATTGTGTTATATATATTTGATACCTATGTGAGGATTATATACCATCAGTGAAGTTATCCTATAATAACAACAACCAGACCTTGATATATACGGTTTCCTTTGAATCATTGTATGGTAATACTTGTTAGTCTCCAATTTTTTGGGTAGATACTAAAGTATATTTCTTTTTGGGACCTAGAATTTTTTATTAGGTAAATGAGAAAATTTATATGAACATAAAATGTATAGAGATGACACAAATTCATCATAAATTTTATGTGGATCATCATCCTCAACTATAATCATTTGATGTGAGAGATCATGTGTTATGTAAATTTTCTCAAATTATAGGGAATTGATGTTTGTTAAATCAAGTTATATTTTATCCTAGATACATCAACCCTTTAGAAATAATATAACGGGATAGTGATGTGGCTTAGAAGATGGATTTTCCACAAGGATTCAAATCCATACACAATGTATTTAATGTATCTCAAATGAAGAATTATCAACATAATCCTGACCATGTGATTTGATGGGATCATGTTGATCTTTCAAAGAATGATACTTTAGTACACATACTAATACACATTCTGAATAGACAAGAGAATATGTTATATAGAACTAGTGTCTATTTAGTGTGAGTTTTATGGTATCATTATTAGATTCGGTAAGATTAATGGGAACGAGAATACTTTATGCAAGAATAATGTCTTGAGATCTTACAAAGAAACTCAAATATCCATATTTTGAAGGTAAAAATTCTAATGTTGGGGAGAATATAACACCCTTAGTTTTAGGTATGTTTCATTATCTCCTTTTTAAGCCTTTTTATATATTTTTTTCTTTTGGGAGTGTAGTCAGGTTTCCTCGAGTGTTTAAGAGTGGTTAGGAAATTCTAGATTCAGGATGAGAAACACCACACTGTGATAGTGGGTATGTTGTGTTAGGTGTGTCACTGTAAAATACAAGAAGACCAAAATGGCTGGTGGCTTGGTGTGGTTGGGGGTTGTGGTGGACATAGTGGTTCAGTATGAAATAGGTCCAAAAAGGACTCACCAAACTATGGTCTAGTGGATGGTGAGACTAAAATGGTCAAGGTTTTTGCAACATTCCATAGTGTTTATCATTTTTTTTATATCATGGATGTCTAATGATTGAAATAATCACATCGTGATAGAAACAACTAGGTAATGGTGATAGTCAAATCTATTATCAAACTACCATCTCATGCATAAATAGTTGGGGGAAGAGTTTGGATCTTCTTGAGGTCATCTTAAGAGATATTTAAATTGGTTTTTATTGGTAATTGCCTCTTACAACCCTTGTGTTACTCCTTTAGTAGGTTTTTTGGATATAAATCTTTAGGGTGAACCATTACATAACTTATTATTGGTTTCATATAGATATTTTATTAAGGATAATTGATGGTGTTGTAGTATATTTTTCTCTTTTGTTTTATAGTGTGATTGAGTTGAGGTAGGTGGATTACTTATAACTCCATTATTCCTAGAGCTGTAATTCTTTTATTTCTAATCCATTATTCTTTGATTTTCAGTAAAAAAACCCCTACTATAAATCTATGTGAAATTTTTGTGTTACATGGATTTATATATTACATGGTTCATGTTTAAAAAATTGATTGTGTTTCAACGAAATACTATTGATCCCTATGGAATACATATTTTAATGGATCGAAAATGAAAGTTTTAAATCAATTTTATTCTGATATTTAAGAAACATTTGGTTTTAGTAAAACAATTTTTGGATTATGGTCTTGGAATATATGGACTTGTCTATTCCTATGGCATTGTACGAGCCTATATTGGTACGAACTTGGTGACTGGTGCCAAAATAAAGAAAATCAGGGATTTATCACCTTGTGAGGGATTTCTTATAGATGAAAAATCATCCCATGAGTATGAATATATTATTTGGAATTCATGTGTGTGTGTGTGAAACATGGGATGGGTATTCCCTATAAAAGGAATGAATGAACACACATATTTAGTTCAATTTTTTTTCATAAACTATATTATTTATGGTAAACTAATTTGATATCTACCTATTGTTTTATATAAATTTAGATATAACTTATTTCTAGTCTAACTGGTTTGTGTGGGATGCTTTTTGGGGGATACTTGGTACGTGTACTCAACCCCTATATATAAAATATGGTGTGCATGAAAACATTTCTATTCATAATAAAGTTACAAGAAATAACTCTTATTTCACTACTAGAGAATCATGATTCCACTTTCTTGGGATGAATATTTGGATCTTGGAGTTTCTATCTTGGAATGGTTGGTGTGATGTAACATTCACCTTTCTTTATTGGGATCTCTTGTGGTCTAATTGAGTCATCTTGTTATGATTTTTCACTACTACTCTGACTTTTTAGTTTATTTTCATTTGATTTGTATTTTATATCCCCAGAAATCCTACAAGTTAGTTTAGCTGTTTTATTTTTTTATCTGGTTTGGTCTATTTTAAAAATGGAAAACCATCCCCCCAATGTTCAAAAAATCCCCTTTCATTTATTTCAAAAATTGGTTTCATGGGGATGTCACCTATGGTTAGTAACACCTCTAACCCATCCCAAGATAATGGTTTGGGTGTGGGTGTTACTGTTATAACTTTATGGATAAGTGAAGCCCAAAACATTGGCCAATATATGCCAAGGTGTGAACAACTTATAGAAAACATTGATCCATATTCAAGAGTCAATCGAGTACCAATTATGCATAAAAGATACTATATAATGTGGATGTTCCTCTCTTCTATTTACCAATGAATAAAAAATGTACCAATTATTTTCAATTTTCAATGTCTTTTCCTACTCTGAACATCCATTCATTATAACCTTAGAAGGTTTCCAATATTAACACCAAGATAACTGAAAATATCAAAACATTGACTAAAATTGATTAATTCAGTCATTTTATATAACTTATTTTGTCAAAATAAAATCTGGTGGAATCTATCATATTTTTGACATGTGTCTTAATAATGGTATTGGTTGGATGAATGTAGCAGCATATATACCGTCACCATACACTAGGGTGAGTCTTGTGATATAAATGACTAAGAAATTTGGTTTCTAGAGAGTGTGTTCACTTAGACAGATAAAGGAAGGCCGAATATAATGAATTATGTACCATTAATATAAAATAAAGTTATCACACTTTGATATGATAGATGGTTCCCTCTTAGATGTGTATTTCTTGGATGGGATTAGGAAGGTCATATATAGAGGTATATTCACCATCACCATGCAATAAATTTGTTCCATTTAGATTTGGGGATGAGTAAATCAACGTGATGAAAATACCAAATGGGGTTCATGGAATATGGATTATAATGTTAAAAGGTGATAAGGTTCCCACAAATAACCTATTTATAGGTTTCATATGAACCATCTAAACCAATTTATAAGGAGAACATAAAGATTATTAAATTTTTTTCCTAGGTTGTGGGACATAGTGAT
Organism: Viscum album; assembly: GCA_963277665.1. Classification (NCBI taxonomy): domain Eukaryota; kingdom Viridiplantae; phylum Streptophyta; class Magnoliopsida; order Santalales; family Viscaceae; genus Viscum; species Viscum album. The sequence goes on from OY728155.1 coordinate 967,041,837, forward strand.
CGCCACTTGAATTTTTTTGGGATCATATTGAGGACCCCACAAGCTTTGAATATTTATTTTTCATTCACCATAACTATTTCCTAAATCTCATATGGGGGATACATAGAGGATTAGAACTCAACTTTTAGTCAAAACTGTTCGACCATAAGTACCAACCATATTTTTTCAATAGTAGTGTAGGGTATTATTGATATCCTAATATGACTAGTATTTATTTTTGAAAAGATTTAACTAATTGGTGAGGGAGTCTATGTTATTGGATGGTCAAGGTAAACTCTTCATAAATGAGATATCAATGCCACCATATACCTTCTCAGGGATAAGTGCAAAAAGTTTATGTCATAATTCTTAGACTATAGTGCTAACCTTTCAGGTCAAGCATATTTAAACAAAATATGAGACAACCTATATAATATGGTAAAGGAGACTAACCAGTGTGAATGAGGGGCAGTACTATTATATACCATCCTATAAAGAGGAAAACATAGTTTAATGTTGTGTTACTCAGATTGTTGTCTCATATGGTATAGAGTCCCTCAATAAGAACTAGAAATGGTTTGAGAATAGGATTTCATAATATTTCTTTGAAAATGGGAAGGATTAATAAAGGTATAATAATAATGGTATAAAAAACACATTAATAGTGAGATTATTGATTACTTAACTCATAACTCATGATGTTTGAATTGGGCTATGATGATATACAATAGGTATGCACGGGATGACCATTAACCACATTCAAATTATGGGTTCCACTGTGATGTTTTATGGGATTATTAAGAATTGAGGACCTTCTCTTTAAGATGAAATATTCCTCTAGTTCGCAGGACTGAATACGGTGGTAATAATATCATTTCTAAGTAGAGGTGTCCCTTAGATATGAATGTGCTCATTACCAATGGCCATGAAATATTTATGAATATTCTAACATTTCATAAATGAAGAATATATATGGAGAAAAGAATATTAAAATTAGTTAAAGCACACTAAAAGTCATGTTGATATATAGTGAACAAATTATTAGGGTGAAGGTACATATATCATTATTTTTCTTGAACATACAAGCAAGAGTTGAAGTTAAAAAGTTCTAAATTGACTTTTTCTATACTAGTGGTCCATTGAGCCCAGTTTGACATTTTACAAGGTTTTATGGTGGGTTGTACAATATTTTTAACTTATTCTATTTTATCTCACACCCTTTACTAAGTCATAAAATGGTTTTACATAGTGATTGGAAACATTAATTTTACTCATTCCACCCTATATGGGGTTTTTGCCTCACAAGTTTTACGTTTCTTTCATTTTTAATTTTGTGGTCCATCAAATTAGACCATTAATGGGTTTGGGTTTATGGTATTAAAATCTTCACGAAAATATAATGATTTTACCTTTGTTTGTGGAAATATTGGATTGATGTAAATTGAAACCAAACATCACCAAATGTTGACATCATAAACTAAAAATTCATGTATTTTATAGCCTTAGTGCTTGAACCAATGGGATGATATGGTTAGTTTAGCGGGGGAAAGACAAGACCCCATGTGAATAATGATCTCAATGATATTATAGACTATGCCACAGATATTTTTGACTAGTTTAAAGTCAAAGTGTCTTGAGCATAATATGCTCTAATTTAAGGTCATACTATATAGAACAAGAGGTGAGATGGTCTATCAAGAAAGATCTAAAAAACCTTCTATGAATGAATATCTCAACGTCATAATAGACCATCTCAAAAGAGTACACACCATTTAAGTTATGGGTACTTAGATCATGGTTGGGAATGTGATATGAAAACCCAAAAGAGGCTCAAAATCTAGTATCTATATTTAATAGTTTTGAAAAAAGGAATAGAAATAATGTAAATCATGGCTTGGGGTATTTTAATTAGAAAAATGATATGGGAAAAGTATGAAAAGGATGAATGATTGACCAACATTTGATTTATGGGATCTAACTTTTTTTAATGTTTATAGATATTAGATGACATTTTCCTAAGGATGAAATATGCATTCTAGTTGGTAGGGATGAATATGGTGGTACCAATATCATTACCATGAATAGGTATCTCTTGGAGTTGATTTTACCCTTTACTAGTACCCATGAATGGTTTTTGGAACCAGAAACCACTCAATAAAAAAACTAAGAGTCTCATAAAAGGGATATTTAAATAAATGTAAGAGGAATTATATTCTCAAGACTTTATTGGTTAGGATATTATGAACCTTTGGGAAGATGTGAAAAGTATAATTATTCATGTCTAGTTTTAAAGTATATGGTTTGTATACCACTTTGTATTTTGGGTTAGAAATAATCAAACCACATGTATTTATTATAAAAGATATATCATCCTAGTTTAGATTATGGTATAGAAAGACTCAACATGAAGGAGGAAATCATACATAAGGAGGGGGTTGAAAATTAAATATATTTTTTATTTGTATAAGATAAGTGATATGGGTTCTAGTATATATATTGGCATGGGAATAAAGGAAAAAAAATTAATATTAAAAAAATCTATACAGATATTACTCATATAAAGGTGATGGACATTTTTTCATGATAGGGATTAGAGATAGAAGATGTTACACGGTTGAATCTATGGTAATTCTTTGAATAATAACCAAATATAAATATGGGGAGCCCAAAAACCTAAATTATTAGGGACAACAATTAAATTTTATCATAGTGTATGTTCCCATAAATTGTGTTCTGTTACATAGATCGGGCTCCCAAATAAGGTTGTCGGCTCATGCGGCATAGACAACTTTACATAGTTTAAGGTTTTACATAATAGACCATACACTATGTTTCATATCACCCTGAAACAAGAATGAAGAAATTCTTTTGTTTAAGGACATACGATGAGGACCTCTATAAGGGAAATCCATGTGTATTCGGATCATGTGTTAGATAACTTAGTTTCACTTTAGTTTTCAAACTTTCTTGGAAAACCTGATATGAATGATGTGTCCTAGAACTAGGATGAAACTGTCGAAAGTTGGAGAAATTTTACCCCAACATTGGATTATGGGTACATAATCATATGATGAAGATTCTCACATAGATCTAGCTCAAACATTGAGAGGTCACAAAAAGTTGGATGTTCTAAGAAATATAGGGTCATGTAGGTTTGACCACACATCATGTATTTTAACAAAATGAAAAATGGGAATATTTTTTCTTCTTTTTAAGGTAATACATTGAGGACCTTCATATAGGAATATTTTCATAAATGGATCTTCTGTGTGAAATGATATAACCCTACCCTACTTTTGAGTAAGGGGAGAAAATCCCAATATCACGATTGAGGCACTGGGATGTGGTGGTGTTTTATTAGAACCTAAATTCAGACTTGATATAGGGGATCTAGGCATAACTATGTATATAAATATAGAGGAAATAATATTCATGGGGTTCTTATTAAATGGGGTATTTTTTATTATCAGTGAAAATTAATGAATTGAGGAGTACATGTAAAGGAAAATCATATGTAGATTCAAAACTCATTTAAGGATAAATTAACTCAATAAAGGACTACTTGAGTAGCTTAATATTTCATGATTCTATACCATATAATATGCTGTTTAATGGCATAAAATGTAGAATAATGTTTTCTATTGTTTAGGGTAGGATGATGATGACATTTACCACACATTTTAAAAGTAATGAATTCAAAAATAGTTTTTATAAGGTATTATTTTAAAGTATCATTAGGGATAACCTGTTGTGGATGGAGAGGATCGAAAAACTAGGTTGATAAGGGGTTAAAGTTGATAGATATATTTAATAGAGACTATAATAGGTGATCTAAATATCACTACATATCCTATGAAAATAGAAATCAAGCCCCATGAAATTATTTCTAAATAGGGGCATTTCTCGGTTCATGGGTTAGATGAACCAAGACATACAGAAAGATAAATAAAATAATAGTTATAGATTCTCTAAAAAATAGATTTCTTAAATGGGTAGTGATCATTCATACTAGTGTGTTCATTCTCAATATAGATTCATGGGTAAAGAAGTCTATTCAAAATTCTCCAACGTAGATATGGATCATATGTATATGAGTTTGAAATAATTGTGTGTTATTAATGATCCATGAATTGGCGGGCCCAATATGATAAGGAAGGTCCCAAACATTAATATTTAATATATAATGGAAGGGGATTTTTTCCCACCATTGGATTATGGAAAAGGATCTATGCACTAATGGGGAACCTATATGGATGTGGATCTCATGTAAAGAAATTAGTATGTATATAATTGGCCTTTCTAAAGGCTTTCTGATATTTTACTATGGAATAATTATTGTGTAGTTTATCTTCACGTGACTAGGATATTTTCATGTAGTTTTACATCACTTGGAAAATATGTTTTCATATATTTTTATGTCATATGGATGTGATATTATGTACCGATCATGAAATTATATAAAGTATTTTCTGAAAATATTTTCATTCATGGAAGGTGTGATATGCTCTCTATTCAATGTGATGGAGGAGTATGCTCCATTGGAGTAGACATTATATATAGTGTTAGGTCCTCCAAATTTTGGTTTATGCATTGGTTTCTTCATCTCAGGTATAATATGGGTTCATAGGGCCAGCACCAGTGCTCCTTAGAGAAATGAGTGAAGAAAAAATTTCTTAATAAATTTCCATGAAACATAATGTTAATAAACATTCAGGTTGTGTACAACACATATCCTTTTCTCATTATATCATCCCAAATTATCTAGTCTAATTTGAGATTTTTCATCTTCAATAAATTGATTAAAAATGGAAATTTGTAGATAATGAAGTTGTACTTTAATAGGAAGAACTATCTCCATCTCATATGCAAGAGAGTATTGTGCTGTTTGTGTGGTAATATGGGTTATGTTATGATAATCCCACAAAGAATATTGGAGTTTGTGAGGCCAATACTCCATGTATTTTCTCACCATATTATAAAGTATATTTGATATATTTTGGTTCAAAGGATCTATATATTCATTCACTACTTTATAGTAGTGGGATGGGTGGTTAGACTAAATACTATCATCCTAATACTTTCTTTTCAATTTGAGATATAATAAATTTTTGTTTTCTTCCACCAATATTGTGTGAGGGACACTAAATATGGTGATTATTTTTGAGTTTACAAACATTGATGATAGTCGTTATTCCAAATTCCTTGATGGATATTTCCTTAGCCTAATTGGAGAATAATTAAGGAGTAGTGAAGGATTATTTAAACTGTGTGGATGTAGTTGGGGGATATGGCCCCATAATATATATTTCCCAGTAAAAATGGAGGAGGGTTCTTGGAAGTATGGAATAACTATAGGGCTTGGTGGATGAAAGTGGTATGTATCTGTAAAGCATGGAACATTCTAGTGAACTCCATATAGTCTAGAATCACAAATGGATATAATTATCCAAGCCTCTAGATTTTAGAGGATACCTTTTATTTTTATTTATGGGTACTTCATGTGCTAATATGGACATCTTATATAATATTATTGTTCTATACTCCTTTATTTAATCTATATAGGACTCCTTAAAATCCAAATATTAGAGGACTTTTTAGGAATTTAAGTCATTATGAATGATAATATTTATTTACTAATACAGGATATATTCCTACTTGCCTTGGTATAGTGGAATAATTCCCCATTGGAAGTAGTTCATGATGGGATTCATACAATTTATTATGTTATTAGTCAATTAGGATATCAGTTCACCTTGCTCTGAAGTGGTGTTGATATCATTAATTGGATCCATTTATTACTGACGAATAGAGTGACCACCCTGGGGTGTGACATACATATCACTATCTGATTATGATCTGGGTACATAAGGGTTGTGGTTTCATTATCCAATACATCAGAAAGGGAATTTTATGAATTCGAGACACAAGACTATTTCAATTATGAGGGTAATTACACTATTTACCCTCATACATAATCATACAAGAGTATTAATTAAACATTTTAATAGAATATTCACCATTAAAATTCATAATTATCAAATCTAATTCACCTTTAATGTTTAACTAATATAACTATAATTATAGATCCAACTATAAGAATGTGGGAGGGATTTATATTCCACTTCACTGTTGGTGAAACCCTCTGATAGTGGGAAGGAGTATGGGTGAACCACTATCATCAGGGAGACAAGAACATTAATAAATCCAACTATGTTGAGATTCGTATCTTCCAATATTCTACCTATCATGATTTTAGAGGCATCAATAAATTAAATCATCCATATTTGGGGAATGTTATGAACAAAATAACTTTTTCATCAGGGAGATCTATATTAACCGGTGAACATCCGAGGGTAAGCTGCGTTGTGAGAAAATCTTTAAATGTCTATCATTTGACTGCCTTATGATACATGAACTGAATTCAAAAAAAATTCATGATGAACCCAATCCATTATAAACATCAAGTTAGCATTAGAAAACTGATGATATATGTTATAAAGTTAATATGGTAAACCAGATGAGCATCATGAAAATGTTGGTGGTGTCTTAACTTTTTCACTATGAAGATCGAGGTCAGGAATTTCTTCGCAATATAAAAATATATAGTCCTAGTTTCCATCATTTTTATACTAATATGGTAAAGACATTACTTCTTTATTTCATAATTCTTCTTATCATGAAGTGTTCTAATTGACCAATGGTTTCCGCATATATGTTAAGTGTAATCCATTTTACTGATGGTATTAGAATTGTCTATGAAGTGGATAATGTTAGTGAAGCATCCCTGGAGTCCTATTAACTTTTTAAGTTTTCACGGAAGTATAATATCAAGGATCACCTTCATATTTTTAGGATCAACTTCTATTCCATGATTTCATTCCATAAAGAAAATAAATTTTCATAATGTAACACCAAAATAACATTTTGTTAAATTCATTAATAGGTTGTTTCATTTAATTTTATTGAAAACTATCTCATGATCCATAAAATGATCACAAAATTTTATGATACTTGACCACCATATCATCCACATATCAGTCTATAGTCTTCTCCCATAGGGTTTTGGGAATATAGTTCATAACTCATTGGTATATAGTTCCAATGTTCTTCAAGAAAAAGGTAATTAATATATGGAATCTAATTCCCATGGGGTTCCTTGATAGTAGTGGTATCTTCATCCATAGGATCTATCGAGATATGATTATAGATACTGTACCCATCTATAAAGTATATGTCTTGAAATAAAAAATTTAAATCAATTGACAGATCATTGATCATGACTAGGAAATTGTCCTTTCAGTAGTACTGGTTGATATCCCTAAAGTCAATGAAGGCCCTAATTTATCCACTATTAATTTTTATGGGGATAATATTGGTGATTTATTTCAGGTATTAAACATTCCTAAGGAATTTTATGTCAATAATCATTACAACAACTTATTTAACCTTTGAGACATTGATTGGATACATTCTCATATCTACCTACTTGTAACTATATTTGTCATTTAGAAATATAAAATGATTAGTGGCCACATTGAGAACCAACCCAATATTTTAATTATAGATCTTAGTGGAGAAATAAAGTGCTAATTTAAGAAGGAACTAGTCAATGTTATTTTTGAATCCTCATTTGTACCAAAATTCACTTACCAGAGCTTGTCAATGGTGGTGGAGATTCCTTCCTCAAATGTTGGAGGGGTATCGTTGAGATATTCCTCTTCTCCTTATACCTCACTATTGTCGATATAAAAATATGGATATGTATTTTGAGATCTGGGGGTTGGAATAGGGGTTTCTTTAAATCCCAGAGATACAGATTTTAATACACAATCATTAGGGGATTTTATACTATATTCTCTTTCCTCTTCATAATCATTAAAGACAGATGATGCATTAGGACTCTAAAAATTAGGATATGATTTTGGGGCCTCATCATTAGGGTTTTTGTTTCATTTAACAAGACAAAACCCCTATTCCACATAGTGTAATTCAATGTATACTACTAATATCATGAGGATGATGTCAAATATTCTCAACCCTTATAGTTTCCTCCTTCTCTAAGGAATTGGGTCCATTTTATCAAATATTCATAATTGTGTGGTCAGAATATTGGTCAAATTTGAACTCCAGTAGAGACTCTCATGATAAATATTTTTCTATATAGATGGTATAGTGATCATTTATTCTATTAGTGTTTTCTAATATATGAAATAATTAACATGTAAATCATATTATAAAAGGGTAACTAGATTCTTTGACCTAGAAAAATAATTTGAACCATCCAGCAATTTCACAAAATCTTGAGTGGATGGATCAATCTAATTTATGGGGAAAATAGTCTTTACTAATTTCATTAAAAGGATTAAAATAATCCATTTATAAAACAATTTAAATATGTGGTTTTGGGATTATGTATTTTTCTTAACATTAAGGATATAGGTTGCATGGATTACTGTTTATTCCCCATTCCCCACTATGTCTTCCAAACATAGTACAAGTTGGGATTGTTGAGGTTATATATTTAAAATATGGTTATGGTGGGGTATATATGGAAGAAATGGGGGATGAAGTTGATATAATACATTATTATGTGCTCAAACATGTTTAGGATGAGATATTTGGATATGTAGAGATGTAGTTGTGGTTATGTGGTTATGGTTTTGATTATGAATATGTGATCTAAGGGTTTGATTATGATATTATGGATATAATGGGGATGGGAGAACCATGACTTATGTCATCGAAGGTGTGATGGAAATTATATTAATAGGGGAAGAGGATATGAGGTACCTTTATATATATTTAATTGATATTACATTACCATAGGTCCATGAGGACTTGGGTGAGTGGTCCTTGGTGAATTTGGGAATTATTTGACATGGTATAGGTAATGGGTCATTATCAGTATTTATTCAGTGAGATATTAGTGTTATTCTTAGACGTTTTTTATAGTATATTTTTGGGATGGTCCTAATTATTATACTTTTATGCTCACTCATGTGTGTGTTTGTTTTAGGTTTTGTTAGAGGTAGGTAGCAATTGGATTAAACATTACTATCCCACAATGTGGAGTAAGTCAGTGTTCGTAGAGTTGATGTTGTATCAGGTGTCTCATGGTATTCATGTTAGAGAATTTGTGTTTAATGTGTGATATTACATGTATTAAGGTATTAGATTATTTAATAATGTATAGATTTTATTGGTGGATACTTTTTTATTCATGTGATTTATGAGAGAAATGTATCCTATACATGTATTTTCATACACTCATTACAAGTAAAAAATTTGAGGCATATTAAAGGAAGGCTTTGGTGGGTGATACTCATCTACACTATCATCTCGTGAGGGGATCTAGTGGGGAGGATCATGGAAATTTTATTTCATAGTTTGAGTTGAGAGTTTGGATGGTTTTTGTACTTAGGAAATTCGGAGGATTTCATGGGTTTATTAGGGAAACAATATTTGTTGACCTTATTACGTGATACATGCAAGGAAGGTCAGATGGGACATAAGATATTAGGGTAATTTTATGATTTGATGTAAGGACGATAAGTGTAATGAATATACTATGTGGGAAGATAATGATTACATGATGGACACCTATGTTTGATTCAGGAATTATTCCCAATAAACACTATTTTTGAATTAGAAATGTTTTAGGAAATTAAAATGAAATTAAAAAAATGAACATAATAAATTCCAAATTCTTGGGTTTAGGGGTTTTTTTGTATAAATGGACCATAGTCTGTGTCTTATTAATGTTCATGATGGTGGTGTTTAGGAGTATACTCCATTGGATCATTGTATAGTTGATTTTAATGAGTATGATTCACGGAGGAAAATGATATGTGAGTTCCAGTGATAGAGATTTCTAAATTGGGAAGGGGTTTTATATGAACATATGATAGAGAGGTGGTTGGAGGTGTTGTAGATCACTTTCAGTATAATCTATTCTAGGAATTAGAATTAGATTCTATTAGTTATTATCTTTATTCATGGTGATACTTTTCAATGGTGGAACTTATTTCTTAATCATGGGGTGTTAGAGGTATTGTGGGAAAATTTTCACAAATAGTTTGAGGATTAATTTCATTCATATATATTTAAGGTGGAGTTATTGTAAGAGGTTTATTACCTCCAGAAAGGGAGCTTTAGGATGTGGGATTTAGGAATTTGATTTAAGGAATTTATTTGTTATGCATATGAACTTCTTCTTGATAGAGTAACTTTGGTACAATATTTCCATGAGATGAGGCATTTAAGGATCTAGTTCCCCACATATAGGGAAATGGACTATACCCACAGGTAAGGTTTTATGGATAGAAACTTTGAGGCTATAGCATATGTCAGTAACAACATTGACATGGAACTAGATCCATGGGTCACCTATATACATGGTCTGATTCTCATGGTTAAATATGTCTATATGCATGGGTGGAGTATTTGGGGCTATAGATCGTGGCTATATGTTCAAGTTACATCCAAGGACACTCCACCGATGGATTTACACATCTATTGACATGAGCATCAGTCCATGGATATAGATGACTCATGGAGGTGGTGACATTTCAAGGTGGTTATAACCACAGTCATCACCCATGGATATTTCGAAAAATGTAATACCAATAAATTTTCTATCCATTGGTATTTGTCCTATTGTCATAAACATGGTCCATGGATATAACACATCTTTTTACTTTTGTGGAAAAATATATCTGAATCTAAAAACTCCTTGAAATATCATGCCCTAACCTCTTCATCTATATTAAATTAATAATCATAACAAATAAGGTCATTGAATCAAATTTCAAACTCCCACACATTGACTTCCCTTTCCAAAGATAAATAAACTCATATGACCATAACATCTTCAATATTGAAAAAATGAATTCATCCTAAAACCAGTTGGGAAACTTCTCCCATAATACCTTTGACTCCTTATGATAATAGAGAAAAATGATCTACCATTTGTTAGTATAATTATGAAATTATAATGGATTTAATGTTCTAAACATAAAAATAAAAAAAATGTGTCTTTGAGGATTTGATATTACATGCCCAGCATTAATATCTGACGACCTTACTAGTCCTCTACTATAGTTTTTTATATTATATGTATGAAATATGTATACACAAACACACACACTACTAGAAAATATAAATTTTATGATGAGGTAATAATGTTGGTTTTTATAATCCAATTTTATATATTTTCTCTTTATGTCGATTATTTTTCAACTGATGCAAAAAATAAATTTCATTTATCTTTCACATAGGTGTAATAATAACCAATGAGAAAGGTATATTTTTTATATCTGTTAAAAATTTAACTGATGTAAATAACTTACTTATAACATCATATTTTTAAATGAAATTATTTATTTTTAAAATCTTAATATTGTGTGTCATTCATTTATTTACACTTCTTTATACCATTATTTTCATATATTAAACTCTTGGATGTGATATTTTCTCTCATTCATATTCATCATATCAACCCTAATTTGTGTCATTTCAATATTTTTCCTAATCACCCTCACCTTAATCATCATCACCATCATTATCACCTTATTTTTTTCCACCTTCCCTATTGTGGATTCTCACTTATGTTATTTGTGGTTTTTATTTATTGTTCAAATTTTACATGTATCTAACTTATCTTTAATTTTAGTAATATTTTTTTAGACTTATTGATTACTAGAATGATATATGTTGTTGCTTCTATTTGACATATATTAATGATTTTAAATATTAGTTTTGATTATTCATGCATCTAAGGAATTTTTAAATTGATGAATTCATGTTTTGAGATTATGGTTTGATTAAATGATAATATGATGAATTGGTGCTATAAATGATGTCAATTTACTAATTAATGGGTGTGTAAGATATTTTTCACCAACATTTTGAATGGTTTTTATGAAGGTATAGAGGATTATGGAGTTTAAATATGTAATATTGATAATATATATTTAAATAATCATGTTTATTCCAAGATTGTATTGTGACCACATAGACATTACGACTTTTAATTAATAATGTCACTATACATAATCGAGTGCATGATCATATTTTGACAAAACAAACTTTATGAATTCTACTTAATTATGTCACTTTTACAATACATATTTCATGACCATATTAAAAATATGGATATAATGTTTTTAGTACATTATGTATTAAACTTTCTTATACTGAAAAGGGTTCAACTAATGTTGAGAATTATATTGATTTTAATATTATATTTGTGTGTATTTAAAATTTCAAAAATGAATGTGAAATTATAAATAGAATACCTTTAATTTTTTTATATTATATGACGCATTTCTAAATATTATAATTATTATAATTATATTAAATTAAAATAATTTGATTTTCTTTTAAATTTATTTTTATCGAATCTTTTCTCAGCTAGTCTAATGAGTATGTTTTATAAGTCACCATTTCACGTTAATTTTGGTATAAGTGTAGGAATATCTATATTATTTATTATGTTCTGTAATATCATTATTTTCCCTCACTCTCTAATATTTGGACAATTATATTTTGATATTTCTTTACTTACATTCAAAATAATTAATATATAATTATTAAATTACATAATAAAACTAAGTAATAATTGTGTTTTTTTTGTGGTCAAACCTTCAAAATCAATGTTAATATTTCTATTCCATTATTGTTCTTATTTTTTTAATAATAATAATTTAATATGTTCAAAGTGATACTTTTTTCAAATATGTTGTCTTTATTTTTTTTGTAAAATATTTTATATTTATTTTTTATTGTATCCAATTTACATAATTTTTTTGATTTTATCATTGGGTTTAAGATTTAATTATATGATGTAAAAAATGGATGGAGTGATAAGAGTTTTACAAAGTTTCTATAGCTGTTGAAAGACATACATCCTAAAGAAAATGATCATCCACCTTCACATTATAATGTCAAGAAAATATTATGATCAGTGGGATTGGGATATAATAAAATACATGCCTTCGAAAAATACTATGTTCCATATAGGAAGAAATATTAATCTCTATAATAGATTCTTAAATTTTGTACATCACAGTATAAGTTGAAAGAAAAAACACAGGTTGATTTAGTAGTTTCAAATACATTACCAAGGAAATTTTATATTTTCCTATAATTCATCGATTAAAATGTTTTTTTCAAATTAAAATGATGAAAAAGGATAATATGGAATTTATATGAGTGGATACTTGATGTAAAATTATTTCAGCCATTTGATTGTCCATAGTGGCATAAAATTGATCGATAATATCTTATATTGGGAAATGAAGTTTTGAAATCCCATACTTGGGTTGTGCACAAAAGAATGATTCTATATCCAAGACATAGAATGAATAATAATACATTTCCTATTTTATTTGTAATTCTATACTTATCGACTAAATTATTTATCAAGTGGAAATACATCATGTTGATTTTAATGATTTCTGGACCAAAATATCCTGGAAATGATATTGATGTTTTATAACCATTAATTAATGATATAAAACTATTATCTGAGAGATTTATAAGAGTGTATGAATATTATAAAATAGAACATTTTCAACTATAATCAATCATTATATTCATTATAAATTACTTCCTAGTTTACGGAATTTATTTTGGATACATGTTAAGGTGAATAAATCTGGTCCAATTTAAGAAGAAGAGTCTTCATATTATCAATTGAAACATAGGAGAAAAATATTATACATGTATCATCAAATCCATTTTTCTATTGTCACTAATATAAAATATTAAAAAAGGAATTAAATGTATCATGGAAATTTGATATTGATCCAAAAAAAATTTTGGCAGATGATCATTTTCAGAGGGTGAAAAATATTGATGTCACATTTAGAAAGACACAAAAATATGGTAATGATAGAAATATTTGGAAGGAAATATCAATATTTTTTGAGGTTTCTTATTATATATGATAATATCATACATAATATTTATGTCATTCATTTTGATAAGAATATATGGGATAATTTTTTTTGAAATGTTTTTTGATTTTAAATATGGGTTGAATACAAGATTGGACTTTCTCTCAATGGGAATATGTTTAGAGTTATCTATTAATCTTAATGAAATAAAACATATCTAACGTATTCTATTCATAAAATATCCAAGATGGTGAAAATTAAAATAAATCTTTGTCTTCAACATATCAAATTTATAAAAGTTTATTCTTTAAATGTAAAAACTTTTGTGTCTCTGAAATATTTGAGGTTGATAGGAATGAAAAATGATGACTTTTCATGCCATGATGAAATAGATATTAATGATTCATTGCATTAAATATTTATAAAACATGTCAAAATGGATACCATAAAGGTGTTTTTTTTAATTCGTCTTTAAACAAAGTGATTGATCTAAAATCATTAAATAATTTAGAGAACGATACCGCTTTTATACTTTGTCAAATTGAAATGTACTTTACAATATAAATTTTTTGATATCATAGTGAATTTATTTGTTCATTTTTTGTGAAAAAATAAATAATTATGTACCTTTATATCTATGTTAAACGTGTCATTTTGATATATATAAGAAAATATTGAAGGGGTGTGTTATAAATTTATATCGACCTGAAGCCTCTGTTAGTGAGTAGTATATTTCTGAGAAGATAGTATATTTTTTCACAAACTGCTTGTCTAAAGTGGAGCACATAAATTTTCCTACATCCATTGACGAAAAAGACTATTTTTGGGAGAAGGGGACTCATAGATTGAATGTAAAATCATTAACAATAGAATAGATAAAATAGTTACATTTATATACGCTAAATAACATTGATAATACTCAAGCATATATAACATTGTATATGACTATGGTAAAATAATGTTATCCAAGATGAAATGTAACATCCCAGACTTTTTAAATGATATATATTGTAACACACCGACCCCTGTTTCCCATAGTTAGTGCATTATTACATAACATTGTCATGATCACAAAATATCATGTCTTGAAAGAATGATTAGTTTTGTAGCCGTGGAAATACTATATACATTCATAAGTATTACATTACATTATAAAATGAAAAACTACAACAACATAGTCTCCATAGGCCACATTCATATTCCTTAGACTATCCCTACAGGTCAGTCATAATATACTTGTTCACATCCAAGGAAAAATAAAACACAGAAAGGGGTGAGCACAGATGCTCATAAATGATAACAATATAGCGGAAACATTCATAAATAAGAATAAAAAATTTAGGAAATGTAAGACTAAAACTAAAGACTTTTAAACTTTAACTTAATAATAATATAGAAAAGATAAAACCAAAAAATTACATTTTCTTATTCACATGGATTTTCTACTAGTCAAATAATCACATGCAATATCAATAGACACTTTTATAATGATGGAATGCATAATGCCAGACATCATAACCACATAGTCAAGGCCTTGTGCTAAGACTAAAAATAAGATTTTTTCAAGGCCTTGTGTCAAGACACGATTTTTTCTCATGAAAACTACCGATGCATCGAGGAGCTATAGCGGGCTCCACCCGTCACTTACTATGTCCAATGCATTCCTCATATGAAAGGGTTTAAACAAAACATATACACTCGTATTAAAACTAGCATATGAAATGTCAATAATTTATCCATAAAAATGAATGGTATAAAAATAAAACTTCGATATTCAAACATATCACAAAACCCTAAATACAATATGGATGTTTTGTATCATAATAAATCAACTTCAAATAAACATAAAATACATCAAAGGATGTTTACATAGATGTAATCAAAACCTTTTTAGAGAAATATCTATATCTATTATGAAATCATTTAAAAGTAATATAATTATAAAAAAAATTATTTTGAAAATATTATTATAATTATGTAAGGGAAGATTTGACGATGTTATAACTGCGGAAAATAGTCTCACTCGTCGTATAAGTTAAAAAAGCATCCGTACCTTAAAAAGGTCATAAGGTACCTTGTTTGGAAAACGACATAAAGATTCCTTTCAACCCATTTTATAAAAATTCAAACAAGGGTATAAATGAATTTAACCCATAGTATAGTAAATAGTAAAATGTTTTGGAATGCGTTTTAAAAAAACATGGATGTGGATAATAAAGAAGTCCTAGTAGATACTAACCTAAAAACAACCTCGAATAATAAAGAGATTGTGAAATTAACCCTCACCTTGTAATTTTCCTTGGTCGAGGGTAGGTTAACCTCCTGTATAATTGTTAGATAATTGTTATAAATTATACAAGGACCATATACATTAATATTATATCATATATGATCTTCCAATGTTGATTTGTTAATGATATTTTAGTAGTATCATCGTTTCGGGTGTTAACTGATTTGTTTTCATTTATATGATTTGTTACGTAAGTAATGTTTGTTATGGATAGGATGTATATTATTAAAATTCAGAATGATATTATGTCTTTAAACATTATTTCTAATCATCAAATGAAAATTATTCTTGAATGGATACGATGGGGAATGAATCTCATCGCATTCGTGGAGACGGTAATCTGTTCGTACGCACAATCGACAGTATCATTCTTTTAATATTAAAATAGTATATAATTGGATGGAATGTAATATATAAAGGATAATTATCATGTTATATATATTATTTACCTCAATTATACATCATTGTTATAACCATCCAAATGATAATGTATTGAATAACAACTACACCATGACATGGAGATGGTAAACTGTACGTACTCACGTATGGTGACATGTTATTCATAGGATGGATAACATAATAAATATGGATCTACCATTTTTATAATAACATCACGGTATATATAAGATACTAGAGTTATTATTTTATAATGTAAACAAAAAATAAAGTGAAAGTGAAAGAAGAAAATAACTTGAAAGAGGTGGTGAGATATTACCTCATCTTCGGGTTCTTCCTTTTGATTAGATCAAAAGGGCTCCTAAGGTTGGCTTTTTGGTCAAACTAAGGCCCCTAAGATTAAGTTAGGATAGTTGGGAGGATAATTGGGTAGGGTTTGGCTTAGACAGATGGCTTTGGAGGTGTGAATTTGATAGAAGGGGAAGTTCCCTTTTATAAGATGGGTGAGGGACACCTTAGGGAAAGATTGAAATATTATTTTATAATAAAATAATTTTCGGTTTCTAATTGATCAAAATTTATTTATTTCTAAGATAAGTTGGGGATGGGTTGATATATTCTCAACTAATATGTTTTAGACAAGTTTAGGTTACCATTTTAACCTTATCTTTTATATTTAACTTGTAGTTAAATAGTTTGACATTTATCATGCCTCTTTGTATTTTTATATTATATAGTTAATAAAATTACTATAAAAATCCAATAGAACCCCAAGTGGTTCATTATTAATATATAAAACCTAATCTAATTCATTTTTCTGAACTTTAGATTTTTAGGTATACTATATCAATTAATAATATAATATTTGTTTTAAAAACTCTTTTATATCAATTTTGACCTTATTTAATAAATTATTTGTTTTAAAGTCCTAAAAATATTATTAATTGGAAATAAAATTATATTTTTAATCCTAACATGTCATATTAACCTATAAATTTTGTTTAATTTATCAAAAGTCTCAAATTACATTTATTTTGATATTTATTATATCAATTATTTTAATATTTCATTATTAAGGTAATTACTGCGTCATCATCGTGTCATAAATAAATTATATTATTTAATATATAAAAATTATTAATAAAGTGTAATTATGTAGTAAATCATTTTTTCTTTATAATTAATATTTATAGTTGAATTTATCTTATGTATAACCCTATATTATAAATGGTTTAGTTATTAATCTTTGAATTTAACACCTTTAACTCTCCTTTTAATTAAATAATAATAAATGTCTTAATCTCTTTCAAGTGGACCTGAAATATAATATTTAATTCCTAAGGTTGTTTTTGGTTGAATTAAACTTATCCAATTGAATAAGGATATGTGTTAGGATAAAAATTATATAATTCTTACCCTTAATTACCCTATTTACTTTTAATTGTGGAAAATAAAAGTAAAACATTACTATTCACTAAAAATTATTTTCATCTTATTGAACTACTTTTTCCTTACTAATATCAACTGTGTCTCTCATATTTTTGAAATTCCACTCACAGAAGTGGTAAAATTATGTTTTATGTGAATTTTCAAATTCTCATAGGAGGTGTGTAAAAGACAGTGAAATGTTCAATAAAATTTTATATATCTAATATTATTACAATATGACTCAATGAATTACATTGAATATATATAGGTATTATGTATCTATTTGGACTAAAGTAAATTTAAATAAATTAATTAATTATTTAAATAAAAATTCGGTTTTAAACAATAACGTGGTGTTTTTCACTATTCATCAAAATTGAAAGTATTCAGAAAAATACTAGAAATTCACCCTAAGCTAATTTAGATATTCTGAATTCAAAAATAAAATCCATTTTGAAAAATAAAATTTATAAAATTTCAAAAAGTGGGTATTATTATTCATAACGGCTTGTTTGATTGGTCGCGGTGTATAAGAATCTCGAAGTTGCGTACAATGAAAGCTATTTCATTATTCAAAGGGAAACGTACTGTGGAAGCTTGGGGTGATACATTCTCACCTCCAAATAATTTCATCCTCGAAATTTCTAGAAAATTAATACATAAAAAGATCTGGGTGGTTCTTCATCGTAAGTTCCTCGGGTTCCCACATTGCCTCTTCCATCTTATGGTTTCTCCATAGAACTTTTACCATATGAGTCATCCGGTTTCTCAGCACTTGTTCTCTGGTATCAAGAATCTTAACAGGCTCTTTGCAATAAGATAGATGAGGTTCCAGTTATAATTCTTCATAAGTGAGGACATGCGTTGAGTCATGCGTGTATTTTCTCAATAGTGATACATAGAACACATCATGAACATTGGAGAGACTTGGCAGCATTACCACCTGGTAATCTATAGTCCCAATTCATTCTAGAATTTTAAAAGGTTCTATGTACCTAGGACATAGTTTACCCTTCTTACCAAATTTTATAACTCCCTTCCTTGGAGATACCTTCAAGAAAACATGATCTCTTATCTTAAATTCCAAATCCTTCCTTTGGTTATCAGCATAGCTCTTCTGCCAACATTGTTCTGTTTTGATGTGGGTTTGGATAACCTTCACATTTTCCATCATTTCCTAAACAAGTTCGGGGCCTACAAATTTTCCTCCACCAACATCATCCCAACAGGTTGGTGTGCGAAATCTCTTTCCATATAATGCTTCATATGGTTCCATCTTAATACTTGAATGGAAGTTGTTATTATAGTAAAATTCTACCACATGTGAATATTGATCCCACATACATTGAATGTCAAGTGATAATGATCTCAAAATGTCTTCTAAATATTGAATAGTCCGTTCTGATTTTCCATCAATTTGAGGGTGGTAGGTAGGGCTCAAATGAAGTTCAGTATCCAGGGCTTTCTGAAAAATTTTCTAGAATCTTGATGTAAAACAGGGATCACGATCAGAAACATTCGATAGAGGTACTCCATAAAGTCTTAAAACTTCATTAATATATAGTCTTGCAAGATGTTCAAGTGGTAAATCTTCACTTATAGTATGAAAATGTGCTGACTTGGTAAGATCATCAACAATGACCCATATTGCATCATTCGTTCTAGGAGTATTTGGTATTCCCATGACAAATTCCATCGTAATATTATCTCATTTCTACTCAGGTATGGGAAGAGGTTGGATGACTCGTCCAGGTGTTTGCCTTCCAAATTTCACTTGTTGGAAAATCATAAATCTTGACACAAAATCTGCAATCTCCCTCTTCACGTTGTCCCACCAAAAATGTTCTTTCAAATATTTGTACATATTAGTGATTCCAGGGTGTATAAATAAATTGGAGCTATGAGCATCATCTAACAATTCCCTTTTCAGATCAGGTCTATCGGGAACACAAATTATCTTCCCAAATTTCGAAATCCCTTCTTCATATATGAAGGCACTCAATATTCCATCATTCACATTGTAAATCTTCTTTTGAAACTCCTCATCATCGGCTTGAGAAATCTTTATCCATTCTAGTAAAGATGGTTTGGAAACCATTTGAAAAAGCATTGATGTTTCACCTTCCATGGTTATCCCCATATCAATATTTACTAGATCCATGTATATAGGATCATTTTCAACTCTCATCTTGTTCAAAACTCCTTGATCCTTTCTACTCAAAGAATTTGCCACCTTATTTTCATTCCCCAGGTGCTTGTGTATAGTGAAATAATAATCCATGAGTAGTTCAAGCCATCTACATTGCCTCATGTTGAGTTCTTTTTGTGAGAAAATATACTTCAAAATCTTGGGATCAATAAAAATTTCACATTTTTCACCATAGATATAATGTCTCTATATCTTTAAAATAAAGATTACAGCTGCTAACTCAAGATCATGAGTAGGATAGTTTTTCTCATGAATTTTTCGCTACTGTGATGCATAGGCAATAATTCTATCATTCTGCATAAGGACACAACTCATTCCTTTCTTTCAAGCATCACTATAAAAACCAATCTCATTAGTCCCTAATGGTAGAGTCAATATACGATCGTTGACGAATATTCTCTTTAGTTCTTCAAAACATTCTTTACATTCTTTTTTCTAAACAAATTTTACCCCTTTTCGTGTGAGCTTTGTTAATGGGTTAGCCAGCCGGGAAAAATTATGGACGAAATGTCGATAATAACCTGCTAAACTAATAAAACTATATACCTCAGTTATACTCGTCTGTGATGGAAATTCATGGATTGCCTTGTTCATTGAAGGATTAGCAGAGATTCTATCCTTAGAGACTATATGGGCACGAAAAGAAATCTCCTAAAGCCAGAATTCACATTTACTAAATTTCCTATATAATTCAATTCATCTAAGAGTCTTTAGAATAATGTGGAATTGAATTTCATGATCTTCGTAGATTTTGGAGTATACTAAGATATCATCAATAAATACCACTACAAATTCATCAATATATTCCTTGAAAACTCAATTCATTATATCCATGAAGACATAGGGTGCATTAGTCATTCCAAAAGGCATTATTGTAAACTCGTAATGCTTGTACCTAGTTTGTAATGTTGTTTTCGGAATGTTTTCCTTCTTCACACACAACTGATGGTATCCTTATCAAAGGTCAATCTTTGAAAAATATTGAGCTCCATGAAGTTGGTCAAATAAATCATAAATGTGAGGTAGGGGATACTTGTTCTTCATTATTATAGTATTGATCTCCATGTAGTCAATGCACAACCTCATAGATCCATCTTTCTTCTTAACAAAAAGGACCAGGGCTCCCCATGGAGAAACACTAGGGCGAATAAATCCCTTATTACTCAATTCCTCTAGTTGTTTCTTTAGTTACACTAATTCCACAGTCTCCATTCTATAAGGGGTCTTCGATATGGGACATGAACCAAGAATTAAATCACTAGAAAACTCAATTTATTATTCCGGAGGATGTCTAGGTAAATCTTCTGGAAACACATCAACATATTCTTGAACAACAGGTACATCCTCTGTTTGAACATTCTTTTCCTCACCAATAGTTATTTCATTCTCTTCCGCCCCAATAATTGAATTTAGTTGAGCTACTGGGGGTGGATCTAGATAAGAATGAGGTGGCGATGTTTCTTCTCTAATGATAATGTGTTCTTTATCATCATCATCAAAAATCATAACTTCCTTCTTCTCGCAATAAATTTTTGTATTATGGTTCAAAATCCAATCCTTGCTGAGGATTATATCAAATTCAATCATGGGTATGATGATGAGATCAGTAGATAAAGAACATGTATATTCCCTAATGGGAACTGATTCACAAATCATTGTTGCAATGATACTTCCCTTAGGTGTTTTTACTGACAACTCTCTTGTAAATTCAAATTGAAAATATCTAATTTTCATAGAAAATTGGGAAGATATGAAATAATACGATGATCTAGAATCAAATAAAGAAGTGGCTAAACTTGAGTAAACCATTAAATTACCTACCACCACGTCTTTCGGAGCTTCAAACTCAGCAGTAGTGATATCATAAGCTTGGCCTTACTCCCTTGGACTTTTCTGAGGTGAGTTTTCTTGGCGCTTAGGACATTCATTGGCATGATTCCCCATTTCTCAACAATTATAGCATTCAACATTGACATCATCTTTCTTACCCTTAAAATCACGAGCTTGGTGACCTTTTTCACCAGACTTTCAAGGGACTCATATTCCCTTCAGGCATGTATCAGGGTGTTTCTTCCCACATTTACTACAGGATGGATATTCAACTTTTCCCTTCTTCTACTTATTTTTATTTCCATAGTGTTCAGTAGATCTCTTCTTCTCTTGCTTTGCATTAAATGCATAAGACTTAGGGAATTCCTTTTCTGTCTTGATAGCAGATGAGAAAATATCTTCTTATGATAAGAAGGATTGTGAGACTAATTCTCATTGGAGAAATGGTTTTAACCTATCAAAGAAATGGTTAATATTACTTCTTGGATTATGTATATAATCTATAGCATTCCTATCTAATCTTGTAAAGTTAGCCTCATACTTTGCAACATTGTCATCCTCCTTTTACCTCAAACATAGAAATTGACATTCCATATCCGCTCGATGGTCACAAGTAAAGTATTTTTCTATGAAAAGTTCATTAAACTCCCTTCATTACTAGACAATTATTCATCTTCCTTTGTGTTTTGAATCAATTACCACTATTGATCAGCATCTCCAGTGAGGTGATAAACTACCATGACAACTTTTTCCTATTCCTTACTCCCCAAAGCATGAAATATTTTCTATAAATAATTTATCCATTTCTCAAGTACTAATGGATTAGTACCCCCATATAATATTGGTGTTTTTTCCTCCTGAAGTGGTCTAACATTGATCCTCCATGTTGTGGATCAGGGTGCTCCATAATGGTAAGGTTATTCTTCAAAACCTGAGTGAGTTGTCCCAGTATGGTGATAATCTGATCAGCACCAATTGCTTCATAATCTACACTTTAATTATCTTGAGTGGGAGGTAAATACTTACATGGATTACATGAATTGATATGGTTTCCATTCCTTCTACTAGGATCCATTTCTAAAAATGTCATACACTAGATTTGTTTATGAATTTCAATACATAATTCCAAACTTATAAAAAAATTAACATAAATTGAAAAGTTTATGGATATAATCTATAATCATAAAAAATGTTATATTTTAGGAGGTATATACTCATAAATCCATCATAATGGTTTGTAATGAAAATGTGGATTATCCTAAGCATATCTCCTGGGACTGTTGTAACCAAGAGTGCAACAAGGCCCGTTGTCATGTACCAGGGTACCTCGGGTCAAGCCCAAAACTCCTTGTCAGAGTTTTCACTCCTAGTTACATCAGTTCTAGATCCCCCTCTCCCTACTCATATCTAAAATGGGGTGTATTACTCGAAAAATACACAAAAAATATCTACATTACCAAAATTCTTGGAAATTCTTCTATATTAATCCTCAAAGTATATCTTAGGGTAATGTTCTCTAATCAGAGTTTTTATAAATCTAGTTTCCAAGGTTAGTACTCAACTTTCTGTGATACCAACTATAACGCCTGACCCGAGTTACCTAGATTTAATGCATTATTACATAACATTGGTATGATCACAAAAAAATCAAGTCTCGAAAGACTGATTAGTTTAGTAGCCTTCGAAATATTAGATTCATTCATAAGTTTTACATTACATTAAAAAATGAAAAACTACAACAACATAGTCTCCATAGGCCAAACTCATATCCCTTACACTATCCCTATAGGTCAGTAATAATATACTTCTTCACATCCTATGATAAATAAAACATAGAAAGGGGTGAGCTGAGATGCTCGGTAAGGATAACAATATAGCGGAAACGTTCATAAATAAGCATAAAATATTAAGGTAATGTAAGACTAGAATAAAAGCCTTTTAAACATGAACTTTATATTAATATATAAAAGATAAAATCAAATAATTCTATTTACTTATTCACATGGATATTCTTCTAGTCTAATAATCACATTCCATATCAGTATCCACTTTCATAATGATCGAATGCATAATTCCAGACTTCATAACCCCACAGTCAAGGCCTTGTTCCAAGACTAAAAAGAAGATTTTTTCAAGGACTTGTGCAAGACACTAGTTTGTCTCATGAGACCAACCGATGCATCGAGGATATATAGTGGGCTCCACCTGTCACTTACTAAATTTAATTGATTCCCAATATGAAAAGGTTTAAACATAACATAAACATTCGAATTAAAACTGGCATACGAAATGTAAATACTTTTTCCATAAACCACGAATGGTATAAAAATAACACAACCATAGTCAAACATATCACAAAACCTTAAATACAATATGGATGTTTGGTATCAGAATAAATCAACTTCAAATAAACTTAAAAACCATCAATGGATGTTGACATAGATGAAATCAAAAACTTTTTTAGAGAAATATCTCTTTCTATTTTGAAAACATTTAAAAGTCATATAGTTATAAAAGAAAACATTTATTTTGAATATATTATTATATGATTGTAAGGGAATCTTAGACGATATTATAATGGTGTAAAATAGTCACACCCGTCATATAAGTTAAAAAAACATTCTTACCTTAAAAAGGTAATAAGGTACCTTGTTTGGAAAACGACGGAAAGATTCCTTCCAACCCATTTTATAAAAATTCAAAAATGGGTATAAATGAATTTAACCTATATTCAAGTAAATAGTAAAAAAGTTTTTGGAATAAATTTCTAAGAAACATGGATGTGTATGATAATGAAGTCCTAGTAGAAACTAATATAAAAACAACCTCGAATAATAAAGAGATTGTGAAATTAACCCTTACCTTGTACTTTTCCTTAGTCGAGGGTAGGTTAACCTCCTGTATAATGGTGAAATAATTGTTATTAAATTATAAAATAACAATATACATTAATATGATATCACATATGATCTTCCAATATTGTTTTGTTAATGATATTTTAGTAGTATCATTGTTTCGGGTGTTCACTGGTTCGTTTTCCTTTATATGATTTGTTACATAAGTAATGTTTTTTATGGAAAGGATGTATATTATTCAAAATAAGAATTATATTAAGTATTTAAAAATTGTTTTTAATAATCAAATGAAAATTATTCTTGAATGGATACGATGTGGAATGAATCTCATCGCGTTCATGAAGACAGTAATCTGTACGTACGCAAGAGCGAAAATATCATTATTTTGATATTAAAGTCGTATATGATTGTATGGAATATCATATATATACATAATCATTATCATTTTATATCTATTATTTACTTTAATTACACATCATTATTATACCCATCCAAATAATAATGTATTGAATAACAACTACACGACGACGCGGAGACGGTAAGCCGTACGTACACACGTATGGTGACATGTTATTCATAGGGTGGATGACATAATGAATATGGTTGTACCATTTTTATAATAACATCACATTATATAGATGATACTGGGGTTATTATTTTATAATTGAAACAAAAAAGAAATATGAAGTGGAAGAAGAAAATAACTTGAAAGAGGTGGTGAGATATTTACCTCTTCTTCGGATTCTTCCTTTTTATTTGACCAAAAGGTCTTCTTAGGTGTCCATTCTGATAAAAATAATGCCAATAGGATTAAGGTATTATAGTTTTGAGGATATTTGGGTAGGTTTTGGCCCAACAAAATGACTCTGGAGGGGTGAATTTGAGAGAAGGGGAAGTTCCCTTTTATAAGAGGGGTGAGGGGCACCTTATGGAAATATTGAAATATTATTTTATAATAAAATCATTTTCAGTTTATAAAGAATAAAAATTGATTTATTTCTAATAGAAGTTTGTTTTGGGTCTAAATCCTCTCAACAAATATGTTTTAGACAAGTTTAGGTTACCATTTTAACCTTATCTTTTAGATTTAACTCTTAGTTAAATACTTTGACATTTACCATGCCTCTTTGTATTTTTATATTATATGGTTATTAAACATACTATAACAAGAAACTATAACCCCAAGTGGTTCATATTTAATATATAAAACCTTATCTAAGTCATTTTTCCAAACATTGGATTTTTAGGAATACTATATCAATTAATAATATAATATTTGTTTTAAATACTCTTTTATGTTAATTTTGATATAATTTAATAAATGATTTTTTTAAAGTCCTAAAAGCTTTATTACTTCGCAATAAACTCATATGTCCAATCCTAACATGTCATAAGAACCTAGAAAATTATTTTAATTCATCAGAAGTCTCACAATACATTTATTTAGACATTTATAATATCAATTATTTTAATATTTCATTATTAAGGTAATTATTGCATCATCATTGTGTCATAAATAAATTAAATTATTTAATGTCTAAAAATTATAAATAAAGTGGGATTATGTAGTAATTTTCTTTATATTTATAATGAATATTTATAGTCTAATTTATCTTATGAATAACCCTATATTATAACTGTTTTAGTTATTGAACTTTGAATTTAACCCTTTTAAATTTTCTTTGAAGTAAAAAATAATAATTGTCCTAATCTAATCTAAGTGCATCTAAAGGATAATATTTTATCCCTAAGGTTTTTTTAGGTAAAATTACACTTATCCAGTAGAATTATTACATGTGTTAGGGTAAGAGTAATATCATTTATACCCTTAATTACCCTATTTACTTTTAATCGTGGTAATTAAAAGTAAAAAGTTACTATTGAATGAAAATTATTTTCATCTTACTGAACCAAATTTTTCTTACTGATATCAACTGAATCTCTTGTATTTTTTAAATTCCACTCATAGAAGCGGTAATATTATGTTTTATGTGAATTTGTAAATTCTCTTAGGAGGTGGGTAAAAGACGGTGAAAGGTTAAATAAAAGTTTATATATCTAATATTATTACAAAATGACTCCAATGAATTACATTGAACATATATAAGTATTATGTATCTATTTTTACCTAAAATAAATTTAAATAAAATAATTAATTATTTAAATAAAAATTCGGTTTTAAACAAAAATGCAGTGTTTTTCACAATTCATCAAAAATTGAATGTTTTCAGAAAAATTCCAAAAATTCACCCTAAGCTAATTTCTATATTCTGAATTCAAAAATGAAGTCCTGTTTAAAAAATAAAATTTATAAAATTCCAAAAGTGGGTATTACTATTCATAACGTCTATTTTGATTGGTCATGGTGTGTCAGAATCTTGAAGTTGCATACAATGCAAGCTATTGCATTATTTAAAGGGAAACGTACCATGGAATTTTGGGGTGTTAAATTTATTTCCTGAATAAATGTGTGTTATATAGAATATTATACACGTAAAAAAAAATTTGGAACCAAAAAAACCTTATCTCATTCATAATGATCATTACATTAGTTAGTTATGAAACCACTTATAATTCCAAACATTAGAACTAGAAAAAATATGAAATAGAAAAGATAAAATAGGAAAATATGGATCACCCAAATCGGCATGAATTATTTCCCCCACAAAAAATTTTATAGAAATAGAACAAAACATTTTTAAACCAATCAATATCTTTATAAATGAAAATATTATCTTAGGAGGAATTGTAATGAACTTTTAATGGACGATTAATGTGGTATTTATATGGGATAAAGGGATGTGACCATTGGTATTCAACCATTATATGACCATTGGTCAAATATGATCATTGGTCAATATAACCATTGGTCAATTTAAATATAGGAAACTATAAACAGGGGTGATAATTGTACCATTATAATTAGTGTTTATAAGTAATAATGACATAGGATAATTAATGTAGAAAGGATAAAAGATTACCTCAGCTAATAGATTCATAATGTTTAAATCCTATTTTTAGAACATGGTAGGTAGGTTGCATCACTAGTTTTCACCATTGACCAAGCCCATATTGAGATTAAAAAAGTGAATCTTAAATGAAATCACCTATGGAATATATTCAAGTTAGTGTATATTACAACTCTAACAATGTCATTCGATCCACTAAATGAATATGCCGCAATCTCACACCTTACCCTTAGGAATTATGTGGTTGTAATAAGTGGTTATGTGCCCAAACCTTAGTTACTCAAATTGAAATTTACTATGTATAAATATAATTTTTATTCCATAAATTCATTTTATTAATAGTTTTTCTTAATAAAATATATATTTAATTGATAATAAATTTGATAGATTGATTTCTCGACACAAATAAAACATAATTGTATATTTTTTGAAAAGATGTACATTTTTAAAATAAACCAAAATAGTATGAATAATATTTTTCTAAAGTAATTAGTCTTTTAAAATACATTTATTTAAATATAAGTGATAAACTAATTTAATAATTCGCCATGAAATTTTAATAAGTGTCAACAATTTGACTACGTATTAAAAAATTAAAATTTTCAATAAAAAAGAATTTTTATATTTAGAAGTTAGAATTATCAAATTTAGAGGATTATTATGATAAAATAAATATAATATTTGAAATAATCATGTCAAAGTTTGGATAGGGTTAATTTGTGATAATTTTCTAAAATAATTTATTTTTCTATGAATTATAAAAATATCATTTTTGGTTTTTTGGTATGTATTAAAGATTCATATTTATGTAATAACAATGTAATAATTAATTATTCATAATAAAAGACCAAAAATATGATATTTTACTAATATTAAGTATTTTAATATATTTTAATCAATTCTCAAACCTATAAGGGACTTTCCAATGACTAAAATGGAAAATTTGTCTTTAAAAACATTACTTTGTCTAAAATTTACTTTTCCATGCCAAAAAAAGTATCTAAAAATGGATTTAGGTTATGTTGTATTAAAATATCATAAGTATTTACTCAAATATGGAAGTCCATGAGAAATAAACCATGATTAAGGAAATGGTTTTTAATTTTCCACAACCTAGATTTTTAAACCTACATTTAGAAAATATTAAACAATTCATCCACTTTTTCTATAAACACCCAACAATTTCACCATTACACTCCACTCAAAATTTATACTCCATGAATATATGGTGATTTTTACTCCCAATTATTCCTCAAGGTATCCCTAATCCCCCAAGGTTCTAATCCTCAAGAGTTAGGTTTAACTATTTACGGTAAGGGAAATCTCCACTTCTCTTTTATATTCATGTTCTCTTTTTATGTAGTATGTATTATGATTTCCAAACTAAGATATTTTTTGGACATAAAATTGTCCCATTACTAGAATAATTTTATTTTATAATTTGGGACCTTAGTTCTCTATCATTTTACACATTTCTAAAACTATTTTTTATATTTGTTATGTTACCAAATTTACTTTTAAAATTTCTCTCCTAAACATAATAAATTCACTTTTCCTTTCTATTTTAATTCCTAAAGCTATTTTATTTTTAATGGGTATTCATATAGATGTAAAAATGACTTATTTATTTGAGTATTTATATATATTAAGCCCACATTCCCTTCTGTGTATTAGAATTGATGTAATGATCATGTATTTAAGCAATTTTGTATACTGATATTATGATAATAAACCCATTATTTATTCTCCACGGGTTATTAATGAAATGATTTATTATGATATAAATTAAAAAAATGAAATAAATATATATGATGAGTGCACCCTGATAGTGCTCCAATGAATTTGGTAAAGATTTTAATCCCCAGAGATGACATGTTTTACGATACCTTAGTGAATAACCGTTGTGATTTTCATTTATGACACCTTGGTGACGAACCATGGTGATATGATTAAGAATGTCTCATTTAAATGTTATAGCCACATTTCCATGTTAGGATTCATGTCATTATTATTATGATATTAATATTTTTCATTTCTTATTATTATGATTCATGTTTATATTGATATGTCTCGTGATCACATGAGTTTTGTCTCCCTTATTTATTTTCTTACTGGGCTTCATGGTCACCTCATTCCATTGATGTATATCCCAAGTATAATAGATATAGAAAAAGTAACATAGGTTTAACCCTTGAAAAATTATTTAATGTGTATTAGAATAATTTTTTATGTCTTCAGGTATTATGTACCAACTTTCTTGGAAACTGAACTTTAAAATATCCTATGTTTTTCCTATATAATGAAAAGTTATGTAATAAAATGGATGGATTACATAAAAATACATTTCTATGTCAAATTATTATAGAAAAAAGTTGGATTAAAGAGATTGTGCATGGTAGATCAGATACATCAGAAATATTGATATGATGTGTAGGTTTCCCAAGATTAAATTTGTTAACATATTCCAGGTATGAAATTAATGGCTATAAATTTTATACTAAAGATCCGGAAAATAGAAGTGTAGTTCATAATAGTATTGTATTGAGTTTCATAGAAGCCAGGCATTTTTAGAGTTCCAAAGACAAAACCTCATTTCGTATCAAGTTCATATTATGGAGTTATTGAAGAAATATGGTATATTTATTAAAATAAATATCAAGTTCCATTGTTTAACTAAAAATGGGTTATCGGTAAAAATATTATCATACATGATGCATTCTATATGACACTAGTTACTCTGAATATATTGGGATAAATAGGTGTTCCTTTTATTATGGAAGTGTGTGAATTTTTTGTTCTTGATTGATCAAATATGAATTGGTTTATCATTTTACAAGAAAAAAATTAAAATATAGGTAATGAGAAAGATGGTGACGAAGCTGATTTATGTGAGATCCCTACTTCTAAGTAAATATTATTAAATAATATTGATGGTTATGTCATGGACAGGGATTGTGTGATATGGAACGATCATGATGAATGAATATGGTAAAACAATCGTTTATTAATTTCCTAAAATTATATTTATTATATATCTATTTCTTTCTTACCTATTAAATTTCATAAAATTTTAGATATATTACTTTTCATTTTTTACATAAAACACCTATTATAAAAAAATAACTTTTATTGTTTTTTTATTAGTTTTTTCATTTGTATCATTTTTTAATTATTTAACATTATACACAACTATTAGATTTGTATAAATTTTTACTTAATATTTGTTATCTTTTTCCCACATCAATTTATGTTTTATAAATATTTTTAGTATTATTTTAAAATTTTTAAATCAAAATGAATAAGATAAATAATAATATCATTATTATTTTTAACAATGTTATTAACTACCCTAGAAAAAATTATAGAGTTGTTTATTTATCATTGTTTTTTTTCTACCATTTTAAAATTTTTAAACAAATGTTTATGTAACATTTGAATTTTTATAATATTTTACTTATTTTTAATTTTATTTTTTATGAAATGTTATATCTTTTTAATGAATTTACCATTTTAGTTAACTAATTTATTAAAAATAAATAAAAAAAATTATAGGTTGCTTTACTTTTTATTAGATCGTTTTTTATTTTTCATTTAATTTTTGGTATAAAAATTGGATTTTTATATTTTTATATATTTTGTTCGGTTATTTTGATTTGTAAGATAATGTCAAATTGAAAATATCAGAAACCTCCAAATTTTTTGGAGTATCGTACACATGATTATACTAAGGAACCTCTTTATCATTTTTCACCGGATACATTAACTTCTATGATGGAGGAGAATAATTCTAGAGTTGGTAAATGTGGTAGCCCATGTTTACAAAAATTATCTACTATCTGTAGGTAGTGATAGAGGGTATATATTGATTTTGATGATAATTATAATATGATGGGTCTAAAATCAAAAAAATTAACACTTTTATCGTAATAAAATATTGGTAAAAAGTTGTCATTTTGTTTTGGGATTGGAAAAGTATCAAAAATGTAATAATTTCTCAATTATGGGAGAAAATGTTGGTAATATCATTTATTATAGTTTTATATATAATTACATGCTTTGATTAATATAATTTATTTCTCATCTTTTAATATTTAATATGATATACCTAACACTAGATAAGTCAAGTATACATGTTTATCTGTGGATGTTAGGAGATGGAGAAATTTTAAATCAACCCTTTATAGGAGGATGCATATTAATTAAAAATATAATCTTTAAAAGATAAATTTCAAGATATGGGTGGCATAATAAAGGATAGAATTATAGATTCAGTTCATTTTTTTTAACATACCTGAATATATAATTTAAGGATATAAATATTACTCCCCTACCTTCATATTCATAACCCACTCTTGTGCCTCTACCTTCATATCAACGTCCTACACCTCCTCCTCTATATCTTCTTATCTATAATGAGTTATATGTTTGTCATCCACAATATCATATTGTTGCACTTGGGATTATATATTATATTGGGGATATCATTAATCATCAACATATAGAGATGTATTGGCTTAGGGTTGCGTTGTAGGATATTGTAGATATATTAACAAGATTAACCTTTCCAGTAGATGAGGCCACTATAATTGGACAGAGTATTTTCCATTTTTAGTTTATTTATATTAACATGTAATAAAAATTACCATCAAGTTATGTATAGATTATATCCATTATTTCTTATTAGTATTATTTTTTTACAAAAAAAATTAACTTTATTTAAGTATTTGTATTTTTCTACCTGAATACTTTAATGTTAATGACTTAATCTATTGACAACAACAATTAAATTCTATTATGAATTCATATAGTACTTCTTCTAGACTTAGTAGATTATCAAAATATTAAAATTGGTTATTGGAATTTTATGAGATTCCAATTAATCCTAACATTTTTTGGGAATAAAATTATTGTGATGATTTTAATTATAGATATCGTAGTTCTTGTAGTCTGAGATTTTTTTAGGCATAAAAATGATGCATTTATTTTCCACATAATTCAATTATCAAATTTATTTCAGTTATTTTAATTTAATGGAACTTTATACTTATGTTTTTTTATTTATTATCGTTATACAAATTTTATTCAATATGATACGACCTCAGCATATGGATTATTTGGACCATAATTTATTTCACCGGTAATGACTATAATAAATAATACAGAAAGAATAACATATATTTATAAAATCATTCAAAATATTGTAATTCATTTTTGGATACTTCCTTTTCATGAAGGGTGAGAAACATATATTTTTTAAAGTGTTATTTATCTAAACTAAATAACAACTCATATTATAAATTTTTTATATTAGTTATCATTGGATGTTGTGTGTTCTTCATCCAAAAGATAAGGTAGCTTACTGGTTGTTCTCTATATATAGTGAACTGTGATAAAATTTCCACAACAAGTTGGCCACATAGATATGATTATATAAATGATTATATATTATAAAAAAATAATTATATTTCATACAAATAATTTTTGAATAAGGAGTCAAATTGATTCAGATATGCAATAGGAAATATGTTAGTAAAGTTCAAATATGTGTGTGCAAAGGTGACTTCAAATTCATAATCATTACTATGTCCTTTAAATGTCATTTTTAATTGCATGAACCTTTTGAAACAAAAATTTTATCGTCATTAAGGAGTAAAGGAATGTAGACATTAGGTTCTAAGATATCTGTTTGAAATAATTTCAATAGGAACCATTCCAATGTTACCCATGGTTAATTTTATATCATAAATTATATTTAAATTTATTTTATAATTATACAAAGAATACATGATAAATTCATTCCTTTTAGTTTTTATCTTTTTTATGATAACCACACTTATTATGAAAATTATATAAGTCACTTACAATGTGCATGGCCAGATTATTTCATAGGTTTTATTGGGTTTAGGTTAAATTTTAATATATATTTTTAAAATTAAACATAAAAGTTAGAATTTTAAATGAATTGAATTTGTGATGTTGTTTAATAGTTCGCTTTGTATTTTTTTCTAGTTCTGAATATGATTCTGTTATTATGGAAAATTTTATTTGATTTTAAATCTTTTTCAAATATTTATTTTTCCTGTTGATTATACAATAACTTTTCTAAAATATTTTTTATCACATCAGTTATACTATAACTGATGTGAAAACCCATTCTTATTCCGGATATTTACACTGATTTCAATCATGATTTCTTGAAAAGTGGAATGAAATATTGTTTTTTTACATCAGTTAGTAATAATTGACCTAAAACACTATTTAAAACAACACTATCAATAACATTTGTAGACAGTATTTATTTAAAACCTATAAAAGAGAGGGTGGAAAAATCTATTTTCTTGTACTAATATATATATCTAAAAAATAAATTTATTATATAATATTTATTATATATGTTGTAATAAATATTTTTATGAATTACCTATATCCATGAGTGAATTTCTTATGGCTATAGGGTGACTATATATACGGTTGAGTAGGTCTGGGGTTACATGGGTCAATTTAAAGGGCCTATAGCCATGATCCAATTATATCAAGGCTATAGTGCTCGTGTGCAAGGATATATAGCCATGATCTTACCATATCTTGTATATTTATAAGGTCTATTAGAACGGTGGTGATATGAATCCTTCATGAGGTCCTATATCCATAATATAATATGCTTATAGTTATACGGTATTGGTGAAAGTCCTATAGCCATCGATATTTTTCTCATGGTTTTAAGATCATCTCGCTATCTTTCTTATAAAAAAATCATTTCACACACTAACAAATAGACACATGAAGCCATGAAAATAATTTTCCCATGGAAATAGGGGACCTATAAATATGGACATATTTTTATTGTGGGATATAGTTTACTTGTATCCAATAATATTCTACTCATAGATATATGTTTTTTTTAAATTGTGCTAAATCACAATATTTACCTTGGAAACATGTCTCATGGTTTTAGTAATGGTAGAGGTAATAGAGAATATAATAGAATAGAATGATTTTTCTTTAGATGGTTTATATTGGTTTTTAGTGGAGCATATATATTGATAAAGGTTCTCAATTTTACAAATAGTTGAATCCTTAGACAATAGAGTGTCGATCTAAGATCACTCTTTCCCTTTTATTTAGAGGATTTGTTCATTGAAACTATGTTTATAGTTCTATAATATTTTACATTCTCTCTAGTTTTCATGGGAATTGATAGTTCTAGTTTCTAAATTTTTACTGTGGTGCATGCATAGATAGTATCCCACTTCAGGTGCAGCCTCCTTGGTAGTTTACTCTAACACCTAATCAACAACAATAATATTGTGGCCAAGGTTTTTGATAGAAAAGTGAATATGTAGTAGGAATTTAGAAGCCCCGTGATGTTCCCCATTATTTGGGACACATGTTTGAGTGAGTTAATGGTTGTGTTCATCATCAGGGTCAGTGCGACTAAAGATAATAGCATGTTCACATTCATGTTTTGGATTTTATAATTCAAGGTGGGAGAAACATCATTCAAAATGCCATATTTTGTTTTTCTATCCTAGTATATGAATTTTTAAATTTAGAATTTTTTTATCCTTAATTATTTCTACCTTAGTCTGTGCTTTGGGACACACGGTGGATAGACTAATAGTTCCCTTGGTGTTGTCTACACCATTTAGAAGTTAGTGTAGATTCTTTGGGCAATGTTGGGATTGTAATATGTTAATGGAGAAACATTATTTGTTGGGAGATTTACTATGATTATTTATATAACCATATGATCTTATTATTATCATGTATTAGTTATTTTTTGTGCAATTTATTATTGAGTGCTTCCATAGGAGGGTTTTTTCTTAATTTGTAAGGCAAGTGTCTTCTGTTCATTGGAAAGTAAGAGCATCAAATTTATCATAGGTATTTAGAGACTCGTTCTTCTTAGTTGGAAGAGTTGAAATTAGGATTAGTGAAAGATTAAGAAATTGTGTTTCTAAATAATGTTGTAGAGTTCCTTAATATTTTTCCAGAATAGGTGATTGTACCCCCTTAACGTATTATCATGTTTTGGATTGATTTGAAACATGTGGCATCGCTTATTCTAATGTCTCCTTGTAAAATAGTACCTTTCAGTTATATGAGTTAAATATTATGATTTATGATTGGTTTCAAAGTGTTTTAATCTAGCATAAAGTGTTTCTTTGAGGTGCTCTGATGTATTTTATGAAGAGGGTGGATGGAATTATAAAACTATATATTTATTATTGGTTGAATACAGTGAAAATGGGGAACTTATGATAACCTATATCTTTTATACAATTTGTTTCATGATTTATTACAAAAAGATACACTTAATACAAACCTATAATATAGTGAGGCCTAGTTCCTTTTGGAAATTAGGTACACATCATAATAACTTAAACATAGACATGAAATCATTATTTAATAATTCCATAACATTCCCTTAGATTCCTTTGATCTTTTATAACTAAACAGGATAACAAGTGGGTATAAAAAAAGAAAGGTGTGGTATATGAAGCCCAGTAACGGTATAATTGAAAAATAACACGGTGAAAGAAATAAATATTAGTAAATAGTCATATCAAGGTAACATAAAAGGGGTTAGAATCATAAAAATGATATCCAATGCATGATATAAGATGATAAACGCAATAAAACATTAGAATGTGGAAAAGACATAAAATATGACATTGTAAAAATAATTAAAGTACAAATACCAAGATATCATTTCATAGTATCCTTAGGATATCCTCTCATGTACCATACAAGGCCCCACATGAGATAAAAACATCACCCAATGCATTGGAGGGCCATCTAATTTTGGTCCCACTCAACACATTCATAAGAGGAACATGAATAAGTGTTCCACATAGATCACACAACATAAGGATGTATTTCATCAATTTTAATACCATGAATAAGGGTTGTGTGATACATACATCAATGTACTTAAAAATTAAGGACAATTATGTCTAGGTGAATACCCTTGAGTAAAAATGTTGTAGAGTATTCACTACACAAATGTTTCATATGGAAAATCATAGAACAACTTCAACAACATAACGTGGGTATATAAAGATTTAAAACGAGTATAATGAGAGTGAAATGGGACTCTCATAAGTAGGAAACCATAAGAACAATAATATGTATGTGTAAAAACATACGCCAATATGAAAAATTGTAAATGAAAAGGCATAATATAAAGATGGTTCGAAAATAATGAGGAGAATAAAGAATTACTTAAATTGAGAGGGAACCTCTAAAAGCAAGGAAAGAGCATATAAGGATATTGGGGGAACCATAGGAGGGATCTATTGAGGTAAGGTTCAAGTAAATTCATGATATAATGGTTTTTAGTGAATATGAATGTGAGACTGGGTGGGATTTTATAGAAAAATGATAGGATAATTCTTTATTAATTTCAAAACATAAGTTTTGAAATCTATATGATAAATTTATACAATCCACAAACTATAACATATTTTTTCCCATGATTTATACCAAATAATAGTGTATTTAATTATTTAATAACGAATATAATGGAAATCCCCAAAATAAAACCCTTGGAGATGTAAAAGTGGCTCATATTATAAAAAATTGATTTTAGAACATTAAAATATAATATAGGTTTTGGAAGATTCATTAAGGGTCTATAAAATTTATAAAATAACTTCACAAAAAACTTTATTTTAAAGGGTAAAAATAATTTTGGTCATGTATTATCTTTATAGCATTAATTAAAACACTTTTTGGCTTTTATTGTGGCATAATATATACTATATAATTATACTGTATTTAATTTTTACCCAAAAATTCCAGTGTCTATGGAAATTATGAGAAATACACCATTATATAGTTTTGATGTGCTATTATCAAAAATAATGTTTATTTTATCAAAATATATCTATGAATATCATATATTTTTTAAAAAAAATATCCATTTTAAGAAAACTACTGATTTTTTACAAAAACAATTTTCTAACCCTTAGAAAAATTACATTTGAATACAAAAAAAATTATTTTATCACTTATATTTAATAAATATTATTTAAAAATAATATTTTATAAAAATATCATTTATTTCAAAAAAATATTGAATTCATAAAAATTATTTTTTTGATTGAAACTATATATTTCCAATAAATACAATTTATGTTTCATTATATCAAAGTCAAATTTTTTATCAAACATATTATTTAATAATTTAAGGTAGTAATAAAGGATAAATATAGTATTCCTTTTATAAAAAATATAAAAATTCATAGTGTTAGGGTCTAGATATATAACCATTTACTACACCAGTGAATTTCTTATGGGTAAGTTGTTTTATGGTGAGAATTTCTTTGGGTGGTTCAGTGAAAATGATTTGGATTTTGATCTTGAGGATCTTGAACTTATCCCACAAATGGTTTTTATTGGGATTTAGATGTTGAATTTTATCTTGGTTTTGGTCATGGGAAAATACCAATGGGGCTTTCTTACTTAGAAACTATTATAAATGGGTTTCATAGGGTATGATCCTACTAATTGAGTTCATCACTTCCTTTGTCTGTGTCAATTCAATTATCATAATCCTATATATATAGTAATCGTATTATCAGT
Source organism: Viscum album (assembly GCA_963277665.1). Lineage (NCBI taxonomy): Eukaryota > Viridiplantae > Streptophyta > Magnoliopsida > Santalales > Viscaceae > Viscum > Viscum album. The sequence goes on from OY728155.1 coordinate 967,080,278, forward strand.
ATATAATGGTTATATTATCAATTATTATGATACTTGAAATTATTTTAAATCTAATATGTTATAACTTATAAATGTCTAAAATAACCAAATTAATGCATGTGTTTTCTATAATTTTATTTTTTTTAATAAGGAATTTACTCATTTTAATAGGGAATTTAAATTATAAATGTTTAGGTCATTAAATTATTAAACCTTCAGAAATTTATCCCCAAATATTTCATTCATACATTACAATAGATGAGGGTGCTTCTATTTCATCACCTCATAGTTCCCAAGTTGCTTCCTCAAACTTCTGGTTCTTCCACAACACTTTGACCTGGTGAGTCATCTTGGTTCATAGAACCGTGTCTCTGTGATATAATATCTTTAACAGATACTCATCATATGAAATATTAATAACCAATGGTACCCCGTCTAGTTTCAATACATGGTAGGGGTTTGGTATGTAATTCCTAAAGAGGGATACATAGAACACATAATGTACTTGGGATAGGTTATGTGTGGGTGATATTCATTAGGGAACCACTCCAATATGATCAAGGATATCAAATAGACCGATGTATCTTGGACTATGTTTTCAATTCTTCCAAAAAACTCATGAATTCCTTCCACATTTATATATAAAATAACACTTTATATCTAACCTAATATTCCATGTTTCATTAAAAATTTCAGGCATATAATTTTTTTTCAAATTTGTGTAGATTTCACATGATGCTGAATGGTTTGAAATTTTCTATCATTTATTGGATAATATATGATCTCATCATCTTCCACTCTCTAACATCATCCCATAATTTCAACGTTTGAAATCACATCCCATAAAGAGCCTCTTAATATTTTATTTGAATACAATAATGGAAACTATTGATATATTTTTACTCTACAAGGGTATGGTGTTGATCCCAATATCCTGGGAAATCTTTTGAACAAGATCTCATCTTATTTCTAAGAGTTTAAATGGTAATTTCATAATTACCACCCATCTAATGTTGATAATTTGTGCTAAATCCCAGTTCTTTATCCAATGTTTACACAAGGATTCTATAAAACATCAAGGTAAACCTCAAATCTCAATCATATACAATATATAGTGTAACTCCATGTAGTCATACCACTTCCCCTAATATATATCATGGAAATTTGGTTAGGAGTGAAATATTCCATGATATAAATGAAATGTTCTAACTTATTAAGGAGATTAAAAACCACCCAAATAGTGTTATTACTTTTAGTTTTCATGGGAATTCATGCGATTAAATACATGGTTATGTTTTCCCATTTCCATACTGGTATGTGAAATTGTTTTATCATACCATCAGACATATATCATTCAACTATAACTTGTTGGTATATATAGAATCATGATATAAATACTAAAATATTAATATTTATGTTATCCAAAAAAAAGTTTTTATTCAAATATCTTTACATATTAGAGATTTATAGATGAATAAATAAGGATGATCAGTGAACATAATCTAGAAGTTCCTTCTATAGTTATGGTTTTTATGGGACTAATATCTAGGTTCTAAACCTTATAACTCTATATTTAAAAAAGTTGAACTCTAGAATATTCCCTACATATTTTTAGAACCTCATTATCCTTATAAGCCTCCTTGATCCTCTCAAGAAAATATGGCTGAGAAATCATTTAAACAATTGTTGATGCCAAAATTTGGGAAGAACAAGAACAAGAAAGAAGTCTCTGGGGCTACCTCGCGAAGACCTTTCACAGAGCCCCATGGCCCCGCGCCCGCCATGGAGCAAGGATGCAGGAGGTTCTGTGAATGAATTTGATGTTCATGATCCCTCTACAAAGCAAGGAAGCGAGATCCCCCATGAGCTGAGTTGATGTTCACGAACCCATTGCAGAGAAAACTATGTCTTTGCGTCGAGTGACCTCTACTTCACGGTGCCTCTTGACTATAAATACAAGTCCCCACTAGATCCCAAAGGATGGATCTCCCTACCTTTCACCTTCTGAGATCTCAAATCATGAAGCACTTATTGCTCTATGAACTATGAGCTTATCAAGGTACTTTTTCATTACGAAGTGCCTTCCCCGTTTCTTTAATTCAACCCCTCTTCCGAGAGGGATGCCTTCCGTGAATCTCATGGGCCTTTGTGAAGGAAGGGGATCTCCATGGGGACTTGGGTCATTGCGAAGTGTTTATGCATCACAAAATTCCCTTCATACACATGCAACCAACACGCTACTGCAGGGTCACTATGCTTCACGAAGCACATTGTTTCACAACACATTGCTTCGTAAGGAATTTCTCTTCGAATTCCTTTCCACTTCGTGAAGATCCTCCCATATTCACCTATGCCCTATGCCTATCATAGTATACTTCCCTTCAAAAAGAACATCCCTTCACGAAGCACCTCTACTTCATAGATCACCAGAACTTCACAAGGCTTCTACCTATGAACCCATTTGCCCTGCAACTCCTTTTCCCATGTGGCCCCTTAGGTTTTCATAGAGCAATTTCAAAATCCCCTGGGTGATGATTTCTGTTTCATTTCTTTTCCTCATGATTGTTCACATAGGAACACTAATGGTTATTGATTCATCATACAGCCACGCTAATGTGGACCCACCAATGGTTTGCTCCATAACACCACCTCTCCACGGCATTTCTGATCCCTTCCTTCCCAAAAGGGTGGGAGGGTATCGGTTATGTAAGTCCTGGGGTTGCGGAGTACACCCACTTTGTTCGAGATACTGGACGTTAAACTACCAAGTTCCATCATCCTCAACACACGATGTCAAACTATGACCACGCCATGTTCATCAGACAACGGGTTCCCCCACCTTGGGCATTCTGCCCACCCACAGGTCTCCACGGGAGTGAGATCATTCTTCACATGGAATGAGATCCTATTTGTGGGATTGATTTATGTCCACGGGGAAAGGGAAACCACCTTGGTGTAAGCCCCTAGCTTTCCTTGAAGGAGGTAACATCCTTTCTCCTCCTCTCTTCATGGGTGGCAAGTCCCTCTCCCGCTGGGCTTTGTCACCATCCGAGCCTCCACCCTAGAGTAAGTCCCAATCTCCATCACCATGGGTTGTTAACCACATGTAAGCCCCTGTTTCCTCTTTGGGACACCAATTATGGGTAGTCCTAGTCTACTTCCCTCCGATGCACCTTTTTCGACATGATCGGCGGGTCTTTGTTGCCTCTTGTTTCTCACACCGAGCATGACTCATGTGGGCATAGAGTAAGCAACGACCATGACATCCTCTCTAGGAATCCTTGAGTGTAAACCCCAAAATAAACCTCTTTAATATGAGGTCTTTGATCCTTTCCAAGGAATGGTACGTAGGAAACCTCCCTGAGGGTCAATCCCAACAACCATTAGTTCCAACCCCCTTGATGTTGGTTCACCAAACCCTTCTATACTACAAGGTCTTTGATCCTTTCCATAGAAGGGTATGTAGGATTCTTCCTAGAGTTTCAAGCCCACCATCCATTGGTTATGACCCCCTTCACGTTGGTTCACCAAACCCTTATGAACTATGAGGTCTTTTATCTTTTCAAAAATAGGGTACGTAAGAAGCCTCCCGAAGGTTCAATCCCAACACACGATCGCTTCTACCTCCTTCACGTCGGTTCGCCCAAATCTAACCTGAACTATGAGGACTTTAATCCTTGGCAAGGAAAGGTGTGTAGGAATCCTCCTTGAGGTTCATGGCCAAAAACCATTGGTTTCGACCATCATTCACATCAGTTCCCACACTAATTTTAACTACATGGTCTTTGATCCTTGTCTCCTAGACAAGGTACGTAGGAAACCTCCCTGAGGTTCAACCCCATCTAGAAGTAAGCCATTTTGACCCCATCTAGCAGCAAGTCGTTGTAACCCCATCCAGCAGTATGTCATTGTGACCCCATCCCATGGTAAGCCATTGCGGCTCCTATTCAGTGGTAAGCCACTGAAACCTCAACCAATGGTAAATAGTTGTAACCATATAACTATGTGGACTTTCATTATCTGTCACAGGGATACGTTGGAAGTCCCTTTGAGGCTCAAGCCCAATATCACCATCATCCTCCCAACAGTTCCATCTCATTCCATGTCCATTACACTCAACCATCCATCATCCATCTTGATTCTTACCTAGGACTCCACATCCCAGTGAGATCACGTCAATTCAACCCCTCTTAACATTAGTGTTCCCTCTGGGCATCGCACATGTATGATCCACTCTTGTCGGTGTTCTGATCAGTCTGATCCATCTTCTCTAGACATTATACCTTTGACATACCCTATGTTAAACATGGGAAGCTGAGGAAATCCTTAGAGACATGCCTATGGAATATAATTCCCCGCACTCTATGTGGGATGCCTCAGGTTTCTATGCCCTCGATAAGCCCTATAATAAGGGGAAGAAACCCAGATGTGCCAGTGTCCCAATGCCCAAACATGCGAGTGATGTCCAATGTGACTACTCCCCTAACCGAAGGTTGCTGCCCAGACCGGACCCTTTGGAATGTCCTGATAGAAGCAGTGTAATTAACTGGTGTCCATGAAGATATGGAACTAGGAAGAGTTTCACGAACAACGGCTTAAATCTATAAGGGAGACACAGACTAGGTGACGAGTTCTGAGGAATCCTCAGAAGGAAGAACTGAAATACCCTCATCCCATTTCAATCAAGGAGAAAACATCCCTTAACAAGGAATGGATGTCGCCCTCCTTTGGAATGAGGGAATGTAGGGAAACAAACAATGCCATCATCCTCCAACAAGACAGACACGTGCACCCCGGCGAAAGCATCAAAAACAGAAATGGTGAACCTAATGTGAATATATTCTCCTAAATATGAAGATTAGTAGTGTTCAATATATCAGTGAACTAGAATGTCACCAGATCCAACTATACGGCACTGGTTCCCGCCAAGAAAATAGTGGTCCTGGCGTGAAACTTTCCAGAAGTTGGGGTAGTAGAACGTTGGACGTCTCGGCATGTGACGTTATCAGTGTGGATCCCTCTTACTACCCAGGGAAGAAGGAATTTCATTGGGGAACTATTTTACAATTCCCTTTTTACTTTCAACACTGATGAGTTAATCTCCCTTCTTTCAGGAACCAAGTTGCTGCACCTGGAACTTGATCACCACCTACCCCCCGAAGCAGGGGCAGGGGTAGTACCAGCGTGACCATCTCATTCGGTTCCACCTCTTCTGTGGTGGTCTCAATGTCCCCGACCACCATGTTCCCCCACCCCATATCTCCCTTAGAGTTCTTCTAACTAAGCGTGATCAATAAAATCATATTCCGGTAAGAGGAGGAGGGTATTATCCCAACTCGGGATATGGCCCGCTTGGATTTAGAGGCGTCTGCTCCTCATCGTCAACGGAACCCCCGAGAGCTATGTCGGTAACCACCACTCCTCACTCCAACATATAACCATTTCACGAGTCTCTCCCCGGAATTCCTCGATGACTCCCTACCCTATGCTGACGAGGTAGGGGATGTCCGAGTATGTCCATCCAGGTTCCCATTTCAGGGTCTCCCAGCAAGGTCTCCAACCATGCTGTGTCAGCACCACCACCCAGTCTTACTAGCTGATGAGCAAGTAAGCCATGTACCTGCACCAATGTCTCTGGTCTGTCTAACTTGATTCCAGCATCGAGTGCATGCCGAAGAGGACATCCACCAATGGGAGTCAACATCTGCAGCTACTGTGGCCCAAAACACCTCTTAAGCATATCACCAACTCCATATGTATGCTGTGTAGGGACATTCATACAGTCGACTGGGTTTGAGGCCCCAACTACCCCATGAGAAGGCTGGGTTGACTCTCTCAGTCACCAGCATAGGCAGTGGCCACCTAGGACTAACCTGCAGTGATGCCACCCAGTACGGAGGTCCTCCCCATACTGCTACCATGGAGAACGCGGGCCTCCCCCACTTCTAGGCTCATCATGGAGGTCCACCCCATGCCACCTTCAATCCAAATGAAGGTCCTACTTGTGGAGGTGATGCTCAGTACGGAAGTCTATCCAGTGCCCACTACACTAGATATTCATTCATTCCTCCCGCCACAGACTATTGGTATGGGGACATTGGATCTCCAGTCGCTCTCTAACATGGGGATCCTCCCCATGTCCTTGTAGCAGCTGGAAAAGGTCCTCCTTGCCCCAGCAATCAAGGGAGTGTGGGTCGGATTCACTTCACCATCTCCCAACATGGAGGTCCTACCCATTTTTATCTCAACCAGTACAAGGATCCTCATCATACCGATATCATCAGGGTAAACAAGCATGGAGGTCCCCCCCCATGCTTCAACTAGTTCCATTGGAGGTCTTACCCCCTCCAACACTACCCACAAAGGTCCTCCCCATTTCCCCTTTGATATATGTCCTAGTGCTCCTCGCACCCCAGCATACTCAGGTGGAAAACCCTCTCTACCCCAGCACCAGTATGTCCAAAATTCCTCCTTATCTTAGAAATATACCTTATCCCCAATAGCCATACTAGGGTAGAATGGCAGGTCGTCCCTGCCATAAGAAGAGTTTTTGGAAGGTTCGGACATTGATCAAACCATTCTGCTTCTCAGACTCCAAAGCAGAGTATGAGTCAACACTGAAACCTTCCCCTCACTCCTATAAGTCAAGGGTTGGGGCAAGAACGAGGCGCATCAGCCTCGTGCTCCCAGAATGTGAGGTCCACTGGATCTCTTCCTCCCTTTGTATGTATATCCAGGAAGATGAAAATCTACATTTTCCCTAAGGACCAACTATGAAGTCACCACCTTCATCACAAGAAACACCCTATACTTTGAATAGAGACCATGGAGAGCTGTTTTTGGGAGCAATGGAGGAAGGGCCACGGTGTATTCTACCAGTGACCACTGATGTTGTGCTAGAAATCCTAGTTCCCAGTCCATCTAACTACGACGTAGCGTCCAGTTCACTACAGTCTATAGAGGACAACCTGAGATTCAGTGTCTTGTCATCTTGTTCACTGTATTCTTCACGGGCTATCCTATCGTCCCAATGGTTTTCCTCAGTACCATTGCCAGTTCCTCAGCCACCCCTGGTTGACAAATGGCGCAATCATGGGCTAGACCTTGAATCTGAGCCAAGGAGATTATGGAGTATCCTCATAGTCGACCACTACCTTGAGATGTTATTTCCGGTTGTGAGGCCTAATTTCAGTGCGCTAGAATCCCTTACACAATAGGAGTTTGAGTGTTTCGTCAAACCCTCTGGGCGACGCACATCTACCTTTGTCACTAGTGAGTGGCTTATCCCAGGAGACAAGCGCATTTCGAGGACATCAGTGAGAAATATCATCTGGTCAACCTGGATACACTCCCTATGGCTCAGCTTCCTGAGTCACTAGGCCACCTTAGAGCCCTTAAACAACAATGCGTTTAGAGTTTCAGGGTACTCTGCAATATTATCAATGAGGCTTCCCCCAATGTGCAAATCTGTGGCTAGGGGTAGTATGCTTCCCTCCTCTTCAGTCCTATCCGACGACAGCCCGACTCGCTAAGTGATATTGAGGAATTTCCCCGAGGAAGGGACACGGTCATCATGTATGACATATTGAACGAGGAGAATGAGCTGGAACTTCTTGATTGGTAATTACCCCCAAGGGTGTTCCACCATTATTGGATCCGTTCGGAAGAATTACTCCCCAGTAGAGGAATCTACTAGGTCTCCCTATGCCCACTGAGGCGTTAGGCATCAGCCAGAATTTTGGTAAGGGTAAAGAGCATCTCAGAGACTCCAAACCCCCCGACTCATCTGGATCAGTACAAAAGACAGTGGAATTCCCCAAAAAATCCGTGTTGTGTTAGAAACATTCCGAATAGAAGAAGTTGGTCGATGAACTCCTGGATGAATGGGATGCAGAGCGATGACCAAACTACGGTAATCCTAGCTCAGGTCTGTAGGGGCAGGAACAAATTCCCCTTGGTGAGATGCCTCTAGAAGACCTTAACCATCATGCCCCGCAAACAGGGTTGAAGCCGGAACATATGGAAAGAGTGCGCAATATATCTCACTAAACCCTCTAGAATGGCGCAACAATCCAAGGGACCCAACTCGGGTTCCCCCAACTACCCTAAGGGTCATGCCACTAGCTTCTCCATGAGCTGGTGGGACTACTTACCATATTAAAGAACCCTTCAATACACTCGTGTTTAGGAATCCCCATCAAGACAGGGACCCCAGTCTAGAGGATCCAATGGCTTCACTCATTGCCCGCCTTGAGGTATTGGAAACGTGATAGGTGGAACTCCCACCAGATGGGAAGCCATATCCGTCATGGGTGAATGATATTCCAGAACCATCAGGTTTTGGTAATCCCACATTCTCCCCCATCAACGGGACGGGGGACCCACCACAGCACCTAGCCCACTTTTCCTCAAGGTGTGGCCCCATGTTGGGAACTTCAGTGCAGTAGGAGGCTGCCAAACTCTGGTGTTTTATGAAAACATTGGAAGGACATGCATTTGTCTGGTACAACCATCTCCCCATCAGATCGGTGACCAGATGGGAGGACCTCTTTAGGAAATTCTTCTATAATTTCAGCTACACCATGAAGAAGACAAGTATCACATACCTCTTCAAGTGAAAACAGAGGCTTGATGAGCGTGTCGAGGACTTTATCGCCCAGTTGAAACGGCTCACATACTCCCTTGACATGCCACTGACGTAGGATCAATTACTGGTGATGTGTGTTGGAAATCGTAAGACAAAACCATTTCCCTCTCTGATCGCCCAGAACTACCCTATAGGATTTCGAGACTTCTTTGATAAGGCCCAGCGCCTAGAAGAATCCCTGCAACAAGACATCCCGGAACGTCCATTGCCTCTTGAAATTCCTGGGAGGAGGGATTTCAGAACCGAGCCTACCAAAGTGGCCTAAATAGAGGCCCCCAGACTATTGTATTTATTACCAGAAGAGCCGCCTCTGCAGCCTCATAGAGGCCCTCCAACACACGCGCAACCTCCAGCCCAGCAGCGGCCACCTCAAAATCGGCAAGCTCCCCCATGTAATGCGCTGCCACCACCCAAGAAAAGATAACTGGGTTCCACCTCCTCGAGAGGATCTTATAGCCCCCCATCATGGTCAGCCTCCAAGGGACCCCTTTCTAGATAAGAGATACTAGACCTAATCATTCAATGAGACACAAGTCCTCGGTTACTTCCAGAGTTCCTTGCAACAAGGTATTGTGTGTTTTCATGATTGTAAAAGACTGAAAGAGGCAAACCTTACTGATCACCCTAATTACTTCCCCTATCATTGGATCCTGGGTAACACTCTCATGAAGTGATATGTGATTAAATACTGGCTCCAAGACCAGGTCAAAAACAACATAGTTAGGATGGGCCTAGCCCCAGCAGAGGTAGCATGCATCTTTGTGAGGCCAGACAGTAGCAGCGACAATGAGGGCGAGTGGAATCATATTTCTAGTCACAGATCCTAGAAGTATGATGACTGTATGGCTCTAAAAATAGTCTCTCATTCCCATGGTATCATCCAGCATGACTGAATCATCAAGAGCCTTGCAAAGCTGCAGTCACCACTTCTCCATCATAGTCTCAGCCGGCCACTTCCCAGAAGAGCAAACACCAGCAACACAAGGGAACCTAAAGTCCCCCGCCAATGCCATTGTCGCCCTGTACTCTCAGTGAATTCATTCCCCCAGAGATGTAGATCCCTCCCAGAAACTGCCCAGTAGTGGATGACTCTTTGAGTGAAAGTCAAGGGCACTCTTTGGTTAACACCATGGAGCTGGTAAACCCCTACATGACTGCTGAGGACGGGGAGCCCCAAGAAAATCTCCCCAACATCCCTAGCCGTCACCAACGTCTATAGAGCCACAACCCTATGGGTCATCGAGGCACATTAGTTGGCACTTCCAGCTAGTCTGTGCACTCCACTGAGACCAGATAGCAAGCCTAGTGTAGGGCTCAGCATGTCCAGCCTCCTCATATGGTGTCATCAAGACCGCCTCCACTACCGTTTGTGCTACTAGACCAAGTAGAGCCACCTAGGCCTAGCTGTGATCAGTCACGCTCCACCCCAAACAAGTCCCAGTCAGGTATCCTCTGTATAGCAGGTACCCTGCATGTTTCGAATAGTGAGCAGTGGCACATTCCCAGCACCCGTCAGCCATCAGTCCAGTCGGCAGGGGCCACCATACCTCCTGTCATAAAGAGACCTTCTCTAAGAAGAAGTTCACGCCTGGCATGGATGTATGATGTCCTGAATCCCCTTTCTTGAATCCCATCAAGTATTTTAATCCTCAAGGCTCTTTACCTATAGACATACATGAGTGAGGCCATCACCGCGGGTTTAGGGAGCCCCATCCAGTTTGAGACAGAGGTGATGACTACAGAGGCCTTTCATGAAGAAGTGATAGAGAATGTTGAATTTCATTCCATCATTTACTTCTCGCAGAAGATGAATGTTCTCCCCTACAGGGGAACATTCACCCACTTTACATCACTGGCCAATTCAATGGTGTGGAGGTTTGCTGATGTCTTATTGACACAGGCTGCGGGATTAACCTTATCCCGACATAGAAACTGTGGAAGATGGGGTTATCCAAAGAATACTTGACTCCCTCTGACCTAAAAATCTCGGGATATGATAGGATAGACCAGAACCCAGTTGGAAATATCCGTTTGAAGACATAGTTTGGTGGCCTAGTTTCTAGCACTGATTTTATGGTTGTCTCCCAAGACACCGTGTACAATGCATTGACGGGAAGACCACAGATCCACCTTCATGTGGTGGTTCACTCATCATATCATCAGTGCCTCAAGTACTCCCTCAATGATCGAGTGGGAGTTCTCTAAGGTGATGTGTCTCCTTTTTCCTCTTGTGAAGCCTACTACCTGGATGTCGACTATTTAAAGATTAAGGACAAGAAGATTCAGGCCAGTGAGGTTGAACCCATTGTGGTTGCAACTGACCCCTGGGCAGGTCTGGATGAAGCTTACGTCATCCTGATCCATCGATTGGAGGACACGACCCGTGATATGGGGAAATGTTTTGTTGTCTTTGGTATAATAGGGAATCATATTCTCTGGTCTAAGTGACGTCAGAAGATCACTCTGTATTCTTATACGAATCAAGCCTCGGTGATCCCTGAGCCACCTAATCCCATTAGGTATCGACTTGTCTGCCCCATGTAAATGGAAATACATCATAATTTCTTGTTTCTTTGGTCTGGAATCAACCGGCTCAAGCCGACGTGCCACTATTGCTTTTATATAATCAAGTGTGGCCCCTTGGGTTGAAGACCCGACGGGATCGGATCGACAGCCTTCATTGTTATGGTTTTGGCGGTGCATGAATCTCCTGATGTGTGGTCCACTACCGCTCAGGCTAGTACCAGCCTCTCAGAGGGGTCTGTCGACCCAGAAGAAGATCCTCCCACTGGGGACCCCTCCGTAAGCAAGGAAGATGATTTGGAGGATAATCCCCCTGCCTTTGAGAAGGGAGTCTCTTCCACGGTCGATGTACTGGTACAGGTGAACCTCGGTGGAGAGGCAGATCCGAGACCCATCTTGATCAGTGCTACCATGCCTCTCGAGGAGTAGCAGTGATACGTAGACTTCCTGAAACAACATCGTGATGTGTTTTCCTGGAGCTACAACGAGATTCCAGGACTAGATCCTCTGGTAGTTGTACACCGCCTCGGTCTCCCGGCATATCATTGCGGGTTCAAGCAGCCTCCCAGGAAGATGCACCCTTCTCAAGGTGCCATGGTAGAGGTGGAATTTGATAAGCTCATCTGAGCCAATTTCATTAAGGAGGTCCAGTATCCCAAATGGATAACCAACATTATTCCAGTTAGGAAGAAGAAAGGGCTGATCAGAGTTTGCATCAACTTCTGGGACCTCACCTATCACTGTCTAAAGGATGATTTTCCACTTCCTATGATGGAATTGTTGATCGATGATATGGCTAGGTTCCAAGACCTCTCCTCTATAGATGGTTACTCTGGATCAACTAGATTTTAATGGATCCCGAGGACAAGGAGTCCACAACATTCAGGGTGCCACAGGATCTTTTATGGTACCGAGTCATGCCCTTCAACCTAAAGAGTACTGGTGCCACCTATCAGCGAGATATGCATCTCATATTCAATCAGATACTCAGAACATTGGTGTAATGCTACATGGACAATCTGGTGGTCAAATCTCATTGGTGCTAGGACCATCTCAAAAACCTTGAGAAAGTGTTCGGCTTCCTCCATTATTACCACATGAAGATGAACCCCTTGAAATATGCCTTTGGGGTCATATATGGAAAATTTCTTAGCTTCATTTTTAGGTATAAGGGAATCGAGATTGAACCAAAGAAGATCAAGGCCATCAGTCAAATGCCTCCCCCATGAAATATTTGAAGCTTCAAGGTTTTCAAAGCCACTTAACCTACAAACACCGATTCATTGCGAATCTGGCCAGAATGTGTAAGACCTTTTCTTGTCTCTTGAATAATGGAACCACCAACAAATGGGATGAAGAGTCCCAGACAAAGTTTGAGTAAATCAAGTAGCATCTTCTCCAGCCTCTAGTCTTAATGCCACCTATCTCCGTAAAACCACTGGTCTTTTATGTGACTCCCTTGGAATGATATATTGGAATTCCTCTAATCCAGAAGAACAATTAGGGGTAAGAGAGTAGACTTTACTACCTTAGAAGCATGCCCCTCGATATGGATACAAGATACTCCCCCATCAAAAAGAGCTTCCATGCGCTGGTATTCGCAGTAAAAAAATTGCAACATTACTTGAAGCACCACGAGGTACAACTGGTGTCTCAAGTAGACCCACTAAAGAATATTTTAAACTTTCGCATGTTGATAGGTCATCTCGCTCGGTGGTTAGTGATTCTCTGACAATTCGATATCAGGTTTCTTCCTCAGAAAGCTATTAAGGGGCAATCATTGGCAGAATTCCTTGCTTCCCATCCAAAACCTGCTGACCAGTCTTTGGATCTCGATTTCCTAGATGAGGCGATCCTCTTGGTAGATCATGGAATACCATGCTGGCAGATACACTTTGATAGTGCTTCGTGAATCCCCACCGGAGGAGTCTCAATGATTCCAGACTCAACAGAGTAGGCATGGGTATCGTCTTTATTACCCTGACACAAGCCATTCCTCCATACTAATTCCTATTATTATAGGGCTACACGAACAATGAGGTAGAGTATTAGACTCTCATAACTAGCCTCAAGCTAGCCCTTGAGATTGATGTGCCCCATTTTCATGTGAATGAGGATTCTGAACTAGTCATCATGCAGATCAATGGTGACTACATTGTCAGGAAGCTAGGTCTTGTACCATTGTTGCATCACACTCTCTAGCTAATAGAACAATTAACATCTACCCTAGCTGGCCTAGCTCCATTAAATGAAGAGCTTAAGCAGGATGATATGATTATCCACGTGGCACATCAGAGATTCATCGCTCATGTATCCTCATATGACGACGATGACCTTGTAGGTCAGCCATCTTACCACCCGAACCTCCAAGTCAGGACCCCCATATGTAGTGGTTGAAGTGACTCCTTACTGGAGAGGCCCGTTTTTCAAATATCTCCAAAATGGTTACCTCCCGGTTGATCGGGCCGAGCACAAGTGAATCTGACGACGCGCGTTATAGTTTACCCTCCAGATTGGTCCCAGTCATGATCAGATCATCTAGAGCCACGGGTTTGACGGTATTCTCCTATGTTTCATCCAAGGAGTATATATTTCTCACGTCATGCAAGAGGTTCTTGTTGGTTCCTACGGGGCTCATCAGATCGGGCCAAAGATATCTCACCAGATCCAGATATTAGGGTACTTCTGGCCCTCCATGATCCATGAATGCATCGATTTCTCCAAGATATTCCATGAGTGCCATATTAATTCTAACATTATGCATCTTCAATTAGATCCTCTCCACTCAACCATGTACTCTTGGTAGTTTGCAGCGTGGGGACTCTATATCATGGGACCATATCCGTCGATGACAGCTCTCTAGTGTTGATTCATCCTGACAGCTACATATTTCTTCTCCAAGTGGGCAGAGGCAGTTCCACTCAAAGAGGTCAAGGAATGTTCCGTTTTTGAATTTGTGAGATCCAATATCATCTACCGATTTGGAGTCCCTCACGTCGTCCTCACCAACAATGACACCAACATCTGAGCAGCTGAGTTGAAAAGGTTATATGCCAAGTACAACATCCATTCTAACCATACCTCCTTCTACCATGCGCAGGCAGACAGGAAGATCAAGGAACTCAGCAAAACCATCTCTAACATTTTGCAGAAAATGGTTGGTCAGAACAAGAAGAGTTGGCCGGAGAAGCTCTCCAACGCCCTCTGGGCTTATCGAACAACAACTCATAATTCCACACCGGTGACCCCGTATTCCCTGGTTTATGGAATAGAAGTCGTCCTACCCATCGAGATTCTTTTTCCTTCATTACACACAGATTTATATGACTTGTAGGCACTAGATAAGGTATTTGAAATCCTCCTGGCTGAGTAGGAAGCGCTCGATGAAAACATGCTTTGTTTCCTGCACAACCTGGAAAGACAGAAGAACAAGATGGCTAGAGATTTCAACAAGAAAGTTCATCTTCACTCCATCTTTTAAGTCGGCTTGTTATTGGCACTCCAAACACCAATGATACCTAGAAGGAAACCACCAATATTGGATCTCAAATGGTAAGGACCATACATAATTCACAGGGTTTACCCCAATGGTGCATACTCACGGGTGACCATGGATGGTGATCGTATAACTCCTCCCACCAATTCCAAATTTTTCAAGCAATACTTTGCCTTAGCCAGCTGGTCCTACATGACCCTAAAATGCTTCATCCCGCACAACATTAAACTATTCATCATCCTGGATGATGTTATACTATTCATCGTCCTCACCACAAGACGTTAAACTGCATGGCCTTCTAGAACTACATAAGGCTTGATTCCCATACTTATGGGATATGTAGGAATGCTCAAATGCTTCGTCCTGAGTCCATCCCCCAGACTCTTTTTTTTTTGACTGTCCCCTTGGGTATAGTTCTCTCGGAGGGTCCTTTCATGGTATAGTGTAGGCTTCTTTAGCCCCACTCATTATGGAAGTCACACCATGCGCCCCCTCCCCGTTCTTCTATCCTCCCATGTCCTTACTACACGACATTAAACTGCATATCCTTCAATAACTATGTACGGATTGACTCTCATCCTCATGGGATATGTAGGAATGCCCAGAAATTTTGTCAGTCGGACCAGCTCCAAACTCTAGAATCTCCCCTCGGGTCAAGACATATGGTGTGGCGCAGGCTTTTCCCTCAATTCACATCGAGTTCATCATAGCCCCACTATGTGTTTCACTCCCAGAATACTTCCACCTCTTTCACTATCATGCTTGATGTTTAAATGCATAGGCACACTTATGCTTCACTCACACTCATCATTTGGGCTTCCTTCACCTTCCATATCCAAAAGTGCCCCCGAATGTCACAGA
This sequence comes from Viscum album, assembly GCA_963277665.1. NCBI lineage: Eukaryota > Viridiplantae > Streptophyta > Magnoliopsida > Santalales > Viscaceae > Viscum > Viscum album. The sequence goes on from OY728155.1 coordinate 967,095,784, forward strand.
TTCTTGGCCCAAGGGCCCTCCTACCATTATGGTCTAACATCCTTGATGATTGCGAGTGAAATTTTGATACAAGTCCCATGTTGAAAATATGGTCAACAATCGACGCTCAATTGTTCATCCCATTCTGGTCACACAAGGGCGGATACTATGTTGAAAACCTGGTCAATAGTTGTCCTCTTTCATCATTGCCAATTTGTGGTCTCCCATAAGCATGATGATTTTCCCTCTCTGTCCCATGAAAATGACATTAGACTAGGCATATATGGTGTGATATCTATGACCCTAAACTAATATCACCTTCATCATCAATACAAGACATTAAACTACAAGATGGACATCTCATTCTGTCCATGGCCCTGCCTCAAGCCCCTCAGCCTTTTCGATTCACGACCCATGTTTTCACTTAAGGTTGTACAGTGTGGTATGGGATTATGTCCTCATTCACATAGGATTACTCGCTATGCCATACAAATCCCTTGTTGAGATTCCTTTCCCCTATCCTTTTCCTTACCACATGACGTTAAACATCACGGCACTCCCAGAACTATGTATGGCTTGATTCCCAGCCTCATGGGATACGTAGGACCGCCTAAATGTTAAAACATTGGGTCGAGCCCCATATCTTAGAAACCTCCCTATCGTGTTGGCCCCCCTTAGCCTGTACTCTTCCAGAATAGGGGTATACAGTGTGGTATGGGATCACATCCCCATTCACATCGGGTTCATAACAACCACGCTGCATACCTATCTCTCTCTCCTAAGTGACCTTCGCTCCCTTTCCCTACTCTCATCTCTTTGAGTCGGTTTCCCTTAAGTCGGGTCCCTCTGTCCTCTTCGGTAATTCACCAATTGGACCATGATAACTTTGGTCTAGAACCCAGAGTGTCAGATTTTACGTGGACATGCTTTCGCCCACTTTTCAAGCTTTGTGTTCTTCTTCATTTGGGATTCCATTACCTTTCACACCCAAAGGTACCCCCAAATGGCATGGTTTCTAGGCCTACGGGCTCTCCTACTATTATGGGCCAATGCCCTCGAGGGTTTTAGAAAACAAATCGATACAAGTCCCGCATTTCAAATATGGTCAGTGGTTGACACACATTTTTTGTTCCCATTTCAGGCCACATGATATGGATGATGTGTTTCGAACATGGTCAACAGTTATCCTCCATCGTCATGATAGCCCTTTAAGCCTCGAACATTGGTTACACGATTCACATTATTTTCCACCCCATCATGTACAAATGGAATTTTGACACTCCTGACACTATCCTTCAGTGCACATTTGAAATCCGCAGTGAAGACATCATTTGGGGCTCTGCACCGACATCCCTTTGGCATGCGTTCTGGGTATTTCAAATACCTATTCCACCATTGTTTCCCACACTGAGTTTGACTCAAGTGGGCTTAGGAATCAGGTTGAGGTATGTACGTACTCAGAAGGATTCTGCCTCTCCATGGTTTGAGCTCTCAGACCATAAACTAATATCACTTTTAGAACTAAGTACAACTTGATTCTCATTTCCATGGGATACATAGGAACGCCTAGACATCTTGTCTTTGGGTCTAGCTCAAGTTCCACTAATTTATCTCTTCTATTCTTCCATGAGAGATTTAACTCTTATAGGACTACATGGAATGGGTTTATGTTCCCATTCATGTCTGGTTTGCATTAGCTGCACCACATAAACCCCTTTTTAGGAGATATCCCCCCCTACTGCCTATCTCACATGACATTAAACTATACGTTTGTCCTACATGACGTTAAAAGTAACCTTCAAGAACTATGTGTGGCTTGATTCCAATCCTCATGGGATACATAGGAACACCCAAACATCTCATCTTTGGGTCCATCTCAACAGGGGGATAGCCTCTCCTATCCCATATCCTATAACCTTTTTAGGCCCCATGTCCCAAGGTTTCCTCCGCAGAATCACACACAGTATGATGTGGACCTCGTCCTCATTCACGTCGGGTATGCTTTATCACACTGTGTACATTACATATGGAACCTCATCTCTCTCATATTAGTCCCACATGACGTTAAACTGTTGTGTATATACTATATGACTTTAAAATTCATATTTGGTCCCTTCACATGACTCTAAACTATAACATTATCATCCTAGCAACACCACAAAAAAATGGAACTGTACCGTGATATCCTCACTCGAGGGTCAATTATGTTTGGTATCAGTCACACACCATACCATTTTTCAATGTCGTCATATGTCTTGAATCCTATGGCGTACCTGGATTTTATATCCTAGGTCCATCGCTTCAAAAAAACACACACATTCATACTAAAAGAAAAAAAAGATCTATCAAATACTACTACTTTTGGTGTAAGGGATACACCCACATGACCTTATTATCTCTGGAACTGGTATCCTACCATGCCATCCCATGAACTATGTATGGCTTGATTCTCATCCTCATGGGATACGTAAGAATGCCTGTGCACTTTGCATCGATCCCAGCCTAACTTCCTTTTTATGTCCCTCGACCTAAAGCCTCCCCAAGTAACACATGGTGATCTAGACTCCAAATACTCATTTACGTCAGGTTTATAGCTACCACACCACATATTCCCTTCCTGGGATCTCCTCTTTCATCCAAAGTCTTGTTATATGATGTGGAACTACACAATCCCACATGTCCTTGATGTATGACACTAAAATGTGGTTTTACCTTGAACAAGATCAGAATTCCCCATGTTATTCATGGTATTCACTAGGTCCTTACCAGATATTTTCTGTTCAGGATTAGGTTTGATCCCTGATCACACCATTGCGCCCACCTAGTACTTCTTCACCACAGTGGCATAATTTCAAGAGTCCCATTAGAACAACACATCACTCCATACTCCACACCTTTCATTCCCTTTATTCAAAATATCATCCACTTGTGTCTCTGAAAGAACCCCTAATAGTTCATATGCTCATCATATGGCTCACCTACTGTCTTGGGATAACATTCCGAAAGTCTAATGGATGACATTTCGAGTCAGGCCCAGTGTTTCAAACATGGTTAGCGGTCGGCCCTCATTTGTTATTCCCATTCCTGGCTAACACAATAAGGATACTATGTTTTGAATACGATCAATAGTCATCCTTTATTGTCACTCCACCCTTACAATGTTCTAAACTATGGGTATCATGATTCACAGTTTTCATCCCCCTATGTTTGGACTAAGTAAAACTTCCCTGGAATTACCCCACTCATGCACAAGAGCACATTGGAGGGATGATGTGTCGATTTTTCTAAGGTCCTCGATCTCCAATAGAGCCTCTCCCATTTCTTCCCGGAAATCAGGATTTGTTGTTCAAACCCCCGGATGCCCAAAGCGTGGTTGGCACTCTTACATTTGGGTGGAGAAATGAGGTGGTCATCCATTTTTTCTCACACTGGTTCCGACCCGTGTAAGATTAGGGATTGATCGCTGGACACTCCATGAATATGATGGGAATGAAATAATCCAATAAAAATAACAGAACTTGGGCATGCATATGGTATAAAAAAATCAAAGCATGAATGTACGTTTGAGGGATTCTAATCACTACAGTACCTCAGGGTCGACCCCTCCCATGAATGGGTTGACCCCGTTAAAAGATATTTGTAGCTCTGCCACCCTATGGCTTGTCATGTCCATGATTTTTTGCAACCTTTTCACCTCCCGCTCCTCCTCAACAGCGATTGGGCACCGCTCGTCAGCCACAATCTGGCCTTGCTCCATGCTGGTCCGAATGATGATCATTTCTTCAGAGGATCGCATCATTCCCTCTTAGGCCTCTGACTGTTGGGCCTTTAATCACAATATTAGCTCATATTGTGCGTTGAGGGACGTTGAGTGCTTGTATGCCTGATTCTGCAGCCATTGGACCTCATTTTCAGCCTCCTGGATCCTCTTTATGTTCAATGCCTTCCTCCGCTTCCAGCCCACACCGAGGACACGGTCATACTCCCAAATCATTTCCGCCATAATATCTCGTATGATCATGTGGGGATGTTGGGCATCCACTCCCCCAACACACAGTTCTTGTAGTCACGAGCGAAGTATATCCATCTAATCCAACCATAATTCTTGGGCGTGTCATCGATGAAGCACTTGATCAGCTACCATGATCGGCGATGGACAATTTTTCTATCCTCTTCATCAGAGGTCGTCTCATCCCAGTCGGCACGGTTGGTAGGCTTATATGTGGGGAACACCCCCAGGAACTCATCAGTAGGGTCCACGTCTGGTGTTTGATTAGATATGGTGGGACCCAGGCTTTCTGATCGACCTTCATCATCGGACCCCACCTCAATTATCTCGGGCTCAGACATAACGATGGTCCCACCAGTGATTGGGAGTGTCGCAACTTGGTCATTCTGGGTATCTTCCTCTACAATCACTAGTATTCATCTGGGAATGACACTACCAGAATCCCTGACCAACCTCACCAAGGTGGCCCTCGCCATTTGAAGAAATGTACACACCAAAAAGGGGCTTGGACGCCAGTTGACAAGGTCAATGTGTGACAATAATTAAGTTTATAGAGGATACTTATAGAGGTCAAATTCCCGGTCTCATTCTTAGGTTGACACCATTAGGGCCTTAAGGCATGGCCCCCATATATAATCGGAAGGTCTGAAAGCTCCAGAGAAGCCACCTCGGGTGTCATTGCCCCCACGGATGTAGTGATCAATGCATCCGTATATGTAGATCCTGAAGGTTCTGCATCTGTATCTATTGAGGGGAGAGAACAGTTTCTGTGTGTGAGACTCTCCTATATAGTTCAAGTATTATTAAGGTGTCCAGAACGACTTGGGAGAAGACCTTGAAGAAGGGGATTTGAATTTTACCATAAGGGACTCTGAAAATTCTTCAAGGTTTGAGTATTGATCACCAACTTCACTCTCCTCCAATGGGATCCCCCTACCAGCATCCTCCCCCCAGGAGGAATCAACCGATTCTTCTGGTAGAGGGAAGTGCTCTCCCAGTTCAACAGCTGACAACTGCAGAGGGATCGTACGCTCTAGCAGCACCTAGAAACGGTCTGTCATTGGACGCAGGGCACCCTGGTAATGCACAAAGTCTTCCAGCTCTGCCAGGTATTTCACTGCCTCTTCCCGGTACAAGGCAAAGCCGGCCCTGATAAGGCATATCCCCGGAAAATACATACCGAGATGGTTCAAGTGTTCCCACTTCTCAGATGGGCTGAGGAATTACTAGTTGACTTCCCAGATGTCCTAGGCCTCCGGGAATATGGCATTATCCGGCATGTCTATATGGAACAGCCACTTCCTCGGATCCTAGGTGGATATACTATGGAAATCTCTTGGTAGCCTCCCCTATAGATAATCTTATTCTTATGGGACCACCAGGCCCGCTACTGCTGCTGGATCTGATGCCACTAACTCCCCCTCAATCGGTGCAGGCCTCGCTGCCACAGCAACCCCACCACTGCGAGATTCCCTTGCCGCCTTCCGGCCTTGGCCCTGAGGTTGGGAAGGCTCACCATAACTGACCCGAACGGTTGGCTGCTTCAACATCTCCCCTGATTAGGCCGCCTACAAGCTTTTGGAATACTCCATTACCAACCCAAAAATAGCAGTAGGCAAGGGCAGCTCATTCTGCATCCTCCCATCATTCTGTGTGAACATGAGCCACAACTTCCTCATCACACATGGTGGTTCCTTGTGGTGCACCCCTAGATAGATCTGTGGGGTCAGTCACTGTAGACCCAGAAATTTTCTAGAAAATCAGTACAGGGTGTACGGCTCACAGACGGGCTCATAGTCCACCCTTTCCACCAGTACTCCACCTCGAAAATCCAGGAGATAGAACTAGTGATCTTTCATTCCTTGGTCGTCGTTAGTAAAATCACTTGTTGGCAATGGAAATGGGTGAAAGATTAATTCCTCCACCTTCCACACCCAGTTCAGTACCAACGGTGTGGTCAGCTTGGCCGAAACGTTTCTCGTGGAATTTAGGATTGACGTGCGGAAGATTGATCTCGAAGGCAAGATGGAGTTTTGGTATTCATAAACCTCCCTAACATGCACCACTATCCACCCATACAAGAGGTGTACTGGCCCATATATCCTCTATGGACTCTTCTCCTCACTGATGTGCCACAACATCTTGTATAGCTTGGCGAGCATCGAGATCCTGAGGTTGAATCACCCTACAGTCGCCAACATGGACGCCATGATGATTTTTTTTGGTTGCACGCCCATTTTTTGTATCCCTCACCAGCAAGATCCAACCACAGATGAGAGTTGTGATGAATGTCGCCAGCCTGACTATCAGTTGTTGCTCGGTGCTGATGCTAAATCCCCAGTTTTTCCACTAGCTATCCTCTAAGATATTCCATTACAAGTTCTCTTTTTTCCATTGAGGCCCCTTCGGGTAAGTCCATGGCCTCACCGAAAACTGCCTCTCTTTTGGAAAATTCAAAAACTTCTTGAACCACCACCTGAAATGGACATCCCTCACTGCTTCCTTGTCCACTCCGGCCACCAGCCTCATCAACGCCATCTCCAGTGGTGTCATCTCCTCTAGATCTTCCCATGCACCCATAATGGGGAGGAATTCATCGTATATCAACCCCAATATCAGGACCCCTGAGATCTGGTGCACATCCTAAAAGTTGATGCCAACCTCCCCGTTGTGCAAGTGGGTCGTATTGGTCCTTAATGAAAAACGGCTCAACAATTCGGGCATCAGCTTCTTTTTTCTAATAATGTTGAATTTAGAGGCCCAAGCCACCTCATACAGACTCACTCTTCTCAGCTCCGCCCCAAATTCCTCACACGAGGAACCTAACCAATACCCCCAGCCTAATCATTTGTGATGTTGCCGCCTTGGCGTAGGTCCCACTCCTCAGAAGATCCCTTCCACAAGTTCTTCAAGGATGCCTTCAAAATTGTCTAGTACAGATTGGGGTACGTCTCTGGTTGCAGTTCCTTCCCATCCAAATTGTTCAAGTGGTTATACAGGAAGTCATAATTGATAGATGTGAAGTCTTCTCAGGCATGGCTGTCATCCACACTAAACCATTGGCGCTGACACGGCATACTCTTGAACCAGTATGTTTTCTTGTCCCTACTTTCTTAGGGAATGAAGACGCCATCCCTTAGCCCTATGTTGTACAATGGAAGCCTCTTGCACAGTGGATAATTCCTCCTGCTCTCTGATAGATGCTCCACCAATGAACCGTGGTCAGAATGGCTATGTATTAATTCCCCTATGCCAAAACAATTCTCCATCTCCTCGCTTTGGGCAGCGTTTGCAAGGACCCCCTGGAAGCCTCTCACCGAGTCTTTCAACTTTGAGTTTCGGTGGTTTTTGGGTTTGGTTCATGAATCTCGTTCATGGAGCACGTTTGCAATGATTGTTTGTGAAACCCTACCCAGGCCTACCAATTCCAAGACGCAAAGCGCTCCGATGAGAAGTCAAAGACTCATTATGCACCGTGAAGCAGAAGACCCGATTCGTGGAGAGCAATCATGGAGTATGCGGGAGTTTCACGAATTGATAGTTCTAAAATCCAAATTCTTGGAAGAAAGAAAGGACAAAAGATAGGTCAGATCCCATATATATTGTAGACGACCTTAAGATCTTCGCGGAAGGTCCATACAGCCCCAAGCTTTGAAGCGCATCCATACCATGTCGATCTTTGCGGTGCGCTAGACCTGCACGTCACCTATTCACATCGTGAGCCCTCTTCGTGAAACAGATCCATAGACGGCTAAGGGATTTTGGTGATTGACCCTCAGACTTTGACCCTTCATGTCTCCTCAGCTCCAAGCCTGAGGGGGGCATTTTTTGACGCAAAAAGTAGGGAAGAAGAAGAACAAGAAGGAAGTCTTATGGGTTACCTCGGAAAGACCTTTTGTAGAGCTCCATGGCCCCGCACCCACCGTGGATCAAGGAGGCCAGAGGTTCCATGAATGAATTGGACATTCGTGAGCCTACTATGGAGAAAGGAGGTGGGAGGCTCTGTGAATGAATTTGACATTCGTGAGCCTGTTGCGGATCAAGGAGGTGGGATCCCCCGTGAGCCGAGTTGACATCTGCGAACCCTCCGCAGAGAAAACTATGTCTTCACACCAAGAAACCTATGCTTCGCAATGCCTCTTGCCTATAAATACAAGACTCCCCTCGAGTCCAAAGGATGTATCAACTGACCTTTCACTTTATAAGCACTCAAATCATGAAGCACTTCTTGATCTATTAACATTGAGCTTCTCATGGTACTTTTGCATTGTGAATTGCCTTCCCCTTTGCTTTAATTCAACCCCTCTTTAGAGAGGGATTCCATTCACGAATCCCATGGGCCTTCATGAAGAAAGGGGATCCCCACAAGGACTCAAGTCATCGCAAATCATTTATTCTTTGTGAAACACCCTCCATACACAAACGAAACCACCTGCTAAGGCAGGGTCACTATTCTTCGCGAAGCACATTGCTTCACAACACCTTGCTTCGCGAGGCATTGTTCTGTGAATGCCTTTCAACTTTGCTAAGATCCTCTCAAGTGCACCTATGAACTATGCCTAGCCAAGGTGACTTTACTTCATGAAGCACATCCCTTCACGATGCCCCTCCACTTTATGGATCACCAGAGCTTCATAAGGCTTCTACCTATGAACCCCTTTTCCCTGCAACTCCTTTTCTCGTGTGGCCCCCTAGGTTTGCATGGTGCAATTTTAAAATACCTTGGGTGATGCTTTCCATTGCATTGCTTTTCCTCATGATTCTTCACATAGGCACACTAACTGCTATTGCTTCTTTGCATAATCATTCTAATGGGGACCCCCCAATGGTTCACTCCATAACACCCCCTCTCCACGGCATTGTTGATGCCTTCCTTCCGACAAGGGCAGGTGGGTATCGGTTATGTAAGTCCTAGGGGTGCAGAGCACAACCAATTCATCTGATCTGTAGGACATTAAACTGCCAAATGCCATCGTATTTAGCACATGATGTTAAATTATGACCATGCCCCGTGTGTCAGACGCGGGGTACCCCCACCTTGGACATTCTGCCTGCCCACTGGTCTCCAAGGCTGTGAGAACATTCCTCACATGGAAATGAGATCCTATTTGTCAGAGTAGCGTCTGTCTATGGGGAAACGGAACCCCCCTTGGTGTAATCCCCTAGCTTTCTCTGTAGGAGGTAGCATCCCTACTCCTCCTCTCTTCCTGGCTGCCAAGACCCTCTCCCGCTGGGCTTTGTCACCATCCGGGCCTCCATCCTATAGTATGTCACAATCTCCACCACCTTAGGATACTAACCACACTTAAGCCCTTGTTTCCTCTTTGGGCCATCAACTATGGGTAGTCCCAGTCTAATTCCCACGGACGTACCTTTTGCGATGTGATCATCTGGTCTTTGTTGCCTCTTGTTTCTCACACCGAGCAAGAATTACGTGGGATTCGAGTAAGCATCGACCATTACATCCTCTCTCGGTAGCCTATAGTGTAAGCCCCAAACAAACCCTTCTGAACTATGAGGTATTTGATCCTTTCCAAGGTAGGGTACGTAATAATCCTCCTTGAGGTTCAATCCCAACAACCATTGGTTCCAAGCCCCTTCACCTCGGTTTACCAAACCCTTTTGAACTATGTGGAATTTGATCCATGCCAAGGTAGGGTACGTAGGAAGCCTCCCTGAGGTTCAATTCCTCCATCCATTGGTTTCGACCCACTTCACGTCGGTTCACAAAACCCTTCTAAAGAACATGGTCTCTAATCCTTGCCAAGGCAGGGTACATAAAAAGAATCCCTAAGGTTCAAGCCCAACACCCGGTCACTCCGACCCCCATCATGTCAGTTCACCCAAACCTAACCTGAACTATGGGGACTCTGAACCTTGCCAAGACAAGGTACGTAGGAAGCCTCCCTGAGGTTCAAGCCCAACAACCATTGGTTTCGACCATCATTCACGTCGGTTCCCACCCTACTTTGAACTGTGTGGGATTTGATCCTAATCTCCTAGAAAAGGTATGTAGGAAGCCTCCCTAAGGTTCAACCCCATCCAGTGGGAAGCCGTTGTAACCCCATCCAACAGTAAGTCGTTATGACCCCATCCCACAGTAAGATGTTGTGGATCCTATTCAGCGGTAAGCCGCTGAAACCTCAACCAACAGTGAACCATGGGAACCACCGAACTACATGGCCCTTGATTCTATGTCATAAGGATACCTAGGAAGTCCATTGGAGGCTCAATCCCAATATCATCATCATCCTCACAACATTTCCATCTCATTCAACATCCATTCCACTCAACCTCCCATAATACATATTGATTCTTACTTGAGCTGCCACATCCCGGTGAGATCACGCCAACTCACCCCCTCATAACATTATTGTTCCCATAGGTATTCACACATGTTTGATCCACTCTCTTCGGTGTTCTAATCAGTCTAATCCATCACTGCTGGACATTAAATTTGCGGCATACCCTGTCTTAAACATGGGAAGATGGGGAAACCTCATAGATATGCCTATGGCATATAATTCCCTGCACTCGATGCGGGATGCCTCAGGTTTCTGCACCCTCAAGAGGCCCTATAATAAGGGGAAGAAACCCAGCGTCCATACACGCCAGTGATGTCCAAAGTGACTACTCCCCTGACTGAAGGTTGATAACCTGACCGAACCCTTTGGAATATCCTGACAGAAGCAGTGTAATTAACTAGTTTCCATTATGATATGGCACTAGGAAGAGTTTCATGAACAAAATCTTAAATCTATAAGGGAGACCCAGACTAGGTGATGAGTTCCGAGGAGGAATCCCCAGAAGGAAGAACTAACATCCCATCATCCTATTTTGATCAAGGAGAAAACATCCAAAAACAAGGAACGAATGTCGCCCGCCTTGGAAAGCCAGAATGCGAGGCCACAAATAGCGCTTCCGTTTTCCAACAATACAGACACGCAGTCCCTAGTGAAAGGGTTGGAAACAACAATGTGGGAAGATGATCCTTTTATTTTTCCCATTTCCATACTCTTTACGTCCAAGATTATTGGATCCCTTATAATTCTCAACATATATAGGCTTATAGGATCCTATCTACTCCGAGTTTCTACCACATTGTTCAGCTTCCTATGATGGAAATAGATTGAACAATCATAATTATTGATCATCTATATCTACCTTCATTGGATTAAATTGATCTATTTTTATGTGAATATATAATTGAGGCTCTGATGATCTGTATATATGTCATACTTCTCCATGTTAAGATAGTGTCACCAAATCTTCAATATTAAGATCACTATTGCCAATTTTGGATCATGTGTTGGGTAGTTCTACTCATGGATATTTAATTATTGGTAGGATTAGTCTATCACATTTTCATATTTCAGGAGTTCTCTACCCAAGCCTTTTTTAATGCATCATTATAGATCAAAAATTTTCCCCTATTGGTGGGTAATGTGAGAAAACATGTAGTGATTATCCTCTTATTCAGATCATTAAATATTTCCTCATATTCATAATTCTAGACAAAATTCACCCCCTTATGATTTATCTTGGTGATAATTCTTGACAATTATGGTATGTTTCTCACAAATTAATGACAATATGTAGCTAATCCAATGAAACTGTTGGTCGGAGTGGATACTCAAGAGGGGGGTGAATTGATTTCCAATTAAAATTTTCTGTTAAAAACAATGTTTATTAAAATCCCCCTATTTCAAAAACAGATTAAACTGTAGTGAATTTATACAGATTATAAAGGTTCAATTAGTTTCTCAAAGATTTATTAGTTCTCAGTTAACTTAATCATATGATTAAATTAACTTTTGAAACTAACTTACTGGTTTATAATAAATATAAACACTTGCGAGTTTAACTATCAAAGTAGCTTTGAAGACAAATTATATTTCAAAGTAATAGCAGCGGAATATGAAATAAATATGTAGTATGGATATAGTATGTAGCTACAAACACAGAGAATTAACCAAGAGGTTCAGTCTCAAGCCGAGACATATTCCTCTCAAAAGTTTATATAAAAATGATCCACACCCTGGATCGGGGTTAACAACAGTGAACACACTGTCCAGGTCATAAGACCTCTACCACAGTTCTGCGTGGGAAAACAAACAACAGCTTAGAGCTGTCCAAGTCTCACACGACCTCTACCACTATCCACAGTGGGAAATGAAGTGTAAAAAGGTTTGCTGAGGATTTACAGATCCTCCAGTGAAAGTACAAGAGTAAGTGTGTGTGTTTAATACAGAAGATAACACACACTGCTCAAAATGTAAAACAAATGTATCACAGAGCAGAGATATAGAGTTTAGAAATGGCTCTGGTGATTTCAGTGTAGCTCTGGACTCTTTTGTATTTTGTCAGAATTTATTATGAGTCCTCTTCTCGTTTTTGTTTGAGAAGAAGAGTGTCGTATGCTTCAGGTTCAAAGGCAGTGAGATGTAGTCGATGAAGTTCCTCAATGTTCTTTGGTATGCACAGAACTCTTCTTGAGTAGGCTTCATTGTGTATGAGGTTCTGTCTTTCTTGGTTCTTCCTCCTCTTTCTTTCCTCTATATTCTTCTTGTGTTCTTCTGTCAACTCTTTTCTTCAGAAGAGTCTTCTTGTATTTATTTCACGTGCTTCGGAAGACAGAAAAAGTTTCCTTTCCGCAGGTACGAGGTACGGTTCCCTGACATCCGACAACCTTTATTAATTAATTGACAGAGCATTAAAGTATACCTAATATGACCATTGGTTAGATAAAATAAAGATAAAGATAAAGAAATTCAAACAGTTTTTTATGACTATAGAATAATCAAGTGATCAGTAGGTCATCAGCATTAATGAGTAATGATCGGTGACTCAGATAGATCAGCATCGGTGAATCAGACTGATCAGCATCAGTCTGTCATCTGATCAGTGAGTCAGTTTGATCAGCATCAGTGAGTCATTTGATCGGTGGCTCATTTTGATCAGCATCGGTGAGTCATTTTTCATTGGTGAGTCATTTGCATCGGTGAGTCATTTTCATCGGTGAGTCATTTTGCATCGGTGAGTCATTTACATTGGTGGCTCAATTTGATATCGGATCGGGGCGACCGTTGTCCTTTGATATCTGATCAGTACTTCTGATGTCTGTTGATATTAGATCGGTGCTTCCGATGTCTGTTGATATTGGATCGGTGCTTCCGATGTCTGTTGATATTGGATTGGTGCTTCCGATGTCTGTTGATATTGGATCGGTGCTTCCGATGTCTGTTGATATTGGATCGGTGCTTCCGATGTCTGTTGAATCCAGAAGACTTCCGAAATACTTTGTAAATAGACAAAAACATGATAACAGATTCATTAACAGATTGTAATTAAGTTTATGAGAAATCAAATTAGATTAAGCATTAATGGTATGTGATGATTTGTGATTATTAAAACATCAATCATAGACATGAAATCAACAATCTTCCAGAGGGCTCAACAATCTCCCCCTTTTTGATAATCACAAATATTTATCATAAAATATAAATAATATGATATATCATCAATAAAAACATAATGATAATTAAACCATAAAGAGAATAAATATAAAGAGATATATAAATCTCCCCCTTAATTTAAATTTCCCATATATATTATACAGATTTCTCCCCCTGAGATATATACATCTTTTCTCCCCCATTTATCTATCCCATACATATTTCTTCTCCCATATATCTCTCTTCTCCCATAAATCATTCTTTTTCTTCTCCCCCTTTGGGATAATCAAAAAGGAGGGAAAACAGATAAGTGAAAGTGAAAGTAAAAGCAGTCAGCATAGAGTAAAGAGAAAAATATTTTAGAAAGTACAGAATATTACAAGCATCGCATTGTTCACCCTATCAAAAACAATACACAACTATTTGTTGGGATACAAAGGGGCTTTGCCTTTGTCTTTGGGATCAATAGTGGGTAAGATTGAAGGCTTGGAGGCAGGCTGGACTTGGCGAATCTGAAGTGGTGGTAGGACAACTCGGGCAGGTGTAGGAGTAGGTGCCACAGAGAGGGGTTGTTGAGAAACAGGAGCTGGTCGAGAATCTTTCTAAGGGACTGGTCTTAACTGAGATAGAGCTTGAGCAACAAATAGCTGATTTGGAGCTACATCAGAGTCACTGAGAGGTTCAGAAGTAGGAACTACTATTGCAGTGGCATGTGCATTCAAATAGGGCTTCAAAAGATGAATGAAGTCTTGAATGACTTCTGCTCCATACTTCATAGCTTTTTCAAAATCATCTTTATTCTCCATGAACTGTTCCAAGGAAGGGATAAAATATTGTAACTGATGAACATGAGTTTTGAAGGCCTGAGTGACTGGAGGTAATTTCATATTCTCTGCCAACACCTTGAAGTTTGCAGCCATCTCATGTTTTGTATAAATCTTGGAAAATTAATTATCAACTTTCTCTTTGATCTCTTGTAGAGTTTTCTTAGCATCTGCTGAATACAACAATGCCATCTTATGACTGTTATCACAGAGCTCTTTCATCTTCATCAAAGATTCTAAATCAAGAATTTGTCTAACAGCAGCTAACTCATCATGCACAATTTCTCTTAGAGCTTCTAGCTCACGGGTAGTGATCTTGGTTACCTTGCCTGAACTGGCTTGGCCAACTATGTGAGTTAACTCAGCTTTCAACTTCCTCAGGTTAGACTTGTTGAGATGTTCAATCAAATTTCTCAAAACTTTCATCTTACCAGAGATGGTTGATCGGAATTCGCTTGATAGAGATACCAAGCCGGTGTGAAGATCCTTCATATTCTGATTCAAAAAGGCTATGTGCCTGCCAATAAGTTCACCAGTATTGGCCAGGTTTGGCTTCACAGCATTAGATACTCTTTGTGAGAAGGCTTCCAATGAATTTTCAGAAACTTGTAAAGACACTTGAGTAAGAGCATTAGAAATTTCTTCTCTCACTGTGGCTCTCACAGTGGTTAGCAATTCAATCTTAAACGTATCAAGATCAGCTTGAGAGATTCCAGAACCAGGTAAATTAACATTTGTAGGATCAACAGCAGGAACAGACCTTGCTTCTCGTGGGAGGTTCCTCTTCACAGCTACAGTAGATTCTGGCATTGCTTCTTCTTCTTCAGAATATTCTAAGCCCAACACAGCATAACCAGGGTAGTCATCCCAAACAGCAACACACAGGGTGTATTTTGGTTTCTCATAGCTTGTTGTTCCACTGATTTTTGGTGAATCAACCTTGCCACTGATATGTATTTCTTGTACTGAATGAGGTGATTATATTTGATCTTCAGAAAGACCATCCAATGGTCTGTTATCACCATCAACAACAGCCTCAGCATCATCAGCATGTCCATCATCACTCTTCTCAGAAGATTCACTATGATATTCTTCCGTATCAGAATCTTCTTCATCACCTAGAATAGGTTCTGATTCTGGTAGGGCTAAGGGTGGACTAGCAGGTCCAAATTCTATTCTTCTTTTGGGACTAGCAGTGTCAGGATCACTCCTATCATCAGGAGATGATATACTTCCTTCCTCAGTCGCAGCTTCTTCTTTCTCTTGGTCTTTGGTAGCCTCATCCTTTCCTTCTTCTTGCTCATCATCATCAGAATAAACTGGTTCCTCATCTGGTTTCAAGTCAGGGTCTCTCAAATCCTTTGGCCTCTTGCCATGATCTATGGGATTGTAGGCTTCATACAATTTATCTTCATCTGAAGCCCAGCACTTCTTCCATGGATTCCAATTGATTTTCCTCCTCTTGCAGATCTCTTTGTTGAGACATAAGGTATGATCTGTTTCATCAACTTCATCATCTTCATCAACACATTCTAGATTCTTGAGCATGGTAGATATCATCTTTGAATAAAACAAGGCAGTGGCTTTCTTGGACGGTTTTACCATTCCATCTATGTTCACCATCACATATCTACACAAATTGATCTTCTCATGTGTTTTTAGAAGAAACAACAGGAAAACATCCTGGTACTTTACAGCAGCAAAATCTCCTCTACTAGGGCAAAGTTGGTGCTGAATAAACATGAAAAGAAATCTGAATTCACCATCTAATTCTGAAGCTGTGATTCTCCGTGACTCTCTGTTTCCAGTCAGAAGCTCTAGAGCTAATTCATAAGAGAAGTAATCAGATGATGGAGGAATATTCCCAGCATAATCCTCATACCGACCTTCATGAGGTACATTCAAGCACTCAGCCCAGTGCTTAGATGAGAAGGATATTTTCTTTCCTTTTACCACAGACGACATCCTGGAAGCCTCCACACCATCTAGAGTGATTTTCAGATTCATGTAGAACTCATGTACCAGCTTCAGGTAGTCTAACCGAGAGTTGTCTGAAAACTAGTCTATCCATCCTTGCGATTCAAGAACTTGCAGCAACAGAGACTTACTTGACAAAAGCCACGCAGAGCTGACTTCTCTTTCTACAGCAACAATCCGAGTTTCCAGGTTCGTATTTACTGATCGTTGAGAGGTACTACTCGACTCTCCTCGAGCACGCTTTGAAGGTACAGGGCTATCTGGTCCATTGATCGGTCTCTTTTGCTTAGTCATTCGAAGGTTTTGGGAAGGCAGATGTTCGAATGTTCGGAGTAGAGGGGAAGAGAGGTTGAAAGGTTCGGCGGGAAATGAAAGGTCAAAGGTTTAGGGAAGATAAATAGCCGCGTATCATTTATTTTATCATTTAGGGTTCCAATAAAAAGTATAAAAGAAATTTACTAATTAATTACTATATAAAAAAGAGAAAAAAAAGATCGGTATGACAGATCGGTTGCACAGATCAGTTTCACAGATCAGTTTCACAGATCGGTTTCACAGATCAGTTTCACAAATCGGTTTCATAGATCAGTTTCACAGATCAGTTTCACAGATCAGTTTCAGAGATCGGTTTCACAGATCGGTTTCACAGATCAGTTTCACAGATCGGTTTCACAGATCAGTTTCACAGATCAGTTTCACAGATCAATCATACACAACTCTTGTTTAATAAATTTCATTCTTTCAGAGCATAAAGGATTTGTGAAGATATCAGCTAATTGATGTTCAGAACTAATAAATTTTAAAGAAATATCACCTTTTTGATAATGATCTCTTAGAAAGTGTTGTCTGGCGTCAATGTGCTTAGTTCTAGAGTGAGACACAGGGTTCTTAGATATATTGATTGCACTAGTATTGTCAGAGTTAATTGAAACATGTTTAAGATCAAATCCATAATCCAATAAAGTGTGTTTCATCCACAGAATTTGTGCACAGCAACTACCAGCAGCTATGTATTCTGCCTCGGCAGTAGACAATGCAACTGAGTTCTGTTTCTTACTACATCATGATACTAGGGATTTTCCAAGAAAATGACATGTTCCAGACGTGCTCTTCCTATCTAACTTACATCCAGCAAAGTCAGCATCTGAATATCTAGTTAGGCTAAATTATTGTCCTTTTGGATAAAACAAACCTAAATTTACAGTATACTAAAGATACTTAAAAATCCTTTTAACAGCCAGTAAGTGTGATTCTTTAGGATTAGCTTGAAATCTAGCACACATACACACACTGAACATAATGTCTGGTCGACTAGCAGTAAGATAAAGTAAGCTCCCAATCATACCTCTGTAATTGGTTTGATCCACTGGTTTCCCAGCTTCATCTGTATCCAATTTACAGGTAGTACTCATAGGTGTATCACTTTCCTTAATACTATCCAATCCAAAACGTTTTAAAAGATCCTTTGTATATTTACTTTGATTTAAAATAATTCCATCTTTAGTTTGAAAAATTTGAAAACCAAGAAAATACTTAAGCTCTCCCATTAAGCTCATTTCAAATTCATTTTGCATAACCTTTGAAAAATCAGTACATAAATAATTTTTAGAAGATCCAAAAATAATATCATCAACATAGATTTGTACTATTAATACATCTTTTGAAATCCTTTTTATAAAAAGAGTGGGATCAGCAACTCCTTTTGTAAATCCTTTTGAGATAAGAAAGTTTGAAAGCCTTTTATACCAAGCTCTTGGAGCTTGTTTTAAACCATATAAAGCTTTAGAAAGTTTAAAAACGTGATTTGGAAAATGAGGATTTAAAAAACCAGGAGGTTGTTCTACAAAAACATCTTCAACAATAAAACCATTTAGAAAAGCACTTTTGACATCCATTTGATATAGCTTGAAATTCAGATGTGATGCATAGGCAAGTAAGATCCTAATAGCCTCTAATCTAGCTACAGGTGCAAAGGTTTCCTCATAGTCAATTCCTTCTTCTTGATTGTAACCTTGTGAAACTATCCTAGCTTTATTTCTAATGATGTTTCCAGATTCATCAACTTTGTTTCTAAACACCCATTTTGTGCCTATGGTCAAAATGTCCTTAGATCTTTCTACTAATTTCCAGACTTTGTTTCTTTCAAATTGATTTAGTTATTCTTGCATAGCCATTACCCAAAATTCATCATTGATAGCATCATTGATATTTTTAGGTTCTAACTGTGAAAGAAAATCTTGATGTTCAACCTGATTTCTTAGAGAAGCTCTAGTCTGTGTTCCTCTATCTAGATTTCCTACAACAGCATCTAAAGGATGGTTCTTTAGAGTCCTAGATGGTCTTGAAAAGATAGGGCTACAGATTTCAGATTCATCTACAGATTGAGGTTCAATAGAAGCAGGTTCTAGAGAATTTCCAGAGCTGGATGTTTTAACTATAGGTCCATTGTCTTTATCATTGAGATTCAAACCAGAGAGATCATCTTCAAGAGAGATTTTAGGTTCATGTGGATCAGTTTCATCAAATTTGATGTGAACAGATTCTTCCACACATTTGGTTCTTTTATTGAAAACTCTATAGGCTTTACTAGAGATAGAGTAACCTAGGAAAATTCCTTCATCACTCTTGGATGCAAATTTGTCAAGATTGTCTTTAGTATTGAGAATGAATACTTTGCAGCCAAAAACATTGAAGTAGTTAACCTTAGGATTCCTATGATTCTACAACTCATAAGGGGTCCTCTTAAGAACTGGTCTGATCAGGACTCTATTAATGACATAACAAGTTGTATTTACAGCTTCATCCCAAAAGTAAATAGGTAGTTCATATTCATTGAGCATAGTCCTAGCTATTTCTTTCAGAGTTCTATTCCTTCTCTCTACTACACCATTTTGTTGGGGTGTCCTAGGGGCAGAGAAATTGTGACTATAGCCATTGTGTGAGAAGTAAGAATCAAACTCATGATTTTCAAACTCACGACCATGATCACTTTTCAGGGTCTTAATCTTGAGTCCACTATGATTTTCTACAGACTTGGAGTATTTAACAAAGTAAGAACAAGCTTCACTTTTGTGAGCTAGAAAATATACCCAAGTGTATCTAGAAAAGTCATCTACAAGAACATAGACATAGTGCTTCCCATTCAAACTAGAAACTCTATAAGGTCCAAATAAATCCATGTGAACCAACTCGAGAGGTTGAGAAGTTGACACTTCTTTCATTGATTTAAAAGAAACTTTATGTTGCTTTCCTTTTTGAAAGGGATTACAAACTTTGTCTGCTGGAAATTCAGGTTTGGGTAGGTCTCTAACTAAGTTCTTCCTATAAAGTTTTCTAAGTGAGTGTACATTGCAGTGTCCTAATCTTCTGTTCCAAAGCCAAGACTCTTTATGAAAATCATTTAAACAAGGAATATTCTGCTTAGCTAAAGAATCTAAATCAACAGCATAAACATTTTCATTTCTTAAAGAAGAAAATACTAAAACATTTTTAGAGTTAAAAACATTGCAAGAATCATTTTTAAATTTCACATAAAAACCATCATCACACAACTGAGAAATTCTTAACAAGTTATATTTAAGTCCATCAACAAATAAAACTTCATAAACCAAGATTGAATCAGTGTTACCAATCTGGCCTAAGACGATGATTTTTCCTTTTGAATTATCACCAAAAGTGACAAAGCCTCCATCAAATTTTACTAAGCTCTTGAAACATGAAAAGTATCCTGACATATTTCTTGAACATCCACTGTCTAAGTACCATGTATTCTTGTGACAGCTCTTCAAGCAGGTCTCCTACAAAACAGATTTAGATGGAAGATGATTTTGGTACCCAGATCTTCTTGGGTCCAGACATGTTAGCCAATGATACTTTAGGTACCCATATTTGTCTAATGGGTCTCATATAATTTTTAGAATTAACATTCTTTGAAATATAAACCTTATTAGATCCATAACTATGAATATAACGGGTTGAGGCATATGAAGTTCCAGAATTTACTATCTTCTGTCCAGATTTAGGAATGAATCTAGTTTTGGCAACTTTTCTTTGTCCAGGTTGGTATCCTATACCAGTAGTATATCTAGGTGGAACTTGCTTTCCTAGAATTTGTGTTAGAGTATTCTTGCCATTTGTGAACTTATCTAAGTCTTTTCTGAGTTGCTCATTAGACAATTTTAGTTCAATATTCTCTTTAAGCAACTGAGCATTCTTTTCTACTTCTATATCCAGATCAGATTTATGCTTAACACTTAAATAATACTGTTTCTTTAACCCTTTATATTTATCTTTAAGCTCATTACAGGTTTCTTCAAGCATATCACAATATTCAAACAGTTCAGATTTAGACATGTTATCACATTCAGAATCATCTCCAGAATAATATGAATTTAAAGCAGGAGTTTCTGATGTTACCTCAGAAGTGTTTGTCATGAAACACATGTTGGCTCGATTCCTTTCAGAGTCTGAAGATTCAGCTTCACTTGTTCTGTCTTCTGAAGCACTCCAAGTAGCATTCATGGCTTTCTTGTACTTGTTATCCTTGTATTCATACTTCTTTCTGTATTTCATCCTTGGACAGTCAGCTTTTATGTGTCCTTTCCTTTTACATTCATAACAGACAACTTCATCTGATTTATCAGACTTCTTCCAATCCTTTTTCCAGTGTCCTTTGTTATCATACTTGCCTTTGTATTTTGACTTTCTGAAAAACTTCTTCTTCCTATAGAATTTATTAAATCTTCTAGCAATGTGATCCATCTTAGCATCACTGTCAGAATCATTCTCACTTTCCTCACTGCTTGAACTTTCATTGATATCTTGAGACTTTTCCTTATCCTTATTCTTTGAGGTTGTAGTCTTGAAGGCAATAGACTTCCTTTTAGGTTCATCATCTTCTTCTTTGTTTACCGTGAGTTCTTCTTCATACATCATCAACTTACCAATTAGTTCCTTGACTGGAAGTTCTCCAATGTCACATGATTCTCTAATGGAGACAGAGGTTCCTCTCCATCTTTCAGGTAGACATCTCAAAATTCTCATGATTTGTTCCTTTGCTGGAACATCCTTTCCCAGACAAGTCATTTTGTTGACAATTTCATTGAACCTGAGATACATATCAGAAATGGGTTCATTAGGCTTCATCTTAAAATTATCATACTTAATAGTATAGTTATTCAATCTCATCTCCTTAACATTAGTTGTTCCTTCATGAGAAACAGCTAAGGTATCCCAAATTTCATATGTAGTTTTACATGCAGAAATTCTATTAAATTCCTCATCTCCTAGAGCACAGTACAAGTCATTCATAGCTTTACAATTATTATTGTAAGCAGTCTTTGTAGGTTCATCCCAAGTAGATCTATCAGTACTGGGAATTTTGTATTCAGCTTCAATGGCAGTCCAAATATCAAAGCTCATACTTTCTAAGTGAATTTTCATTTTTAGCTTCCACTGAGCATAGTAGATTCCATTAAAGAAAGTTGGCTGGTTAGTAGCAGCACCCTCAAGTCTATTATCCATGATATCACAAAAATAATTTTAAAGAGATAAAAATTTATAAATAACAGAAATTTTAAGAACTTTAAAATACAACTAAAATCACAGTTGAAAAATAGGGTACTTAGAAAATATTTTCCAACCTCTGATACCAAATGTTGGTCAGAGTGGATACTCAAGAGGGGGGTGAATTGAGTTCCAATTAAAATTTTCTGTTAAAAACAATGTTTATTAAAATCCCCCTATTTCAAAAACAGATTAAACTGTAGTGAATTTATACAGATTATAAAGGTTCAATTAGTTTCTCAAAGATTGATTAGTTCTCAGTTAACTTAATCATATTATTAAATTATCTTTTGAAACTAACTTACTGGTTTATAATAAATATAAACACTTGTGAGTTTAACTATCAAAGTAGCTTTGAAGACAAATTATATTTCAAAGTAATAGTAGCGGAATATGAAATAAATATGTAGTATGGATATAGTATGTAGCTAAAAACACAGAGAATTAACCAAGAGGTTCAGTCTCAAGCCGAGACTTAGTCCTCTCAAAAGTTTATATAAAAATGATCCACACCCTAGATCGGGGTTAAAAATAGTGAACACACTGTCCAGGTCACAAGACCTCTACCACAGTTCTGCGTGGGAAAACAAACAACAGCTTAGAGTTGTCCAGGTCTCACACGACCTCTACCACTATCCACAGTGGGAAATGAAGTGTAAAAAGGTTTGATGAGGATTTATAGATCCTCCAGTGAAAGTACAGGAGTCAGTGTGTGTGTTTAATACAGCAGATAACACACACTGCTCAAAATGTAAAACAAATTTATCACAGAGCAGAGATGTAGAGTTTAGAAATGGCTCTGGTGATTTCAGTGTAGCTCTGGACTCTTTTGTATTTTGTCAGAATTTATTCTGAGTCCTCTTCTCATTTTTGTTTGAGAAGAAGAGTGTCGTATGCTTCAGGTTCAAAGGCAGTGAGATGTAGTCGATGAAGTTCTTCAATGTTCTTTGGTATGCACAGAACTCTTCTTGAGTAGGCTTGATTGTGTATGAGGTTCTGTCTTGCTTGGTTCTTCCTCCTCTTTCTTTCCTCTATATTCTTCTTGTGTTCTTCTGTCAACTCTTTTCTTCAGCAGAGTCTTCTTGTATTGATGTCACGTTCTTCGGAAGACAGAAAAAGTTTCCTTTCCGCAGGTACGAGGTACGGTTCCATGACATCCGACAACCGTTATTAATTAATTGACAGAGCATTAAAGTATACCTAATATGACCGTTGGTTAGATAAAATAAAGATAAAGATAAATAAATTCAAACAGTTGTTTATGACTATTGAAGAATCAAGTGATCGGTAGGTCATCAGCATTAGTGAGTAATGATCGGTGACTCAGATAGATCAGCATCGGTGAATCAGACCGATCAGCATAGGTCTGTCACCTGATCGGTGAGTCAATTTGATCAGCATCAGTGAGTCATTTGATATGTGGCTCATTTTGATCAGCATCGGTGAGTCATTTTGCATCAGTGAGTCATTTGCATAGATGAGTCATTTGCATCGGTGAGTCATTTTGCATCAGTGAGTGATTTGCATCGGTGAGTCATTTGCATCGGTGAGTCATTTTGCATCGGTGAGTCATTTGCATCGGTGGCTCATTTTGATATCGGATCGGTGCGACCGTTGTCCTTTGATATTGGATAGGTACTTCCGATGTCTGTTGATATTGGATCGGTGCTTCCGATGTCTGTTGATATTGGATCGGTGCTTTCGATGTCTATTGATATTGGATCGGTGCTTTCGATGTCTGTTGATATTGGATCGCTGCTTCTGATGTCTGTTGATATTGGATCGGTGCTTCCGATGTCTGTTGAATCCAAAAGACTTCCAAAATACTTTGTAAGCCAATAAGCATAGACAAAAACATGATAACAGATTCATTAAAAGATTGTAATTAAGTTTATGAGAAATCAAACCAGATTAAGCATTAATGGTATGTGATGATTTGTGATTATTAAAACATCAATCATAGACAAGAAATCAACAATCTTCCAGAGGGCTCAACAGAAACAATGGATTTCAATTAAATATGTTGGTCTAATCCATCCTTTAAATGCCTTTTTTTAAAGGATCTATAGATATACCTTTTTTATGATAAAATAACCCATTAATATTACTTTTTCCATCAAAAACACATATTTAGAGTGATTTTCTTACATATAATTTTCACAGGTGTTTTAGGACAACATCAAAATTCACCACATGCTTCTTCTTGATTTTGGATTTGATAAACATATTGTTTATAATGACTACCACATATTTTTAAGGTAATACCTAATAAATATATTCATTAATACATTAATATTCTTATATAATTTTTTATTCCAAATTTATTAATTATGAAGACAGAGTGATCATACCTTATATGAAAAGTAGTCTTAAGGATATCTAACTACTTTACATTTTCTTGACAAAATCATGAACAAAGATCCACCTTATAGAAGTATTTGGTAATACATATCTTATCGAACAATTCATTAATATATGTAAGATGATACCTTTTTATTTTCTTGATTTTTTAGAGTTCAAGATAATTAATGTAAATTCACATTGGCTTGTCCTTTTTCATGGAAAACTGGATTGTTTCACCACAGGGTGAAGAACATGGTTGTATAAAGACTTTATCCATATTATTTTTTTAGTTTCTTCTTTAACTATTCAAAAACAATAGTGGCCATTGTATATGGATTCTTGGATTTTGGAAAAGATTCAGTTATAAGATCTATTAAGAACATAACCTCTTGGGTTAGAGGAAGTCCAAGAAATTCTTCGGTAAACACATCGGTGAATTACCTTAAAATGGGTCTATCATCAAGGATGAATTTTTCCCTAGTCTTAATCATTTGAGAAAGATAATCAAACTCAAAAGGAAAAAATATTTATTCTTGAGATGATGATACAAAAATAAATTCATCCTCCTCCATGCACATGTATAGAATGAGAGGGTGGTTTGCAATACGCATGGTCTCTTGTAAATTTATGCTAGATCTATTTAAAGAAAATCAAACTCATTCCTAGAATATATTTGAGTTTCACTAATGTTATTATCATAAGGTTTTTTTGGGAAATTCAGCCCACAAATTTTACAGGGGAGTTATATAATTGGAATTCAATAATTGACTTATTTTCTATTTTCACCAACTGCTCTACTTATATGTTTTATGGTGGTATTTAAACAGTTCTACTATACTTGTGTGATATAAAATAATATATAGAAGAAAAATCAAATGGTTTGTTTATTATACTTGAATTAATAACTATTATATCAATCACCACATCATTGTTGGGTTCCTCCTCAATAGTTATGATGGTATAAGATCACCTTTTCACTCGAGGACTCGGTGGTTTTTGTCATCATTTTTCACCGATAACCATTATCATACTGAATTTATTCAAATAGTTCTATTATTACTTATAGTTGAAATGTTAGAAAATATGTTGAGGGTTTATTGGAGAATTTATTTCTTCCATCACATTATATGGTTTATCCTCTCAAAAATTACTAACTAGGTTCCCTTCCTTCCCATGAAAAAATAATTTATCTACCCCCTTTATAAAATTTCAACGATAGTTCTTCTCATAATTTTGATAATAAGTGTCTTAAAATTTCTTTCCACTATGAGTTTTCTTCATCATACAGTTAGGATAAAAATCCATTATCCACTTTTCATCTTGAGACCCTTGAGATTTGATGATCTATATTTCAAATTTGAGGAAATATCAAACAATTTTCTCATAGTTTTAAATCTATTGAATCAAACAAGATTTTTGTATACTCAACCTTACCCCAAAAAATAATCCATCAACTTTACTTTTGGGGTAAATGGAAAAGCTGAATGAATATAGTGCTCTTCTTTTGAAGTTTTCCTCAAACACCTTGATGCATTCTTTATCCTTTTTATTGAGTATAAATAATTCCTTCTCTACTTTATGTTGGATTTTGTGAGTAAAATATTTATTGAAAAACATTTTTCAAAATTCTTTAAACTCCATTGCTTCAGTCTCTACCTCAGACATCATTCTTTAACAAAATCCACTATTTAATAGATTATCCTTCCATACATTATATAGTCAGTATAACCATATCTTTCTTATAGAATTGAAAGATAAAGAAGATCTTTTTAATAGATTTCATCAATTTTTTCATGATTAAGGGATCCGAAGATCCACTAAAAGTTAGAGGACTTTATTAAATAAAGGTCTCAATTAAAACATTATCCTTCTTAGGGGAATGTTGTTTTTTCCTCTAATTAATGTTTCTATTAAAAACATGAGTTAATTGAGAAATTGTTTCCATCAATTTACCAACTCTTGTTCCCATCGGGTTGGGTATCTCATTTGGGTACTCAACAAATTTCTCATTACATTGGTTATTGACTCGATTCATCCTATTTCTATCCATTAACTAAAAATAATGGGAAAACTAGGATGACAATTTTTAAAATATTAATCACATAAATGGGAAACCATGAACATTAAATTGATAACTCATAAATTATATACATTCCTTAACCTATGAATTTCTAGGTTTCAATCTAAGTTACCCATGGTCTATTTTCTAACATAAATCATTGGGTTCATTTTTTTACCATTAATAACGGTTCGTAATGTGCTTGTCAATTTAAAAAATCATATCCCCTAGGAGTGTCAAACAAGGTGGGTGTAAAGGCCTCTTTAACATGAAACAGATGATGATTGAGTCCAGACCAATGTGCCCTTTTAGAGCTATTAACCCTAGGTACAATTATACGAGATAAATTCCCACTTATAGTGTCTAGATAGGGATTTATTCACATGGAAACCAATTACTATATACATTAATAAAATTTAGGGATAATTTATTATCTTTAGTCTTATCATTAAAACTTTCAATAGTGTTTTGTAATATTAATTATCAAAAATTACTAGAAGATTATCTCATACCAACTATAAAAAATTATATCTTTAATACCCTTTACTTAATAAATTATTTTATAAGGATACACTTAATACAACCCCATAATATTATGATGCCTATTGTTTTTTAGAAATTTGGTATATAGAATAATAACCTGAATAGAGATATAGAATTATTATTTAAAACTTCCATAACATGACCTTAGGTTACATTGATCTTCTAAAACTACACGAGATAACATGGGGATGTAAATAAGAAAAGGTTGATCTATAAATTACAGTAATGTAAAAATTAAATCATAACATGTTGAAATAAATACATGTTATCAAATAGGAATATCAAGGTGAAAAAAGGGTTTATATTGATAAAAATGATCAATTAATAATGATATAAAATGATAACATTAAAGAAACATAGGAATATGTAAACAAAATAAAATTCTAGGCCCAAGATATCATAATTTAGGGAGCTTTGGATAACCTATCATTCACTATATATCGAATCTCATTATAAAAAAACATCACCCAATTCAATGTAGGATTATATAATTCTGGGCCCAATTGTCACATTCATATCATGTACATGCATAAGTGTGCCACATATATCGTGCCACATAAGGATGCATTTCAACACATTTAATACCATTAATAACAATTATGGGTAATATACATGGAAATACAAAATAAAGTAATGATATGTACATATAGATTAAAACCATTGATTGGAAATTGGATTGAACATTCACTACACATTTATTTGGCATAGAATACCAAAAGACAATTTTAGCAACATAATAGGGGTATATGAAGATTCATGGAAGAATTTAATGAGAGTTAAATGGGTCCCTCATTACTGGTAAACCATAAGGAAAGTAACATGGATGTGTAAAAACAAACCCCAACATGAAAAATTGGAAATCAAAAGGCATAATATAAAGAAGGTTCTTGAATAAATAAGATAAGGAGAGAACCTCTTACCTTGAGATAGTGCGTATAAAATATTGGGGGGAAACTATTAAGAGATCAAGGTACCTTTGGAGGTCTCGAGATAGGTAATGAAAATTTAACTTCATGTTTAAAGGGTATTGAGAGAATATAAATGGAAGGTTAGGAGGGTTTTAAGGAAAAATAGAGAATAATTCTTTATTAATTTCTTAACATTGGTTTTGGGCTCTATATGATAAATTAATCCAACTAAAAAAATCATATGATTTTTCCCATTGTTTTATATGGATAAAATCCTAACTTCTTAAAATAATACACCTGGTGATGTGAACGTGAGTCATGTTTATAAAGAATTGATTTTAAAACCATAAAATATAATATAGGTCTTGGAGGATTCATTAAGGGTTTATAAAATTTATCAAATAACTTAAAAACATTATTTTAAAGGGGGAATATAATTTTTGTTTTTATACTCTTTATAGTATTTATTAAATCACTTTTTGGCTTTTATGATGTCATAATACATAATGAATAATTATAACATAATTAAATTTTACCCAATAATTCAATTACCTATGAAAATTATGAAAAGTTCACCATTTGATAATTTAAATAGCCTTATTTCAAAAATTAATATTTATTTTCTCAAAATAATTTTCTAAATATTATAATTTAAAATTTTAAAAAAAATATTTATTGATTGAAAAATACTGTTTTTTACGATAATAGTTTTCTAACCCTTATAAACATTACATTTGAATTCATAAAATCATATTATCATTTATATTTAATAAATATTATTTGATAATAATGTTTTATTAAAATTCCATTTGTTTCAAAAAAATATATCAATCCATCAAAAAGTGTCTTAATTAAAACTGTATTTTTTCCAGTAATACAATTTGTGTTCTATATTTTCAAAATATAATTTTATAAAAATTGTTAATTAATAATTATAATGAAATAATTAATTATAAATATAAATATTTATTTACAAAAATATATAAGAATTCATATTTTTAGGGTTAGTATACATATCCCTTTATTACACAAGTGAATTCTCTATGGGTAAGGTGTGTGATGGTGAGATTTTCTTAGGCCAGTTTGGAAAACATAGTTTGGTCCATGATCTTGATGAGCTTTAAATCCTCCCATAAATGGTTTTTATCATTATTTAAATGTTGTATCTATGCTTGTTATTTGTTAAGGCTAAATCCCAGTGATGTTATCTCCCTTGGAAGCTCTGGTAGATTGGATTCATCAGTTAGGATCTGACTAGTCAATCTCATCGCTTCCTTTTTCAGTATCTATTAGATTTATCAAAAACCTATATATATATATATATATATGTATATATATATTAATCATACAATCACTATATAAAGTCTATAATATCAACATTTATAATGCATAATGGTTATTTAAATCAGATGGTATATAACTTATAATGATCCAAAATAACCAAATTATTTCATGTGTTTTCGATAATTTCACTTAGGAATAATAAATTTACTCAATTAATAAGGTAATTTCATTTATAAATGTTCGAGTTGCTTTATAACATAAATCCCCTGAAAAGGAATGAAGATTTATTTTATTAGTTGAAGGGAGATTGATGGTTCTCAAAGATTTTTCTTTGAACATGGTATCATCAGATGATGGTGAAGGAAGAAGATATTCCAAATCTACCTTTAGATAACATTAAAGGCCCTTTATGTTTAAAATAATTCCTTCAAGTGTTATGAACATCCTATATTTTTTCATGGGATCGATGAAATCATTGTTTCTTTAGTTCCTAAAACATATTTTGGTTGTGTTCGCTAATGTCGTAATCATGTATTCCAAGTTATAGGAGGATCACAGTAAGAATTTTAGGGCCACTCTGGTAATCCTTTGGTAACATAATATCAAACAAAAGTTGTACAAGCTCAAATTTTAAACACATTAGGTGCATTTCCTTTGTTATTCTATATCTAAAGGAGTTTTTTGGTGGATCCTTTAAAGATTAAGGTTTTTTTCTTGATCTCCTGCAAATAATGTTACATTGGTACATAGGTTTCTTGGTTTTGTAGGATATTAGAAGAGGTTTGTGTCGTATTTATCCTAGATTTTGGTTCCTTATATAGCTTCTACAATGAGGTACCATACCTTCATATATAATGATTGGTGTTAGAATATGTTTTAGTATCTAAAGGATATGTTTTTTATCAATCCTTTTCATCATTTTTTTGGAAGAGGAAGCCATATTGTTGGTCTTCTATAAGTATTATTACCTTATTCTATGTTAAATTTGGATCTATCAGAGAGAAATGATCTCATATGGGTCTCAAAAGATACATACATGTGAATGTAACTATTCTACCATTGATCTTGAGGTAGTGGTTGTTGTGTTTTAATTGAAGGTGTGAAAAAAATATCATATTAAAGAGCATTGTGTGGTCTTCAAAAATCAAATAATCTTGATATATATTTTCTCTGAGAAAAATTTTAATCTATTCAGGGGGAAGTGGATAGATATATTTCTACATTATGACTTGGATATCTCCGGTAAAGATGAAAAATAATAATTTAATAACTAATTACTTTGTTATAAAGTCACCTAGAGAGTTTGGTTAAGAATTTGGATATTTATGGATGATGAGGGGGGATCATATTTCTTTACATATTGATGTGCAGAAAATTGGTGGTATAGGTTGCCTATATCAAGTGATAGTGAATTAATCCTTGATGGAGTAGGTGAAATTGTCACAATTAAGAGTTCCTAGGATAGTATCTTGGTGAGATATTATATTTTTTGAAAATACTATTAGGTAATTGTTGGAGATTAATCATCATCGGTTTCTATTTCAACAGAATATCATTATTATAGGAGTGATGTGCGCAGTGGTTCTTCATGAGTTTCATAAGTCACTTCTATAAGTGCATTTTAATATATCCATGATTTAAAATTCCTTTAAGATTCATTTTTTGTTTTCTATGATGAATAAGTCCTTAAAAAATTTCTATCTCAATGTTTGGTCTATTATTAGGTTAAAGATAAGCATTATGCTCATGTTAGTACTTTACATCCATTGGATATACCTTGGGGAGTATGAGATGATTTTTATCGATTTAGTAATCATTTTTCTTTTATTTTAGTGGGATATGATGCTATCTAGGTGGTTGTTGGTCAATTTATGAACTCAAATCATTTCTTAGTTATTACGAAGTCAAGTGCAGTGCTTATTTTGTTGATTCTATATATCGATGAGGTTGTGAGACTTCATGGGATCCAAGGAATATAATCCATGATTGAGATCATTATTTTATCTCATGATTATGTAAGGGTCTCCAGTATTCTTCTGACACATAGTTATGTCTTATAAATGTGTTCCATCCCTAGAAAGGTGGTCAGAGGAAGAGGATTATCCTGATATTATAGGATATATTGTTCTTATGTGTTCTAGATATTTGATTTCATGGGTGAACCACCACCATTGGTTTCGTTTTCTTATTAAAATAGTCCTCACATATCCATTCATTTGGAAATAGCCAATGAAATATGTGATCATCCCTAAAAATATACATTGTGTTGGATTTTGGTTGGAGACTTTGTGATTCTTGTACTATATTTGATGTATATCATGATAGAGAAAGTACAGATGATTCATGAGTGGTTGAATATTTATGAATATTGTAATATATCTTTTATTAATCAGAGTAAAAGTCCTTTTTAGTGGTAATTTAGTGATATTGTGTTTTAAAATATGTGTACTCATCATGGGTGGTAGAGTTTTAGTCATGGAAAAACCCCATCCACTTTTTTTAGGTCCTTCGTGGTATTGGATCACATTTGGGAGGTAATGGGTCAGTTTGTGCTTCCCCTGTAGATGAATTGACTAAATGAAGTCATCCATGTGTTCTATCTTCTTCAATATCTTCATAATGTAATTGATTATGGTGAGTCAAGTGTTGAGGATAATTTGATGTTCATAGATCAACCTATTGACATTTCGGATCATCAGAAGAAGGGGTTATGTGGGTTTGGAATTTCCTTGGTTCGTGTCTTTTGGAGACACAATGGATTGGAGAATTAAGTGTAATCATGAATCACTTATATATATATATATATATATATTCTCAATATCCTAATTTTTTATGTATAAATCTTATTAAGATTATGATTTTAACCATATATATGGGATTGAGGCATTTTTCTTTTTCTGCACTGATTTTGATTTTACTGATGGAGATATTCATGTTTGATTTGTGTCTGGGGGGCATTGGTTATTGAGGTTGGTTTTTTCTCTATCTATGTTTCATTTTGATTGTCAAGAATTTCTATCATTTAAGAAGTATGTAATATAGAGACTCATATTTTCTTCAGTTATCCACAATGTGTTTTGGGAGTGTTTAAGGTGTTGATAAGGATCGTAGAAACGGTATGAAAGTGGAAGATTGAGTTTGTATTGTGGGGGGAAAATGGGTGTTGTCTGTTAAATATTGAATTTAGGAAATGAGGGTGATTTGGTATGGTCATAACACTCATTCACTAGGGATATGGCATGGATCATTCAATATTTCCATAACCCCATGAAATTCTCTACTCAAGATTGTATGACATCAGTAAATTTCATAAACCCCATGCCATTTTTCATGACCACTTACACCTATATAGATGTAAAAAAGAATAAAAATATGTATTATAGAGATAAATCTCCCATGATTATCAAGGAATCTTACTGAATTCACACTGCCTAAGATGAATTAACATATACCGTCCCAAAACACGTACACTCAAATTTTATTATAAGTTTAGACTTTATCCTTCTATCATTCATTTATCCCCTTTATCTATCAAACCTTAGGAAATAGAATGCTTATTTTTATGATCCTCTACGCTAGCGAGTGATCATACTCTCATCACTTCATATGGATGGTTTCTTCAGGATTTGAGTTTTTTGTTCCTCTCTTCTCCTAAATTATTTCACTCTTATATCAAACTTATTCTTTCCTTAAATTTAATCAGTGGTAAAGGAATTTGGATTAGTTTTGATATATCTTAGTTGATGTTTTTATGGTGGGATAATTTATATAGGTTAAAGAGGGTTCTTCTTAGAATCTTGCTGTTGTTCATCCTTCGTTATTCCTCTCATTCTATCTTTGAATTTTTTAATATATATTAGTGGAAGGGGATTCAAAAATATCTTCGTATATTATTTTTAAAAAATGTAATTATCATTATATTGTGTTCATATGGTAAATTATTTTAATTTTACTAAGGTAGATAATAACCAGAATAAGAAAATTTAAAAGGGAAGATGTGATTCACATGTGATTTATATATTTTTCAGGATATTTATCGCATGTTGTTACTTAGATTGATTAATAAGTATATTATTAAGATATCATGATTGTGGTTAATTCATTTATCTTGTTCATAAAAATATAATTAGTTATGGAAATTTAAATAATTTTTTGAAAAATATAAAACAAACCTTAAAACTATTTTTTTCACAAATTTCTTATTGAGTATTAATGAATGAATAGTTATAGTTGATTAATGTTTTTTACTAAAATAATTGATGTTTTCATAATTTTTATATTTATATTATTATGGTTATGGTTGGTTCATTGTGATTGATAAAAGAGTAGATGATATTTTGATGATGTGTTAGTGATTTGAGATGAATGGTGTGGAAGGAAACTATGATGTTTTGAAAGTGTTTTTATTGATATTAAGGTGGTTGGAATGATGTAGTATTGTTTTTTATATGATAGTGATGATGTTATATTAGTTGGTTTGTCCATTTATCCAATGATATTTTGAGGATGATATTTTGATGTCTTGGTTTCCTGGGAATATGACTAAAATTAATATTTAAACAAAATTATCATTTTCAAAAGATAATTGGATTTGATGAGTTGGTGACAAGATCGAATTACTAAATTAAATGGACATTAAATGAATCCTACTGAATTTTACTATGGTATTGAGTATAAAAATAGATAATGATGGTGGTATAATATGATTTATATGTGGTATTATGAATTTAATGTGGACTGTAAATTCTATTGTGGTTAAAAATAAAGTAGGAATTTAATGCCTAAAAAAGTGAATAAATGAAGAAATATAATGTGATTGGTAATTGAATAACATATATGTGATTATGAGGATTGAATTCACATGATTATTCTTTATTATGAGTCTTAGGGTTGTTGTGTAGTTATGCTATTGGTTCATGTTGTCGCTTAAGGTAGTAGTAATATTGATATACGGTGATGATAGTTTGGGTTAAAATGTTTTATGTTAGTTAGTAGATCCTTAGGTTGGGCTTGTGTGCTATTTTAAATTTATGATAGCCTTATTATTTATTACACTCTACCACCCAAGTCGGGTAATGAAACCAATGCCTAAAAAAGGTTTTGGGTCCTGGGTGTTTTCCCAAACATCCAGAATGGAGGTGATATAAATGGATGGTTATTCCTTATTCCCCCCCTTATCTTACATACATAGTATATTCTATGATGGCTTGAAGTTATATGGTTATGATGTGGTTAAATGGTAGAGGAATATTTGGATAGAGGAGGGGGTGAGGTTATTTTATTTCATGATTATGTGTTATACCCTAAGTAGGTTATGATTTGTGTAAAAGTAGATATAGTTATGGGTTTTTGGCTATGATTATGAGAATGTGATGTGATGTTGTTGCTATGTGAAAATGCAGGGTAATGGAGAACTAGTATGTATGTCATCATGGAATGATGATGACTAGTTTTATAGGGGTAGTGGATATGGAGAACCTTGTAATATATATACATGATATTATGTTACTATACTAGTATGAAGATTTGGATGAGGGAGTCTTGCTTTGTTAAAGAATTAGTTGATCTGGTATATGAAGTGAGTTGGTTTCGTTGTTTATTCATTTTGAAATTATTGTGTTTCTTCCACTTTTTCATAGGAAATTTTTTAGGATAATCCCGCTGAGTATAATTGTATTTCCTCCCCTGTGTGTGTGTGTGGTATCCCTATAAGATAGATTTTGTGATCATGATGGACTTTACTAAATTTTGGAATGTAGTTGGTTAGTGTTAATGGAGTTGTTGTCATAAGAGTTATATTATGGTATTCATTTTATATTTTTTATGTTTCATTTATGACATTACATGCATTATGTGATTGGTTTATTTTTTTAATGTTTGGAGTTTATTTGTGATTCCATATTTATTCAAGATATGTTTGATTGTACTTGCTCCTATATGTGGGTTTTCATACCTTTTCTTCTAGTCAACAACTCATGGTCTATTAAATATGGGCTTTAGGGATCATAATCATCTTCCCTCTTGACCTAAGAGGGGTTTCAGTGAGGGAAGTTCATAAAACATATGGCATTTCACAATAATCACAACAAGGTTGATGAAAACATAGAATATTTTCTAGATATAATGATGCGAACTAATTTAATTGTGAATATTGTAGTTGATGGGACCTAAAAGTCTATAAACTGATTCCTTCCTCAAAGTAATATTAAGAGAAGGTAGAAAATGTTTTGTCCCTTGGTTTTGTGATGAGTGATCCTTAAATGTTGTAAATATAAGGAACCTATAAAATTAATGAATGTGATCAAAAATATTATCCACTGAAATAGTGAGTTGTGAATTCATTTTAGTACAATGAAATATCATTATGTGTATTCACCTTGTATATAACCCAACATGGTTGAACAAAGTAAAATGCATGTGTTCTTGAGCTTAACATTTATTAATATGTGATTGTCATTAGGTGTGATAATTTTTGAGAGATATAGATTGAACATGATCTTCCTCACACAATAACAAGATCTAATAATGAATAGAGGTTAATTTTTTATAGAGTAAAAAAGATATATTTGTTCAATACCTTGATTCACACACCCACCCACCCACCCACCATTAAGTTGCCTCGATACTTTTATCACAACCTTACATTCCCAACACACCTCTAATAATAATTGATACCTAATGAATAAAAAAACTAAGAATAAAATTCCAAATGACATATATATGGAACACAAGGTGAACTTAATCCAAAACATACTAACCACAATAAATAGGGTATTAAAATGTATTTAAAAAATCACCTATCAATGCTCATTAAATTCATAAGATTCATTATATAACATCTAAAACCAAAATGAAATCGAAATGATTTTGATAACCATATCAAACAATCGTAAACCACTTTCAAATAAAACAAAGTAATTTTATCACCCTATAGATAGATCAATAATTATTGTTGCCTCAAATTTAGTAACGAGACCCAGCGCACAAACTAAATATTGTTTTTCACCATAATTATTATACTTTTAAGTATAGATACTTTATATTATAATTAATTAACCATTTTTCAATACTATTATTTCTTTTATATATAATAGTAACCTGATATAAAAAAATAAATCAATAAAATTTTATTTCATATATTTAAATTTTATGTTTCTCCTAGATGCTTATGTACTCCACTTAATGAAAAAACATGTGAATATAGGCATTCAATTATTACGACTATAAAGATTGAAAAGCTATCCAGAATTAGTAGTTTATTTAGGTTAATGTATTTATGGTTATATATAAGGTCTAATTTATAACATTTAGCACATAATGATTAGTGATTAACTGTTAGAAAAAGAAAAATAAAATTTTCTATAAAAATATATTTAATGAAAATGGAATATTCTTGATATGATAACTAGACCATTGGAAAATATAATAAAAATGATAATCATTGATATCATAGTTTTATTAATCTATCAAAACATAAATTAATTTAAAAAATCATTAGAACAGTTCCTTAATATTTTATAATCAAAACTATTATGTCCCTCTCAATCAAACTTCAAGTTATGAAAATCATTATGTAATACATACAAATTATTTACCCAATTATTTTATATTTTTGCAACATCATTTTCAAAAATATGGGGATGGAATACCATATTTAAATTTTTTTTAATAATAGGTTATAACATTTAAGTATATTTCATATAATAATATATTTCTCATGTCACTATAAATTCCGATGTAACATTTTACTAGAATACGTTATGATATGAGATATCAAAACAATATGCCTATTAATTAAATAATATTGAGATATTTTAAAAACTAGTGGTATAATTTTGGGGTAGATTGTTATTATATGGTATTAAATGAAAATTAATAATAATTATTAAGTGGATGTCATTTCTTGCTAGTTGAGCTTAATACATGAGTTGCTCCAAAAATTCTAAATTATGTTGTATGAAATATATGTTTCAAAATATTATCCTATGTGAGTTTATATGTATATAATTGTTTTTTCTTAAATTCCATTATCCTATTTAAGCTATAATTCAATAGGTTTAGTCATAATTCCAACCAAAAACTAAACAATCATTCGAAAGAAAGCTAAAAATAATACCATAAAAATAATCTCATTTTTCATCTTAAAATACAATATTACTCATCAACAAAACAATTTTAACTTATATCAACATGTATTTATTACATGTAAAACTATTATTGAAAATATAAACCATACTTGAAGTAATAATCATTTCATATGATTTTATTTAGGCATATTGGTGATCATGGTTGTGACTTTTCCATCTTCAAGGAATGATAGTGGTCACATTAATGACTGTAAAATGGATTATTGGATACTTAGAGGGGATTTTCCTTGATGGGGAAAATATATCAAAGGGGTGGTAGGTGATCAAGTAGAGAAATTGATCTAGGGTAGGAGATGAGGGGTGGATAGGTTAGGGAGTAGTTGATGTGGATTAATATATAAGGTAAATAAAGGTGGATGAATAATAATAGAAGGTGGGGAGGCCAGCATGTCGGGTAGGGGAAACTGGAGAGTCGATGGTGACTAAGGGTCTAGGGTTGGAAGGGGGTCATAGAGGTGGGGATCACAGGAAATTCAAGAGTGTATATCAAGGAAATGGGGGGTGTGTGAACCATATAAATAAGTATACATAAGACCAATAGAAACTAAGGTATATTGTTGAGTTATGGCAGAAAAGTGATGGAACAAGAGGTGATTTAGGGATTTGGGTAGTGCCATGCAGTAAAATTAGGGTTTAGAATAAAATAAGTTTTTTAAAATCAATTCCACCTACCTAAAATAATAATTATTTTAAAATTTTATTCTATTTATATGAATAGACTATAATATATATATATATATGATGTGTTATTATATCAAATTATTAGTAAAATACTTGTTCATGTTGAATTTTTTATTACAATATATATTTATAATGGTAAAATGTTTATTGGTAAAAATAATTAATAAAAAAGAAGTATATATTTTATATATTTATTGGTATTTGTATTTACAACAAAATTATTATTAGAAACAAAATATCAATTATTTATTTTTACTTTTTGAAGTTATATATATATATATATATAATATTCAACACCTTTCCATACATAGTGGTTAGAGGATGAGCTTGAAATATGACTGGTTAGGCATTCGAACCCCATTAATTTCCATTTTCATTTGATTTACTCCAACTATAGGAGTTTTGTGTTGATTTTTTTGTATCCCCATTTTTTTCTTCCTTAATTACTTATTATATAAGAGGGTCCTTACTCAGCTTGAGTATGTGACTTCTTCAGGTGATTCCCTTTTCCCTATGTGTAAATTCTTTAGGTTATCTCCCATTACTCAAGTGATAGGAGATATTCTTAAACTGTTTAAATTGGGATGGCAGAATCCTTTGTCTGTGAGTCCCTTCCTAGATAATCTCTTCAAACACAGGATAGACAATCCCTTACCACAAGAGAGATGAGGTTATTCTTATATATTCCCTCCCTAGTGGAAGTAAACCATTCATATATGTTCCCTTCTCACTAATGATCCTAAGTGTGGTAGATGACTATTCCCCAAGAATCCCTTCTCACATATGTTATATTCCCCATGAAATCATATAGTTTTTTCTAGATAACTAGGAGACAACCCTTTAATAATCCTTTCTTGGCAAGTGGTTTCTCCGTTAAAAATATCCTCATTATAATGTATTTATTTCCTCAACTAAAAAAATATTTATAATGTAATTGGATCATGTGGTGGGGCCTTTAGACCACTTTTATAAAAATAACACACACATGTATGTATATATGTATGTATGTATGTTTGTATAAGTTAATAAAATTCAAAATTATAATTTTTCATGTATTGATATTCTTAAATGTATATAATAGTGGTTATATATTTATATATATATACAACTATGAGTGTGTGTGTGTTTTCATTGCTTCCCTGAACATCCGATTTTCTAGGTGATTTTTAAAAACTGGGAGAATGGGATATCAAATCACCACATGAAGTAGAATATTCTAAAGCTAAAAACTCTATTATATACTTTTTCATATTCATGAAATTATTACTAATTACAATAATAATTACCCTTTTGAAGAAATTGATTAATTGACATTGATGCATTTAAAAAGAAATACACCAAAAAATATATTATATTATATTCAATACATAATCCTATAAAGATTAATAGTTATGTTATAGTTCAAATAAATATGGTAATTAACTTTATAGTTTAACATTATCTCGAGTAGTGAAAGAGGTAAGAAGGAGTGTAAGGATCCATGATTTTTCAATTTAGACCACAAAGGGATTCTGGCATATCCCCTATAGGGTGGTATCAACACCTACATGGGTTGGTGTTGTATTTTAAATCCATATGACTTATAATAACACCCATATTTATAATTGAAGATTTCAACTTTTGGGTGAGCAGGAATTCACAACATATTGTTTAAATCTATGCGAGAAAGGTGTGAACTCATTCTGGGTGAAGAGTCTAACCTTTTAAACACATGTAAGCAGGTGTATTATTCATTTTATTATCATACAGGAAGAATTTTATATCATTCTATTTAAGGTTGTTTGGTAAGGACCATTTTGTCATTCTTTTTAAGAAAATAAGACCACGATATTTGGTGTGTCATGTTTTTTAAGGTCATGCAATAAGGACCAATTTTGTTCCTATTAATTTCATATAAAAGGGAATAAATTTATTATATCTTAAGGTTATACTACTACATACATTAGGTTAAAGATTCCATATGATTTCATGGGTGTGTAACTTATATATAAATAACCCTTTGTAAGAAAATCTACGTTATTGACCTAATAACAACATTGGAAGTTATATTTAGAAAGAGAACCAACAATATGAAGAAATGGTTAGAGTATATATAAGAGATAGGAAAAGTGTGTGGATTTCACCATGAAGGAAACCCTAGAATGTATTTTTTTTTACTTTAAATAACCACACCATAAATTAGGGTAGGAAGGAATTCCATATCCCCTTAAAAATAAAGGGTATTCATTATCAAGGGGTAAACGATTGACTATACCATGAGGATGTAGGGTAAGAAAATTAAAACCAGTAGGAAATCATATACGGGATGAATTATCTCATTTATAAAAGGTTTACATGATTGTATGAGTAATACAAATATAAAAAATACCCTAATCATTGGAGTTGAGTCCTAAAGGGAAGGGGATTGGAGAAGCTACCATATTGGTCCCCGGACCTTATCAAGATTAAGTAATTAAGCTCAGTAAATCCACCTTGGTGAAATGGAAGGTCTTACTCATGGTATGTTTCCTTGGAAAAGGATAAGGCTTAAGATAAACATGGGGTATTGAAATATCCTCCATAGGTATTTGATTCCAAAATCATAAATGGGAGTTTATGGATTTTTGTTAAGTGTTGTGAATTTAAGTCAGGAGTTTCCTACTCCTTTGGGATGTATCTTTTTTACCTTTTTCTATTTCTCAAATGGAATTGATCAATGTTATATTTATAAGAAAAATAAGTTCAGTCACTCATCCTTCACCTTTGTAATTACCCAGAATTTATATATAAAAATTTTCATTATGAATATATTTTATTTCATATAAGGTGATATAGATAATAAGAAATAACTTAACCTTATCATAAATTCAGATAAAAATATTTATATAATACTACCTTACAGATTAAAATATAACTCATGGTATATTAATAACATAGATATATTTCATGTTTTAAAATCCATTTTCAAGAAAATTGTTTTTTACACATTAAGAACATATATCTAAAACGAATTTTTATCACCCATACAATTTAAATAAAATAATTTAAATTTCACTTTTTCATTCATCATGTTTAAATTATCTTAGGATTAATTTTTTTTTAAAATTAATTATTTTTAGATGAATAGTGTAAAATGCCAAATTTTTTTCTAATATAATCTATTTTATCTGGATTAGATGTTTTTGAAACTTTTTTTATCTTATATATATATATATATATATTAATATAAATCATTTAAAATTACTATGTTCTATTTATAAAACCCATGGATATTATATTAGAAAATTATGTAATTTTTTAAGAAAACTATTTTTCATCATTTTCTTAAATTAAATTTACTATTGAAAAAATTATGTTTTGGATTTTATTTAATTTAAAATAACACTTATTTGAATGATAATAATATTATTAATATCACTATAATTAATAACATCAAAAACCATTTTTAATACATAAACATTATGCTTAAAAATACACTTTTAAAAAAAATGGTTTTATGTGTTAGGTGAGCTAATACTAAAATTAATTTCTATAAATACTGCAAATATTATTTTTTAAATTTTTTTTAAATACTTAAAATAATAATTTTCAAATTAATAATTAATTTTAATAAAAAAATAGCCATTTCGATTAGTTTCCAAGGGTGAAAGTGTTGTTATTGTGATAAGGGTAAATTATGGTAAAATAGGTTTAGCATAATGAAAGTGATTAAAATTAGTGAAAAAATATGTATGATGTTGTATGTTGGACGGAGTATAGAAATTATATATTTCCCCATGAAATTATAAAACTTTTTTGCACCTTTCCCTTGAATAATTGAGTGATGTTATTGAGAAATAATGTGTTTTGGAAAAATTACATTTTTCCCTTATAAAAGGAGACATTTTTCTCCACATTTATCCAACCATTAAAAAGCCTTTAATAACACAAAATGAATCCCTATTATCTCCTAAAATCCCACCACATGCCTTTGAAGCCACAACCTCACCAAAATACCATGCCAATGAGCCTTAATGAGTTACTCAAGGGACAACTTCCATGATAATGGTAATACTATCCACTCATCTTTTCTAAGTTATTTTCATATTCTACACCCCTAAATTACCCTCTACAATAGAAGGATTGATAAAAAATAATTATTAATATTCTGAAATTTTATTATACTAATGGAATATTAATTTTATACTTTCCTTAAAAATCTTGGATAAAAAAGAAAACTCCACCAAGCGTGTGTGCAGATTACTGACTCCATGAATGATATGTTATGTTTTCCATGACCACCATACATGGTTCACATTAAAAATGTGTTTTGTTTGTTAAAAAAAATTAACACTGTTTATATTTTTAAATGATAATATATAAAAATCTATAAGTAATCATGATAATAAATTGTTATAGTAGCTTTAACCGTCATAAATAGATTCATCAAGTGACATGTATTAAAGTTGATATTTTTAAAAAATATTAAAAATTGTATAAGTATTATAATAATCGAATAATAAATAAAATAATCCTCCACATTTTTGGAGATCATGATGTTATTTTATTTCACCTTTGACAGCGGTCAACAATCCAAAAATGTTATGAGGAAATTAACTAAAAAACCTCGAGTAACCAATGTAAGTAGAAACTATATAGAAAAAAATAAAAAAGATGATAAATAGACCTTAAAAAATTAAATATAGGTGAATATGTTTCTTGGTTATAGATTGAATATACTTAATTTAACTATTCAAAAATTTAATTACAAGAAATTATCAATTTTTGAAACTAGTTAAGGGGTCCTCCGAACCACCCCTATTACCTTATAGTTACATGTTCTATTTCTTTTCCTCCATTTTCCTTTATTTTATTTTCAATTATATAATCCATAATCTATAAATATGTTCTATTTACATATATTCCTAGTTTAATCTACCTTTATTTATTGGGGAAAGAAAAAATTTAAGTTACCTTTGAAATTTTTTCATTTAAGTGAACCCAATTTAGGGGAATCATTTTTTCATCTTTCCATATAGAATTTATTCCAAAGTCTCTACCCATGAAAACCATTCTAGTCTAAACATATGTTCATTACACATAGAAAGAACTCACAAACTTTTTGACAATGAGACTAAAATTATTGGTATGATACACCCTATAAAACTCCTAGTGAAGAATATTTACCAGGATGTCAGGGTAATCATTGGTATGTTCATTAAAGTGATTATAAATCTTGTCTCTTATCTTTATATATTCCACGAAACTAATCTTCCAGTCATTAAAGTAAGTCCCTATAAAATTCTTGTTTTCTTATCATTTATACATTCTAAAATAACTCATTATGTTATAATAAATATTTTTTTTATTTTGGTTTTGAAAACAATTAAATATGTATTGAAAGATCCATTTTTAATTTTAAAAATCTTCACCTATGTTGTATGTATTTATTTTTAATACACTTTTTCCTTTATTAATTCTTCTTTCAAGGAACTCCATGTACAAATCCTATCTCTTTTTTCAAAAACAAACATCCAAAATGATTTTATTCCATATATTTATGAGAATCCATAATATATAGACTTCAGTTATATATTAACACATGAT
Organism: Viscum album; assembly: GCA_963277665.1. Lineage (NCBI taxonomy): Eukaryota > Viridiplantae > Streptophyta > Magnoliopsida > Santalales > Viscaceae > Viscum > Viscum album. The sequence continues at coordinate 967,139,123 of OY728155.1, forward strand.
TTTGAAACCTTTAACCTTATTTTAATTTATATCATGCATATGATTTATGTATGAATTTTTTTTCTCTTATGGAAAAAAAAGAGTTTATGTATTATAAGGCGATGGGTGGGTCTATTATATCCCTCTAATTCATTGGGTAATGTTGATGTCTAATGATATACCACGTATGTTTCATGGGAAGTTATCCTAATAACATTATGTATAGTGTATGAGTGGTTATCCTAAGAATACCAAGTTATGACGGTGGTAAGTCTGAGTATACAATGATTACAATGGCGATTAGACTCTTCATTTTTTCTTGGAGGGTAGACTTGAAATATGGTTATGATTTTATTATTTATGAGGTTTCCATATGCCTATGATTCTCGGATCTTATTATGTCATTACCTTATGTCATATTTCCATACTTATGATTACCATCCATAGGGTATAATGTTATTCCTCCTAACCAATTTTTGAATTCGTGATTTACTTTGATTATTCCCATACTAAGATTTTTATCTCACCATTTTATTTATTTATTTTTACCTAGGACATCTCATGAAATTTTGGAGGACTTATGGGAGTATGAGAACCTTTTGGAGTTTTAAATATAGATGTTGCGTTTGTGTTTAAAATATTGTGTTTGTGTTTAAGATGTTGTATTTATATATATATATATATAATTTTCTCGGGACATTTGATCTATTAATACTCAATGTGAATTTATTAAAAAATAATGTTAATAATGATGAAATAATATTTTTTTAAGGATTTTATTATTGAATTTGGAATCTAGGAATGGTCTTCTTATTTTAAGATATTAGCTTTATAGAAAATTAGTGAAAACCCTTAAAATAAGAATAAGCATAGGATATGATACTAAATTTTTGGTAAAGTATAGTTTTTTGTAGTTTTCTAATCAAATACATCCATACCTAGATACTAGAAAATGGATTAAAGATTTATCATAATTTTACCTAGGTTTAATAACCTCAAAGAGGCCATATTGTGCGTTAATAGAATTTTTAACTCATGCATGATAAAGTGGCCTACCTATAGATCTTCCAAGAAAAAGCTAGGGGATATTCTTTGGTAAATTCACATGATCTTTTAAAACTATTATAAAGGATTTGAATATATTGTTAATGAAATTTTTATTAAGAATATAATAGTAAATTTATCCTGGATAACATAGATTGAAGCTTAAAAATTCATAAGTTAGGGTATAGTGTGTCAAAAGTTTCCTTATAACATTTTCCCATTCCTTTATCTTTTGGAAATCATAAAAAAAAATTCTTATAATTATTTCTATCTATAAGAAAATTTAAATGAATTTTATTTTTATAGATAAGTGTAACTTTAATTTTATTAATTCAAAAGAATAATTCGGATCCTTAATGAAACACAAAACCCCTTTGTTTCTCAATTCTAAATCGCATAGAATATAAAATTTGATTTAGATTTCTCAATTTTGAATCAGGTAGAAAATTTAATCTAATTTATTTTTCTCAATTCTGAATCGACTAGAATTATAATTCTAATTCTCTCAATTATTTGATTCTAATTCACATCCTTAAATTCCAATTCACTCAAAGATGAGAATCTGATTCATAGTTTCCTAATTCCGAGACATCTAATTTTTTTATCAGATTCTCGTTTATTCAATTCTGATTCTCAAATATTTCTAGATCCAATTTTATATCTTTCGTTGATTTTTCTCTTTTGTTTAATAAATATCGTTTATAACTTTCTTAATGTTACGATATTACCTTAATTTAAGATTTTATAACATTCTTAAATTTAATATTTCTCCTAAAAAAATTTATTATATAAAAAATCAAATTTACTTAAATTTTCTTATGATATTTTATTATGCTAAATGATGTTGTCCTATCTTTTATTATAAGACCATTTTAAGTGCCTTTTACAAAAGTACCTTCTAAAATTTCATGAAAATTATTACTGATAGAGGAAATTTTGACCATTTTAGATCTCACCTATAAATACCCAATCATTTGAATGATTTTAATGTTTTAGACTTTTGGGAGAAGTGATACTCTCTAAGAGCACTTCCATAATTACTTCTTGAGAAAACCTTAAAGAGTTTAAGTTTTGAATAACTTGTTCTACATAAATAAATATTCAACAAGATATGTTTTTATTTGTGCAATTCTGATTTTTGGTGTATACAATCTAGGGATTCCAAGATGAAGGAAGACAGAGGTTCTAATTACCTAATTAATTGATGGCTTCCACTTTAAAGAAAGAAAATGGTGTCGGTCACCTTATAGATCAATGGATTGTAGGAATAATAGTAAAGATATGGATCTTCGTATTGAGGTATTACCCTGGTGTGGGTAAGACATACTTTCTTTAAAGTATAAATCAAGGGACCTTTATCCAAGGTGTTTTTGGATACTGTACTCTTTTGTTTAAAAGATTTGTACTCTTTTATATGCCCTTTTAATTTTCACTTTTATTGGTAATATTAAGAAAGTATTTATTATACATTATTTTTTGTTGTAACTCTAATTTAAGATTATATACACATTAAGGTAGATTATTGTTTAAGTATACCTATCAACTTATTTTATTACACGTATTTATTAAATCAAAGTGTATTCCATAACCTTAAAAATAGGGTTTAAGTGAATATTATTTGTTTAAATTTGTTAAACAAAGTTTCCTTAAGGTTAAAAACAAATGTTTTTAATCATACAATTCACCCCCCCCCCCCCCCCCTCGTGTAATTAAGTATATAAATCTTGAATTTAGATCCTATAATTGGTATTGGAGGAAGTCTCTAATATACTGATACTTTTACTTAGTATAAAAAATAATATTTTCACTACGTAGTTTTACTTAAACTTTGTTTACTTTTAAAAGTTGTTATTTTTTAAAACTTTTTGTTTATAAATACAAACTACACTAACATGTCTTTTGGAAAAATAATTATTATAAGATGTCCTAAATAAATATCATACCCTTAGATAATTTTAACCCTATAGACCACTTATATTCTTTGGGAATGATTATGAATACTAGATAGAAAAAATGAAGAATTTTTTTATCAACACTGGTGTTGAAAACTTTTTTCTTCCTACTAGTGATTATAAGATAACATACAATGAATTAATAACTTTTACTGATAAATAAAACCAATAATATCAGCTAAACTATAAGTCACGCAATAATTTTCTTTGTTCAATGAATAGTATTATATATAGCCAAATATCTTCTTCTGAAGTATCTAACAGTATTTGGAAGAAACTTGAAGTTACCCATTTTGGTGCTTCGAATGTTATTGAAAGAAGAAGATTCGTCCTTAGAGCATATTATCATGGTTTTTTTTCTTATAGAAAACATATAGTAAAAGTTCAACAAATATTCATGACTAGTATGAATAGTCTATAATCAATGGGAGAAAAGGGGAATGATGATTAGATTCTTGTACATATGTTAATAAACATCGTGTTTAATGAATGGGAATCAAAGAGAACAATTATTGATGATTCAATAAAAGTTACAATAGTTAATATAGATGAATTATTTGGAGCTCTCTTACAACATGAGAATATATTGAAGAAAGATTCTGAGAATATAAAGAAGCAAAATGGGAGTGTTTCTTTAACTACTACTTCGAATCAGACAAAAGACAAGATTCCTGAGAATGTCACAAAGACATAAAAGTCTATGAAAGTTTTTATTCAGTTAGACTCAAGTGAATATGAATAGTAATATAATGAGTTATCAAATCTTTCTCAAAGAATGAAAAATATTGTTGGTAAGAATGATTTGAAATATAGATATAAAAAAATTGGAAGGATTAGAAGGATTTTGAAGTCACATGTTATCAAAGCAATAAAGTTGGACATATCAGGCCTGACTATCCTAAGCTAAAAATAAAGGACATGAAAGATAGACATTCTGATAGGAATATTAAAACACATTACATGTATGATGGAATAAAAGTCTTGGAGGAAAATGATTCTTGGAGTGGAATTTGTGGAGGCTCGTTTAATGAATCATTAGATAATGAATCTTCTGGACAAAAGAATATTAGCCTTATTTGTATAATACTAATTGGAAACCAATATTTTGTGTCTAAGGTACACACCGATGAATCATTAACCAACATATATTTAAGTTCTAATTATCCTGATAAATAAAATTATGAATCTTTGGATGGATAATGTTCCTCATTAGAAGATAATTTTTTACCTTCTTTTGACGAATTATCTTGGTTTTCCAAGTTTCTTGAAAATAATAATAGTAAGATCAATAAGAAAATTGATAAGGAAAATTATAGAATAACTATTTTTAACAAAACAAGTATTATATCTTTCTGAATATCTTGATGTAAAATCGTTTTAAATTGTATCTATTTCAAAAACCCTTGAGGAAGTTAATAATTAGAAGGATAATCTTTTTAAAGATTTTGAAAATGTTATTTCTAAGAAAATATTTTTAGAGAAAAACTCAAATTATTAGACTAATGGCTATGCTGAATAGAATTTAGTCATTAGAATAAAATCTGAAATATTTTCTCTTAATAAACATTTATCAAACTTTACTTCTTGTAAAGTGAATTTCGATAAGATATATTCAAAAATTCTCCCTCTTAATAAATGTTCAGGAATAGATTATACTCACTCAAAAAACTGTTTTCAGTCAACTATTTTGAAACTCAAAGCGAACCATTTTCACAAAGTGTCCAAGTGTTGGACATTGGGAGAAAAATAATTCTTTAAACAAAATCTAATCCCTTGGTTTCCACAAATCTCACTTTTCTAATCAAATTTTTATTCCTAATATTTTACTTTTTAATTGTTCTGGATCTAATAAAGTTTGGATTCCAAAAGTCTAATTTTTTTATTTTTAGTAAAATAAATAAAGTATTGGCAACAATATATAGTACATTGATAGAGGATGTTCCCAAAACTTTACTCGTAACCAAAATTATTTGAAAATATAATTAATATGAAATTTGGAAGAGTCGCATTTTCAAATAATTCTCAAGAATAAATTGTCGGTATAGGTAACATTGTTCTTCTTCGAAAAGCCTTAATTTCAAATGTTTTATTTGTCAAAGATATTAAGAATTAAAGGAGATGTTATTTTATAATTCATTAAAATGGAAGAACCACTTTATTATATTTATAAAAAATCATTAGCCTCCAAAATATTTGAATACGTTAAACAAAAGTTTGGAATGAAAACTATAAAGTAATCATTCATATCTACTTTTTGTTAAAACTATATCTTAACATTAAGATACTCCTTTTTCATAGAGGGTGTACATTTTTTCCATAAAAGTGGGATTTATAACCAAATAGAGTTTTTCAGAACATAATAATTTTTTTTGAAACCTAATAATGTTTTTTGGAACCAACTAATGTTTTTCAAAATCTAATAATGTTTTTCGGAACCTAATAAAACTTCTCAAAATATAAGATACCTAAGAATAATCTTACTAGAATAACTTCTTGGAAATATAAAAAGGTATATCTTCTTTCCTTTTACCTCTTAGTTTCATTTTGTTTTGTTGGTATTTCAATATTGTTTTAAGTAAAACTTAAATGTATTCATCTTTTCTTAAATCCATTTTTCATTAAAACCTCAAAAGATCAGAATCCACAAAATTTATTTAGCTCAATCACAACTGTTGGATCACATCAGATCAATATCAGTCGTTCGACCTTTCTTGGAAGTTGAACCATCATATTGGAACCAATATAAAGGAGAGGACCCCCCCCCCCTCTGTTCTACATATAATTATAGAAAATTGATTTCCTGGGTTGATTCCACCATACAAATTTATTTTTCCGATTATCAGATTTCATAAGTTCTAAATGTATTTTTCAATATCCTCTCATACTTAAATTCCCTTGAATAACGAACATAAATATTGTTCAATATTCAGAGAAAGGTTATTTGATCAGTATTTTTTCCTTAAGTATTATTATTCGATAAGAAATATCATAATGTTTCAAGGATGGGAAATTATTCTCATTTCTAAGAAAAAAGGTGAACGAGATCATGTTTATGCACATTTCAATATTTAGTTCTTAGTCTATCATGTTTTTCAATGAAGGAGTAAAGTATAAGTTTTAGTTCAAGACTTATGGGAAAACTTAATCTTTATCTTGTAAGAATTATCCAAATTTCTTTGAGATACCTTCTGAGGGAGAAGCTTATTATTGATCTCATATGTTTCTAGATATAAAGGGTTATTTTGACAGAATTAAGGCTATTGATAGCTTAGGTCTTAAGAGAGTAAAGAATCTTATGACTTCTAATATTTCAGCTAACTACAAAATCATTGATTTATGGATGCATGGAATCTTAATATGAATAAAAGTAGATAAGGATATCTTGTAAATAACTGATATCATCATGATGGATTTTATAGTTTATCTAATAAATATTAACTTGGTGAATTATATCTTTCTTACTATCAGTAAGATTAATGATGATTTAATCAAATCTTATATCTGGATGTATCCAACAATCTTGTCCATGCTTATCAAAAACTATTTGAATTTATGTAATGTTGTGAGTATTTAAAATCCAAAGAAGTTCAAGGTTATTCTTTTTAGTGATGACACGCTTAAGATAATGAAATAATTTTTAATGATAAGACAAACCAGTTTGTTGGTTTTTTTGAAATTTCAAAGGAGGTTGCAAAATACTCAAAGAAGCATACATATGCACCTAATAAAAGAAAATCACAAGTCTTAGAACCATAGAAATCAGATTCAGCTTTAGAAACATGAACGTTGAAGAAATAGAAATCTTACCCAAATGAAGTGGGAGTAAAGTTGGAAGAAGAAAATAGAAAATAAATGATGTTGATGTAATATTTGGGTTAGATTTTATAGGATCTAAAGCATTAAAAATCATAGAATCTTTAGAACTTGAGATATAAGCAATGGAGAAAAGGTTTATGAAAATGTTAATTGAATCTAATATTTTTCATGACTTGTTGAAATATATTGAAAGAGTATCAAAAAAACATTCATGTTTCATAGTATTTTTTAAAAAAACTGAACTACCTCAACAATCTCAAACAGTTTCTGTAGAGGCTACTACATCATAAAAAGGAAATGAAGTTGTTCCAATTTCAATTATGATCATTCAAGAACCACATCAAGAAAAAGATTAAGAAAAAATATTCAACAGAAATAAAGTGATAATGAGATTCCTCAAATTGAATAATCTCAAAGGTAGATACATTCTGACAGGTTATCATTAATAACATCCCAAACCTCTTCCTCAATGATTTCCTTAGAAGGCAAACTATTTCACAGGTCTCCATCTTAGAAAGAAAATCTTGTTGAAAGTGAAGTTCAACAAATACCTTCTGATGAGGGATTTGATGAAGATGATAATGTTGATGGTGTTAATGATAAAAATAAAGAAGATGGTGATGGTGATGATGATGATGATAAAATCATTCATGTTTATAATGATAGGAATGAAATTCAGACAAAAATGAAAATAGAATCTAAGAATGACAAAGGAAAGTAGGTAGATGTTGGTACATCTAAGAAGATGAATCAGAGTTATAAAGGTATTCCAATTCTATAGGATAAGACTTTGTTTTATATTCTTTAAATAATTTTGTGGACCCAATTATTTAATTTTCAAACCTTGATTTAATTTTAAATACTATTCATGCTTCCATAAATCAAAAATTGAAATCAACAATCCTTTTCATGGAGAAGCTCAAAAAACATGAATCTGATTTCAAAATCTTTGTTCACAATTATGATTCTAACAGGAAGTCTTGAAAATATATAATGAAGTGTTAAAATAAAATGAAAATTTATATTAAATATTTTGATGATATGTTTGAGATGGTAAAGTGTGACTTCAATGAATCTGAATCCAAGATAAAAAATATTTCCAACAACTTCTCATAAAGGTTAAAGTATGAGAAAGATATTCAGTTGCATGAAGATAGGGATTTATATGTGAAAATAAAATATCATGATCAAGATTTTAAAAGAGTGAAGTATTATAGAGAAGAGGTGGATTAGAAGCTTATGTATCAGGAATAAATAATTAAGAACTACCAAGAAAAGATTTCGAACTTTTAGAAGATGAGTCAGGATCAGGAAGAACTCCTAAGGAAGTTCCAAGATGATCGTAAGGAGCTTAATAAGATGAAGGCTCTGATCAAATCCTTAATACCAAGGAAATAGTGATCTTTTTTTATGATATTTTTTGTAAAACTTTTTTAATGTAAAAATATTATTATTCTCTATTTCATAAACATTGTTTTCTAACTTTTTAGGTACATAATAACTTTCCCCATTCCTATTTTGAAAATAAAAAAAGGGGAGAAGAATGTTCTAAAAGGAATATTAGCCTAAGGAGTAAATTATAATAAATTAGGACAATACATAAAGAAGACATTTTCAATGTAAGGGGGAGGTATTTTTCTAAAAAAGGATGAAAATTATATAAAGTTATAATACGATCATTAGGGGGGACTTCTTAACCTAGTTGGGGGTTTTTATACTCATCTTAAGTCATAAAAAATGGGGAGATAAATTTTATATTATATGTTTTAATAAGAACTCTTGCAGTGTTAATATTCTATTATTTTATAGATTGTTGGTACTTTCTAAAAAGGGAGAAATTGTTGAGTTAAATTTTTCCTTATGATCATTTATCACTCTTTTAGGTTTTGGAAATCATAAACACATTTTATTATAATAGTTTTTATTTATTAGGAAATTTATATGCATGTTATTTTTATCGATAAGTCTAAATTTATTTTCATTAAGTCAAAAGATTAATTCAAATCCCTAATGAAACTCAAAATCCCTTACTTTCTCAATTCCAAATTACATAGAAAATCGAATTTGATTTTTATGTATCAATTCCAAATCGCCTAGAAAATAGAATTCAATTTCTATTTCTCAATTCCAAATCACCCAGAAATGTGATTCTGATTCTCTTAATTTTTTCATTTTGATTCACTTTGTTAAACTGATTCACTGAATTATGTGAATCTAATTCACGATTTATCAATTTTGAAATGGCTAATTTTTTAAATCTGATTCCCATTTTTTTAATTTTGATTCATAAAATTTTCCAGATCCTATTTTATATCTTCCTTAAAGTTTTATCTTTTAGTTAAGAAAAATATTTTATAACAATCTTAATGTTTTGATATTTCCTTAATATATAATTTTATATCATTCTTAAAGTTAATTTTTCTATTAAAAAAATGTTTTATATAAATATATTCATATATGCTTTAAATTTGTCATTATATTTTATTATGAAAAACGATGTCTTCCAATCTATTTTTATACACCCATTGTATGTTATAGTTGTATAGGTCCCTCTAAAATGTTAGAAAAAATATGTCTGTCAAATTAAATATTGTTTGTTGGAGATCTTTCCTATAAATACCAAATCATTTGAATGATTTCAATTTTGTGAACTTTTAGGATAATTGATACTCTGTGAGAGATCTTCCAGAATTCTTTCATGTGAAATCCTTGAAGTGTTTAAGTTGTGAATAGCTTCTTCCACATACTTAAATATACAAAAATCTTTGTTTTCTTTGTGTGATTTTGATTCTAGTTGTATAAAATCTAGGGATTCCAAATTGAAGGAAGACAGAGTTTTTTATAACTCGATTAATCAAGGGATTCCAAGTTGAATGAAGACAAAGGTGTTGATCACCTTACAGATCGAGGGCTTTCGGGATTATAAAGACAGATACTGGTCTTCGTATTGAGGGCTTACCCTAATGTGGGTAAGACAGACTCTCTTAAAAGTATAAGTCCAGTAAACTTTATCCAAGGTGTTTTTCGATACCCTGATCTTTGGTTTAAAATATTTGTACTATTTTATATGTACTTTTAATTTCTTCTGTTATTTATAACATTAATAAAGTTTTTCTTATACTTTATCATTTTTTGTTACTCTGATTTAAGATTATATACTCTTTAAGGTAGAATCTAGTTTAAGTATACCTATCTAATTATTTCATTACACATCTTCCTTAAACCAAAGTTTTCTCCGTAAAACTTACAAAAAGGGTTTATGTGAATATTATGTGTTTTACTTTGTTAAAAAAATCCTTAAGGTTAAAAATGAATGTTTTTAATCATACAATTCACCCCTATTGTAATTTAGTATCTATATCTTACATTTTGATCCTACTTTGTTTACTTAGTATCAAAAAAAAAGTTACAACTTCTTAGTTTCCTTCTTAGTTTAACTTAAGTATCTACTAAAGGATCAAAATGTTATATGTATATACTTAATTACAAGAGGTGGGGTGAATTTTATGTCTAATAACTTTTGTTTTTAACCATAAGAAATATTTTTTAACAAAGTTAAAAAAAGATTCACTTAACCCTCTTTGTAGGTTTAATGAAAAAAAACTTTGGTTTAATAAGGATGAGTAATGAAATAAGTACATAAGTATACTTAAACAATATTCTACTTTAATGTATATCAATCCATAAATCAATGTTACAAAAAATGAAAAAGTATAACAGACACGTTCTTAATGTTTCAAATAGTAGAGAAAATTAAAAGTACACATAAAAGATTACAAATATGTTATCCAAAAGATTAAGGTATCCAAAACAACCATAGATAAAGGTCCCTTTATTTATACTTTCTTGAAAGTATGTATTACTTATACTAGAGTAAGCCTTCTATATGAATATCGGTATCCCTCTTTTTATCCATGCATGCCCTCAATCTATAAGGTGAAGGACACATCTATCTTCCTTATACTTGGAAGTCCTCGATTAAGTAGGTAATTGAATCCTCTATCTTCCATCAGTGTAGAATCCCTCTATTGTATAAAGAAACAATCAGAAACGTATAAATGAAAAAAATCTTGTTGAAGATTTAATTATGTGGAAAAATTGTTCACAACTTAATCTTTTTAAGGCTTTTGCATGATGTAATTCGGGTAGATATCTTGTAGAGTATCAATTATCCCAAAATTTCATCGCACTAAAAATATTTAAATGATTGGTTATTTATATATGAGATCTCCAATGGTCTAAATTTCCTACAACGGTCCTATTTTTACTGAAATTTTGGAGGTACCTATACAGCTGGTGCTTACAATGGTCATATAATAATAGATTGGACAACATAATTTAGGATTACAAAATATCTTGATAAACTTTAAATATATATGAATCTATTTATATAAAACATTATTATAATAGAAATAGTAACTTTAAGAAAGATTTAAAATTTTACATTAAGGAAATATCATAACTTTAAGAAAGTTATAAAAGTTGTTTCTTAAATGAAATAGAAAACTTTAAAAAAAGATAAAATATCAGATCTGTAAATATTTTAGAATAAGAATTGATGAAATAAGATTTAGATTCAAAAAATTAGAAGTTTATGAATTGAGAAACTATGAATCAGATTATTATTTTTGAGAAAATCAGAATTTAAGGAATTCGATCAAAATCAAAAAAAAATATAAAATCAAAATCAAAATTATCTGTGATTTGAAATTGAGAAATAGAAATCAAATTCAATTTTCTACTTGATTCAGAATTGAGAAATATAAATCGGATTCAATTTTCTCTATGATTCGTAATTGAGAAAAAAAAATATAATCCCAATTATAAAAGCATCAGAATTGAGAAAGCAAGGGATTTTGAGTTTCATTAAGGATCCGACTTATTCTTTTTACTTAATAAAAATAATGTTAGACATGGCTCTAAAAATAACATGCATATATATTTCCTTCTAGAGGGAAGTAATTATAAGAAAATGTATTTTTGATTTCCAAAAAATAAAGGAATGAAAAAAATTCATAAGGATGCTTTTGAATCAACAATCTCTCCCTTTTTGGAAAGCACAAACTATAGATTAAATAAATTAATATTAACACTGAAATTGTTCTTATTTAAACATAAAGCAAAAAAATTATCTCCCCCTTTATTTATGAATTAGGATGAATATGAAAAACACCCCCTTAGGTTAATAAATCACCCAAAGGATCATATTCTGACATTATATAATTTTCATCCTTTCTTATGAAAAATATATCCCCTTACTTTAAGAATGTCTTTTTTAGGTATTCTCTTCCTTCCTTACAATTTCCTCCTTATTATAATATTATTTTTATAACATTCTTCTCTCCCTTTTTGATTTTCAAAAAAGGAATGGTGAAATGTATTTTGTACATCAAAATTTAGAAAAAAAGTTTTCAAAATAGAGAATAATAATAATTTGATATTAAAAAAAATTATAAACAAAGATCAAAAATATAAGAAAGATCAATCTTTGTTCTGTATTAAGGGAATAATCAGAGCCTTAAACTTCTTGAGCTCCTTGTGATCATCTTGGAACTTCAATAGGAGAACTTCTTAATCTCGACTCTTCTCGTCATGGTTTTGACTCATTTCTTGTTGGATCTTAATTGTTTCTTCCTAAGATATAAGATTCTCATCTACCTTTTTTTTATAAGCCATCACTCCTTTAACATCATGAGCAACATAATTTGGATTCGCATATAAATCCATGTCTTCATAAAAATGAATTGCTTGATCTTCTTTAACCTGTCTATGATGTTGTTTTAAAGATTTTTGATCTTCTCTTCCGATTCATTCAATAAAACCTTTAATGTATAAAACATATCACCAAAAACTTTATTATCATTATTGATGTGATTTGACCACTTATTTTTATCTTTTCAATACTTCTTTTTGGAATCATAATTCTTAATAAAGCTTTTGAATCCCGATTATTTTTTTATGAGCTTCTCCATGAAAAGGTTTGTTGATTTCGATTTATTATTAAAGGAATCTTAAATAAGATGAAAAATTGAATCAAGGTTCAAAAAGTAAGGAATGGAGTTCATAAACTTCTATAAAGAGTGAACAATAATGTTTTCTACTATATAAGAGGTAGACATTTGTGTCTCTAATTAAGCTTGCTTAGATGTGCCCACATCTGCTTTCATTCCTTTATCTTTCTTAGATTCTGTTTTCTTTGATCTCTGAATTTCATGCCTATCATTAGAAACTTGAATGATTTTATCATCATCATAATCACCATCACCATCTTCTTGATTTTCATCATTACCACCGTCAACATTATCATCTTATTAACTTCATCATTGAAAGGTATTTATTAAACATCACTTTCAACACCATTTTCTTTCTGAGATGAGAATTATGGACTGATTTTAATTTCGAGGCAAGATTCGATGAAGAGGATTAGTATGTCCTTAAAGATATCTTTTCGGAATGGATCTTCCTTTGAGTTTATTTTATTTGATGAATCTCATCGTCGCATTATTTATGTTGAATATTTTATTCTTCTTCTTCTTATTCTTGAGGTGCTCCTTCAACATTCAAAACTGAACTTGGAACATCTTCCTTTCCTTTTATTGATGGATTAGATTCTATTACAACTGTTTCAGATTATTGAGGAACTTTAGTTTCTAGCAAAAAGAACTCTGGAACATTAATATTTTCTAATTATCTTTATATATCTTTCAACTTGTCTTAAACAATCTGAGCTTCGGTGATGTTTTTCTATAGATTCTTCTCCTTTTCTTGTTTCTCTAGTTCTTTTGATTCTCTTATTTTCAATGCATCAGATTCTACATTATCTAACCCAAACACTACATCTTCTTATTTTATTTTCCTTTTTTATTGTCTCCAATTTTCTACCACTTCATCTGGTTAAGATTTCTACTTCTTCAACTTTAGTGGTTCGAAAGCTTAATCAGATTTTTGTGGTTATGAGACTTGTGTTTTTCTTTTCTTAGGATCATATTTATTCTTCTTTGAGCTTTTTACAACTTCCTTTCACTTTTTATAAAAATCAACAAACTAGTTTTTCTTTTCACTAAAATAATATTTCATTCTTTTAAGTGTGTCATCACCTAAAAGAATAATCTAGAACTTTTTTTCTTTAAAATACAGATAACATTACAGAAATTCAAATAGCTTATGATAAGCTTGGTCAATATTAATAGATACAATAATATATGAGATTTTATTTTCTCATCCTTGACCTTACTAATAGTAATAAAGATATACTTCACTAAGTTAATATTTCTTAGATTAACTAGAAAATATATCATGGAGATATTAGTTATTTTCTGGGTATCATTGTCTCTTTTCCTTGGGATTAAAATACCTTGCATCCATAATGCCACAATCCTAAAGTTGTCCGAAAGATTAGAAATATTAGGCTTCTTTATTACCTTAATACCTAAGAGAACAATTGCCTTAAATCTATCAAATGATCCTTCTAAATTTGGAAACTTATGAGTGAAATAGTAAGTTTCACCATTATAAGGTATTTCGAGGACATTTTCATCTTTCTTATAAGATAAAGAATCAGTTTTCCCATAACTCATGAACTAAAACATATCCTTTCCTCCTTCATTAAAAAACATGACTCGCTGAGAGAATTCAATAACCAAATCTGCATAAACATGATCTTGTTCACCTTTTTCTTATCAATGAAAATACCTTCCCAGCCTTGAAACTTTATGATCTTTCTTATCAAAGAATTATACTTAAGGAATAAATCCCAATCAATTAACCTTTCTCTGAATATTGACCAATATTTAAGTTCCTTATTTGTAGTCGTTGTAGTCTGATAGCAGATTTATAAAGACATTCAGAACTTAATAAATTTAAAAACATGAACATAATTTTGAAGGGAAGAAGAAACTTGAGGAAAATAATTCTGGAATTCAATGTGGGACCCAGGGGGTGGCGGCTGGGGTCCCATACTTTATATAGGTGTTGAAATGACTTTTAAACTTCTTTGAAAGATCTAATGGTTGATATTTATCAGATCTAATTTTATGGTTGTGATTGAACCGAATAAATATTATATATTCTGGTCTTTTGAGGTTTTAAAAAAAGAAAACGGATTTAAGGAAAGGTGAATCCATTAATGTTTTTCTTAAAAAAATATTAAAATACCAACAAACAAAAATGAAACTATGAGGAAAAAAGTAATAATACGTACCTTTCAGAGATATCAGTGTCTTTTCTATTATCACTCTTCTTAGATATGTTATATTCCAAAAAGGTTTTATTAGGTTCTAAAAAACCTTATTTGGTTTGAAAAAACATTATTAGGTTCCAAAAAATATTACTAGGTTATGAAGAACTTTTTTAGGAACTTAATGTAACATACCAGCAAAGTAAAGAAATATTTATTTTCTTATCTATGTCTATTTATGAATTATATAGAGTTTTAGAGGCTTAAATTGAGAATAAATTCAATCTTAAGTGTGAAATACACTAATATTTTTTTTAAATATTGTTTTACTGCCTTTTGATAGAAACCCATTTTTAAATCAAACATTTAACAATTTTATAAGCTATATTTGTCAAAATAAAATTATTCTTTAGTACTGGGACATTGAAATTTACTTTGGATAAATTTTTGGTATTTTTCTGACAATGTTCATTTTTTAATGAATAGTGAAAAATACTGCATTTTACTTCAAAACTACTTTTTCATATAATTTAATTATATGGTTATATTATCTTTATAATTAGTTTTAAAGTGTAATTAGCATATATTTTTACCATTTAATCCAATGATGGTCATTATAATTAATTTCACTTTGGAATTGGGCATAAACAAGTGCCAAACTTTTCATAGATATTGTTTCAAAAAACCCACAATTTGTTTTGACAACGGGAATTATTTTTAAATTAATTATTGAAATTTTTGTGTTTATAATTTGGTAAAATGGATTCCATATTTGGAATCAGAAGGTTCAAATTATTTAATCAAGAAACTTTTTTTGGACATTGTGAACAGTAACGACGATAATTATCTTTAATTATCATGATTAATTAGTAATCGGGTAGTTAAGGGTAATAGAATAATATCAAAATAGTAACAAATGACCCCAAAATGTGTCCTAATACTACTGGTTGTCTCATGAACGACCATGGGATTCCTTGTTCCAAACTTTGGGACCCCATGTAATCACTTTTGGGTGATAGTGACACTTTATCATTTTATTTTTAAAGAAAGGAGAATTTCACAAAAGTATGTAACTCCTAAGTAAAACAATTTTAGTTTTATCATTGTAAATTATCTCTTATACTATAAATAATCATTTCAAATATAAAAATATTT
Source organism: Viscum album (assembly GCA_963277665.1). Classification (NCBI taxonomy): domain Eukaryota; kingdom Viridiplantae; phylum Streptophyta; class Magnoliopsida; order Santalales; family Viscaceae; genus Viscum; species Viscum album. The sequence goes on from OY728155.1 coordinate 967,155,245, forward strand.
ACTACATAATATTATTTTTTTATATTTTTTAAATATTAAATAAATTAATTTATTTATGACACTATGATGATGCAGTGATTACCTCATTAATGAATGATTTAAATAAAATGAAAAGATAATGTAACATATAAAACATACACCTACCAAAAACCTATTGGATGAGTATATTTAGAACCCTTATCACCTTATACTCGAAATATATCAATTTGGGACCTTTAAAATCAGAAACTCATTTTAAAATAAAGTAACACTTCTTGACTTTCCAACAGTGCCCCTCCTCCCTCTTATAAAAGGCCCCCACCTCTACCTCCTTACCCAAACCTCTCAAACCATTTACTTGGCCAAAAACATCTCATTTAATCTCTACACATCCCTCTATTCATTATATAAGCCTTACCTTAGGCAGGAAGATCTTCAAGAAACCCTTGTTGGTTCAATCCAAGGGGAGTTACCCAATTTAAAGGTAAAGTCTTCTCAAATGTTCTTTTGTTTTATTTTGCGTCTCCAACCCCCTAAACTCTTATTATTCATTTATTTTGTAAAAAAACCAGTATCTTCAATATACTAGGATGTTTTATAAGAATTATTCTAGCTACACTTACACACACCTCCGTCTAATAGTTAAAAACATACAGTTTCTGTGGATGGCGAATTACTGCCTCACGAAACGATGATCGTTCAATCTTCTTTTAAAACCATTAGAGGTGGCCATTAAGATGTCACTATGTTTATATATGATATATAATATGTTTATGTCTTACTTATGATTCTGTATTTTTCATTTATGGCATACCTTTATGGTTTTCATTATGGATAAACGTAATAATTACATTTTTTGGAACTGCGGACTACCGCCCCCTCAATGTGATTTGATTCGTTAATGCCATATGTGGGACGTGTAAAGGATGGAGTTAATAATATTATATATTATATTATACCAGAATTATAATTTACCTTTATATCATTATGATTCCATTCAATTAAATACGAAATAGAAATGAATGTAGCGTTCATGCGTACGTACGTTTTACCGTCTCTATGAACGGTGCATTTCATTTCTTACCTTTAAATGTTATGTAATATTATAAATGAATGTATATACTTCATATATATGATATATATAATATCTACATTATGAATATAATTCTGGATATAATGGATATTTTACCACATGAACAACATGTAATTATAAGAAGTCCATTTTTGGCTCATGTACCAAAGATCGACAAAATAACCGTTATTAACTTAAATAATTACATAGTGTTCATAACATGGTAAAAAGTGATATAAAAGGAATAATGAACTTGTAAAAGGTTCTTAATCAATTAGAAATTAACTCAAGTTTATTATTCAGGAGATTAAAGAATGATCAAGTCAAGTCGGACCTGAGGTATGAGACTTCATCTCAATCTTCTTTCATTGAGGCATATTTTATTTTATACACAACTTTATTTTATACGGTGTATAAACCCCTTTGACTTTTACTTTTATTAAAAATGAATCTTTTTTATACGAAGCGTTTTACTAAATGACAAAAGGGAATGTTTTTGTCGTATGTATGCAGCGACAACGACTTCTCCGCCGCCGTGACCATTATTTGAGTTTCGGCTTCCTCTAAAGCCATAACTTTTTTAAATGAAAAATAAATACCATGTTTTAACTTTCCTTGGTATTGAAAATTGTTTTGATAATTTTTTTATTATATCAATGTGTTGTATTGATATCTTGTGATTCAAATGTGGAAATGTTATGTTTTCTTTATGCGTGTTTTATGTGATATGATTATTTAATGGTTCTTGGGAATTTTTTATGAAGATGGGGGGTTCTGTGATAAACGAAGGAGAGGTGAGCCCATGATATCTCTCCAATGCATTGGGTAATGTGAATGGGTTAAATGCTATGGTTTCTCTAAAGAGATTTAGGGAATATACTGTGATGGGTATTCCAAACGTAACTATGAGGGTTACTCCATATGTAAGAATGTTATGAATGCCTCAAGATACCTTTATGTCTTATGTTTTCTATGAGTTATTCATAAATATTACGATTTCATGAGTTATGATAAAGTGCTTATGTTTTATGAGTAAATAATGATTTCATTAATTCTTATGTGTACATGGACTAAGGTTTTTGTTCTGTACTTTTGTATCCCTTACTGAGATTTTTATACTCATCCCAAGTTTTTGAAATGTTTTTCACGGGCCAAGGGAAAAGTACATGATGTGATGATAGTGTTGAGGAAGTGTCACAAAAGAATCCGTGTTTTATTTTAAATATGTCTCCTTTGATTGAAAAAATGAATACTATCTTGTATGTAACCACCTTGTTTAAATGTGGAATGTAATGCCTGATTTATGATCTAATTCTCTAAAACTCTAAACCTGAAGAGATCCTCAATGTGTATTCTTGTAATAACTCAATATTAAGTAATCTTTATGGCTGGGGGCCTTATAGTTGGTATCAGAGGTCGGTTTAGATAACATTAAGAGTTAGAACTCTATTAAATGATTATCTAAAAATATTTTTTTATGGTCAAATTGAAATGATATAGCATTTTGAGATTACTATGTTGCTTCATCTAAGACATGTTTGTTCAGAATGGTTTTCTGTAGAGGAAACAGGGAACCAGCACTTTGAAGGCATACTGAAGGAAAAGACATTCCGAATCAACATCCTGAAATGGTCAAAATTGGAACTGAACATTTTGTTGCAGTAATGGAGCAGTTGACTCAAGAGATAAATGGTGGTGGTATCCATGCACGAGATTAGCCAGATCAACCACAGAGGAACATGCCAGTGGTGGTACATTTCATGAGGCAACATCCACCATCATTCAGAGGATCAACTGACCTTGTGTTAGCTGAAGGGTGGGTTAAAGCACTGGAGAAGATTTTTGATGTCATGGGGTGTTTAGACAATCAAAAGTTTAGTCTTTCTATGTACCATTTGGAGGGTGAAGTAGATCAGTGGTGGTCAATGGTTAAAAATATCAGGGACGCTGATGAGATTGATGCTCTTGACTGTGATAAATTCAAAGGTATGTTTCTTGAGAAATATTTTCCTATGGCTGTTCGACTTAAGATGGAAAATGAATTCTTGGAATTGAGGGAAGAGGATGACACAGTGGCTGCTTATGAAGAAAGGTTCACTCAATTGGAAAGGTATGATCCAAATTTTATTTGAGCCTTTGATAGTAAAATCAATCATTTTTACTAATGATTAAAGACAAAATATCGAAGGGCATTGGCTTCTCGTGAGTTCAAAAGTGATGAAAAGCTTGTTCTATGTGCTGAGAATGTGGAAACGGAGTTTGCTGATGATCAAGTGTTCTATGAAAACCAACAGAAGAAGATACCGAGGTGGCAGTAGAATGGGAAGAATATTTCAAAGAGGTCTGATGGTAAGAAAACTAAGTTTTCAGTTTGTGACAAATGTGGTAAAAGGCATGCTAAGGAATGTCTTTTGAATTCTAGAAAGTTCTACTGATGTGGTAAGATGGGACATAAGGCTTGTGATTGCAATAGAAAAGATCACGGTGATGGTAAGAAAAAAATTGATTTACAGTTAGTGAAGTGTTTCAAGTGCAATGAGATGGGTCATTATGAAAACGAGTGTTTGACAAAGAGTTCAAGTGACAGGAAGTAGTCAGATTACAAGCAGAAAGGGGTGGTGAAATCCTTTGCAACTACTTCAGCAGATGTTGGGCCATCAAATGAAGTGGTATCAGGTACTTTGTTTATTTTTTCAGATTATTCCAGTATGTTGTTTGATTCAGGGTCTACACATTCTTTCATCCCTGAAAATTTTTCTAGTAAATTGGGAATACCATCTCAAGAAATGACTCCTGAACTTATGGTAAAAACACCTGGGAGAAATGTTGAGGCAAAAAGAATTTATACGAATCTTCCTATCCTTATCCGTGGAAATAACCTAATTGCAAACCTTATTTTTTTACCTCTAGTAGAGTTTGATGTTATCCTAGGTATGGATTGGATCTCTATTTACCATGCTAAGATTGACTGTAGAGATAAAGAAGTTTATTTTCAGAAAGACTTTCAGTTTGTGTACAGGAATGAACCCTTACTATTGATAACATATCAAGAGTCTGAGAAACTTGTAAAAGATGGAAATTAATGTTACCTTGCACATATTGTTGAAAACAAAGAAACCATTCATATTAATGATGTTTCAGTGGTAAATGAGTATCTGGATGTTTTTCCTGAGGCTTTTCCTGGAATAATACCAGATTGGGAAGTTGAATTTACTTTTGACTTAGTTCCTGATACTAAGACAATTTCAAAACCCCCTTATCGAATGGCTCAAATTGAACTTTTAGAGTTGAAGGAGCAATTGCATGATTTATTAGATAAAGGTTTCATTCGACCTAGCACATCACCCTGGGGTGCTCTTGTCTTATTTGTTAAAAAGAATGATGGTTCAATGAGAATTTTCATTGATTATAGACCCTTTAATAACATCATTGTTAAGAACAAATATCCTTTTCCTCATATCGATGATTTGTTTGATTAGCTCCCAGGAGCTGAGTATTTTTCAAAGATTGACCTAAGATCGTGGTACCATCAGTTGAAGGTAAAGGAAGCAACTGTTCTGAAGACCAAGTTTTGCACAAGATATGGCCATTATGAATTTGTAGTAATTCCTTTTGGGTTAACCAATGCACCTGCTGTATTCATGGACCTTATGAATATGATTTTCCATGAGTTCTTGGATAAGTTTGTGGTTGTGTTCATTGATGATATTTTGGTGTTTTCTAAAAGTAAATAGGAGCATGAAAGACATTTAAGGTTTATTTTTCAAACCATAAAAGAAATAAAAAATTTATTGAAAATTCAGAAAGTGTGAGTTTTGGTTGCACCAAATTTCTTTCCTTGGTTACATTGTTTTTAAATATGGAATAACTATTGATCATGCAAAAACAAAAGTTTTAGAAGAATGACCAAGACCCACAAATGTAATGGAGATTCGTAGTTTTCTTGGTTTGGGAGGCTATTACCGAAGGTTTGTTAATAATTTTTCATGGTTATCTAGTACAATGACTAAGCTAACTTGGAAGGGTGTTATGTTTATCTGGACAAAAGAATGTGATGATTATTTTTAAGAGTTGAAAAGAAGATTGGTGAATGCTCCAGTTTTGGCACTACCTTCCAGGAATGGGGAGTTTATTATCTACAGTGATGCTTCATTAAAGGGAATCGGTTGTGTCCTAATGCAGAATGATCATGTAATGGCTTATGCTTCACATCAGTTAAAAACTCATGAGGTAAATTACCCAACACATGATTTGGAATTAGCTGTTATTGTTTTCACTTTAAAAATTTGAAGGTATCATTTTTATGGTGTAAAGTGTGAAATATATATTGATCACAAAAGATTAAAGTATATATTCACTCAGATAGAATTGAACATGAGACAGAGGAGATGGACTGAATTAATCAAGGATTATGATTGTACAATTCATTACAATCTGGGAAAAGAAAATAAATTGGCTGATCCTTTGAGGCGAAAAAGTAATGCTTCATTAACAATTATGTGTTTGGAACGTGATCCTTTGGTTAAGGATTTGATGAACTTTGGCGTAGAAGTTGTTGGTGCAGGATGTTCTCCTGTTTTGTTTTAGGTATCAGTGAAATCTTCTCTATCAAACAGAATTAAGAAAGCACAGAAGCAATACAGTGAGATGCAGAAAAAGGTAGAGATGGATTAGAAGGGTAAGTTTCCTGAATTCAACATTGATAATGATTGTGTTTTGAGATTTGGGAAGAGATTGTGTGTTCCTTGTGATTCATAGTTGAAGAGAGAGTTGTAATGTGAAGTCGATATTTCTCCATTTTCAGTTCATCCTGGCAGTACTAAGATGTATAGAGATCTTCAGGAGTATTACTAGTGGGATGGAATAAAAAGAGACATTTCTGATTTTACTGTGAAGTGTTTGACTTGTCAATAGGTTAATGTAGAGAAGTTGTTACCGAAAGGGATGCTACATCCATTACCAGTGCCAGAGTGGAAACGGGAGAATATATCCATGGACTTCGTTGTGGGGTTGCCGAAGACACCTCGAGGTAATAATGAAATCTCGGTTATTGTTGATCGCTTGAGTAAATCTGCACATTTCCTTTCTATACGAGATACTTTTTCCCTAGATCAAATTTCTCGTTTGTATCTTAAAGAGATAGTCAGGTTACATGGAGTTCACCTCTCCATTGTATCTAATCGTGATCCTAGGTTTACTTCTTACTTTGTAAAGGCCTTCAGAAGTCATTGGGTACTGAATTAAATTTTAGTACATCTTTTCATCCTCAATAAGATGGGCAGTCAAAACAAAAAATTCAGACTTTGGAGGATATGCTACATGATTGTTGAATTGATTATCAGGGAAGTTGGGACTAACATATTTCTTTGGTGGAGTTTTCTTATAATAATAGTTTTCATTCCATATAAAAATGGCACCATTTGAGGCATTATATGGGAAGTGGTGTCGAACTCCAGCTTTTTGGGATGAAGTGGGTGAAAGGAAGTTGATGGGACCAGAATTTGTAGAAGAGTTTGCAGAAAAAGTTCAGCTAATTCAGAAGCACATGAGAATAGCTCCGAGTCGGTAGAAAAGTTATGCAGATAACTGGAGGAAGGATCTTTCATTTGAGGTAGGTGATCATGTCTTCCTCAAAGTTTCACCATTGAAAAGTGTGATGCGATTTGGTAAGAATGGAAAGATGAGTCCAAGGTTCATTGGACCATATGAAATTATGGAGAGAGTTGGATCAGTTTCATACCGATTGGCTTTACCTCCAAGTTTATCTCAGGTACACAATTTTTTTCATGTATCAATGTTAAGGAAGTACATGCCAGATCCATCTCATGTTTTGAGTCCAGAGATAGTTCAGCTGGAAGAGAATCTATCTTATAAGGAAAAACTGGTCCATATTCTAGACCATAGGGAGCAAGTGTTGTGGAATAATTTGATTCATCAAGTAGAGGTTTTGTGGAAAAACTACATGTTTGAATAGGCAACATGGGAATCTGAAAATGCAATGAGGGATAAATACCCCCACATATTTGATAAGTTAATAAATTATAGGGATGCAATTTTCTAAAGGGGAGAAGGATATAACATCCCAAGTAAGTAAATAATTATGTATTTTCTTATCTATGTCTATTTATGAATTAGATAGTGTTTTAGAGGCTTAAAATGAGAATAAATCCAATCTTAAGCATGGAATACACTAATATTTTTTTAAAGATTTTTTTACAGCCTTTTGATGGAAAACCATTTTTAAATCAAAATTTTGACAATTTTATAAGATCTATTTGTAAAAATAAAATTCTTCTTTAGTATTGGGAAATTGAAATTTACTTTGGATAAATTTTTGGTATTTTTCTGACAATGTTGATTTGTTAATGAATAGTGAAACATAATGCATTTTACTTCAAACTGATTTTTCATCTAATTTATTTATATGGTTAGATTATCTTTATAGTTGGTTTTAAAGTGTAATTAGAATATATTTTTACAATTTAATCCAATGGTTGTCATTAGAATTAATTTCACTTTGGAATTGTGCATAAACAAGTGCCAAACTTTTCATAGATATTGTTTCAAAAAATCCGCTATTTGTTTTGACAACGGGAATTATTTTTAAATTAATTATTGCAATTTCTGTGTTTGGAATTTGGTAAAATGGATTCCATATTTTGAATCATAAGTTCCAAATTTTTTAATTAAGACTCTTTTGTTTTTTTGGACATTGTGAATAGTAACAACGGTAATTATCTTTAATTATCATGATTAATTAGTAATCAGGTTGTTAAGGGTAATAGAATAATATCATAATAATAAAAAATGACCCCAAAATGTGTCCTAATGCTACTGGTTGTGTCATGGCCGACCATGGGATGCCTTGTGCCAAACTTTGGGACCCCATGTAATCACTTTTGGGGTGATAGTGACACTTTATCATTTTATTTTTAAAAAAAGGAGAATATCACAAAAGTATGTAACTCCTAAGTAAAAGAATTTTAGTTTTGTCTATGTAAATGATCTGTTAGACTATAAATAATCATTCTAAATCTAAAAATATTTCCTACATCATAGTATTTTTTTATATTTTTTAGATATTAAATATATTAATTTATTTATGACACCATGATGATGCAGTGATTACCTCATTAATGAACGATTTAAATAAAATGAAAAGAAAATGTAAAATAGAAGACATACACCTGTCAAAAACCTATTGGATGAGTATATTTCTAACCCTTATCACCTTATTATCGAAATTTATCAATGTGAGACCTTTAAAATCCGAAAATCATTTTTAAATAAAGTAACATTTCTTGACTTTCCAAGAGTGCCCCTCCTCCCTCTTATAAAAGGCCCCCACCTCTACCTCCTTACTGACACCTCTCAATCCATTGTATTGGCCAAACTCTACTCATTGAATCTCTCAACATCCCTCTCTTCATCATAGAAGCCTTACCTTAGGCAGGAAGCTCATCAAGAAACCCTTTTGGTTCAATCCAAGGGGAGTTACCCGATTTAAAGGTAAAGTCATCTATAATGTTCTTTTGTTTTATTTTGCATCTCCAACCCCCTAAAACCTTTTTATTCCTTTCTTTTTTAACAACACCAGTATATTAAATATAATAGGAGGTTTTTATAAGAAGTATTCTAGCTACACTTACACACGCCTCTGTCTAATGGTTAAATAAAATACTGTTTCTGTGGAAGGGGAATGATTACCTCACGAAACGATGATTGTTCAATATTATTTTAACACCTTTAATAGTGGCCATTAAGATGTCACTATTTTTATATATGATATGAAATATGTTTATGTATTCTTTATGATTCTGTATTTTTCATTTATGGCATACCTTTATGGTTTCCATTATGGATAAACGCGATAATTTTATTTTTTTGAAGTGCGGACTACCGCCCCCTCAAAGTGATTTGATTCAATAATGCCATATGTGGGACGTGTAAAGGATGGAGTTAATAATATTATATATTATATTATACTGGAATTATAATGTACCTTTATATCATTATTATTCCTTTCCATTAAATACAAAATAGAAATGAAAGTAGCGTTCATGCGTACGTACGTCTTACTGTCTCCATGAATGGTGCATTTCATTTATTACCTCTAAATGTTATGTAATATTATAAATGCATGTATATACTGGATATATATGATATATATCATATCTACATCATGAATATAATTCTGGATATAATGGATATTTTACCACATGAACAACATGTAATTATAAGAAGTCCATTTTTGGCTCATGTACCAAAGATCGACAAAACGACCGTTATTAACTTAAATAATTACGTAGTGTTCATAACAAGGTAATAAGTGATATAAAAGGAATAATAAACTTGGAAAAGGTTCTTAATAAATTATAAATTAACTCAAGTTTATTATTCAGGAGATTAAAGAACGATCGAGTCAAGTCGGACATGAGGTATGGGACTTCGTCTCAATCTCCTTTCATTGAGGCATATTTTGTTTTATACACAACTTTATTTTATATGGTGTATAAACACCTTACACTTTTACTTTTATTCAAAAGTAATAATTTATATATGAAGATTTTCACTAAACGACAAAAGGGAATGTTTTTGTCGTACGTATGCGGAAACAACGACTTCTCTGCCGCCGTGACCATTATTTGAGTTTCGGCTTCCTCTACAAGGCATAACATTATTTAAATGAAAAATAAATACCACGTTTTAATTTTCATTGGTATTGAAAATGGTATTGATATTGTTTTGATTATATCAATGTGTTGTATTGATATCTTTTGATTGAAATGTGGAAATTTTATGTTTTCTTTATGCATGTTTTATGTGATACGATTATGTAATGGTTCTTGGGCATTGTTTATGAAGACGGGTAGTTCCATGATAAACTAAGGGCAAGTGAGTCCATGATAGCTCTTCAATTCATTGGGTAACACGAAGGGGCTAAACTCTAAGGTTTCTCCGAATATATTTAGGGAAAATAATGTGATGGGTATTCCAAACATAACCATGAGGGTTACTCCCTATGTAAGAATGTTATGAATGCCTCAAGTTACCTTTATATCTTATGTTTTCTATGAGTTATTCATAAATATTATGATTTCATGAGGTATGATAAAGTGCTTTTGTTTTATGGGTAAAGTATGATTTCATTAATTATTATGTGTACATGGAATAATATTTTCATTTCGTACTTTTATATCCCTTACTGATCTTTTTATGCTCATCCCATGTTTTTTAAATTTTTTTCACAGGTCAAGGGAAAATTGCATGATGTGATGATAGTGTCAAGGAAGTGTCACGAAATAATCCATGTTTTATTTTAAATATGTCTCCTTTAATGGAAAAAATGAATACTATCTTGTATATAACCACCTTGTTTAAATGTTGAATGTAAGCAATGATTTATGATATAATTCTCTAAAACTCTAAACCTGAAAATATCCTCAATGTGTATTTTTGTAATTATTCAAGATTATGTAATGTTTAAGGCTGGGGCCTTATACTTAAAACCTTATGTTTAAAGAAATAAAATTTACTCCCTCAATAAAAAAGTGTATCTGAATATCAGGATATAGTTTTAACAAAAAGTATATATGAATGATTACTTTACATTTATCATTCCTAATTTTTGTTTAATGTTTTCAAATATATCAGAAGGTAATGATTTTGTAAAAATATCAGAAATTTTTTCTTGCATTCTTATTTATTTTAAAATGGTATCTCCTTTAATTCTTAATACCTTTGTCGAATAAAACATTTTAAATTAAGGATCTTTTATGAAGAACAATGTTACCTATACCAACATTTTTTCCATGAGAATTATCTACAAAAGTGACTCTTCCACCATTCATCTTAATTGTATTTTCAAAGATGTTTTTATTACCAGACATGTGTTGGGAACATCCACTATCAATGTACCATAAATTTTTGTCATTACTTTCATTTATTTTCCTGGAAAAAAACTACTAGATTTTCAGAATTTAGAAATTCTTGGATATAGAACTGTTATAAAGTAAAATATAAGGAATCCACATTTTCATAGAAAAGCGGGATTTCTAAAAACAAAAGGATTAGAATTTTTTTAGAGAAACAATTTTCTACCATTTCCCACCACTTTGATACTTAGTGAAAAAGGGACACTTTTAGGTACAAAGTGGTTGTGACTGAAAATTTGTTTTGATTGATTATAAACAATTCCAAAACAATTCTTAAGTGGAAGAATTTGTGAATAAATCTTATCAAAATTCTCTTTACCAGTAGTAAATTTTGATAAAAGTTTCTTAAGAGAAAATATTTTAGATTTATTCTAATGACTAAATACTTATCCTCGTAGTCTTTAGTTTTAGAATTTGAGTTTTCCTCTAAATAATTTTTCCAAGAAATAAAATTTTCAAAATACTTAGAATGTTTATCCTTTTTAGAATTAACTTCCTCAAGGGTTTCAAAATATAAACAATTTAAAAATATTTTGCATCAAGATCTTCAGAATGATCTGTTACTCCTTTCGTTAAATTTTTTATTTTAGAATTTTTCTTATCAATATTCATTTTGATCTTACTATTTTTATATTCGATCAACTTGGAAAACCTAGATACTTATTTAAAATAAGGTAAAGAATTTTCTTCTGGTGAGGAATATTCTTCAGCCAAATATTTTTAATGTAATGCCCCAACCCTAGATAACCTGAAGCTGGTGCATTTTTACGTTTCATTGGCATTATTACAAGGAGTCAAATCCCAAAGGACTTTATAGTTTATAAATCATAGAAATCCAGATTACATACATGATACCCATAATACATTGGGAAGAAAATAAACATGCAACAAAATAATTGAAATTAACATCATCATTGAAAAGTTAATCAATTTTCTCTTATTCATAACATGGGGAGATAAACATAATAAGGTTGAGCTCAAATGATCAGTAAGGGTTTGTACAATGGAAGAAATAATCAATCTATATATAAAGAAAAATTTCTGAGAACACATTCCATTTACAACACTAGTTAAGGCACAAATAATATTGAATGTATGAAACTGAAACATATTCCATAAATTAATAAACTGAGAATTGACTACTTCCATAGATATGTAGATGCAAAATCTCATGGATAAATAATAATTGAAATTATATGATGGAAATACTTTCTTTAATGATGTCATGTCTCAGGCACATGAAAACCTGTTACAATTAAGACCTTTCACAATATCATTTAAAACTAAGGGTAGAAACCCATCTGGAAAACATATTCATCTCATGCAAAACTGTTGATGCATCAAGGATAATTATAGATTTTAGTATCCACCCTTTATTTTCAGTCAAAAGTATTCCTCATATTGAATAACCAATATAAAAAAATATGCCTTATCAAATTACCATTTTGAATGAGTAATATAGATCTATCAGTAATTCCCATGAAGTAAATAATATAATATCATAAAAATAATTATATTCATTATAACAAGTAAAAAAGTTAGAATATACACTATATAAAAGGAACTGGGTGCGTAACATTACAATATGCCTCAGTGAAGTGAAATTGAGACGAAATCCCTTACCTTGAGTCTAAATTGTCATATATACTCCTTATTATTCATAAATAATAAACTTAAGTTAATTTATACTTGTTTTAGAGCCTTTTAAATTTTATTATTTCTTTTATATCACTTATTACCTTTTTATAACAATCACTTAATTATTTAAGTTCATATCGCATTTTTTTTATGTTCGGTACTTGAGTCTAAAAATGAACTTCTTTTGATGTAAATTTTCCATGTGGTCTTAAGTCCATTACCTCCAAAATATCATTCAGGATTTAAATGTCATATATATCCACTATACGTTTATTTATAACATTCCATAACATTTTGATATAATAAATGAAATTCACCATTCATGGAGATGGTAGGTTGTACGTATGCATGAACACTACATTCATTTCATTGTCATATTAAATGAATGAAAACTAAATGATAAATAGGTATTTTATAATTAAATTATAGTATATATTTTATATATGTTACATAATTTCATTAACACCATCCTTTATATGTTCTATGTATGGAATGAACGAGTCATATCACTTTGAGGGGGTGGTAGTCCGCGCTTCCTCAAATGAAATTATCATATTTAGACATTACGGAAAGAATAAAGGTATGTTGTAAATAAAAATTATATAAGCATATAGAAAATTTAAATATAATATATATCATGTATAATTATACCTCCATAATAATGGCCACCATGAGAGGAGGTATGAGAAAATTAAACAATCATTTTTTGTGACGTAGTAGATCGCCATACACAGAAAAAGTATGTTCGTATCCATTAGATGGAGGTCTGTGTAAGTGTGGTTTGAATAATTCTCATAAAAACATCCCATTATATTAAGGATAATTTTTTTATTTATTCATATAATAAGAATAGCATAGGAGTCAGAGAAGAAAAATAAAGGAAAGGAACTTGATTGGAGATGTTACCTCTAAATCGGGTAACTTCTTTTGATTTGAGCCAAAAGGCTTTCTTGAATTTCCTTCTACCCAAGGTAAGTATTCTAGGAGGACTTTTGGGATGTTGGTAGATTATCTGGGCATATTTTGGATGATAAAAGGGGTTTTATAGGTGTGAGTAAGTGGGTATATGTGGTGGCCTTTGATAAGAGGGAGGAGGGGAACTTTAGGAAAGTATTGAAATATTTTCTATTATAAAATGATTTTTGAATTATAATAAATCAAAAGTGATATATTTAAATAATAATATGATAATGGGTCGATATAATATCATCCAATACATTTTATATAAGTTTAGGTCACAAAATTAACCTTATCTTTTATCTTTAACCCTTAGTTAAAAACATTTTCTCTTACCATGTGTTCTTGTATTTTCATAATATATGGTTACTATAGTTACTATAAAATGCCAAGATAACCAAAAGTGGATAATTAATGAAATTTTTAACATTATATAAGTTATTTTTCTGAATATTATATTTTTAGGACTATTATATCCTTTAATAAAATAGTATTTTTTTTTAAACTTATTTATGTCAATTTTGACACTATTTAGTAATTGATTTTTTTCAAGTCATAAAAACATTATTCCTTCAAACCAAAGTTATTAACTCAAAGATAATATGTAAATAGAATCCATATAATTATTTTATGGCATAAAAATTTTCAAATTATATTTATTTTAATATTTCTAAAATCATTTATTTGAATGTTTCATTAATAAGGTAATCATTCCATCATCATTGTGTTATAAATAAATTTATTTATTTAATGTCTAAAAATTATATATAAAATACCATGATGTAGGAAATATTTTTCTACTCATAAATACTATTTATAGTCAAATACATCTATTATAAAAAACAATATTAAAATAGTTTTATTAAAAGATACATGTTTATGTTATATTTCTCTTTACTTTAAATTAATTCTTATAGCATGTCATTATCACACCCAAGTGGTCCATGGTTTCCAAAAATCGTCTAAAGAATAATCATGGTCAGCTAATATCATAAAATATGATTAGTACATGTGTTATGGTAGTTTTATATTATTACAATATTATTTTATTTCTCTTATTTACCTGATTTACCATTTAACCATGGTAAATAAAAATAATTACTGAAGTTACTATTCATAATGTCCAAAAATAAAAGGTGACTTTTTACACAATTTGGAATTTATTATTTTAAATATGGAATCCAATTTTTAAATTCAAAACATATAATTTTCATTAATTAAATTAAAATTAATTCTCATTGTCAAAACCAGAAAGTGGGTTTTTAAGAAGTAAAAACTATCAAAAGATTAACATGTGTTTATGTACAATTTAAATGTAAAATTATTTAAAATGAACATAATTATATTTAAAGATAAAATCTTAATCCAATAAAAAATTAAAACCAATTAAAAAGATAATAAAACTGTATAAATAAATTCGATGAAAATGCAGTTTTCAATTAAAATGCAGTATTTTTAACTATTCATCAAATATTGAATCTTTTCAAAAAATTACCAAAATTTCACCCTAAGATAATTTTGATATTAAAAAATCAAAAACAAAGTCTATTTTGAAAAATAAAGTTTATAAAATTTCAAAATTTGGTTAAAACTATTCATAACTAACTTTTAAATGGATACTTTGATTGGTTGTGGTTTGCTAGAACATGGGGTTTCATACAATAAAAGGAATTGAATTATTTAAAAAGAAGAGTATTGTGGAAGATTAGTGTGTTACATTATTCCCTCATTCAAATAATTTCTTCCTTTAAATTTCTAGAATATTATGACATAAAAATATTCAGGTGGTTCTTCATCATATTCTCTTCAGTTTCCCACGTCGCCTATTCCATTTCATCGTTTCTCCATAGAACTTTTACTAGAAAGGTCATTTGATTTTTCAACACTTGTTATCTAGTATCAAGAATATTGATATGGTCTTCACAATAAGACAGATCTGTTTCTAGTTCTATTTCTTCATTGGTGATTACATGTGTATGGTCTATCATGTATTTCCATAACAGTGATGTATGGAACACATAATGAACATTCGATAGAATTGGAGGCATTTCCGAATGGTATGCTATAGCTCCTATTTTTTCTAGAATTTCAAAAGTTCTAATATACCTGAGAGTTAATTTACTCTTCTTACTGAATCGTATAATACCCTTCCATGGAGGTACTTCAATAAAACATGATCTCCTAATTGAAATTCCAAATCCTTCCTTCCGTTATCTACATAGCTCTTTTTCCAACATTGAGCTGTTTTGATATGGGTTTCGAAAATCTAAACCTTCTCCATTGTTTTTCCAACAAGTTCTGGACTTACAATTTTTCTTTCACCAACATCATCCCAACAATTTGGTGTACGACATCTCTTTCCATATAATGCTTCATATGGGGCCATCTTAATACTTTAATGGAAGCTATTGTTATAGGAAAATTATATTAGTGGTAAATATTGATCCCACGTACCTTGAAAGTCAAGTGATAAAAATATCCACATGTCTTCTAAAGTTTGAATAGTCTATTTTGATTGTCTATCATTTTGGGGGTGGTATTTAGTGCTCAAATGAAGATCATTATCTTGGGATTTTGGAAGAATTTTCCCAAATATTGATGTAAAACAGGGATCATGATCAGGTTCGATCTAAAGGGTTGCACCACAATGTCTTACAACTTCATTAATAATTAGTAACGCTAAATTAACAAGTGTTAAATCTTTTCTTATAGTAAGAAAATCTGATGACTTGGTAAGAAGGTCAACAATAACTCATAGCACATCATTCCTTCTGGGAGCCTTTGGTAGCCCCCTGGAAAAGTCCATCATAATATCATCCCATTTCTACACAGGTAGAGGAAGAGGTTTCATGACTCCTCTAGGATGTTTCTTTCCTGCCTTAACCTATTGAAAAAACAATAATTTCAACACATAATTAGTAATCTACCTCTTTATGTTTCCCCACCAAAAATGTTCCTTCAAATCTCTATACAATTTAGTGCCAACAGGGATTATTGAGAAATTAGAGTTATGAGAATCAACCAATAATTTCCCTTTTAGCTCATGTATAGCGGGAATACATAGCCTCTTCCCAAACGTGAAAATTCCATCTTCAAATATGAAATCAATCATTCTCCTATCATTCACAACTTTAATTTTCTTTTGAAACTCCTCATCATCATTTTGAGAACTTTTTATCTTTTCCATTAAAGATTGTTAGGAAACCAATTGGAAAAGTGGTGATGTTTTACCCTCAATGATAATTCCCATATCCATATTTACTATATCCACGAACATAGGATCCCTTTCAACCCCCATCTTGTTCATAAAATCATGTTCCATTATTATCAAGGCATCTCCCACCTTATTTTCCTTCTCTTGGTGGAAGTGTATTGTGAAATCAAAATCCTTGAGTAGCTCAAGCCACCTCCTTTGTCTCATATTGAGTTATTTCTATGAGAAAATAAATTTCTAACTCTTGTGATCAGTATATATCTCACATTTTAAACCATAGAGATAGTGTCTACATATATTTAGGGAAACTATTACTATAGAAAACTCAATATCATGAGTTGGATAGTATTATTCATGGGTTTTTAATTTCATTGATTCATATACAATACCCCTCTCATTCTTTATAAATACACAACCAAGTACTTTCCTTAATACATCACTATAAATAACAAACTCATCATTCTCAGATGGTAAAGTCAAGATAAGAGCATTGACTAATATTCTCTTCAATTCATCAAAACATTCTTCACACTCTTTTTTCAAAACAAATTTAACCCCTTTACATGTGAGCATGGTTAATGGGTTATCCAATCGAGAAAAATTTTGGATGAAACACAAGTAGTAACTGATTAAACCAAAAAAAACTATGTATTCAGTTATACTTTTCAGTGGTGGAAATTCTTGAGTTGCCTTTGTCTTTGAAGGATTAACAAAGATTCCATCATTGGAGACTATATGGAAACGGAAAGAAATTTCATGAAGCCATAATTCACACTTACTAAATTTACCATATAATTCTTATCTCCTGAGAGTCTCAAGAATGATTTGAAAGTGATACTCATAGTCTTAAAATCATTTGGAATATATCATATTATAATCAATGAATACCACCAAAAAATCATCAATATATTCCTTTATTAATATATTCATGAGATCCATAAATTTTAGGGTGCATTAGTCAATCCTAAATGTATTATTGTAAATTCATAATGACCATACCTCGTTCGAAAATCTGTCTTGGGAATGTCTTCATTCTTCAATCGTAATTGATGATATCCAAAATGAAGATCAATATTTGAAAAGAATTTAGCTCCTTGAAGTTGATGAAATAAATCATCGATGCAAGGTAGAGGACACTTTTTCTTTATTACAATCACATTGATTTCCCTATAATGAATACATAGCCTCATGGATCTATCATTCTTCTTGACAAATATAACAGAGGCTCCCAATGGAGAAACACCATGGTGGATAAATCCCTTTTGACCCAACTCTTCACGTTGTTTTTTTATCTCAACTAATTCCACAGTCTCCATCCTATAGAGAGTTTTATGATAATGGCCTTGCGTCAGTGGTTAAATTAATACAAAACTCAACTTCACACTCTAGGGATGTCTGGGTAAATATTCAGGAAAAACATAAATGTATTCCTTTATAATAGGTACATCCTCAGTTTTATGATTACCTCCTTCATCCCTAGATTTTTTTTCACTTCCTCCTCAAAAATATCATTTAGTAAATCTATTGGGGTGGATTTTGATAAGAATCAGGTAATGAAGTTTCTCCTCTAAAGATAAAGGATTCAGCATCTTCCACACAAATCACAACTTCCTTCTTCTTGTAATAGCTTTTCACATCATATTTCTAAATCCAATCCTTAGTGATGATTATATCAAAATCAACTATAGGTATGAGAACAAAATTAGAAATTACATCATGTTTATATACCATAATAGGAACTACTAGCCACATCTTTTTTGCAATAAGGTTCCCACTAGGTGTTCTGACTGAAAATTCTCATGTAATGGTTAATTGGAAATATCTAATTTTTAAAGAAAACTAGATAGTTATAAAGAAATTTGATGATCTAGAATCAATTAAATCTTTATCCAAATTAGATGAAATAATTAAAGTACCTTCCACAAAATCATTAGAAACATCAACCTTAACAATTTTAATCATAAAGTCATGGCCATCTTCTCTTAGCCTCTTCTGTGCTAGATTCCCTTGATGTTTGGGTAATTAATTTTCAAAATGTCCCATCTCTTTAAAATTGTAGCATTAGACATCGTTGATTTGTTTTTTCCCTCTTCATTCATGATCCTGGTGTCCATTATCTCTGCACTTATAACAAACTGTCAACCCCTCCAAACATTTCCTAGGGTGATTTTTTCCACAGTTTTCCTAATATGCAAATCGTTCAAACTTCTTATTCTTCTTTGATGAATTCCATTTTTCATGGTTACCAGATGGCCTATTATTTTATTTTTTTTCTTTGAATATATGGATCCTAGAAAATTCATGCACCATATTGATGGAATATAAAACTATTTCATCATAAGATGAAAAATTCTGTGAAAACCATGCTCTTTGGAGATTTGGAATAAGAACATCAAATAATTCATTAATCTTACACTCTGTGTTGTGTATATAATATGTAGAAAACCTAGAAAACTTTGTAATAGTAGCTTCATAGTCTTCAACACTATCTTCTTGTTTTTTTCATTAATCTAAAGATCTTCCTCTTCATCTCAATTTTTTGATCATGAGTAAAGTATTTTTCAAATAATGTCTCCTTAAGAGTTCTCCACTCTATAAGTTATATTTCTTCTTCCTCCATAGTATTTTGGATCAAGGTGTACAATTTATCAACATCACCTTTGAGACAATAGATAGAAAAAGTAAACTTTTCTATTTCACAGCATCCCAATGCCATAAATATATTTTCTAGAGACTTAATCCACTAGTCAGCTAAAATTGGATTAGTAGGCCCACTAAATTATAGGGTATTTTGTTTCATAAAGTGACCTAGCATTGGATATTCCCTAGGAAGAATGGGTTGTTCCATTTAGGCAAGGATATTTTTCATATCCTAATTAAGTTACCCTAATACAGCCATAATTTTCTCTATTCCAATACCTACTGTATTGGTTTCCTCTATAAGGAAAGCCAAAAAATTTACACAAGTATTGATACCATTGGCCCTTCCAGTTCCATTTCTATATAATGACACATATCAAATTAGCTCATAAAATTATGAGTTTCAAATATGGTAAAACCTTAAACATAAATTAAGAAATTATGCATCATAAATCATAATATTTTGTTACTTTGGGGAAATTATCATATGTGTATCCCAAAATTATAACTTTGGGTATATTCCCTAATCTATGTTATCTAAATCTAGTTTCCAAGGTTATTTATAAACTTCCTCTGAAACTAATTGTAACGCCCCAAACCCAAATAAACTGAAGTCGGTACATTATTAAATTTCATTGGCATTATTACAAAGAAAAAAATCCCAAAGGACCGTACAGTTTAGTAGTCTTGGAAATCTAGAATTTAGACATGATACCCCTAATATGTTGGGAAAAAAATAAAATATTAAACAAAATAATTGAAAAGAACTGCATCCTTGAAATATTAATCAATGTCCTTCTTTCCATAAGCTAGGGAGAGAAAAATAATAAGGTTATGCTCAAATCCTCAGTATGGGTATGTACAATGAAATAAATAATCAATCTATATGGAAAGGAAAATATCAGAAAATAATTACCATTAACAAAACTAGATAAGGAAAAAATAATAAAGTATGAAACTAAAACATATGTCATAAATCAATAAAATAGGAATGAACAACTACCATAGATTTTTTGACGCAAAATCTCATTGATAAATAACAACTAAAATTAAATGAGGGAAATAATTTATTTTTGGAAGTCATGTATCAGGCACACAAAAACATGTTACCATCAAGAACTTTTACAAGACGGTTTAAAACTAAGGGTAGAAACCCATATGGCCAACTTATTTATCTCATGAGAAATTGTTGATTCATGGAGGATATAAATAAATTCTAGGATCCACCCTTTATTTCCAATCCAAAGTATTCCTCATATTTAATAACCAAAATATATAATATGCCTTATCAAATAACCATATTGAATGAGAAATATGGATCTATCAGTAATTACACTAAAGGAAATAATATAATATAATAACAATAATTAGATTCATGATAACAAGTCAAAAGGTATAATACACACCATAAAAAAGGAACTCGGTGTATAACATTACAATATTCCTCAATGAAATGATATTGAGACGAAATCCCTTACATTGAGTCTGACATGTCATGTATGTTCCTTGTTCATCCAGAATAATAAAATTACGTTAATTTCTACATTTTTTAGAAAAAAATTCAGGTTTATTATTCCATTTATATCACTTATTACCATGTTATAACAATTACTTAATTATTTAAGTTCATATCATAAATGTTGTTGATGTTCGATACCTGAGTCAAAAAAAACTTGTTTTGATGTAAATTGTCTATGTGGTATTAATTCCATTACCTAAAGAATATTATTAATGATTTAAAAATCATATATTTCTAGTATATATGAATTTATAATATTCCATAACATTTGTAGATAAGAAATGAAATACACTATTCATGGAGATGGTAGGTCGTGCATGAACAGTACATTCATTTCTTTGTCATATTAAAGGAATGAAAAAAATGATACATAGGTATGTTATAATTCTATTATAGTATATATGTTATATATGTTATTTAATTTCATTAACTCAATCCATTATACATTCTATGTATGGAATGAATGAGTCATATCACTTTGAGGGGGTGGTAGTCCGCACTTCCTGAAATGAAATTATCATATTAACACATTATTGAAAGAATAAAAGTATATTGTAAATAAAAATTATAGAATAATAGAGACAATTTAAATATAATTTATATCATATATAAATACATCTTCATCTTAATGTCCACCATGATATGTGGTATGAGAAAATCATACAATTATCGTTTTGTGAGGCAGTAGATCACCGTACACAGAAACAGTATGTTTGTATCCATTAGAAGGAGGTGTGTGTAAGTGTTGTTATAATCATTTTCATAAAAAAACTAGTATATTTAAGATACTGGTTATTTTATGTATCCCTAGAATAATAATAGCATAGGTATTGTAGAAGGAAAATAATTGAAAGGAACTTGAGATGAGACGTTACTAAATTTGGTAACTTCTTTTGATTAGACCCTAAAGGCTCTTCTTGAATTTCCTTATGTCCAAGTAAAGGCTTCTAAGAGTAAGGTAGGAATTTTGTTATATTATTTGATCATATTTTTGTTGATACATGTGGCTTGATAGGTGTGAGTAAGTGGGTAGAGGTGGTGGACTTTTATAAGATGGAGGAGAGGCACTTTAGTAAATTTATGAAATATTATTATATTATAAAATAATTTTCGAATTATAATAGTTCCAAAGGAATATATTTATATAATGGGTATAATCCTCTCAAACAATAGGTTTTAGATAATTTTAGGTCACAAATGTAATCTTATCATTTAGCTTTAACCTTTTGTTAAAAGCATTAACTCTTACCATGTCTTCTTGTATTTTCATAATATATGGTTACTATAGTTACTAAAAATTTCCAAGAGTACCAAAAGTGAATAATTAATGACATTTTAAACATTATATAATTAAATTTCCTGAATCATAGATTTTTAGGATAATTATATCATTTAATAAAATAGTATTTTTTTTAAAATTCATTTATATCAATTTTGACACTATTTAGTAATTGATTTTTGTTAAATTCATAAAAACTAGATTAATTAGAACCAAATATATTAAATAAAATATTATATTTAAATATCTTCTATAAAATTCATGTATAGGATCTAAATGTTCAAATTACATTTATTTTTAAATTTATAATATCATTTATTTGAATCTTTCATTAATAAGGTGATCACTACATCATCATTATGTCATAAATAAATTAATTAATTTAATGTCTAAAAATTATAAATAAAATACCATGATGTTGGAAATATTTTTATATTTCTAATGAATATATATATTCAATGAAATATTTTATATAACCCTATATTAATATTGTTTTAGTAAAAGTTACATGTTTATGTTATATTTTCCTTTACTTCAAATTAATTATTATAATATGTTATTATCACACTCATGTGGTCCCATGGGGTCCTAAAATATTTATAGGTATGATAATGGTTGTACATATATCATTTATTATTATTAAGACATGTTTTAGGGTAGTTTTGTATTATTATAATATTATTGTTTTACCTTATTTACCTGATGTACCCTTTAACTATGGTAAATAAAAATCATTATTGAAGTTACTATTCATAATGTCCAAAAATAAAAGTTAAATATTTACACAATTTGGAACATATGATTCCAAATATGAAATCCAATTTTCCAAATTCAAAACACAGAAGTGGAATTAATTAATTTAAAATTAATTCCCGTTTTCAAAACTAGAAAGTGTATTTTTAAGAAATAAAAACAATCAAAAGATTGGCATGTGTTTAAGTAAAATTTAAATGTGAAATTACATAAAATGACCATAATTGGATTAAATGATAAAATATTAATCCAATTACACTTTAAAAAATTAAAAAAAATCTAACTATATGAATAACATAGATGAAAATATAATTTTTAATTAAGATGCAGTATTTTTCATTATTATTCAAAATTGGAAACATTTCAAAAAATTACCACAATTTCTCCCTAAGATAATTTTAATATTCCAAATTCATAAATGAAGTCTATTTTGAAAAATAAAATTTATAAAATTTTAAAATGTGTTTAATACTATTCATAACTACTTTTTAAATGTCTACTTTGATTGGTCATGATGTGCTTGAACCCGGGGTTGCGTACAACGCAAGACATTGAATTATTTAAAAAGAAGTGTAACGTAGAAGATTGGGGTTTTAAAAATAATTTTATTTATCAAGATAATTGTGACTTTATGATATGTTTGTTAAGGATTCATAAGTTCTTACCTTAGCTATGAAATATTGGTTTTCAATAGGTATTCTGCCAATGAGATCAATATTCTTCTGTCTAGAAGATTCATTATATAAAGATTCATTATATGTGTCTCCACCACCTGAAATACAAGAATAATTTTCCTTCAATACATTCTTTCCCTTAGATTTAAAATATTTTTTTGATTCCTCTCAGAATTTCTATCCTCTTACCCTTTCTTTTCTGCTTAGGATAATCGGGTCTAATATGTCCAACTTTTTTTCATTCATAACATGTGACTTCAGAATATTTCTTATCCTTCCTGTCCTTTTTCATATATATGTATTGAAAATATTTTTTTCTAACAATATTATTAATCCTTGACGCAATATTTTATAACTCATTCTCTAACTATTTAGATTCACTTGAGTCTGACTGAATAAAAACATTCCTATACTTTGATATCTTAGTAACTTTATTTGGAGTCTTGGATTTTCTCTGATTATAAGTATTAATAATAGAAACACACCCATTTTTATTATTTATATTCTCACCACATCTCTTCAATCTATTGTCACGTTTTATGATAGTTCCAAATAATTTATCAAGAGTAATATTTGTAACTTTTCTTGACTCATCAATGGTTGTTCTCTTCAATTCCCATTCATTCGGCAAGATGTATATAATTTTATCTACAAGCATATCATTATCTAGCCCTTTTTATCCCATTAACATTAGATTATTCACAATAATCCTGAATATTTTTGGAACATTTACTATAGGTTCTCTATAAAGAAAAACAAAACCATGATAATATTCTTTAATAATGGATCTAGTTTCAATAACATTCGAAGTACCAAAGAATGTAACTTCAAGTTTCATCCAAATGTTGTTAGCTACTTCATAATAACATATTTGTATATATGTATTCTGGGTCATTAAACATAGAAATGTATTGCATACCATACTGTTTTGCTGGTATTCATTCTTTTCTTGATTAGTAAAAGTTATGAATTCTTTTTTAGGTATCTTATAATCTCTAGTAAGCATAAAAAAAATTTCAACACTAGTGTTGATAAAAAAGTCTTCATTCTATCTCTCTAGTATTCATAATCAATACCAGAGAATATATGTGGTCTTAAGGGGTTCATATTATCTAAGGATCTAACATTCATTCATTCCATATTATAGGAATTCTTTTTCCACAGCACAAGTTAGTGTAGTATGTATTTGTAAAAAAAAGTTTAAAAATAATAATAACTTGTATAAGTAAACCAAGTATAAGTAAAACTAAGCAATGAAAATAATCCTTTTGATACTAAGTATAACTATCAGTATCCCAGAGACCTTCTCTAATACCAATAGTATGACCTAAATGTAAGATTTAAATACTAAATTAAAAGAGGGGTGGATTGTATATTTAAAAAAAATCATTTTTAACATTAAGAAAACGTTATTTAATAAAGTAAAACAAATAAGATTCACTTAAACCCTCTTTGTATGTTTAATGGAAAAAATTTTTGTTTAATAAAGTTGAGTAATGAAATAATAACATAGGTATACTTAATAAATATTCTACCTTAAAGTGTATAGAAACTTAAATGAGAGTTATAACAAATTAAAAGTATGAGAAACACTTTCTTAATGTTACAAATCACAGCAGAAATTAAAAGTACATATAAAATAGTACCAATATGTTAACTCAAATATTAGGGTATCCAAAACAACCTTGGATAAAGGTACCTTGATTTATACTTTCCTGAAATTTTGCCTTACCCACACCATTTTAATCTCTTGATACGAAGATTGGTATCTGTCTTGTTATACCTACAATCCATTGATCTGTAAGGTGATCAGCACCTCTATCTTACTTCAACATGGAATACCTCTATTAAGTAGGTAATTGGATCCCTTGTCTTTTATCAGGTTGGACTCCCTCGATTGTATATAGCCATAATTGGAATTGCACAAAGCAAAACAAATCTTATTGAATATTTAAGTATGTGTAACAAGTTGTTCACAACAAAAACACTTCCAGAATTTGCGTGAAAAAATTCGAGTAGAGATCAAGAAGATTATCAATTCTCCCAAAAGGTCACAGTACTAAAAATGTAAAATTAATTGGGTAGTTATTAGAAAGATCTCAAATGGTAAAAATTACCTCCAACAGTCATATTTTTCTTGAAATTTCAGGGGAAACTATATAATAGACACTTAAAACGGTCATATAATAATATATTAGAACAAATGATTTATCAATGTGAAATATCATGTGAAACTTTGATTATATATGAATCTGTTTATATAAAACATTATGTCAATATAAATAGTAACTTTAAGAAATATATAAAATCATACATTTAGGAAATAACATAACTTTAAGAAAGTTATAAAAGCTATTTCTTAAACAAAATATAAAACATTAAGATAGATATAAAATCATATCAGAAAATATTTTACAATAGAAATTTATGAAATGAGAATTAGAATAAGAAAATTAGACATTTAAAAATTGAGAAGTCATAAATCATATTTTCATTTTTAAGTGAATCATAATTTAATTAAGTGAATCAGAATCCAAAAAATTGGAGAATAAAATTGACAATTCTAGGTGATTTGGAATTGAGAAACAAAAATCGGATTTAGCTTTCTGAGTGATTTGGAATTGAGAAATAGAAATCGATTTCGATTTTGTTTGTGATTTGTAATTGAGAAATAGAAATTGGAATCACATTTCTGAGATAATCAAAATTGATAAAGCAAGGGATTCTAAGTTTCATTAAGGATCCAAATTATTCTTCGGACTTAACAAAAATAAAGTTTTACTTAGCTTTAATAAAACATGAATATGAATTTCCTTATAGATAGAAAGAATTATAATAAAATGTGTTATTAATGAAATTCACATGATATTTTAAAAACTATTATGATATATTTTAATGTATTATTAATGAAATTTATGGTAAAAACCGAAAAGTATATTTACCATGGATACCATAGATTAAATCTTGAAAATTAATAAGTTAGGGTATTCATAGAAATTATAAATTTTTTCTTCAATGTTTTATATATCAATTTATATGTTTATTAATTTGAGGAATCTCTCCATTAATATCCCTTTGTTATATGAAATGACTATAAATTGGAGGAACCTTGTCAATAGCATACGTGATGAGTAGTGTGATGATTTCCCTTATGAAATTCTTTACATGGTGGGAGATATAGTTGAAAAATTCATAGACCCACTAGAATAAATTAATAATGGTTGGCATAATAACATGAATCATGTGGAAGTCCCTCCCACTCCTAGGATAAAACAAGTTTTTGTGGAGTCCATTATGAATCAAATGCCTCTTATATTTTGAATATTTTTTGATTCCTTAGTCAAGGAAAAATGTATTAAGTCCATTGAGAAGATATTCTCGATCCTATAATAATTAGAGAGGGAGAAAGTTACATTGTAATCCTATAATCTTGAGAGAGAAAATAATCAATTATGTACACTGATCAATAATACAATTCCCAGATAAAAAAACGGAATATATGGAATTGAGATAATTCCAGAATATATTTTTCAAAAACTATTTTCCTTGCATAGTTCATTAAAAAATGCGACGTGGATTCCTTGAACTTAGGAAAAGGGAGAGAGATTTGGTGGGGTTGTGTGAGTAAAATCATGCCACTAGATTTTTCATTAACACCAAAATAAAAAATGATCTATTATTTAAGGGTTTCAATCTAAATCTTTAAGAATCATTGGAAGATTTAGAATTTGATAGTTATGAGGATGTTGTTAGTTGTTCCCAAAAATTTGAGGTGGAGACTTGTTATAAGAAGCATAAAATGGGGATCATCATATATAACTCATTATGAAAATACAATTAAACTTCCCACTTTTCAAAATTTTGGGAAAAGATATTATAGAAACTACCTCAAGGGGGAAATAAAGTGATCAAGTGCTGAAGATAAGGAAATAAAGCTAATTAATGTTGCATTCAGATGAATATTAACTCCAATTAATTTCATGAAAATATTTTTATGATCATTACTCAATCGATGGTACACTATTTAAATTGTAAGCAACATGGACATTTTGTGAACCACTACCCTAATCCATGGGTTGGTGAAGGTAACCAATGACAACAACCTCCAAGATTGAGTGATAAAGGGAATGGTTATGTTATCCCTACTACTATGGTGGATTAGGCTAACAATATAGTGATGAGTACTCTAGATATTCATTCAATAATATAAAATTTTTCTTTTATCTTGGATCTTGACATTCTTTCATATGATGTTAGTTTAGCAGAACTATTCAAGACCCTACACAAAACATGGAGGTTATGTTATCAAGGAAAAATTATCAATGAGAAATTGTTGAATCCCAAGTAGACACATCTTTCCTAGTTAATATATATGGGATGAATCTCCCAAAAAACCTATTCATACTCCCTATTGTGGATTTTTTTTTGCAATAATGGGTATGGAATGTGTGACTTTATATTGATCCTATAGCAACTTCTTGGACAACAAAATCATTTTACATTTTCTAAATTATCCTATGATTTTATACAGGTGTAAAGAGGATAATGATGAATCCATTAGGTAGTTTTCATCAAAAGTATGGATATTGTTTCCCTAGGAGCCTAAATATCTAGCTCATATGATTGAAATAATATAGAGGATTACTCTAGATGAAATGTTTTTATAAGGGAATATGATAATGTATTTATCAAAGAGTTTCATGTTATTCCTCATGAAAAAAAATATTATTATTTGAACTTGTACATGGGTCCTTTATGATATCCAAGAATCCTTATTGAATGACCCTCATTAAAATGGAAGGTTTAAAGATGCAACAACAAGAGTATTCGAGTAAGGGATTATTGTTTCCAAGAACTTCATTATGGGTTACACCGATTCTTGTAGTAAAAAATAAGGATGGGTCAATGCATCTATGTATCTATTATCATGATCTCAATAAAATCATAATAAAAAAAAGTAATTCTGTCTATGGATTTTTTATTTTTTTGACCAGTTATGAGAATCTCAATTCTTCTCTAAAGTTGAACTTTATTTGGGGTATCATTAATTAAAGGTGAGTAAGGAGGATATTCCCAAGACCACCTTTTGTATAAAGTATTAGAACTATGAGTTCGTATTCATTCCATTTGAACTCAAAAATTATCCATCAATATTCCAGGATAAAATGAACAAATTATTTATATATTATCTTGATAAATTTAAATGAAGTATTTATATATGGTATTCTTATGTACTCAAAAATCAAGAAGGAACATGGGTAGAATTTGAATATTGTACGGAAGAAATTAAATAAGGATGGGTTATACACAAAGTACAACAAATCTGCTTTTTGTAAAGAGAAATTATCATTCTCTGGTATTTTATCAAACAAAGGTAATAGTGGAATGTCCATGACCAACAAAAATTAAAAAAATTGTAAATTATATGTATTTTCTATGTAGTATCAATGGTTTGAGAGGAAATTATTATGATTTCCAAACCCACTATCCAATATAACTCAAAATGGAGTGAAGTATAATTTTATTGTTTAATGTGAGAAAATCATAAAGGAGTTGAAAATGTTGTTAATGAACACATTTTTACTCACACTACCATTAAGAGTGGAGTGATGTTTGATTTATAGTGATGTTTCAAAGAAGGAATTGGGTTATGTACTCATGTAGAATGATAAATTAATATCATATTTCTCAATATAGATAAAGGTTCATGAATATAACTGTCTAACACGTGATCTAGAGATAGGTTAAATGATATTAACATTTATGATTTGGATACATTATCTATATGAGGAGAAGTGTGAAATATATATAAATCATAAAAGACTAAAATATATATTCACAAAGAAGTAGCTTATCATGTGTTAATGAAGATGGATGAATCTAATACAAGATTATGAATCCTCAATCCCCTACTATCCTAATAAGGTTAATAAATTGGAAGATTTTCTAAGGTGAAATATTCTTACAACCATATCTGTGAAGATATTTGAGAATGTTCTATTCTTTATAGACATGAAAAGTAAAAACATGATAGTAATAAAGGAGGGATCGCCATCCCATATTTTTTAATTGTTTTCTCAACCTTCTCTTATAGAGAAAATTAAGAAATCCTGAAGGAATGATTTGGAGAAAAAATAGAAGTTGTTTGTGGTGAGAATGGTAAAAGACTCAATATTATCATATATGATGAAGGAGTGATGATATATGGGAAATGAATATGTGTGAAATCTGAACTAGAGATAAAGAAGGATCTGTTGAAGGATTCTTAAAGATCAACATTCTCTATCCCCCCAGGAAAAAAAATATGTATAAATATCCTTGAGTACACTATTTGTGGGAAAATATAAAGAAGGGGGTTTTGGAATACATATAAAGGTGTCTAGTGTGTTGGAAGATAAAGGTTAAGAGGTAAAAATTAAAAGGGATAATTAAACCATTACCCATAAAGATATAGAAATGTAAAAATACCACATTGGATATTTTCATGGGTCTTTAAAATACATTGAGAGGTAACAATTGTGTTTGGATTGTAGCAGACCATGTTATAAATACAACATACATCGTTCCCATTCTAGAGGACTTCTAACTCAATCAACTTGAAAATATATACAATATATAAGTGGTAAGGCTTCATGGAACACCACTATATATTGTATATGTTCGAGATGTGAGGTTCACATTAATGTTCTAAAAGATTCTTCATCATGATCTAAAAATATATTTTAACTTCAATATGATCAATCATCCCCATACTGATGGAAAATATGAAGAAACAATCCAAACACTTGACTATATATTGAGTTATTTCTCTATGGAATTCAAGGGAGGCTCATACCAACATCTTCCTTTGGTCGAGTTCTCATATTACAAAAATTTACACTCTCCCATTCAAATGACCCCATATTAATCCATATATGAGAATAGATATATAATACCAACATTTTAGGTATATAAAATATATCTCAACCCTTATAAGGTGGGTTTTCCCTAACAAAAGACATAACCCGAGCTAAGGTACAATTCCAGAGACAGGGTATTAAGCATGCATAACTTTAGGTTTTTTCACACAACTTCCTATTTTGTCATGAAATAACTTGAATGTAAAAGGAGAGTATTAAATAACAAGTTTAACAGGAACTTTATAATCCCTTATATATAAAATAATAAGGTGGTACATTACTTTTTCCAAATGCATGCAACCCTGATGTTTGTGTGCAACCCATTTGAATTAGAAAAGTGTCCATGAACCACTTCCTTATGAAACCTCCCACAAGTGGTGAATACATGAGATCCACACAACCATTTTACCTGAAAAAACAAGAGTTTTTTCACAAAGACACGCATTTTAGAAAAAAAATAGAACATCAACTCATCCATTTGGGGATGGAGTACTAGAATTTGGAGCATCAACTCTCATTAGCACAACACACTATTTCATGACATTTCATAACTCTAGAGATCCATAGATACCAAATGGTATAGAATATGTGTTAATTCCCTCACATGGGCCCCAAATTCATTTGGATCATGTTTGATATTTCCTCACACAACTTCCTCTAAATTCTAGGAAAGTTTGTTCAAGATGAGTTCCCTTCTTGAAACCCCAAGCTTCGTGAATCTCCAGATGTTGTGTTCACATATGCCCTAAATATAAATGACATGTATTTGTGCTAGATCCTATGATTAACACAAAACAACATTGTCATGAAACATTAGAGTTGAACATAAAAAACTCCAGGTTCTAGAACCAATTTATCCTTCCACAAAAAATAGTTGCATGCAAGTTGAGTACTCAGGTTCCATGTACCTACTCCAACAAGGTTCACTAATGCCCTAATAACTCGCACAAAATGGGTTATAAACCATTATGTCCAACCTCTTTGATCCAATAAGGGACTAAATAGTTTTATTACCTATTTCTCCTAATAATATTCACCCTAATGTCAAGACCCACATGTTCCATATCACCGTAGATGTGTTTACTCCTTATGCCTTAAAAAATCACTTGTGCAATAATCATGTAATCGCCAAAGGTGTTATCATCTAGAGAAACATCCCATGTTTTCTGAAATAGAGTCCTAATTTTGTAAAATTCTCTCTTAATTAAAAATGGACTCCCTAAGAATAGGCCCCACCAAAATCTAAGCTTTGTGAATTTAAACTAGATAACCAGATATCCTAGTCTTATGAAAATTAACTACATGACAACATCATTGGAAGATGATACAAAACTATATCCCTAACCTATGAAATGAACACAAGATTCCCCATATATGATTGGAATGGTATCACTACTGGAAAATTACCTATACCCATAGTTCAAAACTTTGGGTATAGCCCCCAAAATCATGGGTATAGGATATACCCATATTTTTGGGAACTGTGGGAAACCAAGGAATCTGTATAGATCCACGTCCTATACCAACAATTTACCAAACTGTGGGTATAGAATTTTTCCATGTGTCATAGCCACTTCCCACATCATAGCCTTATTCCCATAGTTTTAAAACCGTGGGTATAAATAATAGAAAAATTAGGGTGGGGATATTCGAACCCGCAATCTGCTCTTATACCCCGCAACATCTCACCAACCAAGATTTTTAACATATATATATATGTGTGTGTGTGTGTGTGTGTGCCTAACTATATTATTCTGAAGAGGTTATATAGAAAAATATATATCTATATCTGTCTAAATATATTAATCCAAAGTGGATGTATAGAAAAGAAATCAATCAATGAGTTTCAAACTCGCAACTTACAATTCTAAAACACAACACATTACCACTCAGCTACATAACCTACGTTAATATATATCTATACTTATGTAAGAATATTAATATAAACCATATTGAAAAAATAGAATCCTGAGAGTTTTGAAACCTCAACTTTGGCTCCGGCTCTAAACTAAACTATCACTAGACCAGCTACACTTATTGTTGTATATATATATATATATTATCATATATATAGTTATAAAACATGGGTATAAAATGTGGCACAAGGGTTTCAAACCCGCGTCATTTCTTTACCACTAAAATCCCTTACCAATACACCAATTTCACTTATCTTTATATATGTATATATTTTATCTTATATATCTATTTATAAAACCTGGATATAAATAAAATTTCTTTTGAAAATTTTTAACTCATGCCACTTCAAAACCATTGAACACCATTACCACTACAACAACTGCAAATATGGATAAATATACATACATTATCTTATTTTTTTCTCACGCAAAACATAGGGGACCATAAAACCATGATTCAGTAAAATTGTAGGTATAGGTATGTATATCGAAGGCTAGACCCATGATTGATGAAACTCGTGGTTATAGGTTTTTCTGCGGCATTCTCGTGCAATATTGGGGCTTCCTGCACTTATGTGGGTACCCTATACCCACAGTTTAGCTTGAACTGTGGGTATAGTTT
This sequence comes from Viscum album, assembly GCA_963277665.1. Classification (NCBI taxonomy): domain Eukaryota; kingdom Viridiplantae; phylum Streptophyta; class Magnoliopsida; order Santalales; family Viscaceae; genus Viscum; species Viscum album. The sequence continues at coordinate 967,188,342 of OY728155.1, forward strand.
TGAAAATGTCACCTATACCCATGGTTCATGAAAACTGTGCGTATATGTGGGTCTATACCCATGGTTTTTGGGAAACCCATGGTTATATACCCATTTTCCAATAGTGTTTGATACATCAACTCTTGGGTATCCCCTATGAATAAGACCCACACCATCCATTACTTCCTCTCCTTTCGTGACACAAGAATCCTTATCACACAGTTATAAACTACATGGATTGGTCCTCTCATAGGACCTTTAACAATGAACTTGAAAAAAAATCCATATATATCTTCTAACAGGTTATGTTGGATGCATCCCTAAGGTCTAATTCTAACACTCTTGGGATACCTTCTTAAGGTTTGATCCTATCCCCCCAATATCACCATTAAATATTCATTTCTTCCCCTTGGAATGTGGAAACTTTAAATGGTAATCATATCCCCCTAAGACACACTTGACCTCACCAACATGTCATCACAAGATATTAAACCTATGAGTAATCTTCTCCTACAAGTTGTCAAACATGGGACCAACATGTCTTCACAATATCTTAGACATGTGACTAACCTTACCCCATAAGATGCCAAACCTATGACAAACCTTCCCCAATAAGACATTAATCTTATGATCAATTTATCCCCACAAGATTCTAAACTAGTAACCATATTCCCACAAGACCGTAAAAAATTTACCCCCATAAAATATATCAAAATCCCCACCTCATGTGATGAATATGGGATTCTCTTGGAAAAAATACTTAGAGAAATTATGCCCCTAGAAAAAAAATAACTTTTGAAGGATAATTGATGCCTTGCGTTCTATACCTAATAGGCCTAATAAATGAGATTTCGTTGACTTTGAAAGAGGAATAATTTATAAGTTCCCAACACACCCAACACATACAGATTTCTAGATGTTCCCAGCATTACCATTAGCTCCAACCACTGGTAGGTTACCCTTCATGATAAATGTAGTGTAACTAATTGGTGACCACCCAGATATGGAATCAGGAATGAGATTCATAAACATGAATTAAATATATAAGGGAGGCCCAAACTTAGAAATGAACTCCAAGGAGGAATCTATGGAAAATAGAGCTGACATACTGTCATCCTATTTTTATCATGGAATAGACATCAATAATAATGGAAGTAGAGGTTGTCATCCTTTAGAAATTATGAATGCAAGGAAATCAACCATCCACCCTGGATATGTGGAAACAACTCCATGGAAGAATAAAATCATAGAAGAAAGGAAAGAAAAAAACCACATCATAATTTTTGTTGTGTTCCCTAGCTTGAATGCATTGGAAAATAAAAAATGGGGAACCTCACATAAATCTATTATTCTTTAACCATGCATAGATTATTAATGATCGGAACCACTAGATTTGGTAAATGTCATATCCATAAATTCGTTTTTAGGCATCACCAAAAAAAATAATCATCCATACATTAAATGTTTGACCTATAAACATGGGAGAATATAGGTTGTTGATATCTACTTTCTAAGATACCATTAACATTGATCCTTCATCCACCTTGGAATGAATGTACAATGTTGGGCACATTGGTAATCACCTTTATCATACCAATAATGAATATTGACTTCATGACTAATACGAGACTCAATCTACAAAAAATTCACAAATACACACCATCAAAAATCATGGGGAAGGAAAATCAATGGTGTTTCAATCTCGTACAACGATGCTCCCACAACAACAGCCACCACTTATATAGCTACTAAGTTCCATCTACCTATATTCCCCTTTGAAATCATTAAAAAAAGGGTCATTAACACACTAGTTTGTCATTATGAGCACGAAGGGTTCCTCCCAACAAGGGATATGGCTATTTAGGACCTTAAATCCATGACACCTCACTGAAGCAACCTCACCTAAGGTTTTTATATGATAAGAACCCCCCAGTTTCCACGGTGAATTGTTTTTAGAGCCTATCCCTAAAAGGCTCAAAAGGATCGCACCCCAACATTGAGGAGATAGGGGATGATTGGGGGACAACCATGGCTTCCACCATCTCTGATCCTCCTATGAGGGATCCCACTCAGCCACACTGACAACGACAAATAATTCCACTGGCCAATTTATAGGTGTTCGGGTTGGTGTCCTGGGAACCAACTATTTGTACTTTGATTACATGAATGTACACTAATTATACATTGTTCATTGTTCTGCATGACTGTAATATAATAATTTCCTGGAATATTTGTTGCATTGATAAGGTCATGGAAGATCCCCGCTATGATGAGAACCTTGAAATGCTATAACAATATTCTTAAATAAAGATCTACGGTTGGATGACATACTATGATAGGACACATAGTATACAGACCATCATGTGTGAGTACTCGTAAGAAGATGGGACTCTCTCTCATAGAGTTCTCACTTGGTAATCTCCAAGTTTGATGATTATGAGAACAGACCCTCAAGTAGTAATTTTTCATGCCTTGGTGTCATTGGGAATTGCTATCTATGAGCATGTGTAATGTTCCATAGACATGAAGATTATTATTAACTCATGTCATGACTCACGCACTTAGTTTTGCTGATGAAAACTATCACGAAGACATTTGGTGGTAAGTAGGGTACGTTGGATGTGTCATGAATGACATGTTGTTAATGGATAAGTTGAGGAAGTATTTGTCCCTTCGATATTTATGGAAGTAAATATCTCTTTCCCTTTGATTGAAATAGAATTGTCACCCAAATTCCATGGCCATGGTGTCACGAAGAGTTTATTTCTGGAAGTCAAAGAATAACAGATCAAGCATATAGGTTTATGACACTGCCATGAAACCTGCTTGATGAGATATTGACACAATGGTATTAAATTACACAGTAATCATTCGTATGAGGTGACACATCAATGCGGATTCAACTTCTTTCTCTTGGTTGATTTGACCTGTTTCTATACAGTAATCTTGGACTTTATGCAAGCCCACCTAATGCCAATGAGAAAGAGGCCTAGAGGGTCACACACTAAGTGTATCCAAGTATCTCAAGTAGAATAAAGATTATTCCTGTATATGGTTTAATAATTATTCAAGTAATCCTAAATGGTTTTAATATTGGATGAATAATAAAATGAAAACAATTACACATCGTGTATTAACGATTACATGCTGTGTAGTTTTTATTTTGAAGAATAAAATGAAAACAAGTACACACAGTGTATTAATGATTACACACCGTGTAGTTTTCAATTTGAAGAATAAAATGAAAACAAGTACATGTCGTGTATTAATGATTATACATCATATAGTTTTCATTTTGAAGAATAAAATGAAAACAAGTACATGTGGTGTATTAATGATTACACACCCTGTAGTTTCCATTTTGAACAATAAAATAAAAAAAACTTCAAGCCATTTATTAATGATTACACGACGTGTAGTTTTCATTTTGGAATGAAAATGAAAACAAGATATACAAGCCATGTACATTGAATGTAAACCCTATGTAGTTTTCAATGAAAAACAAGTACACGTCGTGTATTAATGATTACACATCGTGTAGTTTTTCTAGTCGGGATTTTGAGGAAATAATATCATTTTATTAAATGATATTTACTATAATCAGCGTGGGCACATGTCAAGGAATTAATCATTCGACATGGGGTTTTCAATAAGAGTTAATGAAATAAATAAAATGCATAACGTGTTTATTTGTTGTCATAACCCTATAACCTCAAACCCGGTTATAAATATCCTTACAACCCCAACACCTTTCCTAAGAATCATTGTGCACAACAATTTTGGAGAATTCTCTCAAGACCGAAAGAACTCCATCTTCCAATAATTCTCTGAAGACTGAGAGAGATCCACCACCATCAGATCAAGGAGATTTAAGGTAGACAATTCAAGCAAAGGCTTCTTCACGCTAGTACCAGGAGATTCCTTTAGCGATGTCCAGAGATAGGTGGTGCACATGTGAATCACCACTAGAGGAAGTCTACACTTGGCTTCTATGATGCAATGACGAATCACAACATAACATGATCAGAAATATCAGTGATGAAAGAACATCAAAAAAGGAACTTATTGTCAATTAATTAAATTAATTATAATCAACCTGTGATGATCTTTCCTTTGTGGTTCCAGGACTTTTCTTCTTCTTTGTCTATTTCTGTGATTCTATCCATGGAGTCTGGAATTTATGATTGTATTAATCTAGGATTGATCATTGCTAATGTCAAAAAGCAAAGTGGGCATATCAACCCACGAGCTTTTTCTATGCCATGGACATTCAGTAGGTCCATCTCATCCCTTATCCACTATCCATGGTCCTAAACACCTAGCGTTGGTGTTGATTTCAGGATACAAATCCTAAAAAATAAGAGGAATCTTCCTCAACACCAATGGAAACTACCACAACTAGGGAACCTCATCCCAACCTTGAAACAATCGTATGGGGGATTTCCTTCACTTGACAAGGATGGAGTATCCATCCACCGAATAGGTAGGTTTGGTTGACTCTTCACATTGTGAGTGCCACTAAACATAGTCATGGGGCCTTCCCTAAAGATCAATCCAATGGAACGATGGACAACAATCATTAAGGGGGGCATACTCATACTGTTGTTCATAGTGCATGTGGAAGGAATCCCCATGAACCTCAGGGCATCTCACTGTGACAAATCTTATTCTACATGAGACAAGAATGATGGAAATGTCATTTCACCATCATCCCCTCATATTATGATGTGATAGGTGGATCGAAAAAAACACTTATGTCCCCACCATTAGAACTTGGGGAATAAAACCACTAGTTGGGGGTAAATATCCCTAAATCTAAGGTTTATTTTGTTCCCAGATCCCTCTATAGGTATATTCTTGTGGAATATGTTATGATCACCTTATAGGGACTCAAAGTAAAAATTCTTCTAATTCCACCAACTTCCTTCATCTCAACCTCAACCTTGGAATTTGATAGGCGTTGGTGTTTAGATCGGCACCCATGTATGATTGTAATCACTCCACTGAGCCATATAGGGATGGTGTATTTTTCAATAAATATGAAGTTATAGGTACCCTAACCTATAAGGATGTGTTCAAGAAGTTGGAATCTCTTCTAGAAGACACCCTGATATTCTAGGGATGACTGGTACATGTTACACCCTCTCTACTAGAAGTTCAACTGTAGAATAGGTCCTCATCACTATCACACCCAGTTTCCCATCAAAACACCAATCAGGTCATGGGTTGATCAATATCTATAATCCTCTCTAGATGATGATAATGAGGAATATTTGTGGGAGATCCTAGCGCTTGACTAGTTATCGATCACATTTTTTCCACCCACAACACTACACATCACCATACCTAAGTTATTCACAAATGACTAAGAATCCTGTATTCACAAAAATATATGGCGGACATCCAACCACCTCTAGGACCTCTAGATGGATTATCCAGAGATCCTTGAACATCTCAAATCCATCCATCACCAGTTTCAAAAAGTTTATCATGCACCTAGTGGTCCTGCGCCCTGACTCATATGGGTATCATTTGAGATTTTTGTGCACCTACGTCACGATCCTCGCCATGAACATCTGAGTTATGGAAGAAGAATATCACCATGTCTAGATTTTATGTTGTGACAAGTACACTTTCCTCCACTTTAATTTTATTTTCATGCAACAACAAGATCTCCAGGTCAATCAATCCACTGATAGTGAAACCGCTCTAATAATTATCATCATGAACATTATCAAGATAAATACTTTTGATTATTAGAGAAACTAATTTGAAAATAAAATGTGTGATTGTGAAAACCCACCCTAAGGGGAGATTTGGTATCAAGTAGATCTTTCAATCGATTCTTATACTCATCAAAAAAGACATACATTTGGCCTCAAGAGTCCCCCAAATTAGGCACAACATCCCACCTATTAGAATCTCGACAAATGAAAAGGGATCAGAAATCCCATTATCCCATTATAGATCATATTAGAGATCGAGTTAGATAATAGAATGACCACAATACACAAGGAGCATGGGGGATATTAGAGACTCATTAGAGGGATCCTTTCTAAACAACACATGGAGCAAGACAACGTCAGAGGGGACCCCATCCCTCCTCCAGCCAGACATCTTGTTTCTCATTAGTCAAGAACCTATGGTTGAGATAGGCATTAAATCATATCTGATTAGCGTAAATGATGGTGGTTCCAGAAAGCGGCCATGATATGACCCACATACCCCACATGAGTAATGTGTCTTCCCTATTTAAGACTATGAACGATATGCCTCAGGATCCATCAGACTGGTCAGATCTCTGGTAACTTCTAACCATCACCAAGATGAAGTGATAGCTACTCTCATTGATTTTTTTAAGGATATAGAAATGAAACATTAGTTAAATATTCATCAAGAGAAGTCATATCTGGCATGGTTGGACTATGTCAGTTCACCTCCATAATTTATTAATCAAAGCATTACCCCATTTAATTGTATGAGTGATCTCTAGAAACACATGGACCACTTCTCTAGATGATGTTTCCTAATGTATGGGGCCCTAGATCATAATGAAGCTTCTAAGATTTTCTATTATTTTACTACTTTGGAGGGAACTTCCTTTTTTAGTATAATTATCTTACTCTGAGATCCATCATCATTCGGTAGGATCTCTGTAGGTATTTCCTCTATCAGTTAACCTCCACCAGGCATAAGATAGTATCCTTGAACTCTCTAAATGAAATAAGAGTCCCCATGTGTGAGTTTCTAACTTTATTTCATAGTGAAATGGGATCATGTAATACATCGATATGTAGATTTTCTAGGAACACCTATTGATGATGTACATGTATAATATCAAATATGAGTTAGTCCCTACACTTATCTCTCTGAAATACCCTAGGGGGTATCAAAAGTTCACTAAAAGAGATCAATGTCTACATGAATCCCTACTGTATAATAGAGAAAATTCATGTCCATTACCTCTTTTAAATCATATATGAAAAATTATAAAGGTGGAAACAACAGTTGTTGTCCATACAAAGACACCGCAACCAGTCCACCTCAAAGAATGTTTTTTAGATAAGCCCTACTAAGTGCATCCTTTTCAATCATAGCCTCACCATAAAAATTCCTTCTAATCCCCTTGTTAGGGATAGACACATAAGGATCCCATCGTATTTCATAAAAATATGTCATACACCTTCAAGGACATGTACGTTCTAGGGTACTTCATCTGTGCCCAAGAAAATAACATCTGAAGCTACTAAAATTTATAATACCTAAGGAATATAACCTCATTAATCAGGCTAAATACGATGTGTGCCACAAAATTGTATGTAACACTATCAAGGATTATTTTATATTTAAATATTGAAATCGATACTTGGTGGATCTTGACCCAGTCGAGTTTGGTGATTTTCTAGTATAAGTATCACATGTATCTATTGCACCTACGGGGCATGGGTGAGTTGGTTAAAGGCGGTGGCGTCCTGACCCCGAGGTTCTGGGTTCGAGTCCTCGCAAGGAAACATGCACTATATGCTACCAAACCACTCGTGGGCCCATCTACCCCATTGGGAACTATCCTAAGACCAAGGGTTGGACACCTTGGGCCTCACTGGGGACGTGCGGCGCACAGGTGGGCAGGCCAGCCCAATACCTCGTTACACAACAACACGTTTTTCCCGCAGGGTATGGGTGAGTTGGTTAAAGGCGGTGGCGTCCTGACCCCGAGGTTCTGGGTTCGAGTCCTCGCAAGGAAACACACACTATAAGCTAGAAAACCACTCGTGGAACCCTCTACCCAGTTGGGAACTGGCCTAAGCCCAAGGGTTGGCCACCTTGTGCCTCGCTGGGGATGTGCAACACGTAGGTGGGTAGGCAAGCCCAATACCTCGTTACCCAGCAACACGTTTCTGCTGCTTCGGCGGTGGCGTAGTGGTGCAGGCTCGAGGGACATAACAATGGTTTTCGGTGAGGTCTGGGGTTCGATTCCTGGGAGCCTGCTCTTGGGGGAATTTCTGCCTCCCATGTACCACTCGTCTTGCCGGGTTACCCGGTGTCTCATCGGGTGGGCAGAATGGGCACACTTCACCAGGATGACGGATTGCTATGACGAACCATCGCGGATCAATGTGTTACCCCATGGGACACACTATCATCGCTGCTGGAAACAGCTCCTTCCTGGCTGGGGCATCTCTAGATGATCTCTTTGTGGGGAGGGGGGTTCTCGAGTGTGTAGGGTTCGAAAAGTCCACTCTCGGGGATTCCCTTTTAAAAATAAATATCACATGTATCTATTGACCCTGGTAGTGATAAAAAAAACCATGATGAATGGAAATAGGTTCCATCCTGTGGAACACTAAATTTCAATGAATAACTATCCTATAAAAAGGTCTATTTCACCCATGGTGTTATCTAGGCATGCTTGAGAAAATTATTACTCCTTCTGGCAACCACATACACTCCAGCCACCTCATAGATATCACGGACTATAAATGTTTCCAAAGAATGAGTATTGGCGGTGATAGGGAAATCAGAGTCCCCTCTAGTGAAAATGTTATCCTACACTCTTAGTGACTTCATTCCTCCCAAATTGGAAAACACCACTAGAGTCCACACCATCCTAGAATATTACACTCACAGAGAGAAATAATATTCTTATTTTAATGTATTTAGGATAGTAGATCATTTCCCCAAACATAGTGATGAGTAACGTTGCATTCCCTCCAGCAACCACCTCCCAACACCGCCAAAACTAGGGGAAACACCATGCTAATAGGTAGGATATACATGCTAGTGATGTAAGTGAGGTTATTCATGTCACATAGACCAAATAAAAATCCTCTCATATGGCTCGAAAATAAAAACCCTCTCAGGACACTTTTTCAGGTTTACCTCTATAATCAATTGTATTGGTTGATTGGGTTGTCCATCCATAATACTATTATGCTCATAATCAGCCCACTGAGGCCTAGACTTAACCAACAAGTGTTAATCCTAAACCATAAAGTAAGTAGTAGAACATGTCCATCACCATCTGAGACCCATATCCTTAATCAGTTGTACCCACTACACTCCCTATCAAAGAGAGACCCATAGAAAAAAAGAAACATTCCCCTCTCCTAGAGATATAACGTGAAAAAAAACACATTAGAATTCTAGTGAGACTCTAAATTGTTAATGCACTTCACTAGGAAAAGGAGATGTGTGAAGCCCTAGTTGTAACACACTAGGATTGTGTGAATTATTTTTTTCAAATTAATTTAATCTTTTTTTGTATTTTTCATTTCACTCAACATTGGAAATAGTTTGTTTTATATTAATGAACCATGATTGGATTATGTTACACACAACACCATGTTAATGGTGCATTGCACATAACATAAATTTTATATTGATCTAAAATGAACACTAATGTTAACATGAGTTATATGAAACAATAACTTTCCATGATGGCTTGCGGAACACACATGACCGAGATTTACCGAACAATAATATATTATTAAAATATTATTATTTAATATAATAATATATAACCTAGACATTAAATTAGATTTTATGAATAGTATTAAATAATTTATGAAAATATATGGTTTACACAAATATAAAATAAATTCATATGTAACCAATTAATTAAAAATGAATATGAAAACTTCTTGAATATAAAGGAAAATATTAATATTGTATGGTAAAAAAATTGTTTTACACTAATAAATTAATGTATTTATAATTATTTATAGATGTTAATATAATATATATGTTATATATTCATTAAAATATTTTTTATATTCATATGATATATTTTATAGATATAATATAAGAACAGACCCAATTTTATTCATAAAAACATATATTATTTATAAAGGTAGTTTTATCACCTTTTAATGGAGAACCCATTTTAAATAATAATTTAGAACATTTATATATTTATTATGTCAAAATAAAATTAATAGTTGAAATAAAAACATTAAAATTAGGTTAAGATATTTTTTTGGTATTTTTCTGTATGGTTTCATTTTTTAATGAGTCGTAAAAAATACTAAATTTTAATTCAAAACATATTTTTCATATAATTATTTTATATGGTTAAATTATATATTAAATTGATTTTAAAGTCTAATTTGATAATTAATGAATATATTAATCCAATTTATGTCATTTTAATCAATTTAAATTTGAAATTGGGCACTGAAACTTAACAAACTATTGGACATTTTTACTTTAAAAACCTGCAATGTCATCATGTCAATAAGATTGTCATTAAATTAATTAACTCCACTTATGTAATGAGAATTTGGAAAAATGGATTTCATATTTGGAATCATAATAATTTCTATTGTCTAATAAGGTTATATTTTTTTACAAAAATGATTAGTAAAATTTATTAAAATTAATTACAATGATTAAAAGAAAAATTAGGTTAACAAAGTACTAAACCTTAAATTTAAGACACAAAACAACTTATACACTTTTCAAACATCCATTGTATGGAAATATTTATACCGTATCCTTGGTTGGATAAATGTTGGACTATTATTGATCCAATTTCAATATAAAAATTTTGGTGGGGTTTTTCATTTCCAAAATATTATAAGAGTCTCACTCATCCTCCACTATAAAAGTCCTCCCCTCTTCCCACTTCCTCAAACCTCGAAAACAACGTTGTTTCACCCAATATCAAACAAATAGACTTCTTAACATCCATTAATTACTCATAAAATCCTTTATAAAAAAATGAATCCAAGGAATCCTTTTGGCACAAACCAAAAGGAGTTACCGGATTAAGTGGTAAGACTTCACTCAAGATCCTTTATTTTATTTTCTTTCTCCACCCCTACACTATATTTATTACATGATTTTATAAAAACACCATTATATTAAATATACTAGTGTCTTTTATGCTAATTTTTTTACCTACACTTTCATTTACCTCCATCTAATGGGTAATGAACATACTATTTATGTGTACAACAAACTACTACCTCACAAACAAATGATGTTTCATTTTTTACATAGCGCGTCTTATGGTGGAAATTATGATGGAAAAACTATCCATATATATATTATATATTATATTTTTATGTATTTAATATTATTTAATCCTTTTACAACACATATATTTATATTTTCTATTTGATGTAAATATGATAATTTCGTTCGAGGAAGTGTGGACTATTTCCCCCTTAAAGTGATGTTATTTGTTCACACAATGCATGGAATTTATTAAGGATGATTTTAGTGAAATTATATGATATATATTATATAATAATTATAATTTAATATTTATATATATATATATACACAAAAACATATTTCATTTACCTTCTTTCTTTCAATACGATATAAAAGTATAAATTGTGTCCAAGCATACGTACGGCTTATCGTCTCCATGAATGGTGAATTCTATTTCATGATTATATATTTTATACATTATTATAATACATATATATTGAATATAAATTATATTTATACCATTATTTCAATTTTTTAAATCATTATATAAGTACAATTAAAAAAATATATAACAAATTATGACACATGAAAAGAACAAAGCATATATCACCTGAAGTGAAACCTTAACATAGAATTGTTAACAAGCAGGTTTCATAGAGTCATAGTCATACCATATATGGTATTAGATATAATAATATGGTTCTTATATAGATTTATAATAAACATATATTTATTATAAAATACTATATCATGAGTCTGATGATAGTCAAGACACAAGGTATGGTGATTTAATCTCACTTTTTATTTCCATGAGATACATGCTTTATTCACCACACATTTCTTTGGTGTGGTGTATATACAACCCATGGATGTATTATATGCTTATTATACTTAAATTTATTATTATTTAAACATCCATATGATGAAATTTATTTTATTTGGTTTATGTTTCAAAAGATACCAAATTTTTAATGTAATTTTGTCTCAATTTTCCCTCTTTGAGACACATGGCATGTTATGCACCAATATTTTTTCATTAGGTGTATATATTGCCTTTTAAATTTTATATCATTAATCCTATTATTTTCATGATATTTTAATCATAATATAATTTCATTTTATTACCTGGGTATTAGGGTTCAAACTTAAAAAATGTTAAGAGTTTATTGAAACAATCTCATCGCTTTTTGAGATTTTTTATGTTTATGCTTCCTTTTATGAAATATTAAGATAAATCTCTTAAGAAAACTCAATAATTTTATTATACTATGTTTATTAATTATATATTTATATAATTTTACCATTTTCCCACTCCATTTTAAATAAGATAGTTAAGAATGTGTTTTTAAGAAAGCTCAAATTTACCCTCTCTTTGGTTGGAAATATATGTTCATTCAAACCCATGTTTTATAAAAAGGGTTTACAAGAATATTCTAATAATACAATATGATCATAAAAAAATTACCATTTTTTTAACAATGTTTTCAAATAAATATTATTTTTTCTTTCCAAATGATTCATTTTTCTAACCTTTTTACTATTTAAAGGGAATGTTCTTTTAACCACGTACAACCTGTATAGATTTACCCACCATCAATTAATTGAAGATTTCTCTCAAGGGTAAAAGGTTAATTTCTAAGAAATTTTTTTAAAATATATTTTCCAAGAAATTATTTTCAAAAGTTTTTCTATCTTTATTTCTAATTATTTTAAAGGAAAAAAATTTTAAAAAGGTTTTCAAGATCCTCCATAGGTTATCCATGGAAAAATAATTTTAAAATATTTTCAATGATTTGTTTATAAATTTTAATGTATATTTTAAGGAAAATTGTTATCAAAATATTTCACATTTTAAGAATCATTTCTTTAAAGGATAAATGATAATTTCCTCAGAAAGTGTTTTTAAAAGATATTTAAAATTATTTCCCTTCTAATATAACATTAGGTGGTGTTACTCGTGACTTTCTAGGGAAATTATTCAATGTTTCCATTTATATTCTTTATATAAATGGTTTACGACTTATGACATGATGTTTTTGAAATCTGTTTATATTTCATTGGTTATATGCCTATGAAACCTGCTTCTTTTCACAAGTTATGGTTTGATGAAATGATTATGAAACCTATTTATTTTTCCTTATTTTAAGGTATGATTTCATGTTTAAGAAACCCATTTCATTTCATGGGTTATGATATATTTTTTATGATTTTGAAGAACATGTATACATGATTTCATTATGATATGGTTTTAACCTATTTCTCTTTCCAATGCATTGGGAAATCATAAAGGATTAATGAGATCAAAGGGTACACAAGAGAGAATCCAAAACCCAAAAAAAGGTAAATAGGAGGACATCCCAACTTTGAAGAAAGAGGGTACATGGGAGGACATCTAAATTCCAAAACAAAAGGGAACATAAGAGGGAATCCCAATCCCTAATTGGGTACACAAGTGATTAAACTAAGCATAACATGTTACAAAGGCCTTCATTTGCCACCTTGACAGAGGGTTTTTATAAGCTTATGTGTCTTCCACACTTCCAGGTCTTATTCTTATATTATGATTTCATGGATCATGTTATTTATTTCATCATGATTCATGTCTTATTATATAAAATTATTTATACCATGACTCATGTTTATTATTTTTGATATGTGGGGTATGATCTTATAATGACCATTATTATGTTCTTATACCCTTATGTTTGTGATATTCTTATGCATTTATTTTAGTTACCCTTACTGAGAAATTGATCTTACCCATTTTTTGTTATTCCCTACCCCAAATTGTGAAAAAATATTTTTAAATAGAAATAATAAGGGGGAAGATATTTTTGGGAAACATTGAAGATATTTCACTAACAAAGAATATTTTTGTTCCAAGTTTCCAAAGGTGCTAAACTAATACGTTCATTGGGCACCTGTTTTTGTAATGTTTTATGTATACCACAAAATTCATGTAATGTCTATGTATTTTATTACTGAGTCTCTATAGTTTGTATCCGATAAAATTTTTAGTTAACCTTTGTAATATAGGTTGAGAAAATCCTAGTGAGAACACTGAGGACACTTTTAGGGATAAGTAAAAGGACGAGGGAATGTATAGGAAAAAATCATGGAATTATTGTAAAGGAAAGAATGAGTGTTTTCCTAGAAATACATCCATGTCTATATTCTACAACTGGATGTAGATATAACATAGATTTACATAGGAGTAACAACTTAGGCAATATGTTTCGGTCCTAACTCAGGGTAATCTGGTACATGACAACGAGCCTTACAACACACCTGATTTGACACTCTAGGGGGATATGATTTTTAAACTCACAAAATCATCACGAACCATCATGAAGGATTTGAATATAATTTGATTATTAATAACCTAGGATAATCCTAAGGTGTCTTAGATTAAGGAAGTTGTCTTAACGTAGACATCCTATAAGTGAATTTTTGTAATAATGTGGTTTTCCATTATGATAAATGTTTCTCACACTATGAATTCTTGTTTTAGTCAATGGAAAATGGCTAAATTTAGATTTTTCTGATGTATAAAGTATGGGTATTTTGTGAATCAGATACCTAATTGGAAATTTCAAAATGAGAATCAGTAAGGTGGTATGAGTATTGTTTATACTTCTGAAGATAAACAAACCACAAATGTAATGTGAATTTTATGTGATGTTCTTCTAGTTTTTTTTACATTAAACATAAGAATAGTGATTATATTGATGTTGAGTAACCTTAATGCATGATTCATATTTTATATTATAGGAAACATGTATTACGAAATAAGTTGATAATGCTTGGGTAATGGTTTAATAATAATGTTGGATGAATGAAGTATTTATGTTTTGGAATTCAATGATTATATTATATGAATCATGAAATATATAAGTATTTTCATTATAAGTATTCATTAATATTGAAATTGGCATGATTAATGGTGATGTGTACATAGAATAATTATTTCATGCAAAAGTGATTTTTTGATTAGGGGAAGGTAAACCTTAATTAATTATTGATGTTTACATATTGATGTTTGGATAAAGATATATTGGATATGAATAAGTAAATTGGACTGTATGGATTACCCTAGAACTGATTGTTGAAAAAGTGGTCTATGTCATTAAGGAAGAAGTTAAAAATTTATTTTATTTAAAGAATGTATCTGGTAATCATTAGAATAAGAATCTTACATGTTTTCTAAAATTATTTATAATCATTTAGGTTACAACCATGTTTCAAGAGGATTTATGATTAGTGTATTCACATATTTGGAATGTGACAACTAAGTAGTATTTTTGGATATATATGGTGGATCAATGTTAAGATGATTTGATTAATTTCTTTCTAATGATTTGAATTTTCATCATTCATAAGGGTTATAATGTTAACCATTTAGGGAAATTCAAAGTCAAACGTCAGATGAAGTGAGTAAGTTTAAAGTGTTGTCTCTCTATATGAGGATTTTTGCATACTGAATGGCCTGTTCAAACTACTATGTGTTAATGATAACTAATAGGATGGTATGTCAAGGGTCTCATGATCTTTAAAATTTTAGGAATGAAAATGTAATCTTATTTTTTATAGAAAGAGTTTAATTTTGTCAACAAACAACAAAAAGTGACATTTTCTTGGAATCATGCAAGTATATATATTCATGAAATTTCATCAACTTTTGGAAAAATAATCTTGAAACAAAAAATGTTGACCTAGTGCCGTTTTTTCCGATGGATCATATGGTCCCTCAATTTATCATAGATTTATGGCTTTATGATTGTTAACTTTCTCCTGACCTTGTTCTATATCACTCTCCATCAAAACATTATGGTTAGGTTTCTCTTCCATATCCATGTTTTCACATCCCACCTATGTTCTCCTATATGGGAATCCCGTTATGAGTTACATTGGGTAACTGTTATAGTTATAACATTCCCTTTTTAAGGGAAGTTCTAGTATTCATTTTTATGGTGTGGGTTTATATGAATAAAACCCTTAATAACCCAAACAAATTTAGTGGGAGAAATTATTTTTAAGGTGGTAGAATGTCACACCCCGAGATTTTTTAAATTGATTTTTTTCGAATTAATTTACTTTATTTGATATTTTCATTTCACACAAAATTGAAAATAGTTTATTTTTTTATTAAAGTGTCATTTTTGGATTATGTTATAAAAAATAATAAGTTAATAATTCACTGCTTGGAACAAAAAATTTAGATTCCTCTACATGTAACATCTAGGTTATCTTTCATTACATTCAGCAATGTCTTTCCATGATCGCTTTGGTGACACGCATTACGGAATTTTTCCAAACTATAATATATTAATAACATATTATTATTTAATATAATAATATATAACCTAGTCATTAAATTAGCATTTATGAATAATATTAACAAATTTATGAAAATATATGGTTGACACAAATATAATATGAATTTGTAGTTTACCAATGAATTAAAAATGAATATGAAAATCGATCAAATATAAAGAAAAATATTAATATTATATGCTCACAAAGTTGTTTTACCCTTATAAATTAAAGTTATTACAATTATTTAGTGATATTAACATACTTTATATGTTATATATTCAATAAAAATATTTAATATATTCATCAAAAATATTTTATAGACATAAGATAAGAATAAACCCAATTTTATGCATAAAAATCTATATTTTTTATAAAGGTAGTTTTACCACCTTTAAATGGAGAACACTTTTTAAAACCAATTTATTACTCTTTTATAGATTTAAATATATCAAAATAAACATAAATTTTTAAATAGAGACATAAAAAATATGATATGATAAATATTTGGTATTTTTTGTAGGGTTTCATTTTTTAATGAATAGTAAAAAAATATTGAATTTTAATTCAAAACTACTTTTCAATATCATTAATTTAAAACATAAAATTATATTTTAAATTATTTTAATAGTTTAATTATATAATAATTTTATAAATTACTCTAATTTGGTCCATTGGAATCAATTTAACTTTGAAATTGGGTATAAAAACCTCGCAATATTTTGGATGTTTTTACTTTAAAACCTGTAGTGTCGTCCTGTCCATGAGATTATAGTTAAATTATGTTCTACCACTTATATAACTAGAATTTTTAAAAATTGATTCAATATTTTTAATCATAATAATTTATAATTTATCATAATTTAAAATTTGTTTTTACCAAAAATATTACTGAAAGTGATTAAAATTAACTACAATGATTAAGAGAAAATTTAGGTTAATAAAGTACTAAACCTTAAATTTATGATGCAAAACAACCTATAAATGTGTACAAAATCCATTTCATGAAAATATTTCTACCCTATCCTCCATTTGTTCTAATTTTTAATATATTTATCCAATTTCAATAAAACAATGTCGGTGGGGTTCCCCTTTTCAAAAATATATCAAGTGTGCCACTCCCCCTACCAATAAAATGCCTCATCTTCTCTCCCTTCCTCCCACATCTCAAAACACTTATGATCAGAAACATTATACCCAATAAACTTCCTATAATCCCTTTATTAATCCTAGAAGTATTCCCTTGGGAAAAATCTATCCAAGTAATCCTTTTGTCACAAACCCAAAGAAGTAACCCGATTACGAGGTAACGACTTCTCTTAAGCTCCTTTTTTTATTTTATTTCTCCACACCCTCCACTAACTTTATTACAAGCTCGTATAACAACACCAGTATCGTAAATATACTTGGATGTTTTTATGCCAAGGTTTTTACCTGTTCTTACACACACCTCCATCTAATGGGTAACAAATATATTGTTTATCTGTACGGTGAACTACCGCCTCACAAAATGATGATTGTTCATTTTTCCTTACCGGCTCTCATAATGATCATTATGATGGAAACTCTGTATATATATGTCATATATTATATTTATTATGTATTTAATTTTATTTAATCCTTTTAAAACACAGATCTGTATACTTTTCATTTGGTGTAAATGTGATAATTTCGTTTGAGGAAGTGTGGACTACCGCCACTTCAAAGCTATGATATCTATTCACACACTACATGGAATGTATTAAGGATGGGTTTAGTGAAATTATAATAAATATATTATATAATAATAATACTTGAATAATGATATATATATAAATATATTCATAGATATACACATATGTTATTTACCTTCTTTCAATCAATAAAACAATAAAAATGGAAATAATGCATAGGCGTACATACGACTTACCGTCTCCATGAACGGTGTATTGCATTTCTTGGTTATATATTCCATATATTATTATAAAACACATATAATGAATATAAATTATATTTATATCATTATTTAAATTCTTAAAATCATTATATCGGTATATGGACCAAATATATAACAAATCAAGACACATGTAAGGAACAAAGTAGATATTACCCGAAGTGAAACCTTAACATAGAACTATTGAAAAGAGGGTAATATAAAGTCATAGTAATGTATTATATATAATAATATGGTTATGTTATAGATTTATAATAAAATTATATTTTTTAAACAAGATGTTTGAACCAGTACTATGAAAGTCAATGCACAAGGTTAGGGGATTTCAACTCACTTTTTATTTCTATGAGATACAAGCTTTATTCTCCACACATTCCTATTATGTGGTGTGTATAATAACCATGGATGTATTATATGGTTATTACACATAGATTCATGGGTATTTAAATATCCATATGATGAAATTTATTTCATGGGTTTTATGTTCCAAAAGTTACCAAATCGGTATGGAAGTTTTGTCTCAATTTTTATTCTTTGAGACACATGCCATGTCATGCACCTATAATTTTCCATGACATGTATATACTTCCTTTGAAATGTTATATCATGAATCTAATTATTTTCATGATATTTTAGTTTCATATAATTTCATTTTCTTACTTGTGGATTATGGTTCAAATTTACAAATTGGTAAGAGTGTATTGAAACAATCTCATCACTTTTTGAGATTATTTATGTTTATGCTTCCTTTAATGAAATCTCATAATCCATATCATAATAACATTCATGAATTTCTTATACTCTTGTTATTAATGATATATTTATGTATTGTTAACATTTTTACTCGTATTTTGTACATAATATAGTTAAGAAAGTGCTTTTAATAAATCCTGACCTTACCCTCTCTTCGGTGGGAAATATGTGTCTATTCAAAACCATGTTTTCTAAGAATGTTCTTCTATTATTCTATGATAATTAAACGTAATTTTTACCATTTTTTTATTTTACCAATGTTTTAAGAGTAATCTAATTATTTATTTCTGAATGAGTCATTTTTCTAAACTTTTTACTATGTAAAAGGAATGCTCTTTTTAGCTCGTACGACATATACGGTTTTATCCGTTTTTAATTATTTGAGGATTTATTTTCATGTCTAAAAGGAAACTTTTTTGGAAATTTTTTTTAAAATAAATTGGTAAATAAATGGTTTTGAAAAGTTTTTAAATCTTATTCTATACATTTTCTTCAAGGCAAAATGGTTTTTAAAAGGTTTTGAATCTCCTCTACATGTTTTCCAATGAAAAAGGATTTGATTTTTTTTTTAAATGATTCATTTATAAGTTTTCAATTTTATTTTCAGTAAAATGGTTATCAAAATATTTTACACTTTAAGAATGATTTTTCTAAAGGATATAGGATTATTTATTCATAAATTGTTTTTAAAATATCTTTAGAAATTATTTCCTGTATAAGATAACATTTGTTGGTGTTACTCAAGAATTTTTGGGGAAACTATTCAAAATTTCCATTCATATTCTTTCTCTGAATAGTTTAAATTTTATGGAATGATTTTTACAAAAAAAATATCATCCATGGTTTATATATCTCTGAAACCCTCTTCTTTTCACAGTTTATGATTTGATGGAATGATTATGAAACCTATCACTTTTCCCACTGGTTAAGGTATGATTTCATGTTTATGAAACTCATTTTATTTCTTGGGTTATGATTTCATTGTTTGTGGTTTTATAGAACATGTATGTATGATTTCATTATGAGATGGGTGGGACCAATATTTACCTCCAATGCATTGGATAATGATAAATGTTTTATGATCTCAATGGGTACATGGGAGGGAATCCCAAGTCCAAAACAAGGTGGTATATGGGAGGACATCAAAATCTCAAAACAAGTGGGTAGACAGGAGGACATCCCAATCCTGAAAAAAGAGGGTGTGTGGGATGACATCCCAATCCGAAAATAAGAGGGTACAAAAGAGGAAATCCCATGCCTAAAACAAGAGGGTACATGGGAGGGAATCTCAATCCTGAATCATGTACATTAGTGATTAACCCAATCCAAACATGTTACAAAGGCCTTGGTAGGATATCTTTACATAAGGTTTTTATATACTTATGTGCCTAACACAATTCCACGTATTATTCTTATATTGTGATTTCATGGATTATGTTTTATATTTCCTCATGATTTATGTCTTATGATATGAAATTATTTATACCATGATTTATGTATATGATTTTTGATATACAGGGTATGATCTTCTAATGATCATGATCATGTTCTCATGGCCTTATGTTCATGATATTCTTACACATTTCCTTTATTTATCCTTAATGTTAATTTGATCTCACCCCTTTCTTGTTCTTCCCTTACAAAGGTTCTGAAGAATTTTTTTAAGTATAAATACTAAGGGGGAAGATCTTTTTAGAAAAAATTGAAGATATTTCCCTGAGTTAGAATATTTTTCTTCCAATTTTCCAAAGGCGCTAGACTAATAAATTCCTTGGGCGTCTATTTTTGTAAAGTTTTATGTATTTCTCAAATGTGATGTAATGTCTATGTATGTTAAAAATATGTCACTATACTCATTGAGTCCCAAAACAACCCTATCAGGTTTGAGACGTTGGTAATTTTCGTTGATTCCTACCACAAAAAAGAAATTGAGAATAAATAATTTCAATCCAACATTTCATTCCCCATAAAAGATTTGGGTGCCATTATCCTAGGGTAAATTCATCTGTTGTACATCATGAGACAGTTCGATAATGTGTAATTTTGACACTACTAATTGGATACTTTCTTTGGGATCAATCCCATAGTAACCTAGATACTCCACAATATGGGGTTTAAAAAATCTTATTTGACCACATCCAACCTGAAAATACAAGGTTATGGAAAGAGGGATAAGAAAATGCATGGAAATAATTTATAGAAGGCCCAATTCATTTGTCTAGTAGAAATCACTGAGTTTATGGTTGTCTTCTAGGATACAACCTACAGTTATGTAAGGAATATGCCTTAAACATTACATAATCTATCTATTTTAACTATATTTCAGTTCTTTTTATTCCTAGATATATTTTCAGTTTGGAGTTTTTGAAAGTTAATACATAACATATACATGTCAACCCATAAGCATACAAAGTGGGTACCATTAAATCAGTATCCATTTCTTCTAAAACAAAACATTTTTAACACAAAAAAACAATATGATTTATTTGAAAAATATTGACTTTCTTCTTTCTCTTACACATCATTATAACCTATGAATAACATTTAAAAACATGGAATTAGAATAAAAATCTCATTAAGGTATATAAAAATAAGGAAATAAACCACTAGTTCATGAATATATATAATCATATGAAATCATTTTTACAAAAACATACTTCTCACCCATAAATACTTACTTTTTGAAACATGAGATTTATATAAAATAATAATGAACATATATAAAACCATAAAGATATGTTAGTAAATTACTTACTTATATTGTAACCCTTATGGCTACCTATTGATTTGTAAGCCCCAAAAGTACCTTTTAATGTAACCCCCACGGCTACCTTATAGTGTAACCATCGCAGTTATGCATAGAGTAACCATATTTTTGACTTCTAACATACACATACCGAATGCATTTTTGGGAGATATAGGATCCACCCTTAATAATAATTAATTCCCAATAACCATAACATATTCACAAAACATGAATAATTTCATTAAAAAATTCTTTATAATTTCATAACATATAATTTAAAAGAGGATATTTTTAAATAAAGTCCATTAAAAATAACAAATAATTGAAGTGAGAATTAAATAGAATGAAGTAAATATGTGTATACACTATATATACACATAATAAACAAAAAATTATCACATAAATAATTTTATTACCACATAATGAATAATGTAGAAGGTTAACCCAAATAATGTAAATTGGGTAAAGAATTCCCTATGATTGAATTATTATTACTTAAAATATTCTTAAACCTCATGTATAATGGTTAAAAGAGTTGTATTAATATTTTATAGAAACACATTCATTTTTATAACACCTTATATGGTCATTTAATAACATCATTTGACCAATTTATAAATATTATTTTGTTATTTTCATTGTTTCAAGTGTGTGCGTCACATGATTTCCATGGTTGGTTCAAAAAGAATTTTCTTATCAAAAGAAAGTGAAACTTCTGAAGTGGAATGAGTTTTTATTAATATGTCTCCAGAATATTAAATTATTCCATAAATAATTTGGGTTAAATTTTATGGGGATGAATCATTGGTGATTTTGTTTAGATCAATTAGGCAGTTCTTCGATAATCACGAACTTGTTTCATCTATACATTTAATATTTTGTGTAGAAGTTAATTAGAGAACAAAATAGAGGTAATAAAATATACATTAAATCTATTTCAACCATTAAAACAATTTTACAAAAATATTTTAAGTAATTGAAGGAAATTTAAGACACATCGTCCATGATGTTGGTAAATAGACACATCACGGAATGTGTTTTTATTTTTAGAATAAGTGGAAGAGGAGAGGAAGAATGATGATGAATTTTCCATAAACATGATAACAATCCATAATATATATAATACTCAAGATTTAATTCCTCTTGGATAATGGGATTTGAATAGAGTATAAGAAAATAAATGAATTGAAAGAAAACACAGAAAAATGAAAAAGGACCTTTACCTCTTGATCTCTTCTCCTTGACATCCTCATTAAGGCCTTTGGTTTTGTCCTTTCGATGAGACCACTAGGTCTTGGATTTTGGGAATATCCTTAAGAACGGTATTGGGAAGAGTGTAGAATATGATAAATTTTTTAGAGCTGTGAGAGGAAGAGGGGGGTGAGGGTGGTATTTATAGTGAAAGTAAGGAAGTTTTAAATTAATTTCAAATGACACCTCATTAGTGGTATTTGAAAAACCATTTACTTGACCATGGTATTGGAAAATTAGTCACATCATATCATATTTTAATCCTCAAGAGTCAACCAAATTTATTTCTTCATTATTACTTCAATATGATGTCATTAAACACACAAAAACATAAAACTGCATTTTTTACTATTCACCAAAAATTCAACTACCTCAGAAAAATCCCAAAAAACCACCCTAAATTTTTTTAGATGTGTAGAATTAAAAAATTGAACTCCATTTTTTGAAAATAATTTTTCTAAAATGGTTAATTTAATTTTTAAATAAAATCATAATTTATTCAGAAAATATCAATTTTAAAACTATATCGGATTTTATATCATCCTGAAAAATTATTCAAGATCTCATTATCATATAACCTTGAGAAAATAAAATAATAATATGATTTAGTATTCATAAGGGTCATACTACTATTCATAATGGTATGTTACTATTCATCAAAAAACTAGTTGGTTCTATCAAACTCCAAATAACTTGCTAATCACAACCGTAGATGGTTGTATTTTGGAACTCAAGTCATAGAAGCAAAAAAATTATGTTTAATAGATTTTTTATAACTATCAAATTTAAATATAGTTTAATGCATTTCAATTTATTTTTAAAACCTTGGGGGTTACATTATCACCAAATTTTGGAAATTGTGTCCTTACTTATTAAACAATTGAGGGTATATTTCCCTCATAGTATTTTCAGATTACCATGTTACATATTCAACCAAGTGGTATCTACAAAAAACCCTTACCTAGTGTATTTCAATATTCTATAATACTAGTTCTCTTCGATCAAGAATATAAATAGGTTTCTCTTCATAAGAAAATTTTTCTTTTAACTAAAGTGATTCTGGGCTCAAAACATGAGATGAATCTGGAAAATACTTTCTTAACATCAAAACATGGAAAACATTGTGTACCTAAGATAAACATAGTGGCAAAGATACTCGGTAGGAAACCAGTCCAACTTTCTCCAAGATTTCATAATGTCCAATGAACTGTGGACTTAGCTTCCCTATCTTACCAAAATGCATAACACTTTTTCGTGGTGATATTATAAGAAAAACATGATCACCTACCTCAAAAGAGAAGTCTTTCCTCCAGTTAGCTACTGCTCTAAGCTACCCTCATTTGTTTCTAGATCATCTTCACTTTCTTTGTCACTTCCTCTACTAATTATGGTCACTTCAACTTCTTTTCCCTGACTTCATCCCAAAAGTCTTAAGTTCAATATTGCTTCTTGTATAATGCCTCAAAAGATTCTATCTATATACTGGAATGAAAACTTTTATTATAAGAAAATTAAATAAATTAAATATATTGGTCCCAAATTCCCTGGTAATCCATTGAACATGCTCGAATCATATCCCCCAATGATTGAATCATCCATTCTGACTGCCCATCTGATTGAGAATGAAAAGTTGTACTGAAATTTATTTTTATTCCCAATGACTTCTGAAGGCCTTTCCAAAAGTTATAAATGAACCTGGGTTCACAATTAGATACAATGGAAAGAGAAACTCCATGTAACCTGACAATATCTTTGAGGTATATCGCAGAAATCTGATCCAAATACATATTATCTCAAATAGGAAGAAAATGATTAGATTTAGTCAATCGATCAATAATAACCTAGATTGCATTGTTACGTTGAGAATTCTTCTGAAGTCCCACAATAAAGTCCATGGATATATTTTCCCATTTCCACTCTAGAACTTGTAATGGTTGAAGCATCCCATTCGGTTACTTCCAGTATTCCTTAACTATTACAAAAAAAATTGACTTTTAGTAATAGAAAATTACTAGTTGATAACATATCTATAAGTAAAATGAGTAATTACAATAGATGTTAAATTATATTGGTATTAATTATAGGTACCAAAAAAAATTTTACCAAACAATATTTCTGTTTATATTATTAGTTTTATACCAAAAAATATTTTACTAACATTTTAGTCTATAGTTTTATCATAGTATTACCAAAAAATGTTTTATCAACAAATGTAAATGTTAATATTAAATATTTCTAACAAAAAACATTTTATAATTATAAAAAAAATCAATAAATTATTCAATAATATCACAGATTCAAAAAAAATTGTATATATATTTATGATATAAATTTTTTGATAAATGATCTCAATATTTTTTTTCTCGAATCACATATAAATTAGATTTATGTATGTAATAGACTTTTTATTACAAAAAAAATTATAAATTTAAAACATTATAAATATATATATATTTGTTATGATATTTTACTTAAATTATTGTTTTCCATAAACCGTTCTTTCTATGTTTAAGAATTAATTTACAAGAAACAACATAACAAACCCCAATTCATCACACCATGTTCTAAATTGTTGTCGCTCAGTTGAAGGTACTTTGAAAAACCTAAAATTTCATCCCTATACTTCTACATTGGTTTATCTACTACTCATTTATCACCACCCTATTTATTATTGTTATTTCCTAGCCTACCCATTCAGTTCATCACCCCTTATTTGCATTCCATTCACAATTTTATCCATTCAATTTTTCAATCACTTTCCCTCCTCATTTCTCTACATTTCTTGCCACTTCAATGGATATATACTTCATGGCCCCCCCACATCCATTCTGCAAACATTTCCATCAACACCCTCACACCAAATTAATCCATGGGTCTCAATTTTGATTTTTGTTGAGGTTCAAATTCTTCTATCAACTAATTCTCAAAGGGCTTTCGGTCTATGATGCATGAAGTCAACATGGAATGATGGATGGTGTTTAATGGTTTCCTATAAAATTCTAATCATTTCAAGTTGGCATCTTATGATTTTTTGAATAATAAAGATATATAAATGAGGTTTGGTGTTTAGATTCAATGAATAGTTCTTATTCTCAATGAAGCATCTAATATATTAAAGTAAGTTTTTTGTTATAGTGATTATTGAATAAGACTCCAGAAAATGGGTTTGGATGATTTACTGGTTAGGAATATTCTATAGATATCATTATTATCGATGTAAATAAACAAGAGTCAAGCAGTAGGCATGTGGTTCATTTGTGGTCCCTATAGTCATTTCATGGTAGGGTAGCATAGTTTGGATTCAAGATAAAGTATTAGTAGGTCCACCCCCCCCCCCCCCCTCCGTTTGTTTTTCTATTTGAGAAGGTATTATGTAGTAGTCATCTTGAAATAGTGGTGGTCTCGGTAGTGATGTTCTAGTATTCTATAGCAGTACCTCGTAATGATTTTATTATTCTTATTTATTTCTCAGCCCTTGTAGAAGTATGTTGTGTGGTGAGCTCATTTTTAGGTAGTTTTTTATCGCTCTTTCTATCAGTATCATAAACTATAGATTCAGTGTAGTTTTCTAGGTTCACCTTCTCTATTCCAATAGACAAAGAAATCACTAATATCCTCCATATAGTATAATATATTCTCTTATTGCATTCAAATACTCCAAACACTATTACTATAATCTATTATCTTATTTTAGTTTTTATATGTATGTGATTCCAACTTCAATTCCATCATAGTTTAATAAAAATTTAATGCTAAATTTCATGAATGAATTATTATTAATCAACTAATTTCAATTAATTACATGTCTTTTGATTGTAATCATGGAAGATTTAATTTATTTCATGCATTATTGAAATTGATTCAATATTATTTTCCTGAATTAAGGATATATTATTCAATTAATTTGGAAAAAGTGTGTTAAAGCTACCTAAATTGGGATTATAGATATGATAGTTGAGAATATAGGACTTTTAGATGTGATAATATTGATTTGGATTGATTAATATATCATTGGATATTTTTTGAAGTCATTTTTTCAATTTTTTGTGGATGAGTCATAGTTTCTTGTTTCTAGTTTAGTTTAATTTCACTTGTTCTTTTAAATATATCATTTTTATATGACTTACATTGTTAAAACCATCCATAAATATAACAAATATAAGAAAAGTGAATAAATTACATTCCTCAAGATAAATTAATTGAGGTCAACATTAATATTACATTATTATGGTGGGGAAAAAATTGTGTGGTGTAACATTTTTAGGCTAGGCTAGACTTTCATGATACAACACTCCCAACACTTGACAATATTTTTGATTAAAATAGAAGATATATATTTTTCTATGGGTTGCCTTAGATATTATAGTAGGTTATATACCCACCTATAACCTTTAAAATTATTTAATAGTACATATAATAATGAATCTTCAAAAACACTTATACTTCTGGACTTCTTTCAACTGATGAAGTTAATTTTTAATATGTTTTGACAAGCTTTCACTGTAGTTTCTACATGTCAAGCTTTTGGAGGATAATATCATACGATAGGGTGGTGTATTAGAATGCATTTGTTGAAGGTACGCTATAATGCATTCTTCTGACATGGAATGTATACACAATATATAGAGGGATCTAGAAATTTGGAGGTGAAACCGAGAAAAAATATTCTGACAATTTCCTTTTTCATTAATTTTTTTGTTACCTTTAGTTTTTTTAGATAGGGAAATAGCTCAATGTTCTTCAATGGGTGTATGATTTATATGATTGCAAGAAAATATTTTAATAATTAATAAACATTTCAACCTATATAGAATTTCACATCATTAGACATTTCTTATGGATTCATAACCCTAGTAAAATGGTTTTAAAATTATAATTTATTTTTTATCCTAAAATGTTTTTTTATAATTCATGTCTAAATTTATTTGTTTTATGTAATTTTGTTATCATTACATCCATCAAAAAAATCGATTACATATATTGTATTTTACTTCCATATTATATGTTCCTCATATCATACACATAACTATATTTTAAATTACTATTAAATGGTTTAGTTATATATTAATACCATGCGTAGAATACTACTGATGAGGGATATTTTGTAGTTAAAAAACTAGATTGTCTATGAATGTATACTGCTTTTTTATTTTCCATAACTCATGCTTTTGGATAATAATCAATAACCATGACTATATATAGTTTTATTCCTAGCTAATAGGGTTTTCTAATAATGTGTCAACTATATTCAGACATTATAAAAGTAGCTGTTTTTAATTTATTCTCATCTGAAATTTTATTAACTCAATGTTAATTTTCAATTCATCTTAAATTCCTCTATTACATTTGTTATAAATTATTTTAATATCCACATGAGAACAATTGTTTTTACCAGTTGGAGATCAATCCCTCTATATTCTTTCCCATATATAAATCCATTATAGAAAAAAAGATAGCTTGATGGGAATACCAGAGATTCTATTTGATATAAGGGTTTATTTGAAATTAGGATTTATATGCAGGTAAATTACAACAACAATATTTTTTCATTATTGAACCACATATTTACTAATTAAAAAGTTTCACATTAGAATAGATATTTATTTAACTAAATTTCAATTTTAGGTTATATAATGTACCCCATTGAAACTATGAAGAATATTAAAACTATAATAGAATTTTTGAATGATGTGTTTCCTTTTGTTAGAAAGGCCTCCAATGAAATAATTTTGTGTAAACAATTGTAATACATCTCCAGCATTGATCATTTCAAGGTATGGGTTTGTAAGGTTTTTACTGATTTGCATATATATCCTTTAAAATTATTTGAATTAATTAAATATTTTACATTACATATATTGTTTTTTGTGTTTAAATAGATATTGAGTGCAATTGTTAGTAAATGGTCATAGTGGATTTATCATTGTTGTAAATTTTGGAAAACAATTATTGAAATTAATAAAAAAAACTATATCAGAGCTCAAAGATATTCATATTCATGTAGGTATAAAATTTTCCACTATAATTGTTTTATATTAATTAAAATTTATAAAAAATTTGATCACTCTCTTGTAATATAGTGATGAATTTGGGTTTATAACACAAAATAATATTATCAAATCCAAACCATTTGTAATCATTTTTTGTTCCCTTCTAGTCTTAATTCAATGATTTCAATAAATAGTTTATAATTCCTATGGTTTAGAATGTTGAAGGGTTTATCACAACTTTAAATCAGTGAAAGTGTAAAGAATTGGGTGCTGATCAAGATGTTAACATCTATCCAGCAGGCTTTCAATCCACTTCCCCTGAAATGTTTGGGCCGATTTTCCCCTTATTTTTCAATGGAACTATGAGTGGGTGCCAGTTTTTCAAATGATGTAATTTTCAAGTGAGATAAATGATTCATCATTTAATTATTACTTTTCATCTAGTCAAAATCTTCACTCGCAGGAAGAGGAAGGAGAAGGGTTTCAATACGCTTCCCATGCAATGTTTGGGCCGATTTTCCCCTGATTTTTTAACTTCATCTGTTAGTGGTCTAGTTTTTTAGTATTTTAGGAAATATGTGTTGTGAAGGTGAGATAATTGATTCATCTTTGAATGAATTCTTAAATTATGGTGGTAATCTTCACATCCTATAAGATGAAGGAGCAGGGTTTCAATCCACCACCCATAAAATATTTGGGACGATTTTCCCCTTCTTTTTTAACAGGTTTCCTTTATGGTAACCAATTTTTCAGCATTTTAGGGATGATTTGTTCGGAAGGTTAGATAATTGATTCATTATTGAATGATTACTTCACTTCTGGTGGGCATCTTGGCATACAGGAAGAGGAAGGAGCATTGAATTCCCTAGATTATATGGACAAACTCAAACGTCATCAGGAGCCATGAATGCCAGACATTGTCGGTGAACTCACACAAGTACAATCAGCCCAAAAATAAAAATGATACCCCAAAATAACATAGGTCCTCTAAATTTTAATAAGAATTTACCACTGTTTAAATATAAATTGAAGAAACACCACTACATTTTTTTCAAAATTCATCTCCTAAGTTAAAATTTCATGTCCCTTTTTAGGAAATGTTTCAAAAGTGAAATGATGCCTAGGTTTGAGTCATTCGGACTACCGATTCTGGAGATGTAAATAGGTATGATGAAAAATTATCACTATGAAAATCTTTTTTTTTATAATTATATTTATTTCTAATTAGGTTTTAATTAACACAGATATTTCGCACCGATTTTTGGGTTTTCTCTAGTTTTTTTATAAAGATATTAGAGATGATGGGTGTGGCATAGAGGTAACTTGAGGTTTCTCACTAGTACTGAAGTTCGAACAATTTTTTTCTTTTTGGTACTAGTGCTAGATTTTTTTTGGTATTCCCTTTGGTTGTGTGTCATGGATATCTTGAAGATGAAGGTTATGGTATGACAATAACTTGTGTTTTATCAATGGAGTTATAGCTAGCTTGTGGGTCCTGGATGGCAGGTGTGGATGGGACAGTGTTTTGGAAAACTTTTGGGCATGGGTCACTAGGGTTCAGTGATCCTTGGTGATGAATCTAGCTTGTTGGCATATATGGGTGGGTGCTGAAACTGACATGGCGTGTTTTGGAGCAGGAATTGACTAGTGTTGTCACTAGAATAGAATGGTATTGTCACTAGCATGACTAGTTCTGTTGCTGGTATGGGATGTTGTTCATGTGGGCATGGATGGTGTTGGTAATGGGTCACTATATGGGTCACTGTATGGGTTTTTGTATGGGGTGTTATGATGGATCCTACATTTTTGTATTAAATTTCATTATAAATATGATTAATGTTTTTATAATTTTAAACCTATGTGAAAATGGTCTTCTATTTAATAATTATATATTATAAATGTTAAATTAGTAAATATAATATGAAGTTTTATTAGAAATAAAAATATATTATTTTTCTTTAAATGTAATTTATAAACAAATATTATATGTTTGAAATATTATTACCAATAGAATGATTTTTCATTAGAACCTATTTCTAAACATTTTAACCATAATATATATTATTTGTTGGTATTATTATAATTATAACATAACTATTTAATCTATTGAAAAAATCATTTTGAGATAGAGTTTTTACCAACAGTTTAGTGACCGGTAAATATATACTGGTAAAACGCTTTACCGACATAAAATTGACTTTTACCAATAGAAACGCCCATGTTAGAAAAAGAGAAATATTTTTTAGTGAACCTGTTGACATTTCAAATATTTCATGGTAAAATATGAAATATCTCTTTTCATTCCATCCCACTAGTAATACTCCTGAATGTATCTTTATATATTTGTGCTACCAGGATGAACTGAAAATGGAGAACTATGAGCTTTTCACAATAACTCTTTATTTAGCTGAGAATCACAAGGCACACATGGTATTTTCTGAAATCTCAAAACACGAACTTTATCAGTGTTAAATTCCAGAAATGTACCCAATTTAACCAATTATACCTTTTTATGCACCTCCCCATTTCTCTTCTATGGTTGCTTAATTCTGTCTAAAAAAGATGATTGCACTGAAACCCAAAACAAAAAAGAGTAATTTCTTTCCCCAACACTTTCAAGAAAAAATTCATCAAATCATTAATCAAGTGGTCTTGTTCTAGTAATAACATAGTTACTGATGCAAGATGTTTTCGAATCAAGGAATATGCCAATTTGTTTGCCTTTCCATGATGGTAATTGATCGTGAAATCATAATCTTTTATCAATTCAAGCCATCTTCTCTACCTCATGTTTAATTCCTTTTGATTGAATATATAGTTCAGACTTTTTTTTCAATATATATTTCAAATTTGGATCTATAGAAATGATGCCTCCAAATTTGAAAAGACAAAAACCACAGTGGCTAATTCCCAATCATGTGTGGTATAATTTAACTCATGAGGTTTTAGTTGTGCTGAAGCATAAGAAATTACTTGATCATTCTACATTAGAAGACAACCAAGTCCCTGTAGTGAATAATCACTACAGATGAAAAACACTCCATTTCTATAAGGTAGAGTCAAAAATGGATCATTCACCAATTTCTTTTCAATTCTTCAAAAAAATCATAAAATTCATTTATCCAACTGAATTTAACTTCTTTTCAAGTTAACTTAGTCAGTGTAATAGATAAGCACACAAATATTACAACAAAAATTCAGTAATAGCCTTCTAAACCAAGAAAACTATGAACCTCAGTTATATTTTTGGGTCTTGTCCATTGTTTGACAACTTTTATTTTAGTAGGATCAACAGTTATGCCATATTTAGAAACAATGTAACTAAGGAAAGAAATTTGTTATAAAAATAATTTACACTTAATGAAATTTCCATACAATTTTTATTTTTTAAAGGTTTTTAAAACAAACCTTAGATGTTTTCCATGCTCTTACTTACTTATAGAATATACCAGAATGTCATCAAATAAAAACAACCACAATCTTATCCAAGAACAAATGAAATATTCTATTGATAAGATCTATGAATAAAGAAGGTTCCTTGGTTAACCCAAAAATAATAAAAACAAATTCATAATGACCATATCTAGTTTAAAAATATATTTTTGGAATGTCATCCTCTTCACCTTCAGTTGATGGTACCCAGATCTCAAGATAATCTTTGAAAAATACTATGCTCCCTGGAGCTGATCAAACTATTCATCAATTTCATGAAAACGATAGTTATTCTTAATAGTAATGTTATACAAACCTCTATAATCAATACAAAGTCTCATGGAATCATATTTCTTTTTAACAAAAAAAAATGATCTCCCCATCATTATGTGCTAGGAAGAATAAAGACTTTATCAAGCAACTCTTGCAACTGATTTTTCAATTCAACAAGTTCCATTTGATAAATTCGATAAGGGGGGTTTAAAATTGGATTAGCATCAGGAACTAAGTCAATTATGAATTAAAATTCTCAACCAGGTATAAAACCAGGTAACTCATCAGGAAAAACATAAAGGTATTCATTTACCACTGAACCATCATTAATCTGAATTCTTACCTTGTTTTTAACAATATGAGAAATATAACTTTAATTTCCATATTTCTATAGTTTTTCAGATTCTTGATATGTTATAAATTGTATGGGTTTTTTCTGTTATTAAAACTAAAACTCTTTCTGAAAAAAAAACTTCTTTAGCTCTACAATCAATCTTAGCATGACAAACATAAAGCCAATATATATCCAGAATAACATCAAAATCTACTATGGGAAAAACAAAACGTTTTGTAGGTAATTCCTTTCTAGAGATAATAATTTGAAGACTCTTAAAGTGCCTTTTTCAGTAACATATCCCCCATGTGTTTTAACAATAAGTTCTTCTCTCATTTTTTGAG
The DNA here is from genome assembly GCA_963277665.1 of Viscum album. Lineage (NCBI taxonomy): Eukaryota > Viridiplantae > Streptophyta > Magnoliopsida > Santalales > Viscaceae > Viscum > Viscum album. Next base: position 967,221,628 of record OY728155.1, read on the forward strand.
GTGGTATTTCTAATTTTTAAGAAATTTTCTTAGAAATAAAGGAATGTGTAGACAACTTATCAAACAAGAAATTAGAAAAATATGAGTAATCAAAAAAAGGTCCTCATAGCCCGACATCTACTAACGTAGTTGAAAAGGATCTCACTGCACCTTTCAGTTTATTTTTTGGATGCTTTCCATCATTCGGATCTTTATTTAGGTAGGAATTTTCATAATGATCCATCTCCCAACATTTGAAATAATTTATAGTTTTCTTATCAGTATAATCCATCTCGCCACATTAAAAAAAGTTCCTGATATCCCGACATCTATTGACGTAGTTGAAAAGGATCTCACTGCACCTTTATGTTTATTGTCTGGCTGCTTTCCATCACTCGGATCTTTATTTAGGTAGGAATTTTCATAATGATCCATCTCACCACATTTGAAACGATTAATAGTTTTCTTATCAGTATTAACCTTAGGATCATTTTCATTAAAATATCAGTCCATATGTCCAAACTTACCAAATCAAAACACTTCCCAGTATTGGTAAGGCATTTTCCAGGGTGATTTTTACCACACTTTTCACAAATTGGAAACTAAAATCTCTTACCATCAGATTTATTTTATTGATTCTTGCACGTCACTTTCCATGAAGACATCTTCTTATATTTATTCTCAAAGTACATTTGATTATTAGTAAACTCCGTTTCTACCCTCTCAGCACATCTTTTAATTTTTTCATAACTTTTGAACTTTTTAGAGGTCAATCTCCTTCGAATATTGGCTTCAATTCCGATTAAAATCGATTGATTTTACTATCAAGATCCGAAATAAGATTTGGAGGATACCTTTCCAGTATGGTGAATTTTTCTTCATACATGGCCACTAAATCTTCCTCATTTTTCCTCAATTCAAGGAATTACACCTCCATACTAAGCCAAACACCCTTAGGAAGATATTTTTCAAGGAAAAGTTTTCTGAATTCATCCCACTCTAAAGCTTAGATATCTTCTCTATCCTTGATATTTTTGACCATTGATCACCACTTATCTGCTTCACCTTCAAAATGATAAATATAAATACTAACCTTTTTATTATATGAACATATCATAATATTGAATATCCTTTCAAGGGATTTAATCCATCCTTCGGCTGTTACTAGGTCAGAAGATCCACTGAAAGAAGTAGGTTTTTCCTCATAAAATGGTCCACTATCATCATGTTTATTTATGGTACCTATGGTTATTCTCTCTCATATATTCCACCATCACTTATTGTTTTTGTCAGTTGATACATTTATTTCACAAACTCCTCAGTTCAAATTACCACTATTCTTGGTTGCAAATTCGGCAAGATATCAACCTCTCGGTTCATTCCAACTTTAGCTTCCCATGTTACTCTATGGAAAACCATTCTGAACAGACATATCATAGATGATTCAACATGGTAGTCATTAAATGATATAACATTTCAACATAAACATAAGGTAAAAATTGTTTATGCTAATTTATTAACATTATACTATCTTTTAAAGCTATCTAAACTGTGCACTGATACCAACTATAAAGACCCAGCCTTAAACATTACATAATCTAACTATTTCAACTAGATTTCAGTTATTTTAATTCCCAAATATCTTTTTAGTTTAGAGTTTTATAATGTTAGGGAATAACATATATATATCAACCCACAATCATATAATGTGGGTACCATTAAATCAGTATTCGTTTCTTCTAAAACATAAAATTTTAACACAAAACAACAACATGATTTCTTTAACAAATATTGACTTCCTTATTTATCTTACACACCTTTATAACCTATGAATAACATTTAAAAACATTTTATGAGCATAGAAATATTATTAATGGATATAAAAAATGAAAAAAACCATTATTCCATGAATACTTATAATCATATTAAATCATTTTTACAAAGACATACTTCTCACCCATATATACTTATATTGTGAAACATGTGATTTCCATAAAACATTAAATAAAATATATAAAACAATAAAGGTATATTGGGGTATTAATTACATATATTGTAACCCTCATGGCTACCTTATAATTTTTAACCCACATGGCTACCTTATAATGTCACCCTCATAGCTACCTTATAGTCCAACCATCATAGTTACACTTAGAGTAACCATAAGACCGACCTCGAACATAACCATACCCAATAAATTGGAGTAGTATAGATATACAACCCCTAATAATAAATAATTCCCAAGAACTATAACATATTTACAAAACATGAATAATTTCATAAAAACATTTCTTTTGAATTTCGTAAAATAGAATTTTAAAATAAGGTTTTTTAAAAAAATCCCTTACAAATATCATATAATTGATAGAAGAAATTAATAGAATGAAAGAAATATGTGTATATTCTGTAAATAAACATAACAAATCATCACAAAAATAATATTATTACCTCATAATGAATAATGTAGAAGGTTAACCCAAAGAATGGAAATTGGGTTAAGAATTCTCTTACCTCAGGTTCTTCTTACATAAATGTGATTACACCTACAGTATAATAGTTAAAAGAGATTTATTAATATTTTATTGAAACATATTAAATTTTATAACACATTATATGATCATTTAATAACATCATTCATCCCACTTATTAATATTATTTGGTTATTTCCATTATTACGGGTGTGTGCTTCACATGATTTCCATGGTCGGTTCGTAACGGATTTTCTTATCAAAAGGAAGAGAAACTCCAAAATTGGAATGAGTTGGTATTAATATTTTTCTAGAATATTAAATTATTCCATAAATAATTTTCGTTATATGTTATGAGGAAGAATCATTGAAAATTTTCATTTAGATCATTTTGGCAGTTTTTCGATAATCACAAACTTGTTTCAAGATTTACCTTTAATATTATGTGTATATGTTAATACCAGAACATAATATAGGTCATATAATAGAACTTAAAAACTTTTGTGAATATTAAAATGGTTTTACAACCATATTTGAAGGAATTAAAGAAAATTGAAGACACAACGACAATGATGATGGTAAATCGACACATCACAGATGGTGTTTTTATTTTTAGAATAAAATGAATAGGAGGGGAAGAATGATGATGAATTTTCCATAAACATGATAAAAATATATAATATATATAATACTATATCTGTCATTCCTCTTGGATAAGAGGAGGTTAAGATAGTATATGAAAAGAAAATAATTGAAAATAAAAAACAAGAAAATTAAAGATGTCCATTACCTCTTGATATATTCTCCTTGAGATCCTCATTAAGGCCTTTGGTTTTGGACTTTTGGTGAGACCAGAAGGTCATAGACGTGTAGAAGAGCCTTGGGAAGGTGATTGGGCTGAAATTAGACTATTATAAAATCTTGATATGTTTGATAGGAATAGAGGGTTAGGGTGGTATTTATAGTAAAAATAAGAGAGTTTTAAATTAATTGCAAAGGACACCACATTAGTGGTATATGAAAAACCAAGGTCCCACCCATAGTTTTTCCCATGGTATTGGCCACTTGAGTCACCTCATATCATATTTTAATCCTAAAGAGTCTACCATAACGATTAAATCATTATTACATCATTATGATGTCATTAAACACATGAAAACTTAAAATTGTATTTTTTACTATTCGCTAGAAATTCGACTATCTCAGAAAAATACCAAAAAAACACCCTAACCATTTTTAAACATGTATAATTAAAAATTTAATTCCATTTTTAAAAATAATTTTCTAAATATGGTTAATTTAATTTTTAAAAAAATTCATTTTTTTAAATGGAAATTTTAAAACTATAACTGATTTTATATCACCTTGAAAAATTAATCAAGATCTCATTATATTATGAACATAAGAAATTAAAAGAATAATTTTATATACTATTAATAAGTTTCATATTACTATTCGTAAGGGTATGTTACTATTAACTAAGAAACAAGTTGACTCTATCAGACTCCAAATAACATACTGATCAGAACCGTAGATGACTGTTTTTTTAAATTCAAATCATTAAAGTGGAAAAAATTATGTTTGAAGTATAGTTTATAACTATCAACTTAAAAAAAGTTTTAGGAATTTCAATTTATTTTTAAATTCTTGGGGTTTTGAAAATTCCGTATTGGTAAGGTTCTTACTCCATCTACATTCAACGATCCCTCTTTCATACAATCATTACCTCAAATGATCCCTTGATGGTTGAGTTGAGGTATTCCAGGGTGATTCATCTCCTTTAAACTCTTTGGGACCTACTATCTATATTTAAGGTAGTGTAAAAGGGTTTAAAAAGCCCCAGAAAGATGGGGTTGAGCATATTAAGACCCTCAACAATTTGACAACCACTTCAGTAGATCCCTAGGCATAAGACAACATCATTTTGTCAATCTATTGTTTGGAGCTCACAATACTAGACCTAGGAAGATTCTTTATTGTATCCAAGAAGAAGGTTTTCTCACGTATAATCTCATACTCCAAGATGGTACATGCTTCGACAGTGCCATAAATCCCTACTCCTATGGAATATAGAGGGATCCACCCCTGATCTACTGATAAATAACCTTATTGAATGTTCTAAAAGGTAGGTTTGACTCAACAAAAGTCCCCTCAACACCATTTCTTTAATTTTAATGTTTTTCACCATGGACATAAACGATGTGGGATTGTCTCACAAACTTTTGTCTCCATGGTCTCTATAGTAAATAATCATTTGGCAAGGGATCTTCCACTGATAGTGTTACTCCAATGTTTTAAAATCTGGAGAGTTTCCACATCCATATAATCTCCATGTTTCTTATGGTGAAGAGGATCTGTATGATGACCATACAACATTTGAAAAAGTTTTATCCACCATGGTCATTGAGCTAACCTAGGTAAATCATGGCATAAAAAACAACCAAGGTTGATGCTAATTAGTGAATTCATGTCACTATAAAGCAGGAATAGTATGTGGATTTATTGAAATATAACCTTGAAATATTCACTTGTAGTTGCAAGGAAATGTTAGGACTCGATCCCTAGGTTTTTTTCATCACATTAGCCTCCTTCCAAGTCATCGGGCATTCAAACAACCTTCCAGTAAGATGAACCCTTCCCATAGTGACAAGGTCGATTTCAAAGTGGAAAATCTAGTCAAGGATAAATTTATCAGGGAGGTTCAGTACCCCAAGTGGATGTCTCAGATTTTCTTGTTCATAAGGAAGAATAGAAATATGATGGTATACACCAATGAATGGGACTTCAACCACCACTGGATGAAGGATGAATTTCCCCTTCCGATGATAGAGTTGTTGACTATGTTATATCTAGTTTCAAAGACCTAAACTTAATATATGGAAACTATTGATATAACTAGATTTATATAACCACCAAGGATTAATAATCCTCTACTTTAATATAAAATTAGGGAACCTTCTACTACTGGGTGATGCTATTTAGTTTTTAGAATTCTTGATTTACCTATCAACATGTCATGCATAATATCTTCAAACCATTCCTTAGGGAATTGGTGGAGTGAAACATGGATGATTTGGTGGTTAAATAGTACCTATCTGAGGACCATATCATGGACCATGAGATAGTATTCAACTACCTCTACTCCCACCATCTGAAGATGGGCCCCATGGAATTTTCATTCGAGGTCACATTTTAGAAATTTTCTTACCTTCATTTTCAAATATAGGGGAATTGAGGTAGATGAAGAGAAGATCAAGGCTATCATCCTGATGCATCCTCTATGAAACCCTTTTGATTTACAAGACCTCTAGGGAAAATTTTCATATATCCTCTAGTTTACAGAGAAATTGGATGGTATGTGTAACAATGTTTTGAGACTCATGAAGCAATGAATCATATATCAGTGGGATAAAGACTACCAACCCAAATTTTAATATAAAAAACTGTATATACTGGTTCCTTCAGTCCTAATTCCACCAATATTGGGGAATAGTTTGGTCCTTTATGTGACTTCCATGGAATAGTACTTTGGTGAAATCTTATCTTAGAAGAACAATAAGGGTCTGGAAGTCGGTCTGTATTATCTTAACCGCATGTTCCTTAACACAAAGTCCATGTATTATATCATCAAGAAGAGTTGTCTTTCCCTAGCCTTTAATGTTTATAAACTGTGGTGCTACTTGTATCACCATGAGATATACCCAGTATCCCACATTGATCCCTTAAATTAAATTCTCAGTCACCCCATGTTAAAAGGATAATTATCATGATGTGCAGTAATTCTATAATATTTTTACATCAAGTTTTCCCTCGTAATGTGATCAAAGAAAAAACATTGGAATATTTATTGGTTCCACATCTGACCCTTGAAAAACTACCCCTAGAAATTGAATTTCTAGAGGAATCCATCCTCTCTATGGATTAAACTGTTCCATGTTGGAAAATTTATTTTTATGGTTCCTCCTATAGTCCAACCAGGAAAATTCTCCACAACCCAAAAATAAATAGGGTTGGTCTTGGGATTGTTTTCACCACCCGCACACATTCCATATTTCTATAATCATTCCTATTATCATAAGGATTCACCAATAAGGAGGATGATTACTAGTCTCTCATTAAAATACTTGATTTGGCCCATGAGATCAATACCCTCCACCACCATGTGAAGGGAGACTCAAAGCTAGTCATCAATCATATCAATGGTTACTATGTTGTTAGGAAACATGAGATCATTCCCTTTCTAGAGTGGACACATGATTTGATAACCTGGTTTCCTTCTTGGTTGAAGGTGTATTATGTTTCCCATTCATAAAATGATTGATCTAATATATTGGATAGCCTAGCTACATATCTTATAGAGCCTGGCCAAGATGAATTAGTTATTCAAGTGGCACATTAATCTATCATCGTACCCATCACTTATGATAATGAGCACTGATAGTTAAATCATTTGGTGGAAAAAGATTCTATAGTAGGGCCCTCAAATAGACATGTAGTTTAATAAATTGAAGAAAAAGTAGATTGGATGAAGTCCTTTGTTGAGTATCTATAGCATAACCCCCCCCCCCCCCATTCTGAGTTGAACACGAGTGAATCCATTAGCATACAACACGATTTATCCTCTAGGATGTCCCCAGTATTGAGACGATATTTTATAGGTGTGGGTTTTATGGAATCCTAATCTCTTGAATCCAAGTTAATAAGATCCTTGAATTCAATCAAGAAACCCTTGATGGATGATTTTTATCCCTTATGGAAAAATTTAATCTCTTTTAATTATTCCATAGATTGGGTTACTTTTGGTCCATCATGGTTTGTGATTGCGTCAAATTCACCACGAGGTTTCATGAATTATAGATTAATTACAACTTCAAACAGAAACCACTAAAGCTTATCCATATCGCCAAGTAATCCAAGACATTTTTCTCATGGGGAATTAATGTTGTGGGCTCATACACACCAGTGAAAGATCAAACGAACATGCTTATTCTTTCTGCCACAAACTTCTTCTTAAAGTGGGTGGAGACCATTACCCTAAAAGTGGTCAAGTTCTAGTATATGGTTGAGTTTTTAAATCCCAAATAATTCACCAATTTTTAATTTCTCACACCAATATCATGAAAAATGAAACAAACTTTGGAGCTTCCAATCTAAATAATTTGTATGTCAAGTGAAACATCTCGTCCAGCCACAATTTCCATTATCATGTGCAGGTTAATGGGAAGATTGAGGCATTCAAAAAAACCTACATAACATCCAACAAAAAAAAGTAGGCCATAAAAAGAATATTTTTCCCAACAATATCTCCAATTATCTATGGGAATATTGGATGGAAACTCAAAATTCAACCCATGTGACCCCATACTATTTAGTGTATAGGATAGAAGTAGTTTTACCTGTATTGGTTCATCTTTCATTACTCTACATGGTTTCTTATGATAAAAATATGCTATAAACGAGACTGTGAGTCCATTTAGATAAGTTGGATTCTTTCAAATAAAATAGGATTTGGGATTTTCATAGACTAGAAAGGCATTAGAACCAGATGGCATCAACATTCAATAAAAGGTATTGCCTCTTCTTCTTCTTTTTCGGTGATATAGTACTGGATATTAGGATATTGATGATACCTAAAAAGAATATTTCAAAAGTATAACCCAAATAAGAGTAACCTTATGTCATTAATAAGGTTTACTTCAATAGATCATACTCAATGATCACCATGTACTAGGATTTCATGACACCTCCCACCAATGTGAGGTTTCTAAAGCAGTACTTTGAAAAATCATATAGTCTGATCTATATTAATTTGAACTAAAAATCCTAAAATCATATTCATATGATGTAAAACTATATGAAACTTCCTCAACAAATTACATTAAACTGAATTCCTACCATGTGTGGAAAAAACTGAATGCCTCATATAAAAAATATGATATGATCCAAATTCTATGATGTATGAATTTAAACTGAAAAAACCCAAACATCCTAGTCATATAACAATAAACTATACCACAACATCCTCAACACATGATGTTAAATTGTAACCTTGCCCTATATAATAAACACAGGGTGCCTCATATAAAAAATATTACATGATCCAAATTTTGAGTTATATAACATTAAACGAAAAATCACAAATGTTCTGGTCATAGGAAGTTAAACTATTCAACAATGCCCTCATCACCTGGTGTTAAACTATATCCATAACCTATGAGATAAAATATGAATCCCTATATAAAAAATATGATATGATCCGAAGTATGAGTTGAATGAATTTAAACTACTAAGCCCAAACTTCCATTCATATGATGTTAAACTATTTGATAACACTCAAAACACACAACATTAAACTATATCCTTACCCTATACAATACTCATTGGATGACTCATATGAATAGTATGATATTATTCAATGTCCCCATCACATGACATGAAACTATGAGATAATTAGTGTCCTATGTTGGAGTTTGTTCCCCAGAACCAACTTCTATATACTTTATGACAATTTTTAATCATAGTTTTGAATATTAATAAAATACTTATAGCATCATAATTTTTATTCTACATAACATACTATTTGATAATGTATAAATAGTGGTTTTCTCACCTAAAGGTCATCAAAGTTCCCCAAAATCATGAGAACCTAGAAGTGCTATGACACTATTCTTCAATATATGTTCTATATCCAAATGATGTCATTTGAGGGACAAAAATGATACAGGATACCAGGGGTGGAGACTCATAGGAATTTGATACATCTTCTCATGATGTACTCCCTTAGAAATATCTAGTAAGATATTAGGATAATTAGACACTCTAGTAAGAAATCCATATTTATATGTGTCATTGTATGTTCCTATCTGTGAATTCTTATATTGATCCTTAGACTTTAAGATTATTATTAATGAGTATTATGAGTCACGTACTCTGATATATTGATGAAAACCATGAAAACATATTTTCACGGTGAGGTAGGATATTTTGGGTGCATCAAGAGTAATATTGCATTAATGAATAATGAAAGAAACAACTTTCCCCTCTTTTCTTTATAAGAAGTTTATATCTCAGGACCTTTAATAAAAAGTGTATTGCCTAAATAAATCTATGGCTATGGTATTCTATAGGAATGCTCAATTTCTGGGATGTCAAAGGTAAATGAATTGATCACATAGGTTAATGGCACCGACATGAAGCATTATTGATTTGAGGTATTGTGATAAAGGGATTATATTACACAGTAAGTTTCCATATGAGGTATCATGTTGCTGCGACAACAACTTCTTTCTCAATGGGTGCTTTGGGAAGTTGATAGATGCTAACCTTGGACATTAGGATTCTTCACTTAATGACACAAAGAAAAATCCATGGAGGTTCTCACACTAAGTGTATCGAAAATCTCAATTAACTAATAATATTATTATATATTAATAAACTAGTTGAATAAATATTATTCCTTCATGTGTTTTAATATTTATTCATGTTTACATGATTCTATTTATTCCATAACCAGTTATTTGAGAGAATATAATGTGATTTGAATATTAAATAAATATTTATTTTGTATTTAGTAAATATAATATTTATTTAATTATTTGGGAATAAGGTAGTGATATTTATTTAAAAAATAAATCCATTATTGAAGGACTGATAAATATTATGGAGGAATGGAGGACCGAGATTAATGATCCGATGAGAAATAATAAATATTAGATATTATTTGATTAAATAATATTTAATTTAATTCCCAATTTAAGTGCAGGTCAAGAAATATTATTATTATTATTATTATTATTATTTGACATGGGGTTCTATATGAATTAAATAATTAGTAAAAGTAACTTCTGTAATTATTTTATTTTAAACCTAGGAGTATAAAAACCTAATTATATTATTTTATAATTATGGAAGTTCATTTTTCTTAGTTTTTCACAATGGATTGGAGAATCCTCTCAAAACCACTAGAGAGCTCCCTTCTCCAAGATCACTCCCATGAACGGAGAACGATCTTCCTCCACCTCATACTCTCAAGTAAAGATAGATAAAGCAGATTGATTTGGAAGTACTTCTCATGGAAATAAAAGGTGGATGACGCAAGTGATAGGATCTATTATGCTATCACCCAGAGATTCCTACAGTGACATTCAGAGATTTGTATAATGCATGTAAATCATTTCTTGAGGGAATATTCTCTTGATTCCTACAATGAAACATCAAATATCTATTGGCATATCCATCAATGAATATTGAATTCTAACAATTTATTTTTTTATTTAATTAAATTGATTATAAATAATATGTGATGATCATATCTCTGGTTCTGGTTTTTTATCCTTTGTCTGTATTCTTTCATTAAATCTCATAGATCATGACATTTATCTTTTTGAAAGTCTTTGATTGATCATCAATCATAGAAAAAAAAGAAAATTTGGTCATGACACATCTCACACTTCCACTATTCCTGGAACCTACAAGTGGTATTATAGGGTTGCGTTTTTATTTATGTTTATTTAAAATCATCGATTGATTTACACATTTATTATTTATAATTCAATTCATTTTTAATCATTATTTTATTCTAAATTGTGACATCGGATTCTTCCTCCTTCATTTCTCTTAGAACTAATCAATAGGATTAATTTTATGAATAAAATAAAATCTAAGAAATTATCCGAAGGTGCCAAGAATTAATTTTATATAACATAATTGTATACGTTGTGTAACCAGAGTTACACGTCATGTACTTGTGTTCAATGCCTTATAGATTAATTTAGAAATTAATTCAAACTGTGAGTATTGATGACATGCGGTGTATTTATTTCTTACACTATGTGCCGCCAGGGCCAGGGTGGCGCACGATCAACCAGAGTACATGCTATTTGGCCCACATACATGGTGTGTAGTCCCTTTAAGTCACATACAGGCCATGTATTACCATACATGGCCTACGTAACTAGTGACTATATAAAAATGAGGCCACATGTCATGTATCCAATTTACATGTCATGTGGTCTAATTTTATGAAGCATTTTTTACAATCCGATTCCCTATGCATGTACCTAGGATACATGTTGAGAGATGTACATGTCATGTAGCCTGACTATACATGCCTTGTACTTATACCAAATTACAAAAATTTAAAATTTATTTATTATAATATATAAACCATATTGATGTGTGCTTTTGTGTGTTCAGTAATTTGATAGGACACACCATATGATAAGTATTAATATATAAATTTATATAAATTTTTAATTAATAACTATGTAATTTTTATATCTTCTTATCGTGTATGAGTTGTGTTAACAGTTTTTGCTCTATGAGCATTAAATTATAACACCTAAACAAAAAATCATTTAACTAATTTAATAATTAAGTTTATAGTACACATCATTAAAGTATGTGATAGGTCGTGTCTGCCAAATGTCACAAGACTAAACTGTATAAGAGTATATTACATGTTGGGTAGATTCACATGGTTATTCACCGTGTTTCCTTCAAGGTACATTTATGTACACAGTTAATTTTAAATAAATTTATTTAATTTTATAAAAATTTTAATGGATGAAAATATTTAGTAAATTTGGATGATAATTAAGATAAAACAATTGATTAATTAAAATGATAATTAATTTATTCGAGCACGATATATCTTAAATTAAAATGATTAATAATTATATGATAATTTTTTTAAATGCATAATCTATTGCATGAACATGGATGATCATGATCATAAACTAAACCATTGTATGTGATTAGATTAATTTAATTTGTTATTAAATTAAATTTTTGACATGCATGCCTTCTCTCCTCTTATAATGTAAGTGCAAGCGTGCCCATGGTTTATTTTATATAAACCTTTTCCACTCAACTGTGTGTGAGAAAAATAATATGTAATGGATGGAGATCCCATGCTAGTGGAGGTGGTTCATGTATGGTGATGAGGTGAAACCAATCCAAGATAGAGACATAGGTGGATAAGTGGAAATCTATAACATGAAACTAAATTGGTTTAAGGTGTTTTTCCCATAGGTCAACAGTTAGATTATCAACTGCTAGATAAACTAACCATTTGTAAAAGTTCATGATAATACCTCTTTATTATTTTATTTCTATCCAGATTAATGGTTATTTCATTATAGTAATTTTATTATGATCACATGAAATAGTGAAATTAATGAGCATGTAAGATATAACTAAAATAAATTGGATTATTCCTAAATATTATCTAATACATGGTCAATCACTTAAGTAAATCCAATTAGTATTATAAATAATGTAATAAAGATAATAATTGGAAATTTATTCATAAAGGTTAAAATATCTAAATTTCATATATTAAGTCAGTATAGCCTTCCTCTACATTATTTAAAATCGAACCATAGTTCAAAGTACATGACTAGCCAAAGTTATGGTTCTTTTCATTGTCAAGGAATTATAACTTGATTTTTTGGGTTGAATTAACTTAGTTCACATCAAGGTTTGACTTTCAATGTAGGACTTGGTGTAAATGAGAAGCAAGGGACGAGGAAATCCAATTTAAGGATTTTAGGATTGGGGATTCCACTCAAAATAACAAGGAATTGTGAGTTTATTTAGTTTGTATTTTGAATGCCTACCGAAAACCATTCAAGTTTATTGGCCAACCAATTTTGGGGTAACGAGAAGGGGAATATGGATCCTTACCACTAGACTATATAAGAAATAGTATATTTTAAATCCAATTATGAGGTATATTGGGTATCAATAAAATAGTGGGAGACTAATAAATTTAATATTTATTTATTTGTCAAATTTTATCAATTAAATTACTAAAATTATGCTCATCTTATTTGTAGAAAATCCATTAAAATGACTTTAAACATATCTTTTTGATCCATACTTTAGAAGGATAACGTTCTCATCTGCAAAAATTTCCAAGAGTTGCAATGGACCTTATACATTATAGCATGATGTCTCACCTTTGGGATCTCTATCAAGATTAGAGACAATAGAGGTTCAAGATATCCAATGATTTGTTTAAAACTAATCTTGGAGAGTATGCACCATCTGGGCCTCATGTAGTCAATATTATTGGATAAATTGATTTATTAGACATCTTTGAGATTAAATTCCCAAATTATTTTCATACAGATATCATAATTTCATCACTTACCTAGACCTTCTCCAGTTTTGTTGTTAATTACAATATGAGAAATAATGAGAAGATTCTTTCTAAACTTATAAATTTGATTTACCAAGTGGATAAGTAAATGGGTAACGATAGACATGTGTTCCTTATGGTGAACAAGAAAAGGAAGAAAAAGGAAAATGGGAGAAAGACTCGTAACAAGTATAAAGCTCCTGATCACCGTCCTTCTAAGAAATGGAAGATCCAAATACGGGGTAAGGAAAAGGAGGTGGTATGTTCCCCATGTGGATAGCCCGACCATTAGAAGAGAAACTACACCCACAATATAGGGGAAGCTAAATGTTGATTTGTTATTGAGTGTAATATTTCAATATCTAGACATTGTTTATTATATATAGCTTATAGTGTTCACATATGTATCGTAATAAAGGAACCAAATAAATTCTAAAAGATTGATATAGGAGAGGTGGATCTGAAATATACCAATAGTGTGAGGATGGTCGCTCTATCCATTAGTGGCTATCACATTTCATTTCCAATAGGAATGATTTTTTTTAAAAATATTTTTATTATGTACCTATGATTACCAAGAACATAACCTCTATAATTTACTAGAAAAATATGGGTTTACTTTCAAGTTTTAAAATAAAATTTGTTTCTTTTAAAAAGAAAAAATATATTATGGTATGGAATATTTAAATAACACTCTATATGTATTAAATTATGAAAATCAATAATTTGAATTTGATAAGGAATCAAGTTCACATGACTCATAAAACACTCAGTTATGGCATCACTATTTTGGTCATGTAAACAAGAAGTGTTTGACAAAGCTCTATCAAGATGGTTATTTAGACACACATGAGATGAAAACACTTAAAATATTTTGTTATTTTATATAAGGAAAAATGACCAAACCAAACTTTGGTGGATAGGATGAGGGGGCCACAAATCTTATAAAATTGTTAAACATTGATGTGTATAGACCATTTCCAATAGAATCTAGAGGTGGATATTCTTACTTCATAACTTTTATTAATGACTTGATTAGATATGGATATGTCTACTTGATGGAGTATAAGTCCAATTCCTTTGAAAAAATTAAGTAATTCAAGATTGAATTAATTAATCAACTTGGTAAAAAGATAAATAAGATTCAATTAGATTGAGGTAGTGAATATCTTAAACAATATTTTATCGACTTCTTACGAAAGTTTAGGACTCTATAACAACTCACTACATATTATAAACCATAGTATAATGGTGTTAGAGAATGTGGAACCATACCTTGTTATATCTGGTAAGGCCAATAATGATTCATGAAGATCTTCCATTATCCTTTAAGGGATATGCATTACAAGTTTCGGCATACACATTAAACTGAGTACCACCTAAACGAAAAAATTTAATTATCATTAAGTTATGGAGTTGAAAGAAACCCATTTTGTTGCATACACGTGTATGGGTTTTCAATTCATTTTTTAAGGCCTTATTAGGAAACAAACTAGCACCCCTAGGGAAAAAAATATATCTTTATAGGGTATCTAAAGGAAATAAATGGATACTACCTATATAAACCCTCAGAAAATAAAGTGATTGTTGCCAGATAGTCCAACATTCTTGAGAGGGAGCACTTCCTAAAAAAGTATGGTGGGATAAATATTGAATTTAATGAAGTTGATGCTCAAGATACACAAAAGTTGGTATAGAAAAAAGTTTCATAGGTTCATGTGGAAGAATTAGTTTTTAAAACACATGTACTATGTAGGATCATAAGATAGGTAAGAGAACCAGAGAGATATGGTTTTCTACTCACTGGAGATGGTGACTCGTTATTGGTTAAGAATGATGAAACTATCTCCTATAAGAGGGTATTATAGATCTCATAAGATACAAGATGGAAAGAAGCCATAAATTATGAAATGTATTCCATGTATCATAAAAAATCTTTGGTTTGGGTAGATGTTTTAGTTGATGTAAATCCCATTTAATGTAAATGGGTATTCAAGAGGAAACTGGAATGGAAGGTAATGTAAAAACCTATAAGGAAAGGCTAGTGGATAAAGGGTTGAAACAACATCAAGGAATTGACTATGATGAAACCTTTTCACCAATTTCCATGTTTAAATCCATCATAATTATACTTTCTATAGTAGTTTAACATCACAATTAGATTTGGAAGATGGATTTAAAAATTACATTCCTTAATGGGAACCTTAAGGAAAATGTCTATATAAAACAACCAGAAGGGATTGTGTCTCCAGGTGATGACAAAAGTATTTGAAAGTTACAGAGATACATTTATGGGTTGAATCAAGTATCTATGTCATGGAATGTCTGATTCAATGAAGATATAAAAGAATTTGGTTTCATTAAAAAAGAATATTATTCTAGTTTTTAAAATTGTTTTTGTGGAAATACAATCATTATCCTAGTAGTATATTTTTATGATATATTACTTATTTGAAATGACATACTATTCTTATAGTCTACTAAGGACTAGTTAAACAACTGTTTCTCTATGAAGGACTTAGGTGAAGTAGACTATATTCTAGGTATCAAGATCATTTGTGATAGATCCAAGAGGCTTATTAGACTAAATTAATATAAATATGTTGACCGGATACTAAAGAGATTTAGTATGAAAAAAATTCAAGAGGGGATCGATTCTAGTGTCACATGGTTTACATCGTTCTAAAAAAATGTATCCTCACACTAATATAAAAATACCTTATTCCAATGGTTTTGAACCATTGGAATAGGTCTCCAAATCATTGGTATAGCCTATACCAACAGTTTGGAGGACCGTTGGCTAGTTTTTCATTGGGATATGTTTATACTAATGGTTTTGGAAAAATCTTTGGTATGGGTCATATGAAAAACCTTTAGAAATAATTTCATCAAACCATTGGTATAGGTAATTCAAAAAATAAAACTCGTCTTTGTCTTAATCCCAATCCCTCCAATTTTTAATCTAAAGTCCTAACCACAAACCTAACATTATTCTTTTGAACATAATTTCATAATTATATATATGTATATTCATAAGTATTTTATGTTTGGCTTTATTTAATGTGATTTGAAAAAATATTCCATAAACAATATGGTTATCTATACGAAAAGTTCTCAAAACCGTTAATATAGACCTATACCAACGGTTTAGAGAACCGTTGGTATAGGTTCTTTTATTTTTTGAGTTATATGAATGTTTTTTATGAAAATATTTTCAAAGGGTGGACCTACACAAAAGGATTTAGCTCAAATCGTTGGTATAGGTCCTAATTAGTGACCTATACCAACGGTTTCTTTAAAACTGTTGGTATAGGTCTCTTTAAGGTACCTATGCCAACATTTTTTTATAAACCATTGGTATATATCTCTTGTATAAGTCCTATTTCTATTGGTGTCAAACATTAAATGAGAAAGAGATAATGTGTAAGATCTCATATGTGGTGGTGATAGGATCAATCATGTATTCCCTGTTATGTACTAGACTTGATATTTCCTATTCCTTTATCATGGTATGCAGATAGAAGTAGATACTGTAGAAAAAAACTGTACTAATGTTAATGATGTCCTTAATTATCTAAGAACTTTGGAACGTTCTTGTTGTATATAGGAGATGATGAGATGGTCATCAGGGGATATAGTGATTCTAGTTTTCATACAGATCAGAATAATATGAAGTCGTAGTGAGGATATTTTTTCTATCACAATAGAGGATACGTGAGCAGGAAGAGTTCAAAGAATCCGGTTGTAACTAATTCTACTATGGTGTCTGATTATATAGTGGCTTATGATATATCCATGGAATCCATTTAAATACTAAACTTTTTTCAGTATCTTGATGTGGTACCAAGTAGTAAAGAACCTATCACACAATATTATGATAATACAACAATGGTGGATCTCACAAAGAGCCAACTCCACACCAATAGAAAAAGAATATAATCAATAATTATCACCTCTTGAGATATTTTTATCAATGAGGAGAAGTTGTAGTAAGAAGATTTCCCACAAAATAGAACATGGAGGACCCCTTGAATAACATCCTATCTTAGCAGAAACATGATTATCATGTGAGAGATAGTAGCACAAACGTTATAAGAAGTTAGATCTAATATAAGTTAGAGTATGATGGAGTTGGTTCCTTAGAACCAACTTCTGTATACTTTCTGATAAACATATATTCATATTTTTTAATATTAATAAACTATGTACCACATCATGATTGTTCTTCTGCGTAACCTAGCATGTGATAATGTCCTGAGATTAGTTGTGGCACTAAATTGTCGAAGCAGTTCCCCACTATTATAAGAACCCAAAAGTACTAAAAAATTATTCTTAAATATATTTTCAATAGCTAGATGATATCATTTGAGGGTCAAAAATGATACAATATATCAAGGGTGTAGACAAATACGATTTTGAGGCATCTTCTCATGGTGTACACCCTTGGTAATATCTATTAGGTAATTACGATAATGAGACCCTCCAGTAAGAAATCCAAATTTATATGTGTCATTGGATGTTCCTATCAAAAGACATGTGTATTGGTCATTATACTTTATGATTATTATTATTTAGTATTATGAGTCGCATAATTTTATGTATTTATGAAAACCATGAAAATAGATGTTTGTGGTGAGGTAAGATATGTTGAGTGTTTCCCTATTAATACCAAATAAATGAATAATGAAAGAATTGGTTTTTCCCTTATGTTATTTAATGGAATTTTATATCTCAAGACCTTTTATTGAAGTGATATAGCCTAAGTAAATCCATGTCCATGCAATTCTATTGGAAAGTAAAATTTTCAGAAAGTCAAATAAAAAGACATCGAACACATTTGTTAATGGAACTAGCATGCAACATGCTGGGTTTCAGATATCATGATAAAGGAATTATAATATATAATAAGTTTCCTTATGAGGTATTATGTTACTATGGCATTAACTTCTTTCTCTAAGGGTTCCTTGGCATGTTTCTTGATGTTAACATTGGACTTTAGGCAACTTCTTCTAATTCCACTGAGAAAGTTCCCTAGAGGGTCACTCACAAATTGTATCCATAATCTGAGTTAAATATTATTATTATCATTATTTATTAAAAAATATGAATAAATATTATCCCAAAATGTGGTTTAATAATTATTCACATTTTCTGGATCACATTTATTCTATCACCGGTTATTTGAAAGAATATAATGAGAGAAAAAAACTTAATAAATATTTATTTTCTATTTCTTGAACATAATAGTTAACTATTTATTAATGAATACCGAAGTGATATTTATTTAATAAATAAATATTCATTATTCAAGGACCGATGAATATTGCAGAGTAATGGAGAACTGATTTTAATGGTCTGGTGATAAATAATAAATTTTGAATTTTATTTGATTAAATAATATTTAATTTAGTTTAAAAGTTAAGCACGTGTTAAGAAATAATAATAATATTGTTATTATTATTTTACATGGGGTTCTTTAGGGATTAAATAAATAATAAAGTACACTTGTGTAATTATTTTATTTTAACCCTAGAAGTATATAAACCCAATTATATTATTTTATAATTGAGCCAATTCATTTGTCTTGGTTGTGTATAATGGATTTGGAGAATCCTCACAAAAAACACTAGAAAGATGCATTCTCCAAGAACAGTCCCAAGAATTAATAGAGATCTTCCTCCTCACAATTTCAATTAAAGAGAGATCAAGGAGAATTCTTTGGAAGTAGTTCTTGATCTGATAAAAGGAGAATGATTCAAGTTATAGGATCTGTTGTGCTAGCACCCAAATATTCCTATGGTGATGTTTAGAGATTTGTGTAATATCTGTGGATCGCCACTATGGTGAATCTTCTTTTGATTTCAAAAAAGTAATAATGCATGTCTTTTTTCAGATCCATCAATTAAGAAACAATTCTAACAAGGTAATTATTTAATTAATTAAATTTATTTTAAATAATATGTGATGATCTTGTCTATGGTTTTAGTGTTCTCTCCATTGTATATATTTTTTTATTCAATTCTATAGATCACAACATTTATCATTGTAAAAATATCATATTGATCATTGATCATTGGAAAATATCAAATTTGGGAATGACCCATCACATTCCTCTATTGCAATCGAAACCTATATCTTAAGGGTTCTAACTAGAGAGGACGTCATCCTTCTAGTATTATTCTACCACCAAATGGTATTCTAGAACTGAATATAGATTGATTCCTAGTTCTATGGGATACATAATGACACCTAGACCCCATTCCTCTAGGATGATCCACAAATCCACCTTGAGTGGGAACATATTTTCTAGATTTAGGCACCCATATCCTCTTTTCACATTGATTCTCTTATGTCTAGCTAGAAAATCCACTCTACTCTCAATGTAGGTCAATATCTTGGTCACAGTACACAACACTGTATGACATCGTCTTGTCTGTATGATTTCAAACTAAATTACCCTATGTGACATGTATAGGATACCTCATGTGACAAGTATGAGATTCCTTATGCAGAAAACATAATAATCCTCACGAAATTACCATGATATGACACCTAGGAATCCAATTGTATTCCTTGATCCAGCAACATGTCGAGATGCCCTCATGACATATAATGTGGAAGAGAGTGTGAACATACCTAGTGTGAGAGACCTGAATTATAACCCTATATCTCTAAAAAATATTATAGGACACCTACCAAGTTCCATTCCCCAATCATGTTTCTTGATCCATCAGTAGGGCTAGGATTCCCTAATGACCTAAAATATGAAGGAAAACATGAACATCCCTTATGCACGAGCCCAAATATGTCCACATTAATCCCAAGCACCCCTATGGGTGTGAAAATATTAATAATATTCCTCAAACCATAAATAGTTTGAGATTACCTCTTGTTATTACTTGATGAATACCAAATAGGCATCTCACTGCATAAGCCCTGGACACCCCATCCTTGCACCTGTTGTTAAAGTGTGACCTTACCCGATACAATAAATATGGTATTCCCTATATTATAATAACATGATGCCTCATCTGGAGAGATGAGATGCATCACATGATGATAATGATATGATACCCCCATATATGGGAATCTTCCATGTATAATCCCCAATCAAACCATCTTTTCCCCTCAATAGAATTGGGCGGCTCTTAGAGCAGGACCACCACAGTAAAATCTATATGAACTTAAACTTTTACAACCACACATACTCTCTATATGAAATTAAATTACATGCCCAATTTATTTGTCACGTGCTGTAAAAGTTCATGATCCATTTCCTTATTGTATAACATTAAACTGAATGATGACCAAATCCATCACTTCAGAGAGATCCCTCCCTTCTTTTGATGGTCACATCACACACTACATTATAGAACTACATATGGATTGATTACCAATTCCATGGGATTTGTAGAAATACCTAGATCTCATATCTTGGACCCAGCCTGACCACCCACTTGTTTTAGGTTCTTCCCCCTTGGGAACATTCATGAGTGTCTCTAATTGTCACACTCATCTAGTGAGTTTGACTACATGGAAGAATATCTCTAACAGTGTTTAACATCCACCAAAGCATCCCAACATTCCCACTACTACAATTCCTTCCTTTCTTAATTTGGATCCTTGTCACCGTCTTGATATGAATAGGACCCCCTAACAATAATGTTGTCTCACCTAGTTGGATTACCTATCATCATAGGCACATACCTTGAAGGATACTTGATGATGGATAGTGGTCCACATGTTTTGAACATGGTCAATGTGTAACCCCTCATTTTTGGACCAACCCTTGACTAGTGAGGTTGTGGAACTAGTGTATTAAACATATTTAGTAGTCTTTCCCTACCCATTTTCACCCTTTTTTTAATTATCTAGATCTCAAAATTCATTATTTTCTTCCATGTTCACCCTCTTTTGTTCTGGTGGAGTTTCAACATCCTATGTGTTATTACCCCATACTAATGAACAAGTATGTCAGTGTCATGGGAACTTTACCAATATTAATTATTCTACTCCCATTATTTATATCCCTTAATACATTGGTAAATATCTACTACTCGTTGTTTCTCAAACCAACTATGGCTCAAGAGGGAATAAGAGTCATGGTGGAATTTTCCCCAAGCACAGTTGGGGCATACATGCATCCCCAAACTGTAATTTCATACCCTCAATGGTCAAATCTCTATCACCTTAAAATGGATCCCTGTTCCAAACATCGTGAACTTAAACCATGTGAAAGTTTCCTCAAGGATGTTTCATCTGGGATTGGGCATCCTTCACCCTCACTTCACATCGGTTTACCACTCCTTCATTCCACAATACCCACTTTGATACATAAACCCCCATATGGTACAAGAACTATGACATTAAAATATGTAAAAATCATTACATAGATGTTATTATGATTAAATGGATCATTATCCCTTCTATAACATTGGTTTTGAACCCTGTGATTCCATACATATTCTCCTAAAACACACAAACCCATTTTGGTCCAGGCATCATGATCTTAGGCTTTTTTCAAGCCCACAATCAAAGATTCATGGTTCTAAACATGTAGAATCCCCATTTTGGTCTTAGATGCATGAACTTAAATTTTGTTTCCACTATCTCTTTGTATGATACTCCAAACTATAGATTCATCTTCGCATCCTCACTTGTCCCCTACTTTTTAATTTTTTTTCTACCAAAATGAGTTATAGAACTATGTGTGGCTTGATACCTACTTCCATGTGTTATGTAGGGACACCTAGAACCCATGTATCTACCTTAGCTACAAATACCCTCACTAAGTGAGACCAAGTTTGTTAGAATTTGGCTTTGAACCTCTATTTATGATAAATTTTTTAGCTAATAGCGAACAAAATAGCTCACAAACCCTATATAGTCCAAGCATTATAACTTTAAAATATTTCTAAATGGCTCCGTAGGTCCCCAATATACACATGGTTTTCATAACCAATGGTTCTTAAGAAAACTAATTCCCCTTCATTTTATCTCCTCCCCACATGAGATTATAACACCATTATTATTCTAGTCATCTACCACGCCACATTCAAGAATTACATGTGTCTTGATTAGTAATCTAGTGGGATACATAGTGATGCCTAGATATCCTACATCAGGCCAACCACAAATATTCTCTCCCAACACATATTTGTATATACTAAGGCTTTGTGATAATTAGGTTGAATTGGTCCAGGTTTCATGACCTTAAACTATGTGAAACATTGTGTGGTACTAGTTCTTCTTGGCCCTCTCTTCACATCATGTTTATAATAAATGTAACCCCCTGACCCCAGTTACCGAGAGTCGGTGATTTATTATATAACATTGGCATGATTTAAGTAATCATGTCCCGAAAGATAGGTCAGTTTAGTATCCTTGGATGTACTAGAAACATACATAAGTATTACATTACATCATTAAATAAAGAAAAAACATTATATCTCCTTTTCAACACACTCCTATAATTTGGCATATCCCTGCATTTTAATCATAATATAATTCTTCACATCCTGGGAAAAAGAAAACATAAGAAAGTGGTGAGCTTAGATTCTCAGTAAGGATAATAATATAGTGGAAACTATCATAAATTAACATAAATATTTAAGGAAATGTATAATACTAAAACACAAGACTTTTAATATTAAACTTTAGAATAATGTGTAAAAGATAAGTCAAATAGTTTCATTTACTTGTTAACATGGATCTTATATTAGTCGATTAATCACATGTAATATCATTAGCTAATTTCATAATGATGGAATGAATAATGATGGACACCATAACCACATAGTCAAGGCCTTGTGCCAAGATTTCAAATATGATTTTTTCAAGGACATGTGCCAAGACACAAGTTTGTCTCATGAGACCTATGGATGCATCGAGGAGCAATAGTGGGCTCCACCTGTCACTTACTAAGTCCAATGCATTCCTCATATGAAAAGTTTAAAACATAATATAAACATTCGTATTAAAACTAGAATAGAAAATGTCAATACATTAACTATAAACCATGAATGGTATAAAATTAATACATCCACAGTCAAAAATATCACAAAACCTTCAATACAATATGGAATATTGTATCATAATAAATCAACTTCAAACAAGTTTAAAATCCATCAAATGATGTTGACATAGATGAAATCAAAACTATTTGAGAGAAATATCTCTTTCTATTTTGAAATCATTTAAAAGTCAAATAATTATAAAAGAAAACAATTATTTTGAAAATATTCTTATAATATTGTAAGGGAATCTTTTTAGGTGTTATAACGGCAGAAAATAGCCGCAACCATCGTATAAGTTAAAAAACATTCTTTCTTTAATTTATCAAAAAGGTCAAAAATTACCTTGTTTGGAAAGAGACAGAAAGATCCCTTTTAAACCATTTTATAAAAATTCGAACAAGGGTATAAAAGACTTTAACCCATAGTATAGTAAATAGTAAAAAATTGAAATAAATTTTTAAGAAACAAGGATGTGGGTGATAAACAGGTCCTAGTAGATACTCACGTTTAAACAACCTCATATGATAAAGAGATTGTGAAATTAACCCTTAACTTATATTCATCCTTAATTGAGGGTACGTTAACATTCTATATAATGGTTAAATAATATTTATTAAATTATACAATAATACACATTTATAAATATGATATCATATATGATCTTCTAATATTTCTTTGTTAATAATATTTTAGTAGTATCATTGTTTTAGGTGTTAACAGATTCATTTTCATTTATATGTTGTGTTACTTAAGTCATGTTTGTTATGGGTAGAATGTATTTAATTCATATACAAAATTATATTAAGTTATTTAAACATTATTTTTTATCTTAAAATGAAAATTATTCTTGAAGGGTTATGATGGGGAATGAAATTTCATCACGTTGTGGAGATGGTAGGTCGTATATACGCACGAGTGATAATATCATTCAATTGATGGTGAAATAATATGTAGTTGGATGGTAAATTATATATAAAGAATCATTAATAGGTTATATTTATTATTTACATCAATTATACTCATTATTATACCCTTCCAAATAATGAAGTGTTGAATAACAAACTACTCCATGACGTTGAGACGGTAATCCATATGTACGCATGTGTGGTTACTTTATTATTCATATGATGGATTGAATAATGAATATGGTTGTACCATATTTATAAAAACATAATATTATATAGAAGGTACTTGATTTATTATTTAGGTATGGAAACAACAAAGAAATAGGAAGTGGAAGAAGAAAATAACTTGAAAGAGGTGATGAAATAATTACCTCTTCTTCGGGTTTTTCCTTTTGATTTGATCAAAAGTGCTCCTTAGGTTGGATTTATGAACAAATTAAGGAATATAGGTTGAATTGAGGGTATTTAAGGGGATATTTGAACTGGGATTCTCTTATCCAAATGGATTTGGAGGCGTGAAAACAAGATAAGGGGAAGTACCCTTTTACAAGAGAGGTGAGGGTCACTTTAGGAAAAGATTGAAATATTATTTTATTATAAAATAATTTTCGGTTTATAATGGCTCCAAATGTATTTATTTATAGGATAAAGTGGTTATGGGTCTAAAACCTCTAAACCAATTGTTTTTTGAAAATTTTATCTCAGCATATTAATCTTATCTTTTAGTTTTAACTCTTAGTTAAATGGTTAACTTTTACCATGTCTTCTTGTATTATTATAATAAATGGTTAATAATATTACAATAAAAATCCAAGAGAAACCCAAGTGGTTAATTATTTACATATCTAACCTTATCTAGGTCATTTTTTCAAACCTTATATTTTTCGGAAAATTATATCATTTAATAATATAGTATTTTGTTTTAAAAACCCATTTATGTCAATTTTGATACTATTTAGTATTTAGTTTTTGTGAAGGTCGAAAAAAATTTATCACTTCTAAAAAAATTATTTATCAACCCTAAAATGTCAAATTAACCTATAAAATCCGTGGAATGTGTCAAAAGTTTTAATTTAAATTTATTATAATATTTATAATATCAATTAGTTTAACCATTCATTAATAGGGTAATTACTTCTTCATCATTGTGTCACAAATAAATTTAATTATTTAATGTCTAAAAATTATAAATAAAATAAAATTAGGTAGGAAATATTTTTATAGTTTTAATGAATATTTTAGTAGAAATTATCTTATGTATAACCCTATAATAAATCTGTTTTACTTATTAAAATTTAAATTTAACACTTTTAACTCTTCTTTAAATAAAATAATAATAAATGTCCTAATCTAATCCAAGTGAATCAAAAAGGAACATATTTTTTCCAAAGGTTGATTTTGGTCGAAATAAACTTATCCTATAGAATTAGGACTTGTGTTAGGGTAATTATAATCTCATTTTTACCTTTAATTATCCTATTTACTTTTAACCGTGTTAAATAAAATTCAAAAGTTACTCTTCACCAAGAATTATTTTTATCCTATTGAACCAAATTTTACTTACTGATGTCAATAGTATCTCTCAGATTTTTAAATTTCAATTGACAGAAGTGGTAAAGTTACGTTTTTTGAAAATTTTCAAATGTTCCTAGAAGGTGGGAAAAAGACGTTAAAAAGTTCAAAAAAAATTTATATATCTAATATTTTTATAAAATGACTCCAATGAATTATATTGGACTAATATAAATATTATGTATCTATTTTTACTTTAAAATAAATTTAAATATAAATAAAAATTATTTAAATAAAATTCGGTTTTAAAAAATAACTCATTTTTTCACTATTTGTAAAAAATTGAATGTTTTTAGAAAAATACTAAAAATTATCCCTAAGCAAATTTTGATATTCCGAATCCAAAAATAAAGTCAATTTTAAAAAATAAAATTTATAAAATTTCAAAAAGAGGGTATTACTATTCATAACTACTTTTAAAGTGGCTACTTTGATTTCCCATGATGTGCTAGAACTCAAAGTTTCATTTAGTGCAAGCTATTGTATTATTGAAAGGGAAATGCACCATGGAAGCTTGGAATGTTTTATTCTCCCCTCCTTAAAATAATTTCATCCTTGAAATTTCTAGATTATTACTACATAAAAAGATTCAGGTGGTTCTTCATTATAAGTTCCATGGGTTCCCACATTGCCTCTTCCATTTTATGGGTTTTCCTAAGAACTTTTACCAGAAGATTCATTCAGTTTCTCAACAATTGTTCTCTAGTATCAAGAATTCTGATAGGCTCTTTACAATAAGAAAGATCGGGTTCTGGTTCTATTTCTTCATAGGTGAGTACATGAGTTTGGTCAGGCTTGTATTTTCTCAACATTGATACATGGAACACATCATTAACTTTGGAGAGACTTGGCGGTATTGCAAAACGGCCAATTCGTTGTAGAATTTCAAAAGGTTCAATGTACCTTCGACTCAATTTACCCTTCTTATCGAATCATATAACACCCTTCCATGGAGATACCTTATAGAAAACATGATCTCCTACTTGAAATTCCAAAATCCTTCCTTCGGTTATTAGCATATCTCTTTTTCCAACTTTGATCTCCTTTTATTTGGGTTTGGATAATCTTCACATTTTTCATTGTTTCCTCAACAAGTTATAGACCTCTGAGTTTTCTTTCACCAACATCATCCTAACAAGTTGGTGTGTGACATCTCTTTCCATATAACACTTCATATGGTTCCATCTGAATACTTGAATATAATTTATTATTATTGGAAAATTATACCATAGCTAAATATTGATCCCATATACCTTAAAAATATGGTGAGCGGGATATCAAAATGTCTTCTATGGTTTGAATGGTCTATTCTGATTGTCCGTCAGTGTGAGGGTGGTAGGCAGTGCTAAAATGAAGTTCATTATCTAGGACTTTTTGGAGACTTTTCTAGAATCTTGATGTAAAACGAGGATCACGATCAGAAACGATTAATAGGGGTACACAATGATGTATTGAAACTTCATTAATATATAGTCTTGATAAACTTTCAAGTGGTAAATCTTCTCTTATATTAAAAAAATGTGTTGACTTGGTAAGACAATCAACAATGACCCATGTTGCATCATTCCTTCTAGCAGTCTTTGGTATCCCTATTACAGATTCCATTGTAATATCATCCCATTTCCACTCAGGTATGGGAAGAGGTTGTATGACCCCTCCAGGATATTGTCTTCCAGCCTTCACCTATTGAAAAACCATACATCTTGACACATAAATTGCAATCTCCATCTTCATGTTGTCCAACCAAAATTTTTCCTTCAAATATCTATACATATTAGTACTACTAGGGTATATAGAGAAATTTTAACTATGATCATCATCCAACAATTATCTTTTTGGACCTGGTATATTGGGAACACAAAACCTTTTCCCAAATTTCAAAATTTTATCTTCATATACGAAACTGATCAATCTCCCATCATTCACGCCTTTAATTTTCTTTTGAAACTACTCATCATCAGTCTGAGAACTTTTTATCCTTTCAAGTAAAGATGGTTTGGAAGGCATTTAAAAAATTATTGATGTTTCACCTTCCATGATTATTTCCATATCCATCTTTACTAGATCCATGAACATTGGATCCCTTTCAACTCTCATGTTGTATAGAACTCCATGATCCTTTCTTCTCAAAGCATCTGCCACCTTATTTTCCTTCCCCAGTTGGTAGTGTATAGTGAAATCATAATCCTTGATTTGTTCAAGCCATCACCTTTGCCTCATATTGAGTTCTTTCTGTGATAAAATATACTTCAAACTATTGTTATTGGTATATATCTAAAAAATTTTACCATAGAGATAGTGTCTTCATATCATCAAAAAAATATTACATTTTCTCACTAGAGATGATGAGTAGGTTAGTTTTGTTAATGAATTTGTTAGCTTCTGTGATGCATAGGCAATAACTCTATAATTCTTCATAAGGACACAACTAAGTCCTTTCTTTGATGGATCACTATAAATAACAAGCCCATCATTCCATGATGGTATAGTCAATATATAACCATTGACAAATATATTTTTCAATTCTAAAAAATTTTCTTCACACACTACTGTCCAAATAAATTTAACCCCTTTACATGTGAACTCGGTTAATGGGTTAGCCAATTGTAAAAAATTCTCTACGAAACACTGATAATATCCTGCTACACCAATAAAACCACGTACCTCGGTTATACTCATCGTTGCTGGTAATTATTGGATTGTTCTTGTCTTAGAAGTATCAACATAGATTCCATACTTAGAGACAATATGTCCAAAAAAGAAATCTTCTGAAGCTAGAATTAAGACTTACTAAACTTACCAAATAATTCATTTCTTCTAAGGGTTTTTAGAATAGTGCGCAAGTGATTTTCATGATCTTGTTAGCTTTTGGAGTATACCATGATATTATCAATAAGTAATACTACAAAGTCATCAAGATATTCCTTAAAAACTCTATTCATTAGATCCATGAAAACAAAGGGTGCATTATTCAGTCCAAAATGCCTTACTATAAACTCATAATGCCCGTACCTAGTTCAAAATGTTGTCTTTGGAATGTATTCCTTTTTCATGCACAAATGATGGTATCCAGATAGAAGTTCAATATTTGAGAAATATTGAGCTACATGAATTTGATCAATTAAATCATCAATGAATCTAGGGGATACTTGTTCTTTATTGTTATAGCAATGATCTCCCTATAGTCAATGCACAACTTCATATATCTATCTTTCTTGTTAACAAAAATAATAGGGTCTCCCCATGAAGAAACACAAGGGAAAATAATTCCTTTATAACTAAATTACTTTTGTTGTTTATTTAGTTCCACTAATTACATAGTGGCAATTATATAAGGGGTCTTTGATATAGTCCTTGAACCAAGAATTAAGTCAATAGAAAATTCAATTTATCATTCTGGAGGATGTCCTGGTAAATCCCCTGGAAACACATCATCATATTCTTGTAAAATAGGTACATCATCTATTTGAACATTCTTTTCCTCACCCATAGATATTTCACTCCCTTACTCCCCAATAATTCAGTTTAGTAGAGCTACTAGGGGTGGATCTAGAGGAGAATAAAATGGTGATATTTCCTCTCTAAAGATAAGGTATTTCTTCTCATCATCAAAAATTGTAACCGCCTTTTTCTTACAATAAATTTTCACATGATGGTCCAAATGACAATCCATACCAAGTATTATATCAAATTCAATCATGGGTATGACAATAAGATCAGCAGATAAAGCATGTTTATATTCCATAATGGTAAATGATTCACTAAACTATGTTGAAATGATACTTCCCTTAGGAGTTTTTACTGACAACACCCTTGATAAATTGAATTGGAGATATCTAATTTTCTTATCAAACTGAGAAGATATGAAAGAATGCAATGATCCTAAATCAAATAAAGAAATTTCTAAATTCAAAGAAATGATTAATGTACCTTCCACCATGTCATTCGGAACTTCAACCTCTATAGTTGTGATCGCATAAGCTTGGCCTTGATCCCTTGGTCTTTTTTGAGGTAAGTTTACTTGGCACTTAGGACTTTAATTTTCATAATTCCCCATTTCTTTATAACTGTAACACCCCAAGCTTCCATGGTACGTTTCTCTTTCAATAATAAAATAGCTTGCATTGTACGCAACTTCGAGATTCTAACACACCACAACCAATCAAACTAGCCATTATGAATAGTAATACCTAATTTTTTAAATTTAATAAATTTTATATTTCAAAATGGACATTATTTTTGGATTCAGAATATCGAATTTAGCCTATAGTGAAATTTTGGAACTTTTTGGATAACTTTTATATTTTGATGAATAGTTAAAATTAATAAATTTTAATTAAAAATAACTTTTTTAATCAAAATAATTAGTAGTGATAAATTATAATATTTAGTGTTTTTAAAGTATAATTAAAATATAATTTTACCATTTTATCCAATGGTGGTCATTATAATTAATTTCACTTTGAAATTTGATATAAATAGTACCTCGTAATACTACATGAAAAATGGGGGTTCAAAACCCATTGGGCACAGGAACTGTAGCAGTACTGTAGTAGTACTATAGCAGTGGCGGTACTGTTGATCGGCGGGTACTGTAGCGACGGCAGGGCACTGTAGCGGTGGCAGTACTGTACGGCTACTGTAGCATACGGGTTACTATTCACAGAATTTAAATTGGGCCTATGGGCTATGTAATGGGCTACAAGACCACTGGGCCTTCTATCTATGTAATGGGTTCCCTCTACCCAATTAAAAATAGGTTTGCTTTGCTTTATTAATAAAAATGAGGCTTCGGCCCCAACCTTTAAAAAAAATTGTTTCTTAAAAACACCCTATTTGTTTTGACAATAGGAATTAATTATAAAATTAATTAATTAAAATTATATGTTTGGAATTTTTTAAAATAGACATTATTTTTGAATTTGGAATATCAAATATATCTTAGAGATAATTTTTTGTATTTTTCTGAAAAACATCGATTTTTTATGAATAGTGAAACCACTAAGTGGTAGTTAAAAAACTGATTTTTCATTTAAATGAAATTTTACCACCTCTGTGATTTGAATTTCAAAAATCTGACATACATAATTGTCATTTGGAATTAAAATGTGGTTCAATGGGATTAAAATAATATTTGGTGAATAGTAACTTTTAAGATCTATTAATCACGATTAAAGGTAATTAGTGTAATTTAAGTTAAATATAATGATATAATAATATGAAATTACATTTAAACTTTTTCTACACTTATTGGATGATTCATGGACGACCCAGACAATTCGTGGGTCAACTTGGGGACCCCATGGAGCCACATGGGTAAAAAAATAACATAAATAACTTTTTATTTAAAGTAGAAAATAAAATTGTCACAAACATGTGTTGTTTTACGAAAACAATTATTACATGGGGTTATATAAGTTAAATTTTCTACTATAAATATTCATTGTAAAGATAAAAATATTTCCTACATCATGATATTTTTTTATAATTTTTAGACATTAAATAAATTAAATTTTTTATGACACCATGATGATGGAGCGATTACCCCATTAATTAACGATTTTAATAAAATGAAAATATGATGTATAATCTAAGACTTTCACTTGTCAAAAACATATTGTATGAGTATATTTAGAACCCTAATCACCTTATCCTAGAAATATATAATTGTGGGACCTTTAAAATCCGAAACTCATTATATAATAATGTTACATTTCATGACTTTCCAAGAGTTCCCCTCCTCTCCTCTTATAAAAGGCCTCCACCTCTACCCCCTTATTCACACCTTCAAAGCCATTTTTCTCATCCAACCACTCCCCAAATACTCTTTAAAATTCCCTATATTACTCCTAGAAGCCTCACTTTTTGCAGAACTCTTCCCAAGGAAGCCTTTGGCTCAAATCAAAAAGAGTTACCTGATTTTAAGATAATGTCTTCTCTTATGTTCTTTTGTTTTATTTTTCTTCTCTAACCCCTTAAACTATTTTTATTCATTTCTTTTGTAACAACACCAGTATATTCAATATACTAGGATGTTTTTATGAGAAATATTTGATTTACACTTACACACACCTTCGTCTAATGGTTAAAGAACATATTGTTTCTGTGGGTGGCGAATTACTGCCTCCCAAAACGATGATTGTTCAATCTTCTTTTAACACATATCATGGTGGCCATTAAGATGTCACTATATTTATATATGATATATATTATGTTTATTTTTTCCTTATGCTTCTGTATTTTTCATTTATGGCATACCTTTATGATTTCCATTATGGGTAAACGCGATAATTTCATTTTACGAAGTGCGGACTACTGCCCCCTCAAAGTGATTTGAATCGTTAATGCCATATGTGGGATGTATAAAGGATGGAGTTAATGGTATTATATATGATATTATACTGGAATTATAATATACCTTTATATCATTATTATTTCATTCCATTAAATGCGAAATAGAAATGAAAGTAGCTTTCATGCGTACGTACGGCTTACTGTCTCCATGAACGGTGCATTTCATTTCTTACCTCTAAATGTTATGTAATATTGTAAATGAATATATATACTGGATATATATGATATATAAATCAGGAATATAATTCTGGATATAATGTATATTTTACCACATGAACAACTTGTAATTATAAGAAGTTTATTTTTTTGACTCAAGTACCAAAGATCGACAAAACGACCGTTATTAACATAAATAATTACATAATGTTAATAACATGGTAATAAGTGATATAAAAGGAATAATGAACTTGAAAAAGGTTCTTAAGCAATTATAAATTAACTCTAGTTTATTATTCAGGAGGTTAAAGAATGGTCGAGTCAAGTAGGACACGAGGTAAGGGACTTCGTCTCAATCTTCTTTCATTGAGGAATATTTTGTTTTAATACAAGACTTGCTTTTATATAGTGTATAAAACCCTTTGACTTTTATGTTTATTCAAAAGGAATCTTTTTTATACGAAGTGTTTTACTAAATGAAAAAATGGAATGTTTTTTTGTACGTATGCGGCGACAACGACTTCTCCACCATCGTGTCCATTTTTTGAGTTTCAGCTTTCTCTACAAGCCATGACTTTTTTAGAATGAAAAATAAATACCATGTTTTAAATTTATTTTATTTTGGTATTTAAAATGGTTTTGATAATGTTTTTATTATATCAATGTGTTTTATTGATATCTTGTGATTGAAATATGGAAATGTTATGTTTCCTTTATGCATGTTTTATGTGATACGATTATGTTATGGTTTATGATATATTTAAACATTTTCATATAAGGAATGCATTGGACTTAATAAGTGACGGGTGGATCCCACTATAGCTCCTCGATGCATTGGTAGGTCTCATGAGACAAACTAGTGTTTTGGTGTAAGGCATTGAAAAAATATTATTTTTAGTCTTGGAATGAGGCCTTGGCTACGTGGTTATGATAGTCTGGCATTATTCATTCCATCATTATGAACGTGGTTATTGATATTGCACGTGATTATTCGACCAGTAGAATATCCATGTGAATAAGTAAATGGAATTATTTCATTCTACTTTTGCAATATTATACTGAAGTTCAAGTTTAAAGGGATTTTTTTTAGTTACACATTGCCTTAAATGTTTATGTTTATTTATGAAATCTTCTGCTATATTGGTATCCTTACTGAGCATCTGAGCTCCCCCCTTTCTATGTTTTATTTTTCCTAGGATGTGAAAGAATATTTTATGACTGACCTGTAGGGATAGTCTGAAAGGGATATGAGTGTGAACTATGGAGACTATGTTATTGTAGTTTTTCACTTTATGATGTAATGTATCATTTATGAATGTATCTAGTGTTTCCAAGGATACTAAACTAATCGGTCTTTCGAGACTTGATCATTTTTTATCATGCCAATGTTACGTAATAATGCACTAACTCTGGGTAACTAGGGTCAGGGTGTTACAGTTGGTATCAGAGACAGTTTAGTACTAACCTTGGAAGCTAGATTTAGATAAACTCTGATTAGATCACATAGACCTAAGATAGACTTTGAGGATTAGTATAGAAGAACTTCCTAAGAATTTTGGTAAAGTATAGATTTTGGGTATTTTCTGAGCAATACATCCCTGTCTGGATGCGAGCGGGTATAGGCGGCTCTGGCACAGATGTACCTAGGGGTAAAACCTGAAAACACTACTTTGACCTAGACTCAAATGGGAACGGGTGCACGACAATAGGCCTTGTTGCACTCTTGGTTACGAAACTCTCGGGGGATATGCTTAGGATAATTCTTATTTTCTTTACGAACCATTATTAAGGGTTTATGAGTATATACTTCCTTAAAGAAAACATTTTTATGATTATGGATTATATCCATAAATAGTTCAATTTAAGTTTAGTGTTTTTCAAGTTTGTTATTATGTATTTCGATTCATAAACTAATCTAGTTTATGACATTATTTAGAAATGGCACCTAGTTGAAGGAATGGAATCTGTATCAATGCACGCACTCCATGTAGGGATTTCCCTCCTGTTCAAGATAATTATAATGGAGCTGGTGATATAATTGGTGCTGATCAGCTAATCACCATACGAGGACAACTGACTCAGGTTATGAATAATAACCTTAATCATATCGAGCACCCTGATCCGCAGCGTGGAGGATCAATGTTAGATCTCTTCATGAGGTAGAAACAACCAACATTAAATTGGAGTACAAATACATTAGTAGCTGAGCAATGGATAAGTTCCCTAGAGAAAAATATCCCATGCCTTGGGGAGTAAGGAAAGGGAAAAAGTTATCATGGCAGTTTACCGCCTCACTGGAGATGCTGATCAATGGTGGCCATTGATTCAAAATAAAAAGGAAGATGAAGAAGTATCAAGTATGGAATGGAGAGAGTTCAAAGACCTTTTTTAGAAAAATACTTTCCTCGTGACCATGGAGCAGATATGGAAAGGCAATTTCTGGGTCTGAGACAAAAGGAGGATTAGAATGTCGTAAAGTATGAGGCTAACTTTACAAGGTTAGCGAGGCATGTACCAGATTATATATGTAACCCAAGAAGTAAGATTGATCGTTTCTTTGATGGGTTAAAACCATTTCTTTGTCAAGCATTAGTGTCACAATCATTCTCGTCGTATAAAGACATTGTCTCATGTGCTATCAAGACAGAAAAGGAATTCTCTAAGTCTTATGACTTTAAAGAAAATAAATAGAAGAAGGGATCTACTGATCAATCTGGAAATATAAATAATGGGAATAAGGGAAAAGTTGAAAATCCATCCTATAGTAAATTTGGGAAGAAACCTCCTGGTACTTGCTTAAAAGGAATGGGAGTTTGTTACAAGTGTGGTGAGAAAGGCCACCAAGCTCATGATTGTAAGGGAAAGAGAGTTACTGCCAATGTAGAATTCTATAATTGTAGAGAGATGGGACATTATGAAAATGAATGTCCTAAGAGTCAGGGGAACTTTCCTCAGAAAAGGCCAAGGGATCAAGGCCAAGCTTATGCTATCACTACTGCTGAGGTAGAAGCTCCGAAAGACGTAGTGGCATGTAATTTAATGGTTTCATCAAGTTTAGAAAATTCTTTATTTGATTCTGTATCATCGTATTGTTTCATATATTCCCTATTTTCTAAGAAAATTAGATATTTCCAATTTGATTTAACAAAGGAGTTTTCAGTTAAAACTCCAAAGGGAAATATCATTACAACAAAGTTTTGTGAATTAATCCCCATTAGAGCACATAAATTTTCTTTATCTGTTGATTTAATTGTCATACCTATGATTGAGTTCGATATAATCCTTGGTATGGATTGTCTTTCATACTTTGATGCGAAGATTTATTGTAATAAGAAGGAGGTTACAATTTTTGATGATGATGATAAGGAACACCTTATCTTTAGAGCAGAATTGTCACCACCTAATTCTTATTTAGATCCACCCTAGTAGCTCAACTAAATTCAATTATTGTGGAGGAAGAGAATGAAATGAATGAGGGCGAGGAAAATAATGTTCAAATAGAGGATTTACCTATTGTGAATGAATATTTAGATGTGTTTTCGGAAGATTTACATGGACATCCTCCAGAATGAGAAGTTGTGTTTTCCATTGATTTAATTCCTAGATCAAGGACTATATTGAAGACCCCTTATAGAATGGCCACCGTGGAATTAGTTTAATTAAAGAAACATCTAGAGGAATTGAGTAATAAGGTATGTATTCACCCTAGTGTTTCTCCATGGGGATCCCCTTTCCTTTTTGTTTAGAAGAAAGATGGATCTATCAGGTTGTACATGGACTACAGGGAGATCAATGCTATAACAATAAAGAACAAGTATCCCCTACCTTGAATTGATGATTTATTTGACCAACTTCATGGATCTCAATACTTTTCAAAGATTGACCTTCGATCTGGATACCATCAATTATGTGTTAATAAGGAATACATTCCAAATACAGTATTTCGAACAAGGTACGGGTATTACAAGTTTACAGTAATGCCTTTTGGATTGAATAATTCACCCTCTGTATTCATGGATATAATGAATAGAGTTTTCAAAGAATATCTTGATGATTTTGTGGTGGTATTTATTGATGATATCTTGGTATACTCCAAAAGCTATGAAGATCATGAAAATCACTTGTGCATTATCCTGAAGACTCTTAGAAGACATGAATTATATGGGAATTTTAGAAAGTGTGAATTCTGGATTTAGGAAATTTCTTTTCTTGGCCATATTGTCTCCAAATATGGAATCTCTATTGATCATTCTAAGACCAAGACAATCCAAGAATGTCCAGCACCGATGAGTATAACTGAGGTATGCAGTTTTATTGGTTGAGTAGGTTATTATCGATGTTTTGTCTAGAATTTTTCTCGATTGGCTAACCCATTAACAAAGCTAACACATAAAGGGGTTAAATTTGTTTGGACAAAAGAGTGTGAAGAATGTTTTGAAGAACTAAAGAGATGATTAGTCATTGCTCCTATATTGACTCTACCATCGAGGAATGATAGTTTCGTTATTTATAGTGATGCATCAATGAAAGGACTTGGTTGTGTCGTTATGAAAAATGATATAGTTATTGCTTATGCAACACGATAGTTAAAAATTCATGAGCAGAACTATCTTACTCATGATCTCGAGTTAGCTGCTGTAATCTTTTCCTTGATGATATGAAGACATTATCTCTATGTGGAAAATGTGAGATATATATCGATCACAAGAGTTTGAAGTATATTTTCTCACAAAAAGAACTCAACATGAGGCAAAGGTGATGGCTTGAACTACTCAAGGATTATGATTGCATGATACACTACCACCTCGAGAAGGCAAATAAGGTTTCAGATGCTTTGAATAGAAAAGATCATGGAGTTTTGAACATGATGAGAGTGGAAAGTGATCCTATTTTCATGGATCTAGTAAATATGGATATGGGAATCACCATGGAGGGTGAAACATCAAAAAAATTTCAAATGATTGCCAAACCATCTTTACTATAAAGGATAAAGAGTTCTTAGTCCAATGATTAAGAGTTGAAAAAGAATATTAAAGCTATGAATGATGGCCGATTGAGTGAATTTGTGTATAAAGATGGAATTTTGAAATTTTGGAGGAGACTTTGTATTCTCGATATACCTGATTTAAAGAGGGAATTGTTGGATGATTCTCAAAGTTCCAATTTCTCTATACACCTTGGGAGCACCAAAATGTATAGATATTTAAAGGGACATTTTTGGTGGGACAACATGAAGAGGGAGATTGCTAATTTTGTGTCAAGATGTATGGTTTGTCAACAAGTGAAAGCTGGAAGGCAACAGCCTGGTGGAGTATTACAACCTCATCCCATACCTAAGTGGAAATGGGATAATATTACGATGGACTTTGTTATGGGACTACCAAAGACTCCTATAAGGAATGACGCAATATGGTTCATTGTTGATCTTCTCATGAATTCATCACATTTTCTTGCTATAAGAGAAGATATACCACTTGAACGTCTAGAAAGACTATATATATGACAACCCTGCTTTTTATAACAACTTAATCATGCTTTATTAAATAAAACTTCACTTGATACAACAAAGAAGATCGAGAGGTTTAGTGTCTTTGGGGCTTAGTATCATTACATAAAAACTTTAAACTTGAAATACAACATCTTTATTGAAAACTTCCTTTACATGACCACTACATTCCTTCGTACTTAGCATTGCATGGGATAACCTGAGGACATGCATAAGAAAAGGGTGAGCTATAAATCCCAGTAAGGGAGTACACAGTGAACAACATGAGGAGTGCAATACATGTTAGGAAATAGGAACATCAATAGATAATTATAGTAACATGAACATAAAGGCATAATAAATCATTATAACCATAACATGGAAATGTGGCAACAACACTTAACATTGAATTAGCATGAGCCAAGGCTCATTGCACATGGAGCATGAGTAAACCCTCATTACACTTGAAGCACGAGTAAACCCTCGTTTCACTTGAATTATCATGAGTCAACACTCATTTCACATGAAGTATCATGATACTATACTTTACCCAATGCATTGGATCCCTATAAAGGGCGAACCCTTCTTAAACATTTCATTTCATGCATAAGTGTGCCACATGGATCATAAAACATGGATTCATAAAACATAATCATTTCTTACACGATAAAGGAATGTGGAATTCATACATGAAACATTACAATCAATATGTAAATTTGCATAAAGGTGAATACCCTTGATGGAGAAATGTGCATGGTATTCACTACACAAAGAGATTGGCTTAGAAAATCAGTGTGATTTCGGCAGCGTAACGGCGTGACATAAGAATTCATAAAAAAGGTTGATGAGATAGAAAGGGGTTACTCATCATATTTACATGTAATGGACAGTAAGGATGTCATATATATACATGTCCCAACAATTGAAAAGGAATTTAGATTCATGATACAAAAGTATTGCTTGAATATAAAAGAGGGGAAAAAGGTTTCTTTCGGAATTTCGGCATAGTAACGGGTGTACATGGGAGGATTTTAATGAGAGAGAAAGGGGTCTCCCATCATTCAAACAATAAGAGGGAAGTATGGGAGAGGTGAGAAATCATACCCCAACATTCATAATTTAAATTAAAAGGGCAATACAACTTAAAGAAAATTGACAAAAATGAGAAAGGAAGAAAACCCCTTACTTGGAAGTGTACTTCCAAGGCTAGAGAGAGGCTTGTGAGAGGATTCTTGGGAGCTTGGGGAACCTTGAGAGGATTATAGAGAGAGTAGGTCAGAGGTTGGACGAACTCCAAGGGCTTTGAGTGAGGAGGAAGTGGGATCTTGGGTGGGTTTATATAGGAAAGGTGAGAGAATTCTTTATTATTTAGGTTTGGGACCCCTTATATTAAAATAATCCAAACCACAAACCATCCCATGGTATTTGCCCATGGTTTCTGGAAAAGGAAAGAGGAAAACAATATTTTACAAGGCCAAGGTCCGAGCTTATTAAAAAATTAGGTTTGCTTATGTGGAGGTGAGTCACACTCCCATGGAAATTAATTCAAAAAGGCAAAGTGTTGAATAAGTCTTGAGGGCTCCATTAATGCTTTGAAAAGCAAGTCAAACAAACCCAAAACCTAATTATTTTAATGATAAACCATATATTGGACGAACATAAGGATTATGGTATTTTATTACATCACCATTGGGTCATTATGATGTCATAAAACACATTATATATTTAAATGGTATTTAATTTTTACCCAAAAATTTGACTGTCTCAGAAAATTATGAAAAATTCACCGTTGGATAATTTCGACGTCCTGATTCCAAAAATAATATTTATTTTATCTAAATAATTTTCTAAATATGTGAATTTTCACTTTTAAAGTAAAAACCGACATTTATAAAAAAAATTCACGGGTTTTGACAGAAATGGCTTTCAAACTTTAATAAAAATTTTAATTGCATTCATAAAATTATAAGATCATTTATATTTAATAAAAATTAATGTAATATTAATAATAATATTTTATTAAAATATTATTTAATTTCAAAATCCTTTAATTTAATAAAATATAATTCTTAATTAAATAATAACTAAAAACACCATTTGTACTTTAAAAACTAATTACAATGTATCAAAAATGACTAGAAATTATATTCATTATTATATACAAAAATAATGTACATGAACATGGTGCTACTTATTTGTTACATAACCCCTTAAAATAGCCGCATAAGACCTAAGGGTAAGGTGCGCGATGGTGACAGACTCTTGGGGAGGCTCGGATAACATCGCTCGAGTGGTAATTTCAATCAACTTCCACTTTTCCCGTAGGCGATCACGTTCGAGCTTGACTTGATGAAGCTCAGCTTGGGATTGGTCAAGGGAAAAGCCCAAAGACGCCACCTCTTTTCCGAGCTCTCACAAATGGGCTTCGTAAGGGGAAATTCTACTGGATGAGGCCATCGTTTCCTTTGTCTAAGTAGAAATGGGTTCGTTAAAGCCTTATATTTATACTACTCAGATGATCACTGTTCAACGGCTAAAAAGTAATGGTCACAAATCTTAACGTAAAACTAAAAAAGTTGACATCTTATAAAAACATTTTTCATAAAGAAACATTTAACTGGATCAAGAGGGATTTTCCATTAATGAAACTTTGGGTCGTTACAACATTCCCCCTTAAGAAATTTCGCCCTCGAAATTTTCCTTTTCCCACACAAAAACAAATGTGGGTAACTCAGCTTCATCATATCCTCCGACTCCCATGTTGCTTCTTCAAACTTGTGGTTTCTCCACAACACCTTGATGAGGGGCATTGTCTTATTTCATAGAACTTTTTCTCTACGATCTAAGATCCTCACTGGTTGCTCCTCATAAGAAAGATCGTCTTCTAATTGCACCACCTCAGAAGAGAGTACATGTGAAGGGTCTGGTATGTACTTCCTTAAGAGGGATACATGGAATACATCATGCACCTTGGCCATAGTAGGTGGAAGTGCTAGTCGATAGGCCACATCCCCAACACGATCAAGAATATCGAAGCGGCCGATGTACCTTGGACATAACTTCCCTTTCTTTCCAAACCTCATGACCTTCTTCCACAGAGATATGCATAAAAACACCATGTCTCCGACTTTAAACTCAAGGTCTCGTCGACGATTATCTGCATAACTCTTCTGTCGACTCTGGGCTGCCTTGATATGCTGCTGAATGGTTTTCACCTTCTCCACCATTTGTTCGACCATTTCTGGTCCAAGCATCTTACGTTCACCGACCTCATCCCAACATGCCGGTGTTCTAGACCTTTTCCCATACAGGGCTTCATATGGTGCCATTTGGATGCTCGAGTGGAAACTATTATTATAAGAGAACTCAACTAGAGGAAGATTTTGATCCCATCCTCCTTTAAAGTCCATTGAGTATGCTCTCAACATATCCTCAAGTGTTTGGATAGTCCGCTCGGATTGGCCATCAATTTGAGGATGATAGGCTCTACTGAAGTTCAGTTCAGTATTCAGAGCATGTTGAAGACTCTTCCAAAACATAGAGGTAAATCTTGGATCTCGGTCAGAAACAATAGATAGTGGTACTTCATGAAACTGTACCACATCCCTGATATATATCTGTGCCAGTTGATCCAAAGAGAAATCCTCTCGAATATCAATGAAGTGTGCAGTCTTTGTAAGACGATCCACAATAACCCAGATTGCATTGTTGCCTTTGGATGTCCTTGGAAGTCCAGTGACAAAGTCCATGGTGATGTTCTCCCATTTCCATTCTGGTATGGGCAATGGTTGCATCATCCCCTTAGACTTCTGCCTCTCTGCCTTCACTTGCTGACACACCAGGCACTTTGATGTATATTCAGCGATCTCCTTCTTCATATTATCCCACCAAAAGTTTTCTCAGAGATCTCGATACATCTTTGTGCTCCCTGGGTGAATAGAGAAATTTGAACTATGTGAATCATCCAAAAGTTCCTTCTTCAGCTCCGAACTTGATGGAACACATATTCTTTTCCCAAACCGCACA
Source organism: Viscum album (assembly GCA_963277665.1). Classification (NCBI taxonomy): domain Eukaryota; kingdom Viridiplantae; phylum Streptophyta; class Magnoliopsida; order Santalales; family Viscaceae; genus Viscum; species Viscum album. Next base: position 967,263,732 of record OY728155.1, read on the forward strand.
ATTCCTTCTTCATTAACATTAAACTCTGAAGATTTTCCCTTTCTGATAGCTTCCACTTTTTCTTGGATTCTCGCATCATCCTTTTGAGCATCCTTTAACCTTTCCAAAAGAGATGGTTGAGCAAACATTTGTGAAAGGATTGATGATGTTACCTTCTTTATGATTCCCATGTCCATCTTCATCAAGTCTAAGAAGATTGGATCCTTCTCAATTCTCATCATTGATAGAATTGCTGGATCCTTTCTACTTAGGGCATCCGCCACCTTGTTCGCCTTCCCAGGGTGGTAATGTATTGAACAGTCATAATCCTTTATGAGCTCTATCCATCTTCTCTGATGCATATTAAGCTCTTTCTGTGTGAATATATATTTATGACTCTTGTGGTCAGTATATATCTCACATTTCTCTCCATAGAGATAATGCCGCCATATTTTCAAGGCAAAGATCACCGCCGCCAACTCCAGATCATGCGTTGGATAGTTTCGCTCATGGATTTTCAACTGCCTTGAGGCATAGGATATCACTTTATCATTCTGCATCAGCACACATCCTAAGCCCTTCTTTGAAGCATCACTGAATACCACAAAAATCTCCCTACTTGTGGGTAAAGTGAGCACGGGTGCAGTGATAAGCCTCCTTTTCAACTCCTTGAAGCTTTATTCGCATTCATCACTCCAAGAAAACTTTACTCCCTTTCGAGTTATCTTGGCAAGAGGGTTGGACAATCGTGAAAAATTTCTCACAAATCGTCGATAATATCCAGCTAACCCCAAGAAGCTACGGATATCAGTTACCGATGTTGGCCTCGGCCATCCCTCAATTGCATCTCTTTTGGAGGGGTCCACAGATATCCCATTTCTTGTGATGATATGGCCCAAGAATGAGACTTCCTTAAACCAGAACTCACACTTGTTGTACTTGTCATAGAGATTCTCCTTGCGCAAAGTCTCCAGTACAGTTCTTAAATGCTCCTCATGGTCATCCATGGTTTTGGAGTATATTATGATATCATCTATAAAGACTACCACAAATTTTTCTAGGTAATCTCTAAAGACTCTATTCATCAAGTCCATGAATATTGCTGGAGCATTGGTGAGTTCAAAAGGCATTACTATGAATTCATAGTGCCCGTACCTTGTACGAAAAGCAGTCTTGGGGATATCTTCCTTCTTCACCCTTACTTGATAATATCCTGATCGCAAGTCCACCTTGGAGAAGTATTGTGCTCCACGCAACTGATCAAACAAGTCATCAATTCTTGGGAGAGGATACTTGTTCTTTATCGTTATTTTGTTAAGTTCACGATAATCGATGAAAAGCCGCATTGAACCATCCTTCTTTTTGACGAAGAGGACTGGTGCACCCCATGGTGATGCACTTGGGCGTATAAACCCTTTATCCAGATTCTCCTGTAGTTGTTTCTTCAGCACTTCAAGCTCAACAACAGCCATTCTATATGTATTCTTGGATATTGGTAGTGCCCCAAGTATAAGTTCAATTGAGAACTCAACATCTCTTCTTGGAGGAAGACCAAGAAGTTCCTCGGGAAATACTTCAACAAATTCCCTCACAATAGGCATTTCTTCAAGGGTGGTTTCTTCCTTGGACTCAATCATATGAGCCAGATATACGTGCTCATAAGGCATTAATATCCATGCTTGAGATGATGGAGCTAAAGGAGATTCATCTTCCTCCTGACACTTGTAAAGCATCGGGGGTCGATTCTCCATATGGAGTGTGATTTCCCTCTCCCGACAATTTATGTTGGCTCTATATAAGGAAAGCCAATCCATGCCAAGAATTGCATCAAATTCCACCAAAGGGAGTATGACGAGGTTCACTGGGAAATTCAATCCACATATTATAACAGGGGAGGTCTTATATTCATGGGATGCATTGATTGCCCCATTTTCCGTACTCACCGACATCTTTACTCCCATGATTTGTGGTGGTGCAGGGATTGTTCTACTAAACTTTTGAGATATAAAATAATGCGTAGAACCTGAATCAAAAAGTACGTTCTCTATTCTTGAATGAATAACTAGCGTACCTGTCACCACTTCGTTGTCGGGGTTCACTTTGGCAGAAGTGATGGCAAAAGTTCTTCCTTGCTGTCTTGGAGGTTTCTAGTTGCCTCCGATAACCCTTGGATTAGGGCACTGATTTGAAAAATGACCCGGTTCTTTGCATTTGTAGCATTGAACAACGTGTTGAGGTTCAAACGGAGCGTTCCTCTCCTCTGTCGCAGCTGCGGGTCCTTCTTGCTTACAGTTAACAGCTAGGTGCCCTTCTCTTCCACACTTGAATCATTTTCTTGTCCCCCTAAGGCAATTTCTAGGGTGCTTCTTTCCACACTTTTGGCAAGTGGAATGCTGGAACTTCTTAGCACCGTTGGATTTATCCATCGGACCACCAGCATTGAAGTCCACCTTACGCTTCTTGTCCCCATGATACCCCTGTGATTCTCCGATCTCCATTTCAACCTTGAGGGCACATCGGACAATTTCCTCATAGTTTTCGAAGTCACGGATCGCTAATGCTTTACGCAATCTAGGCTTCAGCCCACCAAAGAAGCAGTCAACCTTGCATTCGGGGGTAACGAAAAAGCCGGAAGCATATCATGCAAGCCTTGTGAAGTTTTCCTCGTACGCTCCCATAGATTCTTCATCTTTCTGTTTGAGGGAAAGGAAGTCCCTTTTCATCTTAAGACAGAGGGTGCGCGGAAAATATTTATCGAAAAACATCTTCCGGAATTCCTTCCATTCCAAAGCCTCGATCTCCTCCTCAGGCTTTGTATTTTTGATCAACGTCCACCATTGATCAGCTTCACCCTCCATACGATAAGCTTCCAGGAGAACCTTCTCTTTTTCAGATCATTGGAGGATGGAGAATATCTTTTCAATGGAGTTGATCCATTGTTCAACGATCGTGGGATCGGATGATCCACTAAAAGTAGGAGGCCTTTGTCTCATGAAGCTTTCAATAGCGACTTGTTCTTTATTAGGGGGGTTTGAACGTTCCTCTTGACCCGTGTTTCTATTCAAAACTTGAGTTAGCTGAGAGAGAAGCGTGACAAAGTTCGCGATTCCTGCTCCCATTGGATTGGGCATCTCATAAGTACAATCATCACACTGATCTTCACAAAGGTTATTAGCCCGAGTTCTCCTATTACCGGCCATTGGCTGGAATAAGAGGAAAGTTAGGGGTAACACATAAAGGGTAATACAAAGACAAAAGGTGATGACTTATAAATAAACTTTAATCTCTTTAACTCATGAGTCTATAGGATTCAATCCAGGCTTTTCATGATCTTCCTTCTAACATATATTCTTAGGGGCATTTTTCCCTTAATAAGGGTTCATACTAAGATTGTGAATTTATCAAAAAATATCCCCCGGGAGTGTCGTAACCAAGAGTGTAGAAAGGCCCGTTGTCGTGCACCAGTTCCCGTTCGAGTCTAGCTCAAAGCGGTGTTTTCGGGTTTTACCCCTAGGATACATCTGTGCCAGAGCCGCCTCTACCAGCTCGTATCCGACAGGGATGTATTTGTTTGATAAACCACTTACTTAGTATTTACCAAAACTTAGGGATGTTTTTATTATGCTTAGTCTTGTATCTAAGGCTTTACTAGGGTTTCTTAATCCCAAAAATAACTAAACCTATCCTCTGATACCAACTATGACAACCCTGCTTTTTATTACAACTTAAGCATGCTTTATTACATAAAACTTCACTTGATACAACAAAGAAGATAGAGAGGTTTAGTGTATTTGGGGCTTAGGATCATTACATAGAAACATTAAACTTGAAATACAACATCTTTATTGAAAACTTCCTTTACATGACCATTACATTCCTTCGTACTTAGCATTGCATGGGATAACCTAAGGACATGCATAAGAAAAGGGTGATCTATAAAGCCCAGTAAGGGAGTACACAATGAACAACATGAGGAGTACAATACATGTTAGGAAATATGAACATCAATAGATCATTAGAGTAACATGAACATAAACGCATAATAAAGCATGATAACCATAACATGGAAATGTGGCAACAACACTTAACATTGAATTAGCATGAGCCAAGGCTCATTGCACATGGAGCATGAGTAAACCCTCATTGCACTTGAAGCACGAGTAAACCCTCGTTGCACTTGAATTAGCATGATTCAACACTCATTTCACATGACGTATCATGATACTATACTTTACCCAATGCATTGGAGCGCTATAAAGGGCGCACCCTTCTTAAACATTTCATTTCATGCATAAGTGTGCCACATGGATCATAAAACATGGATTCATAAAACATAATCATTTCTTCCATGATAAAGGAATGTGGAATTCATACATGAAAATTTACAATCAATATGTAAATGTGCATAAAGGTGAATACCCTTGATGGAGAAATGGGCATGGTATTCACTACACAAAGACATTGGCTTAGAAAATCGGTGTGATTTCGGCAGCGTAACGGCATGACATAAGAATTCATAAAAAAGGTTGATGAGAGAGAAAGGGGTTCCTCATCATATTTACATGTAATGGAAAGTAAGGATGTCATATAGATACATGTCCCAACAATTGAAAAGGAATTTAGATTCATGATACAAAAGTATTTCTTAAATATAAAAGAGGAGAAAAAGGTTTCTTTCGGAATTTCGGCATAGTAATGGGTGTACATGGGAGGCTTTTAATGAGAGAGAAAGGGGTCTCCCATCATTCAAACAATAAGAGGGAAGTATGGGTGAGGTGAGAAACCATACCCCAACATTCATAATTGAAATTAAAAGGGCAATACAACTTAAAGAAAATTGACAAAAATGAGAAAGGAAGAAAACCCCTTACTTGGAAGTGTGCTTCCAAAGGCTAGAGAGAGGCTTGTGAGAGGCTTCTTGGGAGCTAGGGGCACCTTGAGAGGATTCTAGAGAGAGTAGGGCAGAGGTTGGACGAACTCCAAGAGCTTTTAGTGAGGAGGAAGTGGGAGCTTGGGTGGGTTTATATAGGAAAGGTGAGAGAATTCTTTATTATTTAGGTTTGGGACCTCTTATATTAAAATAATCCAAACCACAAACCATCCCATGGTATTTGCCCATGGTTTCTAGAAAAGGAAAGAGGAAAACAGTATTTTACAAGGCCAAGGTCCGAACTTATTAAAAAATTAGGGTTTCTTATGTGGAGGTGAGTCACACTCCCATGGAAATTAATTTAAAAAGGCAAAGTGTTGAATAAGTCTTGAGGGCTCCATTAATGCTTTGAAAAGCAAGTCAAACAAACCCAAAACCTCATTATTTTAATGATAAAACATATATTGGCCGAACATAAGGATTATGGTATTTTATTACATCATCATTGGGTCATTATGATGTAATAAAACACATTATATATTTAAACGGTATTTAATTTTTACCCAAACATTTGACTGTCTCAGAAAATTATGAAAAATTCACCGTTTGATAATTTCGACGTCCTGATTCAAAAAATAATATTTATTTTATCTAAATAATTTTATAAATATGTTAATTTTCACTTTTAAATTAAAAACCGACATTTATAAAAAAATTCACGGGTTTTGACAGAAATGGATTTCAAACCTTAATAAAAATTTTAATTGCATTCATAAAATTATAAGATCATTTATATTTAATAAAAATTAATGTAATATTAATAATAATATTTTATTAAAATATTATTTAATTTAAAAATCCTTTAATTTAATAAAATATAATTCTTAATGAAATAATAAATAAAAACACTATTTGTACTTTAAAAACTGATTACAATGTATCAAAAATGACTAGAAATTATATTCATTATTATATACAAAAATAATGTACATGAACATGGTGCTACTTATTTGTTACATAACCCCTTAAAATAGCCGCATAAGACTTAAGGGTAAGGTGCGTGATGGTGACAGACTCTTGGGGTGGCTCGGATAACATCGCTCGAGTGGTAATTTCAATCAACTTCCACTTTTCCCGTAGACGATCACGTTCGAGCTTGACTTGATGAAGCTCAGCTTGGGCTTGGTCAAGGGCAAAGCCCAAAGACGCCACCTCTTTTCCGAGCTCTGACAAATGGGCTTCGTAAGGGGAAATTCTACTGGATGAGGCCATCACTTCCTTGGTCTGAGTAGAAATGGGTTCGTTAAAGCCTTATATTTATACTACTTAGATGATCACTTTTCAATGGCTAAAAAGTAACGGTCACAAATCTTAACGTAAAAATAAAAAATTTGACATCTTATAAAAACATTTTTCATAAAGAAACATTTAACTGGATCAAGAGTGATTTTCCATTAATGAAACTTTGGTTCGTTACAATATATTAATGAAGTTGTGAGACTTCATGGAGTACCCCTATCGATTGTCTCGGATCATGATCCCTGTTTTACATCAAGATTCCTGAATATTCTTCAGAAGGCCTTGGATACTGAACTTCGTTTGAGAACTGCTTACCACCCTCAAACAGATGGACAATCAGAACGAACTATTCAAACCTTAGAAGACATGTTGAGATCATGCTCACTTGACTTCAGGGTATGTGGGATCAATATTTACCTCTGGTAGAATTTTCCTATAACAATAGCTTCCATTCAAGTATTCATATGACACCATATGAAGCGTTATATGGAATGAGATGTCGCACACCAACCTGTTGGGATGACATTGGTGAAAGAAAACTTGTAGGCCCAGAACTGGTGGAGAAAATGATGGAAAAGGTGAAGGTAATCCAAAACCATATCAAAGCAGCTCAAAGTAGGCAGAAGAGTTATGCTGACAACCGAAGGAAGGATTTGTAATTTCAGGTAGGAGATCATGTTTTCTGGAAGGTATCTCCATGGAAGGGAGTTATACGTTTCGGTAAGATGGGTAAATTGAGTCCCAGGTAAATCGGACCCTTATAAATTCTAGAACGAATTGGGGTTGAGGCTTACCATTTGGCAATGCTTGCAAGTCTCTCCAAAGTTCACGATGAGTTCCACGTATCACTGTTGTGAAAATACATGCCTGACCCAACGCATGTACCCACCTATGGGGAATTAGAACTGGAACCCGATCTGTCGTATTGCGAAGAGCCCGTCAGGATTCTTGATACAATAGAACAAGTACTGAGAAACCGGACGACTTGTTTGGTAAAAGTTCTATGGAGAAACCATAAGATGGAAGAGGCAACGTGGGAACCCGAGGAACTTATGATGAAGAATCACCCGAGTCTTTTTAAACAGTGATATTATAAGAAATTTTGATGACGAAATTATTTTAAGTAGGGGAGAATGTAACACCCCAAGCTTCTGCGGTACGCTTCTCTTTCAATAATACAATACCTTGCATTGTATGCAACTTCAAGACTCTAACAACCACAACCAATCAAACTAGCCGTTATGAATAGTAATACCTACTTTTTGAAATTTTATAAATTTTATCATTCAAAAAGGACTTTATTTTTGGATTCGGAATATCAAATTTATCCTGGGGTAAAATTTTGGAACTTTTCGGATAACTTTTATATTTTGATTAATAGTTAAAATTACGAAATTTTAATTAAAAACAATTTTTTTAATAAAAATAATTAATAGTCATAAATTATACTATTTAGTGGTTTTAAAATATAATTATAATATAATTTTACCATTTTATCCAATGGTGGTCATTAGAATTAATTTCACTTTGAAATTGGACATAAACAATTGTCAATCTTTTGATTGATATTGTTTCTTAAAAATGCGCTATTTTTTTGACAACAGGAATTAATTATAAAATTAATTAATGCAACTTATATATTTGGAATTTTGTAAAATAGACATCATTTTTTAATTTGGAATATCAAATATAGCTTAGAGTTAATTTTTGGTATTTTTCTGAAAAACATCGATTTTTGATAAATAGTGAAACCACTAAGTGGTAGTTAAAAAACTGATTTTTTGTTTCAATGAAAATTACCACCTCTGTGATTTGAATTTCAAAAATCCAACATACATCATTTTCATTGGTAAGTAAAATGTGGTTCAATGGGATTAAAATAATTTGTGGTGAATAGTAACTTTTAAGTTCTATTAATCGCGATTAAAGGTAATTAGTGTAATTTAAGGTAAATATAATGATATAATAATATTAAATTACCTTTACACTTGTCCTACACTTATTGGATGAGTCATGGCCGACCAAGACAATCCATGGGTCAACTTGGGGACCCCATGGAGCCACTTGGGTAAGAAAATGACATTAATAACTTTTTATTTAAAGTAAAAATAAAATTTTCACAAACATGTGTTGTTTTACTAAAACAATTATTACATGGGGTAATATAAGTTAACTTTTCAACTATAAATATTCATTGGAAAGATAAAAAGATTTCCTACATCATTATATTTTTTTTAATTTTTATTCATTAAATAAATTAAATTTTTTATGACACCGTGATGATGGAGTGATTACCCAATTCATTAACGATTTAAATAAAATGAAAATATAATGAAAAATATAAGAATTGCACTTGTAAAAAAAACCTATTGGATGAGTATATTTATAACCCTTATCACATTTTCCTCTAAATATATAATTGTGGGACCTTTAAAATCCGAAACTCATTATATAATAACGTAACATTTCATGACTTTCCAAGAGTGCCCCTCCTCTCCTCTTATAAAAGGCACTCACCTCTACCACCTTATTCACACCTTCAAAGCAATTTTTCTTGTCCAAACTCTTCCAAAATACTCTCTCAACTTACCTATATTACTCCTAGAAGCCTAAATTTGGGCATAGTCTTCCCAAGGAAGCCTTTGTCTCAAATCAAAAAGAGTCGCCCGATTTTAAGGTAATGTCTTCTCTTATGTTCTTTTGTTTTATTTTTCTTCTCCAACCCCTTAAACTCTTTTTATTCCTTTATTTTGTAACAACACAAGTATCTTCAATATACTAGGATGTTTTTATGAGAACTATTTTTTTTACACTTACACACACCTTCATCTAATGGTTAAAGAACATATTGTTTCTATGGGTGGAGAATTACTGCCTCACGAAATGATGATTGTTCAATCTTCTATTAACACCTCTCATGGTGTCCATTAAGATGTCAATATATTCATATATGATATATATTATTTTTATGTTTTCCTTATTCTTCTGTATTTTTCATTTATGGCATACCTTTATGATTTCCATTATGGGTAAACGCGATAATTTAATTTTAGTAAGTGCGGACTACTGCCTCCTCAAAGTGATTTGAATCGTTAATGCCATATGTGGGACGTATAAAGGATGGAGTTAATGATATTATATATTATATTATACTGGAATTATAATATACCTTTATATAATTATTATTTCATTCCATTAAATACTAAATAGAAATGAAATTAGCGTTCATGCGTACGTACGGCTTACTGTCTCCATGAACGGTGCATTTCATTTCTTACCTCTAAATGTTATGTAATATTGTAAATGAATATATATAATGGATATATATGATATATATGATATCTAAATCATGAATATAATTCTGGATATAATGGATATCTTACCACATGAACAACTTGTAATTATAAGAAGTTTATTTTTTTGACTCAAGTACAAAAGATCGAAAAAACGACCGTTATTAACTTAAATAATTACCTAATGTTCATAACATGGAAATAAGTGATATAAAAGGAATAATGAACTTGAAAAGTTTCTTAATAAATTAGAAATTAACAATAGTTTATTATTCATGAGGTTAAATAATGGTCGATTCAATTCGGACACGAGTTAAGGGACTTCGTCTCAATCTTCTTTCATTGAGGCACATTTGTTTTAATACAAGACTTTCTCTTATACAGTGTATAAAACCCTTTGACTTTTATGTTTATTCAAAAGGAATCTTTTTTATATGAAGCGTTTTACTAAACAATAGAAGGGAATGTTTTTTTGTCATACGTATGCGGTGACAACGACTTCTCCACCGCCATGACCATTATTTGAGTTTCGGATTCCTCAACAAGCCACAACTTTTTTTAAATGAAAAATAAATACCATGTTTTACATTTCTTTTATTTTGGTATTGAAAATGGTTTTGATAATGTTTTTATTATATCAATGTGTTGTATTGATATCTTTTTATTGAAATATGGAAATGTTATGTTTCCTTTATGCATGTTTTATGTGATACGATTATGTCATGGTTTATGATATGTTTAAACCTTTTCATATAAGGAATTCGTTGGACTTAATAAGTGACGGGTGGAGCCCTCTATAGCTCCTCGATGCATTGGTAGGTCTCATGAGAAAAACTTGTGTCTTGGCACAAGGCCTTGACAAAATCTTATTTGTAGTCTTGGCATGAGGCCTTGACTACATGGTTATGATAGTCTGGAATTATGCATTCCATCATTATGAAAGTGGTTATTGATATTGCATGTGATTATTTGACCAGTATAATATCCATGTGAATAAGTAAATGGAATTATTTCATTCTACTTTTTCCATATTTTTCTGAAGTTTATGTTTAAAAGGCTTTTGTTTAGTTATACATTTCCTTAAATGTTTATGTTTATTTATGAAAGATCCTGCTATATTGTTATCCTTACTGAGCATCTGAGCTCACCCCTTTCTGTGTTTTATTTTTTCCAGAATGTGAAGGAATATTTAATGACTAACCTGCAGGGATATTCTGAAGGGGATATGATTGTGGACTATAGAGACTATGTTATTGTAGTTTTTCACTTTATGATGTAATGTAACATTTATGAATGTATCTAGTGTTTCCAAGGCTACTAAACTAATCGGTCTTTCGAGACTTGATCTTTTGTGATCATTCCAATGTTATGTAATAATGCACCGACTCTGGGTAACTGGGGTTGGGGTGTTACCACAACTTTAGAATTCAACATTGACAGTCTCTTTCTTCCCCTTCCAATCACGAGCATGGTGTCCTTTTTCACCAAACATGTAAGAAAATCTCATTCCCTTCAGGAAAGTACTGGGGTGTTTCTTCCCACATTTACTACAGGATGGAAATTCAACTTTTCCCTTCTTCCTATTATTTCCATTTCCAAAGTTTTCATCAGATCTCTTCTTCTCTTTCTTTGCTTTAAAGTCGTAAGACTTAGATAATTAATTTTATTACTTGATAGCACATGAGGCTATATCTTCATACGACAAGAAGGATTGTGAGACTAATGATCAATAGAGAAATGGTTTTAACCCATAAAATAGTCGATCAATATTACTCATTGGGTTGCATATATAATATGAAGCATGCCTTTATAACCTTGTAAAGTTAGCCTCATACTTTAAAACATTCTCTTCCTCCTTTGGCCTCAGACTTAGAAATTTCCTTTCCATACCCTCTTGATGGTCATATGGGAATTATTTTTCTATGAAAAAATCTTTAAACTCCCTCCATTCCAAATTTGATACTTCTTCATCCTACTTTTTTTTTTAATTAATTACCACTATTGATCTGCATCTCCCGTGAGGTGATAAACTACCATGAAAAATTTTTCCCTTTGACTACTCCCCAAAGCATGAAATATTTTCTCTAAGGAACTTATCCATTGCTCAGCTACAAGTGGATTTGTAGTCCCATTGAATGTTTTTGGTTGTTTCCTCATGAATTGGTCTAGCATTGATCCTCCACATTGTGGATCAAGGTGCTCCATACGGGTAAGGTTATTATTCATATCCTGAGTGAGTTATCCTAGAATGGTTATAAGTTGTTCAGCACTGGTTGCATCGCTAACTCCACTATAATTATCTTGATTAGAGGGAAATGCATACATGGATTACATGCATTGATAGAATTTCTATTCCTTTCACTAGGTTCCATTTCTAAACAATGACTTACACCATATTAGTTTATGAATTGCAAAACATAATTCAAAACTTGTAAAACACTTAACATAAATTGAACTGTTTATGGATATAATCTATAACCATAAAAAATTTTCTTTGAGAAATTATTTACTAATAAATCCTTCATAATGGTTTTTAAAGAAAATGTGAAGTATCCTTAGAATATCACCCGGGAGGGTTGTAACCAATAGTGTAGCAAGGTTGGTTGTTGTGTACTAGGATACCCCAGGTCAAGCCCGAAACTCCTTATTGAAGTTTTCACACCTAGTTACATATGTTCCAGAGCCGCCACTACCTACTCGTATCTATAAAGTGATTTATTTCTTCGACAATTCACAAAATCTCTAAAATAATAAAATTTTTAGGAATTTATTCTATATTATTCCTTGAAGTTTATCTTAGGGTAATTTTATCTAATAATAGTTTTTCTAAATCTAGTTTCCAATGTTTGTACTAAATATATTCTAACACCAACTATAATGCCCTGACCCAAGTTACCCAGAGTTGGTGCATTATAACATAACATTGGAATGATATAAGGGGAAATGTCTTGAAAGACCGATCAGTTTAGTAGAATTGGATGTACTAGATACATACATAAGTTTTACATTACACCATGAAATAATTAAAAAAAACATTGTGTCTCCTTTTGAACACAGTCATATCATTTGGCCTATCCGTGTAGGTTAATCATAATATACTTCTTCACATCCTCGAAAAAAATGGAAAACATAATAAAGGGGTGAAATTAGATGCTCAGTAGGGATAAAAATATAGTAGAAACTATCATAAATAAGCATAGACATTTAAGGCAATGTATAAGACTAAAACACGGGCCTTTTAAACTTAAAATTCAGCATAATTTTGCAAATATAAATCAAATAATTCCATTTACATATTCACATGGATATTATACTATTTAAATAATCACATGTAATATTAATAGCTAATTTCATAATGATGGAATGCATAATACCGGACATCATAACCACATAGTCATGGCCTCGTCCCAACACTAAAAATATGATGTTCTTAAGGCCTTGTTCCAAGAAACTAGTTTGTATCATGAGACCTACCGATGCATCAAGGAGCTATAGTGGGCTCCACCCGTCAATTACTAAGTCCAATTCATTCCTCATATGAAATGGTTGATACATAATATATACATTCATATTAAAAATAGAATAAGAAATTTCAATACATTAACCATAAACCATGAATGGTATAAAAATAACACATCCACAGTCAAACATATCACAAAACCTTCAATATAATATGGAATATTTTATTATAACAAATCAACTTCAAATAAGTGTAAATTCAATCAAAGGATGTTGACAAAGATGAAATAAAAACATTTGAGAGAAATATCTCTTTCAATTTTGAAATAATTTAAATTTCACATAATTATAAAAGAATACACTTATTTTAAAAATATTCTTATAAGAATTTAAGGGAATCCTTGAAGGTGTTATAATGGTAGAAAATAGTCACACTCATTGTATAAGTTAAACAAACATTATGTCCTTACTTTGTTGAAAATGCCATAAATGTACCTTGTTTGGAAAGCGATGGAAATATTCCTTTCAAACCATTTTATAAAAAGTCAAACAAGGGTATAAATTAATTTAAACCATAGTCTATTAAATAGTAAAAATGTTTTGAAATAAATTTTTAAGAATGATGTATGTGGATGATAAATAGGTCTCAGTAGATACTCACGTATAAACAACCTTGGAAAATAAAGTTATTGTGACATTAAATCTTACCTTTTATTTTTAATTAGTCGAGGGTATGTTAACCTCATGTATAATGGTTAAATAATTTTTAATAAATTTTACAAGAATTATCATACATAAATATGATATCATATATTATATTCTAATATTTCTTAGTTAATAACATTTCAGTAGTATCATTGATTCAGGTGTTAACTGATTCATTTTACTTTATATGTTTTGTTACCCAAGTCATGTTTGTTATGGATAAAATGTATTTACTTCATATCCATAATGATATTAAGTTATTTAAAAATTATTTTTAATCATATAATGAAAATTATTCTTGAATAGTTACTATGGGGAATGAAATTTCATCGCGTTGTGGAGACGATAGGCCATACGTACGCATGAGCAACAATATCATTCTATTGATGATGAAATTGTATGTAGTTGGATGGTATATTATATATATATAATTATTAACATGTTATATTTATTATTTACATAAATTATAAGCATTATTATACCCATCCAAATAATGAAGTGTTGAATGATAAAACTGCACCACTATATGGAGACTGTAAGCTGTGTGTATGCATGTATGGTGACTTTATCATTCATAGGATGGATAGAATAATTAATATGGTTGTACCATATTTATAAAAAAAATCACAGTATGTAGAAGGTACTGGGGTTATTATATTGGTATGGAAACAATAAATAAAGAGGAAGTGGAAGTGGAAGAAGAAAAGAACTTGAAAGAGATGATTAAATAATTACCTCTTCTTTGGGTGCTTCCTTTTGATTTGATCTAAAGTGCTTCTTAAGATGGATTTATGATCAAAGTAATTCCTCTAGGTTTAATTTTGGTTATCTAGGAGGATATTCGATAAGGTTTTGGCCGAGCCAAATGGATTTGGAGGTGTTAAAATAAAAGAAGGGGAAGTACCCTTTTATAAGAGAGGTGAGGGTCACTTTAGGAAAAACATGAAATATTATTTTATTATAAAATCATTTTCAATTTATAATGGCTCCAAATGGATTTATTTTTAGTCTAAGGTTTTTATTGAACGAAAAACTCTCAAACAATAGGTTTTAGAAAATTTTAGGTCGCCATATTAACCTTATATTTTAGTTTTAACTCTTAGTTAAATAGTTTTTCTTTTACCATGTCTTCTTGTATTATTATAATAAATGGTTAATAAACATACTATAAAAATCCAATAGAACCAAAATTGGTTCATTATTGACATATATAACCCTACCTAGGTCCTTTGGACAAACCATAGATTTTTTGTAATATTATATCTTTTAATTATATAGTATTTGTTTTAAAAACTCATTAATGTCAATTTTGACACTATTTATTATTTGGTTTCTGTGAAAGTCAGAAAAACTTTTTTAAATTCTAAAAAATATATTTAATCCACCCTAACATGTCATATTAACCTATAAAATTATTATAACTCATCAAAAGTCTCAATTTACATTTATTTTAGTATTTATAATATTAATTGTTCAAACCTTCCATTAATAAGGTAATTACTGCACCATCATTGTGTCATATATAAATTTAACTATTTAATGTGTAAATATTATAAATAAACTATCATGATGTAGGAAATATTTTTATCTTTCTAATAAATATTTATAGTCGAAATTATCTTATGTATAACTCTATATTAAAAATTCATTAGTTATTAAAATTTAAATTTAACACTTTTAACTCTTCTTTAAATTAAATAATATTAAATGTCCAAATCTAATCTAAGTGGATCAAAAAGGATAATATTTTATTCCTAAGGTTTATTTTGGTTGAAATACAATTATCCAATAGAATTAGGACATTTTTTAGGGTAATTATAAGATTCTTTTTACCTTTAATTAACCTACTTTCTTTTAACTATGGTAAATAAAATTCAAAAGTTACTATTCACCACAAATTATTTTCATCCTATTGAACAAAATATTAATTATTTATGTCAACCATGATTCTTGGACTTTTTAAATTCAATTCATATAAATGATAAAATTTTGTTTTATGCACATTTTCAAATGCGCCTAGAAGGTGGGTAAAAGACGTTAAAATGTTCAACAGAATTTTATATATCTAATATTTTTATAAAATTACTCCAATGGATTATGTTGGAATAATATAGGTATAATTTATCTATTTTTACTTTAAAATATATTTAAATAAAAAGTAATTATTTTAATAAAATCGGTTTTAAACAATAACGCAGTGTTTTTCACTATTCATCAAAAATTGCATGATTTCAGAAAAATACCAAAGATTCACTCTAAGAAAATTTTGATAATAAAAATACAAAAATGAAGTCCATTTTGAAAACTAAAATTTATAAAATTTAAAAAAGTGGTTATTATTATTCATAACTACTTTTAAAACGACTAGTTTGATTTGTCATGGTGTTTTAGAACTCGAAGTTGCTTACAGCGCAAGTTATTGTATTATTCAAAGGGGAACATACTGTGGAAGCTTACGGTGTTATAATTTCTCCCCTTTCACACATGATTTCCCAAAATTTCAATACTATAAAACCTCAAACTAGTAGCTCTGGTCTAAGAATCATGAATTTAAACTATGTTCATCAATGTGTATATATGCCCCTAAATCTGTACCAATCTAGTCTGACTAGAATGGACTTCAACTGTACTAGGAAATTGGAACATATGTTTATCTGATTGAAAAATAATAGGGAAAATCTGAGTAACAAAATTATTTTCACCCACCGAGTCACCCTTGTGACTTGGGAAAAAGTGAGGTTGCATATCGAAGAGTTACAAAGCCTGTAGAGGCCTTATTACTGAGCCACAAAAAATCCTAGCAACACTCTCTAGACCCACTATATCAAATAAAATTTATGGCCAAACCTTAACTCCTCCCTTTATTCACATCATCCTAGTAATAAGAAGATATACTATGATATATACATCCTGACCATATAACGCTAAACTATATATAACAATGGTAAAAGCCACATGAACT
Source organism: Viscum album (assembly GCA_963277665.1). Taxonomy (NCBI): domain Eukaryota; kingdom Viridiplantae; phylum Streptophyta; class Magnoliopsida; order Santalales; family Viscaceae; genus Viscum; species Viscum album. Next base: position 967,280,299 of record OY728155.1, read on the forward strand.
TAATCTACATCACTATGATACATACATCCTTTCTGCAAGAAGTTAAAATGCATGCCTCTCATCTATATTGCATGATGTAAAAATATGAATTATTTTAGACCCATTCCTAGGAGGACCTTATTCACACCTTTGGTGTTGGACATCAACTTCACCACTTCAGTTCCTTGACCATTTCTTGGAAATGAAGATGACACTACCCATATATGGTGAGTATGGATTTTTCTCTGACCAATACGACTACCCAACATATTCAGAACCATGGTGGAGGAATCCAAAAGATGTGGGATCTATTTGAAAATCCCATCATGTTCTCCCCATGCTTCATTCCTTTAGTTATTTGGATCCCTATTATATAACTTGTTGAAATGATCCCCACTAATGGTGATGGTTCCTATCCAAAAGGGATCAACCCCCATCAGGGTATATTCCCTAAAAATGTTTCGATAAAAAATTTATGGGTCCCATGATTTGAACATGGTCAAGGGTCGGCCCTCATTTTTTGAACCCAATTATTGGAATTACAATAGTGGAATATACATTTTAAACATGGTTAGTAGTCATCCACTATCATCTTTACACCCCTCGATGTGTTCTAAGTCTTGGAAATCTTGATTCATGTCCCCTTTATTTCCCATTTTCTTGGATAGCATCCATCGCCCATGGTGTTACCCTTCTCATGTACCTGTGAATGTTGGGAAAGAAAGTTGGTTATATGAAGTTATACTCTCTAACTAAGGCTTTACTATTCATGATATTCCTAGTGGTCAATGGATCATTCTAAATCCTACACGTTATTCCCTAGCTATAACTCTCATTTAAATGAACAATCTTTGGTTTTTAGCTTGTTTCTCACACTGAGCATGACTCAAGTTGACTTAAAGACTTATAGTCGATTGATTTGTTAATATAATTCAGATACATAGAAAAATCATGGAAATAGATACTTTTAATTCTAATAAAATGGTTTATAGAATGAAGTTTCATCCATATATTGGAAAATATCTTTTATTGTTATATAAGAAAATGAATTACTCCCTTATTCTCAGCCTCAGTTATTGAGTACTCTAACTCAACCAACCCCCAACAGATAACCTCCAAGGCCTGTTTCCACCTAGATAGAAACACCATTTACTTATAAAATATAGGGCAGACCTCATCAGCCAATGTCTCCTCCCATCCCTACTCAACTAGCACTCTACCTCCAGAGCTTCTATCCCTACTATCTAAGCCTCAGCTGGCACCAACATCACCCCTAGTAAGCGGATGATATCTACTTTGGAATTTCTAGTGGATTTGTACTTGTGTGCCCGTTCTTCTAGCTGATAAAGTTCTTATTCAGCTACCTATGGAACCTTGGTTCCTTAAAACTTCTCCTTTTAGAAGGTAGAATCAGATTACTAATGTTCCAAATTCACATTCTTAATAAAGTATTCATTGTCCAACATATGGATAGAATGGGTATTCACACAATCAGTCCTCTGGTTCTATAGCCCAAGTCATAGAGACACCATCTGGCCCACTACGTCTGCCTTTAAGGTGTGGGTGATGAAATTGTACACACTTCTCCTTTCCCTACACCAGTCAATGTGATTCTCTTTAGTGACATCAGACTCAAAGTTTTCTAGGTCCTCATATGGTGTAGTATCATACTCTAATAAAGTAGCAAGAACTATGGAATTGGGGTCCTCTTCATAGATCCTCTTGGTTGGGCTGGGCTCTATTTAGAGAGGAGGGACATCATCATATGATTCATCACCATCATTAGAATCTATTCCAAGCTCTAAATTCACCTTCCAAAAACCATATCCACATATAAAATATCATTATCTTCAAGGATTTGGTTTGGATAACCCTTAACTACTGGCTCCCCAAGGGATATCTCAACCACTAGAGTGATAATACCAACTCCCTCTACTACACCTAGTTTCTGAGAAATCATTGACACAAACACTATTTAAAATAAAATAAATATAGTTAATTCAATCTCTAACAAAAAATAAAATTACATTAACTTTTGAAAGAAATATATTTGTAAGATGTAAGGTCCTGAGAAACATCTACTTCTGAGGTCTAAAAATGGAAATCCACTACTGGAGACCGATTTCCACTAATTGGTAACTCAATGGCCACCAGGATACCCATTATCACTACATGTATAGTAGTTTTATAACACAAAAAATGTATTTATATAGAAAATTCAATAAATTGTCAAATACTTTAAGAGAATAATGATAAATGATATTTAGATCTTACCTTGAGGAGGCATGGGGATCTCAATGATAAGACTCCCCAAGATACCTACTCTTCCATAAGAAGGATCCACCACTGGTATTATAGGGAAATGCCCCCTATAGATGACCAAGAGGACTCTAGGGTTTGGAAGTTCCCCTTCAACATCCTCCTAAGATACCTCTCCCATTGGGACCTCCAAAAAAGCCTCAGAGGTGGGATCCCTGATATCTATCTGGGAACTCTCATTTCCCTCCTTAGGTTCCCTTTAGATCTTCTCATGTGATTTCTGATGAATCAAAATCATATGTTGGAGGTTCTAAAGGAAATAGAATATGGAATACGTAGTTGTACTAAGAATATGCAACATACCTTTCCGAATAGGTGCCCAGTTAAAACATATTTCCTATGAGTGACCTCCCTATTCTTTGAAGAGCTTTCCTAGTCTATATCAAATCCCTAGTAATCCTCACAACTATATCTCTATGTGTTGGTACTGGTATCTAGTTCATCACTGGTTGGCATTTCAACAGATGTCATTTCCTTGGGCCCTATACTGAACATCACCTATACCCGATCAGTGGTAGGCTCACCCTCTCTATTCTAGCACATGAAAGTATCTATGTATTGTAGGTATAAAAATATCTCTTGTAAGCTCACAAGGGATGTGATTCTTAGAAGACCAACATCCATGAACTCAATCCCCTCCTGAGTGAGCCACCACCATAGCTGCTCCACCATTAGGGATAGACGCAATATTCCCCATGCTTCCTAGAGCATGGGGAAGGTGACCTCATCAAGAGGAACCATAAGATATCATAGATTCTTTCTTGAGTCCTCCCTATAATAGATAATCCCATTAAAGGAGCTCTATAATTTCTCTTATGTCCACTTTTAGGCATCCCCAACCTACTAGAGGGTGGAGACGCAGCAGACCATTGAGAAACCATCACCGCTGCTCCAGTTTGAGCCTCAATTCTATGCATACTGCTCAAATATAAACCTATATTCAACCTTAATACTCATATGGATCATTTGATGGTGGAACCTTACTCACCCACCAGTGTAATATCATGATCAGTTATGTCATTGTCCATTTGTTAGCATAATTCTAGGAGAGGATATCATTGAGATTGGTTGGTGGTAGCTTGATTCTCTCACTGATGCCTTTAGTGACAAACATCCATTGTAGATGATGAAATATTTTAGGGGTTTCTCTCTTCATGGAACCCCATGTACACACACTTTGATGACTTCTATATGCATATAAACTATCAAGTGAACTGATATAGAGTGTATGGTTCATGGTAGGTGTTTCCATCGATTCATGAAACAATAACTCCGCCTATAAAGTCTTGAATGTATTAACTATCCTCCATTTCTTCCTCTAAATTTCCATCCATATATCTAATGGGGTTTATTAAAGGGTATATTTTGTAGTTATTAGTGTTTTCTATGTTTTCCATCACCCAAATTAATTTATCATCACTGGTTTATCCCTAACATTGTTGAGGAGTGAAGTCTACAGACCATCATTTAGGGGAGTGATGGAGTTATGAAACTCATACTCCTCAAAGTGTGTCATGACCCATCCTTGTAGAAACTACCATGGACCACAAATACATATGATATTATCCCTATTGATACATTTCCCAAGTAGTTTTAAAGCTTGTCCATCAAATGGATTACTAAACTCACTCTCTTCTTTGATTCCATGATTATGGTCATCATTGGTGCCCTAGGATTTAGACCCAAACTAGAATCTATGATTAATATATACCATATACTTAGGAAAGTGGATAGTAATTCCATGTACCAAAACCCTAGTTTCTAGTTATTCATGTTTTATCCTTATTCTTAATATCAGCCTTCCTCTAATATCATCCAATATGAACCTGACATGCTCGTGTTTCTTGCTCAAATTCACTACTTTAGAAACCATTGAATCTCCTTATCCATCCCATTCAATAATAGGCTCAGTCATGTCTTCAATTTTATATCATTGTAGAAAGTGGATGATGGTCAAATACCGAGATCAACTGGTCGAATGGGATTTCTGTTGAAACTGGTAATTGTTCCATATTCCCATGTACAAAGAGTAATAGGGAAAAATTATCATACTGTTATCCTTGAAATTTAATCCCATCTATGTGGTTAATATCCCATATGTTGATTCTTACAACCCCGTGATAGAGGTGTAAGGTGTTCTTGTCCAGTGACTACCTACTGAGAAGCTCCAGAAAGAACTATGAAGGGTGGTAAAAATGTAAATGGTACATCCACACTATTTCATATAGTTTAGTATGATGCATCATGGTTCCATAATTATCATAGGTGATTAATATATAGTATTCAAACACCAAATCATTAGTGAAGTTCCCCCTATATTTCATAAAACAATCTTTATATCAGTCCATTTTTTCGTTCTAGATGTTGGCATGGACAATGCTTGTATAGTGGGTAGGAAATTATTCATATTTTTTTCATTACCCAACCATTTTCCTTGTTCCCCCACTTAAGTTATGTATAGTATCATCTCCATATTTTCTAACTAAGTGGAATGTAACAGAAACATTCAATTTATTGATCTCATCGTGATAAGAAAATCAAAACCTCAGTGTGTTAACTTCCATGTTCAGGATAGAAATGTCATCCAAAAACCCAAAATAATACATTGGTAGCCTATTTCATAGAATATATTCCCTTTTATACACTATTATTAGGTTCAACAGCTCCATGTTCTCTAATATTACCCGCCAACATTAAGAAATTTTTAGGATTTTGGCTATTTTGTCCTTCTTTACAGTGGTAGTAGAAGCAATGGAAACTTGTTCATCTTGGTCGACCATATCAAGGTTGTTTTAATGATTTTTAAAGGGTTGTTCATGAAATTGGGTTTTTCTTATGAAAATGAATCACTGTCTTACAACATACACTCAATTCATACAAAAAATCACTATGAACATGTATAATCAATTGTGTGGGTATGAATTGTGAAAACATAATGGTTAAGAGTTTTCACAAAGTGTTATACTTTTGTGTACGAGTTAAAACTTATAATGAAGGAAAGTTAAGTGAATAAATTAGGCACCCCGTCACCATATTTATAAGCATGTAACCCCTTAGTTTCTCGCACAAGCAATGGGTTTTAGCAACCCAGTCTAAAAGTGGAGAGGCAAGGTAGAATTATTCCCTATACTTTTGTTTTTCCCCAGAAATCGACATTTCAGTTTCACATTATCTCCCATTTTGAGGGGGGGAATTTGTAGGCACTAAAAAATATCTCAACCCTCTAAAGGTGGTTTTACCCTAAAAAGGAACATAACTCAGGCCAAGGGATTAATTGTTCACAATTTTAGGGCTTTCCACACAACTTTCTATTTTGGCACACAACTAACATGTGCCCAAGAGGTGATAGTGAAAGGAAAAGTTGTTAAGGAACTTCATAAACCCCAAATATAGAAGAATAAGGTGGTGAAAAACATTGTCCCAAGGTGTGAAATCCCATGGTTGGAATGTAACATTTTTCATAATAAAGGCATCAATGAACCACTTCCATACGTGACCTCCCACAAGAAACAAATGGATGAGAGTTATAAAACCACATTGTGTGACACAACCATAGTTTCATGCTCAAATCATTCCATTCTAGAAATAAATAGGTAATATACCCCTCCATTTTCAGGAAAGACCTCTATAATTTAAAGCATATCCTCTCATTCATGCAACCAACTATTTCACTACATTATGTAACACCATACCTCTGTGGATTCCCAAATGTATATAACTTATAGGAATAACATCACATGGGCCCCAAATTGTGTTGGATCATATTCAATATTTACTCACATAACTTCATCTAAATTCTAGGTGGGTTCATGTAAGATGATTTCCCTTCACACAACCCCAATCTTCACACAACTCAAGAAGTTACATGCAACTATGTCCCCAAATCCATGACAAGTCCTTGTGCAAGATCCTGCGGTTTTGTACAACCCCAGATACACATGTAACTTTATTGTTTTTTCAATAACCTCTAGATCCATATAAAAATTCCTCCTTCCACCAAACATAGTTGTATGCAAATTATTTCTCAGGTTCTATGCACCTACACTGACTGGTTCACCCATCCCTCGATCACCTGCATAACCTATGTCATCAACCCTCATGTTTGGAATATTTTCTCTAAGAATGCATTGAACAGTTTTATCACTCTCTATTCTAAGAATAGGTACCATTGTTTTAGTAACCTCATGTACCACCACACCATGAAAGTGATTATGTATTGTTCCATCTAAAATTACTTGTCCATTAGAAATGTAATCCACAAATATGGAATCATTAAGGAAAATAACCCACCTTTCAAAGTATGTAGGCCTAGTGGTGTAGTCATATCTCCTAATTTGAAATGGTATCCCTGTGAGTAGTCCCCACCAAACTCTGAATAGTAATACTTTAAACTATATAACCTACCATCCTACTTATATAAAGTTAAGCTATAGAAAAACATCCTCAACACATGACCTTAAACTATAGCCTAAGCCTATTAAACGAATACAATACGGATCATGTATGACTGGAATGAAATGATACATAAACTCATTGGAATACCTTATGAATAATCCTCAAACCATACCTTGTTTTATCTCCTTTCATGATACAAGTGTACTTACTACACAACAATAACCAACTTATATCAGTCTTTTCAGATAAATTTAAACTCACCACTTGAACTATGTGGGTTTTGATCCCATTCTCCTAATAGGTTATATAGGGAACATTCCTGAGTTCCAATACAATCACACTAGGGATACCTTCAAGAGGTTCAATCATAACCCCCCAAAATCACCATTAAATCTATATATCTTCTCCTAGAAGTTAGAAACTACAATGTTTGATCATCCACCTCTGGGAGACACTCAACCTCACTAACACATCCCCAAAAGATGTTAATCCTATGATAATCCTATAACTTCAAGACATTAAACCTGTGATAAACCTATCCCCAAGAGATGTTAAACATGTGACCAACCTACCCCCACAATATGTTAAACTTGTTACCAATTTATCCCCATAAGAAGTTAAAACTATGATTAACCTATCCCAAAAAGACACTAAACCTGTGATTGTATCCCCACAAGTTCCTAAAACCATGAATCCCATTATATACATCATAATCCCTACCTAATGTGATTAACTTGGGATTCTTATGGAAAAGATCCTAAGACAACTGACACCTCAGGTGAAAATTACTATATCATAGATTTGGGATTCCATGGGTTCTACACCAAAGTTGACTCATATATGAGATCCCCTTGACTTATAAAGATGGATAATTTACAAGTTACAAACACACCCAACGTCCATATATTTATAGATGTGTCCAATATTACCACTAACTCCAACTATATGTAGCTTCCATGTTGAAACAGAAGCGGTGTAATTAACCGGAATCCACCTCAATATTGAGTTAGGAATGAGATTCAAAAACATAAATTAAATCTATGAAGGAGGCCTGGACTAGCCAATGAGCTCCAAGGATGAATCCATGGAAAGAGGAAATGATATCCAATCATCCAATTTTGATCAAGGTAGAAACATCAACAATCACGGTGGTAGATATCAACTGCCTTTGGAAAGAGGGAATACAGACCAACCAACCGGCCACCCTTGTAAGAACCCTTCTTTTCAATCAGGAATGAATACTTTAATTTTTGATCTAAAAATTTACTTTATACCTAATATGACTGTATAATGATTTATTAAAGGTTTCGAGGGTGTTTGGGGATTGTTCGGAGCCCAGAACCCATTTTTTATAGAAAACAAATTTTGCGCACGGTTTAGAGTAAACTGTGTGGGATTTCCACATGGTTTGGAAAAATGTGGAGATGGTGTTTTTTTGGACAGTACCACCTCACACAGTTGGTGCACGGCCGTGAAACCTAACCATGTGAGAGAAACTTCATTCACAGGTACCCATGCATGGGTTGTGCATGGTTTGACTAACCGTACGGACCAAACCATTCGGGAAGATCCGTCCGGCACAGTTTGTGCATGGTTTGGCAAATTGTGTGGACAAACCATGCACATGAAAATTTTCTGTGTGATTTTTCCTGTTTTTCACTTAATGATCTATTAATCCACCCCTTCCACCATAATCTAATTTTATACAAGATTGACCTATTTCTCTCTCAATTTATGGATTTTTAAAGATCTATACTTTGAATCAATAGATCTCCATCATCCAACATCTGATCGAGCTTCCATTCATCTAGTTGGATGCACAACAGTATGTACTTGAGTCCTCTTTAGTTGTTCTTATTCTCTTTTGATCTCAACCTAGATATCTTCATGTGAGTTTTTTTAACCAATTATTAGATCTACTCTGATCTGAGGAAAATAAAGGGTCGATACCATAGGAGAAGGATCATACAACCCTAAGGAGGGTGGTCTATAACTTATCCCTAAAGTTCATTGATTTTGGAATGTGTATGGGGGACCTGTCGGTTTTGTTGGAAGTTATTTCTTAAATTTGCATGCCATGATTATAATTGATAGAATCTTATGGTTATGTTCTTTCAAAATATGTGATTAGTTTTTAGAAGTTACACCCACAACACAATCCACCTCATCTTGAAGGTTGTGCCATATTTAGTTTTTAGTGCTTTGGCACGTTTGAGCCACCATTCGGGTGTGCCTTTTCTTGACCTTATTAAAGGTGAGTCTTTCTATAATAAATGACTTGTTGTTTATGAGAGTTTCATAATGTCATATACCATATATGCTAACCACTTGACCCTCCTAAGTTAAGTGCTTCCAAATGATTATTAAATGTGAAATGTGAAATGGAAATTATTCTAAGTATATGTATTGGCCTTAACAAATGAGTTTTAATTAAGGTTACATGTCCGTAGCACCCCTTTCCATGTTAATGAATGGTAGTGGAGTGAACCTCTCTAATTGATATGCCTTAATGGTTAATTTAAGACTTGATTAAATGATTTCAATTCTACTTTGCCTATCCACACTAATGGAAGACAAGGCTTGGACCAATAAAAAAATGGTTTCAACTATACTTGACCTATCCACACTAATCAAAGGAAACACTTAAACCAAATGAATTATTACATGATTATAATATCAAATAGGAATTGAGTGACTCAAGCTTGCCTTGCATTCAGAGAGGAGAATAACTTGGGTCTCGGGAATCCCATTCCAATTCAAGGATGCGGTTTTCATAGGTTGATACCCACCTAGACTCCAGTTCTTGTCTATTCCTCATATTCCTAGTATACTTCCGTAGAGTCCTTTTCATTATTACAGAATACCTCGGATACACTCCTTGGATCTCGCATTAACTAGTAGGTGTCATGGTGAAATCTCATAGGGACCTATCTTTTCTTATCCCCATTTTACCTAGGTTGATCACATTGGACTTGGTATGCACCTTATTGTAGAATGACTTGGATTATGCTCCTTGGATTACACTCTTAACCCTTAGATAAACTTTGATACTAATGAGTTATCATTCCGTGAGATTTACATTACCTTGGTTATTACCCAATAAATCTCTCACTGGATTTCATTTTCTAGTAGCCTTGTTACATCTTGGGACCTTCACTGCTTATACTATCATGAGGTGATGTCAGTACTGGCTATGTCTCACATGACCTATTAACATTAAATGTTAATTTCTTAATTAATGAAATGAATACACATTTATACCCTAGCTGAGGGCTGAAGTTGGTACTTGGGTATTTAGTTACATTGTACTTCTTTGTTTACTTTATATATGCATGCACACACTCTACTATATTCCATTACCTGGGCAAGATTTTATAGACATCGTTGGTGGTGTCCCACTGAGATTTATCTCACTACCTCTCCGGGAACCATTTGGTAATCGAAGTAGATTACATGATTGTCGGTATTGACAAATGGAAGCATACATATTCCAATACTATATTGTGTGTTATTAGGATAGATCTTGATAGCAGATGACCAAATTGGATCTCAAGATTCTTGGGGTAGTCTTTGTTTTCCTTTAAATTGTTAAACTATTATGGCTATTGTCCTGTATCAATGTTTTCTAGTTTTCTAGTGACATGACATTACATCATCGTTGTTCTAATTAATATAGTTATTACTATTATCGATTATCTATTGCATCAGTTTGCTTCCACTATTTATTTATATCATTTATATTTATTCCACTGTTTATTATTCTTTTATATTACTTATGTTGTGCTACACTCTGCTAATGAGGGTATAGTCTTCCCCCGGACACACCCTAAGACCTCACTGCTAATCAACATCCTCAGTAATTTGGGTAGATGTGCTTGAGGCCATGTGGTCCATCAGGCTCGGGTTACACGCAAAGTGGAATCTGGGTTTGGGATGTCAAAAAGTGGTATCAGAGGTGGTTTTTTTCTATCTTTACTATTTTGAGATAATATATTGGGGAATATAAATGCTTTGGACTGGGTCATAAGTCATGATTGGGAGTCACGAACCCATGTTCGGGGGAAAATCCAAATTACCCAAAATATAATTTTTGTTTTATTTTTCATGTTACAGTTGATATTATTTCACCGTTGGGTGATACACATGTTATGTGGTGTTGTTGATAATTAATATTTTTGTGGGTCTTATTTTATCCTTATCCCGGTGACATGAGCTCAAGGATCATTGCTACATGCATCATTATATGCACCTAGTATTCACATTTCATGCATATTTCCATGCCATATAAGTGCATTTCACTGCTTTTCTTTGCTTGATATGTTTGTGATTATTAAGTGATGTTGTGATAGTTTACTTTTACTTGTATTAATTTGGCTTCTATTGAGTGATTTCATGTCTTAATTCATGAGTTTTATGGTCCCTCATGGGTTTTGATGAATAATTTTCTGAATAAATCCATTATACTATAAAGAAATGGGTGTCGTTTCTAGTGATAAGTGTATGGGAACAGATTCATCAGAAATGGATGTCCATTATAAAGAGAATAATGAAAAATAAAATTAATTGGTTGCACATACATATCTCTCCTTTTCATGATTATGAAAGGTAAAGGAGTGAACCTGGAAATTAACTGCAAAATGACATAAAACTTATACTTGAGCACTTATCGATACCTGGTTGTCTAAGCGGGTAGTTGGGGTAGTATGCCTTGGGTAGTGAGTTTTCTTACATTCGGTTTCTTCTAGTGATGTTATCTTATGCACCTAATCTTGTTCTAAGGTGTGTTCTTTTCATTTGTAGACCAGTGTTGTCTTGTCTTCCTCGTGTCATTTACTAGGATGGTGGTGATGACCATGCTCTAGACATGGTGGGTGTAGAGCCTCCAGTATTACTTCCAAGAGTTACACTTCAGAAACCACCAATTATACTATATCTGGGCACTGATTCCTAAGTCTGTGATAGTTTCCTACACCTGATACATTCCATGGAAGGTGCTCCAGGAGTTACACATATGATGGATGATTTACCTGCAAGTTCCTGCAGAAGTATCCTCCTAATTTTTTAGGGGATGATAGTTCTCAAATTCTAGGTCTTCGATAGAGGAGATTCTCTCTATCTTTGAGCATCTGAAAACACCTCCCGATTAGAGAGTTAATCTAGCTATATACATGCTTCAGGATTCATCTAAGCATTGATGGGATGTGGTTACCCGGGCCGGTCGTCATCAGGGCATGTTATAGGTTGACTTCCAAACTTCTTTCTATGATCAGTTCTTTCCTCAGGAACTAAGATCTAACAAAGCTAGATATTTCATGCATCTTGAGTAGGGTTCTATGTTAGTTATGGAATATTCAACACGTTTCACTAATTTATAGTGCTTTGCACCACTTCTAGCTAATGATGAGATTCCGCGTACTAGACGTTTTGAGGATGGGATTCAGTACGTCATTCGAACTCATGTGAATGTCTTTATCATTCCTAAATTTCCTAAAATAGTTGATAAATCCCTTATCACTATGCATTTTCTGAAGGATGGTCTGAGTACCAGGTTTAAAGGATCAGTGTCTTGTTAGAACAATAGTTATTCCGATGGCAGGAAACATTCCCTTGAGGTTTTTTATCGGAGGAGTGGTAGCTAGATAATCTTATATGATAGCTTTGCGGTGTATCATCAGTGTGAAATATTGGGGATAAGAATCTTCAATGTGATAGAGATCCTATAGAGATCTATTTTGTGGCCGTATAGGTCATCTTCAGCACTTTTTCAAGACCTTTCCACCAACTTCGAGTGGAAAAAGATCAACTTCAGCTCCACCTTCAGGAGAGAGTTCTTTTGTGCAATGTCAGGTGGGCAGTTGGAATATCAATAGTTGGTCGGTCCAAGGAGGATATCGTGGAAATGGTATTCTGATCCCTGATCACCAGAAGCGTCACTAGATCAGTCATGATAATGGTAGTCCATTTGTTACAAAGGGTCGTGGATCAGATCAGGTGCATGCTTTACAGCCGATACCCGAGGATTAGGCTACAGGACCATCTATAGTATGAGGTATTATTCAAGTGGCCTATACTATTGTCTCTAATTTGTTAGATACATGTGCTTTAAAATCTTTCATTTCTGTATCTATCGCGGAAAGCCTCGGACTAAAGATACAGTATTCCTATGGTGTAATGACCCTTGATACACCATTAGGAATACGAACAAAGGGAATATGCCAATACATGGATTGTCTCCTTAAGGTAGGCAGTTACCATTTCCGATGGAATATATTTATTCTTGAGTTGATGGGATTTGGTTTCATTCTCTGGATGGACTGGTTAGTCCACTATCATGCCTTTGTAGACTACTATCGTCGTAGTGTTTCTTTTACATCACTAGAAGGCAGCATTTATCTTTTCAAGGGTGAGTGGGATATCCAGGCTCAGAGAGCTAGATAAAAGCATCATCGGGTAGGTGAAGAGACCACCTAGATTGAAACTATTTTCATGAAGTATTACGGTTTGCTTCAAACTAATTTCACTTCAGCAGTTGATCGTTTCAGGGAAGTCTTTTCTGATGACTTTTCTGTATTACCACCTAAGAGAGAGGTAATGTTTATAATTGAGCTTGTTCCAAGAGAAGCTCCAGTGTTCATTCCACTGTATAGGGTAAAACCTACTGAGCTTCAGGAGATTAAGAGGTAGATAGAGGACCTAGAGGACAAAGGCTTTATATGGCCTATTACATATTTTTGGGGTTCACCCATGTTTTTTCTAAGAAGATGGATGGGACTCTTTACCTATGCATGGATTATAGATGGTTGTACCATCTTATAGCAAGAATTGCTATCCACTTCCTTGAATAGATGATCTCTTTGACTATATCCAAGGATAAAAGGTGTTCTCTAAGATCAACCTGAGATCGGGTTATCATCAGGTGTGAGTCAGACCATCAGAAATACCTTGCACAGCTTTCTGTAGAAGGTATGGTTTGTATGAGTATCTTTTTATGTCATTTCCTCTTACGAATGAACCTTTTGTTTTCATAGATTTTATGAATAGGGTTTTCCACCCCTATTTGGAATATTTTTTTATTGTTTTTGTAGAAAACATCTTGGTGTGTTCTCACAATCCTAATGACCATTCCAAACATCTTGATATCTTTCTAAGTACACTGAGAGAGCATTAGATTTATTCTAAGCTTGCTAATTGTGACTTCCGGATCGAAAAGGTCCACTTATTGGGTCATATATTTTAGAATTAGGAGTATCTGTTGACCCTGAAAAGGTTAGTGTTGTAGTTTCATGGGATAATCCTAAGAGTGTTGGGATTTCTAGATATTACAGGCATTTCATACAAGACACTTCTTATCTTTCTTCACCTCTTACTAGTTTTACAAAGATGGGGGTAAATTCACATGGTCAGATGGATGTGAGAAATCCTTTTAGGAGCTAAAAGGGAGGCATGTATCAGCACCTATTCTAATTCTTCTAGAACTTGGTCAAAGTTATATCATCTTTTTTGATGAATCAAGAATTGGACAAGAAGAAGTGTTGATGCAGGAGGAAAAATGCATTGCGTACGAATCTCGGTACTTGAGGCCTCACGGGATAAATTACCCAACACATGACCTTAAGCTAGCATAAATTTTCCATGTCTTACGTTGCTAGAGACATTATATATTGGGTGATAACATTGTAGTGTATACAGACCACAAGATCCTAAATTATATCTTCTCTTTGTGTCACTTGAACTTAAAACAGTGGATATGGGATGAATATCTACAATACAATGATTTTGAGCTTTCATATACACCTTAAAAGGGCAATGTGTTCATTGATGCACTGAGCTGGAAAACTCAAACACATGTCATACATGAATCTAGTGATGAAAGGAAGTTAATAGACCTCTTTTCTAAACTTTATCTGGAGTTTCATAAAATTCATGAGTATTATTACCTCTCATCCTTAACAGTTACCTCTTCCATCCTTGAGAAGGTGAATATTAGGCAGTTTAAAATCCAAAAGGTTTAGTTCTCCATGTGAGTATATCTGGACATAACCACCTCCAAATTGGTCTATGGATAGAGATGACATCCTACATCTACGTGGATGTATCTGGGTTCCAGTAGATATGATAGATGAGTTGATGAAAGACTCACACGCTTCACAGTGGGCAGTTCATCCAGGAATCTCAAAGATGTATTGAGATATGCAACGCCAGTATCGGTGGCCTGTAATGAAACGTCAAATTGCAGGCTTCATCACTAGGTGTTCCACCTTTCAGCAGGTGAAGATGGAGCTCCAAAGACCTATAGGATTGTTACAGCCTCTTCCAGTACCGGAATGGAAATGGGAAGATGTTTCTAGGGATTTTTTGGTTAGCCTACCTAGGTCGCTAAGGGGTAGCAATTCTATATGGGTAGTAATTGACTGACTAACGAAATCATCTCACTTCATTCCTATTTGGGAGACTTTCTGAGTTGATGAGTTGGGAATACTATATTTCTGTGAGATCATATGACTACACAGGGTTCCACATAATGTCATTTCATATAGAGATGCTTGTTTCACTTCACACTTCTGACAGGGTTTACCGAAATCTATAGGGACTCAAGTTCTTATAAGTACAGCTTTTCTCCCATAGACCAATGGACAATAAGAGTAGATAATATAGGTTCTAGATGATATTCTCTGATCATGTGTCCTTGATTTCAAATATTATTGGGAGAATCATATTCCTCTCATTGAGTACACTTATAATAACAGTTTTCAGGTGACGATTCAGATGGATCCTTTTGAGGCCTTATATGGTAGGTCATGACGTTCACCCTTGTGCTGGATAGAGGTAGGTGAGGTATCCCTACTAGGTCCTCATCTTGTTCAGGAGACTTTAGAATAGATCATACTGATCAAGAAGTGTATGAATACTTCTCAGTCAAGACAGAAATATTATGCTAATCGTCATCGATGAATTCTTGAGTTTGAGGTTGGGGATCATGTTTTTCTTTGGGTAACAAATAGGTTAGGGAATAGACAGTTAAGAAAGAAAGGAAAGTTTTCCCCTTGTTATGCCAGGCCATTAGAAATTATAGAGTGAGTCGGGCCAATAGCCTATCGGTTATTACTACCTCATAGGTACCATGCCATGCATTATGTCTTTCATGTCTCATAGCTCTGCCAATATCATGCTGACCCGTCTCATACCTTTGATCCCAAGGAAGTTGAGTTAGATTTCAATTATACCTTTGAGGAGTATCTAGTATGAATCTTTGACAAAAGTACGATGGTTCTCGGAGTCAATTCTATCTCTCTCATACAGCTGTTATGGCAGCATAGCCGATTACAAGATGAGACTTGAGAGAGGGGAGCCGATGTACGTGCTCAGTGGCCAGAGTTGTTCTCATATAGTGTTTCTTTACCCTCAGAAGGATAACTCGGGGGGGGGAGTTCTTTTAAGGGAGGAAGATTGTAAGAACCCAGTTTTCACTCAAGTGTGAATCATTTAATTTTCGGTCTAAATATTTACTTTGGACCAAATATGGAATACTAATGAGTTATTAATGGTTCTGATGGTGTACAGAGCTTTTTCAGAGCCCAAAACCCATATTTTTGGAGAAAACATACTCTGTATATGGTTTAGATTAAATCATTTTGGATTTCCGCATGGTTTTTCCAACCAAACAGATGGTGTTTTTTTGGATACATCCACCTCGCATGGTTGGTGCATGTCCATGTGGCCTAACCTTTCGATTGAACCTCTTTTCCCAGGTACCCATGCATGGTTTGAACATGGTTTGAAAACCGTGTAGACCAAACTATTTGTTCAGAGCCATCCCACACAGTTTGCGCACAGTTTTACAAACAGTACGGACAAACCGTGCGCAGGCTAATTTTTGGGGTCATTTTTTTATTTTTTCCCGTAATGATCTATTAATCCACCCCTTCCTCCCTAATCAGAGTTTATGTGTGATTACCTATTTCTCTCTCAATTTTGGCCTTTTTGAAGATCTAAACTTGGGATTAAGAGACCTCCATCTTCCAATATCTAATTGATCTTCTTTTCGTCATGTTGGATGTGCAACAGTAAGTACTCGAGACCTCTTTAGTTGTTCTTAATCTCTTTTTCTCTCGACCTAGATATCGACATGTGAGTGTTTTTTACCTTTTCTTATATCTACTCTGATCTGAGGAAAATAAAGGCCTGATACAAGAGGATAAGGATTTTTCAACCCTAAGGTGGGTGATATATAACTTATCCCTAAAGTTTGTTGATTTTGGAATGTATGTTTGGGGTCCACCAGTTTTGTTGGAATCCATTTCTTAAATTTACATGCCATGATTATACTTGATAAAATTTTATGGTTATGATCTTTCCAAATATGGGATTAGTTGTTAGTGGTTACACCCAAAAATCAATCCACTTCATGTTGAAGGTTATTCCATATTGGGTTTTTAGTGTTTCGGCATGTTTGAGCCAACGTTCGGGTGTGCCTTTTCTTGACCTTTATAATGGTGAGTATTCCTATAATAAATGACTTATTGTAGATGAGAATTGAATAATGGAATTTACCATGTATTCTCACCACTTGAACCTCCTAAGTTAAGTGCTTCCAAATGATTATTAAATGAAAAATGTGAATTGGAAGGTACACTATGTATATATCTTGGCCTTAAAAATGACTTTGAATTATTTTTATATGTCTGTAGAACCCCTTTCCATGTTAATAGAAGGTTTCAGAGTAAAACTATCTACTTGATATGCCATAATAGTTAATTTAAGACTTGATTAAATGGTTTTAACTATACTTGGCCTATCCACACTAATCGAAGACAAGTCTTAGACTAATAAATAAATGGTTTCAACTATACTTGACCTATCGACGATAATGGATAGAAAGAAATTAACCAAATAAATTATTACATGATTACAATATCAAATAAGAATAGACTAACTTGATCTCACCTTGGATTATGATAGGATAGTACCTTTGGTCTCAATAACCCCATTCCAATTCAAGGATGCAGTTTCCTTAGGTTGATACCCACCTCGACTTCAGTTCTTGTCTATTCCTTGGATGCCCATTATACTATTATAGGGTCATTTTCATTATTATAGGATACCTCGGATACACTCCTTAGATATAGCATTAACTAGTAGGTTCCATTGTGAAATTCCATAGGGCCCGGTATTTTCTTATCCCTGTTTTACCTTAGTCGATCACCTTGGACTATGTAGGCGCCTTATTGTGAAATTCCTTGGATTATGCTTATCACATTACACTCTTACCCCATTTCTAGACTCAGATACTACTAAGTTGGCATTCTGTGAGATTTATGTTACCTTCGTTATTACCCTATAACTCCCTCACTATATATCATTTTCAGGTTTCCCTATTATATCTTGGGACCTTGACTACTTATACTATCATGAAGTGATGTCAGTTCTATCTATGTCTCACATGACCTATTAACATTAAATGTTAATTGATTAATTAATGAACCGGATACATGTTCAGAGACCAGTAGAGGCTAGAAGCAGGTACTTGGGTATTTAGTTCTATTTTATTGCTTTCTTTACTTTATATATGCATGCCTGCACAATTTTATATTCCATTACACGGGCTGGATGTTATAGACACCATTGGTGGTGTCCCACTGATATTTATCTCACACCTTCTATGGGCATGGTTTGGTACCCATAGTAGATTACATGGTTACAATTATTGACAAAGGGAATCATATAACTTCCAACACTTTATTTTCTGATGTTAGGATGGATCATGACAATAGATGACCGAGTTGGATCTCGGGATTATTGGAGTAGTCTTTGTTTTCCTTTACTTTGTGGAACTGTTACTCCTATTGTCATGTATCCATGTTTTCTAGTTTTCTAGTGACATGACATTACATCAACATTTTTTCAATTGATACATTTATTACTATTCTAATTTATCTACTATATAAGTTTTCTTCCGCTTTTTATTTATATCATTTATATTCCTTCCACTATTTACTATTCCTTTATATTTCTTTTGCTGTTCTACACACTGCTAATGAGGGCATAGTCTTCCCACGGACACATCCTAGGCCCTCACTACTATTCGGTAGCCTCTGGCATTCCGAAAGATGTGCTTGAGGCCATGTGGACCACCGAGCTTGGGGAACCCACTAAGTGGAATCTGGGTCTTGGACGTCACAACCCTAGAGAAGGTGTAACCAGTCCATGGAAGAAACCCACTTTAGGAGATGAAATAAGAAGGAAAAAATAATTTTTCACGCCCGTTTCTCTCCTCATATCAAAATTTTTGAAAATCATGTGTAATGGGATAAAGATGGCGGACAAAAGTTTCTAGGACCTGAGATGGTTGATGAAATTTTAGAAAAGGACAAGACTATTTAGTAACACATTAGAATGGCTCAAAGTTGATTGAAGATTTTTGCTGACAACCATTTCTTGGAATTTGATTTTAAAGTTAGTGATAAAGTATTTCTTCTTATATCTCTATAGAATAATGTCCCTAGATTTGGCAAGAAGGGTAATCTAAGTCTAAGATATATTATCCCCATCGAGATTCTTGATCGCATCAAAGTTATGGAATACCAACTAGTACACTCAACAAACATATCTAAGGTACATGTTGTATTCCATATATACCTCTTCTGGAGGTACATACCAGATCCCTCACATGTACTAAATCCAAAGGTTGTATATTTGGAGAACGATATCTCATATAAGGAGAATCTAGTAAAGATCTTGCACCACTAAGAATAATTTATTTTCACAATACAACTCACCTAGTTTAGGAATATTGGTGAAATCATAGGTATTAAGAGGATAAATTGGAACTATAAGAGATAACGAAACAAAATGATCCATATTTTTTCATCTTCGTATATGGAATAAAATTTTGAGGGAAAATTTTCTTTATTTTGGTAGAATGTAAAGAACTTGAATTTATATATAGAAATTTATCCTCAGAATATATAAATATATTATATAATTTTATATATATTATAATAAAAAACATAACATTACCATTAATTTGGAAGATAATATTTTTATAATTCTACCTTTAGGATAAAAATATAAATTTTGGTGTAGTAATAATATAGTTATATTTCATGTTTTAAAATGAATTTTCAAGAAAATTGTTTTTATTGAGTTTTAAGAACTTATATCTAAAACTATTTTATAACACTTATATAAGTTTAATATAATAATTTTACTTTCATTTTTATGATTTCTCATTACAAAGTGGTCTTAGGATTAATTTTTTTGATTTTTCTAAAATAATTGTTTTCTAGATGAATAGTGAAAAATAATGATTTTTATAATATCATCACTTTTATCTAAATTAGAGGTTTTTTAAAAAAATTTGATATATAATATATTTCTATTTATAAATTATAATAATGTTTTTAAAAATTATATTTTTAATTTATAAAACTCATGAATATTTTTTTAGAAAAGCAAGTAATATTTTATTAAAAGTATTTTTCATCTGTTTCTTTGATTAAATTTATGCAAGGGGAAATTATATTTAAGATTTATTTTATTGTATCATAAATATTATTTGAAAAATAATAATCTTATTTTTATAATTATAATTAAAAATATTGATAATTTTTTTCAATACATAAACTTTATACTTAGAAATACACTTTTTCAAAATGCATGTTTTTACATGTTAGGTGCGTTAATACTATAATTTGTTTCTCTAGATTTATAAATTTTATTTTAAAAAAAATATTTACGTATTTAAAATAATAATTTTAACTTATTATATAACTTCAATTTCAATTTTTTCTATTATATTTAGATTCTATGGGTGAAAGTGGAGTTACCTCAGTAAGGGTAAATTAAGGTAAAAGTGGTTAAACATAGTGCTTGTGATTCAAACATGTGGAAACATGTGTAATATTGTATGTAGGAGGGATTATCAGAATTATATATTTCCCCACACTATTAGTGTCTATTTTTTAATCCTTTTTCTTTAAATAATTGAGTGATATTATTGAGAAATAAAGAGTTTTTAAAAAATTGCTATTTTATTCACATGTAAAAGGGGTCCACATTCTCCCCATTTTTACACCCATTATAAAGACTTGTATTAACAAAAAAATTCCATATTATCTCGTCAATAACCTACCCACACCTTTGAAGATTTTTTATTACCAAAAGATATAGCTAATTAGTCTTAAGGAGTTACCCAAGGGAGAACTTCCAAGGGAAAGGTAATACTCTCAACCTAACATGTCTATGTTCTGTTCTTCTTCTACACTCCTAAAATACTTTATATCCATGAAGGTATGTTAACACCATAATTTTTAATATACTGAAATTTTATTATAATAATATAATACCTATTTTATTATTTCCTCTAAAATCATTGAGAAAATGAAAATGTCGTCATGCATGTGTGCGGACTACAGCCTCCATGAATGGAATGTTTTGTTTTCCATTACCACCAAAAATGGAAGAATTTAACATTGTATTTATTAATTTAAAATTATATTTTTGAAATTATTAATATTTTTTAATTATAATATGATAATATACAATTAATTAAAATAATAAATGGTTATAGTATCTTTGACCATCATAAATGGACTTATCAAGAAACCTCTCATAATTTGAATATTTTTGGGATAAAATTTCAAACTCTTAAAGTATTTTACTAATGGAAAAATAATTTAAATAAAATTCCATAATTATAGGGGTAATTAATTTATTTTGGAAAACTTTTTACAATGTTAATAAAACTGAAAGTTTTATTAAGAAATTAGTCAAACAACCCTAAATAACCAACGTAAGTGAAAACTGTATTAAAAATAAATAACAAAATAAATAAAATGGAAAATAAAAAATATGGGGGAATAATTTTCTTTGTTATATATTTAATAAATTTAATTTAATTATTCGGTCATTTAATTTCTATTTTAGATCTCTTTAGGACACGAGGTAAGTGGTCCTCTCAACTGCCCTTATCACCTTTCGTTTACATGTTCTATTTAATCCTCTCTGAAATCCTTTATCTTATTCTCATATATATCATTCATATTCTGTATATATAAATTCTATTAATATATATATATACCTATATTATTTCTCCATTCTTTGTTTGTGAAAGTTAGTTTTTAAGTTCCCTTCAAAATATTTTCTTTTAAGTAAACTTGATTTAAGGGAACTGCCATATGACTAATTTCATATTAAGTGAATACCCCTAAAATGATTTTTTATTATAATGTATAATTTATAAAATAAATCATTATTTTATGAAAATTATTTTTGATAAAATTATTTTTTAAAAAAAAATCAATGTTTCTTTAAAATATCATTTTCTGATTTTGAATAAATTCACCTAATTAGTATGTTTTTTTATTAATACTCAATTTTTCTTATGAATTTTATCTTAAAAGTAACTCCAAGTTAAAATAATATGTTTATTTTCAATAATTAACTTCTAGAATTATTTATTTTCTTATTTAAATGATAATATATATGATATATCCTTATTTTATGTCTTAATAAATTATTTTGAAACATAATTCCTTATTCTAGTTTATATCATGCTTATGATCCATTTATGGGTTATTTTTATCTTATGGAAAAAATATGCATCAACATATTATGTTGTGATAGGTGGGTCTGTTATATCACTCAATTTCATCAGGTAATGCTAATATATCATGAAATTACATGCATAGCTCATTGACGGATAGACTAAGAACATTATTTATGGGGCACTGGTGGTTATCCTAAGCACACTATGTTATGATGGAAGTTATCCATAGAATATGATGATTATGATTGTGGTTCACCTATGTTATATTGACTTTGTGTTTATGCATGACATATGATTATTGTTTTTAATTTTTATATTACTTCATGATTATGATTCCATGATATTATGATATCAATCCCTTATACCATGTTTCAATTCTTATTATTATCCTCCTTATAGTATCATGTTATGCCTCCTGACCCATTTATTCCTTCATGATTTACTTTTATTGTTCCTTTATAGGTATTTTTATCTCACACTTAATTAATTTTTCACTAGGATATATCATGTAGCTATATAGGGTTTGTGACAGTAGGAGAACCATTTGGATTTTTAAATAAATTCATTGTGTTTATGTTAAAATCTTGTATTTATATATCAAAATTTTCAATGATTCTATACTTATTGATCCTTCCTGAGTGTTTATTAGAAAAGAAAGTTAATAATGAGGATATAATATGTGTTTAAGGCTTGGGATGTTTTAACCTTGGAAAATGTTAATCCTCGATCTTGGTGAATGATTTTCATTGATCTTAGTGTGTATTAATATTCTATTTGGGTACATGTTGAGAATTATATTTGGAACACACTGAGTGATAACCTTGGTGTGTGCTAGCCTTCTAGAATTTAATGAAATTGTTTATAAAAAAACTTCAAATTGATATATTTTTTTCAAGAATCCTTTTTAGCTATATAAAATTTCATATAAAATCCAATAGAATGGTTTTCACCCTAAATTATTGAGTTTAACCATAAAATTTTTTTGTGGTTAAAATAGATCCCATAAGCCTTAATAATTCCTAAAACAATTTTTGAAACCTTTTCCTCAACGGTGAATTCAACCTATGACCAACTCATGATAGATGGTTCCCACTACCACATTATCATATTGGGAAATATTTTTGAAGAATTTGTATTCCCCAGTGTGTGAGAAATATTGTGACACATGAAGATATCATTTCCAACAACTTCACATAGTGAGATACACCTTTAGGTTATACTCAATATATATCAACTGAGTGAGAATAATTCCATGGTATTTATAGAATTTTCCATGTTCCAATTCATTATTCACCACATACACACATATATTAATATATGTGTTAACATATTTATTTATATATGTATATTATATTTTTTTAAAAGATATTTAAAAATGAATAAACAAACCAGGAATGAAACTCACATCAATGGATTGTTGCATCTCGGGAAACTGAACCATTATTGGTTCAAATTTCCATACTCACACTTGGTGTGTGGATAATTATTTTTTTAATTATATGTCACTATTTTTATATATTAAATAAAATTTTAAAATCCAAATAAATATCCATTCTATATTATGTTCATAGATGACTTAGAATGTACCATGAAATCAATTCATCGAATGTCAAAGAATCTACCCTTATATAGGCTCAAATGGTTTCATTTTAAGATATTATTTTTTTCGAGAATAAATATTTTATTAAAAAAATAAAAAAATATATATATAAATATATATATATATAATAAAAAGTCTATAAATAATTTTTATAGCAATGTCCAAGTCTATCTCGGACAATTACAACATTGAGGGTTCAAGACTCTACCCAAACACCTATATAGAATTAATCCTTTTTAATCTACATATAATTTAAAATAAACTACCATATTGTTTTTAAAATTTTTATATAATGAAAATAATAATAATAATGTGGGATGAAATTAGCTTCATTGGGTGGATCCATATCCAAAAACCACCCAGCTCCAAATCAAGCCCCTCCTAATGTGTTTAGGCCAATTCCATCAATTTTGATATGTGTGTGTGTGTTTGTTTGTCATGTAATATATATTAAATAATAATATTAATAATAATATTTTAATAATAATTAATAATTAATTTGAAAACATAAAATATTAACATACATTATAGCGACCTGAAATTTCCAAACATAGATATCAAATCATTTTAGATGAATATGTATTGAATAATATAACAATCCATGCTCGAATCATATAGGTATAGTATCATTGGAAACGTGAACACAGAAAAAATGGTTCAAAAATGAACTGCATCATCTCTAACTTTGTTCTTCATAACTAGCACCCTTCTTAAACATATCATACTTAAAACCTTTCATCAAAACCTGGGTAAAAGAAAGATAAGAAAGGGTGATATTATAAGCTTATTATGGCTAAAAAAGTGATATATTAATGATAACATGATCATAACATGAGCATATAATTGGAATAATTTTATGAGAACCTGATCTTAACATTTGAAAACTATACCCTGCATATCAAAGATCATGACATTGAGTTATGTCATAGTGCTTGATAGTTCATAAGACTTGAATCATAAAGGAAATAAATAAACATATGTTGTTATATTATAAAATAGACATAGTAATATGGTAAAACCAATAATATTATAAAATTTTTAATATGTCTAAATTTAAATAAGTTCACTAATTGAGTTAAGGAAATGAAATCAGGAACTCACATAAACTTATGGACAAGAAATTCCGGTCCACATATAATCTTATGGACATGAAAAAAAATTACATCATTAATCTTATGTATATTAATGTTAAGTCTACATTTAATCATATGTACATGTTATCTAGAAGCATGATTAATTTTATATATAAGTAAAACCAGGACCACTCTTAATTTTAGGGACATGGAAGTCAGGTCCACACATGAAATTGTGAACTTGAAATTAGGCCCATCCATAACAAATTCATATCATGGGTTATCCATATTTACCAAATTTGTTGGAGTGATTTAATGTACACAACCATCACATAATCATAATTCATACATATAAATTCCATAAGATCATAAAGGATTCATCATAACATAACCCATTGAAAATAAATGGGTTTTTTAAACATCTAATCATCAAAATAATAAATCCACTAGAGAAATAATATGTATGGTATCATTTTATAATATACCTATTAAATCATAATTAAAATCAAATTATGTTATCATGGATAAAAAATTTCATTAAAATATTACTAAAATATATCTTGAGGAAAATACCCTTTTCATTTTAAAATCATTTCTTTTAAATCTAAAAAGTAACCAAATATTATGGAAATAGTTTTCTATTAAAAGAACCATGTTAAATTGTAAATTAAGATTCAAATCATTGATTTTTATTGATGATTATAACATCCATTTATACCTTATACGTTAAAATAAAGTATTTCTTTCAAAATTTGGTAGAAAATATCAAAATCTAACTCATTCGGAAAAAGAAAAAAGATTACTTTAAAAAGAAATTAAAAAATCAAAAAAAATGGAAAAAACGAATTTAAATAATCATAGGGTAATATTACAAAACTTCATTAAACCTTTTTTAGAAAACTGGATATGGAAGAAATTTTTTTTTCAACCAAATAGAGTAATAAAGTTGATTTTCCTTAAAAATAATTTTTTGGTATTTTGTGTTCTTAAATAGAGGAAAATATTTAATCTCCAAAAGAAACCTTATTCAAATAAAATTAATTATTTCATAGATATTTATACCATAATATTTCATCAATTTAACATATTTATAAATAATATATTAAACAATGAAATTGTAATATAAAACCCAAACCACTTTGGTAAGATTTGAATCGTAATCCCAATGAAAAAATAACTTCAGATGAATCTTAAAATATAATTAATCAAAATATACTCACTATATAACATTTTAAAGGGTTTATATAAACACACACTAAAATAATAAAGGTGCATAACAGAACATATGTCCCAAAGAATGAAATTTGATATGATAAACCCTTATCCTTGAGTTTTACTTGCTTCAAAAGTGCTCTAGTATATTGTATAATAAAGTTAAATTTCTTATAATTATATTAAATATTAATTTATATAATTATAATATCATATATGATCCATTCATAATATTTAAACACTCATTTATAAATAATCCCTTATTAAAATTAGTGTTTCCATGAGTTAACTATTTCATTATTACATAATAATTTTGGTTTGGTAATTTCATTCATTGTATATTGATCATGGTTCTGTCATATCCATATTATTAATCATGATATAAATATAATATATATTCATTATATATATTTATATTAATCTATAAATTTTAGAGATATAAAAATCAATTACATCATTCATGAAGACGGTTGGTTTATACGTACGTATGAACATTGATTCCATTTTTCAACGGATGGAATAAATTAAAGTTAAATAATAATTAAACTTAAAATAATTATTATTATTTCATATATAATATTTATATTCATAAAAAATATCTTTACTACCATCCATGTAATGTATAATCGAAAAACGAATCACAATGTACCATAGAGGTGGTAGTCCACACGTACGCTCGGGCGACGTTATCATTTTCCAATAGTTTGTAAGATAAGATGGTAGATATTATATTATCATTATAGAAGTATAATTATTTAATAAATATAATATATTAACTTTAAACAAATCATAATAACCATCCATTAAAATAGTAGAGTTAAATGAATTGTATCGCTACGTAGACACAGTAAGTCGTACATAAGCACCAGTGATACTTTCACAACCTATGTGATGGAAATAAGGTAAATAGAGGTTGTTTCATAATCATAATAACATTTTATTATATTTATTATAATTAATTTATTATATTATGAATAATATAACAGATTTAGAATAGTAAAAATAAGAATTAAAAAGAAAGTGATCGGTTAAGATGATTAACTCTTCTTTGAAATAACTCCTTTATATATCCTCTTAAGGGTCTTAGGGTTAGTATTTTGGGAAAACCAAAACCTCTATAATATGTATATGGATGATTTAGAGTGATATTTTTAGGTTTTTATCAGGACATATGGCTCAAGAGGTGTATAATTTCAAGGAAGGGGTTCCCTTTAGTAGTTGAGGTGAGGCGCACTTTTAAAATTTCATAAAAGATTAATATAAAATAAATTCATTATCAAGAAAAAATATCCAAAATGGAAATATATTCATATATAATGTTTTATTTGTCTATAATAACAAAAACATTATTTTTACATGTTTAAGTTGTGTTTTAGAACATATACTTTGGTTTAACACCTTAGTTTACTCATTCTAATCATAACCACGGTAACAATGTTTTTAATCTTAAAGGGTTATAATTTTATTTATAAGGTAAATATTATATCATAAATGAAAAAAGGATGAAATTTTTTACCATATATTTTCCTAATTTTCCTCTTTCAATATTTTTTTATTTTTAAAATAATTTAATAAAATATCATTAATGTCCGTTTTTACACTCCATTCATTTTTAACTTTAAAGACACTAAGACAAATATTGAATTCAAATATAATATTTTTAAAAATCACATATATTTTATATTTATCTAAAAAATCATGGAACACTCTAAATCATAAGAAAAATATTACTTTTAATATTTTTAAAATCAATTATTTTATATTTCTTTTATATGAATAAATATTTTATTAGAGTTGCGCAATCATTTAAAGTAATTATCTAATCCCTAAAATTTATAAATAAATTGAAATCATGAATATCATTTCATTATTCATGAAATACAAATTTACATTCAATTATAACTTTCTTTTGTCCCAATCTGAACACATAAAAAATATTTAAAACTAAGAGAGTAACATTTTGTAACATTATTTACTTTAAATATTATATAGGTCATTTTCATGCATAAGTGTCCATTAAACAAATAAATTTCAAGAATAAGTCGAAAGCAGTCAAATTAAATTCATCCAAAAATAATTTAAATGAAAACAATAGGTTTATCACTTATTTTTAACCAAGATTTACCGGATTTACCATTTATCGAGGTGATAAATTTTACCACTATTACTATTCATATTGATAAAAAATAAAAGGATCCTCTTTAACAAACATTAACTTCATGATTAAAAATATTAAATCCATTTTATCAAATTAAATACCTAGAAGTTTCAGAAATTAATTTTAAAATAAGAGTGAAAAACAGAATGAAAATCGCTTTTTAGATATATGCCTTTTTAAGGACAAAAATTTTTTATTCAAAATTCATGCATAAAATTCATTAAAAAGACATTAATTGTACTATTTTTAATCAAAATGAACTAATGATATTTAAAAACGAATCCAAAATATAATTTTACTTTATAAATACTTTAAAATATAAAACAATTTTCTACAAAAATTAGTATTTTTCATTATTTCTTGAAAAATCACCCTTTTCAGAATATTCTAAAAAAATTAATCAAACGATTATTTTGATATGATGAGTTAAAAAATTATAAAATTTTTATTAAATAAAATTTATAAAAATTTGAGGAATTATTTATTATATTCTCTCACAAAAAAAATAAATTCCATTTTTGAAGAAAAACTATTTTTGAAGAATAATAGTCTTTTTTTTAAAATTGACTTCTTAATTACTAAGAAATAATAAATACATTTATATTGATTAAGACCTTTATATATATTTCATAATGGATTTTATCCTATTCATATCCTCTAATTCAGCAACTAGGTTATAAGAGTCATATTTATATAATAATATTTTGCAGTTCATTTAAGCTCGATGTTGTGTGTCGTATACACTATCAGACATAATGTCCTTATTTAAAAACCACAGGGTGTCAAATTATACCCCATTTAAGGAATTTAATTCTCACAATTTGAAAAAAAAAAATTAATCAATAGTTTTGTATTTGAAAATTCTTTTTTTTTTTTGAAAACCCACATTGTAAAATGGTTATACTGATTTTTCTTGAAAAGATGAAAAGAGAAATATAAAGGTCGTTTGGAATAACAGATATATAGGTTTCTAGAAAGGAGAACATTAGAAAAAACTGAAAATATAGACATCAAATAAAAAAATAATTTCTATATACTCATGGAGAGTGATAGATAAAATTGATTATAAGAAAGTGAATGATCATGATAAAGTTAAAGGCCATAAAACCATAATTTGATGAGGTGTGAAAAAGACAATCAATTCCTCATAATTGAATGTAATAAGAAACTATTTTTGTTTTAATAACATTTTCCTATAGTTTAGGCATTACTTTATCATATATACTAGGAACAAAAGAAAATATACTTACATTAAAAGTAGAATTTCATCATTTAATCCATTCTCAGCACAATCTAATAAGTTAATCCAAAATGATGAGTATTATAGATGAATTTGTCATGCCTAAAGCAATAAAATCAACTTATAACATATCAAAAAACAATATCAATATATTCTGCTTATATTTATTCATTACCAAAAACCAACAAATGGTTAACACAAGTTAAGTTATTTCCAAAATGAATAAGACATGAAATGATACATTTAACTCTAAAATTTCTAGAATAACATCAAAGGATCCACTTAAATCATTTTCTAAATAGCCCAATATCACAAATAAACTCAATAACCTCAACATTGACTAATTTTTTAACCCCAAAGGTAAAATCATACCTTTCAACATATATCTCTAAAATTTTAATCGCATTATTCCCAAATAATCACTTATTAAGCCTATAGGTTTCATATTTCAAAACCCAATGAAGCATCTCTAAAAATATCTTTAATCACCATGGTAATCACTATATAATATTTTAATATAGTAAACTTCCCCAAATTATCCAAAATAAAATTTAGATACAATCCTAAAATGTAATCCTTAACTTGACCATAAATATCTCTGAAAATATCACTTTGTAAATGAATTACTTTCCAACCATGCAGATTATCTATATACCATTATCCTATATACCTTAATTAACATATCATTAAATTATATTCTAACCCAAAGGGTTATTTATATCTCAATAGATTATTCATCCTCAAACCCAGTAAAATATTATAATCACCTCAAGGTCCCATCACTTAAAACCTCAAAAAGTGGTTTCTAAGCCTTTAGACTTATGATCAACCATAAACCTATAAACCAATGAGAGAATCCATAACTCCTAAGTTAACATCACCTGAAAACATACAAGATTAAAAAAATTAACACAATCCTTTTTCCTAAAATAAAATCATATACCATTGAATATATTCCACATATCCAAAAAAGAAATAAAATTCAACAAATATTACTTAAATCACTTTATCATTAAATCACTAACCAATTTCAGGGTCACTAATACTATCCCATCAATTTCAAAAATCTCTTTATCCAAATTAAAAATTACCACTTTTCTTATTTATTGGTACCTTTCAACATATGTTTTAAAATACTTAAAGAAAACTATTATTTGGAAATCCTTAGATGTTTCATTTTTCTAATATCCAAAATATCAGTGATATAATTTTTGAATCATTTTACATAAAAAATTAAATCTTTTCACTTCAAATATTGGAATAGAATAGGTACTTCTTTAGTCTATGAGTTAACCTTGGATTAGGTCATTGGATCAGATAATTCTCATATTCCCACACATGATACATTGAAGTATAAATGGTACCTTAGGGTAGACTTCATTTTCCTCAATAAAAATATTCATTTTTTCTTAGAAATTACGTTCTATATACCCTTCATTTCCACATAGAAAACATGTTCCCATTCCTTTGATAAATTTCATTAAGTTCTTATCCCAACATTCTCAACATGTAGGAAGTTGTATCTTCTTTCCTATATGGTCTTCATGAAAATCCATCTTCCTATTATTATGTGTGTCAGAAAACTCACCTATGTAGAGGTTTTTAATTATATAATGGGATAGATGATTAGATATAATCACAAGGTTTGACATTCTATCTCCAGTTTCATTAGGTTTCTCATGAGGATAATCATTTTATTATCTGAAATCATTAACATGAATCGTCCAAGTTCTATCCATTGACTAAAACCAAAAGTATAGTTTGAGAAATAAATATAAAGTGTGGAATCATGAAAAATATTTATTTGGTTTCTAATTCATGACACCTCATTTTTAATCCAGGACAAGGTAGGTTTAACGTAGGTCATATATGATCATTACCAAAACATTAGGATGTTATCCTATATATATACTTATCTGTATGGTTCTCATTAATTTTTTATTCTCTTAGTTTCTAAAAGTTAACTAAACTTTACTATAATACCTACTACAGCTACATGTAATTTTAAAATGTATAAATCACATATTTTTAGATGAATATTCATTGAAAAACATAAAAATCCATTCCAAAATTATATGGGTCATATATCTTTGTAAATATTGACACATAAATAATGGGTTCATAAATAAACATCATCATCTCGCACTTAGTTCTTCAAAACAATCACCCTTATTAGAAATATCATATACAAAACCTTTCTTCATAACCTATAGAAAAGAAACTTTAGAAAGGGTGGTCTCAGCTGCTCATTAAGGGTTAAATGGTAGATATCAATGATCAAATTACCATAACATGAGCATAAGGGTATGGGAACATGAGCTTAGCATTTGAAAAGAATTCCTTATATATCAAATATCATAATTTTTAGTCGTAACATAAATCTTGGTAGTTCATAATATATGAATCATATAGAAAACCAATGAACATGATCCATGATATTGTAAAATAGACCTAGAAAAATGGAAAAAAAATATTATAACACTGTGAAAATGTATAAATGGAAATAGGTTCACTCATTAATTTAAGGACATGAAATCAGGACCTTTAATAAACTTATGTACATGAAAACCATTTCCATGCATAATCTTATAGACATAAAAGCCAGGTCCACTCTTAATATTACGGAAATCAATGTTAGGTCCACAATTAATCATATGTATATAAAATATTAGTTGATTATTAATATTGTGAACATAAAAACCAGGTCTATAGTTAATCTTATAGACATGAAAATGAAGACTACATGTGAAATTGTGAACATAAAAGCGGGCTCATGAATAAAATATTTACCTCCAGAGTTATCCATCTTTAACTAATAAATTGGATATCTTTTACAGGCTCAATCTACACATAATCAAAATCTATACATATAAATTCCACAATATCATTAATCATTCATCATAACATCATAACATAACCTATGGAAAATAAATGGGTTTCATAAACATCTCATCATAATAATCATAAACCACCTAAAGAAATAATTAGGATTGTATCATTGGATCATATCTTAATTAAATCATAATAAACATCAAATAATGTTGTCATGGAATAAAATTTTCTATAAAATATCACTAAAATATTTCTTGAGGAAAATTCACTTTTACTTTTTGAAACATTTCTTTAAAATTTAAAATGTTATAAAATATTATCAAAATAATTTTCGTCGAAAATAAGTATGGAAACATATAGAGGATTCTGGAAATAATTTTGTGTTTATAATGGGTGAAAATTTTATTAATGTCATATATGTTAAAATAAATCATTCCTTTCACACTTTTGTAGAGATATTATATTAGTACCTCATTCGGAAAATGAAGATAATGTTAATTTTAAACCATTTTTAAAAAAGTACATGAGTAAAAATGTATTAAAACAGTCATAGTATAATAGTAAAAACAATTATTTAAAATATTTTTTGAAAAGATGAATATGGAAGAAAACAATTAGACCTAAGAGAGTAATAAAGTTTATTTTCCTTTAAAAAAAATATTTGGTTAATTTAATTTCATAAATCTTGTAAAATGAAATGAAAAAAATTAATATCTAGAAATAAATAGAGTATAATAAAATTCATTATTTTCTAGAGAGTTTTATAATAATATTTCATCAATGTAACTTAATCAAAAACAATCTTATAGACAATTATATTTTAATTTAAAACCCTTACCAGTTTGGTAAGATTTGAATCATAATACTTATGAAAGAATAACTTAAAATGAATCTTTAAATACCAAGAATATAATAATAATGATGATATAACATATAAAAGGGGTTGTATAAACACCTCCTAAAATAAAATAGGTTAATAACAAAACATATATCCCAAAAAGTCAATTTGAAATGATAAAACCTTACCTCAAGAATTTCAGTTTAGTGATTACATTTTACGTAATTTTACCATAGTTCCATCACATATAAAAAACTAATCATGAAATAAATTATATATATATATATATATATATATATTAAAACCCAATAATTTAGATGGATATTCAATACAGTTCATAAACACATGCTTGAGGACCATAATAGTTTGGTACATGAAAGTTATTCATCATTTCCCAAAAATATATTATTGAATAATAATCAACTAAATCATATCATACCTAAAACATTCATCAAAACCAAGGTTAGTAAATATAAAAAATCCTAAGTTGAGATGCTTAGTAAGCGTAAATAAAGGTGACATCAATCTATGATAATTTTAAATCATAAGATAATCATAAAGGAATGTGATCATAAACATGAATTGGGAAGTTTATACCTAGCTAGTCATAGATCATAAGAATGACACATGGAATAAAACTTCCTCATTTCAGAAAACATGGCCGAAAATAGTGAGAAATTGTCATAAATAAATCATTAACCACAAGTTAATTTCATAAAACTATGGAACCATCTGAAATATAGAAAAACACATTTCATATTTCAAGGTTAAATACCAAAACAATCAATACAGTGGATCAAGACTTATCACTTATTTCTTATTGTGGATCAGGAAGAACCTATTTCCCATAGTGTATTATGGCACACCTACTTTCCATAGTAGACCAAGTTTATAGAATTGTTTCCTATTTTTATTTTATGAGATACAAAACATTACCTAATACATTGGAGAGAGATATAGTTCCCACCTAACTTACAATGAAAAATCATACTTGTGAGTTCCACAGTATCATAAAACATTCATCATATCATCACATCATAACACATTTAAATAAAATGGGTTTCATAGACATAAACATTAATCATCTAGAGAAAACATATGACAAAATAATTCAATATTATCTCTAGTAAAGGATAAATAACATCAAATTATATAATCATAGATGGAAAATTATTTTCAAAGATCACTTGGAACATTTATGGAGGAATATATCCCTTCCTCTTTTAAAAACATGTTATAAAACATAAAATATTTTCTAAATAATTTTCTTTAATAATTACCATAGAAACATATAAAGGAATATTTAAAAATAATTTAAAAATTTTATTGAATAAAATATCCTTTCCAATTTAAAAAAACTTTTTAAAACATAAATCATTTTTAAAATTCTTTTATTTAAAAAAAATTTAAATCCTTCAATTTAAATAATTGTCATAATGTCAGGAAATTCAATTCATGTTGTACATGTTAAAATAATGATTCCTTCCATGTTTTTTATAAAATCCAAACAGGGATTATTCAGAAAATGACATAAATATTACTTTGAAAAAAAAATAAAAAATTAAAACATGGTTAAAAATCTCTTTAATAAATCATTTTACGAATTTTCAAAATATTTTTAGAAAACACAGTTTTGGGGAAAAAGGTTTTCAGTCGAAGAGAGAAATAAGGATGATTTTTCTTAAAAACATTATTTTGAAATCCTGAGTATAAAAATAGATTAAAATTAATTTAAACCATCTATTATAATTAAATAACCATATGATATTAAACTACATAAGTTTCATTAAAAATATATCATAATATTTCATCATTGTAAACATAATCATGAACAACCACGATAAATAATGAGATTGTAACATAAAACCATTGTCACTTCGGTAACTTTGAATCGAAATCAAAATGAAAGAGATATCATAAAATAGATATTTAAATATCAATAATTTTCATGATAATAATCATAAAATATATTCATGGGCAGTATATACACAACAAGAAAGAAATATGTGGTGAATATGGAAAGTGTCTCATAAAAGTAAAAAATTAACACCCAAAACCATTACCCTAAGTTTTGAATTCCTTAATACACGTTAGAATATCTTGTATAATAAAAATCAGTTTATTATACACCTATTAGAGAACGATATTTATACATATCATTCCATATATGATTTGCTTTTTCCCTTTTACAAACCATTTGTTAACAATTCCATATTAACGTCACATTTCATGAAATAATTGCTTTGTTTATCATGTAGGTTTTGAGTGGTTATATTTATTAATATTAAATTAATCATCGTTAAATTGTATCTAGTATTTTAAAACTGATATAAATATCATATATATTAAGTATATATGTATTTAGAGTGATCCATAAAGTTTTGAGATAGAAAATGAAATACATCGTTCATAAAGACGGTAGGTCGTTTGTATGTATGAATGTTAATTTCAATAATAAAGAAATATAAATAATATATAAACATTAAAAAATCATTTTTATGTCATATATATCACATATTTTTATTAAAACCATCCTTATTACCTTCCATGTAAATAGTGAACAAATCACATCACTTCGTGAAGCGTTAGTCCTTGGTACACATGAACGACGGTATCGTATTCCCACAGAATGGAAGGTAATAAGTAACATGTAATGTAATGATTCTAGAATAATAATAAAATCATATATAAACATTTAAAAATCATTATATCAATCCATTATAGGTAGTGATGGAAAAAAAATAGCATTGGTTCGCGAGGCGGTAGTCTGCCATAGAGATGATTGATGATTTCACAACCCATTTGATGGAAGAGGAGAAGGATTTGGGTTATGAAATTAACATAATAAGATAAAATTTTATGAAATTTAGTTAGGTTATTATATAATAATTATTTAATAATAATATAAGGAGTAATAGGAAGAAATCAAATAAAATGCTCGGTTAGGTATGTTACTTCTTCTTGGGACAACCTCTTTTGGTTTGCACCAAAAGGATTATTATGTTAGATTTCTGGCCAAAATAAGGATTCTAGGATGATGTTATGGAATTAAGGAAGTGATTTGGTTATGTATATTTTGAAACGAATAGTTTTGGAAGTGCGAATAGGAGAGGATATGGGTAACCTTTTATAAGTGAGCTAAGTGTCACACTTGTAAGTTTTGAAAAGAAAAAATTGTACTGGCGATTTTCACATGACACAAGGATAAAAAATGGGTCATTATAGAAACTAGAAGAGGTAAGGTTGAAATATGAAAAATAAAATGGGTTTTGTAAATTTTTTATTTCATTTTTATCCCTTATCATTTTAGTTTATAATCTCCCTCTTAGTAGACCCATTTTTACATTAACCGTAGTAAATAATTTTTACCATTTTTACTATTAATTAATTTAAAAAAATTAAGTTATCCTTATTATATAATATAAATTATTATTTTTAAAATTACATAAAATATTTTTCCAAATTCTATTCACATAAGTGGAAATTTTTAATTTTTAATTATTCTCGCAAACAATATGAGAAAGTGGTTTTCCAATGAGACGATGTTCAATGGTATAAAAAAAATTTACATAAAAATTCAATATAAAATTTATTAAAATGAACTAAATTAGATTAATAGATATATAATCGGACAAATTTTACCTTTAAACAAATTTTAAAACAATTTTTAAATTTTGAAAAGCTTTAGAAGACATGACAATTCTTAATAACAACCACTATTTTTCAAAATTTATGAAAAAAATTATATTTTTATAAAATTCAAAAACGTTCACCCTAAGATAATTTTTAAATAGTAATTTCAAAAATTAATTTAATTTTCTAAAATAAATTTTCTAAATATAGAAAATAATAATTTTAAGATAAGTGCGCAAAACGCAATAAAACTAATTTTTAGAAAAACAGAGCTTATAAGTATAAAACTAGATTTACTATTATCTCTTGTCTAGAAAACACATAAGATGAATTTTAAACATTTTATCGAATACATAAAATATAAATTTCATTAAAATAATTCACTGAAATATATTTATTTAATTTATTGAAATAAAACTTATTTTTGCACATAAAAATAGTTTTTCAGAAAAAGATTCCCTTTATTTTTAAATTGTTTTTATTTTCATTTATAATTAATTGTTAACCAAGGAATTAATTATATAAACATGGGTAAATCATATATTTTCATATTTTACTTAATCATATTCATACCCTCCATTCCAATGGATAGGTGAAACCTATCATATTAAATAATATTATTTTAATACTATGTCATATTTCATTTAAAACTAGGTGTTGTGTGTACCACATGCTAAACTAAGTGTTTAGTATAACATAAAAAAACATAGTGTTACATGTAATGCAATCTAAACTTGGTGTTGTGTGTAATTAAATCTAAACTCTATGTTTCATGTAATGCAAGTTAAACTCGGTGTAGCAAGTAATGAAAAATATCAAAAAATATTATATTTTTTTGGAAAAAAAATATTTCACAAAATATTATGGTCTTAGATTACCCCCCTCCCCCCCCACCCCCTTAAAATGAATTTCTCCCTCAAAATTCACCACTTAATTTCCAACAACTGAGGATATTTTTACCTTATTCCATCCTCAGGTTCCCACATAGCTTGCTCGATCTTGTGGTTTTTTCATAAAACTTTAACTTGGTGAGTTGTCTTGTTTCATAGAACTTTATCTATATAATCTTCAATCTCAATCGGTTGTTCCTCATAATAATGATTATGATCCAACGGTATGACCTCTAAGTTCAGTAGATTTGAAGGATGGGGTATTTACTTCCTCAAGTGAGGTACAAGGAATAATTTTTGAACCTGGGAGAGTTTTGGTGGAGTACCAAATGATAGGCTACTATCTTGATACAGTCAAATATTTCAAATGGAATGATATACATAGGGATTAGTTTATCCTCTTTTCTTCAATGGAGAAATTCATATAAAGACCTTATCACTAATCAAAAATTCAAGATCACATTGATGGTTATTATCAAAACATTTCTGTTTACTTTTTTTTCCTTATGTGTTGTTGAATGGTTCCAACCACCTCTTCCATCTCATCAAATTTATTAGGTCCTAATAGCTTTATTTATACAAATTCATTCTAGTATATTGGAGTTATACACTTATTTCCATAAAGTGATTCATAAGGAGCGATCTGAATTCTCATGTTAAAGCTATTGTTGCAAAAAAACTCAACTAGAAGAAGGTGTTGATCCCAACCACCTTAGAAATCCATAAAAAAGATCTTAGCATAACCTTTAGGGTTTTAATTGTTCTCTCTAATTAACCATAACTTGGAGGATGATACACAATTATAATTAAATGTGATACTTTATCCATCCTTCCCACTTCCTTAATGCGTATTCTAGAAAAATAATCCAGAGAGAAATATTATCTGATAGAAATGAAGTGTGATGACTTTGTAAGGTGATTGACTATAAACAAAAATTACCTCGACATCAAAGATAAGATAAAACCTCAAGGCTACTGGTAACTTAAATAATATTTCCACAGATTTTAAAGTCATTACTCCTTAAATAAATTTTTCACAAAAACATATACAAAACCAAAGAGTTGTATTTCCACAAATGTATCTTAAAAAACCATCAATCTTAATAAACTTCTATCACGTAAAACCTCAAAATGGGTTTCAATTAATTTGAACTAAATATCAAACTTAAAATCATAAACCTGTGAAGGTAACCATAACTCTAATGTTTATCTTACATGGAAAAATATACACTTCACTACTAGAATTTTTAGCTTTCGAGGTGGTGGACTTATAGAGGTCGTAATTTGGCGGCCGCTAATAATATCAACAGCGGCTTCCAAATGGCGGTCGCTGCATTTTTCTACACCATGCACCCTAATTTTTTCCTCCTGACCCTCGTGCCCTAATCCCCCCCCTCCCCAACCCCGAGACCCACCCCACCCCAACCCTGCGACCCCGAACCCCGGCAAACCCAACCCCCGACTACCCCCACCCCCTTGCCTCTACGTTGTGCCACCCACAACCTCGGTGACCCCCACCACCTTGCCTCCGCGTTGCGCCCTCCACGACCCTGACACCCTCGCGACCCGACAACCCCACCCCTGCCTCCGAGCTGCACCTTCAGATAGTCCTACCGCTATCATCCCCTCCCGTCCCCACTGCATCCCTCAAGAAATTCCTCACTTCCTGCCTCCATTGGACCCTCCCAGTCTATCGTGCCCCACCATGTAGAACCCTCCCACACTTCTTCCAATGGTTCTGCCCCTTCTGAGTCCAGCCATCGAACTCATGTTGTCAAGTCGTTGTGCCGTCATGGATTTGCAATCGAGCCACACCCCATTACCCGCAGTTGAGTCCTCTACAGGTAATGTTTTCTATTATTCAAATTATCTTTTAAGTCATTGGTTTTTAAATTTTAATGATATGCGTTTTTTTAGAATTTTAATAGAGATATTTCTATTTTTATTTCTATTAAATACATATATGGATAAGAGCTAGATTGATATGCAAGATAGGTTTTCGAATGAATATTATGAGGGGATTAAGAGATTTATGGATTTCACCAATATATTTCCAAGAAATATTATTAGTTTTCCCTAAAGAAGATGTGAAAATTGATATCTCTTCGAATAAGATAGTGTTAGAGAACATTTGTTTTTGAAAGGGTTTTTGAAAAACTATAATACATGGACACGTCATGGAGAAGATTCTGTTTCATTTCATCACTCAGAAAGTATTCATATGAATGTTGATTTGGGAATATTTGATCCTATAAACATAATTCCCAATGATATGATGTGTCAGTTTCACCTTTAAGACAGTAATATCATAAATGACGACGTTGGATCAAGTAATCCTCGTTCTTCTGCAGATGGAGAATCACTGAAATTATTTTAAATTCTTCACGATGCGCATACTGAATTATATCATGGATACACTAAATTTAGTAAACTATAGTTCATCATTGAATTGTTACACATGAAGTCCTTAAACCAGTGGTCCGACACCTCATTCTACATGTTGTCTGTATTGTTAAAGAAGGTACTCCCTACTGAAGTGAAGATTCTGGAGTTATTCTATCAAACTCGCAAGTTGATCGATGATCATGGTTTTACATTTGATACAATTGATGTGTGTTGCAATAATTGTATGTTGTTCAGAAAAGATAATTTTAAATTAAATATTTGTACTCTTTGCTATACATCTAGGTGGAAGACCAATGAGATTGATCAAGGTAGTCATATTCTTCTTGGGGGAGTCTTAAATCAAGGGAAACAAGTTTCTGCTCAACAGATGTGTTATTTCCCACTGAAACCGAGATAGAAGAGATTCTTCTTATCAACTAAAATTGCTAAATCTATGACTTGGAATTTAGAGGGAAAGAAAGAAGTTAGTAAATTAACTCACCTGGAAAATTATTTGGAATAGAAAGAGTTTGATCAAAGACATCCAGACTTTTCCCGAGATGATCGAAATTTTCGACTGGGTTTGGAAGCAGATGGTTCTAACCTATTTAGGTCTATGGTTGGTGCAACACATAGAATGTGGCCAGCGGTGTTGGTTCCATACAACATTCCCCCGTGGGTATGTATGAAGAAACCTTTTTTTACTGTCAATTCTAATTGATGGACGGAGAGGACCTGGCGATAAAATCGATGTTTATATGAAACCTTTGGTTGATAAGATGTAAGAATTTTGGGCCGATGATGTAATGACTTTTGACTCGGCAGCTAATGAAATGTTTATACTTTATGCCACTTTGTTATGGACAATTAATGATTTCCTATCATATACTAACTTATCAGGTTGGATTACAAAAGGAGAATTTACATTCCCTTGTTGTAATAAGAGTAAGAAATTTGTATGGCTTAAGCACTGTAGAAAGAGGGAATAACTTGGTCACAGACGCTTTCTTCCTCCATTGTACAGATTCAAAAAATACCATGTATTGTTTGATGGGAATTGAGAGTATGACTCATCACCACAAATATTGTCTGGGGTT
Organism: Viscum album; assembly: GCA_963277665.1. Taxonomy (NCBI): domain Eukaryota; kingdom Viridiplantae; phylum Streptophyta; class Magnoliopsida; order Santalales; family Viscaceae; genus Viscum; species Viscum album. Next base: position 967,321,497 of record OY728155.1, read on the forward strand.
CAAATTTATGCACAACTTGATCAAGAAAACATCAGTACGATGTATGATTTTCAAGATTTATTGGTTCCTGCATTTATTTCTATTCTTGCTGCGAATAGACAGTTCAGTCATAATTGTAAGAAACAGAGTATTTTTTTTTAATTGCATTATTGGAAATAAAATATTTTAAGACATAATTTTGATGTGATACACATTGAAAAAAATGTATGTGATAATATATTATGCACCATTTTAAGCGTCAAGGGGAAATCAAAGGACAATGATAATGCTCAACATGATTTTTAATAATTGGGATTGATAAAACCATTACATTTATAGTTGGGTGAAGGTAATCAGGCATACAATCCTACTACATAGTACACAATGAGTAAAAAAAGAAAAAAACTTTTATATCAATTTTGAAGATCGTTAAGGTTCCAGATGGTTATTGATCTAATATTTCCAAGCGTGTGAATATGATGAGCATAAAATTACAGGGGTTGGAAAGTCATGATAATCATATTTTGCTTCAATAGTTAATTCTTATAGCAATTCGTGATTGCTTACCTGCCCAGGTTGTTTAGCCGTTGATTAGAGTTTTTAATTTTTTCAGACAACTCTGTTCTAGGAATCATCACATGAGTGATTTTAAAAAGATGCAGGATAAGATTGTACTTACACTATGTCACCTATAAAAACTATTTCCGCCATATTTTTTTGATTTCATGGTTCACTTGACCGTGCATTTAACTGTTGAAGTCATTGCTGGAGGTCCCGTGAATTTTAGGTGGATGTATCCAATAGAGAGGCACTTAAATACAATGAAACGGTATGTGCACAACAAATCTTGACCAGAAGCCTCAATTTCGAAGGGATATTTAGTGGATGAATGTACTAATTTCTATGCTTCATATATTGATGTGGTTGAAACAAAGATAGGTAAACCCTCCCAGAATGACGATGGTCCAATTAGAAAAGGAATGACATTTGATATCTGGAATGATGAGTGGGTTAAAGCTCATCAATATGTGTTGTTCAACACTCCGTCAGTTATTCCATTGATAGAGTAAGTTTCATAGTTTATGTGTTTTTTGTTTCTATATTTATTTTATTGCTTACCTTATATTGTGTTGTGATTTAGAATGCATATCGCTGAGTTGAAACTTGAAAGGCCCCATGAAACTGACTATCAAATCCAAAAACATCATTTCAACACATTTAATGAGTGGTTCAATACTCATGTTAGTATAATTGATTTAATATTTTTATAGTGAAACTTAGTTGTATTTTCACAATCCTTTATCCATTAAACTGTATATGTGAAATTTTCAGATTCAAAAGTTACATGATTTAACCAATCATGTGAGCGAAGAACTCAACCAACTAGCTGATGGTCCATTTATTACAGCACATTGCTACAAGTATTTTGATTCTAACAGATTCCAATTTAGTATTAGAGATGTTGACATGAACTGAGCCACAAAAAATAGTGTTGTTGGTTGTTCTTTTGTTTGTGCGGGTTATTATTATGGATTTATGAGAGATATTATTGAGTTTATTTATGTTCGTGGCTTAAAACACATTTTTCTAAGGTTTGATTGGGTCGATCCAGTTCATGGAACGATTGTTGATAACTTCCAATTTACATTAGTAAACTTTAAAATATGCTATATAAAGATGACTGAGTAAGAAATAATCCCTTCATACAGACATCGTAGGCAGAACAAGTTTACTTTGTCAGCATTGATTCTGATTGGAAAGTTGTGGTGAAAATGTTTATAAGAGGTGTTTTTCTGATTGACTAAGAGGAACATGATGTTGTTGCATTTCCTAATCAAACACATGACCAAACAATAGTAGTTATACAAGATGAAGATATAAAATGGGCCAAAGATACATTTGAAGGAGATACGATATATTTTCATGATTAGTGAAAATTTTAATTATATCCCCAGTTATTATTTGTGAAAATATTTATGAGTTAAATATTTATAAAAATTTCTTGATTTATCTATAATTTATTTTAATGTAGGTATGTCACAGGGTGGTCACAGTGGTTCACCTGATGTTGTTGGTATGTATGATTTTATTTTTCTAAATTAATTGATTGTAATTTTCTGTGTATATTTCCTTAACTATTTCTAATCATTAATTAATATTGTAATTGAATTTTGAATTTATGTTTATCAAGATCTAGTGCATCTTCCAGCAGAAGTAGGGGTCCTGGTAGAGGGGTTCGATCCTAGAACTCTGGAGCCCGATGGGTTGTGTTATATGATAACACATTTCATCCATTCGGAGAAGGTGCTACTGTATTGAGTCGTCAGTTTGGGCATATGATACAAGACTCACACAGATTCCCTCTGACGACTCGTGAATGGAGTTCTTTCCCTAGGATACGATGGACATATTATGGAGGGAGGTTCAGGTAAATTCAATGTTTAATTTTTCATGATCTTATTATTATTATTGTCCCATCTACTGAAAAAAAAATTAACAGGATAATTTGACATCCTGTCCAGATGAGTTTTGGGCGGTATGTATGTCCAAATGCCGAAAATTATGGAAGGATTACAAGTCAAGGGTGTAGAGAGATCATTGGACACCATTTGTGGGTGTGCCAGACATTCTACAGCGTGTCCCTCCAGGCATTCTTCCTATGTAGTGGCAGGATTTGGTTGCTTTTTGGTCGAGTGAGGCGACGATGGTAATATTTATTACTTTTAATCTATAAATGACTAATTTTTAAAATTTATATTAAGTAAATATTTTGAATGTAGACCGAGTCTACTCGTCATTCACATAATCAGGCGATGCCGGGCATGCCTTCCAGACTTGGCACTCAACATGTTTCACATATCAGACATGATGTAAGTTTAGAATTTACTATTCATTCATATTTTAAAAATATTGTAGTATAACATGGTGAACCCCTTTATTATAGTTACACCAACGCGGCAAGCCGATCGATCGGATGTCCATATGGGTGAGGACTCATAGGGCGGGTGATCCCAATGTTGCCGGTGTTACAGTAAGAAAATTATTTACTAATAAATGTATTTTTATTTTATATAACTTATTCATATTTATTCATTGATTCATTATATGCTACAGGCACATTTTGACATTCAGTTAGCAGAGTTGTCATTGGAGTAACGTCGTAGTACTGTGCGTAGAGATGAAATATTTCACCGTGTCATCGGGCCTGATGGTCATGGTTATTCTTTGACTTATGGTGGTGTTGTCCCACGATGTGCAGTTGTAAGAGAAAATGTGATGAGTGCATGCAGAGATTCAGGGATGTGCACAAAGACAGAGATAGATGCTGCCATGCAGCATATTCATCGCAATATGGATGCACAGTTTTAGTAGTTACGAGCAGGGTATGAGGAGAGGTTGTCACAGATGTCATCACGTATCAATGAAATGATGACGCAACAAGTGGCGCCACAGGTAAACAATAAAACAAACAATTCTCATATTGACTTTTATTGATATGTTTAAGATGCATAATATTGATATATATTGTAGGCTCCGAATACAGGTGGTGGACATCGCGTGGGGTGGTCTAAATTATCTGAATGATGTAAGATTGACCTGAAGAAATAATACAACAATGGGTGAGTGAATTGGGATGTGGTCGTGCCGATGGCACATCAATCAGAGGTGTCGTGTGCCCACAGTGACCGAGAACACACTTTTGGTGCCATAAACGGCCAAAACAGGCGTTTAACGGTCAAATGCATAGCGGATGACATCGGATTGACCTGAAATCATAGAAAAACAATCTAATTATTATTCGTGATGTGTACAAGGAGATCTTGTGTCAATCGGACGTGCGGATTGCACGAAACGGCTCAATATGCATTTTTTAAGTGATGGGCGCGCTTCAAAAACGCGCGTGGGGAAGTCCAAATAGGCTGAACGACGTCGGGTTGACCTGAAATCAGATGAAAACAATGAGTGAGTGAATTGTGATGTGGTGGAATAGAAGAAACATCAATCAGAGGTGGCATGTGCCTGCGATGACCGAGAACGCACTTCTAGTGTCAGAAACGGCCAAAACAGGCATTTAACGATCAAATGCATAGATAACGACATCAGATTGACCTGAAATCCTAGTTAAAAAATATAATTATTATTCCTTACTTGTACAAGGAGATGTAATATCAATCGGACATGCGGTTTGCGTGGTACGGCTCAATATGTGTTTTTTAAGTGTTCGGTGTGCTTCAAAAACGTGTGGGGGGTGGTCCAAACTGGCCGAACAATGTCAGATTGACCTGAAATCAGACGACAACAATGGGTGAGTGAATTTAGAAGTATTCGGGTAGACGAAACATCAATCGGAGGTGTCTTGTCCCAAGGGTGACCGAGAACGCACTTCTACTGTCATAAATGGCCAAAACGGGTGTTTAACGGTCAAATTCATATCGGACAACATCAGATTGACCTTAAATCACATGTCAACAATATAATTATTATTCTTGACATGTAAGAGGATACATCATGTCAATCGGACATGCGATTTAAATAGTACAGCTCAATATGCATTTTTTAAGTGTTTGGCGCGCTTCAGAAACACGCGTTGGGCGGTCCAAACTGGCCGAACGACGTTGGAATGGCCTGAAATCAGACAAAAAAATAGGTGAGTAAATTTTGATGTGTTCGAGCATACAAAATGTCAATCGGAGGTGTTGTGTGCCCGCGATGATCTAGAACGCACTTCTAGGGTCATAAACAGCCAAAACGGGCGTTTAACGGGCAAATTCATAGTGAACAACATTGAAATGACCTGAAATCATGGGGAAACAATCTAATTATTATTTGTGACCTGTGTGAGTAGACGTCACATAAATCAGACAAGTTTTTTCCACGGTACGGATCAATATGCATTTTTTGTGTTGGGCGCGCTTTAAAAACACACGTGGCACAGTCTAAACTAGCCGAACGACGTCGGAATAGCCTAAAATCAAACTAAAACAATGGTTGAGTGAATCTTGAAGTGGTTGGGCAGACGGTACGTCAATCGGAGGTGTTTTGTGCCCATAGTGACTAAAAATGCACTTCTGGTGTCATAAACGGCCAAAACGGGCATTTAACGGTCCAATTCATAGAGAACAACATCCGATTGACCTGAAATCACAGGAAAACAATTTAATTAATATTTTTGATGTGTACTAGGAGATGGAACATCAATCGCACATGTGGTTTGCACAATACAGCTCAATATGCCTTTTTTAAGTGTTGGGTGCGCTTCAGAAATGCGTGTGGGGTGGTCTAAACCGGCCGAATGACATAGGAATGGCCTTAAATCAGATGAAGACAATGGGTGAGTTAATTTTGATGTTTTCGGGCAGATGGAACATCAATCGGAGGTTTCTTGTGCCCACGGTGACCGAGAACGCACTTCTGGTGTCATAAACAGCCAAAATGGGCGTTTAATGATCAAGTGCATAGCAGACGACATCAGATTGACCTGAAATCACAATGAAACAATCTAATTATTATTCGTGATGTTTAAGAGGATACGACACATCAATTAGACATGCGGTTTGCATGGTACGGCTCAATATGGGTTTCTTAACTGTTGGGTACACTTCAAAAACATATGTTGGGTGGTCCAAACCAGTCGAACGACGTCGGATTGACCTGAAATTAGATGACGACAATGGTTGAGTGAATTGTGAAGTGGTTGTGTATATGAAATTTCAACCAGAGGTGTTGTGTGCCCGCAGTGATAGATAATGCACTTCTTCTCTCATAAATGGAAAAAACAGGCGTTTAACGGTCAAATTCATAGCAGACAACATCAGATTGACCTTAAATCATAGGGAAATTATCAAATTATTATTCATGACATGTACAAGGAGACGAAAAATCAATTGGATGTGTGTTTTTCATGGTACAACTCAATATGCATCTTTTATGTGTTGGGTGCTCTTCTGAAACACGCGTGGGGCGGTCCAAACCGGCCGAACGATGTCAGAATGGCATGAAATCAAACGACAACAATGGGTGAGTGAATTGCAAATTGGTCGGGTAGAATTCATGTCAATCGGAGGTGTCGTGTTCCTACAGTGATCGAGAATGCACTTTTGGTGTCATAAATGGCCAAAACGGGCGTTTAACAGTCAAATTCCTAGAAAACGACATCAGATTGACCTGAAATCATAGGGAAACAATATAATTATTATTTTTTATTTGTACGAGGATACTGCACGTCAATCAAATGTGCGTTTTGCATGGTATGGATCAATATGCATTTTTTAAGTGTTGAGCGCTCTTCAGAAACGTGCATGGGGTGGTCCAAAATAGTCGAACGACGTTGGAATTGCCTGAAATCAAACGAAAATAATAGGTGAGTTAATTTTGAAGTGGTTTGTCAGAAGGCACATCAGTCGGAGGTGTCATGTTCCCACGGTGACCAAAAACGCACTTCGGGAGTCAAAAATGGCCAAATGTATAGTGAACAACATCAGATTAACCTGAAATCACAGGGTGACAATTTAATTAGAACAATAGAATTAATGATTTTAAATTTTTAAAAAGGAAATTGAAATTATGAATATATTTTGAAAATTAAATAATTTTGATCTGTTACAATAAGTTTTAATTGAAATATGTTAATTTGTTTCAATTATTTGTTTATATGTTTTATTCGGTACTAATTTGGTTATTAAATCTTGTTATGTAGTTATATTTGATGATGGATGTGGAGCTTTGAAGATTATTTATGAGATTTATGTGCCTATATCATATTGTAATATTGATATTTTAAAAAAAATTAAAAACCTATAGCGGCCGCCATTTGGTTGTCGCTATAGGTACAGCCTACAGAGGCAGCCATTTGGCGGCTACTGTAGGTGATTCCAGTGCCACATACAGCGGCCGCCATAAGGCGCCGCCATAGCCCTTACCATCTTGCCTTCAACGTCCTCCAAATGGCGGTCACTGATAGCAACAGTAATGGACCAAAAACGGCCACCATTTGGCGGGCACTATAGACCTTTAGCGATGGCTTTTGACAGCCGCTAGAGGTCATGATTGTACTATTTCTTCTAAGATTTAATTCACCCTTTAATCCTTATATAATTTTTTATCTTATACAAAAACATTTTAATTGAAATATTGAGTTCATTATTGTACTGATAGAATATCAAATGTGATTTCATTATTCTATAATCCATATATAGAGAGATAATCACATGAAATTTCACTAAAAGATAAACAATAACATTTTCATAGGGCTCATTAATAAAAAATCATACATGAAATTACAAACTAAGGAGTGCAGGATAATTGTTCCATAATTATCATGATTCACTTAATCCATTGTGATTATATACACTATCCCTTTTTCCTTTTGTCATTAGAGTTTTCTATTTCTTCTCGTCCACATTATTTCGTGGATTGGGGAATTGATTCTCATAATTCCCAAACTTCTTACACTTGAAACACGAGAATGTGGGTGGCGCATTAGTTAGTGTCCTACTCTCCACTGTTTCATTAATCATTCCATTAATTTAATTTTGAAATTAATGGGATTTATGAACTTCCATTCAACATTTGATAACCAAAAAATTCCATTAAATAAATTCCCTTGATTCTTCATCCCACATTTCTAGCTTGCAGATGGTTTGAATTTCATTCCACCATTTGAGTTTCCATGAGACTCGATCTTTTTTTTCTTATCAAAACCATAGGAATGGTGGGAATATCAAATTTCCATTTCTACCTTCAGTGAACATTTAATTAATTCTTCATATCTACTAAATTATCTTATATCCATGTCCTTTTGAAGACTTGGTTTTAGCAACACCAAAATAAAAAATCAATTTTTCTTTTAGGTTTGATTATTAACATAGAAGTATACCTTGAAAGTCTTGTAAAATTTTCTTAATAGGAACCAATAGATTCTTCATCCTTTCGATTAATCTAAAGGAATTACTTAACTATATTTTTAATAGAATATGAGGGAAGTAATTATTGAGAAATATCCTCTTAAACTCTTCCCATTCCATATATGCTAACTAATAACCCACCATTGATCTAATTCTTTATCCAAACAATAAACAACCCAAATGAATTTTTAATTAATTAAAATTGAAGAATAGAAAATAAATTTTAATTAGTATTAATACATTTCTTAATAACTAGTGGATCAATGAAACCACTAAAATAAGGTGGATGTTTACTCATGAAGAAATCAACAAAATTTTGTTCCCTCCTTTTCTCGTATGGAAGTTCAGTATGATTTTTACCTTGAGAAAGTTGTGTGGGTATAAAAATAAAGTATTCATTCTATCCCCCATAATTTTTGGATGGTCGGGAGGAAAAACATTTCATTGTTCATTGCACTTAGCATTAACAATGTTACTTTGATTTCCACCCATTTAATAAAACTATAAATCATAGTGTGAGAAATACTAATCATAGTGTAAAACCACATAATCATGAAAAATCATTCATAGGATGTCTAAATCATGAAATATTATTTTCATCATATGACACCCTATTTTTAACTGAGGTCATTCATGGTCATTATTTAAATCCTTAATGATGGTTTGTAAAGAGTTTTTGAATTAAAAAATCATATCCCCTAAGAGTTTCAAACCAGGTGTGCATAAGGGATCATTATTATGTACCAGGTGACAATCGAGACCATCAATATGCTCCCTTTTTAGAGTTATTACCACTAGTTACCTCTATTCTAGATCCATATCCACTTTTAGTATTCATATAGGGATTTATATTCATAGGAACCCCTTCCTCGATCCTTAACCAAAATTCTAGTATATTTTCATAAAATTAGATTTATCCTTAGACTTATCCTTAGAGATATCCCAAGACATATACTTAGGCATATCCATAGAGATATAACTAATGTTTTTATAATCTTAATATCCAAATATTTGATAAACCTTTCCTCTTATATCAACTATAGTGACCTGGAATTTTATACATATATATCACTAATTTTTAAATTAATATTCAATATATTTCATAAACACACACCCAAGGATTATAATATTTTAGTGACTTTCGATACTATAAAAACAATATTATTATTTCATTAAATATAATCAACCTCTACCACAATGATCATATCACATAGTAATCCTCTTAGGTATAGCCTACCTAAACCATTATTCATAACCTAGTTAAGGAAACCTAACAAAAGGTTATCTTAGTTTGTTATCAAGGGAAATAATATGATATATTAATCTATAATCATATCAAGTAATAAGATAATCATAAGGTTATGTGATAATAAACATAACTTATAAATTTCATAACCAACCTATCATAGATCATAAACATTATTCATGTCATAAAACATTATCATTTCCTAAAACATGAACCATAAGTGGGATAAATATTAATAAATCAATCATTAACCATAATCGCATTTCATAAACAATTATCACCTTCATGAATATAGAAAAAACATTTCATATTTCAAGGTTAACTACTAATAAAATCGACATAGTAGATCAGGACTTATCACCTATCTCCTAATATGGATCAGGACGCACCTATTTCCCACAGTGGATTAGGAAAAACCACTTTCCCATTGTATATTAATCCCATCAAATTGTTTCCCATTGTTATCTAATGGGATATAAAAATTTCCAAATGCATTTGAAATATATATATGGGTAACACGCATCTCATAATTAAAACTATACTTATGTGTTCCATAATATCATAAAACATTCATTGTATCATCATATCATATCTCATGTAAATAAAATGGAATTCATAAACATTTCATCAATTCACCATAGAATAACCCATGAAAAATAAATAGGTTTCATAAAAATAAACATTAACCATATATAGAAATAACAAGGATGGTAATATTCAATCTTATCCCTAGTAAAACATAAGTAACATCATAGGATGTAATAATAGATAGAAAATGATTTTGAAAGATAACATGGAACATTTCATGGGGAATATATCCCTTCCACTTTTAATAATACATTTTAAAAAATAAAAAAATTCAAAATCCTTTTCATTAAAAGTAACCATGGAATCATATAAACGAATATTTAAAAGTAATTTAAAACATTTCTTGAGTAAAATATCCTTTTCACTATGAAAAACACTTTTTAAATAAAAAATTTAAACTAATTTTTTTTTAAAATACCCTTTAAAACTAATAAATTAATATTTAAATAAAATAATGGTCATAACAAAATTAAATTATGTATGTTCATTATACATTAAAAAAATATTATTGTCACATTTTTGGTAAAATTAAAATGGGAATTGTTTGCAAAAAAAAGATTCCTTTCAAAAAAATTTGTAAAAACATTCTTAAAATTTTATTTAATAAATAATTTTAAGAATTTGAAATCATTTTTTTAAACATATTAAGAAAACATTGTATTGTATAAAAAAGGGTTTTTGAAGGAATAGAAAAAGAGATATGGTTTTTTTAAAACATTCCTTCAAACTATTGAGTACATAAAGAATGAAAAATTAATGTAAAATGTTTATTCTATTAATATAGCTATTGGATAATAAAATACATGAGTTTATTTTGAGATATATTACAATATTTCATCATTGGAAGGATAATCATGAATAATCTTGATAAATGATGAGATTGTAATGTAAACCCCTTTAAACATTGGTAACTTTGAATCATAACCCCCATGAAATAGATATCCTAAAATGGAAATATAAATAACAATAATTTCCATGATATTCATAATAAAATACATTAATATTAAGTATTTATACTATATAAAATAAATAAGTGGTGAATATGACATCTGTCTCATAGAATTAAAAATTCAGACAAAAATCCCTTACAATATGTCTTAACTTCTTCTGTACAAGTTCAAAACTCTTTTATAATAAATATAATATTATTATACATATATTACAGAAAAAACAATTATATATATCATACCATATATGATTTATTTACGACCTTTTATTACCCATTTATTAACAATTCCATGTTAAAGTAAGGTTTCAGGTGGTAGCTTCTTTGTTGTTTGTAAATATTTTGAATTGTTATTTTTAGTCCCCATACATTGATCATGGTTAAATAATATCCATAATTTTATCCATGATATTAATGTCAAATCTATTCATTATATATGTATTTATGTTTATCCCTAAAAGTTTTATATGTAATATGAAATACATCATTTAGGGATACGATAGGTTGTACATACTTATGAATGTTGATTCCATTTTCCAAAATGAACGAAAGAAAGAAAGGTAAATAATAATTTAACATTAAAAAATAACTTTTATGTCATATATATCATATATTTCTATTAAACTCATCCTTATTACCTTATATGTAAAGCATGAACAAATCACATCACTTCGTGAGGCGGTGGACCGCCGTACAGATTACGACGTTGTCGTATTCCCAAGGAATGGAAGGTAAGAAGAAACATGTGATATCATGATTCCAAAATCATAATAATATCATAAATATCAAATATATATATATATATATAAGATAAATCTATCATTATATCCATCCATTATAGGTGTTGATGGAAAATTAATAACATCGGTTCAAGAGACGGTAGTCCACCATAAACATTAAAGATGACTTCATAACCCATTTGATGGGAGAGGAGAAGGATTTAAGTTATTCCATTAATATAAAAAAATCTCAGTATATTTGATATATTGATGTTATTATATAATAATTTTTTAATAATAATTTAAGGATGTGGAGGAATAGATAAAATAAAATCCTTGGTTAGTTATGTTACCACTTCTTTTGAAAACATCTTTTGGTTTTCACCAAAAGGATTCTTAGGTAGGCTTCATGACCAAAATAAGGATTCTAGGATGAGTAGAGGATAGTAAGTAAGTGATTTGGGTTTTTATTGGATTAAAAAAGAGTTTTTGAAGTGTTAATAGGATACAATATGGGGTGGCCATTTATAAGTGAGGTGATTGGCACACTTGTAATTTTTAGAAGAAAAAAAAGGAGTACCTGCATTTTGCACATGCTACAAGGCTTAAAAATTGTTAATTATCTATCCTATGAAAGATAAGGTATAAATATGGATATAAAATGGGTTTTTAACATGATTTAGTTAATTTTTAAACCCTGTATTTTAATCCCCCCCCCCACCCCCTCCCCAACTCCCCCCAACTATAAACCCATTTTTAACTTAACCGAGGTAAATAATTTTTACTGTTTTTACTATTAATTATTGTAAAAAATTAATAGGCCCTTATTAGATAATAAAAATTATAAATATTGAAAATACGGAATCCATTATTCTAAATTCCATTTACATATTTTGAAATTTTTAATTTGAAATTAATTTTGCAGATGGGAAGATAAAACAATTTTCTAAAGAGGAAATGTTAAAAAGTGTAAAAAGTTTTTGTATCCAAATTTAATATAAAATTAACTTGAATAAACTAAATTAAATATATATATATATAAAATTTTAATTATTTTACCTTTAAAACCATCTTTAATCAATTTGTATGTTTATAAATTCTTTAAAAGAGACGACAAATCGTAAGAAAAAACCAGTATTTTTTACTATTCATCAAAAAAATTACCTTCTTAGCAATTCTAAAATATTAACCCATTGATAATTCAGGAATGAATATTTAAAAAATGAATTTAATTTTTCAAATAAATTCTAAAAAAATCGAAAAAAGTAATTTTAATATAACTACGTAAAAGAAAAAACTACGTTTTAGAAAAATAAAGTTTTTAAACCTAAAATTAGATTTATTCTTATCTATTTTATATAAAAAACTTTAGATAAATGTTAAATTTTTTATTGAATATATAATATGTAAATTTAATTAAAATAATTCACCAATATTAATTTATGTAATTTATTGATATAAAACCTGTTTATGCGCATAAAAATAGTTTTTCTAAAAAAATATTCTCTTTATTTTCAAATAGTTTTTATTTTTATTTATAATTAATTTATCACCAATTTATTAATTATATATACATGTTTAAACCATATATTATCATAATTTTTTTAATCATAGTCATACCCACCATTCCAACATCTATGCGATAACTATCAAATTAAATAATAATATTTTTATAGCATGTCATGTTTTGTTTAAACTTGGTTTTTCATGTAATATAGAAAAAACTCATTTTTTTATGTAACACAATCTAAAAATAGTGTTACGTGTAATTAAATATAAACTAAGTGTTATGTGTAATGCAAGATAAACATGGTGTTGTGTGTAATGAAAACTAAACTCAGTGTTCTGTGTTACCAAAAATATAAAAAATAATAAATTTATATAGAAAATATATATTTTGAAAAATCATTGGGTGTTAAATTATATATTTATAGTTGTCCATAACATTTATATATATAAAAATTAATTACATCCTTCAGGAAGATGGTAGGTTTTATGTACGGATGAACGTTGTTTTTATTTTTCCAAGGATGTAAGAAAATAAATAAAAATAATAAATCAACTTTGAAAAATCATTATTATTTCATATAAATCATATATATCCAATAAAATAATCCTTATAACCATCCATGTAAAGAGTAATCAAAAACTAATCACATATCTTTGTAAAGGTGGTAGTCTACCTGTATGCATGTGTGATATTATTGTTTTCTAATGGTTTGTAGGGTAAGAAGGTAGATATGATATTATAATTAAATAAGTATAATTATATTATAAATATCATATATAAACTTTAAACCCATAATAATAACAATTAAGGAAAAATGTTGATATAAAATGAATTGTATATTTGTGTGGAGAAGGTAAGTCATATGTATGCTCAAGCGATACTTTCACATCCTATTTTATGTAAAGAATGTGAGTAAATTTGGTTTAATAATAATAATATTTTAGTATGTTTATTATAATGAAGTTGTTATTTTTTATAATATATTATATTTATAGAGGTAAAATAATAATTAAAAATAAAAGGATAGGTTAATATGATTACGTCTTCTCTGAAAAAACTCTTTTAGATATCTTCTTAAGGATCGTAGGGTTGGTATTTTGGGGAAATAGAACCAAAATCATGTCTATGATGATTTTTGGGACAGATATGTATAGGTTTTGGTCAATCTATATGGCTCAAAATGTGTGAAGAAGTGAGGGTAGGAGGTTCCCTTTTATAATTGAGGAGATGGGAACTTTTGAAATTTCATAAATTATTAAATTATAATAAAGTCATTATCAATAAAAATGATTCCAAATGGCCATAAATTAAAATTTAAGGTATTATTTGGTTGTAATCCCATCAACCAATAGAATTTGTACTAGTTAAAGTAGTTTTATAAACCTTATCTTTTGGTTTTACCCCATTGTTAACTCGTTATAATCTTAACAACAGTAAAAAAGTTTTTACTCTTAATAGGTTATCATTTTACTTATAAGGTAACTATTGAATAACAAATATTAAAAGGATGGAATTTTATACCATATTCTATCCTAATATTTCTCTTTAAATAATTTTATAAATTTCTAATGTAATAAAATTTTATTTTCATAAAATGTGAGGAATGTCATTTTTTACACAATTAATTTACTTTGACTTTAAAGACACCAAGAGAAATATTTAATTTTAATATATTCCTTTTAAATACCACTAATTTGTTATATATATCTATAAAATTTTTATAACAATATAACTCAATCAAATTATATTACTTTTATTATTTTTAAAAAACATTTATTTTATATTCTTATTAATTGGATAAATATTATATAGTGTTATGAAATAATTTAAGATAATTATTTAATCATTAAATTTTTTAATAAATTACCATAATTAATATAATTTCATTATGAAAAAAATAAATATTTATATGCATTCATAATTTTATTTTATCTCTATATGAACACATAAAAGTAATTTAAAACTAAGAGAGTGACATTTAGTAACTTTCTTTGCCTTAAATATTAAATAAGTCATTTAAGAGAAAATTATATCTATTAAACAATTAAATTTAGATCCTAATATTAAAAGGCTCAAATTAACTTCATTAAATAATAATTTAGAGGAAAAATTATTTCCTTATCACTTAGTTTTAAGATAGATTTACCAGATTTACCAATTACCATGGTGAAAAATGTTACCATTGTTACTATTCATACTGACCAAAAATAAAAGGGGAATATTTAAAAAATTTAAAGATCCTACTATAAAATATGGAATTTATTTTATTAAATTCAATATATATAATTGTAAGAAAATAATTTTAAAATATGTATGAAAAATGCAATGAATCCCTCTTTTTTTAAAATTTTATTTTAAGTACAAAAATGTTTTTATAATAAATTCAAGCATAAAATTCATTACAAAGTCTATAATTGGATTGTTTTCAATAAAAATAAAATAACTAAATTTTAATCCTTATTCAAAATATAATTTTACTTTATAAAGTCTTTTAAATAAAATATAGTTTTCAATAAAAATCAATATTTTTCACTGTTCGTTAAAACAACGAACCTTTTAGAAAATTCTCAAAAAATAATAATAAGCTTATTTTGATATTATGAATTAAAAGTGATAAAATTTTATCAAATAAAATTTCTAAATTTTTTGGAAAATATTTATAATATTCTCTCACAAAAATTAATAATTACCATTTTTGAAGAAAACATATTTTTGCAGAATAAAGTGCCTTTTCTAAAAATTGAGTGGTTATTTCCTTGGAATTAATAAATATTTTTTATTATGACCTTTATATATATTTAAAAAGTGATTAATACTATTCATGCCAACTAATTCAATGGCTAGTTAATAATGGTCATATTTTAATAATAATATTTCATGGTTCATAAAAGATCTGTGTTGTGTGTCATATACGCTATCAAAAATAATTTCATCCTTTAAAAATATCGGGGTGTTACATACAAAGAATGTATATGGGTTAATAAGAAAAACTAATTATTGTGTATTTGTTTGATTTAAGTCTTAATATATCTTTAGTCCAAGTCATTGTGTTGTATCTTCCTCTATACCCCTGTTATCCCCTCTAATTTATGAACTAGATTTACATAGTATAAGTCACAAAAATCATTAGAAATTAATTCTGAAACTAGGTAAGTATTTCCTTCATGACCATTTATATTATTTATAATAATTTTAGGAATTAAGAGTATATTTTTAATTCTCTATCAAAAACTATGATACATAAAAAACATTATTTTACATCTCATATAGCTTGTGATACATAAGAAGTTGAAATAACAAGCATCGAGCCCCCAAGCACCTGACATGTTAACACCATGTCATGATAATTTGAAACTACATGGCCTGTAATTTATAATTCACATTGTGTAAGTCAAAACATCATGATCATTTTTTTAATATGTACAATATGATACACAATTCTCCCCTAAAACAAAATACTATATATGTGGGTTTATCCTTAAATAACAATCAATATGATCCAAAAATCTTGTACCATTATTTTTCATCCTTTTTACATGTCTCCAGACCTTTATAATTAGGTTGACTTTTGGAACATGTAACCATGATGGATCCACATACTCCAATTGTTCCACTGTTATCATTAGATGGTCAAACTAGTGCTATGGAATTCATATCAAATTGTGGTCAATCCATGGTTATGATATGACTTGTCAAGTTTATCCTTCCTGCCTAGATCTTTAATGATTAACACATAATATCAAATAGAATTCCATCCTAAAACCAATTATAGATATGAGTATCACAAAAAAAACTTATATGATAGGATATATTCTTTTCTAAAACTGATGTGGGGTTGGTTTTACCTTCAAAAAGTGAGATACCTTTGACCAATATGAAGTTAGAGCAACCTCCAACACTAGCGATTATTTTAAAATAACTTGAATTCCATATATACCCTAAAGAATGCATCTATTTCACCTATACATATTAGACCAATATCTGGATCCTACCCCATAAAACCTAATACACACCCTAAACTTATATTTTTGGAGACATATTTTGTCCATTCATGAATAAAAAATCTCAAAATACAACCCATCTAGATGAATAGATAAGTTATGGGCCTATCCTTTCATAAGAGGTTTGGTTTTCTATCCAAAATTATCATGATTTAAAAGAACACATGTTTTTCCTCAATTATTTATTAGTAATATTACTAGACCAAGCTCTTATTTTCAATATATATTTTAGTACATTTTAAAAAATCAAAGAAAAACTCAATCCAATTTTTAGTTGTTCTTTACTCAAAATGGTCATGCATCCCATTTTATGATGACCAAGCATATTCACTCATTCCCAATGACTACATTTTTTGAATGTGTGTTCATGTGTTTATGATAAACTTCATTATTGTTTCATCATGTGATTCTACATCTCTTTTCTCTTTTCAAAATCTTATATTCATACAAAAAATATAAAAATCACTATCAAGAACAAAATTCTATGATTTTACCTTATACCTTCCAGGACCTTTCCCAGTTAAGGATTTATCATTGTTAACCAATTATATAATCACCCGCACATGGTTTTACTTGAGTTTTATATTACATTAAATTTTATGGGAATAAATATAGAGAATATTCTGGTGACATTGATCCCCTTATCCATTTATATTTAGGTTCCATACCATTTTCACTGAATATAATTGAATTTTAGATTTTGTTTTTTATTTACCCTTTATTATTAAACCCTTTCATGTCTCTACCCATGATAGAACTAATCAACCAGTTGTTATATTTATGTAGTTTCTTCTTATTGGGCTTGGGGTCAGGCATGCTCTCACAGAACAACACCCATAACATTTCCCATGCATATCGTCTCATTCATAATTTTCTTAGCACTATTATTTTTTCTACACCATATAGATGATTGTGTGATCACTAGTAGTGATATAGATATTATCACAGGTCTATATATAAGGCAATACATAACCATACATATTTTATAACCTAATTATTCTATATACTTTCATTGTAGCATCAAGGAAACATGAATAGATATTTTTATACCACCTATTTGGAACAAAAATTAGAGGTTATTTAAAATTATACACCTCATGAGAAACTAATTGTGTTTTAGTGAAAAAAATACCTCACACTTTGTGGCATAGGGATAGAAAATATGTTGTGAAAAAATTGGAACATGCACACCCCGAACATGAAAAATACAATAAAAAGGGATACCACAATGGAAAATTATATTTCACATTATTATTCTATTATATACTATTTATATAAGAACAAATACTATAAAAATAGTTCATGTGTAACAGTTTTGACACAGTTCAGGTGAAGTATTTTAAGGGGGTGTGGTGACCAATGTGGAAGGAGTGAATGCATGTAGTTTTTAAGGGCATGAGAAGAAATTTTAAGGTGGGTATAGGGATATGGGTATACCCATGATTTAAAATAACTAATAGTCACCTCCATAATCATAGAAACTTAACTTCACCAAATTTATCTCTTTACTTACTTCATACCTTATGCTTATAGGTTCTTTATAATAAATAAATAGAATTTTTTTTCTTAGTGTCATGGTCGACAAAGAAAATTTCAATGGAATTAGGAATGATTTCCGTTATACTCTATTGCTTATCCAAATTGAGGACCATCATCTATAGCATGTCCAAAACCACATAAATAAACTCATGATGTTCTCTTGCTAATATTGTTAGTGATTCTTCTTAAACATGTTTTAGGCACACTACCCATTGTATTAAAATAATTTTTTCTAACACTCCTTCAAGTATTTTAAACAGTTATTATATTTTAAGCACTTTATGTTATTTATATCATATTTTTTTTGGATGTTGCAATATCATGGTTATTCGGGCATCCATTTTCATACCCATGATCATTCTTATTGCCATTATGATGGTTTTTAGACTTTTTTACTACCTTTATCACAAAAAAGGGTACCCCTTTACATTCTTTCCTCATTAAATACATTCTATACTTTACCTCAGTGAGAAGTAGTCATTAAATCATGTTGGTGGTATTTTTGTTTGTATCATAGAGATCCTAATTTAAATTTTCTAACCCATGAATCCCTCTATTCTTATCGCCTAAAGATTAACAATTATTTTAATGGAAATCATGACATGTGTATTTATGAGAGTTATGATGTGAATAAACTTCTTTAACACCCTCTTATCATCGTTTTTTTTTCTCCTAAGATATTCTAGATGTTGATGAGGTTAGTGTGTTTCATGTGAAAATCATTGATCATCTCACAATCCATAAAATTAATGGACATGAAATATATATGCAATGAATATTATTTTTCTTGATGTGTATTCTAGACATCCATTCCCATGGTCTTTATATTATCCCATTCTTTTTTGAATGTGTCCTTGATGGATAGTGTTACAAAAATCATGGATGTTAATGTGTGGATAATGGTAGAAAATTATATTATATTATCATTATAATTGAAATTCTAAATTCTATCACATCTGAAAGTCCCTAACCTTGTAGTTTCACCCTCATCAGAAGATAAATATAATCATAGTTTTTATATTCTAACCTAGGGTAGATAAACATGTCTCCCATATTCCTTATCACCTATTACACCACAACATTGCGATATTCATTGTCTCTTCTACGACAACCATCACTATGAATTTCTACCCGGGGTGAAGATTTCAGAGAAGTGTTTGACATATAATTTTCCGTCATGGAATAATCAAAATATTTTCTAATAGTAATTATTTTTAAAAAATGTAATATATGAATACAAATCATGAGAAATAAAATAAAAAATGAATTCCAATATGATAACATTGATTACACATTACCATTCTTCTAAATTATAGTTATATAATAAAAATTTAAAGAATAAAAAGGTAGTTCAAGTTAAATAATTGTATAGTAGTTCAGGTGAAATAGTTTTAGGGGGAATGTCCATTGGTGCAGAGGGAGTGGACAAGTGAAATATTTGAAGAAATTAGAGGGGGGTTTTAGGGTACATATGTGGATATAGGTGTGATCATGATTAAAAATAACAAACAGCATAAGTTAGGTAATAACAAAGTTAACTTGAGGGAACCTCCAATAGTGTTAATATCGGAGGAAGAGATTGAAATACCATGTGTTTTTGTGACCAAGTATTTTCACCTCAGGATCCAACCCCACCATCCAAGACATCCCCTTTACGTACTATTCTTTCAACTTATACCACCATTGAAAAATTTTATACTCCATCATATTCTTCTATACATAGATCCACGAAAACCACTCTATTGACTATTAAAGATATCATGGATTGATATGTAGACTATATTGAGTAATTGTTATTCTATATGTCATTTATAATCGAAATATAGTGATAAATTTTCCCCATAGCCATGAACTATACTATTTCATAAGAAAGACCAAGTCCATCACTAGATTCCCTGGAATGGAAATGCAGCACCACACTCTTAGATTTATATATCACTCCAGATAATATTTCTCTCAAGACACATGTACCTTACACACAACATACTAATGATATCTCATCATTCACTATACTGATAATTTAACACCCACTATAATACAAAAATATTTAAACATTTATTCTTAAAATTAAAAAATGTTTTGTAGGTTTTTATTTATTATCCACATTTTTTTATTATTATTTTTCATTTTTATTCTTTTTATATACCTTTATAATATTTATCCTAACCAAATTCAACAAATTATATTCCAAATTTCATGAAAAATATAACTTTTTATGAGAAATGAGGAATTTTTTAATGCTGGGAAAATCTATTGATAAATTTTAGTTTTTTGTAGCAATATAGCTCTATATGTTCACCATTTATTATATATTCTATTACCTATATGGTGTAGTGAAATAGGATCATGAAAGTGATTAAAACCATGATGTTTTTTAAAACATGGACCTCATTGTTGATTGTAAATGAATTGTGTTGTCGATCAAAAGTGAGGGTGATGGTGTATAAAAGTCAGTATATGATAAAAAAAGAAAAAATAAGAGGAAAACAAAGATAGATTGTATAGATAATAATAGCCATTTAATTATCACATATATATCATACACATATAAGTCTCATCAATGGTCCATATTAATCTCTATTTTTTGGAATATAAAATGATTGTGATTTTTGATATAGGATGGAGATTGGGAAAATAAATGACCATATTAATTAAATCACTTCATAAAAGATCCCATGAGAATAATCCCCTTGAAATTAATACATGCACATTTTCTCATAAAAAAAATCATAGCTTTCATTAATATCATGTAATATTATCTATATCTATCTTAAAACACCATGTGGTAAAAAAAAAGTGAAAAAAATTTAATTCCATGTTAATTTTTACCACCTCAATAGAAACCTTATTTGGAAAACAAAGTGTGAAAAAACCCATGAAAGGTAAAGAGAGTAAAATGATCCTAATAACACCTAATTTATTCGTGATATACTTTTTTTATATTAATCCAAATTTAAAAAATCAATTTATCAAAAAAATTTGTTTTTAATTTCTTTGGGAATAAATCTTAAAGATTATTGCATGATCTAATTTACTTAATATCTATTTCACCTTTAATTTTTAAACTCATACGTAAAAAATGATTTTGGTGAGATATATTTTTTCTTATAACTTTTGATATACTCACCCTAATATTTTTCTGTAAGATCAACCATATCTTTATATAATGAAATAGGAATTTCATTATATATATTTAATTCACAATTTTTTTTATATGATGAATAACATATCTCAAACAAACACATTCTCGACTTACCTTATGAATTTTATTAAAATCAACATGATTTAAGGAAGTCAAATAAATAATTTTATTTTATAGAATTATATGAAATGATAGTTCCAATATATGTGAATAAATTTTTAGGTAGATATATAGCTTTGTGTAAATTAGAAAAATATTTAACATCAGCATAAATGACCAATTTTGGTTTTATGTTTTGGAATAGGTAATAATTTATACTCTTTAAACCACAATGAGTTGTAAAATAATGTTACGTTAAATTAAATTCATTATAATAATACATCATATTAATCTCAAGGTATATATGCACATGCACATGTATATACTTCAGGGATAAATAAAATGTGAATTCATATTTAATCCTTCAAGTAAAAATAAGTTTTTTATCATCTTCTCTTGTTTAAATTATATTACCCTTGTAATTAAAAGATTAAATTATTTATTAAGGATAAAAACAATAAAAAAATTAATATTTCATCTTTTTATGATTAAATCAAAATACTAGGGCATTATTTATAATTTTATCATGAAATATTTCATTGGTTTTTTAAATTTTTCAAGAGTTTTGATGTTATTAAAAAATATATGTATTAATAAAAAAAATTATTTATACAAACCATGTGGTGATGAAATCAATTTTATATCCTTTCTAATATGAATATATCTTGAGATGGATGCATGAAATATATTATATTCGGTTTAAATCATATATAAATGTGTCAAATTGGGTGTGTTGATACATAGAATCTTCAAAAAAAATGGAGATGTGGAAAATGAAACACTTTCACTTGGGTTTGTAATATATTTTGGATGATACATAAGATATTCCAAGTGATGCATAATATTTTCCCAAGAATTTTCAAGATAATTTAGAGTATTCAAAATAAATTGATTGAGGATTAGACTAAAATGTAGCAAAGTCATAAATTCACTATGATATATAATATATATTAGAATATACAGAATATATTATTCAGGATAAATAACATATTTATGATCATTATAGTGATACAAAATATTTTTAATTTATTTTTTAAATTTTATCATTTTGAGAAATTGGAGAAATTAGGATAATTAAATGTGATGATTATGAGAAATTATTTAAATAATAAATATTGATATATTGATAGAGATTCAGTGGTGATTTATTTCATGGATTATATATAATTTAAAGTGAAATAACATGAGGACATTTGCGTGTTATTTTTAGACATTTATGTCGGAATATTTAAAGTCCATTAATGAATACTAAAATCTATACTATTTATTATGAATATTCTTGACTAATTTAATTGATAAGATTATGGGTTATTATAGAAGATTCATTGAGGATCATGAGAGCAATACTCATGAGTTTAGTTTAGATTTTATTATGGATTTGGTATCATGGTGTATAAACTCATGTGGTTCTGTTAAGAAATAGAAAATTATATGATCATGATTTCAAAACTTTAATAGGGATTTAAAATTTTTAATTATGTGAATTTATTTTAATTTCATTATTAAAATATAAATGGGAGAAGAAGAAGTAGTATAATAGGGATATTGGAGGATGGTGGAACAATTCTGATGAAAAATTGTGAGAGTAAAACATTATGTTGGGGTTTTTGAAAAATAAGGTGAGAAAATATATCAATATTAGATAGTCCATTGGTGGCTCATTCTTATACTGGTGATGTTTCTTTAAAGAGTGTTTATGTTATTTCTTTTTGTAACAAGTTGGTTCTTATTTAGAATTTGTTGTTACTAATGCTTGTAGTTGGTTTGTGGATATAGTCATGCCTATAGAATCATTTGGATAATTAAATGGAATTTTCGTGGGGGAATAAAAACCCCCATAACTAGGGATTTAATTATCCACATTTAAGGAAAAACTTATTAAATAATATTCTTTGTTATCTATTAATTTTATACATTATTATTAGTCAGTTTGACGACCTCTGAGTCATATTTATTTTTTGTTTTGGGATTATTTTATTTCTCTTAAGGTTACAATGTTTATCAAGAGTTGAGGGTAAAGATTTTTTTAATTTTGGTAGAAATAGATAGGGTGCATGGTCTACATATATTTAGTTGTATTGGTGTTGTAACTTTACGATATGGATGTATCGGTTCGAGTGAAATTTTTCATGGTTTGATCACTATTTTTCTAACTATGTAAGAATCATGGAAAAATGTGTTTGTTATTAGGTTTGGGTCTAGAGGTGGTATCATGATTTTTAGATGGTTTTTTGAACCATGAATATATTCCAAGGTAACTATCTAATTTGATTTTCAAGGGGAAGTAAGGGATACATGGTTAGAACATGATTTGTTTAACTATGGGTCCTAAACATGTGATACGTACAAATTTATTAAAAATAGAAAATTACCATAATACCTTTTCCCTTTTTCAACCCAAATATTGCATTAATCTCTCATTATCTTGACCAATAATTTATTTAATGTTCTAGAAGGTTTTCATTTGGTCTCTTGAAGATCCTCCATCGGTCTTGGTGGATCTCTTCAAAAAAATTCTGATTTTTGTATATTTTCTCCTCATTTTGATAGATCTATTCGACATCTCTCTTATCCTTTAAGTGCTGGAAATTTTTGACCTTTCATGGAAAGATCTAGAGTTTTTCAGGGTGAATTATTAATTTTTCTTATGGATCTAAAATTTTGACCACCTGGTCTCTTCATTTCCAATCACCGTTTTCAAATTCCTTTATGCTTCCTCCATTGGGGAGGTATGTGTATCTATAAAATTGTTATTTTTCAGGACACATCGTATTATTATTATGTTTTCCTTTGTTTTGGATTTTTAAAATGGTTGATTCGATATCCATGTGGGATAGTTTTTTTAAAATTATCTTTAGTGTCCTAGAAAATGGTTTTAATGGGGTTTTTCTTCAAAAATAGGTTTACGCACTTCATGTGTTTTGGAAAATTTCTAAAAGATGGTTTTGACTCTAAAATAGTTTTTTAATCATGGGAGAAATAATAATTAACATTTGGAAATATTTTATAAGATTTTTACCATGATTTACTTGAATTTGTTGACAAAACATAGCACATTAGAGCCTTGGGTTCTTGGGGTAATGAAAATATTCCAGCCTTAGTGAGTGTGGAACCACTAGGGGTAAAAGGTATGATACTTATAGACTATGAAAATAGTAGGTATCATTAATATTCATGTCTTCATTAGTTAGTGTTTCTTATGTGTCTTATTTATGTATTCTCATTGGCTAGAGCCTATTCTTCTTGGTTTTACTCATGATGGTGGCATTTCATGCTTTGAGGATCTGATATTTATCCTATGATTTTTCACAGATGATTTCAATTATATCCCTAAATTTATATTTAATTATATTTTGTCATGTTCCTGTTTTATTTAAATAAGTAATGTTTTAAATTAAACCAAATTATTTTTTATGAAAATAAAATGGGAATGAAATATCTTTATGAAAAAATTTGTTTTAAAGCTAGAATTAGTGGTTTCATGCTGAAAAAATTGTATCTATTCATGTTGGAATCATATTAGGAATTTCCATCACACCCTGAATATTTCATTGGGATTATATACGTTTGTTTTTTTAGATACAGGTAAAGGTAAGGATTCGTATAGCATGATTACTTCTCTTGCCTGTTGATGCTTCATGGTGGTTTGGGATGGTGGTGATGGATTGTCACATGGAGAATTGGTTTGTTTATTTTCAGGATTATCCTTTTTTATTTGTTTTTCTATGTATCATTGTTGTGTACATTTTCTTATATGATGTACTCTGTTTTTTTATCATATCATTTTATATATGAGACTTGTAGTGTTGTGATGTAATTTTGAAATCATTCTCATGGTTATGTATATTGTGTCACATTATCTTGTTCAGAAAAAAAAA
The DNA here is from genome assembly GCA_963277665.1 of Viscum album. Classification (NCBI taxonomy): domain Eukaryota; kingdom Viridiplantae; phylum Streptophyta; class Magnoliopsida; order Santalales; family Viscaceae; genus Viscum; species Viscum album. The sequence goes on from OY728155.1 coordinate 967,347,048, forward strand.
TGTACCAGCATGAACAAGTTCCAATTAGTATGTAATATGATATGGCTCAAATTATGGTGTCTATACGGGATGCTAAGTCCATAAAAAATAATCATTGAAACAAATCTATTCATTAATTTTTTCCCTGAAACATATTGGTATTTTAGGTAATTATTGTCCTCATAATGGATCTTTGGAATTCATATAGAACATGAATTTTATTGGATGGATCAAGTGAAATATTGATGGTTCTTCATGATGTAACTTCCTTATTATGGGATTTGGAGAAGTTTTAATAACCATAATGGTTACATCATGGGCTAGATTTATGTTCCCTATGGATTTTCATCATCTATTGAGGCCAAAATTCATGGATTGATCAAAGTGGTAGATATGGAATAATAAATAGGATGGACCAATTTATGGTTTGAATTTTACTCCACTTCAACTGTGAAAGATATTAGATCTAGTTACTATATTTTATCCTGAATGATGGTCACACAATGGATCAAATTCTTGGATTCTATCTCAAGCATGAATTGCTTCATTACAGATTTTTTTGGGAGGAAATTTACCTTGCTTATGGATTTGAAAATAAAGGGGTGAGATGTGAGAATATCATTTCTAATATTGTTCTACCCGATGAATTGATACCTCAATTTCAAATTAAATATTTTAAAACCCCTTATTTTAGACTATAATAATTTTTATTCCTTTTCAATAAAAGTAGTTTACCAATAAAAAACCAACCCATGGAGAATAGGAACACACTTTGGACTCTTTGGATACCCATATTGGGTGACTTGTCAGGATAACCTATATTTGTTTATTACAAAATATTATCAGATAAGGTTAACATATCCAGGGGTTCTATTTAGATTAGAGATAGGACCATCAAAACTCAAGTGGTAAGTGTGGAAGGGTACCTATCCAGTTCACTTTTTTATTCATCCTCAGGATAACATGGGTGGTTAGAGATTTTTCATCATGATTTTAATCTTGATTTAAATTTTATTTAGATAAACCCTTTTGTATTGGTTTTTTAGTTTTTTAATATGGATTAATTAAGTTCATATTTTGATTTAAAAATAGATTATTAATCTAATTAGTTGTTATCTCTTATGTTTATTAGATAATTACTCCTAGAAGGATACCCTTGAATCATAGGGAAAGGACTACCAGAAAAATCCCACAAAAAACCCATCAGTTAACCTTTCATTTATGGAAATGGTAATCTAGATTATTTAATCCCTAAATCAAATCGGTGGTGGAAAATTGTAATGGATGGTGGATCTTGCTTCAGATTTTACCAAACAAAATCCTTCAATATTATGTGGTGAAATAGTAACCCAAGAACCCAACAGAAGAATATAAATAATAGAGAGGATTTTATATTTTTAAAAACTCCAAAGGACACTAAGGTGGGAATTTTCACTTATATTCTTGAAAGACTGAGAATAAAATCATGAAATTCCATTATGTGAGCTAAAATACACTAGGACCTCAATTGGACCACTTTTAAAATTTCCTTTAATCAACAGTTCTATCCTAAGATGTTGTTTGTGTTTAAGGATCAATAGTTTATGTCCAGGGATCAAGGAGATTTTTCAGTGATGGAGTATGCTATTAATTTCACTGAGTTGGTTCATCTATCTAAATATCTTATCACAAACAACTACCTAAAGGAAAGTCATTTTGAGATAGGTCTAAATCTGAATATTCGATCAATGCCTATTCTCATATTCCATATAAAATTTGTCAAGGTAGGCGATAAAGTGGCAATTGTTGAGGTAGAATTAGTCCAGAAGGCTGTTCAATGTAAACCCTATATTACAGTAGGGATTATCTAGGGTGTATCATATGGATAGGAAAGGAAATGAATAAGTGGTGCTTAGTTTAGATTAGGATCAATTATTGCGAATTATTTGGGATAACACCAAGTGGTTTGCTTATATTGTGAAAGGCCTAGACATACTAAACCTGAATTTATGGTAACACCTATGATTTTTCATCATTGTGAACAATACAATCACCTTTTGTATTTTTTGTGGAATGTATCCGAGGGTAGTAGAGATGGATCCACCCATACCAAAGGATCCTAACTTCAGTTAGATGCAGTGAAAGGTCATGGATATCACTCTCATGTAAAGGGGGATACTCAGGAAGTGAAACATATTAGGGAGGATTTGAGTCTAGATGCCTTTTATACTGCATAGTATACACCAGAGGAATCTAAAGTGCATCCAGCTACTATAAGAGGAAAATTGTTTATTTCTTCCACTATGCTCCTTGATTTTTTATACTAGTGCATCACATTATTTTATATCATCTAATTTGATTTATGTGTTGGGAATACACTTATAGTTTATTCCATTCATGATGGATTCCACTCTATTGGGAAGGTGAAAGGAATATGTTTTAAAATTTTCTTTGTTTCAGGTTATGATTGTTAATGACAAGGTTGTATGGTATTTCCGAGATCATGATCTTGATATATTTGACCCCATAAATGGCATGGAATAGATGGTATTTAAAGTAATAGGTCAATTGTAATCATCATCAGGTTCATTTTCTACCTCTGACTGGGATTAATAATGTCTTTTAGGGTGAGTGGGTTACTAAAACCATGAGAGTGGGGTAAGTTGTTCCTATGGTCTGATTGAACTCATTTAAACTAGTAGAGATCTTTCATAAGATCATCAACCAAATTTTAAGTGGTATGATTTCTTTCATAGTGAATGGGGACCCTGAGGTAATTCATGATGATTTTTCTAGGTTACTATCCCAAAGTGAGGTCGAGTTTAATATTGACTTGCTCCCGGGGATGAGTATCATCTCCCTACAATAATACCATATAGAACCTTGTGATTTTAAGGAACATAAATTTCCACTTTAGGATTTTGAGTATAAGGGATTTATTTTTCTGAGTGTATCACATTGAGATTCACTGGTTCTCTTCTCAAATATGTTAGATCGAATACACTAAATTTATGTTAATTATAAAAATATTAACCAAGTAAATATCAAAAATAAGTATCATTTTCCTAGTATTTATGAACAATTTGATCAACTCATGGGATCTCATTGGTTTTATAATATAGATCTGAGATCGAGGTACCATCAACTAATATTCTAAAAGGAGTATATTCCTAATACAACATTCAGGAGTAGTTATGAGCATTATGAGTATTTAAATATTCCATTTTGTCTTCATAATTATCTTATGATGTTTATGGATTTGATGAATAAGATATTTCATCAACTCTTAAAATATTACTAGTTGTTTTATGGATGAAATTTTGGTGTTTTAAAAGATAGATGAAGAACACAACGATGATCTAGAGTTCATTCTCATTACTCATAAAGAACATTGTTTGTATGGAAAACACTAAATATCAATTTTAAATCAAAGAAGTGAATTTTATGGGCCATGTTATATCTTATAAGGTCATCTTAGTGGAACCTAAAAAGATTCATATGGTAATGTCTTGGTACCAACCTAGGAATGCGTTTGAGATTTAGTGCTTATTAGGTTTTTATGTGATGATCTTTTAGAATAATTTTGTAATGTTTTTTTTACATAGTATTTGGTGTGAATGTTTTTTGTTTCAATAAAATTAGTTGTTTTTTATCAGAAGAAGTTTGAGTTACTACTTATACTATGTTGGATGATGTTGTGATGATCCCTAACATTTCTGACATCATGATTACTAAGTTATCATGGTTCAAGATGAAGTTTCCAGATAGAGATAGTTTTCATTTAGTTCAAGTTATAAATTATATAAGTAAAAAAATGTATATAGTTCATGGTATAAATTCTATACAGTTTTCAAAGTTACAAAGTTGTAAGTTTCAGTTGTAAAAAGTTCATGCAAAAATTAGGTGAAGTTATATTTAATGCTCAGATAGATAAGTGTGAAGGATATTAGAACTATTTGATCAGATAAATAAGTTTTTAGGGTATAGGATGATCAAATATATACATTTTTCTCCAAAATAATAAAATTCTATCTGTGTATTGGATATAAAAATAAATTTCTATCAGATGAAATTTAGTATAATTTTAAAAGATAGACTCATGATAGATCATCAGACGAACATGTATCAGATAGAGAAATGAAATTTTATTAGATAGACAATTCTATGAAGTTAATATGCACTATGTTTAGAAGATAAATCTCTATTTGAGGTTTTATTGGATGTTAGATCACCAAATAGATAAAATCCATCACAAAGGAAAAATTAAGTTGGAAGAACTACTACGAGTCCATATGATAGAATAAGCATGTGAGGATCACCTAATAGAGGAAGCATGAGCTTACTTAAATGACATAATCGAACAAATAATATTGTTTAGAGAAGTGTTCAATAAGTTCTAGATGGAGTTATTTTTTCAATATTATTGGATACAGAAATATGTGAGTCTTCCCATCATAAAAATATGTTAGGAACATTAAATAAACTTTTAAAGTCATTAATTATGTCGATGTTGAGTTGTTATTTCAATATTCATAAATCTAGACAAGTTTTCATGAATTTTTGAAGAGGTCATTTATGCGAATATTTGAGAAAAATGTGATGAATAATGTTGAATCTGATGTTTCAAAAGCTTGGAAGGTGGTGAAACAAAAACTGAGTTGAGCAGGGAATTTAAAATTAGTGCCTTTGATTTCTCTAATATTTTTTGAGAAAATTTTCTAATAAAAAGGGGTACAAAATCACTGTGAGTTAGAGTTTTTTAAAAAGTGTGTATGTTCTAATGTTTTTTTCTGTGAGTATCCAACCAAAAAATCATTTATTTGAAGAAAGAATAGGTAGCAAACAGAGCATATTGAGTAGATCATACTAGACATAGGTGCATCAGAAAAAGTACATCAGAATAATCCATACTAAGCTGAAGCATGTTAAATAAAGATAGAGGAATAATGGATAGATGAATACTGGATAGAGGCTTACCAAATAGTGAATTTCCAGAAAACAAATTATTAACTAACTTTCAGGTTTTAAATATTGCAATGATTTGAAGGATTAGAAAACATTATAACAGGTGAGAACCGGTATAATTTTCTATCGAGGGACGTAATGGGATTTATGTGATTTGGTTTTATTATATTAACTTAATTATATATTGTATATCCATTTATTGATAAGAGTTGGTGTGGAAATGACTAGGTACCCACATTGGGACTAAACCCTATAAAAACATGTGTTCTTTTCTTTGTTTTTTATCTTTGAATATGAGTGAGGTTTATCTATAAATTAGAGAGGATGGGAACTTTAATAAGTTGTAGGAGTTAATTATAAGATCAAGGAAATTATAAAATATCACCATTGATTCAAAACCCCTTATCAATGGTATAAAAATTATTAAGAACTTCAAGTAGTGTGAGAGCAACAAAGTTCCCTCTATAAGTTCCCTATTTTCCATTTTATGGATAATATAAGTTCAGTTAATAGTATGGGTATTCCAACCCTCTATAGAAAACAATTTATGGGTGAAAAAATACAATGATACCCATTTATCTATCTTTGGGACTAGAGGTGATTGATGAAACAACTATTTAGTTTACAATTGTAAATAAAGTTATCCTATGACATTCGTTGATAAAAATAATAACATGGTTAATGAAAAATCTTGTAATTATATTCTTATGTTTTTATCAAAAAAAATTATATAGAAGTTATGGGTATCAAAATAATATGGTAAACTAAATAATATTTTAGGGAAATATAAATTTAAAGAAGAAAATCATCAAATTTAGGTAATCACGTTAAAATATATAAGGATAGATAGAAGCAAAAATATTGATGACAAATTCATAAAATTTTTGGTAATATAAAATTATTCAGAGATGTCTTGGAAGATTTAAATATTATTAAAATTGATGAGGAATTTTATGTATAGGTTTAATCCAAAAAACTATGCTTTAAATGGTAAACATGATATATCCCATAATTAATTACATAAATTTATTATTGCATATGAAATAAGGAAATCCCCTATATTCATAAAATAATATTAATTAATATATATATTTTTAATCTAGAATGACGTTTAAAATATATGAACTTGAACATGAGGCAATGGGTCTTAGTGAACCAGAAGATAATAAAGATGAAGATAAAGTGAATGATAGAATTATATCCCTTATATCTAAAAATTTATATAATTATTTATTCAAGTACAAAGGAAATCTCTCACTTAAATTTTCTAAGTGTAGAGGAATTACAAATTTTTCAATGAATAATCCAAAGAATAAAAATTGATAATATGATTATGGTGACTCTAAAGAAAAACCTCAAAAGAAATTGTGGGGTAAAACTTTTAATGAGGTTAAGTAATCCATCGAGAGTAAGAAAAGGTTCACTAGAAAAAATAAAATAATTATTTTGAGTAAAAAGGAAGAGTATTATTATAATGAAAATGGTTCCCTAGAATATGAAAATAAAAATAAGTTCAGAACGTTTATGGATCATGTTGAACAAAAAAATATTTCAAAAAGTGAAGAAAAAGAAGGTGAGAAAAACCTATTGAGAATATCACCTAATATTGAAACATATTGAATATATTGAGAAAAATAAAAAACTCATGAAAGAAGCTAGAATGTTTAAAAATTAAATTAAGAAAAAGAAAGTATGAAAAGAATAATTTCTCAGAAAAGAAGAGCCACACATAGAAGAAATTAATAATCTCAAGTTGAAAGTTGAGGAATAATAGAAAATGAAGAAATATTTTGAGGAAAAACATACTAATAATGAAGAATATATATTTAAGACTCAATAATTATGACTCATGGTTAAAAAAACAATGAAAAAAATTAAATATAATTATGAAAAATTATATAGAGATAAAGGAGGAAGCATCTCAAGCTACTGGAAGAACTCATCCCATGAATTGTGTGAAATCTATACTCACTAAACAAAAAATTACATCTAATTTTACTAACCATGCAGGTTTAAGAATAAAAATTTGGAGATATTAAGTTGATAAAGTATGTAATAAATAAATAACCTAAATAGAAGTTAAAAGTAATTACTAGAAGATTGATTCCCTGTGGAAAGGGAAATGAGATGTTGTAGAGTATGGTGAATCTCAACAAACATATCAATGGGAAATCCTACTTCTATAAAACATTTACGTTCAATGAATATAATTTTTTTTGTGTTTTGTGGGAAAAGTCAAATAATTATTACCACTACATATCTCTCCTTAAGAGTATGCATGAATCAAGGGGGAGGAATAATGGAAGAAATGAAAATAAATTTAAGTCATATAAGAAACAAAAATATAGTCATCAAAGGTTAAAAATATATCAATAGGAAATATATTTGATTTCTTGGAGGAAATTTTTGGAAGGGGTGACCAACTAGGTCACTTTACTAAAGATCGTATGACAACACTTTTAGGACAGGTTACTTATATCTGAAAAAATGAAACTGGGAAAAGGAAAATATAAGACAAAGATTTTTTTTATAATACTTTTCTAAAATCTAGAAAAATAAATAAATCATGGATTATAAAAAGTGTTTATTCCTCACATAAGACTGGTGATGTGAAAATCTTACAAAATACTAAAGAATCTGAGGGTGGATCAATTACTTTTAGAAGTTATATTTAAAAAAATGGAGTTGACCTGACTAAGATTGATGTTAAGAATATATAATCAATGCAAATTGTGTTTGTTAGTGGGTGTAAGAAAAACATAATGAGTTTTATAAAAATATGTGATGACGTTAAGGAATTTATCATTAGAAAAGATTCATGTTTCATATGATGATTGAAAAATATAAAACAATTCACCAAGGGATAAAAAACTAGCAACAATCTATTTAAAATTAGAGATCCCAGTAATTCTTGAGATTTAAGTATTGAGGATCAAAACAAGTTGTGACACTGAATACTTAAACATATTTTACAAAATTGTATGGGCACAAATTGAAAGGAAGATTCTATAAAAGACTTAAAAAATGAGGATGAAAATGATGCTAGTTGTACAATATACCAAAACATATATATAGTTAGTCTAATACTTGATAAAGTTTAAATCCAATCCACTAAACCACTTGATCTCATACATTATGATCTATATGGGACAATAAGAAATTAATTAACCAAGGGTGTTCTGTACTTTATTAATTTCATTGATGATTTCACTCAAAATATAAGAATAATGTTTATGAATCATAAATAAAATCCTTTAGAGTTTAAAAATTGTATAAGTTATGTTGAGAAACGTCTTGGTGTATATATATAGAATCTAGTAATGGATAGTGGAAAGGAGTGCACAAGTAACTCTTTCGATTCCTACCCGAAGAAACAAGAAATTAAACACCAATAATATGCTCCCTAAACTCATTAAAAATTGAGTAGTATGAAGGAAAAAACATAAGTTAGTTTATATGGGAAGAATCATGCTCACTAAATATAATATTTCAAAATTATTATGGAGATAAGTTGTAAGTAAAATTATACATGTCCAAAAAAGATGTCTATTTTGACCAAAATCAAAAATGACTCCCTACAAGACGTGGTATGAGAAAAATCATTGGTGACATAATTTATGATTTTTGGGATCCCTTTATTAATAAAGATAAAAATATAGATTTTTAAAATCTTGGTAAAAAAGGGGTAAAAGGTGTTTTTAAGGGATATTCATCCAACAAAAAATGTTACAAGTGTGTATTATTTGTTTCATTAATTTAATGTGAATGTCATTGAAAACTAGTATACCTTAAAAATTGAAGATTATGAGAATGGTTTAGAAAAGATATAGTGAGGACTTAATGAGATGGAGGATGAATGTGAGATTAATCTTATATAGGTCTATTTATATTAGTCAAGTGGTGAGGAAAGTATAAATTGAAGAAAACAAAAAAATACAAAAAATACAAAAATAGGCTATAAATGATAATATCATTGGAGATCAAGAAGCTCATGTTCAGACCAGGAAAAAATTGAGTTTTGAGAATTAGATTTCACTTATATAACTAGTTGTACCTTAATCTATTTCAAAGCTATATGGGCATAAATAATAATTAAATGTAGTTAATGTATAGTTGTTTCAAATTGAAAAAAATGACACATGGTATCTTATTCCTATAATAAAAGTAAATATTTTTATAGTAACAAAACGGGTGTTCAAAAATAAGCTCAATAAAAAAGGAAAAATTTTAAGAAATAAATTAGGGATAGTTTTTAATGGTTTTTCAGGGTTTGAGTTTGCTGATTTTGAAGTAACTTTTATCCTTGTCTCGATACTTGAAACTATAAGAGTATTTTTAGTTTTTTATTGCTCACTGATATTACAAATCCTATGAGATGGGTTTTAATTTATAATTATGGAATATAAAAAATGAAGAAAAATTTTTTATTAATAAATCTAGTGTGTTCATACATGAAAATAATGGAACCATGGTTTGTAAATAGAATAAATCTTTGCATAGGTTGAAACAGGCACCTTGTGTCTGGTACTCAAAACATAACAGTTGCATTAAGTAGTTAAATTTTCTAAAATAATAGTTTATAAAAACTTCTATGTGAAATATTGGATTATTGGTACCCTTATTTTCATTTACTACATTGATTACATAACTTTTATGATGACCGTGATAAATCATGTGAAGAATTTATTAAAAAAATGAAGAATAACTTTGATATTTAAATACCTATAGATTTAATTTCTTTCTAGGATTACAATTCCAATAGAAATGAATATTCATTTCCTTCTCACAATAAAATCAATCCAAGGAGTCCCTATAAAAATTTGGTATGAAAGATTCAAAGGAAGTTTTTATACTTATTTTTGTTAGTATGATGATTATTAAAGACAAACCTAGACAATGTGTAAATCATAAGTATTTATAAAAGTTGATTTAAAGTAAAATCTATCATATTTATTTAAGAAAAAACATTACATATGTTGTATCTTTGTGCGAAATATCTCAAAGTTATCTGAAGAGATCACACCTTCTTTCAACAAAAAGAATCCTCAAGTATATTAAAAGAACATCAAATTATGGTTTGTTGTTAGATAGAGTAATGATTTAAACTTTTGTAGTTTCATATATGTATATTAGGATGAAGATTTTAATTATATAAAATCGACATTAAGATGATATTTTCACTTGAGAAATAGTTATATGAACTGATATAGTAAAAAAGATAGTATTGTTCCTTTGCGTACAGCAGAAGTAGATTACATTATTTCCACCAAATAATGTATTCAAATGGCGTGGATGAAACTTTAGATGGAATATTTGAGGGTGAATGTTGAAACCCCATTGAAGATTCTTTGTGAAAATTATAGTTACATTAATCTCTCAAAAATTATTGTGAAACATTCCATATCAAAACTCATCAATATTAAATATCATTTCCTCAAGGATAAATTTGATAATAGAGATGTAATTATTCAATATATTCCAACAAAAGATCAAATTTATAATGTTTCCAAAAAATATATACCAAGGGAAATATTTGATGAATTTATGATAAAATTACATGTTCATCCTCCACCACTTAATTAAGAAAGTTCTTCAATAAAATCCACAATATTTATTTCGATTTTGTTATTAAAGGGGGAGAAGAATTATATATTTATAATTTATCTTTTTCTATGATAAAGTTGGTTTCATCATAAAAATAAGATTTAAAAGGTCTTAAAGTTATAATTACAGAATATGAGATTATTGAGGGGGAGTTTATCAATATCATGGTCACAAAATTACTTTTCACATAGTGATGAAATTTCTTAAAATACATTACTTAATTCGGAAATGTGATGTTAGGACATTGTCTATAAGATATTATGTGGTTTTGAACATCCTTTGGGTTGTTTTTTATAATGAGTGTTGTATTTTATTTTGTTAACATCTTATTGGAGACTATTTTTGTATCACATTTTAGAAAGAGTTCTGAATATTTATAAGAAACTTTCCTTATGTGTTGGTTCTTAAGGTGTTTAAGATATTTTCCTTACAAAGTCAAGAAAGTTTTCTTGAAAATTCAAATGATGGTTTTTTGATCTTCAAGTTCCTTACATCTTGAATATATTCAGGGTTATCTATGTTTGTATGAATTTGTAAAAAATTGTAAATGTTGGATTCTTAGTAGATATTTTTTACAAAACTAAAGGTATAAAGGGGTGCATATAGGTTTCCAAACAGAGTTTGTGCTCCAGTTATACAAAATTCAAGCAACGATGTGATGAAGTTACAACTAATTATCAAAAAAGGTACTATAAAGTCCAATAAAACTTGTCTATCGGACATATATGTATAAAAATAACCAAAAATAGTAATGTTTAAAATGTTTTCCAAATTTAGTTTCGATGTACAAATGATTTTAAAGTACATCAAACCAAGAAAGTTTATGTGTGTACCATATAGAGAAGAAGGAATACATCAAGTAGAGAGTTCTTATGATCAATAAATCTTCTAGCATGGTTGGGTTGATATTATTTTTTCAAGTCAAGATTATTGGTCAATGAACCATCAGATAGGTGATCATCAAACAGAGATATACGATGTCATTATATGGATGATTATGGGAATTTTTACTAGACTGCGTTAATCAGATAATAAATGTCAAACAAAGGAGAGTTACACAAAATAATCACATAGAAGAGTTATTATAAAGGCACCATATAAACTAATAAAACACACTTTTATTTGAATATTTTATTGATAATAAATGATATAAATTCCTCACATTATGCTAAATATTATCAATTATGAAATATTTGGGATTAGATCATTCGTTTGCAAATATGATGAAAAATCTATTTTTACCCTTTTAAAATTCACTGTAGTATTTTGGGCATAAATATTGTTATGTAAAATATTTTGACTTAAAATTTTGACATTATTTTCCTAACTTAATGGGAGAAAAATTCTATTTAGTACATGGAAGCTGGATCGTGCATTTGAGGGTAGTAAATAGGCCATGAAGACAAAGCTGGACAGAACCATCCAGATTGGACATTACTTAACCATTTGGGTCATATATTATTCTTCTGGGATTGGATTGAGCCCAAATGTTGAGGGAATATCAGGGAAATAATTAGGAACAAATAATTCTTCTATAAGGTCGAACAATTCAAGCGTTTTGGAGGTCAACTATGTGGTGAAACGTGGAATAAAATATTTGGCCGAGTTTTCATTTCACACTTAAAAAGGTTATGTAACCCTAGCCCTCAAAAAATATATTTATAGGGGATTTTAACTATTTGGTAAGTCTGGTAGATGATTTGGAAAGGTTTGGCCGAAAGGTTTTCTCTTGGGAGCCCCTCATAAATCTTGGAATAAGTAAGGCTTTGTGCAAACCTCTCTTCCAAACAGGCTCTCCTCTCTCACTTCCTTTTTATATTTCTTTTCTTTCTTGTTTGTATCTTGAATTTTTCTTCAATTAATCATCTTAGTTATTCTCTTTTCTTCTTCTATTAATCTTAATAATTGGGTTGGAATCAAGAGTGGATATGAGATTGGGTTCTACCCTTTCAATCCTTTGCTCATGAAAAACGTCTCCACGATGACCACACCGCCCATGAAAGTGTAGTTTTCTTAGTGATCAATATATCTTATACCCTATTCATTTAATTATTTTGAATCATTGCACTACTGTAATTCACTTAATATAATCCATGAATTGTGTTTTTAAATTATAATAAACTAAGAAAGCAATTGAAAAATTAATGCAAAAACACGTGAAGTTGAGATTTTGTGTAAATTGTGAGAGCGCGATCTTAATTGGTAATATAAGACCACACGGGATAAATTTGTAGAGTTCAAATATAATCCCTAAACACAATTCATCCTCATTTACAGAATGTATATGTGCTATAATTAACCACTGATCATAATCTAACCTTAGAACAACAATCAAAGTAGGGTGTTGCGATTGCGTGTTCCGAAGATAGCCTAGAGTTTAAGTAAATTCATCTTTGTGGTTAAGTTAACTCTTGTAGGGTTCGAGGGTTAAAAAATTATGGGATCATAATTAAGTGGGTATTTATTTAAATGATAATTATTAATAGGTAAATGAAGAGGTATAGTTAGATCGATTTTGAATTTTAATTATTTTCTGAAAAAACATCTTATTATTGTGTAATTTTAATCTAACTTTATTTCAAAAATAAAAAATAAAAAATACAATATTCTTCCAGCAAACTTATTCTAGATTTATAAACTATAAACAACCCCCATTCTTTCAAGTAGTGTTTTAATTATATTCTATTTTATTTTTAGAATACCATTAAGAAGTTGTTTTAATTTACTTAATCCTTTGAGAAACGACATTGGTCAGCCACTCTACTGCACCTAAGTACCCAAAAACCACAAATCATTTGAGGGTGCCCACGACATCACTCTTTTAAATTGGAACCATTATTGGGGAGGAAAGTAATTATTTCAACCAATTACAGGTATTTATTTTATTTTACATTTTATTCACTTCCTCTCTTATTTCTTCATTCTTTACCCAATCTGAATTTTTAATTTCCTCTTCTTTTATTTTCTTCTATTTATTTTTGGATCATAAACTCAAACTTATAATTTTTATTTTACTATGGTAAAATTTCCTTCTTTTCATTTTTATTTGATTTATGACATGATATAATCCCGAAAATCTCTTAGATCTTGACCCTGAGATTGAACGTAGCCTTAGGGCTCGAATCTGACATTCTCAGTCTACGGGAAGTTTCAACATTCAAACAGTTGGAGAATTTCCCCACTCCAAGAACATTGAAATTGGATACACTTCTAAATCCACCACAAAACAAGAACCAATGGATGAAAATAATGGAAATGAACTTAATAGAACTATTCGAGATTTGGCTGCATCGGATATTAACTATCAACCAAATTGTATTGCATACGTGAATCTCGATTCAGAATTTGAACTGAAATTTGGGTTAATTCATCTTCTTCCAAAGATTCATGGATTATCTGGTGAGGATCCCAATAAACACCTTAATTAATTTAATGTTTTTCTCTCAACCCTTAAACCTAGAAATGTTTCTGAAGATCAAATCAAACTATGATCATTCTCATTCTCACTTGATGGAGCTGCGAAAGACTTGATGTATTATTTACAACCTGAAGATATAACTTGTTGGAATGATTTAAAACTTCTTTTATTGTAGATATTTTTTCCAGCATCAATGACCATTTCTATTCATAAATAGATCTATGGGATCAAGCAATCACAAGGGGAGTCAATGTATGAGTACTGGGAGTGATTCAAGAAGTTGTGTGCAAGCTGCCCACATCACCAAATCATTGAGAAACGACTCATCCAGTACTTCTATAAAGGACTCACACCTATGTAGATAAGCATGGTGGATTTTGCGGCTAGAGGAGCATTGGTGGACAAGACACCAGTAGCTTCACGTGCATTGATCGACAAAATGGCCCAAAACTCCCAACAATTTGGTGATCAAGGGACACCACATGTCAGGGGAGTACATCAGGTAAGTCCATCTTCTCTTGAAAGTCATTTGATTGATACCAAGTTGGATGAATTGACTACTATGGTGAGGTAGATTGCTTTGGCACAAAAGACATCCCAACCCCCTCCTTCAAGGACTTGTAGCGTTTTCACTGAGACAGGCCACCCAACTGACGGTTTCCCTTAACTACAAGAGACAGAGGATTGCACAATAGTATTCCTAGGGAGACCATATCAGCAACAACAATAGACATACCCCCAAAAGATATTTGATTCACTTACTCCAACATAAAACCAAGGGTGTAAGGATCAATCTAAAATGGGGTATGGATCTGAACAACAACAAAGTCCCCCTTTTCAACAAAACTTCCAGCAGCCTCCACCTTACCATCAAGGTTTCTAACAACCCCAAAGGAGATCTGAAGCCCAAACATCAACAAGCCAACAACAAGGGAATCCCCCATAAAAGGTAGATTCTAATACTGATGATCTTTTAAAACAAATTTTTCTTAATCAACAGAATGAGTTGAAGAGTCAAGGTTCGGAGCTGAGGGAGTTGAAGACACAAATGAGCCAGATTGCCACTACCCTCCATGAAATGGTAAGTAAGAATTCTGGAAATCTACCATCCCAAACTACTCCAAATCCCAAGGGGAATGTCAGTGCCATCACATTGATAAGTGTGATGTAAACAACTCATGCTTCTCCACCTACCATTCCACCTAGATTCACTTTAAATCAGGAGAAGCCCCATTCCATACCAACTAATGAGAAATCCAAGGAGAAAGATAAAGGTAAGAAAAAGATTAATGATTTTCCTCCCAAACCCCTTCCATTTCCAAATAGAGTTATACAAACCAAGAAGATGGCTGAAGAGGTGATGAAAAAAGAAGTTTTGGATACATTAAAGCATGTAGATATCAACATCCCTTTACTTGAAGCCATCAAGAAAATCCCAAGGCATGCAAAAATTTTAAAAGAACATTGTACCAATCGAAGAGGGATCATGGGAAATGAGAGGATAAATCATGGAAGGAATGTGTCAGCACACATTATCCCAACTCTAGCAATGCCAACAAAGTTCAAGGATCCAGGGATATTCACCATCCCATGAACCAAAGGGGAGTTTCACTTTTCTGATGAACTTTGTGATTTGGGAGCTTCCATAAATGTGATGCCTCACTCTGTATTCTCTTATTTGTGGGTTGGTGAGCTGAAGCTGACGAGAGTAGTGGTGTAGTGGGAAAATAGAGTTACAGAATATCCATCGGGAGTCCTTGAGGATGTACTTGTCTAGGTAAGAGAAATGATCTCCCTAGTAGATTTCTACGTGCTTAACATGGAGGATGATCAGGTAAGTTATCATGGTCACATTATCTTAGGTAGACCCTTCCTCAAAACAGCGAAAACTATCATAAATGTCAATGAGGGTACACTTTCCATGGATTTTGGGGATCAAGTTGTGATATTTAATGTTATGGATTCCATGAAGTACCCCTCATAGGATCATTTTACATTTGTTATCTCCCATTTTGAACCACCAAATAAAAACCCCATGGAAATTGATTGTTCTATGCTTAGGGAGATTATGAGTATTGGTTCTAGTTTGATGTCTAAGAGTACTTCCACACCTATTTCTAATGCATAAGACTCTATTAGATTTGATTTTGAAATAGAATCATATTCTAATTTTGATCATGTGAACTCTGATTATGACATGGTTGTTGAGTATTCTGGTGGATTTGATGCTTTATTCTCTAATTTTGATGATGTATATTCTGATATTGATGCTGTTTGTGCACATATTTCAGTTCCTTCTATGTTTTCATCCATAAACTACCCCCTACATTGGAACTAAATCCATTTCCACCAAATCTCAAATAATCATACTTGTTGAGTGGTTAGAAATTACCTTTTATAATTTCTAACAATCTACCTTTTGAACATGAAGAAAAACTTTTGAATCTTTTGAGGGAGAACATTAGGGAAATCGGATGGATCTTGTCTGAAATATCAGGTATTAGCCCCTCCATTTGCATGCATATTATTATTTTGGAGGATGGGACTAAACCAGTGAGGTAGCCACAAAGGAGACTCAATCCAAACCTTCTGGAGGTTGTTAAAAAAGAGGTTGAAAAATTGCTTGAGGTAGGTATAATCTATCCCATTTCATATTCTCAGTGGGTAAGTCCTATTCAGGTTGTGCCTAAGAAAAGTGGTGTTACTATTGTTAAAAACAATAATGATGAGTTAGTTCCAATATGGGTGAAAAATAGTTGGCTTGTGTGTATTAATTATAGGAAACTAAATCAATCTACTCACAAGGACCATTTCCCCCTCCCATTTATTGATCATATGCTTGAATGACTAGCTGGAAAAACACACTACTGTTTCTTGGATGGATTTTATGGATATTTTCAGGTTCTTGTAGCTCTAGAGGATCAGAAGAAGACTACATTCACATGTCCCTTTGGAACGTTTTCCTACCGAAGGATTCCATTTGGACTTTTCAATGCCCCAGGTACCTTTCAAATATGCATAGTGAGTATTTTTTTTGATTTTATAGAGACCTGCATGGAGGTATTTATGGATGATTTTACAGTGTATAGATCCTCGTTTAATGAATGTCTAAGTAGTTTGGGAAAGGTGTTGAGTCGTTGTATTGAGAAGAATCTGGTCATGAACTTTGAAAAGTGTCATTTCATGGTAGAGCATGGCATTGTATTAGGGAATGTAGTATCAAAACATGGGATAGAGGTTGATATATATAAGGTAGATTTTATTTCATCCTTACCATATCCTTCATGTGTGTGTGATTTTAGATCTTTCCTAGGCCATTGAGGATTTTATCGGTGCTTCATCAAATATTTTAGTAAGATTTCTCTTCCTATGTCACGATTTCTTCAAAAGGATTCTGATTTTGTGTTTGATGATTCTTGCAGGACTTCCTTTGATGAGCTAAAGAAGTGTCTGACTACTCCACCGATCATACATCCCCCATGGTGGGAGATTCCTTTTGAGCTTATGTGTGACGCCTCTAAATTTGCGGTTGGAGCTATCTTATCTCAGAGGGTGGAGGGATGTTCACATGTTACTGCCTATGCATTAAGGAAACTGGATTCATCCCAATCAAACTACAGAACCATAGAAAAGGATTTTCTTGCTATCATATTTTCTTTAGATAAATTCCCTTCATATTTATTGGGCTCTAAAGTAGTTGTTTTTTCTGAACATGCAGCTTTGTGGTACCTCTTAAAGAATCCAGATGAAAAGCTCATACTTATTCGATGGATGCACCTTCTTCAAGAATTTGATATTGAGATAAAGGACAAGAAGGGGTATGAAAACCTAGTGGCAGACCACATGAGTAGGCTTACTCACACACTAGAGGATGACACCCTGGACCAGGTACCACTTCGGGACACTTTCCCTGATGATCATCTTTATTCCATCTTAGGTATGCATCCTTGGTATTCAGATTTAGTGAACTACCTTATTGCATTTGAAATCCCTACAAATTTTAAGAAACATCAAGTCACAAAGTTAAAGAGTGAGTCTAGATTTTATGTGTGGGATGATCCCTACTTATGGCACATGTGTAGTGACCAAGTTATTAGGAGGTGTGTTACTGATCATGAGTTTGAGTCTATTTTACATTTTTGTCACACACTTTCCTTTGGTGGACACTTTGGACCCCAACAGACAACTAGGAATTTTTTGACTCTGGATTATATTGACCTAGCTTATCCCATGATGCCCATGTGTTTTGTAAGTCATGCTCTCATTGCCAACACACTAGGAACATTTCTAGGAGACATGAGATACCCCAACAACCCATACTATTCTGTAAGATTTTTTATGCATGGGGAATCAATTTTATGGGTCTTTTTCTTAGTTCATTTGGATATTTGTATATTTTGGTTGTTGTTGATTATGTGAGTAAATGGGTGGAGGCTAAGGCCACCAGGACGGATGATTCTCATGTTGTAGTGGGCTTTGTCAAGACACATATTTTTTGTAGGTTTGGAGTACCAAAGGCCATCATCAGTGACCAAGGGACACACTTCTACCATCGTAATTTGGATTCCCTCCTTCGGAATTATGGTTTGACACACAAAACATAAACACCATACCACCCCCAAACAAATGGGTAGGCTAAGGTTTCAAATCGTGAGTTGAAACAAAATTTAGAGAAAATCATGCAGCCAAATAGGAAGGATTGGAGAAAGCGCTTGGATGATGTATTGTGGGATTATAGGATAGCATACAAGACAAAAATTGGTATGTTCCCATTTCGGATTGTTTTTGGGAAAGCATGTCATCTCCCCGTGAAGGTAGAGCATCGAGCTTACTGGGCTATAAAGAAATGCAACATGGATTTGGCCTAAACTGGAATCCAATGGAAGCTCAAAATTCAAGATCTTGAGGAGATTCGATTGTCTTCATATGAGAACTCAAAGCTCTACATGTAAATATCCAAATCATCTCATGATATAATGATCTAACAAAGGGAGTTTCATGTTGGAGAGAATGTCCTTCTCTGCAATTCAAGACTGAAGCTGATGTCTGGTAAGTTGCATTCCATATGGTTAGGTCCTTATGTTGTGACTAATGTTTTTCCTTATAGTTCAGTGGAGATCACACAAGAGGACATAGGAAGGAGCTTTATAGTCAATGGTAAAAGTTTTAAGAGATATATTGAGGGACTTCCTACTGATGTAGTGGATTTTATCACACTGCATGACCCCATCATCACTTGAGCACATCAGGTTGTTCCTAACCCTTTAACTTTTTTTATTCTTTGTCCTATTTAAAATTATACATTTCATGTGCATATAACATCTCATGGGTTCACATTGAGTACAATGCAATATTTTAAGTGTGTGGTAGGGATCCTTTTAGTTTAGTAATTTTAATTGTTTTCCTATTAAAAAACAAAACCAAAAAATGTGTGTTTTTCAAATTTTGTGTGTTTATTTTTCAATTTTCTGTGTGTTTTTGAAACTTTGGAGCTAAAATTATTCTCATAGCCATTTTGAAATCCATATAAATAAGTGAAAAAATTTATCCCTTGAAACTGGTCTTAAATGAATGCTCAAATGACTTTGTTTCAAGTTCAAATGTTTGGTAATTTCATGAAAAGTACAATGAATTTTGAATCCCGTGCCACATCTCACTATCTTTATATTTGAAATAAATTTCCTATGAGGCTTATGAACCATTATTTTCATATTCTTTAGATTCTCCTAACTTCTTGAGAGAACCAAACCATGCTTGATTTAACCATAATTTGATTTATTCATGTCAAAACTTGAGGGTTGGAGGTACTTATGTTTAAATGATTGAAGAATTGGTTTGGTATTAAAGCCCCTATTTCGAAGAATCCTTATTTATAATGGCCTAACATGAACATTTAATCCTTGTATCCCTTAGAATCCATGAACATCCTATTAGGTTAGCCACATTACAAGCCAATTTTCCCTATCCAACCAACTCTTGAAGTGAAATTTCATAATCTAGTTGAACTTAAGTGTGGGGGAAGCTATCTTGTGTTGAGCTACGACATTCTACGATACTTTGGGTGGAAATTTAAATTCTAAAGAGAATTTTTTTTTCCTGAAAAAAATAATTCTATTGAAATTTGTGCCTTTTCTGGAGCTTTCATGACAAGTGATGTTGTGCCTTTCTAGAGCTTCTGAAAAGAAAGAAAGTTGTGCCTATCTGGAGCTTTCACAAAAAATTATTTCATAGAAGATTGACTTTTTTTTTGCTGAAATGATGAATGGTATAAAATTTCCATGAGTTGTTGTGATGATGGAGTTGAATTGATGATAAGGGTATTTATGAGGAGACTATATTTAAGTGAAAATTAGATTGATGTAATTTTTCTTCAAAAAGATTCAATCCCTCCTCATTCAGCCTCAGAGTTTTTCACATATAAATCCTACCAATCGAAATCCACAAAAAACCCTGAAAAGTCCTCGTGATAAAAATATGTCTTTGACTCACATTGGGTGGTTATGTAGGAATTTATCAAGCCTATGGAGACCCTTGTATGAGTTTGGATGAGAAAGACATTGTGAAGAAAAATTGGCATTTATGTGATAAGAGAAAATTCAAGTGAGGTAAGTGTTTTGTGCATGGGAGAATAAATGAAGTGGAAATATATTGAATTATATAAAATTACAATCTTGAAATAATGTCTTTTATGATGCATGATATCTTTTTTCTTGGTGTGTAATTTTTGGATCTCAAAGATATGTGTTTCAAAATTCGTTTTGATTTGATATTAATGTTTACTTGATATGAGGTTTTTCCCAAGAGTGAAAAAGGGTAAGTGTGGAGGAGTTGATAAAACACAATTTTATTGAATATTTTATAGATAATAAATGATATAAATTCTTCACATTATTCTAAATATTATCAATTATGAGATATTTGGGATTAGATCATTCATTTGAAAATTTGATGAAAAATCCAGTTTTACCCTTTTCAAATACACTGTAGTATTTTGGGAATAAATATTGTTATGTAAAATATTTTGACTTAGAATTTTGTAATTGTGTTCTTGAATTAATGGGATATAAATTCTATTTAGGACACTAGAGATGTATCGTGTATTTGATGGGAGTAAATGGGCCAGGAAGACAAAGCTGGATAGAACCATCTATATTGGAAATTATTTAACCATTTGGGTTGTATCTTATGTATATGAGCTTTTATTGAGCCCAAATTTTGAGGGAAGATCTGGGACATAATTATTAACAAATACTTATTCTATAAGGCCATCCAATTAACGCTTTTTAGAGGTCAAATATTCGGTTCAACTCGGAAAAAAATAATTTTACGAGTTTTCATTTCACACTTACAAAAGTTATGTAACCCCATCCCTCACAAACTCTATTTAAAGGGGGTTTTCACTCTTTGGGAAGGATGGTCGAGGATTTGGGAAGGTCTTTCCTAATTTTTGTCTCTTGGGAGCCCCTCATAACTCTTATAAAATTAAGTCTTTGTTCAAACCTCTCTTCTAAAAAGGCTCTCCTCTCCCACCTCTTTTTTGTATTTCTTTTCTTTCTTGTTTGTATCTTGAAATTTTCTACAATTAATCTTCTGTGTTCTTACCTTTTATTCTTCTCTTAATATTAAAAATTAGTTTGGAATCAATATTGGAGATGAGATTGGGTTCTACCCTTTCAATTCTTTGCTCATGCAAAACGTCTCCAGGATGACTATATCGCCCATGGAAGAATAGTTTTCTTAGTGATCGATCTATCTTCTACCATCTTCATTTAATTATTTTGATTCATTGAGATACTATTATTCACTTAATATGATCCATTAATTTTGTTTTTAAATTATAAGAAACTAAGCAATCAATTTAGCAGTTAACACAAAAACACGCGAAGTCGAGATTTTATGTAAATTGTGAGAGCGCGATCTGAATCGGTAATACAAGACCACACGGGATAAATTTGTAGAGTTAAAATATAATCCATAAACACAATTCATCCTAATTTACAGAATTTATATGTGATATAACTAACCACTTATTATAATCTAACCTTAGAACAATAATCAAAGCAGGGTGCTCTGATTGCATGTTCTGAAGCTAGCCTAGAGTTTAAGTAAATTCATCTTTGTGGTTAAGTTAACTCTTGTAGGGTTAGAGGGTTAAAAAGTTAGGGGATCATAATTAATTTGATATTGGTTTAAATTATAATTATTAATAAGTAAATTAAGAGTTAGATTTAGATCGATTACGCCTTTTAAATATTTTTTAATAAAACATCTTCTTATTGTGTCATTTTAATCGAACTTCATTTCAAAACTAAAAACCGAAAAAATACAATCTTCTTCCAGAAAAATTCTTCTAGATATATAAACTATAAAAAACCCTATCCTTTAAAGTATTGTTTTAATTATATTCTATTTTATTTTTATAATATCTTTAAGAAGTTGTTTTAATTTACTTCCTCCTTTGAGAAACGACCTTGTTCAGCCACTCTGCTGCACCTAAGTACCCAAAAACAACTAATCGTTTGAGGGCACCCATGACAGCGCTCTTTCATAAAAAATTATCAAATAGATTTATTCAGATATTTAAATATACTTTATAAATTCCTTAACCATTATGATGTGGATAAATTATTCAATATTCATTATTATAGTGAGTTTCAGGATGTTTGAAGAATTGATATTTTTTCATAAAACATCAATAATAATTGAAAATGTTTGAGAGGAATCCGGTGAAATTATGATGAGGGGGAAGAATCGAATTTCAAATTTGTGGAGATCAAGAAAATTAATTTGAGAGCCTACTCTTCTTCTCATAAATGCACATACATAAATCGATTCAAGTATAGTATAAATGTACACTATGAATGAGATTGAAAGAATATGTGATAAATATTTTGTTAGAGGAGTAGAATGAGTTTAAAACCAAGGAATATCATATTCAAAGAGGAGGTATTTGATAGAGGTATTAGTCATGGGTGGTACCAGAAAGAGCTACTAAAAATAAGTTATACCAAATAGAGTGTTAAGGAACACCAAATGGAGTTATACTAGAGGAAGTCAGAGTCACACTGGATGGAGTCATACAGGATGGTTAATGTACTGACTGAATATTTATGAATAAAAAGACTATGAGATATTTAGAAAAATTCCTTACTTTTAGGTCTCAATAGATAATAAAACATTTTAACTAATGGGAGTTACTACAATTACCTTTAAGGAGACAAATTGAGTATAATAGGAGTTGAATCAATTGTATTCACTTTATATTATTTTGAATTTCCATAAACCAATTAGATTCACCATGGAAATGATGTAGTCAACCACACTAAAGGTTAACCATTTAAATATTTTATTCCTTACCTTAATTTTCTATATTTTCATATGAATTGTCATTGAGATTTTAAAAGTTGAAAATAATAGATACTCTAACAAGTTGTAGGGTTTATTTCAATAGAAAATAAAATGTAAAAGATCATTTATGATTCAAATCCCACCCCTTCTTAGTTGTCCCCAGAATATTGGTAACTTCAAGTGGTATTAGAGGTAAGAATCCCCCTATTAGATATTTATCATAAATTATATCAACTTAGTTAATAGAAGATGTATTCCCGCCTTCAATGGGAAAAATTATATCATAGATGGAAAAATAGAATAATACTCTATCTACTATCTCTTGGTTGGGGAGTGATTTATAAAGCTAAATCGGGGTCTCCATCAATTGAAAAATATGCTCCTATGACATTTTTTAACAAAATAAATCTTGAGAATGATGGAAAATCTCATAATGTTAATCTTATTTCCTTCTCATAAAATATTTTTATGAAGGTTAT
Source organism: Viscum album (assembly GCA_963277665.1). Taxonomy (NCBI): domain Eukaryota; kingdom Viridiplantae; phylum Streptophyta; class Magnoliopsida; order Santalales; family Viscaceae; genus Viscum; species Viscum album. The sequence continues at coordinate 967,370,820 of OY728155.1, forward strand.
GGGTCTCAAGATAGCGAAGGAAGCTCGGGACGAACTCGAAATATTCTTAAAGGGAAATGTTTAAGGAATAAAAACTTCAAATCTAGATAAGTAAGTTCAAAGATATAAAAATAACTAAAGAATAATCTATTAATGAATAATTTACCATAGTTAATGAAATTATCAGCAATATCAGAGGATTCAGGTATGCTTGGGAATATTCTACCATTATTAAGAAAATTAAGAGGAACTTTCCAGATAGGTTTGATCCTAAAATATCGTATTTTTAAGATAAAGATGATTTATCCCTTGATAAATTGCATAAAATTATTATTTTATATGATATGAGTAAATCTATAACATTCAAAAATAATATTAAAGAGGAATTTTAATTTTATTCTATGAATAAGCTAAAAAGTTTTAAACATGAACATGAGATAATGGGAATCAATGAATCATAAGATAAGGAAGTTAATATTGATGAAAATTATAGAAGTATGTCCCTTCACTCTAAAAACTACCATAAAAGAAAAGGTAAGTACAAATGAAAACATCAACATAAATATTTTAGGTGTAGAGAAATTATAAATTTTTTATGAATTTTCTGAAGAATAAATTTGGTGAATATGATGATAATTCTAAATAAAATCCTCAGTGGAAGAAGTAAAGAAAATATTCCAAGGAATATAAGGAGTCCACTGGAAGAATGAAAAACTTCATTGGAAAAAACAAAATAAATATTTTGAGTATTAAATTCATAAAAGCCTATACTAAAAATATTTTATCATATGTTGAAATTTAAAGAAATTCATATTCATATTTTCTAATGTTGAATGAAATGATGATGATTTAAATAGTGAGGGAGAACAAGATGAAGAATCTTCTAGGGAAAATCATCTTAGAATAGAAAATGTGGAATTTATTAATAGAAAAATCATAAAAGAATCCATAATTTTGAAGAAGAAACATGAGAGTAATTTTCAAGTAAATTATGAATTACTTAATAATAAAGATGGTTACATTAATTAGATTAAGAACATCAGGATAAAAGTTTTAGAATAGGGATTGATGGTGAAATATATCGTTGAAAAACTTTCTACTAAGGAAGAAGAGTTATATAAGATTATATCAAGATATATCAATTCTTAATATACATTAAATAAAATGAAATATAATTTCATAAAATATTTATAGAAAATTTCTAAAATAGCTCGTGTTGCTAAAAGAATTCATCTCAAGAATTAGGTGAAATATACAATCACTAAAAAAAATATTCATCTAATTATAATAACCATGTAGGTGTTGGAAAATCATTTTGGAAATCTTTGGTTGAAAAAGGTATGTGAAAAAACCCATCACACTCATGGAAGTTAAAAGTAATATTCATAATATTATTTCCCCATACCAAGGGAAATCAAAGGTTGAGTGATATATTGAACCTCAACAAACTTATTACAGGGAAAACCCATATTTATACTGAAGATAAAGATTAATATAATAGGTTTGGTGTTGTGTTATATATGGGAATAAGTCATATAATTTTTGGCACAACATGCCTATCCCTGATAATAGGCATGAACTAAGGGGGATAAACCATCAAATAAATAAATGTAACATTATTAATTTGTAGGAATAAAGAAAATAAAAGACATCATAAGTCAAAAATATATCAAGGTGAAATGGATTTGACTTCTTGTTGGAATTGTATAGACTATGTGACCAACCAGGTCACTAAGATAAAGAATGTATGAAAAAACTTCTAAGACAGGTTTCTTTTACTAGAGAAGAAAACAAATATGAAAAAAAATAAAATTAATGGTATATATTTTTTTGTTGAGTCTACTCTAAACACTATAAAAATAAATAAACCATGTATTATTCATAGTGGTTGTTCCTCATATATGATAGGTGATATAAAAAATCTAAAAAAAGAACGTGAAGGAGGATGGAAAACTTTTATAAAACATAGTTCTTTAAATATTATAGTAATTGACACGACTAACATTGAAGCTTAAAAACTAAAGTAAAAGTAAGATCTGTTTATTTATGTTCTTAAGCACAATTTATTTAGTGTTAGACAGGTTTTTGATGATGTTAAGGAATCTATCTTTAGAAAAGATTCCAACATCGCCTTGTTTTTAAAAGATAGAGAACTTTTTACTAAGGGAGAAAGAACAATGGAAATCTATTTCATATTATAGATAATTGTAATTATTTTTATCTAATTTTTGAGGATGAAATAAAATTACATCACTAAATACATGGGTATCATGGCTATAAGTGTATTTGTGTAATTTATAATGAAGATCTTGTATGATTTTTACCTCGAATGAAACAGAAAAATAATGTTTGTAGAACTTTTTTAAAAGGAAATATAGTTGGTAAGAGAAATAATAAGGTTGAAACACAATCAAACAGACCTCTTAAGCTCATACACTCTTATCTTTTTAGGATGATGATACATAAATCAAAAAAATTAAATTTTTACTTTATTACTTTCAATTATTATTTCACTCAGTTAACTAGCATAATGTTCATGAAACAAAAACCATAGGTTGTAGAGTTGTTCAAAAATTCTATAAGGGGTGTAGAATAAGAGTTGGGTTTGTATATACTGAATTTTGGGTTAGATGATGGAAATAAGTACACAAGTAACTATTTTGAGTCCAGTTTTTAGAAATATGGAATCAATCACCAATAAAATTATCCCTACACTCCTCAACAAAATGGATTTGTAGAAAGGAAAAATATATTTTTATTGGAAATGTTAAGTATTTTGATCACTAAATATAAACTCTTAAATTTCTTCTGGAGAGAATCTATCTGTGAATATATGCATGTTCAAATTAGAAGTTTACTTTAGCCATAATCAAAAATAACTCCTAATGATATTTTGTATATGAAAAAACATTTAGTGAAATAATTTAAGGTTTGGGGGATTTTTTTCTTAATAATGATAAAAAAAAGTATTCATTTATGAAAGATTGATGAAAAAATAGAAGAAGTTGTTTTCATGGGATATTCAGCTGCAGTAAGAAGCTATGATTTCTAGAACAAATGGCTATAGAAGATAGTTGTCTCCTTTGATGTGATAATTATTGAAAATTATACTTCCTTAACAAGTGTTTTTGAATATGATAAAGAATATTTTATGAAATATAGGAAGATGATTTCTAAAGATAATGAAAATAAAGATGACTATAAGCCTAATATTTTTCAAGTTGATTTAGATCAGTTGAGTGATGAGGAAATTAAGATTGGAATAAAGTTTCTAATATTCCAAAATTTAAAAAAAATATTTGAATCCAATAACACTATTATAAATCAAGAACCTATAGTTTATACAAGAAGTTAATTGGTATTTGAGAATTAGGCATTGATATCTCACAGGTGGAACCACAGTTAGTTTCATAGGAAATTGATCTTTTATAAAGGAAAAGTTAATAACAACTTGTATATGAAGGATATGAGCATAAGTACCCTCAATATAATTTTTTATGTTTATGAAATAATTTTTTGTTGGATACAGGGATAAAACTTGTAATGAATTTTCTAATAAAATAAAGAACTTTGAAATGTCAATTTTTATAAATTTAACTTTCTTTCTAGGTATACAAGTTTCTATGGAATGGAAGATGAATATTTCTCTCACAAGAAAATTATTCCAAGGAATTGTTAAAAAATATTGGAATGGTGGATTCAAATGATATTTCTATACTTATCTCTATTGGGATGAATATGGGTAAATAAGAACCTGGGAAAAGTGAGAATCATAAAATATTATGGAAGCTGATAAGAATTTTACTCAATATTATTACTAATACTATATATTTTATATTATATTACTTTATGTGGAAGATATGATAGTGAAATGAAGGAATCATATGTGTTAGAAGCTAAAATAATCCTTAGGTATATTAAAATAACATCAAATTATTTTCTGGTTTATAGAAGAAGTATTGAGATTATATTTCTTGGGTTTTTTTATACTAATTGGGAAGGAGATTATAAAGATATAAAGTCAACATCATGAAGAAATTTATTATTAGGAAAAAGGTTTTCAAGATAACATAGTATGAAACAAAGTCCTATTACTTTAACTGCATCAAAATCATAATATATTTCTACTACCCAAGCTTGTACAAAAATAATGTGTATGGATGTCAAGAGGAAATATTTGAGGGTTAATGATAGTAAAAAATTTAATAATATTTGTGATAAACAATGTTCCAAAGATATTTCCAAATATCTTATAAAACATTCCAGATCAAAGAATATTTATATTAAATATCAATTAATTAAACTTAATGTTTCTTATAGAGATTGTATACTTGAGTATATGTCAACAATATATTAAATTGTTGATGTTTTCACCATATCTATACCCAAATAACGATTTAAGGAATTGAGGCTAAAACTACATGTTAAACCTCTAACAAAGACATAAGAATTCTCATAAGGAAGTACCACCATGATCCTTTGTATTTTTTTGTTAATGGGGGTGAAGAAGTACATCTTTTTTAGAATAAGTAAAATATCATATCTTTTGTGAATCTAAAGATGGTGTGATCATAAAAATGGGGAGATATAAGAAAATTGAGGTAATTTTATCTTATTATAGACACAAAATTTCTTGTCACTGATGTAATTCATTCATAAACGTTGCATTATCCTACCATGAAGTGTTAGGAAATTATCTATGAGAAAGAATATGTTTTGATAAATTTTTGGGAAAATATTTGTTAAGAATTTTGAGAATGTTTCCAAAAAATCCAAAGGGTTGATTTAATATCCTTTGGATTGTTTTTATAATGAGTTTTTTATTCTTTTTCAATATCTTGTTTGTGAATGTTTTTGTTTCATGGGTAATTAAGAGTTGATGAAGCTATTTAATAAACTTTCCTTATGTGTTGCTGTTGAAGATTTTTAAGAAAGTATTATTACTAAGTTAAGAAAATTTTCTTATAAAGTTATTTAATTCATTCTTGATCATTGAAATCCTTATATCATGAATATATTCACTATTCTATCTAAGTTTTTATGAGTTTTAATAAATATGGAGAATTTGGATTCAAGGTATATAGTTTATACAAAGATAAAGGTATCGATAGGGAAAAGTTGTCATTTGGTTAGAGTTTGTGTTTTGGTTGTACAAATTCCAAGCAATAAAGTAATGAACTTGCATCCTATGATTGGATAAGGAAGTATAAAGTCCAGTAGAATGAGTCTAATAGATAGAGGTGTATGAATTTCACCAAACATAGAGAAATTTTTAATGTTTTTCAAATTGAGTTCCAATGGAAGGGTTATTATAGATCATATCAGACCAAGAAAGATTATGTGTGTAGAAAATAGGGAAGGAGGTAGTATATAAGGCAAAGTATTATAATGGCCAATAAATCAACTAGGATGTTTAGATAGATATGATTTATCTAAGTCAAGATGATCTATAAAATAACCAATAGATAGAGAAATATCAGATAGAGAAATAAAATGTCATCGAACGAATGAATCTGTGAAGGAATACCAGATCGAGTCAATTGAATAATTCAAATTTGATATAAGATAGTTGGACAGAATATTACCATACATAATAGTTCTTATAAAGGCACCAGACATACATTTTCTAGATGGAATTTTTAGGTGATTTACATCAACGTTATAAAGTTATTAACCATGATGGTGTTGATCTATTATTCAATGTTAAATTAATATAGAAAGTTTAATGAAGATTTAATAAAAGAAAAGTTTTCATTAAACTTAAATAAAGTTCCAAAAGTTTTAAAAGACATCCAGTAAATTTAAAATGAGTGAGAATATTCAAATTTTGAATTTGAGTTGAGTAGAAAAATTCATTTGAGATCTTTCGGTTTTTCTTAGAAACAAACCTATATAAAGTGATGTGATGTGGCCGATTTTATCATAATAATTCATACATTTTTTGAGTATAAAAAAAGTTTTCACTGGATAATTTTTTTTATGGATCAAATGTTTTATTTTTGGTTTTCATGTTGATTTTTTAAGAGTTTCTAGTGGAAAGAACACATCAGGGCAAACCAAACCAAAAATGAAAAATACATGGTGTGTACTTATAAGCACACATTGTGTACAGTTTCATGGTACATGGCTCGGCTATCCTGATTACACATACATGTTGTATACCAGCAACCACTTTTCATGTATTAATGATACATTTTTTGTAATCCCATTAAATAAGCGGTTGGTGGATGATAGCGAGGATTCATACCATGTATGTTAGCACCACATGTCATGTACTTCCAACAACAGACCATTGATACACAAAAATAAATGGGAGGCCCGGTTTTCCACCTTCCAGTGGAGAAAAGGGAGAAAAGTCTTGTTAAACATAGTGCTTGTTGTTTTCTTTTTATTACATTCCATTTAATTTAAAATTCTATAAATATGAGGGTGGGCCTCTGAATTTTGGGTTGACCATTCAAGGGGGGATGTGTTTCTTCTCTACCAACACATTCCTTCCCTAAAGCCAGTAGGATATCTTCATTTTCCTTTTCTATTTTAGTGTTTTTCTTTTTCTTCCCCTCACTTCCCTCTCATACCCATGGTAGGGATTAAGTTTACACTCAATCCTTACACGGTGATCGTGTTCATAAGAGGAAGAGTTTCTTGTGTTGGGGTTGTAATAAGTTTATGGGTGTGTTGTAATATAAATTTGGGTGTATTTACTTTTATTATGATATTTTTTTATAATCCCTTTCAAAATTAAATCCCCAATCCTGCTAGTTTTTTCATATAGGTCCAATAATGATAAGAATGGGTAAAAATAAAGGGGCTTCAATACGTGAACCCATTACTATTGGGACAAGTCATTGCCACTTATTTTTGGGGCATTGATTCAACAAGTTTTAAGTAATTAATTACCGGATAAAGGAATTTATTTCTGAAATGTGTTATAATTTTTTTGGACCAAGAAACAATAACATAATTGAATCCCATGTTAAATAATTGTCATTAATGATTTTAATACTAAATAAAAACTTTTGACATAATCCATAATAAATTTGCAACCCCAACACATATGTTTCCCTATTTCTCTTTCTCTTCTTCCATTTTTAACTTTTTTTCATAAATCGTTCCATGTTTTTCATCCCTTCTTCACCATGACTCATTTTTCTAGATAATTGGATGATTCTCACCAACTTTTATATTTCTTTTCTTCACTTTTCTTTCCCTATGGGATCAAATTTTACTTCCACTAGTTACTTAGTTAATTTATTTAGAATATAACTAATTTTTTATACCTCACAATGGGCGTGGTCAAATTCTAGATCTGTTTTCAGGGACTGGTAGAAAGAAATAGTGTGATTTATGAGTTAATGTTGGATTCTACATACTTTTCTTATTTCACTTCATTATTTTATCAGGAACCTCAACCTCATATTCACATTTATATTTATTCTACCATAGGATGGTATAATTTTACTAGATAGTATTTATATCTATATGATATGGTGATGTCGTAATCTTATCTAAAGGAATATTTTCTATACATGGGTGATGAGTTATGGTATGAGGAATACCGATGTAAATCCTTTACCCCAACCATTTATTCTCTTTCAGAACCAATATTTTGTAACACCAAAAATTTATTATCGATGATGAAAAACATCACCACACACCAGTTGGACCAAACAGAAATGTTAGGAAGACTTGGAAATATGGTAGATAAACTTTCCAAGATAATTACTAATATGGATAATTTGGTTGAGTATGATGTTGGGTGTTCCCGTTCTCTTTCAATGGGGAAAACATGTCATGATGTGGGATCTACTTATTATGAATTTAGAAATTTTGAAAATTATTTTCTAAACATAGTGTTTTGATAAGGGGAAATATCATGTCATGGTACTAATTAATTTGATCAATTTTTTGTTTTTGAACCCTCAATTTACTTTTCACATAATCTGGATGATTCTTGTTATTATTATCAAGTTTTTAGTACTTTGGAGAAAGGATCTAATTCAGTAGAGGTCATACATGATCAAACTAATGTATAATTCCACCTTCATCATTTTTTTCCACAAATAGTGGTATTGCAAGACACTACCCAAACCACCTAAATGTCAAGAAAAGCTTCTAAAAGGGGATGCAATCAGGCATATGTGGTGGTTTACACTGCAAAATCCACATCCTCCTTCAGATAAAGGTAGATACTCTAAATTAGGTCAAACTAAAGACCAAAAACAATGGTTTTTTTGGAGTAAACCTAGATTTCATTTCCGCTTATCTCTCTCCTTTCTATTTTTAACAAATACTCTATATGCACTTCTTCTTAACACACTATGTTCCATAAATTTCTTATTTCATCTTCAATACACTATAGTCACATGAATTAAATGTGAATACATTATGTGTAATCATAAATACATGTCATGTACTTCTTGTTTTAGTGTAAATACAATAGTAATCTTAATTTAATTAAATACTGGTTTTGTAAATAAATAGGAATGAATTTGGTGTTGATGGATTGGCCACTTAAGCGCAACTGAGTCGTCACCAGTTCAAATACCTCTAAGAAATCCACTGGTACAGGGGTTATTATTTTTAATCTAGTGTATTTTTAAATGGTTTTTTATTTTAAAATGTAAATAAAATCATTTCAAAAAAAAAGAAAAGTGATAGTTCGGCAGAATCAGCTAGCAAGGTCATGGCCCATGGTTCAAAAGACCCAGGTTCAAGTCCTTCTATCCAACTTAGCTCCATCATTTTTCATTAAAATAAAACTAAGCATCATGTATTTTGGTATACATCATGCATCTTATTTTTATTATTTTAATTAATAATTTTAAAACTCTTTTTAAAATAATAAAACATTGATGATGATGTGGGTTAATTGGAAGAATGTAAACCAGGGTCCCAAAGACCTGGATTCAAATTTGGCTAATCTCCCTGCACCATCTCGATTTTCATAAATAAAACCATGTTTCATGCACACTTTCTTCCACCTTGTTTATAAATAAACATTTGATAAAATTTAAATGGATAATAAGATAATCATTACTTAAAACTTCACTCTCGTAAAAAAGGGAAAAACTATAATTGAACTGATCACCATAACAAATCTCACCATAATCATTGGAATTACTTCTATTTGTTAATTTTTTGAACACATAATGTGTATTTTTCTAATAAACTGTGCATATAGGTTTATATTTTGTATATATATAAATATATTTACTTATAATGTTGACTAATAATTAATAAAAAATTTATAATAACAAAGTATTTTTAATATTAATATATAAATATTTATAACACACACAAACTTACATGATATGTATCCATAAAGTACACTCCATGTTGTATAAATTTTAATGTTGAGAGCCCAAACTTAGGAAGTACCTATGTCGGACCCACTATCTTTCTTCTCATGTCGTCTCATGGATGCCAACTCCATCCAACCACCAATCCTTCAATTAAGAAATTTTTAAGCTTTGATTTCATTAATATTTCCCTATATGGTCTAGGTATGTGCTTATATGAATTTAATTTAAATGATTTATAAGCTTCTTAGGCGATTTAGGACATCAAGTGGCATTCATATGAAATCCCACAAGTACACGGGCATGCACGATGAACACATGTTGTGTACAACTTATACACAGATAGATCACTTCTACACCTAATTTGAAAAGACACAGTATTTATGTTCAGCACTTGTTATGTAACCATGCCTCTTTCTAGATGTTTCATGTCACACTAATCCCACATAGAGAGCTTTCCCATGTACAAACACACAACATGTTCATTAAGTACATGCTATGTACTACTACTATTTATAATAGGTCATATACTGGGGTTCACATGGAATGTCATCACATACATAAACACATGTCTTAGCAGCCCCATGTCCACACACATGGTCATGTTCCCCATGTCTCCCCACACTGCAAGTGTTTATACTACATGCCATGGATTATAACCCATTTACACAGCTCATGTTAGGGCATATATAGGGCCTATATTCCCATGTGTCAACACACAATGTGTGAATTTGGTACACATTGTGTACACTTTGATGGAAAAACATAGGTTCTACTTGCTATGTACTCTAGGGAACACGAGTTTACATATGAGCACATTACATGTCGTGTACTCTGGACAAAAAACATCATGTACTTTTTATAAACTAATTATCTTTCTTTTTATTTTTATTTTCACATATTTTCTTCTTATTTTTCTTTTTCAAGAACATGTATGAAATGGATCACACGAGTGGGAAGAAAACCTAGCTCATTTCTGATGATAAGCGGTGCACTCCACCCTGAGTTCATGTGGAGATGTCAATAGAGGCTTTTGTGGAGGATCTGGCTATTTCATAGCAACTAGAATTGGAAATACTACCCCCACTCTTTATATCCATGATATCCTATATGATATATTTTATTGCTTCAACACTCAAGACACCACTTCCACCAGTTACCATGACTTTAGATCATTCCAATTTGATGGCTGACGTACCACAATAGCCAGTTCTAGTAGCTTCACAGCCACAGCCCCAACCATGTCAGGTTTTTTATGAGTGTCATTCAACCAGGGGATGGTTGTGATGACTCCCAAGTTGTATGATCCAGTAGAGCTACTGATTCATGGACATCAACATCCTAGAGAAGTTGGGAATTTTATAGGAGTTTGAGGCATTTCTAGGCCACACACATCTAATCACAATTCTCTAAGTCAACACTCCTATCTATCAAGACTTATTTTTAGAGTTTTCAATAACCCTTGAGTTTCAAGGGCCCATATAACGGTATTTGGGATACGTGGATCTACTAGTGTGGTTTAAACTAGACAGGAGATCCTTATCCCATATGATGGTGGAGTTCGTTCAAGGGTGTGGATTCTACCCACATCCATCCACCCCACCCACTATTGCCACCCTTACCCACTCTAACAGATCTTACTTTCCCTCTGTTTGGAAGTAACTTGATGGACCTAATTTCCAGTATGATCCCACATCATATAAGATAACCTTAATCATTTCCCCACCCCTCCATTTCATCCATTTATATTTTATCTCCAACCTTTTTCCTCACAATGAGGATGGGGGCGTTGTGTCTAGATGATACATGGATATTCTAATATGTATCGTCTAGAATAACTATCTTAACCTTCTATACTTAACCATATCCTACTTCCACTCAATGTTCACTGATCGTCATAGTAACCTAACTAATAGATTCTATGCTACGTGGTTGGCCCACGTAGAGGTTTTTGAGCCTTCCCTCCCACACAATCATTTAGGATCTCCTCATCCAATAGACTGTCACATTATTATTCACATAGAGATGTTACAAAAGTAAGGGAGAAGATTTATGCTCGTGGAGGATTACCAGGTGCCAGCTATTCCGACAGAGGTCCCACCTTCCCCTGGTGGTGTTTCTATTATGATACCATCATCACCTCCTTCACCAGTAGGGCCTTCATCTCTTTTAATTCCCACAACCACTATTAATCCATCCTCTTCTTCTGTTCCATATAATGACCACACCATAGCCCCACCCACACCCTCGATATAATAATTTTTCCTTGGCCACCTCGATTCCCCCCAAAAGAAACCTTTATCAAAGCGAGGTATTTTTGGGCCTTCTTTTGTATCACTTAGGACTTTTGTTACCACTAACACTTGCTCTTTGACCTAGTCCTCAACTGTCTATCCGAGATGTAGACTAAATGGTTATTTCCATTGATGGTTCATGCGTGAACACTACTAATAAGGACCATGATTTACTTATCTTACCAATAGAGGAGGACATGGTCCCTATCATGTTTCCATCCACTACAAATTCCCCCACCCTACAGGATCCCCCAGCCCTTGATATTGCTTCTCTAGAGATGACTGACTGACTCCTTATACCATGCACTTTTTCATATGTATATATCTATTTTTCGTTTATTATTTGATATAATGGTTTTTGTATGTGTAGAATACTTTTTCCTTCAATTGATAATCATAGGTTCACTGGAGTGTTATGGGTACTCGACATTTGACATTTTTTATCCTTTATAGCTCTCTACCATGGGGTATAGTTTTTTCTTTTCATTTCTATATTTTCATTTGGATTACTTATTCATTACTACCTTGTAATGGTCTAATAGTGTCGTTTCACATCCTCTTATTCTACAAGGTGAATCACTTAGAGGACCACATGTGATATTAAGTGTGAGGGAGAGTCTCTCAGCTACACTAGTCTTTTACCTTTGACTAATCCAGAAGAAATCATTAATAAGATTAAATATTTCAAAATGTGGAATTTTTTAGATTAATTATAGTTATAAATAATAAAAACATAGGTGATAATTTTTAAAAGTTACATGATTTTTTTAACTTTAAAGTAATTTAAATTATTACTGATATAGTTTGATTTTTGATATTAATTCTTTTCAATTTTTATTTATTATAGTGGTCATTAATATTCATGACATGGATTGATTGATCTATTTTCATCCTCATTCCCAAAATGTATCCTAAAACCATTATCATATTATTGCTTATACACCCTCTTTTAGAGAGATTATTGGGATACACATAACTTCTATAACTTGTAATTTTTTCTATTAAAACATGAAAATTTTAAATCACATTAAAATTAATTAGGCATTTGATTGATATTTCTAGTCCCTTTTGACTTTGAGAACCACACTACATTTTATATCTATAAACCCCATAGAAACCATGAAATTTATTTATAGGAATCCACATTACAAGCCTATTCATCCTTCTTAATGTAATTATTTTATATTATTGTATGGTTATTCATTTGATATTTAAAGAGGTATTTCGGTTATTCATTGTAGATTTTGGTGAGAAATAATGAAATTAACTATGGGGGAGTCTATCTCTTTTTTATCTGGAAAGAAGGGTTCAAAAATCACCATTCTTTATATTCCTAAAATGTTATATTTAAAACAATGATGATAAATTAAAAAGACATAAAATTTCTTACATTACACTCACAAATGGTTTGTGGATCCATGTTAAATGGTTATATTGACCATTGAGATATTTTTATACAGATCCATTTTCATTAATACTTTCCATTGAATATAATGCTTTATTATTTAATAATTAGTCTCATTTTTCAAGCCAATTAGATTATTTTCACATCATTACCTACCAACCCTTTCCCTCTTAATCATAAGAACCTTATAGAAAAACCTCATTATTTTTCTGATTTAATTTCTATGTGGATAATTAGATTACTTAAACGCTTATGGATAGAGTGAATATACTTGAGATTTAGCATAACTCTAATTACAGGAGCTTGAGTGATGAGTGTATCATTTTCTAGGTGAGTTAAATCATCAAGTGCCGTGAATATTTATAAAAAGTTGACGAATTTAAATAAAAGAGGTTAAAATTATTTAATTAAATTATTTATGAGGCGTGATTAAAATATATTTTAAATTAAAATATTTTTTTGAAATTCAAAAATCTTCTCTTATGATTTTAATATTTATATGTGGAATTAATTGAATTATTCCATTTTTAGAGCATGGATTATTTTAATTCAATATTGATATTTTTCTTGATGGAAAGTAAATGACTATATATGGGGGAGGTTGATGTACCAAATTTTTTCATACTAATTCATAAATTTTATTGAGTATAAAAACCTATTTTCACCAGATACATGTTATTTTATTGATAAAATTTTTTATTTTGGTGATCATAGTGATTTTTCAGGATTTTACAGTGAAATTAACACATTGGGATAAATTAGATCAAAAATAAAAAATATACAATGTGTACTTTATAAACACACGCCATGTACAGTTACAATGTGCATGGCTTAGCCAAATCGAGTATACTCTCATGTTGTGGACAAGAAACCACATGTCGTGTATTAATGATACACACTATATACACCCATTCCAAAAGAGAATTCTGGATTATAGAGAGGATACACACCTTGTATGTTGGTTCCACATGTCGTGTCTTCCACCAACCAACCTCCGATGCACAAAAATAAATGGGGGGAAGGGTTGGCTGCCTAATAGTGGAGAAAATCGGGAAAAGGTCAGTTGACCATAGTATATTCCATGTAATTTTCAGTACATACTATCAAATTTAAAATTCTATAAATATGAGAGAAGGAATTTTAATTTTTTGTTGGTCATTCAAGGGGGGAGGTGATGCCACTCTGTCGATGCATTCCTTCCCCAAAGCTAGTAGGATCTCTTCATTTTACTGTTCTGTTTTAGTGTTTTTTATTCTTCCCCCCACTACCCATTCATAACACTGGTATGGATTAAGTTTCCACTAAATCTGTACACCCTGACCATGGTCAAAAAAGGTTGAGTTTCTCAAGTTAGGGTTGTAATAAGGTTATGGGAATTTTTTTAATTTTAATTCTGGTGTATTTAATTTTATTATGATATTTTATTTATAATCACTTTAATGATTAAATACATGATCTTAATAGTTCTTTTATATTTGTCCAAGAATGACACAACTAGGAAAAACTAAAGGGGGTTAAATAGGCAAACCCATGACCATTGAGAAACCCCATTTCCACATCTTTTTGGGTAGTGGTTTAATATGTTTTTAAGTAATTAATTACCTGACCAAGGAATTGATTTTTAAAAGGAATAGTTATTTGTTATTGGACTAAGAAATAATAACATAATTGAATCCCCATGAAAAACCATTATCATTAATTATATTAATACTAAAGAACAACTTTTACAATAAACCATAATCAAGTTGCAACCCCAACACGTCTGTTTCCATATTGTTCTTTCTCTACTTATATTTTCACCTTTTTTCTCAAATAATTTTACATTTTTCATTAATTATTCACCATGAATCATTTTTCTTGATAATAATCTAATTATATATTACTTTCTTCTGACATTTCTTCTCTAATTTTTTCCCGTGGGATCAACCATGACTTCCACTAGCTACCTTGTTAGTGGGTTTATAAGGGAACTAATTTTTCATGCCTTGTGATGGTAACGATTAGGATGAAAGTATAATATGTATGTACACTATTCATGCTTGATATAGAAAAAAAAAATGCTAAATATTTCATAATAAGAGTGGTGTAAGTTTCTAACCAAGGTTTCTCCTAATTGATGAAGAGGTACAAAAAAGAGGTACTGATCAGAAGTTATACAAGATAAAGGTACTGAATAGAAGTTGTACCTAATAGAGTTACTAGATAGAGTGTTGGGAATAAGTTGATGGAGTTATACTAGATAAAGGTATAGTCACACCCAAAATATTCATACCAGACTAAGATTGTACCAAATGAAGATTTCTAGACAAAGTTCTATGAGTTATTTAGGAAATTTTCTTAATTTTTTTGACTCAAAAATATAAGAATTTTTTTTAACCAATACGGGTTAGTATAATTACCCTTCAGGAGATATAATAAGTTTAACAAGAGTTGGATCAATTGTATTCACTTTATATCATATTTAATTTTAATAAAATAATGAGAGTGGTCATGGGAAGGATGTAGTCACCCACACTAGGGGAGAACCTTGTAACTCATGTGTGTATTTATTTACATTCATATTTTTTTATATAAAGTTTTTTTGAGATATTTATAGTCTAAAATTATTGAAAATATAAAAAAAATTAGGGTTTTACTTCGAGAGAAAATATGTTGTTAATGATCTCCACTAATTCACCCCCCCCCCCCCCACCTCTTAGTGCTCCTCATATTCCAGGGAATATTAGGATTAAAGAAATTTGATAAAATAATTGTTGATAATGTTGACAATAAATCTAAAGGGGGGATTCCAGATCCATTGAGATGATTTTTTAATGTTTGTTTTATTTATTTTCAGCATATTTTGTGTGAATGTTTTTGAGTTTCAAGAAAATGTGTTTCTAATAATCAGGATAAGTTTTATTTACTAATCAGACTAATTTATATGGTGCTTTGAAAATCCTCAACATTTCAAACATTGTAATTAATAAGGTTCTTATGGTTCAAGATGAGGTTTTCTAAAAAGGGGTAATTTTTATGATGTTATAGTTATATGGTGATGATGTTAAAAATAGTATAAATTTCAAGATATGAAGTCTGTACAAAGTTTAAAGTTAAAAAGATAGAATTCTTGGTTATATAAATTTCAAGCTATGATGAGATGAAGTTAAAAATAATGATCGGATGAAGGATTAAAAAGGATACTAGAATGAATCAATTAGATAGAGAAGTTTCTTAGATATAGGATGATTGGATAAAGACTTTATTCTCAAATAAAATAAGAGTTTTTGTGTGTATTGGTTAGAGATATCCATTTATATTAAATTAACATCTGTAAAAGTTTTTCCAGATAAACGTATGAGGGATCATCGAATAGAAGAGCATGGAAAAGAGAAATGTTATTTCTTTGGATAGATGATTATATGAATTTGTTTCAAACTAATTTTATATGATCTAGATCTATGAAAATTTTTATTAGACATAGGATCACCATGTAAATATATGTCATATCATAATACAGATCAGGACTAAAAAACTACTATGAGTCCATTGGATAGAGGAAACATGTGAAGATCACCAGATAGTAGAAGCCTAAGCTTACCAAACTGTGATAATTAGATAAATAAGTTTAGACATATAATTTCTAAAGAAGTTTCAGATGAAAAAAAATATTTTCAATATTATTGCATCGAGAAACATATAAGTTTTTACACTGGACAGATATGTGAAGAAATTTGCATAAAATTTTTGAAGTCATTAATCATGTCTATGTTGATATGTTCTTTCAATATTCATAAATATAGTTGAGATTTAAGGAAGTTATAAAGAGGCAATTAACATTGATATTTGCATAAACTTCAATTAAGAATTTCGTCTTTGATGTTCCTATATCTTTCAAAGATAATCAAATAAAAATTGAGTTGAGCGATAAATTTGAAATTTGGTTCCCCTCTTTCTCCTTGATTATTGGAGGAAGTATGCCTACATTAAAGGGGTTTCAGATCAATGTGAGTTATAACTATTTCAAAATATTGAAAGTGATTTGGCTTTTCTAGTGTGATTATTTTACCAAAAAATCACTTAGTTGAATATAGAATAGGTACTAGATGAATAATATCAAGTAGTTTATATTAGATAGAGAAAATGAATAGAGGTGCATTAGACAGAGTGCATCAGAATGAGGGGCACCAAATTGAGGAGAATTGGATAGAGATATACTTGATTAAGTCTATGTATATTCATATAGATTCATACTAGATGGATAGTTTCCATAAAAATTATAGATAAATTTTTAATGAGAAACATTCATTCTTTCAATATTTCATTATCTCTAAATGATAACAAAACATTGTAACTTGTAGGAACCAGTATAATTTCCTATCAGGTTACAAAAATATGTTTATAAGAGTTTTTATGGTATTATTCACTTCATTATACAATGTATATATATGGATAAATAGTATTTCACATGGCAAGGACTAGTTTTAAACATTGGGACTAAACCCTATAAAAACTTGTGTTATTTTCTTTATTTTTTTATCATTTCATATGAGTGAGGTTGGATTATAAATTTGAGAGGATAAAAACATTAACAAGTTGTATGGATTAATTTCAAGAGAAATTAAATTATAAATGATCACTACTGATTCAACACCCCCCCCCCCCTAATGGTTTATACATTTATAGGAACTTCAAGTTGGATATTAAACGCTTTTTGTTCAAGATTGATTCAAGATTGTATCTCCTTTGATGGATTTTTCCAATAAATTTTTTAAGTTTTAATGGAATAATAAGTGTTAGATATAATTTTAGGAAATTAATGTAAGGTTAAATCCAGATCTAGTTCTAATTCTTTTGGAATTGGATTTGGGTTATGATGTTTATTTGGTTCATGTGGTATGGGGTTTGGATGTGTTCTGATGAAAGGAAAGTAGGTGGTGGTATATGGATCTCATCAAATGCACCCTCATGAGAATAATAATCCTATCTATGACCTCAAATTTTCATTGGTGTTTTGTTCTCTCAAAACATGGTCTCACTATATTTTCTAAGAGTGGTTTATTATATATTATAATCATAATATATTGAAGTATATTCTTACTCAGAGGGATATTAACATATAAAATATATGATAGGTTGAGTATCTTTAACCTCTTGATTTTTATATTTCATACACACCTATAAAAATGGAATTATATTTATAAATCATTGAGTAGAAAGATACTGACTCAAGCCTTGAAGGAATCAGTTGAAGAATGATCCTTGATGATTCTTTTTGAAAAGATGCACTTGGATGTTGAATAAGTTGACAGGTTGGTGTGATTATCTTGTTTGGAATATAATTCTTCATTTGATAATCATATTTCGATTAGATAAGAAGAAAAAATTGATTATTATAATTTTAGTGAAAACCTCTATAGTGGGAAGACCTTGGGTAGTTGGTCACAATCTCTTGATGGTGTCTTGTGTTTCTGAGGACGATTGGTTATCTTGATAAATCAGTTGTAGGGGTTTATAGATATTATAAATTACCATAGTTGTTATGTACACTATGGGACTACCAATATGTATCATGATTTGAGACATTATTATTTATGGTTGGGGATGATGTAGTAAAATATTGACTTTGTATCATGATGCCTTACATTCCATAAGATTAAGGTGGAGCACCAAAGACCTATCAATTCATTACATCCTTTACACATTTTAGTATGGAAGTGTAATGATGTATCCATGGAATTCAAAGTCGTTTTACCAAATAATTTTAGTGGGTAACATCATATTTGGGTGATCATTGATCAAATTTTGAAATTATATCGTTTACTTTCTATTAAGTAGATAGTGAAGGTGGAAGAGAATAGGGACATATATGTCTCCATATAGTGACTTTTTCTATTGTTTTTACAAAAATCCTCAATTTACATCTTGGTTTTGGGAGTTTTTACAAGATGCAATGGGTACACGATTAAAATTAAGAATAGTATACCAACCTTAAATGGATGGACAAATAAAGAAATCCATTAAAATTATTGAGGATTTTCTTTGGGAATGCATGTTTGAATTTGGTGGTTTATGGGAAAAACATTTTACCTTTTTTGAGTCTTCCTATAAAAATAGTTATCATCCTTTGATTAAAATTGAAAATTTTGAAGCATTTTATGGATGGTCATGTAGATCTTCTTGGTGTTTTCTAGAATTGAGAGAGTTTTATTTGGTTAGAATAAGTCTTTTTCAAGATATAGATAAAAATATATAGTTGATTTGAAAGAGGTTACTGATATATCATAGTCACCATAAATCCTATGAGGACCATCTTCATTACCAATTGGAGTTTACGGTAGGTGATTAGTTTTCTCTTAATGCTTCACCTAATTTAGGACCAAATCATTTGGGAAGATGGTGTAATCTGGCATCAAGGTTTATTTTCCCTTTTGAGATCACTAGTCATCTTGTAAAATTATCATACTGGTAGGAATTATATTCTTGGTTAACATTGATTCATGATGTGTTTCAAGTTTCCCAAATAAGGAGGTATCAACTGGAACCATCTCACATGATATAATGGGAAGATATTGATCATAAACCCGACACCTCAGTGGTTGACCAACCAGTTCAGATTATAGATTATCAGAATAAGTCACTTTTTTAGTTGGTGTCATAGGACCAACAGTTTGTACATTCATTACATGTATATTCGATGTATTTAGTATTAATAAAACTACTTGTTACATATTGTTCGATATTCTGAATGAATTTAATATAAAAATGTTTTAGAGTATATGTCGCATTGATAAGTTCATAGAAGTTCCTTGTGATAATGATATCCTTGACGTATTATGATGATATTTTTAAATAATGTTCTTTGGTTGGATAATGTGCTATTATGAGTCACATAGTATATAGATTGTTAGTTGTGAGTACTCATAATATGATGAGGCTTCTTCTCATGAAGTATACACTTGGTAATCTCTAAATTTGGTGATTATAATAACAGACATGTCAATAAGAATTTTTTATGTTTTGGTGTCATCGAATATTCCTATCTATGAGCATGTTGAATGGTCCTTAGAATTTAAGGTTATCATTAATACATTTCATGACTCGCACGATTAGATTTACTGATGAAAACCATGATGAAATATGTTTTTAATGAGGTAGGGTTCCTTGGGTGTGTCATGATTGACATGTCATTAATGGATAAGTTGAGGAAGGATTTGTACCTTATATCTCAATGGTAGCTGATATATTGTACCTTTGATTAGAATAGAACCTTCACACTAAATTCAATGGTCATGGTGTAATGACATTATTAATTAATATAGTCAAATAAATATGTATGAGGCATATATGTTAGTGACATGGATTTGCAACCTGATTGATGAGATATTGAGAAGTGATTATATTACATAATGAGTGTTCATATTTGGTTGACTTCATTGCGACATTAAGTTCTTTTTCTTGGATTCCTTAACCCATTACTAGATAATAATCTTTGAATTTAGGAAACTCCGCCTAATACCAATGATAAATAATCCTAGAGGGTCATGAACTAAGTGTTTTCAATGATATCAATTAAATTCTAAGTGAATTTCATTAATATGATAAATATTATTCTCAAAACTAAGGAATAATTCTATTCACATTTTATCAATCTCAAATATTTATTGATGAAGGAAATATATAAATTAAATATTTATTTGGGTGTTCAATAAATACTATATGAGTTAGAATAGACCAAGACCATGTCTAGTGAAAAATATTAATTAACAATCCTGTTAAATAATATTTTTTATTGAACAAGTTCGTGTACACCAAATAAAAATAATAATAATAATAATATACATGGGTTTTATTAAAGGTTATAACATTATTTAAGGGTCGACATGCAATTAAATAATTATTTTAACCTAAACCCTAACTCTATACATTGAAGGTTAGGTCTATTATGTAGTGTGTGAAATAGATAATAGATAATTATTCCAAAAAATTAATTCTCATTCAACTCCTTCTATATCCTTTTTAAGAATGAGAAATAGAAGACTTATTCCTTCAAGACTGAAAGGCAACTGATCAATATAAATAACATAAGACAATCTCTTTGTTCTGGTATCACCCAATGATCTATTGGCATTTCTCAAAGATCAAAAAAACACTTGTGGATCACATCTAGAGGGATTATAAACTTGTATCCTCACAACACAATAAAGGAAAACCAAAAGGGTCTTTTTGGATGATCGACATCTACATCGAATAAAGGATCCTCAGATCAGGTATTTTTTTCATTCAATATTAATAAATTAATTATAAATTTGATTTGTAATATCCTAGCTTTAGGTTTCAAGAAACTCTATATTAAAATATATTTTAATATATCACCCACCACAGTATACTTATACTTCACTTGAAACCAACAAGTAGTATCAAATGTTTCACATTTAAATTTATAATTATTTATTTGATTGTTGATCCATATGAACTCATGGTTGAATTTTAATTTCATATTGTTTTTTATTTAATCCAATTTTAATTAAATTGTTATCGAAATATTAATCATATTTTATTCATGTTTCATTTTCTTAAAGTTCTATGAATAGATAAACAATGATTAGAGATTCCATTGTGAACTACCAATTTTTGGTCGGTAGATAAGATTACATGGCGTGTAGTCAGAGTACACATAGTGTAACCCAAGTACACTGCCCATGTCCAAGCCATAGGATACATGACATTCCATATAGTTATTACACATGGTGTATGCTGAGTGTTGGCCGACCAACCTAGCACACAGTTGTAGAATTAGATGGGGTGTATACAGCATACATGATGTGAAGTCTACATGGGTTAACATTGTAAATTGTGTAATCCATGTGTTCATTATATATGGCCATACCACATGATACTGAAATGTAGGTTCAGGGCGCAGCAGAAGCTCATGGGTGGATTTTCCCACTTTTCTTTTTTTCATTAGCAATGATCAATCTGGGACCAATACGATGATAAATTCCAGACTCCACGGATCAAATCACAGAAATAGACAAAGGAGAAGAATATTCCCAGAACCACAAAGAAGTATAATCATATGTTGGTTATAATTAATTTAATTAATTGAAAAGAATTTTATTGATGGAATTATTTCTTCATTGATGTCTCCTATCACGATCTGATGTGATCCGCCATTGCATCATATAATCCAAGTGTATGATTCCTCTAGCGGTAATCCAGACGTGCTTGATGTATCCCTAGACCTCACCAAAGGAATATTTGGGTGCTATCACGGAGAATCCTTTGCTTGCGTTGTCCTCCTTAAATTGTCGTGATCTGATGGAAGAGGATCTCTCTCAGTCTTGAGAGCATTCTTGGAGGAAGGAGTTCTTTCGGTATTGAGATAATTCTTCATAATTGTTGTTCACAACAATTAGGGGAAAGTGTTGGGGTTGTGAAGATATTTTTAATTGGGTTTGAGGTTATATAGTTATGACAATAAATAATCGCGTTATGCATTTTATTTATTTAATTAACTCTTATTGAAAACCCCCATGTCAAATCATTAATTCCTTGACATGCTCCCATGCTAATTATAATAAATATCATTTAATAAAAGGATATTATTTCCTGAAAATCTCGACTGGAAAAACTACATGGCATGTAACCATTAATACACGACATGTACTTGTTTTCCAAAATGAAAAGTACATGGCGTGTAATCATTAATACACGGCGTGTATATCTTGTTTTCATTTCCTTTCCAAAATAAAAAACCACATGGCATGTAATCATTAATACACGGCCTGCATATCTTGTTTTCATTTTCTTTCTTCCTCCAACAATAAAACAATTTAGGATTCCTTGAATAATTATTAAACCACATACGAGAATAATCTTTATTATACTTGAGATACTTGGATACACTTAGTGTGTGACCCTCTAGGTCTCCTTCTCGTTGGCATTAGGCAGGCTTGCCTAAATTCCAAGATTACTATCTAGAAATGGGTCAAGTCACCCAAGAGAAATAATTTTATGCCACATTGACGTGTCACCTCATACGAATTCTTACCAAGTAATTTAATCCCTTTTTCTCAATATGTCCAATCAAGCAGGTTTCATGCTAGTGTAATCAACTCATGTGCTCGATTATTCTTTCTTTGACATTATAGAATTGAAATCTCACATACCTTACCATGGACATGGATTTATTTAGGCTATATCAATTCCATCAAAGGGCCTAAGATATCTAATTCTGTAATGGAACAGAAGGGACAAATCCTTTATCACATTATCTATTAATGTGGTATCACTCGTGACACACCCAACGTATCCTACCTCATTGCGAACTGTGTGTCGTCATAGTTTGTGTTAATACATATAAGTGTGCGAGTTGTAATACCCATTAATAATAATATTAAATTCTAAGGACCAATACACATGTCCACATATAGGAACATCCAATGACACTATAAAATGTTGATTTCCTATTGGCGGGTCACGTTCTCATAATATCCTCCTGGATGTTACCAAGGGAGCACACCAAGAGAAGGTTCCTCAAAGTTTTATGATTCCTCACCCCTAATGTCTTGTATTATTTGTGTCCCTAAAATAACATCATTCGTCCATAGAACATATATTCAAGAACAGTGTTATGGTACTTCCGATTTCTCATCATAGTAGGGATCCGCTATGACCCTTTAATGCAACAGCTGTCCTTGGGACATTATCACATGCATTGTCACGTAGAAGAACAATCAAGTTGTGATAAGGTATTTATTAATGAATAAAGTACAAAGTAGTTGGTTCTAGGCCACCAACTCCAGCAAACTCCCACTTGGACTAGATCCAACTACTAACAACATTTAACCCACTAGCTCTCACATGATATTCATGCTTCTGTTGAGATAGGCCTTTGGTCATGGGTTCTGCCACGTTCTCTTCTTTGGACACTCAGCTCACTCCAGGTTCACCCTTTTGATATAAATCCCTCAAGAGGTGATACTTTGGGATTATGTACATTTTCCATTTATGTTACCTTGGTTCTTTTTCAAGATCCACCACTGTAGTATTATCACAATACAACGTGATAGGATCTTTACCGTTGGTCACCACATCAAGTTCCTGGAAAAAGTTCCGAATCCATAAGGTTTCCTTGGATTCATTAGAAGCTTCTATATATTTGGAATCCATTGTAGAATCGACGACAACTGGCTGCTTTGAACTCTTCCAGCTCACAGCTCCTCCATTGAGATAGAAAACATATCCATATTGTGGCTTCATATTGTTCTGATTTTTCAGAAAACTAGCATCATCATACCCTCTGATGACAAGTTCCTTGTCTCCTCCAAACACTAGGAACATATCCTTAGTTCTTCTTAGATACTTAAGGACAGTCTTAACAGTAGTCCAATGTAGTTCTCTTGGATCTGCTTGATATCTTCCTACCATGCTCAGTGTATAGGCAACATCAAGTCTGGTATATAACATGGCATACATGATGAATCCTATAGCTGAAGAATATGGGATCTTACTCATTATATTTTTCTCTTGTTGTGTCTGAGGACACATTTTCTTAGAAAGATATAGGTCATGTGACACTGGAACCAATCCCCTCTTAGATTGTTTCATTACTAAATCTTTTTTGTATCTAGTCAATGTATATACCCAGACTTAGTCCAAGTAGCCTCTTGGATCTATCACGAATTCTCTTGATCCCTAAAATGTAGGCTTCTTAACCCAAGTCCTTCATAAAGAAACACTTGTTCAACTAGTCCTTAACTGACTGTAAGACTAGTACATCATTTCTAATAAGAAATATGTCGTCAATATATACTACAAGGATAACGATCGAATTCCCATTAAACTGCTTATAAACACATGGATCACATTCATTCTTAATGAAACCAAATTCCTTTATGGATTCATCAAACCAAATGTTCCATGACTTGAATGCTTTCTTTAATCCATAAATGGATTTATGCAATTTGAAAACCCATTTGGCTTCACCTGGTGTCACAAACCCTTATGGTTGTGTCATATAGACATCTTCCTGAAGGTTCCCGTTAAGGAATGTTGTTTTGAAATCCATTTTCCAAATCTCGTAGTCATGGTAAGATGCTATGGAAAGTATGATTCTTATGGATTTAAACATGTCAACTGGTAAGAAGGTTTCATCATAGTTAATTCCTTGATGATTTCTGAATCCTTTAGCCACTAGTCTTGATTTATAGGTGCTAAATTGACCTTACATGTCCATTTTTCTCTTGAATACCCATTTGCATCCAACAGGCTTTACATCAACTGGCTCATCGACCAGAACCTAGACTTGGTTTTGATACATGGAATCCATCTCATAATTCATAGATTCTATCCATCTTGAAACTTTTGAGCTTTATACTACTTCTTTGTAGGTGAAATGTTCACCATTGTCCAATAATAATGATTCACCATCCTCAGTGACTAGAAAATCAAATCTCGTTGGTTCTTTTACCTCTCTGGATCTCCTATACAGTACTTGTGTTTCTAGAACCTCTTCCATGGGGACATATGGAACTCGTTCCTGTACCAACTCATGTGTATCTTTAGCATCAACTTTATCAAAGTCAATCTTGCTCCCACTATCCCTTTTGAGGATGTGCTCCCTCTCAAGAAAGATAACTTTTCTGGCGACAGTCACTTTCTTTCCTTAAGGGTTATATAGGTAATATCCTTTTATTTCCTTGGGATATCCTATAAAGATACACCTCATGCCCTGAGGTTCTAGTTTGTTTCCTAAAAAGGCCTTAACAAATGTCTCACATCCCCATACATGTGTATGCAACAAAATGGGTTTATTTCCATTCCATAACTCAGAGGGAATTCAATTTTCCACCATAGTTGGTACTCGGTTTAATGTGTATATTGTAGTTTGTAATTCATATCCCTAAAAGGATAATGGATGATCTGCATGACTCATCATCGACCTCACCATGTCCAACAAGGTCTGGTTCCTCCTTTCACTAACATCATTCCACTATGGTGTATAAGGAGGAGTGAGCTGAGATAGAATCCCAGACTCCCATATAAGATCGATGAACTCTTGGTTCAGATATTCTCCACCTTGATCTGATCGAAGTTTCTTTATCTTCTTACCAAGATGATTATCTACTTCATTCTTGAATTCCTTAAATTTCTCTAAGGATTATGACTTATACCTCATTAATTAGACATATTCATATGTAATCAAATCATCAGTAAAAGTAATTAAGTAAGAATATCCACCTATAGCTTCAACTGGAAATGGTCTACACACATCCGTGTGCACCAATCCTAGAAGCTCTGTGGCCCTTTCACCTTGTCCACCAAAGGGGGGCTTGGTCATTTTTCCTTGTAAATAATAGTGACATATATCAAGTGGTTTTAGCTCAGTAGAGTCCAAATAATAATCTGGGTAGAGCTTTGTCAAGCGCTTATCGTTTACATGACTGAGATGGTGATGCCACAACTGGGTGATGTATGAGTCTCATGTGAGTTTGATTCGTTATCAAATTCCAACACTTGGTTTTTATAATTTTATACATACAAACCATTATTTAAATGTTTTATACCATAGCATACGTTGTTCTTATAAAAGAGACAACCCATATTACCAAAATTGAAAATAAATCCATCTATATCCAAACAAGATATAGAAATTATGTTCTTGGTAACATTAGGCACATAATACTGGTAGGAATTACGTTCTTGGTTAACATTGATTCATGATGAGTTTAATGTTTCCCAACTAAGGAGGTATCAACTGGACCCTACTCATGTGATAGAATGGGAAGATATTGATCATAAACCCAACACCTCAGTGGTTCAGAAACAAGTTCAGATTATAGATCATCAGAATAAGTCACTTTTTTAGTTGGTGTCCTAGGAAGAATAGTTTGTACATTGATTACATGTATATTCAATGTATTTAATATTAATAAAACTACTTCTTACATATTTTTCATTATTCTGAATGAATTTAATTTAATAATGTATTAGAGTATACATCACATTGATAAGGTCATAGTAGTTCCTCTCTATAATGTTATCCTTGACATATTGTGATGATATCTTTAAATAATGTTCTTTGGTTGGATAACGTACTACGATGAGACACATAGTATATAGATTTTTAGTTGTGAGTACTCATAAAAGGATGTGGCTTCTTCTCATGAAGTACACACATGGTAATATCTAAATTTGGAGATTATGATAACAAACCTATCAATATGAATTTTTTATGTTTTTGGTGTCATCGAATATCCTTATCTATGAGCATGTTGAACGGTCATTAGAATTTAAGGTTATAATTAATTCATTTCATGACTCAGATACTTATATTTACTAATGAAAACCATGATTAAATATTTTTTTGATAAGGTAGTGTGCCTTAGTTGTGTCATGATTGACATGTCATTAATAGATAAGTTAAGGAAGGATTTGAACCTTATATCTAAATGGTAGTTGATATCTTGTCCCTTTGATTAGAATAGATCGTCACACAAAATTCAATGGTCATAGTGTAATGACATTATTATTTCATATAGTCAAATAAATATGTATCATGCATATATGTTGGTGACATGGATTTGCAACCTGATTGATGAGATATTGAGAAGTGATTATATTACATAATGAGTATTCATATTTGGTTGTCTTAATTGTGACATTAAGTTATTTTTCTTGGATTCCTTAACCCACTACTAGATAATAATCTTGGAATTTAGGCAACTCCGCCTAATACCAATGAGAAATAATCCTAGAGGTTTATGCACTATGTGTTTTCAATGACATAAATTAAATTCTAAGTGAATTTAATTAATATAATAAATATTATTCTCAAAACTAAGGAATAATTGTATTTACATTTTATTGATCTCAAATATTTATTGACGAATGAAATATTTAAATTAAATATTTATTTGGGTGTTCAATAAATACTAGATGAGTTTGAATAGACCAAGACCATGTCTGGTAACAAATATTAATTAAAAATCCTGTTAAATAATATTTGTTATTGAACAAGTTTGTGTGCACCAAATTATAATAATAATAATAATAATAATAATTACATGGGTTTTATTAAAGGTTATAATATTATTTAAGGGTCAGCATGCAATTAAATAATTATTTTACCCTAAACCCTAACTCTATGAATAGACAGTTAGGTCTATTCGGTAGTGTGTTCAATAGATAATAGATAATTATTCCAAAAAAATTAATTCTCACTAAACTCCTCCTTCTATATCCTTTTTAAGAATGAGAAATAGAAGACTTATTCCTTCAAGACTGAAATGAAATTGATCAACATGAATAACATAAGACAATCGATTTTTTTATATCACCCAAATATCGATTGGCATTTCTCAAAGATCAAAAAAACACTTTTGGATCACATCTATATGGATTATATACTTGGATCCTCACAACACAGTAAAGGGAAACCAAAAGGGTATTTTTGGAAGATCGACATCTACATCGAAGAAAGGATCCTCAGATCCAATATTGTTTTCATTCAATATTAATAAATTAATTATAAATTTTATGTGTAATATCCTAGCTTTAGGTTTCAAGAACTCTATATTAAAATATATTTTAATATATCACCCACCATAGTATTCTTATGCTTCACTCGAAACCAACAAGTAGTTTCAAATGTGTCACATTTAAATTTATAATTATTTATTTGATTTTTGATCCATATGAACTCATGGTTGAATTTTTATTTCATATTATTTTTTATTTAATCCAATTTTAATTAACATGTAATCGAAATATTAACCATATTTTTTCCATGTTTCATTTTCTTAAAGTTCTATGAATAGATAAAGAATGATCAGCGATTCCATTGCGAACTACCAATTTTTAGTCGGTAGAAAGGATTACACGGTGTGTAGTCAGAGTACACATTGTGTACCCTAGTACACTATCCATGTCCAAGCCAGAGGATTCATGACATTACATGTAGTTATTACATATGGTTTACACCGAGTGTTGGCCGAAAAACCTAGCACACAGTTGTAGAATTATATGTGGTGTATACAGCATACATGATATGCAGTCTACATGGGTTAGCAGTGTAAATTGCACAATCCATGTGTTCATTATATATTGTCAAACCACATGACACTGAAAAACTACAGAATTTATGACATACATGGCATGTATGCGGTGTACATGGCATATAGTTCATCAATTCCTACATCTTAGATACACATAAAGTAATCTGTACAAAAAACATTATAGATATATGGTGTGTAACTAGTGACACACATAACATAGTCTCTCTCCATATAACATGCCATGTATTTTGGGGTGTTGCTTAGGCACATGGTATTCGGACCACACAATGTGTATCTATCCTGTACATTCCATATAATCTACCAACATACTTACTGAAGACCAAGAAAAGTATCTTAGTAACACAACATATGGATACATGGTGTGTAGTTGGCATGTACATACTGTGTAGTCTGACCAAGTCAACACACCGAAGCCCCAAGTTTGTGACCTAGATGTATTGAAACAATAGTACATGGAATGTAGCTAGGTAGTACACGTCGTGTAGTCTCCCAGTTACTAGAAGAATTAAATTGCATTAAATGGAACATTATAATATTAAAACATTATTTATTTGATTATAACTTTCAGTGTTTGACAATTTAACAAGGGTTTTAAATATTTTCAAGTGATAAATTAATTTATTGTAATAAATATGCAACTATTGGTTATTTTAATTATTTTATATTAATTCCTTTATGATGGTTATCTTCAAGAGGATTCAGATGGTCATTATAATGAAAGGTAGTTAATTAATTAATTAATTTGAGCATGTTTATCTCAAAAATAAATAATGAATAAGAAATTAATGTTAGACATTTAATTTTTATATACATTTCATCTATGACCATTCATGATCTAGACCAAAACCAGTGTATGTTTTGGAATTTATTTAATTTAATTTATTTCATGGGTTCTCAATTATTTATTATTAAATTAAATATGATGGCATAGGAGTCATCCCACCCTAAATTATTATATAAGACCTACTTGTACAATGATTTTTAGTTAATCCACCTTTAACCAATCCTTTGGTTCCCCTCACCTATGTGTGAGTTATAAAATACTTTTAATTAATGGAGTTACCAAAGGTGCAAGGAGTTAGTTCGAGATGGAACCATAAGGATGTAAATTTAGGTGTTAAACAGGTGGATAGGTGATGCACTCCTATCATGGGGTGTGGCAAAAACAATTATTTTCTAAGTTAAAATTGAGTATAGTGGTTAACCTAAGTTATCTCCAGAGAGGAGTGTTCAACAAAAAAGTTTTTCACTTTAATATTAAATAATGAAGAGGTGGTTGTTTTGAAATGATTGATTTTGAAAAGAAAATAAAGGTATCAATTAAGTAAGATATTGAAATAAAATTCACAAATCATGTGACTTAAATAGTTATATAAATTTCATGATCAGGTAGAGGTCGGTTTTCTAATTGAAATGTTATCATAGTTCTGATTAATTCAATCCTCTTCTGTTAAGCTGATTAAAATGAGATTCCATAATCATTTCCTCCACTTATTTGGTAAATGGTGTTAGTGATAGTAAATCATAACAAGATATTATTTTGGCCTAATATCCTTACTTTTGTGAAAGTTTTGTAGTGAATACCCTCGATTGATTTAGTTAATTCCCAATCGGGTCTTGTTTATCCCAAACAATCTTGAATATGCATTACAACTCTCACACGTACTGACGATCGTCGAGTACTTAACAACTAAGCCCTGATATTATTCTATAAAATATAGATCAGAACCTAGTGGAGGGAGAAAAATTATCATTCATCAAAGCAATAATAACAACAGAATATAAAATCAAATACGATCGCATAAGATAATAAATTCTGTTATTAGAATTTGAAAATAACTTCACAGAAGAGAGAGAGAGTTTTTATTCAATAAAATGTAAGAACTCAAAGAATTAAAAATATAAAACCTTTCCTCCCCTAATAACATCATATTTTTACCCCACCATGGTAAGGGTATTTTTTAATGATGAGGAACATGAAGGCATTATAAAAATGAGAAGAAGAAATGAGTGAAAAGAAAGAACAGAATTTTCCCCTCCAGAATCTGTCCTCCAGAATGATAGCTTCGGTTATGCCCTCTATTTGTCAAATAAGGTCGAGTTCCCTTCTTATAGGAGTTTGAAAATCGAGTTGTCCATTTAACATAAAAATATCAGATCCATTAAAGCCATGTCAAAGAATTTATGGCCTTCTAAATGGAAGAGACTTTTCCTGGCCGCCAAACACTATTCCACAAACCCCTCTTTGACCATTGCATTGGCAGCCTAAATGAATGAATTTATTCCTGATATTTTTTTTATCCTCTAACCCTTCTAGTAATATTTCGAACCCAGCTAGAACCACTTCATTTGGAGACCGGTGGTCCAATATATACTTCATTGAATGAAGTCATGTCCATTCTATCATCCAGAATAATTGTTCACTTTGATTGGTTTCTTTTGGCATGTTGGAGTTCGAATTGGCACTTGGTCCAGAAGAAGAATTTGTAGCCAACGAACCATGTCATCCTAAAAAAAGGGATCAGGTGAATTGGATAAAATATGTAGGAGTTATTTTTGAAATACAGAGGAAACATAAATCTGTTTAATGTCCAGAATTAAAAAGTTTTCACATTTAAGCTCAAAACACACCAAAAGTTATAAAATGGTACAAAGAAGTTCAAATTGGTTAATGAGAAGGGATTAAATCATTTAAAAATATGTGTATAATTATTAAAATATTATATATGTCAATTCCCCCACACCTAGCACTTGGACTCTTGGACAAGTAAACATTGATATTAAATCAAATCAAATTTAAAACACATATCCATGAGATCTAGCAATTTAACACCAAGAAACAAAAGATATCCCGCCTCATAAAAACTATTATTTAAAGTTATCAATTCAGTTCATTAAATATATTTCCACTTAATTCCTTATCTCATGCACATAAAACACTTACCTAACATGCATTTTTTTCTCATCACACAAATATCAATTTTCAACAATGTCTTTCTCATCCAATAATCATACAAGGGTCACCATAGGCTTGATAAATTTCTACATCTCCACCTGATGTGAGTCAAGGACCTATGTTTATCATGAGGACTTGGTAGGTTTGTTCTTTGGCTTTAGGTTGGTTGAATTTTGATTTAAAAAAGTCTGAGGCTGAACAAGGAGGGCTTGGCTCTTTTTAAAGAAAAATTGCATTATTCTAATTTTTACTTAAGTACGGTCTCCTCCTAACTCCCCTTAGTAGTAAATCAGCTCCATTACCATGAAAAATCAGTGAAATTTTATACCATTCATCATTTCAGCAGCAATAGTTTCAATCATCTCAGATATTACTTTTCTTGAAAGCTCAAATAGGCATAGATTTTTTTTATTTGGAAGCTCCAGAAAGGCACAACTTTTTATACATGAAGCTCCAGAAAAGGCACAACTTTCAGCATAATTATTTTTTTCAATAGCAAGAACATATCTTCAACATTTTATTTTACACCCAAATTATCTACAAATGAGGTATCACAACACAAGTCAACCTCCCCCCACACTTAAGTTCAACTAGATTATGCAATTTCACTTCAAGAATAGGTTGGATAGGGAAACTTGGATTGTAATGTGGCTAACCTAACAGGTTGTTCATAGATTCTAAGGGCTAAAAGGATTAAATGTACAAGTTGGGCCATTATAAAAAGGATTCTTATGAAAAGGGGGCTTTAAAATCAAAGAAATGTCTCAATCATTTAAAACATAAGTACCTAAAACCCTCAATTTTTAATATTAATTAATCAAATTTTTGTTAAATCAAGAATGGTATAGTTCTCTCAAAAAGTTAGGTGAATGAAAATTAAATGAAAATAAGGTTCAGAAGATTCACAGGAAAGTGATTTCAATGATAAAGACAGTGAATTGTGGCATGGGATTCAAAAATCAGGGTACTTTTCATGTGGTTTCCAAATATTTGAACTTGAAACAAAGTTAATTTAATCATTCCTTAAAGCTTAGTTTCATGGGATAAATTGTGTCACAAATTGAAATGGGTTTCAAAATTTTTGATGATAATAATTTCAGCTCAAAAGTTTCAAAAACATACAAAAAATTTAAGAACACGCAATTCATTTTTGAAAAAAAGAAAAAACAAACAATTGAAATTCTTAAACAATAAAGGTCCCCTCCCCCACACTTAAATGATGCTATGTTGTAGTGCATGAAAATTGATTTAACATATAATAATTTTTGAAATTTAATCAAAGCAATCAAGAAAGTGATAAGGAGAGGTACAACCTAGATTTATTTTCAGTGCAATGTCGAGTTAACCCCCTAAGTGTTGCACACATAAAGCCCTACAAACAAAGGTAGATAATAAAACATAATAAATTTATTGAAAGAAAAGAAAATAGAAATATAATGAGACTAGAAGGATAGATATTGGTTTAATTCCTCAAGTGGGACCTGGGTTTTGACTGCCTCCAGATGGGCAGTTTCAGTGGTTAACCCCAATCTGACAGTTGGTTAGTTTATATAATATGAACCACCAACACTTCTTCCTTCCAGTATGCACATCTTCCTTTTTATTGAGGACTACATGGATATAGTATTTCAAATCCACCCCTATGAAAATTATATAAAACATGCATGGTGGGGGTATGACAATGAATGATTCCTCATTCTTGGTCTCCACTTGCACAACTTCATCGTCATTCTCTAGTGGTTGATCAAAGTATGCTACATCAAAATAATAGTCAATGGTAGAATTAGAGTGAAATTCTATTTGAATAATATTAAAACATGATGAATCAATATCAAATTATTCCCTTCAAAATTAAGCATCCTGTTTATCATTTTCCTTAGGCAAATCCACTTTGACCTCCTATTAAACACCTTCTATTAAGTGTTCAACAAGTTTAGAGAGATCCATTTATTCCTTATGATGTGTATCTTCTTTTCCTTCCTCATCCTTCAAGGAAATACATGTGTTAGCCAAATATGAAAATTTAAAACAATTAGAGGTGATACTCAATTTAGATTCTATAAAACCATAATGAAAAGAGTTATGAAAAAGATTATCTCCCTTAAGTGGCTCGACATCAATTGATTCTTCACTAGAAAGTTTATCTTAGAGTTGAATTTCACCAGATAGAGGTAGGTAGTCAAGATCCTCCATTTTATCTTTAAATTCCACTTCTTTGGTGGTGCCTTCCTTTAATGGTTCTTGATCTCAAACACATACCTCAGTAGTAAATTCTTCCTTCTTGGCCACCTCAGATTCATTCGTAGGATCTGGTTTCTCCATCAATGCACGGACATATTCAAATGCTAGATCTTCTTTTCTCTCTAGTCGTTTTATATCTTTTTGAAGTTCTTGATTCTGAACTATATCATAACCATCCCCATATATTTTTTCCTCTTGTGGATAATTATTCCATGAATTAAATAAATAATCATTCGAAATCATTATGGAAAAATATTTTTTATGTGTTTTTTTAATTTTGAAAAGTGTCAAATATTTTTTATTAGATTGTGGCACTACCTCCCTGGAAACGGTGCCAAGTTTTGAGGCACACCTATCATGGGGTGTTCCAAAAACAATTATTTTCTAAGTTAAAATATTGTATAGTGGTTAACCTAAATTTTCTCTAGATAGGATTGCTCAATAATCAAGTTTTTTACCTTAATATTAGATAATGAAGAGGTGGTTGTTTTGAAATGATTGATTTTGA
Source organism: Viscum album (assembly GCA_963277665.1). Taxonomy (NCBI): domain Eukaryota; kingdom Viridiplantae; phylum Streptophyta; class Magnoliopsida; order Santalales; family Viscaceae; genus Viscum; species Viscum album. The sequence goes on from OY728155.1 coordinate 967,405,566, forward strand.
AAAGAAAATAAAGGTAGAAATTAAGTAAGAGATTCAAATAAAATTGAAAAATCATGTGATTTAAATAGTTATATAAATTGTGTGATCAGATAGAGGTCGTTTTTCTAATTGAAATGTTATCATAGTTCCGATTAATTCAATCATCTTCTGCTAAGCTGATTAAAATGAGATTCCACAATCACTTCATCTCACTTCTTTGGTAAATGGTGTTGGTGAGAGTAAATCATAACAAGATATTATTTTGGTATACTCTCCTTCCTTTTGTGAAAGTGTTGCAGAGAATACCCTCGATTGATTTAGGCAATTCCCAATCGGGTCTTGTTTATCCCAAACAATCTTGAATATGCATTACAACTCTCACACGTACTGACGATCGTCGAGTACTTAACCACAAATCCCTGATATTATTATATCAAATATAGATCAGAACCTAGTGGAGGGAGAAAAATGATCATTCATCAAAGCAATAATAACAACAGAACAGAAAATCAAATACGATCACATAAGATAATAAATTCTATTTTTAGAATTTGAAAACAACTTCACAGAAGAGAGAGAGAGTTTTTATTCAATAAAAAGTAAGAACTCAAAGCATTAAAAATATAAAACCTTCCCTCCCCTAATCACATCATATGTTTACCCCACCATGGTAAGGTTATTTGAGAATGATGAGGAAGATGAAGGCATTATAAAAATAAGAAGAATAAATGAGTGAAAAGAAATAATATAATTTTCCCCTCCAGAATCTGTCCTCCAAAAGGATAGCTTCGGCTATGCCCTATCTTGGTCGAATGAGGCCGAAGTCCCTTCTTATAGGAGGTTGGGAATCAATTTTTCCATTTACCCTCAAAATTTCAGATCCATTGGATCCGTTTTAAGGAAGTTATGGCCGCCTAAAAGGAAGAGACTTTTCTGGGCCGCCAAACACTATTCCACCAACCCTTCTTTGACCATTGTATTGGCGGCCAAAATGAATGAATTTATCCCTGATATTTTTTTGATCCTTTGACCCTTCTAGTAATCTTTAGAACCCAGATGGAACCACTTAATTTGGAGGCCAGTAGTCCAATATATACTTCATTGAATGAAGTCATGTCCATTCAGTCATCCAGAATAATTGTTCACATTGATTGGTTTCTTTTGGCATGTTGGAGTTCGAATTGGAACTTGGTCCAGATGAAGAATTTGTAGCCAAAAAACCATTTCATCCTAAAAAAATGGATCAGGTGAATTGTATAACAAATGTAGGAGTTATGTTCGAAATACAGAGGAAACATTAATCTGTTTAATGTCCAGAATTAACCACTTTTCACATTTAAGCTCAAAGCACACCAAAAGTTATAAAATGGTCCAAATAAGATCAAATTGGTTAATAATAAGGGATTAAATCATTTAAAAACATATGTATAATTATTAAAATATTATATATGTCAATAGGGTGAATGTTGTAACTCATTTCAAGACCAAAAATAGGATTTATTTACCATAGGTTAAAGGTTTATTTAATTTCCACTCATTAAATCAGCCATTAGATAAGCTCATGATTTGGTCATTTATTTATTTATTTATTTCAATCTATGAATTATTTATTTTATGGATTCAATAATTCAATCACATAAATAAATTAATTAATGTGCAAGGATGGATTTGAAATAAATATATTATGCATAAATGTTTTATCTAGTATGGTTAATTAATTCACATCTGCTTAATATTTACAACATATATAAAGGATAAAACACGATAAAATATATGTGTAATAAATTAACATCCCTCAATTAAATGTTAAGTCTAAATTGACCTTCCATTACTTTATTATGAATGAAAGCCTTGGAACTTAGTGTTTTACCAACCCTCATTGGGACACTTATTATAACATGAAGTTATTATGGATTTTATGGGCTGACTTAACCATCTTACATCAAGATAATTATCCCCCTCAAGACTTTATGCAACTTGGATGAAAGTGTTTATAAAATATAACTCAAGATTTCAGGATAGGAGAAACCACTCAATTATTCAAGGAGGTGAAACCCATATTTGTCAAAGACCTTCCTACCTAAATACCTTCAAGTATCTTGACTAAACCTCATTGGCATTATGTGAATTTGAATATGAGTCATTTCCAATATAATACCTTATCAACTAGACATTTTGAGTTCAATGGTGAGGTATATTGTGACTTAATAAAATACTGGTAGATTTAATAAAAAACAATTAATTTATTTTTTCTCACAAAATTTTTAATCAAGAAAATTAATAATAATATGATCTTTAATTTTAAAATAAAAGAAAAATCTCATCATCCACATTATCCCTAGAATCAATATTGGAGAAAGCCAACCTCCTCATTATAGGTAAATTCTAGTAGTGGTTTAAACGCCTTTAGGTTGTTCTATGACATGGACAGAATTCTTACATGATAGAATCAACAATGCTTGATCCAACTACCAAGGAAGGAATGATGAAGAGTTACTTTTCAATGAAAACCATTTGAGAAATACAGTCGTCATTCATTGTTTGATGATTTCTTCTATGACTAGTGAACTCATGAACTCTCATGAAAACATGTATTTATATATCATGCTTGAGAACCTCAATGATCTTTATCATTAGAAATATAGATAGAAACAATTTTAGATTTCCAAGTAACTCTTTTAGAGAAATCTTAGAGAGGGTGCCCTAGTTGGGCCCCACATAGTCAATCCCATTAGCTATAATGAGAACCTAGAGGTTTTAGGGTTTAATCTTCCTAAATAATTGGGATATGATCTCATTCTTATATCACTCCTTTAGAGATTATCTATCTTTTTATAAATTTTAATATGAATGAAATTGATAAGTCACTTCTAGATCTTCTCCTTCTCTAAGTAAATAAATATATAAAGTATGAAAACCTTATGTCCTTAAGGTGAACAAACATATTGGGAAAGTTAAGATCTATAAGTCCAAAGATTCTTCATACCCTTTAAAAAATTTAAAGATCAAGGGGTAATAAAGGGAACGGGATGGTTTCAATTTCACATATGGAAAGAAGTTCCACTGGAAGAAAACATGCACCCAACCAAAGAAGCAAGGGGAAGCTTCAGGTGAATTTGTTATCGAGTGCAATTTATCTATTTCTATAAATTGGTTTTTATATAGAGATTTTGGTACTCACATATGTATTCCAATATATAAACCATGTAGATTTATAAAGACTAACCAAGAAGAGGTAGATATAAAAGTATCCAATGGGGATAAACTTGTTGTTGTAGCCATTAGGGACTACCACCGCATGTTTCCAAATAGAATGATATTGGTTTTGGTGGGTTGTTATAATGTTAATTTTGTTACCCAAAACATTATATTTGTATCTAGACTTGATACATATGGATTTATTTTCACATTATAAAATTAATTTTTCTTATTTTGTAAATATATCATTTTTTGTGGTAAGGAACATTTAAATAACATTCATTATGAATTGGGTTACACAAACCAAGAAATAGAAATCGATAATGAAACTGCTTCAAATGAATCATACCACACCCAACTATCAAATCACTTTCTTGGTCATGTAAATGAAAAAAAATATTGACTAAATTATAAAATGATGGATATTTATATTATTTCTAATTAAAACCACTTAGCTTATTCCACACATTTTTACAAGGTAAAATGACCAAATCCCCATTTAGTGGAAAAGGTGAAGGGGCTAAAGTGCTTCTTGAATTAGTTCATATAGATGTGTGTAGATCATTTATTATTAATGAAAGGTGCGGGTAATCATCCTTCATAAGATTTACTGATGATTTTATTTTATATGTATATGTATACTTAATGAGGTATAAGTCAGATTCTTTTGATAAATTCAAGGAACACAAGAATTGAGTTAAGAACTAGCTTAATAAGTAGATTAAACTCCCCATAGACCATGGTGGAGAATATCTTAATTGAGAATAAATTGATTACTTATGGGATTTTTGGATCCTATCTCAACTCACTCCTCCTTATAAACATTAGTGTAATGGTGTAAGTGAAAGGGGGAACTGCACATCATTAGGCATTGTGTGATCAATGATGAGTCATTCAAGTCTTCCATTATCCTTTTGGGGATATTCATTACAAATACCATCACAAATACTAAACCAAGTGCCAACTAAAGAGTTAAATGGTATACCATACCATTTATGGAATGGAAAGAAACTCGTTTTTCCTTAATTAAATGTGTGGGTTTTGAAACATTATTTAAGGCTTCTTTAGGTAACAAACTTGCACCCCGAGGGAAAAAGTGTACCTTTATAGGTTATCCCAAAGAAACAAGGGTGTGTTACCTGTATGACCCCCCAGACAAAAAAGTAATAGTGGAAAGACACACCATAATCCTCAATAGGGATCCCATATTTAAAATTGAGAGTAGGAGAGAGATATACTTTTATGAATTTGAGTCTCAAGGTGCACAATAGTTTGCAAGGAATAGATTCCATAAATCCACATAGAAGAAGAAAATGTTCTAGAGACACAAGTACTGAGCATGAGTATAGGATAGGTTAGAGAACTAGAATAGTATGGTTTTTCTATTCATTGAGGATGGTGGCTCACTATTAGTTGATAATAATGATCCTCTAACCTATTAGGAAGTAGTAAGTGTAATAGATGTTTCCTAGTGGAAAGAAGACATGAATTCTATAATGGATTACTTGTACCAAAATAAGATTCTATTTTAGTAGATCCTACATTGGATGTAAATATTTTTGGTTGTAAATGGGTATTCAAGAAAAAACTACTCATGGAAGGACATGTCACTACCTAAAAGGCATGACTCGTTGTAAAAGGGTTTAAATAGAATCATGAAATTGACTATTAAGAAACCTTTTCACTAGTTTCAATGATAAAATTCTTCAAAAATATACTTTCCATTATGAATCTTCATGACTATGTAGTTTGGAAAATGGATGTCAAATCATCCTTCCATAATGGGAACCTTCAGGAAGATGTCTATATAACACAAACTGAAGGGTTTGTGACTCCAATGGATTCAAAAATGATATTCTAATTAAAAAAATCATTTATGTATTAAAAAATAATCTAGTCCATGGAAAATTTATTTTGATGAATCCAAAATAGAATTTGGTTTCATAAAGAATGAATGTGATCCTTGTGTCTACAAATAGTTTAGTGGGAGTGCTGTAATTTTCCTAATATTATATGGTAATGAAATATTACTCATTGGAAATGAAATATCGGTCTTATAGGTTTTCAAGGTGTGATTGAATAAATACATTTTTAAATGGGTGAAGTAGTATATATTATTTGGATCTATATTCATTATGATAGATTTAAAAGGTTTCTCAGTCAAAGTATATACATTAACAAGATACTGAAGAGATTCAATGCGGAATAATCCAAGAGGGGATTATTTCCAGCATCACATGAAATTCAATATTCCAAATAAATGTATCCTCAGAAACATGAGGAAAAAAATAGCATTTAAAATATTCCATTAGCATCATTTATTGGGTCAATTATGTATGTTGTGTTGTGTAATATGATAGATGTTTTCTACACATTAAGTGTGGTGGTAAGATATCAAGCTTACCTAGGTGACGGCTATTGGATATAATTCAATACTATACATAAGTATTTAAAGTGTACTAAGGATATTTCTCAAGTTTAAGGAGGAGATGAGGAACTATTCATCATCGTCTCTGTGGATTCTAGTTTCCAATCTGATCTATATGACATGAAGTCACAAATGGGATACATCTTCACTTTTAACAGAGGTGTTGTGAGTGGGAAAAGATAAAAGTAGGCTATAGTCATAGATTATACATTAGAGTCTGTGTATATTGTGAATTTTAAGGTATATAAATAAGAATTATGGATGTGAAACTTCATTTGAGATCTTGACATGGTACATTTAAGAAAATATCCTATCACACTCTACTATGATAATAAAAAGCGGTGGTTTTTACAAAATACCAAAGGTCACTTCATCGGATGAAGCACATACTTCAAAAGTATTATCTCTTGAAATATTTCTCTTAGAGAGGTGAGGTTATAGTGTGAAGTATTTCAATGAAATAAAATATGGATTTCCACTTGACTAAAGCCTTGACTCAGTAAAAGAATGATTACCATGTGAGGTTTAGAATAATAAAAGTGGTAGGTAGTTCGGTATTGTCCAAGTGGGAGTTTGTTAGAGTTGGTATCCATGGACCAACTATTTGAACATTTATCACATGTATATTACATGTATTTAATATTAATAAAACTACCTATTATATATTTTTCATTATTCTAGATTACTATAATGTAATAAGTTTATAGAGTATACATCACATTGATAAGGTCGTAGCAATTCTCTAATATAATGAGAACCTTGAAGTTATATGATAACATTCTTAAATAATGTTATGTGGTTGGATAGCATACTATGATGGGATACATAATATATATAATTTTATGTGTGATTACTCATAGGTAGATGAGACTTCTTCTCATGAAGTTTACACTTGTTTATCTCAAAATGTTTATATTATAATAACAGACCCTCTAGTAGGAATTCTGTATGTTTTGGTGTAATTGTATATTCCTAACTGTAAGTGTTTTTAATGGTTGTTAGACTTTAATATTATCATTAATTCATGTCATGACTTGTGAACTTTTATTTTCTGACAAAAACAATGATGATATATGTTCTTATTGAGGTATGTTATGTTGGGTGAATCATGATTGACATGTCATTAATAGATATGTTGATGAATTATTTGTTCCTTCCAGTTTTTTAGAAGCTGGTATCTTATCCCTTTGATTGGAATAAAACCATTTCCCTAAATTCTATGTCCATGGTGTAATGATGTGTTTATTTTAGAAATTAAAATAAAGGTGTATCAAGTATATAGGTTGGTGACATGAAAGTGAAACCTTATTGATGAGATGTTTCAAAAAAATGATTATATTACATTGTTAGCATTTGTATGTGGTTTTCACTATTGTGACATTAAGTTATTTATCTTGGGTTCCTTAACCCATTACTAGAAAGCAATCTTGGAATTTTTTAAATCCCACCTAATTATAATAATAAAGAATCCTAGAGGGTCATATATTAATTTTTTCCCTTGATATTGATTAAATTATAAGTGAATTTAATTAATAGAATAAATAATATTCTCAAAACTGAGGAATAATTTTATTCAAACTTTATCGATTGTAAATATTTATTTATTAAGTAAATATTTAAATTAAATATGTATTTGGGTGTTCAATAAATTCTAGAGGATTTTGAATGGACCATGACTGTGTCTAGGGAAAAATATTAATAAATAATCCAGTGAAATAATATTTGTTATTATGCAAGTTAGCATGTACCACAAAATAATAATATTATTATTATTATTATTATTATTATCATTAATATGAGACATGGGGTTTATTAAAGGTTATAATATTATTTAAGAGCATATATTTAATTAAATAATTATTTTCACCTAAACCATAGCTCTATAAATAAACAATTGTGTATATTGTGTAGTGTGTGAAATTGAAAATAGATAATTATTGTACACAAAAAATTCTCTCATGAATCCTTCTTCTCTATCCCTCTCAATAATGAGAAAAACATGAGATATTTCTTCAATATTGAAGGTCTAGTGACCATCAAAAATAATGCAAGACAATTGCTTCTCTTCCCTAGCACCCAGAGATCGATTCCCATTACTCAAAGATCAAAGGAGCACGTGAGGACCACTACTAGAGATATTCTATACAAGGATCCCCATGGCACAAAAAAGTCAAACCAAAAGGGTATTTTTAGATTATAATCATCTAAATAAAAGAAATAAACCCCATATTAGGTATTCCTCTCTTTCTATATTAAAAAAATAAATTTTGAATTTTGACATGTAAGATCATCACTTGGGGTTTTAGGAAACTCTATATTAAAGGAAATTTTAAAATATCACCCACCACTACACTCTTTCTCTATGTTCGGAACCAAAATTTAATGTATGGTAAAATGATTCTTTCGGTCCATGTACTGTGGTAGTGTATATGGGATAGGCATAATAGATGGGATAGTGAGTAACCAATGATGTAGTAGTGATGTTATATCCTTATGATTCAAAAATCTTGAGTAATTTTTAGGGATATAAATTAACATGGTGGGGAAAATTGTGACTTACTCCAAGTGATGGGTTTGTTTTTTAGTCTTATTTTGTATCTCTTGAGTTTCCAAACGTTTTTAATTGTTGGGGGATAATATTTTAGAATTTTAGGTGAAACGGGTCAGGTACATGGTCTGCACATGATTAGTAGTAACCGCACAGTAACTATTTTATATGGATATGTTAGTTCTAGTGTCACTTTTCATGGTTTCATTATAGTTTGTATAACCGTGAGAGAATCAAGAAAAACCATGTACTTGGTTTGGTTTGGGTCTAGAGGTGGTTGTATCACTTTCTCATGGTTTCTCTAACCATGAGTCTTTTCCAATGTAACTAGGAATTTTTCTTATTAAGGGTAAGTAGGTATCACATGGTTAGTGCATAGTTTGTATAAATATTCATCATAAACATGCAACCCATGTTAATTTCTTAAAAATTGAAAATTACTGTGATACTCTTTTCCTTTATTAACTCAAATATCACCCAAATATCTCATTAGATCAACCCATCCTTTCCTTGACATTCTAATAGTTTATCCCTTTTTCTCTCTTGGTGATCCTCCTTTAGTCTTGATGGATCTCTTTGAGTTATGTTTATATTTACTCCAATTTTCTACTCTACTTTATAGATATCTTAGCAATCCCTCTTATCCTTCAATTATTTAAACTCTTAAGGTTTTCATAGAAATATATATATAAGTTTTTATATATAATTTATGATTTTTATTATGGATCTATGCTTGTGAGTACCTTGTCTTTTTATTTCCAATCTCTATTTTCAAAGGCATCTAATTTTACTCCATTTTAGAGGTAGGTGGATTTATATAACGGTTCATTATCATGAAACACCTTGTTATTATTTATTTTTCCTTTCATTCTTCTTGTTAAATTTCTTAATTTGGTATTGATGATGGATTCTCTATGTAAATATATATTTGGCGTCATGGAAAATGGTTTTAAATGGTTTTCTTCATCAAAAATAGTTTTATTCACTTCATGTGTTTGATGAAATTCCTCAAAGTTGCTTTTGAATCAAAAATGTTTTCCAAGCATGGGAGTAGTAAGGCTTTGATTTTTAAAAAAAATATAAAATTTTGATCATGATTTACTTGAATGTTTTGAAAAAAAATACAATATATGGGAACTTTGGGTGTGTTGGGTTATGGACACATGAAATCCTTAGTGTGGCGCCACTAGGGGTTATGGTTGTGATTACGATTTAATTTTCTATGATAAAGTATAATTAAGATTCACATTTTTGAAAAATTGTGTTCCTTTCATGTCTTAGTTATGTATTCCCATAGGCTAGAGCCCACTTGTGCTTGGGTTTACTCATAATAGTGATGTGTCATACTTTAAGGCTCACATGATTACCCTATGATTTACAATGGATGGTTTTGATTATTTCCATATATTTATATTTCATTCATTTTTTTCAAATTATTGGTTTATTTGAATATGAAATGTTTTAAAGGAAACCAAAGAATGTTTTATTTAAAAAAATTCAAATGAAAAACATTTATGAAACTTATTTTGTTTTAAATCTATAATTATGTGTTGAATAGCGGTATACATTGTATAGATTCATAGTGATATCCTTCTAGGTATTTTCCTCACACACTTTATATTCCATTGGGTATATGAAAATTTATTTTTTCAGTATATAGTTAAAGGAAAGGGTGTCATGTATCTTGAAGTCTTATTTTGGTTTTTAATGCTTCAATGTGTTTTGTGATAGTGGTTATGGATGGTCACATGGAGACTTGGATAGTTTTTTCTGAGATTATCCTTATGGATTTTTTTTACTATGTATCATGGTTGTGTTCCTTTTATTCAACAACATACTTCGTTTTTTATCTTATCTTTCTATACATGAGATATATTTTTTGTGATTTTAGGTTGAAATATCTCCCATAGTTATTTATATTTTTTCCTTGGAGCTTATCACAAGCCTGTGGTGATCAGGAACATGCTTATGGACTTATGGCATACTATCATGGGCGACGTGTCAGGTCGACCCGAGTTGGTTCATTATAGTTAGAGAGATTGATACTTAATAAGTAGTTGGTAATTGGTTTTTTTTAAATGATATTAACACTGATTCACCACCATACTCATATTATTGATTGCATCACTTTGTGATCCTAATAATTGGTATCAGAACACAAGTTTCCTTTTGAGATATCTCTTGAAATTTTTAAGGATCAACACTAATCAAACAATAACAAATGAGTTATAAAATTTTATGGGATTAAATTTTATATTTTTAAGGATTTTATGGAACCTTATTTTCTATCTCATGACTTCAATGACCTTGATTTAGTACAACTAGGTTTTAAAGTACCAAGGTATGGGCTGAAAAACTACAAAGGAACTTACAAAAGGTATAGGATGAAAAACTATAAAGGAAATCTCATAAAAGATTCTTATCTCCTATAAAAGATATAAAAAGGTAAAGGAAGAAAATATGAAACTGTGTTGAAGCTTTTTTGAAGATGTGATAATTCATAAAAATGATTATATTAATGAGTTATTTACCTAAGTTAATATGATGGTCATCTCTATCTAGGGATATAAAGAAACTCTTAAGGAATCCAAGTGGTGAAGAAACTCATGAAAATCCTTCTGGAAAAATTTGAAAAAAAATATATATTCTATTTAATATAGATATCTTTATAACTTTACAATTGACAAATTACACAACACATTAATTAAATATGAGATGATAAGAGTACATGATCCCCAAACAAAATATAAGAAGTTGCAAGAAATAGATTTTAAATACTTAAATAATATGAAGATTAAATATGAGAAAATTTCTCCTAATAAAGAAGTTAATTTGGAAGGATTTGAATATATTCTCTCCCTAATGAAATTTAAATGTTTTAATTATACTTGTCTACTAAATTTCCCTCTAGAATCAGAAATGAGAGTGAATAGGAATAGGAAACTAATAGACTCTTTAAGAAAGAATATTCTTTTAAGAAAAATCTGTCTCAATCAAAAGTTCAAGATGATATGTTATCCAATTCCATTATATGGAATTTCATATCCTTGAAAGAAGGTACTTCTGACAGTGAATAAATATGTTATGGTGAGGTAACCGAGAAATAAACTTTTTACAAAGTCTTTATGGCTTAAAAATAAGGATGGATTTCATCCTAAAAGTATTAATTACAAAATTTTAACAAGTTTTCTATTAAAAATTAGAAACATCCAAGTAATAAACCAATATAATTGATATTAATATGTTTCTAAAGGATATTGGTAGGTTATGTGATGAAAATATACATCTTAAAATAGATCTTGATGAAAAAAATTGATTCACATTGAGAAATAAAATATGGTAAAAGAAGTTAAGAAGTTAAAACTTGAGAATACTAAGAAAAGGAATGTCATTGATGATATAACTCCCACTATCATCCTCAATGATAAATAATTTTACAAATTAAAGATGAAAATTGTTGTAACTAGGAAGAAAAAAGAAAAACTCAATCATGATTACAATAGAGTAATCACAAGAGATAGTGAAATATCTAAAAAGCTTGATAAGCTTATGAAAACAACTGAGTAGTTAAATATGGTTATAAAATAATAAAAATAAAGGTAAATTGATGAAAAAAATTTATATGAATTAGGGAATATTTCCAATACTATATCTTAAAAGAAGATCATGATATCTAGAAAATCCAATGAGAAAACAATACATGGAGTTAAATTATAAGTCTAAAAAAATCTCAAACATTCTTATATCAAGAAGGATAATTCTTTTAAAAATTTATAAACCAACACCAATTAAAAAAATAAAATATTCCTAAAAGGTTTTGGGGAATTAATCTGATTGGAGGTTTAAAAATAAGGATGGAAAAAAACCCATGAAAAAATATAATTTCATCAATAAAATATATTTAAAGGATACTACTATTTTTATGGTGTGTCTTCATATAAATATTGTAGTTTATAGTATAACATGACTCTAATAATATGAATATAGGATCATGAACTAAGGGTAGAATATATCAACTTAGAAAAAATCACAATTCACAACCATTCGATAACAAAATTAAAGTGAAAACTAGTTTTGAGAGATTAAAAGAAACCTATATAAGGTGTGATCAAGAAGTAAACATATCACATAAGTGTATTAAATTCATAACAGATAGATTAAATCCACCTTTTATAACATATAATGTTTATAAAAATGATCATTTCAAATAATGGGAAAATTTTATTGATGTTTCTTTCCAAGTATAAAAATCAGAGAAACCGTGGATTACAGATCATGGGTGTTACAACCACATGATTATGGATATAAATAAAAAAAATTGTAATATATGAAGGAGGATATTTTTTTGAAATAATAATTCTTTAAAAAATAAAAGGTGTTGGAATGGATAAGATTATGAAGAACCAGATCAACATCAATACTGTTTTATTCTTTGATGGACTGAAATATAATTTATTGATTGTATAAAAACTCTATAATGATTTGAATGAGGTTTCTTAAAAAATAATGGTTTTTTTGTGAAGATAAATAGTAATATAGTTTTTTTAACAATAGGGTAAAGAACTCAAGGAAACTTGTTTCAAGTTGGAGGATCCAAAATAGATTTATAAATGAAAATAAAAGCAGAGAACAATTTATAGAACAAAATAATTAGCTATATTACTTGAAATAATATGAATAAGTTTATTATAGAATAATATATGATTAATATTTTAATCTTTAAAGAAGAAACCATCAGTACATGTAAGACATGTCAAAAGGGGAAGATGGTGTGTAAACATTACAAGGGAGTAGAGATAAAAATCTAAATACCATTAGAGTTAGTTCAGTCTAATGTATATAAAACTATGTCCAAATATTCAATAAGTGGAGATAATTATTTTATCATATTTATTGATTAATTTATTAGGATTACCTACATTATTTCTATATCTTAAAAATCTCAAACTCTAAAAATGTCTAAAAGTTTCATGATATTTTATAAAAAAAATAATTTTTTATTTAAAGAGGTTGAGATCAGACAATGTAAGTGAGTATACCAAAAAATAAGGAATATTGAAAAAATTTCATAATAAATGAGCTTATTTAATCTTATACTGTATAAAATGGAGTATCTGGAATGAAAAATAGGAATCTTATTTATATGACCAGAACTGTACTAACTAAGTATGAAACTTTAAGATATTTCTGGTAAAAGGTTTTCACTACTACTATAAGAATTCAAAATAGATTCTTATTTAGGATAAATTTACATATGACTCCCTATGAAATGTGTTTCAAGAAGAAACCAAATATAATATATTTTATAGTGTTTTAAGTCCATTATTAATTAAAAAAATGTAAATAATTATGGAAAATTTGATGAGAAGGTTGGATATGGAATTTTACTTGGTCATACACCTAAATGGAAGCTCATATGGATTATACTATAAACAATATCATAGGATAAATTATTATGATGGTGTGATGGTCTTTAAAATTGAATAATGACTAAAAACATATAACTTATCATGATGAGGATGATGTTTTCACTTCTTAAACTACTACAAAGATTTAATATAATGAAAAAATTCCCAATGATGATAGCTATTTAGCTTACTCTATTGATAAGTCAGTTAATAAAGAACTTCAGGGAAAAACTCAATGATGAGAAAACTCGTTAATGCTAAAAATAACATTAGAGACTAGACAAAAAAAGGTGTAAATAATTAAGATGTTTATAAAAACTAGTCACACTAATCCATTTTAAAAATTTAATCCTCAAACTATTGATGAGGCTTTTGAACACAAAATACGGATTCAAGATATGAATGAAGAGTTAGATCAAAATGAAAAGTATAAAACATGGGAATTTGTCCCTAAAGAAAAAAATCATTCTCATAAAATGGGTATTCATGAAAAAGCTAAATGAGAAAGGTGAAGTTACAAGAAAAAAATAAGACTTCTGTGCAAAGGGTACTCACAAATTAAAGGAATTGATTTTGATGAAACAATTCCCATATTTTCAAGGGTAGAGACCATACAAATTTTTTATAAAATTATATCTCAAAGAATTATTATAGTTTTTCAAATGGATATAAAGTATTCCTTTATGGATGTTCAGCTAAATAAAGAGTTATATATGGAGACACTTGATGGTTTTATTATTTATGAATAATTAATAAAGGTATGAAAGTTAAATAAAGATAATTATGGGTTTAATAAATCCCCAAGATCTTGGTATTTCAAAATAGATGAGTACTTGAGAAGCATATAATTCAGAAAATAACATGTGAACAACTTGTATGTAAAGAATACCAAAAACCACATCACTTATTATGATTTTATATATTGATTAAATTGTATTTTCTAGTGATTGGGATAATTTTTATGAAAAGTTTTCCACGTAAATTAAGAATAATATTAACATGTATTTTTTTGGGGAGATGTGATTTTTCTTGGGTTTGTAAGTTACCCAACATATTGGTGATATTTTTTAAATAAAAATATGATGAGTTATATAAAATCTTTTTATGGATTAATCAAGAGGAGTTTCCACACTAATTTAAGTGGAAAAAAAGTTTAGTAAGGATAATGAATGGAAATTTGTTGATGAGAAATAATTAAAAAAATTGATTGGTAGACTTTTTCATTTGACAACCTCAAAGCCAAACATTGTGTTTTATACCGGTATTTATACTTTGTATCAATACAATACCAAATAATCACATTTCATTATATTTAATAGAATTTTGAGATATTTAAAAAATATATCCAACTATTTTCTTTTATATGATAATAAGGGTGAGCTAAACCAATATCTATTTATAGATGCAAACTAATCTGGTCAAGTTGCAAATGAGTGGCATGAAAATTTAAAAATAAAACAAAAGTCATGGAGTTCCACTGAATTTGAGTATGTGTAAAAATTATAGGAGTCAACATAAATTATATGGATTAAAACTCAATATGAGGATATGCATATTTTTTCTGAGTAATAACTGATAATTAGTTGTGATAACCAAATCAATAAAAAAATTCAAATAATTAAGTGAAATATTCAAGATTAAAACATATTGATATCAAATATCATATTCTAAAAGAGAGGGTGGATGAAGGTATATTGAAGCTATAATTTTTCCATCCAAGGATAAGATCGCTGATATTCCCAAAAAACCATTTCCAATTGAGTAATATGATAAACTAAGGCTAAAAATGGTCGTGGAACCCATTATCCAATAGCATCAAGATATGTTTCTTAGTATCCTTCCCTCTTTCAATCATGTTATATTTACCAAAAATGGGTATATGTAATATACAAGGGGAGAAACCTACTTGTACTTCAAATTTTTAATTTTTCTCTTGAGTTGAGTGTATCAAAATGATTGAAAGTTTTCTTAAACAATTTTTGGGTTGTGTTATTTTATGGTTTTATTTTTTTCTAGCCTCTATGAGTTAATTAGCATTTCTTATCTTCTACATTAATCTAGCTCCATTATACTTATAGATAATTGGATCAAGGATCATTTATTTTAGGAGGATGATACCAGCACTATGAATAAAATATTTTTCCTTATTATCAATAAGGCAGAGAAGAGAAGATCTTTTCCTTCTTTATTGAGTGGTAGAAGAAGATATTTTTAAATTTTTAAGGTTGATATAACTGATTGAAATGTAATGTACTGAAAAAAAATCCAAAGGTAGATATTTTTGAACCCATTTGAGGATGATGTTATATTTTTTCTGTACATGTGGATTAGTATTTATACATTTGAGTAGAGATAAAGTAGGTGGAGATGTTCTGAGAAGGGTTGAAGATGTTTTAAATTGAGTTAATGTAGTTTTGATTGAGACATGCATATGATATTGATGATGATAAATCATTATAGGAAAATATTTCTCTAGGATAAGTAATATATTATTTTTGATACGTAAGATAATCCAAGTGATGCATAAAAATATTTTTGATATATAGCATCTTCTAAAATTATAATATTCGTCAAAGTAAATACTTTTACTGGGGATGTAATATATTTTGGTTGATACATAAGATATTCTAAGTGATGTGTAATATTTTTCAAAGTATATATAAGATAATTAACTTTATATAGAATATATTTATTATTTATTAAACTAAAATGTTCTAATGGAATTAATTCACTAGGATGTGTAATATATTTTAAATCATACAAAATATGTTATTGAGTATACATAAGATATCTATGCTCACTACAGTGATGCATAATTTTTTTTATTTCTTATAAAAGTTTTATAATTTTGAGAAATTATAGAAATCGAGATATTTAAATTTGGTGATGCTGAGTTATCCTTAAAATCTTAAATATGATAATTCTAATGAAGATTCAGTAATGATTTGTACCTTATAACATGGATAATTAACCATGGAAGAATGTGAGGATCTTTCCCCGCTGTTTTTGGATATTCAACTTTGACTAATTTAAAACCATTTATGAATATAAAAAGTTTTAGGATTTCATAGAAATATTATTAACTAGTTTGATTGTGATGATCATGGGTAACTATAGAATATTAGTTAAGGATCATGGGAGGTAGACCTACAATATAAATTGAGAGTTTATTATGGATTAAGAAACATGGGGTGAATAAACATGTGGTTCTATTGTGAAACAAACATTTTGTCTAAATTTTAATCATTATACAAAGGCCTAATGGTGTAACCCTATAGGCCTTTGTATCATTGAAAACAAATATAAAATCCTGATTTTTTTAATGTAAGAAAATAATGGATTCTAGAAAAATGTTAGTGTTACTCAAGGTATAAAGGGGTCTCGTGTGATCCAATCAAACATACTCATATCTTCATATAAACATGTCCACCATAACATGTGTCATATACATCATATGTATACATATATAATACCTTTTTCACATGAAATTGATTGACCACTAGACATGGAACATGTGAATCCAGTATAGTCCATCTCATGAATTCATGATTCTTTAAAGAAAGATGACTAAGTTGATGAATATATCACATTTCATTCATCTGATAGATGAGAACATCACATGTACCTCATCCAAGTATCCAAGAATATCACATGTTGAACAATTAAATGTGTTCATGGATTTTCTCGGTTCAGTTCAATCAAGGTCCAAATGTATCTTCTCACCATACGAGTAGAATAATCTCATCTTGGTTCACCTCTAACCATGATATGATAAAAAATATACTCAAACACCCCCTGATTAGCTAAGACTTAAGGATTACATAATAAAGGTATCAAAGTATGAATTTTTTTATGCTAGGGGTCTCACCAAACTTTAGTAAAGGGTATTAATAATAAATATAAACCCTTAGTTATATCCATAACTATATGAAATTATATGGGACATACTTTGGAGACTCAATCCAAATAAAAAGTGTCCACTTATTATCTCGTGATTCCTCTACACAAACTGATCTTAAAATATAATAATAGTATATAAAAATAGATGATGATCAATGATTTGGTAAAAATACACAAAATTAAACATTTATATTAAGATTGAAATAAATCCTACCAAAATCATTGGGGTCTAAAGTGATGGAGTATGAGGGCATCCCCACTAAAAATGATCTTAAAATCAGAGGCAAGGAATCTGATGCTTGAGAAGGTGATGAGGCTTTCTTTATGAAATAAATTTTCATAAATATAGTCATCATCTTTATTTCCCTCATTAAATACATGAAAAATATCCACTTAATGGTGTGGTAGTTTTTTTCATTCCCTATTAGGTTACGTAATGAACCAAGGGGTGGGGTGGTGACTGAGTAGGTACCAGGACACCAGTATTGAGTCTATTTTCACAAATTTGGAGTTGATATTGTATACTTTTCACAATTGTATTCCATTAACCATGGATTTGGCTTCCATTTTAATTGAGTTCAAAGAACCATAGTGATATATGATGGTTATGACCACTGATCCCTTACTATCATGGATGATACCACGCCTATCATAGTTCTATAAACACATGAATCTTCTGAATTGAGTTTCTTCATGATGGTGTGAGGTTTAAAGGATTCTAATTGTCCTTGAATACCTCTATTGTCCCCCACTAGGTGATGAAGGTTGTTAGGTATGAGTTATTGGATCAGTATTACGATCTATGGTGTGAGAAATTGTTCTTTCATTTTAATATCAATATGGGAGGTGTGCCTTCCTTAATTATTCCTTTTTCTCTTGAATTCATAGATGACCTTTAATATAATAGAAAAAACCATATCATGTCCCCTTTATTATATGGTATTAATCTCATACCCCTATAACCACGAGAATGATAAAACATGCATCGTATTTTACTATATAACAATTACCATGAAAAGACTAACATGGTTCAATAATTGTCTCACCCATTATCTATTAAGGAATAGATAAAAGGTAGTTTTCACCCTTGTACAGTCATAGTAAGATCACTTTGAAGCTAGAATGATTCCTTTACATTGGATTTTTTTTTATTAATGGGGATGTTTGGGTTCTAGAAGCACCCGAACAAGAATTTTAGTTTGGAGGAAATGTATTTACACCAAAAATGATTCACTTGTGTTTCATCCTCCTATCATACATGGGAGATATTATGAAAATATAATATAATAAAATTATCTAATGATATCCTAGTGAACACACAATATTCAGGTTCATATTCTATTTATTTTATATAAATTTCATCATGCATGAATGAATGATAAAAAAACATAATTCCTTTGTTAAAAAATCATGATAAAACCATTATATCTAATCTCTCATATATCTTATACTAAGAGATTTAACAAAACCCTCATGATTTACTATAGTAATTTTTTCATCAATGGGTGATCTATATTATCCTCTTTGGATACCCAATATATATTTTATAATTCCCCCTCAATGGTCTCTTAAATGAGATGGTATTTTTGAAATATGTGTTTGTCCCTTTAGTGAGACCAGGGTTCCTTAGTTTGAAAAATATCTCCATTATTATCACAATAAATCCTAATTACTCCTTAGATTCTATGAACCACCTTAAGTTCAATGATAAACTTATTAATCCAAATATCATCCATCATATAATCCGATGTAGTGATGTACACTATTTATGTTATTTAGTTCACTATGGTGAGTCTTTTGGAACTCTTCCAACTTATAGCTCCAATATTTAATATAAACAAGAAACCAAATTGAAATCCGAAGTTTTATTTTTCATATTATAATCTTGAATAATTTTAAACCCTTGTACAAGCCTCATCCTCTCATCTAAAAACCAATAACATATGTTCCATTATTCTCAAGTAAATAAGTATGTTCTTTATAATAATCTAGTGACTCTTACTAAGATTGAATTAGTCTCTACTAGTTGTACTCAAAGTATAAGTGTATGCAACATGGAATACATGAAAACTCCTATGGAAGACACATAAGGAATCATATACATTGTTTTTAACTTTTCATAATGATCTTGAATCATCTTAAGATTCAATCCATGAAACACTTGTAAGTACCACTTTTGAGTTCTTCATACTAAACCTCATTAAAATTTACCAATATAGGTATTTTGTATCAAACCCGGAAACCTCTTGGATTTGACTCTATAGATCTTCATACCTATTATATAGGCTACTTAACCCATGTATTTCATCAACAACCATTTTATCAACAACACTTTATAGATTGTAAAGATGGGACATGATTTCTGATAAGTAGTATGTTATCCACAAATAATTTTCAAAATTCCACCAAACTCCCACTAATATGATTAAATACACAAGAATAATCTAAATTTTTATAAAACCAAACTCTTTAATTGCGTCATAAAAATAGATATTCCAATTCTTAGAAGTTTTCTTTAATCCATAAATGAACTATGGTAACTTATAAACCTTAACAAACTCATTTGGAACTTCAAAAACATTGAGTTGTTGCATTTAAATTTCCTCAACTAAATTACTATTAAGGAAAGAAGTTTTGAAATCCATTTTAATATATCTTATTATCAAAATGACAAGCTATGGAAAAAAATATCCAAATTTTATTTATCATAACAACAGGAAAATGTTCACTTTATAGTCAATACAATTAAATTGTTTGTAACCCTTTTCCATAAAGTGTAACAACCCAAATTATATCAATGAAATTTCCTTTATATTAGTTATTTAATATAGTATAAATCATATAAAATCACTTATAGAACAAAATAAAAACTTTATAAATGAATAATGAATGAAAAAAGAGGTATTTCTAGATGTTAAAGAACTTATACTGATGAAATAGTAACTTGACCTTAGGAATAGTAATATTACCCTTATGAATAGAAAATCAGCCAAAATAATAGTAACCACACCTATAAAATTACAAATAAAATTTAGGAATTTTTTATATGAAAGTATGATATAATTATATCATAATATAAGTAAATAAATATGTTAAAAATTATTAATTAAGAGTTGGTAGTTTTGTAAGTCATATATATTTGATTAGAATTTTTTAATTAATATAATTATTTAAAAGAAAATTTATTTTCATGAAATAGATTCATATATTAATATTTTTTTCTTAAGACTTTCAGATAATTTTATGAGACCGTAGTTAATTTTTCAAAGTGTAATAAAATTAGTTATAATTTAAGTATCTATATTTTTCAAGTAAATGATGATTTTAATTAAAAATTAAATTTATCATATTTATAAATTTATTTTCATAAAATGGAGTTCATTTTTTAATTATAAAAAATAAAAAATGGTTAGGTTGAATTTTTGGGATTTTTATAAAATACTTTATTTCTTGGGGAATAGTAAAATACTATAATTTATCATAAATGTTAAATCCATGAATTTTTGAGTCATATGTGATATATGGATAAAATATCAAACTATAATTCATTTTTTTAATATAATTGGTGATGATTATAAAAATATTCAAAGTATTAAGCCAAAATAACAAACAAATGAATAAAATATTCAAGAAACACTCCTCTCCTCCACTATAAATACCACCCCTCACCACTACTTTTCCTCACACCTTCCAAGATTTGAGACTTGTTAAAGTTCTACCTAATACTCTTCCCAAGACCATACCAAACTTCTAAAAGCTCTTGGTCTCATTAAAAGACCAAAACCAATCCCCTTAATGAGGTTCTCAAGGAGGAGAATTCAAGAGGTAAAAATCCTCTTTCGTTTCTTTTATTTTCTTTTCAATTTCTTTTATTTACTTATTCTCACCTCACCTCCCCTTGTAAGGATGCGGCCTCAGTTTCCCAGAGCCGGTGCTTTATTTTATTACATTGGAATATAAAAAATTAATATTCATCCATAAGGACCAATTATTTTAGTATATTTGGACACAAGATACATACGTAAGTTCAGCATTATAACTTGAAATGAAAAACAATAAATAAGTTCCATTAGGAACATCCACCACTCTAATATTATCCCTAAAAGTCAAACATAATATACCTATTCATTTACTGGGAAAAAACAAAACATAAGAGGATGTGAGATTAGATTCTTAGAAAGGGTAAACATTACAGAAGAAGATAACATAAACATTAGGCATGGTGAATAATTGAAACTGCATGCCTTTAAAAATAAACGTGAGCATAATATGGAAGGAGTATGAGATGAGTAAATATTTCCATAAAAAAACATAATCATTGGTGTTATACTAGTAGAATAACCACATGAAATTTGAATTTATAAATTCATAATGAGGGAAATTCGTATTCTATACGTTCTGAAACATATCGTCTTGGCCTTGTCCAAGACATCTAAAAATGATTAAGGCCTCGGCCAAAACGAAATCTAAAAATGGGTAAGGCCTAGGCCAATTCCATATCTATTTGTCTCATGAGACCTACTGATGCATCGATGGGATATATAGGGTCCCACCCATCACATAATAATTCAAATTCATTCCTCATATGAATGGGGATAAATATAAATAACATATACATTCGTGTTCAAACTAACATATTAAATTTAAATAACTTTCCTCAAACATTAAGTATAGACACTAACCATTCTGAGTAAATTCATGATTGGTTTTAAGATAGAACATCCATAGTAAAACTAATCATAAACCATTCAATTAAATATGGTAGATGATATTATAAAATATTAATCCCAAAAATACATAAGAATCAACAAGAGTGTTGAAATAGAAGAAGATACTCTTAGAAAATCCTTGAGTAATTCTTTAGATAAATACTCATTTACTTTAAAAATAAGAGTTCTTTTTGAAAAGTTTTTGAATAAAACCCAAAATTAAGTAATATTATATTTTCATAATATAATTACTAATTTTAAAAAGATAATGGTTTCTAAAAATAGATCATATATTTCCCTTGAAATAGGTTTGAATTTGAGAAATTCCCTTGAGTCGGGCTTGTATTTCGAGAAAAAATTTTGAAAGATCCTTTTAAAAAATATAATTCCCCATAAATGGATTCATAATTCTGGTTGTTAAACATATATAAAACTTTCAAATATAATTGATGAGGAGTAAATTTTAATGGATAATAATTTAATTGAGATAATTAGATAATAAAAGTAACCTGAATGAAAATGGAGGTTTGGGTGGAAAACCCTTACCTTAAGTCTGATGGTGTTCTTCACATGATATTAGTGTCCTAGATAACCAAATAAAATTAATTAATTAATATTTTCATAACCTATTATTTATTTAATTTATTTATTATATTCTTATTAAGTTCATTCATGGCCTTCTTGATGGGTTTAAGAAGTTCAATTTTATTGTTTGGGATCATTTTCTTCCTTGGTATTCATGACTGGTTTACCTGTATACATGAAAGTATAAAAATGTAATATGAGAATGAATTTAAATAATATAAGTTGTATTTTATTTTTTAACATCCATAATATTATATTTTTATAAAATTCATTAGGTTATTGGGATTGAAGATGAATCATTATATAAAACTTTAATGATAATTGTTTCGGTTAATTGGCAGTTTTTTATCACAACGAACACATTTTGCTTTATAAATTAGTATCATGTGAAAAAAAGATTATAGAACCTTAAATAAGTTATAATACACATATTATAGTATTAATAAACCATAAAAATGGTTTCATTACTAGAATTGAATATGCTAAAAGAAATTGAAAACCTGACATCCTTGAATGTGATAATTTAACACATCTCGGATGGCATTTTTATTTCTAGTATAAAATAAGGTTAAAGAAGATATGATGATAAATTCTTCCATTATCAAAACAATATTCCAGTACATGTAAGTTATTTTATTTATCATAAACTTTGGATGAAATGAGTCAAGGAAAGAAAAAAATAACTGAAAAGAACTCGAAATAAAAGAAAAGTTGAGAAACCCCTTATGAAAATTCGGCATCCTAACAGTGCCACTTAAAAATTCATAAAATATTTATATAAGATAAATATGGGTATATCACCATTATTAAATAATATTTAAATTAATGGGGATATATAATTAAATATCCCATCATAATCCAAAATAAATTAAAAGAGATTAACATGAAAAGATTTCTTGAAAAAGAGATGGGTGGTAAATTCTCTTACCTTTTAGAGTAACTCCTAAAACTTTAAGGTTGGGACCTTAGAGGATCTAAGAGACCTTGGGAGGACACCTAGATAAGTAAAACTACTATATATTCTTGGATAATTATTTTTTAATGAAAGAAAACGAAGGAATGAGTGGGTATTTATAGTGAATGAGAGGGAGTTTTTTATTAATTTCAAATGACACCTCATTAGTAGTTTTTGAAAAACCATGGGATTTCCCATGGTATTAGAAAATTGGTACACATAATATAATATACTACTATACACAAGTCAATCATAATTTTATATTAATTATTGCGTCAATATGATGTCATTAAATATACCAAAAACACAAAACTGTATTTTTACTATTCACAAAAAATTCAAGTATTTTAGAAAAATCAAAAAATTCACCCCAACCATTTTTCAACATTTAGAATTAAAAAATGTAATCCATTTTTCGTAAATAATTTTCTAAATATTTCTAATTTAATTCTTAATAAAATCATAATTTATTCCAAAAAAACAACTTTAAAACTATAACTCATTTTATAACACCTTGAGAATTTAATCAAGGTCCCATAAAATTATCATATAACCATAAGACAATAAAGTAACAATTTATGGTTACATATTATGATAATACATTTCCATTTTAAATTATTAAATTAGTCATAAAATTTTTATTAAAATATTTATGACATACAAAAATATCAATAATTATACTATGATCATTTTTCACTTATAAGATGTCTAAATTGTATTTATACACACATGGGTGAAGTTTCTATTTTCTTAGATGATTTACTATTCATTACTATTTATAAGAGAAAAATTACTATTCATTAGGGAGAGTTACTATTCATAAGGGTATGTTACTATTCATCAATAATTATGTTTGTATTATATGACTCTAAATATCCTACAGAATGAAACCATGTATGTTAGTTTCTCAAAATTCAAATCATAGAGGTGGTAAAATTATGTTTACTGGTTAGGTTATAACAAAGTGGTGTTATGTAGAGGCATAGTGTTTCATGTATTCAATATTAAATTTATGTGTAGAATCTTGAAGTGTTACATTATCCTATCCTTACAATAATTTCATCCTCAAAATTACAAGAATGTTACCGCACAAAGAGATTTGGGTAGTTCTTCATCATAAGCTCCTCAGGCTCCCTTGTTTCATCTTTGATTTTATGATTTTTCCAAAGTATCTTTACCAGTCGAGTCGTCTGATTCCTCAACACTTGTTCTTTAGTGTCCAGAATCCGGATAGCCTCTTCATAGTAAGAGAGGTTAGGTTCCAATTCTATACCTTTAGAAGTGAGGACATGCATTGGGTTTGGCATGTACTTTCTTAGAAATGAGACATGGAACACATTGTGTACTTTAGATGGGCTAGGTGGCATAGCCAAATGATATATAATAGCTATAATTCTATCCATAATTTCAAAATGGACTATGTTCCGAGGGATCTATTTCCCTTTCTTCACAAATCTTATAACACCCTTCCATGGAGATACTTTTAAGAAAGCATGATCTCCCACTAGAAACTCCAAATCCTTAGATTATCAGCATAGCTTTTTTTCTAGTTTGTGATGCTTTGATATGTCCTTAAATAGTATTTAGCTTTGTTTTTTTCCTCCGCAATCTCTATTCCAACAAGCTTCCTTTCTCCAACTTCATTCCAACAATTTGGTGTACAGCATCTCTTTCCATACAATGCTTAATATGGTGTCATTTGAATGCTTTAATTGAAAATATTATTGTAGGAAAACTCCACTAAAGGTAAATATTGATCCCACATACCTTAGAAGTTAGGTGAACATGATCTCAACATGTCCTTTAAGTTTTGGATCATCCTTTCTAATTTCTCATCAGTTTGTGGGTGGTAAGAAGTACTCAATCGAAGCTCAATATCCAAATATTTCTAAAGAATTTTCCATAATTTTGATGTAAATCATGGATCACGATTAGACACAATTGAGATAGGTGCTCCATGAAGTCTCACAACATCATTGATATAGAGTCTTTCTAGGTACTCCAGTGTAAAATCCTCCCTTGTAGAAAAGAAATGTGGAGATTTCATAATTCGATCAAAAATTACCCATATTGCATCATTATTTCTTGGATTTTTGGGTAATCTAGTGACAAAATGCATGGTGATGTCATCCCATTTCTATATAGGAATAGGCAGAGGTTTCATGACTCATCTAGGATGTTGTCATTCGACCTTCACTTGTTGATAGACTAAACTTCTTGATACATAATCAAAAATTTCTCTCTTCATGTTATCCCACTAGAAATGTTATTTCAAATATATATACATTTTTGTGTTAATAGGGTGTATAGAGAAATTTGAGCTATGGGAATCATCCAATAACTCTCTTTTCAGCTCAGGTATAGCTGGAACACAAATCCTCTTCCCAAATTTTAGAGTTTCCTCTTCACACATAAAGTCAGCCAACTTCCCATCATTCACACCTTTAATTTTCTTTTGTAGATTTTCTTCATCAGACTCAAAATTTTTAATGCTTTCCAACAAATATGGTTGGGAAACCATTTGAAAAATTAGTTATGTTTCACTTTCTTTGATAATTTACATATCCATCCTCACTAAATCCATGTACAAAGGATCCTTTTCAATCCCCATTTTGTTGAGAACTCCAAGATCCTTCATGATCAGCGCATCAGCTACCTTATTTTCTTTTCCTAGGTGTTAGGATATGGAATAATCATAATCCTTGACTAGTTCAATCCGTATCCTTTTCCACATGTTGAGTTATTTCTGTGAGAAGATATACTTCAGAATCTTGTAATCCATATATATCTCACATATTTCACTATAGAGATAGTGTCTCCGTATTTTTAGAGAGAAGATCACATCATCTAACTCAAGATCATGAAAAGGATAGTTTTGTTCATGAATTTTTAACTAACTTGATGCATAGGAAATAACTTTATCATTCTGCATAAGGATACAACCAAGTCCTTTATTTTATTCATCGCTAAAGATCACAAACCCATCATTCACCGATGGTAGAGTTAGGATCAGAGCATTCACTAATATCCTCTTTAGTTCCTCAAAACATTCCTCAAATTATTTTTTCCATACGAACTTAACCCCATTATGTGTAATCTTGGTCAATGGGATTGCTAAACGGGTGAAGCTATGAATGAAATGGATATAACAACCAACTAAACCAATAAAACTACGTACCTTGGTTATGTTCGTTGAAGTAGGCCATTCTTGCACAGCCTTTTTCTTTTCAGTATCAATAGATATTCCATCCTTGGAGATAATGTGGCCAAGAAAGGAAATTGATTGAATCTAAAATCCAGACTTTCTAAACATCCCATATAATTAATTTCTTCTAAGAGTCTTCAGAATAGTGCGCAAGTGATTTCGTGATCTTCATAGAATTTGGAGTATACCAAGATATCATCAATAAATACCACCAAAAATTTATCCAGATATTACTTATAACATTATTCATTGGATCCATGAAAATAGATGGTGCATTAGTCATTCCAAAAGGCATTAATGTAAACTCGTAATTCCCATGCCTGGTTTGAAATATTGTCTTTGAAATATCTTCCTTCCTAACATGCAATTGATGATATCCAGATCGAAGGTAAATATTCAAAAAAGTATTGGGATCCAGGAAGTTGATCAAATAAATCATCAAGGAGAGGTAGAGGATACTTGTTCTTTATTGTTATTGCATTGATCTCTCTTTAGTTAATGCAAAACCTCATATATCTATCTTTCTTCTTAACAAAAATAATAGGGGATCCCCATAGAGAAACACTAGGGAAAAAATAATTTATTACTCAATTCTTCTAGTTTTTTGTTTATTTCCACTAATTCCACAGTGTCCTTATATAAGGGGTCTTTTATATAGGCCTTAAATCAGGAATTAAGTCAATAGAAAACTCAATTTTCCACTCTAGAGGATGTCTAGTTAAATCCTCTAGAAAGAAATAAACATATTATTTTAAAATAGGTGCGTACTTTATTTTAACATTATTTTCCTCACCCATAGTTATTTAATTCATATCCTCCCCAATAATTTAATTTAGTATAGCTACTGGGGGTAGATGTAGATGAGAATCTGATGGTGATGTTTCTGCTCTAAAGATAATGGATTCCACATCATCGTCAAAAAGTGTAACCTCATTCTTCTTGTAATAAATTTTCATATCATGGTTTGAAATCCAATCCATAATGAGGATTAAATCAAATTCAATCATGGCTATTATAATAAATTAAGTAGATAAATCACGTTTTTATTTCATAATGGGGACTTCCTAACACAACTTTGTTGTAATGATACTTCCCTTAGGAATTTTAACTGACAACTCCCTTATTAGATAAAATTGGAAATATCTAATTTTCTTGGAAAAATGAGAATATATGAAATAATGTGATGATATATAATAAAATAAAGCATTGTATAAGTTTTAAGAAATGATTAAAGTACATTCCACCACACCATTAGGAACTTCAATATCAATAGTTATGCTCTCATAAGCTTGTCCCTACACCCTTGGCCTTTTCTATGGAATGTTTCATTGATGGTTCAGAAAATCATTAACATAGTGTACCATCTCCCAAAAATTATAGAATTTAATATTATTAGCTTATTTATTCCCCTTGAAATCAATAACTTTATGGCCTTTCTTTCCACACTTGTAGCACACCCCTTTTCCTTTTAAAAAGGCATCATGGTGTTTCCATCCACAATTATCACAGGGTGGAAAGTCAACTCTTCCCTTATTCCCCATTTCCTTACTTCCTTTTCTTTATTTTTTTAGCATCCTTATTTTTATCTTGGTTTCCTTTAAATTCATAAGACATTGAGAACACTTTTCTATCTTGATAGCACTTGAGACAGTATCTTTATATAATGAGAAACTTTGGGAGACTATGGCCCATCAGAGTAATGATTTTAAACCATAAAATAATCGATCAATATTGATCCTTGGATTATGTATGTTGTCTATGGAATGTCTTTATAACCTTGTGAAGTTAGCTTCATAATTTGCAACATCCCCATCCTCCTTTTTCCTCAGATTTAGAAACTGCCTTTCCATATCTGCTCACTATTCATGAGAGAAGTATTTTTCTAAGAATATTTCCTTAAAATCTCTCCATTATATTTCTTCTATTTTTCCCTCCTCCCTTTTGTTTCGAATTAAATACCTCCATTGATCTGCATCTCCTGATAAAATTTAAACTGAAATGACAACCTTGTTGCTTTCGTTATATCCCAAAGTGAGAAATATCTTCTCAAATGAACTTATCCACTACTCCACTACAAATGGGTTTGTAGTCCCATTAAATGATGGAGGTTATTGTCTCATAAAGTGGTCTAGCATAACTCCTCCACATTCTGGACCCAGATGATCCATATAGGTAAGGTTATTTTTCATAAGCTGAGTAAGTTGTTCTAGTATAGTTATAACTTTTTCAGCATCAATCGTGGCACCATATACAATATCATTATCTTGCATTGGAGGGAAATCCCTAATTGGTACACACTCATTCATATGGTTTTCATTCCTTCCACTAGGTTCCATTTATAAATAATGGCATACACTAGATTAAGCTATGAATCATAATTTATAATCTCAACATAAAAATATTTATCATAGCTAATATCATAATCATAAACATGGTTTCTTAGAGGAAAATTTTTGCATTTAAATCCTTCATAATGTATTATAAAGAAAATGTGAATTATCTTAAGAATATCCCCTGAGTGTTTCAAACCAAGTGCGTGGTAAGGCCCGTTTTTATGTACCAGGATACCCCAGGTTAAGCCTGAAACTCCTTGTTAGAGTTGGTACTCCTAGGGACATTTGATCCGGAACCACATCCACTTATAGTATCCAAATAGGGATTTATTTTCTATAAATATCTATATAATATACTCCTTACCAAAATTATAGGACATTATTGTATGTTTTATCCTTAAGTATTATCTTAAGTTTTCTTCCCAAATCAAAATTTTCTAAATCTATTTTTCAAGAATTCTACTATACTTCCTCTGATACCAACTCTAAGTACTCAACCCCAGTTTCCCAAATTCGGTGCCTTATTTTATTACATCTTTATATAAAAAATTAACCATCCAAAAGGACCGAGTAGTTTAGTATCTTTGGAAACAAGATACATACATAAGTTTAACATTTCAACTTGAAATGAAAAGAAACAAATAATTTCTATTGGGAACATCCACTACTCTAATATTATCCCTGCAAGTCAATCATAATATACCTCTTCATGTCCTGGGAAAAAATGAAACATAACAAGGGGTGATCTCAGATGCTCAGTAAGGGTTAAAATTATTACAGAAGATAACATAAACATTAGTCATGGTGAATAATTGAAAACATATTCCTTTGAAAATAAACATGAACAAAATATGGAAGGTGTATGAGCTGAGTAAATATTTCCATAATAAAACATAATCATGGGTATTCTACTAGTCGAATAACCTCATGAAATTTGAGTTTCTGACTTCATAAGGAAGGAAATTCATATTCCATACATTCTAAAACATACTGTCAAGGCCTCATCAAAGACATATAAAAATGATTAAGGCCTCGGCCAAACCCATATCTATAAATGGGTAAGGCCTCGTCCAAGTCAATATCTATTTGTCTCATGAGACCTACCAATGCATTAAGGGGATATATTGAGCCCCAAATATCACTTAATAATTCCAATTAATTCCTCATATGAGTGGGGATAAATATAAACAACATATACATTCTTTTTGAAACTAACATATGAAATGTAAATAACTTTCCATGAACATTAAGTATAAACACTAACCATTCTGAGTAAATTTATGAATGGTTTTAAGATAGAACATCCATATTCAAACTAATTATAAACCATTAAATTAAATATGGCAGAAGATATTATAAAATATTAATCCCAAAAATACATAATAATCAACAAGAGTGTTGAAACCGAAGAAGATACTCTTATAAAATCATCAAGTAATTATTTAGATAAATACTCTTTTACTTTGAAAATAAGAGTTATGTTGGAAAAGTGTTTGAATTAAACAATAAATGAAGTAAGATATTATTTTCATAATAAAATTAGTTATTTTATAAATATTATGGTTTCTAAAAATATATTATATAGTGCCCTTGATAACAGAGAAGAATTTGAGAAATTCCCTTGAGTCGGGCTTGTATTTGGGGAAGAATTTTTAAAATATCATTTTAAAACATATAATTCCCCATAAATGAATGTAGTATTATGGTTGTTAAAAATATAATGAACCTTAAAACCTAATTAATGAGGAGTAAAAATTAATGAATAATAATTTAATTGAGTTTAGTAGATAATAAAATTAACCCGAATAAAAATGGAGGTTCGGGTGGAAAACCCTTACCTTAAGTTCGATGTTGTTCTTCACTTGATATTAGTGTCTTTGATAACAAAATTAAATTCATTAATTAATATTTCCAATACCTCTTATTTATTTAATTTATTTATTATATCCTTATTATGTTCATTCATGTCCTTCTTGATGGGTTTAAGAGGTTCAATTTTATTGTTTGGGGGCATTTTCTTCCTTGGTATTCATGATTGGTTTACTTATATACATGTAAGGATAAACATGTAATATGAGAATTGTTTTACATAATATAAGTTGTATTTTATTTTTTAACATTTATAATATTACATGTTTATAAAATAGATTTGGTTATTGGGAGTGAAGATGAATCCTTATATAAAACTTTAATGATTGTTGTTTGGGTTAATTGGCGATTTTTTATCACAACAAACTCATTTTGATTTATAAATTAGTATCATGTGTACAAAAGAATTAAATAACATTAAATAAATTATAATACATATATTGTAGTATTTTTCAACCATAAAAATGGTTTTATTACTATAATTTAATATGGTAATAGAAATTGAAAACCCTTCAGCCTTGAATGTGAAAATTTTACACATCTCGGAAGGTGTTTTCATTTCTCGTATAAAAGAAGGGGAAATGAGGGATGATGATAAATTATTTAGTTATCAAAACAACATTATATTAAATTTAAATTAAGGTAGTTATCATAAAATTTGTATTAAATTATTTGAGGAAATAAAAAAAAAGAAAAGAAAAGATCTCAAAATAAAAAAGAAAAGTTGAGAAATCCCTTATGAAAATTCGACAGCCTAACGGCGTCGCTTAAAAATTCATAAAATATTTTTATGAGAGAAAAGGGGGTATCTCATAATTATTACATAATATGGAAATTAAGGGGGATATTTAATGAAATATCCTATCATAATACAAAAGAAATTAATAGAGAATAACATAAAAAAAAGAGTGCTTGAAAAAGAGAGGGGTGGTAGATTCTCTTGCCTTGTAGAGTAACTCCTAAAACTTGAAGTTTGGGACCCTGTGGGGTTGAGGAAACCTTGGGAGGACACCTAGGGAGGTAAAACTACCATATATTTGAGGTTTTTTAATTTATAATGAAAGAAAACTAAGGAATGAATGGGTATTTATAGTAAAGGAGAGGGGGTTTTTTATTAATTTTAAAGGACACCTCATTAGTGGTTCTTGAAAAACCATGGGATTGCCCATGGGATTTTCCCATGGTATCAGACACTTGGGAAAAATAATATCATATATTACTATAAATAAGTATAACATAATTTTACATTAATTATTACATCATTATGATGTCATTAAATATACTGAAAACTCATAACTGTATTTTTACTATTCACAAAAAAATTCAAGTATGTTAGAAAAATAAAAAAAATCACCCCAACCATTTCTTGACGTGTAGAATTAAAAAATATAATCCATTTTTTGAAAATAAGTTTCTAAATATTTATAATTTAATTTTTAAATAATATCGTAATTTGTTACTAAAAATAACTTTAAAACTATAACTTGTTTTATAACACATTGAGAAATTAATCAAGGTCCCATAAAATTATCCTATAACCATAAGATAATAATTTAATAATTTATGATTACATTTTATGAAAATAAATTTCCATTTTAAATTATTAAATTAATCATAAAACTATAATTAAAATATTTATGACATAAAAAATACCAATACTTATACTATGATCATTTTTTCCACTTATAAGATGTCTAAATTGTATTTATACACTCATAGGTGAAGTTTTATTTTTTTAGACGATTTACTATTCATTACTATTTATAAGTGTAACATTACTATTCATAAGGGTATGTTACTATTCATAAGGGTATGTTACTATTCGTAAAAAATTAAGTTAGTCTTAATAGACTCTAAATATTCTACTGAATGCAACCGTGTATGTCAGTTTCTAAAAATACAAATCACAGAGGTTGTAAAATTAGGTTTACTAGCTAGGTTATAACAAAGTGGTATTTTGTAGAGACTTAGTGTTTCATGCATTCAATATTAAATTTATGTGTAGAATCATGGGGTGTTACACCCCTCATAAAAATATCATGATAACTCCAGTACCTTATATATACTATAATGTTATTATTCTAATAGAATAATCTGTCATCAAGACCCTTCTCCTCTCCCTCTTATTCTAAAAATGGAAATGTCATCCATGAGGTGTTGGTTCATCGCCTTTAAGGGCGAAAAGTTTTCATTTTTATTCACCATATTCAAGGATGTTCATAAAACCATTATTGTGATTGAAAAATATTTTAAAATTTATATTACATCCCTTTATGTTCTAAAAGTAACATATTTACATAATACTAAATCATAAAACAAAATGAGTACGTTGTGATCTAAAACCGCTAAAAATAATCTAAACGATTATCATTAACAAGTTATTTATTGATTCATCTTTATATCTAAGAAATATATATATATATATATATATAACCAAGTAAACTTTGGGATGTTCATTCATAACATATAATTAAAATTCTATAGAATTATACCCATTTTACATGAACTTCATTACTTATAAATAAGAAAACTGATCCTAAAAACCAAGAAAACGAATGCTCCTCAATGATGAAATTAAACTCTATAACTCATCAATAAGGACATAAATGAAATTAGTAAAACTATAATTAATAAAATAAATTTATAAAAGTTTCTGAATTAATTAATTAATATATTTAATTTTATTATTCAGGACATTAAGTTCAAGTGTAGAACACATTTGGACATAAGGTAAGGGTTTTCTTTCTGAACCTCTATTTTCATTCAGGTTATGGTTTATTCCTCTATGCACCGATATAATTCGTCATTATTTTTATATATTTATTATAAATTATTTTTATAAATTCCAAACTTATGTATCCAAAGCATTTCATCTTTCAATTATGGGAAATACATGTTTCGCAAGGTTCTCTTGTCAATTCTTCCCGATACGCAAGCCCGGTTAAGGGGAGCATCTCAATTTCTTACCCATTTTCAAGTATCATCCATAATAACATTTAAGACACCATTATTTTAATAAAATCAATACATTTTTCATGAAAAAATATAGGTTTTTCATTTCTGGTTTTATATAAACAATTATGACAAATACAAATTATTTTTCTAAAAGAACTCTTCTTTGCAAAGTAAAAGGGGTATTTCTCTCAAGAATTATTCAATGATTTTATTAGAGTATTTTAATATATTTCAATGCCTATTTTTAATTTTATGATTTATTTATATTGATATATTATGATTATTATCTATCATATTGTATTAAATGGTTTATGATCATTTTGACTATAGATGTGCTATCTTGATACCATTCACCATACTACTCAAAATGGTTAGTGATTATGTTTATAGATTGGGAAATTTTATTTACATTTCATATGTATATGTTTTTTAGGTTAAACTCCATCTATATTAGGAATTCGTTGGAATTAGTAAGTGATGGTTGGGGATAGATATATCACCTCGATGCATCGGTAGGTCTCATGAGACAGAATAGATATAAACATGGTTGAAGCCTTTCCCATTTTCAAATATGGTCTTGGCTGAGGCCATAACCATTTATTTTTAGATTTCTTGGACAAGGTATTGATGGTATGTTTTAGATGTCTATCATTATGCATTCCCTTATTATGATTTTAGTAATTGATAATCCATGTGGATAATCGACTAGTACAATATCCAGGGTTTAGCTTCATTCTCATGTGATTATTTTTATGGAATTATTTTTTTCAGCTTTTATTCTTTACATATTATGCTCAATTTTGTGTTCTAACATCATTTTTTTCATTCATTCAACATTAATTATTGTTTATATTATCTTCTGATATATTACTTACCTTTACTTAGCATCATATCTCACCCTCTTCTTATGTTTCATTTTTCCTCAGGATGTGAAGTTGAATGTTATGAATGACTTGGAGGGATAATCTAGGAGTTATGGATGTTTCCAATGGAATTTCTATATTGTATTTAATTTAAAATTATAAAGTAAAACTTATTTTTCTATCTGGTTTTCCAAAACTACTAAAATATTTGGTTCTTCGGGATGTGACTTCTTTGTTTATTATTCTAATTTAATTAAGTAAGGAACCGGATCTGGGAAACTGGGGTCGGGGACTTTACAATTTGTATCAGATTAAGTTTAGTAGAAACCATATAAAATAGATTTAGAAAACATACATTAGGGAATATAACCCTATGATATAATCTAAGGATAATCATATAGGAATATCTAATAATTTTGGTATGGTAGAGATTATGTGGGTCTTCCTAGAAATATTTTTTTTTTTAGATACTACAAGTGTACATGGTTCTAGCACAGATTTACCTAGGGGTAACAACTCCAATAAGGACTCTTGGGCCTAATTCGGGGTGGCCCAATATATTAAAAAGATTCTTACTACACACTTGGTTTGACACTCCTGATGGATATGCTTAGGATAATTAACATTTTCTTTACAAACCATTATGAAGGATTTAAAAGTTAATATTTCTCCAAAGAAACAATATTTATGAATATGAGATTTTCTATGCTTAAAATTTCAATTTATGTTAAGTTTTTTACTAGTTTGAGATTATACATTATGATTCATAACCTAATTTAGTTTATTCAATTATTTAGAAATGGTTCCTAATGGAAGGAATGGAAATCATATCGATGCACATATCCCATGAAGGGATTCCCATCCTATGTAAGATAATTATATTGGTTCTGGAATTGTGATTGGTACTGAGCAACTTATAACTATACTAGGATAGCTGAATCTTGTTATGAATAATAACCTTACCGATATGGATCATCCTGATCCATAATATGGAGGATTTATGTAAGAACACTTTATGCGACAACAGACTCCACTATCCAATGGGAATACAAACCCATTTGTAGCAGAGCAGTGGATAAGTTCCTTAGAGAAGATATTTCTCTCTTTGGGAAGTAATTAAAGGGAGAAGGTTTTCATGATATTTTTTTATCTATTGGGAGATGAAGATCAATGGTTTTCTTTAATTCATAACACAACGGAGGAGTAAGAAATTACAAATATGGAATGGAGGGATTTTAAAGAATTTTTCCTAGAATAATATTTTCCTCACAAACAGTAAGAAGATATGGATAGTCAATTATTGAGTCTGAAACAAAAAGAGGATAAAAACATTTCAAAGTATGAAGCCTACTTTACAAGGTTAGCAAGGCATGTCACAAAATACATA
Source organism: Viscum album (assembly GCA_963277665.1). NCBI lineage: Eukaryota > Viridiplantae > Streptophyta > Magnoliopsida > Santalales > Viscaceae > Viscum > Viscum album. Next base: position 967,441,888 of record OY728155.1, read on the forward strand.
CGTAATATAAGGAGAAATATTGATCGACTCTTTGATGGTTTAAAATTATTCCTCTGAAGGGAATTGGTCTCCCAAAATTTCTCATCGTATGAAGATATAATCTCATGTGCTATCAAGATAGAGAAATAATTATCTAATTCTCATGAATTTAAATTAAAACAATATAAGAATAGGGTGGTGTTGGGAGCAATGGATAAAGGGAATTATAAAAAGGTTAATTTTCCAACATGTGATACTTAGGGAATGAAACGCCATATTGTCTGCTTAAAAGGAAAAAGATTTTTGCTACAAGTGTGGATAGAAAGGCCATCGTGATAATGATTTCATGGGAAAGAAAAAATCTATCAATTCTCAATGCTATAATTGTAGGTATATGTGACACTATGCTACTGATTGTCCAAATTATCAATGAAACATGCCTCAAAAAAGGCCAAGGAAGAAAGGCTAAGCTTATGTGATGACAACTACTGAGGTTGAATTTCCTTATGATGTGGTGGAAGGTAATTTAATCATTTCCTCAATCTTATCCAATGCTTTATTTGATTCTATATCATCACATTCTTTTATATCTTCCCAGATTTCCAGGAAAAATAGACATTTCTCTTTTTATTTAATAAATGAGTTGTCAGTAAAAACTCCTAAAGGAAATATCATTGCAATAAAGATGTGTTGATCATTCCCCTTTACAAGAAATAAGCATGCTTTAGTTGCTGAAATTTTCATCATACCTATGATTGACTTCGATATAATCCTAAATATGGATTGCATTTCAAAATATGATGCAAAAATCTATTGCAATAATAACAAAAATAAGATTGGACAACTACAGTTCAAGATATTGATAGAATATAGAACACCGCTTTTGACTTTTTGTGTATTTGATTCCCGAGACAAAGCAATTCTAATGGGCATCGTAGAGGACGAATGGGGCTTGGGTTCCTTCATATGAAATGTAGTCCATTATATTTTGGGATAAAACACAGCAATTTCAACTCATTTGGATGCATGGTTAAGTATAAGTATGTAGTTTAGTCCACTAATGTGCTTGGATCCTATGGAGTTTGGCCCATTTTCCTTGGACTTCATCATGGACCCTCTAAATCACTTCCACCGACAATGTAATTATAAAAACAAATAACATTTCCCTTTTTTGCAGTGTTAAAGACAAAATAATTGAATAAAAAATGAATAGAAATTTTATAAATTTTATTTTTTAAAATGGACTTCATTTTTGGATTCGGAATATCAAAATTAGCTTAGGGTGAATTTTTGGTATTTTTCTGAAAACATTCAATTTCTTGGTGAATAGTGAAAACACTACGTTATTGTTTAAAACCAAATTTTATTTAAATAATTATTATTTTTATTTAAATTTATTCTAAAGTCAAAATAGATACTTAATACCTATATTAGTCCAATATAACTCATTGGAGTCATTTTATAAAAATATTAGATATATAAAATTTTATTGAACTTTTTAACGACTTTTACCAACCTTCTGGGTATATTTGAAAATTTGCATAAAACGTAATATTACCGCTTCTGTGAATTGAATTTCAAAAATTTGAGAGACACGATTGACATCAATAAGTAAAATGTAGTTCAATAGGGTGAAAATAATTTTTGGTGAATTGTAACTTTTGAATTTTATTTACCACGGTTAAAAGTAAATAGGGTAATTAAAGGTAAAAATGATATTATAATTACCCTAACACATGTCCTAATTCTATTGGATAAGTTTATTTCATCCAAAATAAACCTCAGTAATAAAATATGATGTTCGGCATTATGCATTCCATCGTTATGAAATTAGCTATTGATATTACATGTGATTATTTGACTTGTATAATGTCTATGTGAATAAGTAAATGGAATTATTTGATTTATCTTTGCCACATTATGCTGAAGTTTAAGTTTAAAAGTCTTGTGTTTTAGTCTTATACATTGCCTTAAATTTTTATGCTTGGTTGTGATAGTTTTCACTATATTATTATCCTTTATGAGCATCTGAGCACACCCCTTTCTTATGTTTTCTTTTTCCCGAGATGTGAAGAAGTATATTATGATTAACCTATAGGGATAGGCCAAATTATATGAGTGTGTTCAAAAGGAGACACAATTTTGTTTTTCTTTATTTAATGATGTAATGTAAAACTTATGTATGTATCTAGTATATCCAAGGATACTAAACTTATCAGTCTTTCTGGACATGATTCCTTGTATCATGCCAATGTTATATAATAATGCACTGACTATGGGTTACTCAGGTCAGGGAATTATAGATGGTATCAAAGGGAGTTTAGTACAAACCTTGGAAAAAAGATTTAGAAAAACTCTAATTAGATAACATTTCCCTATGATAGACTTTGAGGATTAGTATAGAAGAACATCCTAGAATTTTGTTAATGTAGAGATTTTGTGAATTTTCCAAGAAATACATCCATGTTTGGATATGATCAAGTTGAGGAGGCTCTCGAATAGATTTACCTAGGAGTCAAAACTCTGATAAGGAGTTTCAAGCTTGACCCGGGGTATCCTAGTACATGATAAAGGTCTTTGATGCACTATTGGTTACGACACTTCTGGAAGATATGTTTAGGATAATTCACATTTTATTTACAAACCATTATGAAGGATTTATTAGTAAATACTTCCTTAATGAAAAAATTTTTATGATTATATATTATATCCATTAACTGTTCAATTTATGTTAAGTGTTTTATAGGTTTGGAATTTTTTATTACGATTCATAAACTAATCTAGTGTATGCAATTGTTTATAAATGGCGCCTATTGGAAGGAATGGAAACCATATCAACACAAGTAATTCATGTATGGATTTCCATCTTACTCAAGATAATTATAGTGGAGTCGGTGATGCAACCGTTGCTAAACAACTTATAACCATACTGGGACAACTCACTCAGGTTATGAATAATAACCTTACCCATATAGAGCACCCTGATCCACAATGTAGAGGATCAATGTTAGACTGGTTCATGAGAGAACAACCACCAACATTAAATGGGACTACAAATCCACTTGTAGCTGAGCAATGGATAAGTTCCTTAGAGAAAATATTTCATGATTTGGGGAGTAGTGAAAGGGAAAACGTTTTCATGGATGTTTATCACCTCAAGAGATATGAAGATCAATGGTGGTCATTAATTCAAAACACAAAGGAGGATAAAGAAGTATCAAATATGTAATGGAGGGAGTTTAAAGAGATTTTCTTAGAAAAATAATTTCCTCATGACCATCAAGTTGATATGGAAAGTAAATTTCTATGTCTGGGGAAAAAGTAGGTTGAGAATGTCACAAATTATGAGGCTAAATTTACAAGGATATCAAGGCATGTTGTAGATTATATACGAAACCCAAGGAGTAATATTGATCAATTATTTGATGGGTTAAAACCATTTCTTCATCGATCATTAGTCTCATAATCCTTCTCGTCGTACGAAGATATATTCCCGTGTGCTATCAATACAGAAAAGGAATTCTCTAAGTCTTACAACTTTAAAGAAAAGCAAGAGAAGAAGAGATCTGTTGCACACTATGGAAATGGAAATAAGGGGAAGAAGGGAAAATTTGAATTTCCATCCTATAGTAAATGTAGGAAGAAACACCCTGATACTTGCCTAAAGGGAATGAGAGTTTGTTACAAGTGTGGTGAGAAAGGCCACTAAGCTCATGATTGCAAGGGGAAGAAATATGTTGTCAATTTTGAAAGCTATAGTTGTAAATAAATGGGTCATTATGCAAATGAATGTTCTAAGAAACAAAGAAACATACCTCAGAAAATACCAAGGGAGCAAGGCCAAGCTTATGAGATCACAACTACTGAGGTTGAAGTTCTAAATGACATGGTGGTAGGTAAATTAATCTTTTCCTCAAATTTAGCCAATGATTTATTTGATTCTAGATTATCCCATTCTTTCACATCTTCCCAGTTTTGCAAGAAAATTAGACATTTCCAATTTGATTTAATAAGGGAGTTGTTAGTCAAAACTCCTAAGGGAAGTATCATTGCAACAAAGTTTTGTGAATTAGTTACCATTATGGAATATAAACATGATTTATCTGCTGATCTTATTGTGATGACCAAGATTTAATTTGACATAATCCTTGGTATGTATTGGTTTTTGGACCATGATGTGAAAATTTATGGTAAAGAGGTTACAATTTTTGATTATGATAAGGAATACCTTATCTTTAGGGTAGAAATTTCAACATCTGATTCTCATCTAGATCCACCCCCAGTAGCTCTACTAAATTCAATTATTGGGGAGGAAGGGATAGAAATAAATATGGTTGAGGAAAAGAATTTTCAAATAGAGGATGTACCTATTGTTCAAGAATATGTTGATGTGTTTCCATAAAATTTACCTGGACATCCTCTAGAATGAGAAATTGAGTTTTCCATTGACTAAATTCCCGGTTCAAGGCCCATATTGAAGTCCCCTTATATAATTTCCACTATGGAATTAGTGGAACTAAAGAAACAACTAGATTAATTGAGTGATAAAGGATTTATTCACCCTAGTGTTTCTCCATGGGGAGTCCCTATTCTTTTTGTTAAGAAGAACGATGGATCTATGAGGTTGTGCATTGACTACAAGGAGATCAATGTTATAACAATAATGAATAAGTATCCCTTACCTCACATTGATGAATTATTTGGTCAACTTTAAGGAGATTAATATTTTTCAAAGATTGACCTTTGATCTGGATACCATCAGTTTTTCATGAAAAAGTAAGACATTCTAAAGACAACATTTTGAACCAGGTATAGGCATTACGAGTTTACAGTAATGCCTTTTGGACTGACTAATGCACCCTTTATTTTCATGGATATAATGAATAGAGTTTCCAAGGAATATCTTGATGACTTTTTAGTGGTGTTTATTGATGATATCTTGGTATACTACAAAATCTACAACGATCATTAAAATCACTTGGACACTATTCTAAAGACTCTTAGAAGAAATGATTTATATGGGATGTTTAGAAAGTGTGAATTTTGGCTTCAGAATATTTATTTTCTTGGCCATATTGTCTCTAAGGATGGAATCTCTGTTGATCCTTATAAGACAAGATAAATACAAGAATTTACTTCACTGATGATTATAACTGAGGTACGTAGTTTTATTGGTTCAGTAGGTTATTATCGGCATTTTTTTTAGAATTTTGCCCGATTGGCTAACCAATTAACCAAGCTCACACCTAAAGAGGTTGAATTTGTTTAGACAAAAGAATGTGAAGAATTTTTTTAAGAACTGAAGAAAATTTTATTCAATGATCTTATCTTGACTCTACTATCGGGGAATGATGGGTTTGTTATTTATAGTGATGCATCAAAGAAATGACTTGATTGTGTCCTTATGCAGAATGATAGAGTTATTTCCTATGTGTTACAGAAGCTAAAAATTCATGAACAAAACTATCCTACTCATGATCTTGAGTTAGAAGATGTAATATTTACTTTGAAGATATAGAAACATTGTCTCTATGGTGAAACAATGTGAGATATATACCGATCACAAGAGTTCTAAGTATATTTTCACACAGAAATAACTCAACATGAGGCAAAGCCGATGGCCAGAACTACTCAAATATTATGATTTCACTATACACTGCCACCTGGGGAAGGCAAATAAGGTAGAAGATTCTTTGAGCAGAAAGGACCATGGAGTTCTGAACAAGATGAGAGTTGAAAGGGATCCTATCTTCATGGATCTAGTAAATATGAATTTGGGAATAATCATGGAAGGAGAAACATCAATACTTTTTCAAATTGTTTCCAAACCGTCTTTACTAGAAAGGATAAAAAGTTCTCCGACTGGTGATGAGGAGTTTCAAATGAAAATTAAACTTGTGAATGACGGGAGATTGATTAAATTTTTATATGGATATGGAAATTTGAGATTTGGGAGGAGGATTTGTGTTCCCAATATACCTGATCTAAAAAGGGACCTAATTGGATGATTCTCATAGCTCCAGTTTCTCTATACTCCCTAGTAACACTAAGATGTATAGATATTTGAAGGAACATTTTTAGTGGTACAACATGATGAGGGAGATTGATGATTATGTGTCAAGATGTATGGTTTGCCAATATCTGAAGGATGGAAGAAAACATCCTAGATGAGTCATGAAACCTCTTCCCATACCTGAGTGGAAATGGGATGATATTACGATGTACTTTGTCATGGGGTTACCAAAGACTCCTAGAAGGAATGATGCAATATGGTTCATTGTTGATAGTCTTACCAATTCATCACATTTTCTTGCTATAATAGAAGATTTACCACTTGAACATTTAACAAGACTATATATTAATTAATTTTTAAGATGTACGAACGTGTGTCGTTGGGCATGGGACAAAAACTAAAATTTATAACTGACTTACTACTTAGGACAGTGGTAAGACAGGGTCAAACCATAGAGAGGCATCATGTTGTGTTTGGCGATCTAAAAAAAATAAACTAAACAAAAACACACACAAGAACAAGAAATCACAATTGGTGGTGGTGAAGTGGAGAGAGTGAGAATTGGTGTGTGAGGAAATGAGGGTGAGCTGGTGAGTGCAAAGGGATTAGACAGAGCAGCAAGGGAAATTGTGGTGTAAACAACCAATAGATGAGTAGGGGGAGGAAGTCCAATAGACGATTCGATATTTCTTACCCTTGTTCATGAATTGAAGTTAAGAAATATGGATCTGGCTTAAAGCAACTGGCCAGATTGGTCGTCTGGTCAATTTGTGATTAAATAGTTCGTACAGTCCTTCGATTGTAAAATTCATTCCATCCAATGGTGATAACAAGTCATATGTCACTGGAATCAACTTTTAAGTTGATTTCAGTGTGTCTCTCTTTTTAGAATGACTCATTTTTCAACGATTTCCCTTAGATTTAAACAGTTTTCATTCAGATTCAATCTAGATCAGTTTTCACTCAACCTTATTGTTTTTAAAATAAATCCATTTCGTAACCAGTGAGAGATACAATCCAAAAAATGATGCAGTGCATGAATTAGAATTGGAAAATATAATAAACCAGCTTATCCTCCCCCGAGGGAATTTATCTAGACATAGTGGTTGGTTTTAACACAAAAATAGAATTAAGATCAATGAAATTCATAATGAAATAAGTTTCAGAAAAACAGAGCACAAGGAAAACTAAGATGTTCCAACTCCCTACTAATTCTCCTAAAAGAACCAATACCTGCTGCTATATGGTGGATGTGATGTCGGAATGCGCTCAATGTACCAACCTGGGAATAGAGGTATGAAATTCACTGATCTGCTACTCTAGGTACTCCAATCTGCTTGTGAAGGAAGATGTTGTATGTTCCTCTTGCTCTGCTCCTTTTTCCCGTCTGGATCGAGGATCTCTCCCTTGCTTCCTGGTTCAATCCCTCCTATCATTCTATAGTTATCTCTATGTCGTTCACTTCTCCTTCTGGTGTCTCAATCATTTTCTGCCCGTCGCATATGCTAATGATCTATAGAAGTGTCTGGAATCTCGCTCGAGATGTTCCCCGGCCTCCACGTGTAGCTTTCACTGCGCTGCTCCTCCTGCGATTGTCACCGGAGCAGTTGCTCCTAACTGAATGAAAATGATGTGCACGTGCAAAAAACTACAATCTTCCCTCTACTCATTATATCCATATGGCAAGGTATTATGTGCACATCACCAAATTTTTTGTGAACTCTATGTAAGTGCATACAACCCCCCTGCAACGAAACAATAACAAACGCACGTGAGCCCAATAAAAATTAATTGTTATGTATAACTAAATAAATTTATACACTATATATTAATATAATTAATTAAAGTTAATAAATATATATATACATAAGTATACTAAATAAAAAATACTTATAAGAATATATATTTTGTAATACCTAGTAATAATTATTGTATTTAATTAATAACATATATATTATTATGATATAAGAAATTAATATTGTATATATAATCTTATACACTTTTATTAATACACTTATTATTATTATTATATTTTATATAATATATAACACATAGTATATTTATTATATTATATATTATAATAAAAATAAAACAAATAAATGAAGAAGGGGGCAGGTCTGTTCAGCATGGACACAAAGGAGAAGGGGAGGCTGCTGGAACAGTGTGACAGTCACCGTGAAAATGTGACATTGAAACGGTGGAAAAGGCACTGTGAAGAAAGGTGGATAGGGGGTGAAAATGGAGAGATGGTAATTGAAATGGTGTGAGGGTATGCGGTATGGAGGAGTGGCACCGTGAAGGCACCTCACGGTCTCACCGTGAAGGCACCTCACGGTCTCACCGTGAGGTGGGACAACAAGGCCATACGGTGCCACCGTTTGGAAGGGATGTGGTGAGACATATAGAAGCGGTGACTGCAGGAAATGGTGAGACGTGCCACCATGACCATGAGGGAACAACGGCACGTGGAAATACCTACAAAATAAACACAACAAACAATTAAATAAACTAAAAATCGATTAACAAATTATATTGAATAGAATTAAAAACTAAATAAATAAAACAAAGTTAAATAATAAAATTAATTGTGTTTTATTTAAAAGAATGAATTTATTTGGGTATAATAAAATAAATTAAAATAAATTAAAATAATATTGTTACTTACTTAAATTATTTAACCAATTAATTATCGAATTAATAAATTAAATTAAAGAATAAGAAATATTAATTGAATAAAATTAAATTGTTAAAACTAATTAAATTATTAAAAGACTAAAGGCTAAAATGATTTATTTATTTACAATTTAAAGAATAAAGAATCAATTAATTTAATTAATGAGTTAATAAACTAACTAGAATGAAAAATTGTAAAAATAAAAGAGTCAAAAATGAAATTCAAATTCAAAGGACTAATTTAATTTAAGGATTATTTAAAAAGAACAATAATGAATACTAAAAACACATGATTTAAACTAAAAATGTTTATTTTACACATCAAAGTATAAAATCACATTAATTATAAATTATTTAATAAAAAACAACATTTTAAAATTAAAAAAAAAAGTCAGTAAAAATATCAAAAGGATGTGGCAAAGAGTTTTAAAATTGATCCACATCATATGACTTCATGGTGTACCCCTATCGATTGTTTCTAATCGTGATCCCATTTTACATCAAGATTCTAGAAAATTATTCAAAAAACCCTAGATACTAAACTTCATTTGATCACTGCCTACCACCCTCAAACTGATGGACAATTAGAACGGAATATTCAAACCTTAGAAGAAAGGTTGAGATCTTTCTTGCTTTACTTTCAAGGTATATGGGATCAGTATTTACCTATGGTAGAATTTTCTTATAACAGTGGCTTCCATTCAAGTATTCAGAGGGCACTATATGAAGCATTATATGGAAAGAGATGTCGCACACCAACTTTTTGGGATGATGTTGGTTAAAAAAAACTCATAGGCTCAGAACTTGTTGAGGAAACAATGGAAAACGCGAAGATTTTCCAAACCCACATCAAAGCAGTTCAGAGTAGGAAAAATAGCCATGCCGGTAACTAAAGGAAGGATTTGTAATTTCAAATATGAGATCATATTTTCTTGAATGTGTCTCCATGGAAGGGTGTTATACGATTCGGTAAGAATGGTAAATTGAGTCTTAGGTATATCGGACCTTTCGAAATTATAGAATGAATTGGAGTTATAGCTTATCGTTAGGAAATACTACCAAGTCTCTCCAAAGTTTAGGATGTGTTCCACGTATCACTGTTGAGAAAATACAAGCCTAATCCAACGATTGTACTCACCTATGAAGAAATAGAATAGGAACCCGATCTGTCTTATTCTAAAGAGCCTATCAAAATTCTTGATACCAAAGAACAAGTGTGGAGAAACCGGATGACTCATCTGGTAAAAGTTCTTTGGAGAAACCATAAAATGGAAGAGGAAATGTGGGAACTTGAGGAACTTGTGATGAAGAACCACCTGAATATTTTTATGCAGTAATATTCTAGAAATTTTGAGGAAAACATTATTTAAAGTATGGGATAATGTAACACCTCAAACTTCTATAGTACATTTCCCTTTGAAAAATACAATAACTTGTGTTGTACGCAACTTCGAGTTCTAGTAAACCATGACAAAACAAACTAGCCGTTTTAAAAATAGTTATGAATAGTAATACCCACTTTTTGAAATTTTATAAATTTTATTTTTCAAAATGGACTTCATTTTGGGATTTGGAATATCAAAAATTATCTTAGGGTGAGTTTTTAGTATTTTTCTGAAAAAAATCAATTTTTCATGAATAGTGAAAAACACAATGTTATTATTTAAAACTAACTTTTATTTAAATAATTATTATTTTTATTTAAATTTATTTTAATGTCAAAATAGATACATAATACCTATATTATTCCAATATAATTCATTGGAGTCATTTTATAAAAATATTAGATATATAAAATTTTATTGAACTTTTTAATGTCTTTTACCCACCTTCTAGGCACGTTTAAAAAATTACATAAAACATAATTTTACCTTTTTTGTGAATTGAATTTAAAATATCCAAGAGACATGCTTGAAATCAGTAAGTAAAATGTGGTTCAATAGAAAGAAAATAATTTTTGGTGAATAGTGAATTTTGAATTTTATTTACCATGGTTAAAAGTAAATAGGGTAATTAAAGGTAAAAATGATATTATAATTACCCTAGCACATTTCCTAATTCTATTGGATAAGTTTATTTCAACCAAAATCAACCTTAGGAATAAAATATGATCCCTTTTTATCTACTTGGATTAGATTAGGACATTTATTGTTATTTTATTTAAAGAAGAGATAAAAGTGTTCAATTCAAATTTTAATAACTAAAAAAATTTTATTATAGGGTTATACATAAGATAATTTTGACTATAAATATTCATTATAAATCTAAAAATATTTCCTACATCATGGTATTTTATTTATAATTTTTAGACATTAAATAATTAAATTTATTTATGACACAATGATGATAGAGTAATTACCTTATTAATGAAAGGTTTTAATAATTGATATTATAAATATTAAAATATATGTAAATTGATATTTTTTATGCATTAAAGGAATTTTATAGTTTAATATTAAATGTTAGAGTTGATTAGATAATTTTTTTCTAAGTGATAAAGTTTTTTTGACTTTCACAAAAACTAAATACTCAATATTGTCAAAATTGACATAAATGAATTTTTAAAAAAATACTATATTATTAAATGATATAATATTACTAAAAATTTAGATTCGTCCAAATGAACAAAATAAGTTTAGATATTTCAATAATGATCCACTTGGGGTTTTCTTGGATTTTCATAGTAAGTTTATTAACCATTTATTATAATAATACAAGAAGACATGGTAAAAGTTAAACTATTTAACTAAGAGTTAAAACAAAAAGACAAGGTTAATATGGTGACCTAAACTAGTCTAAAACCTATTTTTTGAGTGTTTTTATACACATACCAACCTTATCCTAGAAATGAATCCATTTGGAGCCATTATAAACCTAAAATTATTTTATAATAAAACAATATTTCAAGCTTTTCCTAAAGTGGCTCTCACCTCTCTTATAAAAGGGTACTAACCCTTCTCTTATTTTCACACCTCAAAAGACATTTTTCTTAGCCAAACCCAACCCAAATATCCTCCCAACATCCCTCACTTCAACCTATATGACTTAATTTTATCATAAAGACAAACTAAGGATCCCTTTATTCAAATCAAAAGGAAGAACCCGAAGAAGAGGTAATTATTTCATCACCTCTTTCAAGTTCCTTTCTTCTTCCACCTCCTCATTATTTGTTGTTTCCATACCAAAATAAAAAATAAAATATATTTTACATATTTTTATTTTATTATAAATATGGTAAAACCATATTCATTATTCTATCCATCCTATGAATGACAAAGTCACCATGCGTGCGTACGTACAGCTTACCATCTCCACGTCATGGTGTAGTTTGTTATTCAACGCTTCATTATTTGGATGGGTATAATAATGAGTATAATTTATGTAAATAATAAATATAAAATTTTAATGATTATGTATATATAATATACCATCCAACTACATACAATTTCACCATTAATAGAATGATATTGTCGCTCATGCATACGTACAGCCTACCGTCTCCACGATGCGATGAAATTCCATTCCCCATCGTAATCATTCAAGAATAATTTTCATTTGATGATTAAAAATAATGTTTAATGAACTTAATATCATTATTTATATGAATTAAAAACATTCTATCCATAAAAAACATGACTTATGTAACAAAACATATAAAGGAAAATGAATTAGTTAACACCCGAAACAATGATGCTACTGAAATATTATTAACAAATATATATACTAGAAGATCATATATGATATCATATTTAGGTATTTGGATTTTTGTATAATTTAATAACAACTATTTAACCATTATACAGGATTTTAATGTACCCTCGTCTAAGTAAGAATACAAGGTAAGGGTTAATTTAATGATCTCTTTATTATATGTGGTTGTTTATACGTGAGTATCTACTAGGACCTCTTTATAATCCACATATATGTTTCTTGAAAATGTATTTCAAAAAAAATTTAATATTTACTATACTATGGGTTAAATTTATTTATACCCTTGTTTGAATTTTTATAAAATATTTTGAAAGGAATCTTGTCGTCTCTTTCCAGACAAGGTACTTTATTACCTTTTTGAAAAATTAAGGAAAGAATTTTGTTTAACTTATACGGCGGGTGCGGCTATTTTCCACCATTATAAAACCTTCAAAGATTCCCTTACAAGATTATAATAATATTTTCAAAATAAATGTTTTCTTTTATAATTATGTGACTTTTAAATGATTTCAAAATAAAAAGATATATTTCTCCCATATAGTTTTGATTTCATCTATGTCAACATAATTTGATAGATTTTGCACTTGTTTGAAGTTGATTTATTATGATACAATCTTTCATATTGTATTAAAGTTTTTTGTGATATGTTTGATTGTGTATGTGTTATTTTTATACCATTTATGGTTCATGGTTAAAGTATTGACATTTCATATGCTAGTTTTAATACGAATGTTTATATTATGTTTCAACCTTTTCATATGAGGAATGAATTGTACTTAGTAAGTGATAGGTGGAGCTTGCTATAGCTCCTCGATGAATCAGTCGGTCTCCTGAGACAAACCAGTGTCTTGGTACAAGGACTTGAAAAAAAATTTATTTTTAGTCTTGCCACAAGGCCTTGAATATGTGGTTATGATGTCTAACATTATGAATTCCATCATTATGAAATTAGCTATTGATATTACATGTGATTATTCGACTAGTAGAATATCCATGTGAATAAGTAAATGGAATTATTTGATTTATCTTTGCCACATTATGTTGAAGTTCAAGTTTAAAAGTCTATTGTTTTATTCTTATACATTGTCTTAAATGTTTAAGCTTATTTATGATAGTTTTCGCTATATTTTTGTCCTTACTAAGCATCTGAGCTCACCCCTTTCTTATGTTTTCTTTTTCCCAGGATGTGAAGAAGTAATTATGATTATCCTGCAGGGATAGTCCAAATTATATGAGTGTGTTCAAAAGGAGATACAATTTTTTTTCATGATGTAATGTAAAACTTATGTATGTATCTAATGCATCCAAGGATACTAAACTGATCGGTCTTTCGGGACATGATTTCATGTATCATGCCAATGTTATGTAATAATGCACCAAATTTGGGTAACTAGGGTCAGGGAATTATAGATAGCCTACTAAGTGGTGTCATATGTGGAATCCATCAGTTGTATTTACTCCACAAGATGCTTTAAAAAATTCTCATAGAATTGTTTGAGCCTCTTCCCATTGATAGTAAACCTATGTTCCCTCTTGTCATAAAAAACATGTATAGCATCAAAAGGGTAAACATCAGTAACAGTATAAGGAATGAGCCATAAGGAATGAAGCTTACCTGGGTGGAGCTTTATCCTGGAATTCTATATTAGGACCTTATCACCAATATGAAACTTTCACTAATGAATCATACCACCATGGATTTCCTTTTTTCTCTTTATAGATTTGGGAGTTCTCATATGCATCACATTGAATTTCTTCAAACTCCTGAATCTGCAACTTCATATTCTCACCTGCATCTGAGAGATTCATGTTACATTGTCTCAAATCCCAATAAGCACATTGCTCTACCTCCACTGAGAGGTGACAAGACTTTCCAAACACAATCCTATATGGTTACATTTCCAATCAATGTTTTAAAAGTTTTACATTATGCCCAAAGTGAATTATCCAAGTGCAAAATCCAATCTTTCCTATTAGGTTGTACCATTTTTTCTAATATTATCTTAAATTCCTGATTTGAGATTCTTCTTGTCCATTAGTTTGGGGGTGATATGTAGTGGATACTTTATGAACAACCCCATACATATCAAGTAACTTTTTCATGTTATGATTAAAAAAAATGTGAACCTTGGTCACTAAAGATGAATCTTGGAAAACTAAACCTACTAAAAATTCGGGACCTCATAAAATCAAAAACAACTCGAGAGTCATCGGTCCTGGTGGACTTTGCTTCTACCCAAGTAGATACATAGTCAATAGCGAATAATATGTACTCAAAGCCAAATGAATTTGGAAAAGGCCCCATGAATTCAATTCCCCAAGCATCAAATATCTCACAAAATAAGATGGGTTTTTAGGGATTTTCATTCCTCTTGGAGATATTCCCTATGAATTGACATTGAGTACATGACTTACAAAACCAATGGGAACCCCTATACAATGTTGGACAATAAAGACCTGAGTCAAGGACTTTTTTAGCTTTACGTTGAGATCCAAAGTGTCCCCTAAAAGCCAAAGTGTGGTAGAAGGTCAAAATAGAGATGAACTCATGTTCAGGGACACACCGACCAACAACTTTGTCACTACAAATTCTCCACAAGTAAGGGTCATCCCAAATGTACCTTCTTGAATAATGATTTAATTCTCTAGGATTGTGAAGTGCTAAAATCAGTGGGGGCCTTAGATGTTTCTAGAAAATTCACAATATTAGCATACCAGGGGTAAGGTCCAGAACATCCCAAAGGTTCTCATGAGGGAATAATTCTCCAATGGGGAGGGGTGAGTCAATATGGTGGTCTAGTGGTGTATAAATCCTATGAATGTGGTCAGATACCAGATTTTCCACTCCTATAGTATCTCTAATATCAAGGTCAAACTCCTATAGGAGAATCATTCACTGAATGAGGTGGGGCTTTGCTTCAGGTTTCTTTAGGAGAAAATGAAGGGAAGCTTGATCAAAAAGGACAATGATTTTTGACCCAATAAGATATGAATGGAATTTTTTCAAGGAAAACACAATAGAAAGAAGTTATTTTTCAGTGGTTTTATAGTTTTCCTAGGTAGGTTCAAGGGTACATGAGGCACACGGAATGAAAATAGGATCCTTATCAACCCTTTGTGATAAAACTGCCCCAACTGCAAAGTTAGAGTCATCACACATAAGCTCAAAGGGGAGATCCCACCTTGGTGGTTGGATAACGGGAGGTGAAATGAGACTCCTTTTTAATGAATTGAAATCATCCTCACAATTTTTATCAAACACAAACTCAGAATATTTTTTTTAATAATAGGTATAAGGGAAGTGTGATCTTACTAAAGTCTTCAATGAATCAGCAGAAAAAACATGCATGACCCAAGAAAGATCGCACTTCAGGAACACATTTTGGATATGGAAGGGTTGAAATTAATTCAATTTTTTATTTATCCACTTGAATATCCTCATTTGAAATAACATTCCCAAGAACTATCCCCCACTCAACCATGAAATAGAATTTTTAATAATTTAATACAAGATCTTTTTTTATGAAACAATGAAGGATAGAACCTAGGTGTTACAAATAGTCATCAAAGGAAGTTCCATAAATTTTGGAATTATCCATAAAAACTTCCATACAATTCTCAAGGTACTCTGAAAATATACTCAACATACATCGCTGAAAAGTACCAGGATCATTAAATAGAACCAAAGGAATTCTTTTGTATGAAAATGTGTCAAATGTATAGGTAAATGTTGTCTTTTATTAATCATCATGGTATATATGGATTTGAAAATAAACTGAATAGACATCAAGGAAACAATAATGGAACTTACCATCCAATTATTCTAACATTTGGTCAATGGAAGGTAGAGGAAAATGGTCCATCCACGTGGCTTGATTCATTCGATGATAGTCAATACTGACTTTTCAAATGTTTTGCACATGTGTTGGAACCAATTCATTCATTTCATTTGACACTACTGTTATTACTATTTTTTTAGGCACAATTTTTACGAGGATAACCCATTTACTATCAAATATAGTATAAATGATCCCAACAGCAAGTTATTTGTTGACTTCTAATTTTACCACTTCAAGGAGAGTGGGATTTAACCGGTGTTGAGATTGTCTTATGGGCTAAGTCGTATCATCTAAAAGTATATGGTGCATAAAAATAGATGTTATTATCCCAGAAATATCATCCAATATTCTTCATATCACCTTTTTACACTCTCTCAAAAGATCAATCAGTTTTGATTCCTACTATTGAGAGAGGTTATTGGAAATAATAAAGGGAAATTGGTCAATACCCTCAAGATAGGCATATTTTAAATTAGATAGAAGTGGTTTAATTCCAACACCGGAAGTTTTTGGATTTATTGAGGGTATTTAGGGGTAGTGAGGTCCATGAAATTGTCTATATTCTCATATTTATTCTCTAAGTATAGAGAATCTATTGAAATGAGATTTTTAGAATCATCAACGGTCATGGGTACCTCAGAATGAACATCCTCATTAATTAAAGAAAAAAATTTACACTTTTAAGAACCTACACAACACTCAAAACATGAATCAAAACTCAAATTGTCCAAGGGTGAAGAAGGGGAAAATAAATCAGATTATGGGTCAAGGAGAGAATTGTGTGTGTGTTCATATTTTGAGATCATTTCTATCAAATATATAAGAAGAGTGGGGTGAAGTTCATTTGGGTGTTTTATAGCCTCAAGGTTGTTAAAACTTACTTTTTATCCATCAAACACCACGGAAAACATACCATTATGAACATTGATAATCGTATTTTCTATTTTCAAGAATGTCATTCCAAGTATAAGAGGGTTATGTCCTTGGGTTCAGGTATCCTCCATCTCAAGAATATAGAAATCAATGGGGAAGATGATATTCTTCATTTTTATGAGGATGACCTCAACCACTCCTTATGGGTGTTTTGTTCTCTGGTTGTTAAGTTGCACTATGATTCCTATCAGTTGAATCTTTATAAGCTAGAGAGAAGTGTACATAGAGTAAGGAACTATATTAATAGAAGCACCTAAATCTAGCATATCATCTGAAAAGAATGTCTTCCATATGGTTCAAGGAATCATGAAAGTTCCTAGATCCTTGAACTTGGTTGGCATTGATGGTTAAATCAAGGCCAATACATTACTTCTTAGGTTGACTCTCTCATTCCCCTTCATCTTTCATCTATGGGTGCAAAGTTATTTAAGAAATTTGGAATAACGAGGAATTTTCTTAACTACCTCCAATAAAGGAATATTAACTTGAACTTTTTTAAATGTATCCATTATTTCATTATCAGTATCATTATCAAAAAAATTCTTAGGTTTAGAGAGTCTTTGGGGGAAATGAAGAGGAACAGATTGTTCATGGGAATCCTTAATGATAATTTGTTTACATGCATCTTCTCATGATTCAGCGGCGATGCCCTAGCAGAGCACTGTTGGCGATGCCATAGTGGTGATATCTGCAGCTCTGGCCCCCTCCTCTTTGGTGGGGGGAGGGGGCAATGTCTTCCTCCATCCTTATTGGCTTGGTCCTTCTCCCCTTTCATAAACCCGGACTTCCTTCCCCCATTTCCTTTTGTTTTGCTTTTCCTTAAGGTCCCCGACCTTATCAACAGCTCGCCCCAGATTTTGCTTTCTACTAAGGAGTTAAATGAGGCATCATACCTTCAATGGTTGATGATTTTGGTTCGATTCAGAGGATGTTGTCCCTCTGTAGATGATTTATATCAGTTCTTTTTTTATTCTTGGGATCTCCAGGAGTGCACAGTGGTGGGCCTCTTCGATCGGTGACACCTGATGGTTCGCTTCTCCTCAGAGGACTACCTGATAGTTTCCTGGTCTCGATCCCCTCGTCCAATAAATGGATGTGGTTTCTCTCTTCTCTGCTGGTCTACTGAACTCATCATGAATTGTGATGCACCCTCATCCACTGTTTGGGTAAGCTTCCCAGATTTACCTCTTCCTTTCCAGAACCCCTCAATTATTAGGATGTTAGGAAATATGGTAGGTAGATTTCTGTGTTCTGATAGTCGGACGGCAGTGGTATGTCATCTGATATCTCCTCGGGTTTGCATCGAGGCTGACGTTTCAAAACCCCCCACGGAGTGGCTGTGGATTTCGATTGGTGAGGAGTTTCATTGGAGGTAAAGGGTTGTCTTCGAATCATGGCCTGGTTTTTCCTGGGATTCCACAAAATAGGGAATTCGGTCTCTGTCTGTCACTGCAGGCATAGGGTTCGGCAATAGGTGATTTGAAAAACTGAGGGGAATGTGGTGCTGGATGAATCTGTTGAGAACCAGAGGGTACGGGCTTTTGACGGTAGGGATGAGCAGGAAGAGATGCATGGGGTAATCTGGAGATAGTGAAATACATAGGGGAAGATGGGGTGCACAAACCATACTTGCTACCTCCAGGTCCAAGTGTAGTGGTAGTCTTCACAAGGCTGAGAGGTGACTTGGCTACTCCCCCCTGCAACAGGACCAGGGCGGGGGTGCCAGGGACAGTGAAGCGGCTGAAGGTACTCAGGTCTCACCTGCTCCTAACACTCAGGCTCCGGGGGAGGTTTCATGAGCTACTGAAGTAGATGGCTCAGCTTCTGTGGCTGAGGCAAGCCAAATTCCCAGCTCTTATGCAATGGCGGTGAGGGATGGAAGTAACTTGGTCACTGGAAGGGTGTCTAATGGCAAGAATAAGTCGAAGGTAGGCTAGGAGTGGGAGCAGATTTCACTAGGGGATACCAGGTCCCTGGACTCCAGGAAGGACTTCTACCCGAGGGGATCTCTTTCCTGTATTCCTCTCAACAACCGGTTTGGGAACTTGCTTAATGAGGTTGAGTCTTAGGGTCACTCCAAGGGCTCTTATAAGACTGATTCTGAGAGTGATGGTCGATTTTTTGAGGACAATGAAAGACTTTCACAACCAAAGATGGAAGAAAAGGAACAATGATAATAGGGACCCAGGGTGCTCCATTGTTTATAGGAATTCAAAACCAAAGGGGCGCAAAGACCAATCTTTTCTACCTAGACCGATGGAGATCTGATCGGCTAAAAAAGAGGAGAAACCCAAGGAGCTCGAGTCCCAATCAGTGGGGAGAGTGGATAGCTAGCCAGTCTTGGTCACCGAGTCACATGATAATGAACCCTATCAGGAAGGAGATCAGCATGAGGAGAGGCAATTACATATAGAGGAGGTGATAACAAGGATGAAGTAGGATGCCTCTCAGGGTATGTAGAGGGAGGTAGGAGCTGGGCCAACTGACAAGTCAGGTGTAGTGGAAGAGGAGGTGCAACTGAGTGAATTGGTCTCACCTGCCATGGTGGGAGTGAAAGGGATGCATGGGAAGCCGGAAGGGGAGTCTGTGATCAGGTAAGATCCATGGGAGTTGCTTGTGTATTCAGAGGAGGGTATGGCTGAGAAGGTGGTAGACATCCATGCTTCTTCCGAGACGCCGGAATGGATAAAATAAAGATCGATGAAAGTTGACACGACCAAGGAACAAAGTGAGTGGATTGATAAACAACACCAAATCCTAGTTAGAGGTTTCAACAACAAGAAAATTGATTAGGAGGAGTTATTACAAGCTTGAGAGAAGTTGGCATCCCATTTCGAAGGCATCATCAGAGATGACCCTGGCAAAGAGGTAACATATCTCTTCTGTAAATTGTTTAAGGATAGTAGGTCTACTGGTTTTAAGTTGGTCTTTAATAATTTTTTAATTTTCTATAGTGTTTGATGGATAGGGTGTACTTGTTGGTTTCGCACTTACTCCATAAAAGTGCTTTTATTTATAATAAAAAATATATATTTGGTGGTGATAATTTGTTTACCCTTTTGTCTTTTTTTTCTTTACTTGAATCTTTTGATGATAGGGAAATAGAGTTTTCAGTTGAGGGACTTACCTATTGTGTAGAATCGGTAGAAGGAGAAACTTCTTTACCACTACGAAGTGTAATTACACATACATTACCTTTTTCCTTCAGATTAGCAATGTTTTGGGATGTTATTTTTCAATAACCTTGCATCTTTATCTCATCGATGGTGTTTTCCTTTTGTCACGCTTGAGATCATAGGTCGTAAATAGCCGATTGTGTGGTCTGTTAGAACTGGAGATTCTGGGTTTCCATTTTCTTTACCATGTCCTCGAGACTTAGTTCGAATTTTAGAGTAGGAGGATTGTTTTGAGATGTTGATGGATAAAAAGGTTGCATACCTTGTCCTTATTGATACCAGTTCTGCTTGGGGTATCTTGAGCTTCCTCCTTATCGGTATTGTGGTTGTTCTTGTCACCTAGGTTTTAGATTTGGCCTAAATGGTTCTTTATTAAAGGGAGGTTCTTGTTGGAATGGATGCCTAGGGAATATTGTTTCACAAGACTCAGTTGAATCTTGAATTTTTGGGAACTGGTCATAAAAATGAGTTTTATCAGAACAAATACCACAATGTAATGGAATAGGAGGAGATTATGAGTTACCTTGTGATTGATCTAATTGACTTATAAGGGTATGAATCTCATCAAGATTATCATCTATCTTTTGTTCTAGAAATGAATGACTTACCTCATGAACTCCTCGAGTGGGTGAAATAGCTCATGTACCAAATTGTTGTGCATTTTGATCCATGTTGGCTATTAATTCATAAGTGGAAGAAGGAGTTTTATCAATTAGGGAACCACTAGCTCCATCATCAATCACTCCAAAATCCATGGGGATAAGTCCCTCATAGAATTATTAAATTATAAATTATTCACTAATCTTGTGGTGTAGGAATCTTGAGAGAATTCTTTTGAATCTCTCCCAGTATTCACAAAGGGTCTCTCCTTATGATTGCACAATGCCATAGATTTCCTTCCTAATTGATTTGTTTCTAGAGGCATGGAAGAACTTACCAAAAAAGAGTCTTTTAAGTTCATTCCATCTCCCAATTATGGTAGGCTTATAGTATATCTAGTCTTTAGCTACACCATCAAGGGAGAAACGGAAGTCCCTAAACTTAATTAGGTCCTCAAATACATTTTGGGGTTTCATGGTGGAGAACACTATTTGAAAATCTTTGAGATATTTGTGAGGATCTTCACTGAGAAGACCATGGAATTTAGGAAGGAGGTGGATGGGGCCCGATCTCATATCAAAGATGGATGCTTCTTCAGGATATTGGATGTATATAGATTGGTACTCCACATCTGGGGTGGTCAGTTCTTTTAAGGTTCGTTTATTTGCAGCCATGATTTCTGGGGTTTGATTTGATTCAATTTTTAATTTTTTTGGGACAAATTGCGGTTCAAAAAGGGTTTCCTCAATGTCACTTTATTGTCCTTCTCTAGATGACCTAATTTGTGTGTGAAGTGACTTTTCAATTTTAGGTTCAAATTTAAGTAGTGTTTCTTTTCTGGATAGAGTGATAAAAATAAGTTGTGATGTTTGCTTTTTTATGATGCGGTATAGATAAAGTAAAATCACTTAAATAGGGTGATAGAAGAAAAGAAAATAGAATTTTATATAAAATAATTAGAGATATATATATATATAAGAAGAAGAAGAGAGGGAGAGAGAGAGGAAGAACACCAAAAAACAAACAAAAATAAAAAAACAAAAAACAAAACAAAAACAATCAAATGGGGGGATATTTAAAGGAGTAATAATTAAAAAGAAAAATAAATAAATAAATAAAAATTAAAGAAGAATAAAATGATCTTTTTTCCTCATCAATGGTTCCAAAATTTTATCTCATTTTCGAGCGCATCAAATTAGATGTTTAGTTTTACTAGAATTTCTACAGTATAGCAAGAACCCTAGGTAATCTCTTGGTAGAGCCTTAGATCATTTAAAAAATAAAAATATTTGATTATGAATATTAAAGGGGAATTGGATTTTGGAAAACTTTGGGGTTGATAATTAAGATGTTAACAGAAAAATGAAAGTCATAAAACAAAGTGGAAACTAACAGAATTGATTAAGTGTGGTCAACTTAGGGAAATCTCATGATGCTCATCTTTCAATGATTAAATAGATAGGGTTATGATCATTTAATCCCAGGTTTTTAAAACATAGAACTATAATTTTACTTATTTTATACTAGGATACCTCTTATGGTTTAGTCAGAAACACACAATGATTCACTGGATACCATTGATGATTGGGTGATTTATGTTCGACTTCATAACCTAAACTCACTAAGGAAACACACAAAGAACTCAATGTGTTGTCCAAGGTTGTATATTATTTCAATTTTTTACCATTACTTGAAAAAACATGGCCATGATAGTGTTTATTTTTGTTCAATTAAACAATATGAACCACACAAACACTATAATTGGAAGGGGGAAGAAAAAGTGGTGAATGGTGTGTGAAACATCACTTGAATGGGTACCCCCAACCATGATCATATGAGTTGAGCATGATATACGAGTACATAAATAAATAAAATAAGAATATAGGATGATTAAAAAAAATATAAAAACCTAGAATTAAAAATGTCATTCAAATATTACAAACATAAAGGTTGGGATTTACATCACATTCCCCTTAGGTGATCACAAGGAATTTAGAACTCTATGAGAGGAGAGGAAGAAAATAATGATGAAGCAAATCCTCTCATGGCCTCCAGAACATCGAGGATTGATTATAATAATCCTTTGGGACTCCAAAATGGCAGCACCTTTCCCCTGGACAAACTCCCAAATGGGGTTTCCAAGGTCTCCATTTATAGGCAAATTAGAATGTGGTTTTGAGAACATAGATTGTGTAAAACAACTTGGCCCATTTTTTTGACCTTTAGACAGTCTTATCTCACTTTTTAGAAAAATAAAATGTTTTATCATCACCTATTTAATATCTCCACTAAAAATTTGGTACCATTTGGACAGCTACAGCTCAAGATATTGATAGAATACCGAACACCACTTTTGACTTTGTTTATATTTGATTCTCTAGACAGAGTAGTTCTAATGGGAATTTTATAGGCCTAATGGGGTTTGGGTTATTTCAGATAAAATGTATTAAATTAAATTTAGGACCATAACACAAAATTTCAGCCCATTTGGATGCTCATTTTAGTATCAGTATGCAGTTTAGTTCATAAATGTGCTTGGATCTTGTGCATTTTGGACCATTTTTCTTGAACTTCATCATCGGCCCTCCAAAGCACCTCCACCTACAATGTAATTATCAAAAAAAGTAACATTTCCATTTTTAATAGTGTTAAATATAAAATAATTGAATCAAACAAGAAGTTAAATTTTTTATTATACTTGGAATTTTTAATACAAAATATGTTTAATACATTAGTATAAGGGTGAAATAAAATAGTGAATCATGGTACGATCAAGATACTGAAGGATTGTGATTGTTCAATACACTACCACCCAGGTAAGGAAAATAAGGTATTAGATTCATTAATCTTGAAGGATCAAGGAGTTTTTAAAAAAATGAGGATTGAAATGGATCTTGTATAGATGGATATAGAAAATATGGATATGGGAATTATGAAGGAATGTGAAACATCATAACTTTTTCAATTGGTTTCCCAACCATATTTATTGGAAAGGATTAAAAGTTATTAGTCTAATGATGAGAATATTCAAAAGAAAATTATAGCTGTGAGTAATGGGAAGTTGGTAGACATCGTGTATGAGGATGGAATTCTAAAATATGGGATGATTCTTTTTGTTCCATCTATACACAATCTAAAAAGTGGTTTATTATATGATTCTCATAGCTCAAATTTATCTATACATCCCAGAAATACTAAGATGTGTAGATATTCAAAGGATCATTTCTGGTGGGATAATATGAAGTGCGAAATTGATGAATATATGTCAAGATGTTTAGTTTTCCAATAGATGAAGGCTAAAAGACAACATCTAAGAGGAGTTATTCAACATTTACCTATTCCTATATAGAAATGGGATGACATTACTGTGGATTTTGTCACTGGATTACCAAAAACTCTAAGAAAGAATGATTCAATTTGGGTAATTGTTGATCGACTCACCAAATCTGGATATTTCCTCGTTATGAGGGATGATTTCCCACTATAACTCCTTGTAAAACTCTATATTAATGAAGTATTAAGAATTCATGGATCACCTTTTCAATTGTGTCTAATCATGATCCACAGTTTACATCAAAATTCGGGAAAATTATTCAAAAAATGTTGGTTACTGAGCTTCATTTGAGTAGTGTTTATCACCCTCACCGGGAAGAATATGGAATTTAGGAAGGATGTGTATGAGGCCTGATCTCATCTAAAAGTTTTCTACTTCATCAAGATATTGGATGTATGCAGATTGGTACTCCACATCTGGGGTGGTCAGTTCTTTTAAGGTTCTATTATTTGCAGCCATGATTTTTGGGTTTTGATTTGGTTCAATTTAAAAAAAATCGGACAAATTAAGGTTAAAAAAGGGTTTCATAAATGTCAATTCATTATCCTACTCTAGATGAACTAATTTGTGTGTGAAGTGACTTTTCAATTTTAGGGTCAAATTCAAGTAGTGTTTCTTTTCCAGATCGAGTGATTCATATAAGTTGTGATGTTTTCTTATGATGGAGGATGGATAAAATAAAATCACATAAATAGGGTGATACGAGAAAGGAAAATGGAATTTTATACAAAATAATTATAGATAGATATATAGAATAAGAAGAAGAAGAGTGATAGAGAGAGAGGAAGAACACACACAAAAAAACAAAAAATAGAAAAAACAAAAAACAAAATAAAAAAAATCAAATGGGGGGATATTGAAAGGAGTTATAATTAAGAAGAGAAATAAATAAATAAATAAAAATTAAATAAGAATAAAATGATCGCTTTTCCTCAACAATGGCGCCAAAATTTGATCGTATTTTCGAGCGTTTCAAATTAGATGTTTAGTTTTACTAGAATTTCTACAATATACCAAGAACCCTAGGTCGTCTCTTGGCAGATCCTTAGATCATTTAAAAAATAAAATGGTTTTGATTATGAAAATTAAAGGGGAATGGGATTTTGGAAAACATGGGGGTTGATAATTATTATGTCAATAGAAAAAAGAAAGTGATAAACAAAGCGGAAACTAACAAAATTGATTAAGTGCGATCAACTCTGGGAAATCTCATGATGTTCATCCTTCATCGCTTAAATATATAGGGTTATGAAAATTTAATCCCTAGTTTTTAACACCTATAACTATAATTTTACTGATTTTATACTAGGATACCTCCTAGTTTTTTATCGGAAACACACAATGATTCACTGGATACCGCTAATGATTGGGTGATTTTTGTTCGACTTCATAACTTAAACTCACCAAGAAAAAACACAAAGAACTCAATGCGCTATCCAGGGTTGTATTTTATTTAAATTTTTTACCATGACTTGAAATAACATGTCCATGATAGTGTTTATTTGAGTTCAATTAAACAATATGAACCACACAAACGCTATAATTTGAAGGGGATGAAGAAGTGGTGAACGGTGTGTGAAACTTCACTTAAATCGGTACCCCCAAACATGATCATATGAGTTGAGAATGATATAAGAGTACATAAATAAATAAAATAAGAATATAGGATGATTAAAAACAACATAACAACCTATAATTAAAAATATCATTTAAATATTACAAACATGAAGCTTAGGATTTACAACACATTCCCCCTGGGTGATCACAAGGTGTTTAGAACTCTATGAGGGGAGAGGAACAAAATGATGATCAAGTAGAACCTCCAATGGCCTCCAAGACTTCTAGGATTGATTATAAGACTCCTTTTGGAATCACAATTGGCAGAACCTTTCCCCTGGTCGAATGCCCAAATGGGGTTCCCAAGAATTCTTTTTATAGGCTAATTGGATGGTGGTTTTTAGCACATAGATTGTGTAAAAGCAATTTTCCCATTGTTTTTTACCGTTAGAAAGACTTATCTCACTTTTTAGAAAACTAAAAATTTGTATCCACACCTTTTGAATATATCCACTAAAAATTTGGTACCATTTGGACAGCTACAGCTTGAGATATTGATAGAATACAGAACACCAGTTTTGACTTTGTTCAGATTTGATTCCCTAGACAGATCAGTTCGAATGGGCATTGTATAATCTGAATGGGGCTTGGGTTATTTTAGAAAAATGTATCAAATTAAATTTTGGACCAGTCCACAGAATTTCATCTCATTTGGATGCATGGTTTAGTATCATTATGTAGTTTACTCCACAGATGTGCTTAGATCCTGTGCAGTTTGGTCCATTTTTCTTGGACTTCATCATGGGCCCTCTAAATCACCTCCACCTACAATGTAATTATCAAAAAAAGTAACATTTCCATTTTTAATAGTGTTAAATAAAAAATAATTGAATCAAACATGAAGTTAAATTTTTTATTATACTTGGAATTTTTAATACAAAACCTATTTAATACATTGGTATAAGGGTGAAATAAAATAGTGACTCGTGGTATGATCAATCTACTCAAGGATTATGATTTTTCAATACACTACCACCTAGGGAAGGAAAAATAATGTATTAGATTCGTTGATCAATAAGGATCATGTAGTTTTTAAAAAAAAATGATGATTGAAAAGGATGTTGTGTATATGGATCTAGCAAAGATGGATATGGGAATTATGAAGGAATGTGAAACATAATTACTTTTTCAATTGGTTTCCCAACTATATTTATTGGAAAGGGTTAAAATTTATTAGTCTAATCATGTGAATATTCAAAAGAAAATTAAATTTGTGAATGATGGGATGTTGGTAGACTTCGTGTGTAAGGATGGAATTCTGAAATATGGGAAGAGGATTTTCGTTCCCTCTATATACAAGCTAAAAATTGATTTATTGGATGATTCTCATAGCTTGAATTTGTCTATACACCCTGTAAAAATTAATATGTGTAGATATTAAAAGGATCATTTCTTGTGGGACAATATGAAGTGAATAATTGATGATTATATGTCAAGATGCTTAGTCTATAAATAGGTGAAGACTGAAAGACAACATCTGAGATGAGTTATGAAACCTGTGTCTATTCCTATATGGAAATGGGATGACATCACCATGTATTTTGTCGTTGGATTACCAACAACTCCAAGAAATAATGATTCAATGTGGGTAATTGTTGATCGGCTCACCAATCTGCACATCTCCTCACTGTAAGGGATGATTTCCCAATAGAACGCCTTGAAAAACTCTATATTAATGAAGTCGTAAGAATTTATGGTGCACCACTTTCAATTTTTTCAGATCATGATCCATAATTTACATTATAATTCTGGAAAATTATTCAGAAATTGTTGGTTACTAAGCTTCATTTGAGTACTATTTATCTATGACAACCCTGCTTTTTATTACAACTTAAACATGATTTATTACATAAAACTTCACTTGATACAACAAAGAAGATCGAGAGTTTCAGTGTATTTGGGGATTAGGATCATTACATAAAAACTTAAAACATGAAATACAACATCTTTATTGAAAAATTCCTTTACATGACCACTACATTCCTTCGTACTTAGCATTGCATGGGATAACCTGAGGGCATGCATAATAAAAGGGTGAGCTATAAAGCCCAGTAAGGGAGTACACATGGAATAAAATTAGGAGTACAATACATGTTAGACATTAGGCATATCAATAGAGCACAAGAGAAACAAGAACATAAAATCATGATAAAACATGATAATCATAACATGGAAATGTGGCAACAACACTTAACATGGAATTAGCATGAGCCAAGTCTCATTGCACATGTAGAATGAGTAAATCCCCATTGCACATAAAGCATGAGTAAACCCTCGTTGAACTAGAATTAGCATGATTCAACACTCATTGCACATGACGTATCATGATACTATACTTTACTCAATGAATTGGAGCGCTATAAGGGCGCACCCTTCTTAAACATTTCATTTCATGCATAAGTGTGCCACATGGATCATAAAACATGGATTCATAAAACATAATCATTTATTCCACGATAAATGAATTTGTAATTCATACATGAAACTTTAAAATAAATAAGTAAATTTTCATGAAGGTGAATACCCTTGATGGAGAAATGGGCATGGTATTCACTACACAATGGCATTGGCTTAGAAAATCGGTGCAATTTCGGCAGCGTAACGGCCTGACATAAGAATTCATAAAAACGGTTGATGAGAGAGAAAGGGTTTCCTCATATTATTTACATGTAATGGACAGTAAGGAGGTCATATAGATACATGTCCTAACAATTGTAATTTAATTTAGATTCATGATATAAAAGTATTGCTTGAATGTAAAAGAGGAGAGAGAAGTTCCTTTCGGAATTTCGGCATAGTAACAGGTGTACATGGGAGGAATTTAATGAGAGAGAAATGGTATCACATCATTAAAACATAAAGAGGGCAGTATGAGGGAGGTGAGAAACCATACCCCAACATTTATAATTGAAATGAAAAGGGAAAATCAACTTAAAGAAAATTGGACAAAAATGAGAAAGGAAGAAAAAACCCTTACTTGGAAGTGTGCTTCCAAAGGATAGAGAGAGGCTTGTGAGAGGCTTCTTGGGAGATTGGGGCACCTTGGGAGGATTCCAGAGAGAGTAGGTCAGAGGTTGGACGAACTCCAAAGGCTTTTAGTGAGGAGAAAGTGGGAGATTGGGTGGGTTTATATAGGAAAGGTGAGGGAATTCTTTACTATTTTGGTTTGGGACCCCTTATATTAAATTAATCCAAACCACAAATCATACCATGGTTTTTGCCCATGGTTTTTGGAAAATGGAAGAGGAAAATAATATTTTATAAGGCCAAGTTCTGAACTTCTTAAAATATTAGGGTTGCTTATGTGGAGGTGAGTCACACTCCCATGGAAATTAATTTAAAAAGACAAGGTGTTTAATAAGTCTTGAGGGGTCCATTAATGCTTTGAAAAGTAACCCAAACAAACCCAAAATCACATTATTTTAATTTTAAAACAAATATTTGCTGAACATAAAGATTATAGTATTTTATTACATCGCTATTGGGTCATTATGATGTCATAAAACACATTATATATTTAAACGTTATTTAATTTTTACTCAAAAATTTGACTGTCTCAGAAAATTATGAAAAATTCATTATTGGATAATTTCGACATCCTGATTCCAAAAATAACATTTATTTTATCTAAATAATTTTCTAAATATTTAATTTTCACTTTTAAAATAAAAATTGACATTTATCGAAAATTCACGGGTTTTGACAAAAATGGCTTTCAAACCTTAATAAAAATTATAATTGTATGTATACAATTATATGATCATTTATATATAATAAAATTAATCTAATAATAATAATAATAGTTTATTAAAATATAATTTAATTCAAAAATCCCTTAATTTAATAAAATAGATTTCTTAATTAAATAATAACTAAAAACACCATTTGTACTTTAAAAACTATTTACAATGTATCAATAATGACAAGAAATTATATTCATTATTATATAAAAAAATAATGTACATGAACATAGTACTACCGATTAGTTACATAACCCCTTTAAACAGACGCATAAGACCTAAGGGTAAGGTGTGTGATGGTGACGAACTCTTGGGGTGGCTCGGATAAAATCGCTCGAGTGGTAATTTCTATCAACTTCCACTTTTCCCATAGACTGTCCCGTTTGAGCTTAACATGAAGAAGCTCAACTTGGGATTGGTAAAGAACGAAGCCCAAGGACACCACCACTTTTTTGAGCTCCAACAAATGGGCTTTGTATGGAGCAATTATACTGAATGAGGCCATCACTTATTTTGTCTGAGTAAAATTGGATTTGTTAAGGACCTATATTTATACTAATCATGTGATCACTATTCCACGGCTATATTAGCAACGGTAAAAATTATTAACATAAAACCAATGAAGTTGAAATTTTATATAAACATAAGGAGATTTTTAATTAGATCAAGAGGGATTTCCATTAATGAAACTTTGGTTCGTTACATTATCACCCTCAAAAAGATGGGTAGTTAGAAAGAAAAATCCAAACTTTATAAGACATGTTTATGTCATACTCACTTGACTTTAAAGGTATATAGGATCATTATTTACCTCTGGTATAGTTCTCCTACAATAATAGTTTCCATTATAGTATTCAAATGGAACCATATGAAGCATTGTATGGAAAGATATGTCAAACACCAACTTGTTAGGATGGAGTTGGTGAAAGAAAGTTTGTAGTCCCAGAGCTTGTAGAGGAAACAATGGAAAAGGTAAAGGCTTTTAAAACACATATCAAAGAAGATCAAAGTAGTAAAAATAGATATGCTGATAATCGAAGGAAGGATTTGGAAATTCAATCGGGAGATCAAGTTTTCTTGAAATTATATCCATGGAAGGGTGTTATAAGATTTGGGATGAAAGGGAAATTGATCCCCATCTATATTATCCATTTTGAAATTATAGAGAGAATTTGAGTTTTGTATTATCATTTGACAATTTTTCCAAGCCTTTATAAAGTACAAAATGTGTTCCACATCTCTTTGTTAAGGAAGTACATGTCATACCCAACACATGTCCTCACTTATGAAGGAATATATTTGGAACCTGATTTATTTTACTGTGAAGAGACTTTCTGGATTCCAGACACTAAAGAAAAGGTGTTGAGGAATCAGATGATTTGGGTGGTAAATGTACTTTATAAAAATCATAAAATTGAAGAAGTGATGTGGTATCCTGAGGAACTTATGATGAATAACTACCCAAATCTTTTTTGGAGATGACATTCAGGAAATTTAGAGGATGAAATTTTTTTGTGAGGGGAAGAATGTAATGACCCAAAATTATATCAATGAAATTTACCTTCTTATAGTTATTTCATATAGAATAAATCATATAAAATCACTTAGATAACATAATAAAAACATTATAAATGATTAATGAATGAAATTAGTGGTATTTATAGAAGATAAGGAACTTATACCGATGAAATAGTAACTTGACCTTATGAATAGTAATATGACCCTTATGAATAGTAAATCATCCAAATGAATAGTTGTAATATCCCGGTTCTTGAAGCCGCCCAGAGGCACCCCATACTCGGTTGGTCACATGGCCTCAATCACATTTCCCCTAACATCGGGGGCTGCCAACTAGAAGCGAGGTCCTTGGGTGTGATAGTGGGGGAACTATGCCCTCTTTTGCAGAGTAACACAACAGAACAAAATAGATATATAGTAGCGGAAGCAATATAATATCATACAATAGTAAACAGCAGAAGACTGATGAAATATACAACTAAAGCACATATATATAAATGATGCATTATACATATTTCTAGGAAAACGGACAAACAAATAACAATGATGAAATACAGTATTGAAACAAAGTACAAGAAGAGAAATAAACAGCTCCTCAGCATCACAAGCCTCAGCTTGGTCCCATGCTCTCCATATCCAAAGCAGTCAAGTACCTAAAGTAGAAGGGCGTTTCCCCTTATCAATACTTGCAGTAATATAATTTGTTTGGGGCCAAAAGCATGGCCCAAACAGGGTGTGAGACTAAATCCTAGTAGGAAACCACCACATGATTTGTTCCTAACAATCAGTGAATATATGGTAGGTAATAAGTAAAAGGAATCATTGAACAAGAAAGTACTCAGTAGTAAACAATCCATATTTTCAATGCATTCAGTTTCATATAACAGGAAACAACTAATCAAAGTAGGTAAACACAAACAGGTAACCCTTTGGGATGTACTCATAGCCTATCCCCTCTGGTTCAAATTACAAGGTTATAACAAAGACTCTCTGAGGAATCACTCATAGTCAATTCTCCTTATAGTCTAATATAAATAAATAATCTCAGAGAAATCACTCACAGTCAATTCCCCTCATGGCCAAAAGTGATTAACGACTCTATGAGGAAGCTCTCACAGTCAATTAGCCTTATAGTCAAAAGTGATTAACAACTCTCTAAAGAATATCTCATAGTCAATTCCCCTTATAGTCAAAAGTGATTAATGACTCTCTGAGGAAGCACTCACAGTAAATTCCCCTTATAGTTAACTACACTAGATTCTCACGGCCCTATGCAAATCAATCGATCATAGTAAAGAAATACGACCAAGGTAACCCTCAAGAAATACATGGATAAACAGTCTACAACATAACAGTATGTCAGAATACAATTTACACCATCCTACAAGACAAGGTATGGGAAAAACAACAAGGCATCCTAACAGGCTAAACATGGCCAAGCGGTCATAAACAGAACATGCATGGGAAACCACTTCCAAAGCATAACAATCAACCCTATTCACATTCAATTAGCCTCTACATAAGAACACAAGAATGGAAGGTAATTAACAAAGCTAAAATAGTAAACACATAATACCCCATTCAAGGGTATTGGAAAAAATTTCACATATAACTAAAATAATTTCAACAGAAAGGCACAAACCACCTACCTCGGTGTTGGGATATCACTATACGTGAACGTCAAGCCTTGAATCACCCCAGAACATAGTAGATCTACAAAAAACGCTCAAAACGTTCAACTGAGGATATCTTGAGAAAGAGTATAAATCATGAAAAGAAGCTCTAACATAAGGAAGAGCCTACCAAGGAGATCCCAACACAATTGATGGTGGTCGATTCGGAGAACAGATGCTCGGTCGAGAGCTCAGAGGAAGATCGGCGGTGTTCTCTCGCTCTCAGAAAAACAAAACTTAGAAGAAGGTGGTTATGTCCATCAGACAAGACCTCGGTTCCTTTAATGAAAACAAATACCTGGTGTGTACTTGTCATTTTTATACTCTGCTTTAGGAAGTCTCTAGGTCACCCCCACACGGCCGTGTGTACGGCCAATACACGGCCAGCACACGGCTTCATATGGAAACTGAGTACACTGCATGTACTCATAATGTACATGGCATGTACTTCAAAAATTTCTAAAAATTCTTCTTTTTCTCAAAAAAACACTAGAAAAAGAAAAACATACCTGAAAAGAAGATCTAGGTTCTTAAAAAATTCCCCCTTAAATAAATTCATCCCCCGATTTCCCTAGTAGGGCATCGTAAAAGAAGTGACCCTGAACAACTCTGGCCACTACGATTGTAAATCGGCCTCCCTCTCCCAAGTCTCGACCTGTACTCGTCTGTGCTGCATTAGCACTCATACCAGAGGAATAGACCATCCATGTAGAACCTTCATATTGCAATCAACAATCCGTAGAGGATACTCCTCGAATGAGGCATCCACCTCTAAACCAAACTCCTCGGGTTGAAAAGCATGAGACAGGTCTGAGAAGTAACGTTGAAGCTGAGAAATGTGGAAAACGCCATGCATATCCCGGTACCTCTAAGGTAACTACAACCAACAGGCAACCATCCCAAATCTCTCCAACACCTCAAACGGTCCGATGTACATCGACGAAAGCTTACCATGTCTCTTAATCCTCATGTTCCCCAACCTCGGTGTGACACGCAGGAAATCCTGATCTTCAACCTTGAACTCCAGTGGTCATCTCTATTGATCATCATGAGACTTCTGTCAAGACTATGCAGTAGCCATCATCTTCTGAATCAACTCTATCTGCTCAATGGTATCCTAGATAAGATGAGGTCCCAACATAGCTGCCTCTCCTACCACTAGCCAACATAAGGGTGATCGGCATGGACTACCTTACAAATCCTCATAAGGTTCTATCTAAATAGTTTCTTGAAAACTATTATTGTAGGAAAACTCCACAAGAGGTATGTGTTTATCCATAGAACCTCCATAGTTTAGGATGCATTCATGAAGCATGTCCTCAAGCACTTGAATTGTTTGCTCGGATTGGCCATCTGTCTGGGGGTGGTCTGTTGTACTCAGAAGTACCTATGTACCCAAGGCCTTCTGCAATCCCTTCTAGACCCAAGAAATAAAACATGCATCTCTGTCTGAAACAATGGAGTGTGTAACTCCATGTAGACGTACAATCTCTTGAATTTACAACCTTCCCAACTCATCAACACTGAAAGTCTCCTTGATCAGCAAGAAGTGAGCAACCTTCATGAGTCTGTCAATGACAACCCACACTGCATCATTCCCTCAAGGTGACCTTTGAAAACCTATCACGAAGTCCATCAAGACATCATTCCATTTCCACTCGGTAATGGGTAGCTGCTGAAAAATCCCATATGGTCGCTGATGCTCCACCTTCACATACTGATAGGTGGAACACCTCATCACGAAACCAGCAACATCTCTCTTCATACCTGGCCACCAATACTGATGGTGTAGATCACGATACATCTTGGTGACACCAGGATGAACTGCCCAAAGTAAGGAATGAAAGTCCTGCATCAACTCCACGTGTATGTCTGTTGGCACCCATACGCCCCCATGAAAATTCAAGATCTCATCCTCACCTACGGTCTATCCAGGAATAGGGTCCTCTCCTGACACATTTTTTTGTAAGAATAGGCCTTAGAAATCTAATAGCTGCCTCATTCGCACACGATAAAGAAGAGTATAGGTAATAGCTACAAAAGAAAGAAACGTTTGTCCATGTCTGTCATGCATCTCCAAATACATCTCAAAGAACAGAGCCATAAGTTTCCACTCACTATTGGCCTCATGAACTGCCTGTATCTGAGTCCTCCTACTCAATTGATTGGCCATAGTGTTACCTTTACCTAGCGTATAGGCATGCTCAAAGTCAAAGGACTGAAGGTACTCAACCCACCTTCACTGTCTCAAATTTAGGTCATGCTGAGTGAAGATATACTAGAGACTTTTGTGGTTGGTGAAAATCACAAAATGCTCTCCCAACAAGTAGTGTCTCCAACAGCGTGAATCATAAACAACTACAGCCAGCTCGAGATCATGCGTCTGGTAATTCCTCTCATGTGGCCTCAACTAACAAGAATCGTACGCAATGAATCCTTCTCCCTGCATAAGAACTTCTCCCAGAACAATGCCTAATTCATCACAGTACACAATATATCCCTTGCCCAGCTCTAGAAAAACTAGTATTGGTGTTGAATTCAACCTCCCTTTCAGCTCCTGAAAGGATGACTCACAAGAAACTGACCACAAGAACTTGGCACCCTTCTTAGTTAAGCCTGTCAGTGGTGCTGCTAAGCGTGAAAAGTCCTATATGAAATGTTTGTAGTATCTATCCAGCCCTATAAAACTTTTTACCTCAAAGACATTCTACGTATTCTCCCAGAAAAATACTACTCTCACATTCTCTAGGTTGACTGATACTCTTTTCTCTGAGATAACATAATCCAAGAAGTGAATCTGGTCCACCCAAAAGTGGAATTTTGAGATCTTAGCATATAATCGATGCTCTATTAGTGTACTCAAAATGATCTCAAGATGGGTAGCATGGTTGTGTCGAGTGTGAGAGTACACCAAGATGTCGTCTACAAAAACTAAAATGAAATAATCCAAGTATGAATGGAACAATCGGTTCATCAGTGCCATGAAAATTACAGGCGCGTTCATGAGACCGAACGAAATAACCACATACTCGTAAAGACCATACCTACTTTGAAAAGTTGTTATAGGTATATCATATGGTCCAATGTGAAACTGATGATAACCGGATCTCAAGTCAATATTTGAAAACACACGAGCTCCTCGAAGATGATCAAAGTGATCATCAATCCTTGGAAAGGGATATTGGTTCTTAACTATCAACTGGTTCAGCTTCTGATAATCCGCACAAAGTCTGAGGGTACTATCCACCTTCTTCACAAACAGGATAGGTGAACCCCAAGGAGAAGTACTGGGTTGGATAAAACCCTTTGCCTGCAAATCCTCCAACTGCTTCTTGAGATCCTGCAACTCTGGTGTAGCTATCCTATAAGGAGGAATAGACACTTTTGCCACTCCTAGCACAAGATCAATAGAAAAGTCCAACTCTCTCTTCGGATGAAACCCTGAAAAGTCCTCTGGAAAGACGTTCTTGAAATGATCCACCACTAGAGGAAATTCCATCTGAGAAGTCCCCTAGTCATCTAGATGAAGACTAGAAATTTGTGCTATAACTCCTCCCAACCCATAATGCTTGGGTCCTTCTCTGCTCACCTAGACATCCCATTCTCCCTTATAAAGAAACGATCCGCCCTCTGGTGATGTGAAGCACACCCTACGGTGATAGCAATAAACAACTACCTGGAAGGGAACTAAATAGTCCACTCCAAGAATGACATCATAGCCTATTATCTCCAGGGTATAAAGGTCCCATAAGTAGTGACACCCACCAACCTCAAGAGGGTACTCCTTGCACTAACATACACTAGTCATTTTTGTCCCCAACGGTGTGTCCAATGTCAAGATATCAGCAGAAGTAAAGATGCAGAGACCAAGGCTCTCCACAACAGAAACAGATATAAAGTTATGGGAAGCCCCTCTATTGAAAAGAGCATAAGCTAAAACTGAGGCAACTAAGATCGTACCTCGAACTGTAGAAGGTCTGGGATCCTGTTCCTGCTGGGTCTGCTCCACTACAAAAATCTGGCTTGTACCACGGCCATGTAACCCTGCCTGATCACTCTGGGCTGATCCACCCTGATGTCATTGAAAACTAGGTGACTGGATACCACGGCCACGACCTCCACCTCAGCCTGAACGGTCAGAAAAACTCCAGTTCCCAGACTGGTGAGGAACTGCTGGTGCTTCTCCTGAATGAGGAGTCATATAAGAACCCCTGTCACCAGCTGGTGGTGAAAATAGCTGATAGAAACACTGAAGATAACCCATCTTTCCGCAAGATCGACACTCCACTGGGTACCTTAGGCAATGTGTCCTCATATGCCCACTCTTCCCGCAATAGTATCACACCACCTGGATACCAGAAGATGCATCCCACCTACTCATATCTCCACATGTAGTCTCTCTATGGTGCTTCCTACTATCCACTGGCAGAGTACTAACTCTAGATACCAAACCACCCTAGCTCACAACTCCAGAATCCCTCAGATTGCGCTCAGTGATCAGCGCCTGGTTGACTATAGAAGATATAGAAGTCAACCTCAAGATGTTAAGATCAGATATCCTGCCTGAGACCATCCTCAAACGTCTATGAAAGGAACAAATCATCTCCCCCTAGAAAGGGTGTAAAGCGTTGTAGCTCGGTGAAGCGACAGGAATAATCCAAAAGAGAAAGAGTACTCTGCTCCAAACTCATAAACTCTCGGGCTCTGTCAGCCCTCAACGTCTCTGGGTAGAAGTTGTCATACAAGATGCACTGAAACTCATCCCAAGCCATGACTTGATGGCGTCCCGTATGTGAGATCACATCCCACCACCTCTTAGAAGAGTCTCGAAGCATGTACGTAGAGAGATTCACCCTCCTCTCTGGAGGTATCTCCAGATGCTCGAAGATTGTCAGCATGGCTTTTATCCATGACTCTACAGCCTGAGTTCCTCCTTCCTCTGTGAAGGTGGGAGGATGCTGCTGCTAGAAAACTTGCGTCAGCTCTACCATTGATGGGGCAGGAGGCATTACTCCCTAGAAGGTCTGCATGAACCTCATAAAGCCCTCTCAGAACTGTGTGTCAGCACCTGCATCCAGAATGACAGTCGGTGCCAAGACTAGCACAACTAGAGGATCTTATGGAAGTCCCTAATCATCCATGTCCAGTTTCTAATCGTTTCCCTACAACTGGTGTACAACTGAAGGATGTCTCTATGGCATGACTCTACAAGGTCAAGTGCACACCTTAGATCAAGATCCTCAAGGAATCAAAACTAAAAGAGTAAGGATGAAATTGGAGAAAGAAATCATTCAAGTTTTTTAAAAGAAGGATACACTGCGTGTATACTTAACTACATGGCGTGTTCCTATAATCCATTCACATGGGCGTGTACTTCTGCCAGAACCAGTCATATAAAACCCCATACATGGAGTTTTTTCCTTACACACAACATGTACTTGAATCCTCTTCCCCTATCCGAGTTCCCTTACATGGCTAGGCCACACGGTTCCTATCGAACAAGACTACATGGTGTGTTAGTGTCAGACAGGATTTGTAATAGACGCGCTTCACTTACCTATGTTGTTAGTGACATGGTCGGATACACAGCTCGCACTACACGGCGTGTTCTATAAGGACACAGCGTGCACTAAAGGATTTCCACCGACCCGTGTTGTTAGTTACATGGCCGAATTCCAAGGATTACACTACATGGTGTGTTCATGAGTGACATGGTGTGTATTTATTAAGTTTTTATACATCTGTGTAGTTAGTCACACGAGTGGACATGAGGTCAACACAACACGGCATGTATAGATGGTACACAGTGTGTTCACCCAAAGATATCCCTATCCTGTGTCTCTATCCACAAGGCTTATGAAATGGTTAGAGACTACACAGTGTGTACATATGGTATACGGCGTGTACTTAAGAAAAACATTTTCTTCCATAACAGAAGAACACATGGCGTGTATTCAACATTACACGATGTGTATTCTGGGTTATTCCAGACAATAAGCCTTAGAAACTACTCTGGAGCCCAGAAAAACACTGAAAAGAACATTAAAGTGCAAAATTCCAATCCGTGAGGGCCCATACTCCCCGCAAATCAAATTTTGGCGTCTTATACATGTTATAAACAAGGAAAACAAGTTAATGATCCACAAAATTTCAGTTCATGAGGGACCATAACACCTCACGAACCAAATTTTAAAATTAATTAAAAAAAACCTTATCAAACAACAGGTATTTTATCAAGGAATATATCACAACAGCATGCATATCTAGCACAACATCTATAACAACAACATGCAATTGCTAATGCAACCTAAATGGAATGACAAGAATGCATAACATGTGATCTCTAGTAAGTGCCTATATGATTTATGAGATGGAATACCCTCATCTCATTAGGTTGAAACAGAAATAGAACCTCAATAATATCAACAATAACAGCACAAAACATGTGAATCACTCAAGGTGAAAATTGAATCAACTGTAAAATTGCAAAATAAGAAAATTGCCATAAATGAGGTAAATTGGCTTTTCCCTATACACGGGTTAGCTACTCCTGGGCACAGCTTATTACCAAGTACCAATTCCATCCTATCCTTATCTACATGCTCCAAATAATAAGTCAAGAGAAAATAATTCCTCTGATACAACTTTGTAACATCCCGGTTCCGGAAGCCACCTAGAGGCGCCCCGTACCCGGTTGGTCACATGGCCTCAAGCACATTTCCCCTAACTCCAGAGGCTGCCGACTAGCAGCGATGGCCTTGGGTATGATAGTGGGGAAACTATACCCTCACTGGTATAGTAACATAGGGGAACAAAATAGATATACAGTAGAGGAAGTAATATAATATCATGCAATAGTAAATAGCGGAAGACTGATGAAAGAAACAACTGAAGCACATATATATAAATGATGCATGATACATATGTCTAGGAAAACATCCAAACAAATCACAATACTAAAATATAGTACTGAAACAAAGTACAAGAAAAGAAATAAATAGCTTCTCAGAATCACAAGCCTCATATTTGTCCCATGCTCTCCAGCTCCAAAGTAGTCACGTACCAGAAGTAGAAGGGAATTTTCCCTTATCTATACCTACAGTAATATAATCTGTTTGGGCCTAAAATCATGGACCAAACAGGGTGTGAGACTAAATCATAGTTGGAAACCACCACAAGATTTGTTCCTAACAATCAGTGAATATATGGCAGGTAATAAGTACAAGGAAGCAATGAACAAGAAAGTACTCAGCAGAAAACAATCCATAGTTTAAATGCATTCAATTTCATAGACCAGGAAACAGCTAATCAAAGTAGGTAAACAAAAATAGGTAACCCTCTAGGAAGTACTCACAGCCTATCCCCTCTGGTTCAAATTACAAGGATATAACAAAGACTCTCTGAGGAAGCACTCGTAGTCAATTCCCCTTATAGTCTAATATAAATAAAGAATCTCTCAGGAAGCACTCACAGTCAATTCCCCTCATGGCCAAAAGTGATTAAGGACTATCTGAGGAAGATCTCAAAGTCAACTCCCCTTATAGTCAAAAGTGATTAACGACTCTCTGAGGAATCTCTCACAGTCAATTCCCCTTATAGTCAAAAGTGATTAATGACTCTCTGAGGAAACACTCACAATCAATTCCCCTTATAGTAAACTACACCAGGTTATCACGGCCCTGTAAAAATCAATTGAGTATATTAAAGCAATACAGCCAAGGTAACCCTCAAGAACTACTTGGCTAAACAGTCTACAGCATAATAGTATATCATAATACAATTTACACCATCCTACAAGACTAGGCATGGGAAAAACAATAAGGCAGCCTAACAGGATAAACAGGACCAAATGGTTATAAATAGAACATGCATGGGAAACCACTTACAAAGCATAACAATCAACCCTATTCACATACAATTAGCCTCTACAGACACACACAAGCATGGAAGGAAATTAACAGGGCTAAAATAGTAAACACGCAATACCCTGTTAAAGGTTATTGGAAAAAATTTCACATATAACTCAAAGACTTTCTACAGAAAGTCACAAACCACCTACCTTGGTGTTGGGAGATCATTATACGTGAACCACAAGCCTTGAATCACCCAAGAAAATGGTAGATCTACAAAAACTCTCAAAACATTCAACCGAGGATAAATTGAGAAAGAGGAGGAATCATGAAATGAAGCTCTAGAAAAATGAAGAGCTTACCGAGGTTATCCCAATGCAATCGGAAGCAGTCGATTCAGATAATAGATGATTAGTCAGGAGCTTGGAGGAAGATCGGTGGCGTTCTATCTCTCTCTCGGATGAACCAAAACTATAAGAAGGTGGTTTTGTCTGTTAGGCGTGACCCCGGTGCGTTTAATGAAAAAAATAAAATACATGTCACTTACTTTATAGGTACATGGTGTGTACTTTTTGTTTCTGTACTCCGCTTTAGGTGGTCTCCATGTCACCCCCACACGCATGTGTGTGCGGCCATTACACAACCAGCACATGGCTTAATATGGGAACTGATTACATGGAATGTACTCACAAAGTACATGGTGTGTACTTCAAAAAATTCCATAAATTCCTCTTTTTCTAAAAAAACAAAAAAAACATACCTGAAAAGAAGATCTGGGTTCTTACAATAGTAACCTCGCCCATGAAAGTATAAAAAATTTTGGAATCTTATAAATGAAAGTGTGATATAATTATATCTTAGTATAAGTAAATAAATATTATAAAAAATATTAATTAAGAGTATTTATATTTGTAAGTCATAAATATTTAACATATTTGATGATAATTCTCAAACCATTCATAATATTGAGCCAAAATAATAATAAAATGAATAAAATATTCAAAAAACACCCCTCTTCTCTAATATAAATACCACCCCTTATCCTCACACCTTCCCGGCTTTGAGCCTTATTAAATTTCTAACCAATACTCTTCCCAAGACCCTCCCCCATTTCTAGGAGATCTTGGTCTCATCAAAATACCAAAACAAATCCCATTAAAAAGGTTCTCAAGGAGGAGAATTTAAGAGGCAAAAATCCTCTTTCTTTTATTTTATTTTCTTTTCAATTTATTTTATTTTATTAATATCATGTCA
This sequence comes from Viscum album, assembly GCA_963277665.1. Lineage (NCBI taxonomy): Eukaryota > Viridiplantae > Streptophyta > Magnoliopsida > Santalales > Viscaceae > Viscum > Viscum album. Next base: position 967,483,798 of record OY728155.1, read on the forward strand.
AATACCTTCATCAAAATATCTTGATAACTCCATTAATTTACATATACTGGAATTTTATTTTGTTAATGGAATAATCCACTATAAATCCCCTTCTCCTCTCCCTCTTATTCTAAAAATGGAAATGTCATTTATGAGGTGTTGTTTCATCGCCTTTAAGGATGAAAAGTTTTCATTTTACTTCATCATATTCAAGGATGTTCATAAAACTATTCTAATGGTTGAAATATATTTTCAAATGTAAATAAAAAGCCTTTTTATGTTCTATAAGTAATATATTTACATAATACTAAATGATAAAATAAAATGAGTTCATTGTGATCTAAAACCGCTAAAATTAATCTAAAAAATTCTCATTAGCATGTTATCTAATGATTCATCATCATATCTAGGAAATATAAAACCAATTAAACTTTTGTATGTTCATTAATAACATATTATTCCATTTTTTTAGAATTATACCCATTTTACATGAACTTCATTACTTATAAACAAGTGAACTGATCATGAAAACCAAGACAACTAATGCTCTCGAATGATGAAATTAAACTCTATAACTCATCAAAAAGGACATAAATAAACTTAATAAAAATATAATGAATCAAATAAATTTATAAAATATTTTTAAATAATTAATTAATATATTTAATTTGATTATTTAGGATAATAAGGCTAAGTGCATAACACATTCATATATAAGGAAAAGGTTTTCTTCCTGAACCTCCATTTTCATTTGGGTTATGCTTTCTTCCACTATACACTAATGAAATGCTTCATTATTTTTATATAATTATTATAAATTATGTATATAAATTCCAAAATTATGTGTCCAGATCATTTCATCTTTATTTTTTGGTAATTACATGTTTTATATGGTTCCCTTCTCAGTTCTTCCCAATACGCGAGCCCAATTAAAGGGAACGTCTTGATTTCTAATCCATTTTCAAGTACCATCCATAATCTATTTTAAGACACCATTTTCTATAAAATCACTAATTTTTTCATGAAAATTTATATTTGTTCATTTATAGTTTTATAAAAACAATTATCGCAAGTAAAAATTATTTTTTCAAAAGAACTCTACTTTGCAAAGTAAAAGGCGTGTTTCACTCAAGAATTCCTCGATAATTTTTTTAGAGTATTTTCATCAATTTCGAAACCTCTATTGAATTTTATGATTTATTTAGGTTTATATCCTATTATTATTATCTAATATATTTTATTAAATGGCTTATGATCAGTTTTACAGTGGATGTACTATCTTGAAACCATTCACCATGCAAATCAGAATGGTTAGTGATTATATTTAGAGATTGGGGAAAGTTATTTATATTCCATATATATATGTTGCTTATATTAAACCCCTTTAATATTAGGAATTAATTGGACTTATTAATTGATGGATGGGTCCCTCTATACCCCCTAAATTCATTGACATGTCTCATGATACTAAACATGTATTGACTTGGTCAAGTACTTTCACATTTTCAGATATGGTTTTGGTCGAGGCTGTAACCATTTATTTCAGATGTCTTTGCCAAGGAATCGATGGTATGTTTCATATTTCTAGCATTATGAATTACCTCATTATTATTTTAGTAATTGATAATCCATATGAATATTTGACTAGTATAATATTCATGGTTAAGATTCATTCTCATGTGATTATTTTTATGGTATTTTTTATTCATATTTTATTCTTATCATATTATGAACATGCTTAAGTTCTAATGGAATTTTTTCAGTAATTCACCATGAATTATTGTTTATATTAGATTATTTTATATTACTTACCCTTAATAAGGAGTATATTTCTCCCCTTTATTATGTTTTATTTTTTCCCAGGATGCAAATATGAATATTATGAATGATTTGTAGGGATAATCGAGGAGTTATGGATGTTTCCAATGGAATTTATGTAATGTATTTACTTTAAATTTGTAATGTAATACTTATGTTTTTATCTGGTTTTACAAAACTAATGATCTATCTAGTCCTTTAGTATGAGACTTCCTTATTTTTTATTACAATGTAATGATGTAAGGCACTAGCTCCAGACAACTGGGGTCGGGGTCTTTACACAAGGTGTGCTTTATGGGTAGACACTCTATCATCCATGTTAATTTTTTGGTGGAAAACCCACATTCACCCTATGGGTACCAACTCTTTAGGTTCATATATCATGTTCCAAATTTGGTTATAGTGTACATAGATTTCATTTCAAATTACATGGTTTCTTTCCATTTCTCATAATCATAACTCTCAATGGAATCCTGGTAGGTAGTAAGTTTATCACCTCTAAACATTACTTCATCATCATCTTCTACAACAAATCTATTTATATTAGGCTATTAATGAATATTACCAAACCTTTTATGTAATTATGTAGCCTAATTAAGTTATCCTTCCAAAAATATTTATATAACTATCTCAACTTCCATCTCAGGAACACATCCTATTTATTGGTCTTGAACTTCTCTAAGTTCATCTTTCCTCACACTGACTCCTTATGTATTTACTTTCAAGTAAAAACCCATTTTAGGACATAAAAACTTTTTTTAGTAGGATTATAGAAATAATATCCCATCATTTCATTGGGATAACACAAAAAAAGGCATTCATCTAACTTAGGGATAATATTATCAAACATTTTAAGTATTGTATGAGTTCTTCACAAACATAAATTCTCATAAAATATAAACTAGTATGTTTCTAATACCATATCTCATATGGTGTCTTTATAATATATTTAGATGGAAATAGATTAATTAGGAATTAATAATTTTTCAAATCATGTCCCCATGATGTATTAAGAAGGTCAAACTAACTCATCATTAATAAAACCATATATAATAGAGTATGATTCCTCGTCTCAGATGCACTATTCCATTATAGTTTTATAAGAGGAGTGAGTTGTGTAATAATTTAACAATCACTCATATGATCAGTAAATTCTTGGCTCTATTATTAACTAAAAAATCTAATAAGATAATATTGATACTCTTTCCAAGTTTATTTTTTACTTCATTATGAAGATCATTAAACATTTCAAATGATTCATACCTTTTTCTCTTCTGAAACACATAACTATACCAACTAAATTAATATGTAAATGTAACAAAGTACCTAGCCCCCCCCCCCACTTGTTTGGGTACTAATTAGTCCTTATACAACACAATTTATGATTTCCAACCATCAACAAGCCCTCTCATTGTTTTCCCTGGAGTCTTTAGATGTGTTTCTCATTTATATTCCCAAGATGAAAATTCCAAAGGTAAGTGGGGTTAAAATCAAACTTAAACTTATTATTTAAAATGTTATCGATAGTATTATCCATATTTGAAATGTATAAACCATTAAACATATTCTTGAATCTATAAAAAATGTCATTATTACATATAAAAAACTATTATTCTTAATAATGAATGAATATAACATCTTCTTCAAATAAGATACATTAATTAAATTTTTATTTATGGAAAGAACATAGTTCTCTAATTATAAAACTAATCCACTAAGTATTCTTATAATATAAGTACCAATATATAATATGGAAACTCTTTATCTATTGAAAACTTATAAATATACTTCTCCTTTCTTTAAAAACCTATTATCACTAAGTTTATGTTTATCAGTAAAAATGTGTGATGCACACAAAATATCTAATGCCCGTGATTTAGATTCGTATAAATTGATATATACAATATTCACATTAAAATTGTTAATTATAACACCTAATATGTATAAACTATATTTAACCACTAAATTCAAACTACTGAATTTAATAATAAACCAAGTTCAAAGTAAATGAAAACTAAATTTTATGTTTTCATACTTACTATGTAATTCATGGTATGATAATTTATAAGAATAAAGTTTTCACATAAATTAAAGTATTTATAATACCAACATTTCATAAAAAATTATAAATATGAATATTTAAAATGAATAAACAAATAAATAAACATTTTATTTATTTCCCAAATGGGATATATAAATATGAAAATTTTATCTTTTATTTAAGCATAAAAATATATTATTTTGAGTAATTAAAACTTATCTTTTATAAAAAAAATTATAAAATATAAGAAATTCTATCCAAAATATTAAATTTAATCATTTTTAGGAAACATCATATTTTATGATAGATTAGTGGCATTATCTATCAAAATATGTGGTTACTACAATAAAAAATACCACATGAAGGTAAAAAAAACCTTAGACATTGCATAAGGTTTGTCATACACAAGCCTTTTCCATACATAAGAAATTTTTCATAGAGTAAAAAACCTTTTTCATTTCGTCAGGTTTTCTATATTTTTATACATATGAAAAATTTCCTAAAAAGTATAAAAACTTACAAAAGGAAAAATTTATTATGTATGAAAGATTTGTTACATATTTAAATTTCTTACATATAAAAAACCTTACTTATCTATTCATATTTGACGATATATAATATATCATTGTTATGACATGATAATTTGTTTTTATACAACCCGGGTTTTAGTCATATCCTATAATATCAAATATCATAGCTTAGAAAACAAAACAAAACCACTAATTTTATTCTGTATTTATTTAAAATATACACCATTTATACAATATTATAAGGAAAAAATATATAATTATGGTATCTTACATCATAAATCCAATAAATCCAATTGTTGGAATCCAACCATGCCATATTGTACACTTGGAAATGTCTCAATCATATTATGATATACATGTTCATAATAAAATTAATATTAAGAACATATTTATTTTTTAATTAATATCGCTATGATACAAGTGATGGGTTTTAGAGGATTATAAAATGATCAATGAAGTGGAAGATACCCATTTATATTGATTGATCTATCATCAACAAAAAAACATGTTAAAATGGAGAACATAAAATATAAGTGTACCTTGATCATATAAGCTCCATCTCTTTCACATAATGGATTTATCTTGATTGGGATCACTAAGTATCAAAAAATCATCCTAACCTCCACAAGTGATACGCCAACTACTAGGATACTTGTGTTTTTTGTAGAAATATGGAAAGATGGGGGGTGAATTTCCATTTTAAAAATTAAATCAAACGGTAAAGGTAAATTAAAAAATAAATGATAGTGATATGATAAAGTGATAATGTTGATATATATTAAAATTTTAAGTTCAATATTAATTGATTCATAATGAACAATAGAAATAGACATATCAAAAATTTTTCAATTTTGTGCATCGATTTTTAATGATGAAAAACAAAAATTGAAAGAAAGATAAAACACGATTTGATAAAGGAGTTTGACAATAGCTTAGTGTGAGCCCCTACATCTCCTCCCCACAGTTTGAGAAGTTTATTTTTTTACACCATTAATCTAGGAATTAATCAAAAAAACCCATCCCTCGTGATTATTTTTGTGAGAACGCACATGAGATTTATCGATATCCAAGGAAATTTTCCATCACTTGTGCAGTGGTGAGCACCCATTGTAGAAGGAGAGGAAAAGAATAAGTTTTTCTTGGTGAAAAATCATTACAAATATACTCACTAATATCTTGTTAATATTTTTACAATTTAGATGAGAGATAGATAGATGGAGATATGATAACCTTTGAGATTGAGGAATAATTAAGATTGTCTCTTGAAGGATCTTTGAGATTGGAGAGAATCTTCTCGAGCTTCACCTTTAGTGTCCCAAACATTGATCAAGTATCTAATTCATAATTAAGGTATTATCATTAACTAATTAAAATAGGTTGATCTTCTAATCCACCAATGATGTCTATTTATAGGATACAAAAGGTCTAGTAATCTTATAGAATTTTTTTAGGTTATTAAAGATGAATAAGATTTAAATTAATGCATTTTTTACCATAATTAATGCACCCCTAGATCATTTATCTTGACACCACTAGCTACCTGGTAACTTCCTCCAGTTATCCAGTGGATTTCCTGTAGGTTTAACCTTATACCTAAATTACATCGATTATATAGTGAGGAGAACTGGCCACCTAGTACTATTTTTGTAGGATAGATCTTCTATCTGGATGCCATCAGTAGGTTGATATCTATTTGTCATATATTAGGTGGTCTTTATCCAAAACTGGATTTTAGTACATATATAACAGGTTGTCTAGTACCTTGTATAGACCATCTGAAAGAGTTGAAAATCATTCAAATTCAACTAAATCCTCTAGGTATTCCTTCAATATCCTTCGTTTGATCCTCCAACCTCATTCCAAGAGCTTAAAAGGATGATAAATGACTATTTTGATCCTTTAACAAGATCATCATGATGTATTTGTATAGTATTGGATATATTCATTATGTCCATTAATGACATGACTAAAGGGGAAAATGAATATATATAAATCCACTCAAATGAAATATTTAGACACAAAATAGTGTTTGTGATCATAAAAACATTATGAAAGATAGATATTTATAAAAATATCCCCATTTTAATGATCATCAACACTTAAAATAAAAATATATATCAAGTGTAAATCAATAGTGATATATTTAACAATATATTATAGATATTCGGAATATACAAGATATTAAATAATATTTTAAAATTTATCGATAAGTAAGTAAATAAAACATTTCATATTTCAGGAAAGATTAAAATATTTAACTCCCCATTTTTGAGACAATTATGAGATACTACATATAATAAAAAATATCTCTCCCTTAAAAGTTCAATAAATTTTACACCCTTTAACATTTAATAAATGTATTCCCCTTTAAAGTTCAACAAATTAACCTCCCTTGGTGACTATTAAAAATAAAACAAGGAGTGTGAAGACAAAACATAAAAGTAAATATTTGAATAAAAACTAGAGATATTTTAAAATAGATTTTGAAAAAATAAAAATAAGAAATTGAAGATGGATTTCAAGAGAAAATTAAACATATTTGGAAAATAAAAACTCAAAAAAAATTGAAACATATATTATATTCCAAACTCTCATTTAATAAGTAAAATATAGAGAGAGAGAGAGGAATGTTTAAAATAAGTTTTTTTTAATATTTAGAAAGTATAAAATAATTAAAAAATTAAAAAAAATAGAAAGAGAGAAGAAAATGAAGAGTAAAAAATATAAAATTGATACATACATTTTCCAAAACACTAATTACATTGAACAGTGGTTTTTTCACCATTGATTGATTTATAAGGTTAAAAAGGATCCTTTGGTTATGAAAAAAACCTAAAAATCATCCCCCCGTTTTTCATTTTTTTTATAGATAACTAAAAAACATAATTAGAGAGACAAGTATGAGAAGAATTTTTACTAATCATTAATCTTCCTTTAAAAGAGATAAAAAAAACTTTTTAAAATAAGAGATAATATACATGATTTATCATATAAGTCCTGAAAAAACTCTTAAAAATCCCATATTTAATAAATAACAAATAAATGTTGTTTAAAATATAAAAAATTAAGTGTTATAGTTTTAGTGAAAATATCAGTAATTTTAAATTATTTCCTAAAAATTCTAATAATATATCACCCTCTTAGAAGTGACCTCTTAAGAAATGATGCCTAAATACAATGTGTTTAGTGTATGAGTGCAATATAGTATTTTTATAAATATTAATGGAACCAGTATTATCAAATATAATAGGGATATGTTCATATGTAAACCCAAATTCTAAGAGAGTGTCTTTCATCAATGATATTTGGGAGAGACTACTCCCAGTGACTGTATTCCAGTTCATCTATCATAAATAGCAATAAATTTTGGATTCTTACTACTCCATGAGATAGGGGATTTTCCAAGTAGGTGGAAATTACAACTTAAAATTTTTATCTAATTTTAATCCACCAATATTATCATAAAAACTAGTTAATTCTGAAAAAGTTACTTTTGGATAAAATAAACAAAAAAATAGTTCTTTTTAAATAATGAAAAAACTTTTAACATATTTGAGATGAAAATATTTTAGATTTTATTTAAAATAATCATGAAGATAAACATTGAATATGATGTCTGGTGAGGATGCAATAAGATAAAGTAAACTACAAATCATACTTCTATAAATCTTGTTTTCAACTCACTTACCGGCTTCATACAATGTTGGATTACAAGTTTTAATCATGGATTTACTAAATTTCATATCTTGATCCCTATTTAATGGTAGTAAAAGTTCATTATTATATTTTTCTTGGTATAAAAAAAATACCATCATTATTTTTAGAAATATGAAAAGCAAGAAATAATTTCAGTTCACCCAAAAAATCATTTAAAATTCCAATTTTATTAAATAAAAAAATAAAAAACAATTATATTCATTAGTTAAGCTGAAAATCACATCATAAATGTAAATTTTGGTGAGTAATAAATTAATTTATATTTTTTTTAAAAAAATGAATTATAATTTCATGTTTTAAAAAAATCATAAAATAAAATTAGATAAATGTTCATACCAATCCACATGGTATTGTTAACCATAAAGAGCTTTAGTTAATTTGAAAACATGATTTTGAAAATAAGGATCTTCAAAACTAGGTGGTTTTTCCATAAAAATATTTTTGTTCCAAAAATTAATTTTTAGTATCCACTTAATATAGTTTTAAATTAAGGTGAGTGGTGAATTAAAACAATATTATAATTGATTATAACATAAAAACATGCGTAAATTTTTCAACATAGTAACTTCCTTTTTCAAGGTTGTGGACTTTATCTACTATAAGTGCTTTATTTCTAGTAATATTACCAGCCTTATCTAACTTATTCCTCAAAATCCATTTAGTGCATATGGTGTCATGATCATTGTGAATTTCTAAAAGATTCAATACATCATTCTTAGAGAATTATTTAATTATTATTTCATATAAAGAACCCAATTTCCTTTGTTAAGGGTATCATTGACATTTTGGGGTTATAAGTGGGAGACAAAATTAAGATGTTTAACCTCATTTAGGACTAATCTTATTGTATGAGTCCCCACTTTTAAAATCTCTAATGAAATTTTATATGGGATGGTATTTAAATTTTTTAAAATATTTAGGTAAATAAATTTAATTTGATTCAGGTTCAACTTTAAATTATTTGGTTTAAAAAGGTTTATTTTATGTTAAAACATTATTTTTAAAAACATTCTGAGAAATAGAATTTGGAAAATTTTCATCAAAAACAACTTGAAATGATTATTCTAATGTTTTAGTCCTTTTATTAAAGTCTTTATATTCCTTTATTGAGTTTGAGTACCTAATAAATATACCTTCATTATAATTTTAATCAAATTCTCCATGATTTTCTTTGGTGTTGAGAATAAAACATTTACAACCAAAAACTTTGAAAACCCCAAATTTGGATTTTTTTTTATTTTTCCAAAGTTTATAAGGGGTATTTTTTTGAGAAGGTATTATGAGAATGTGTTTAATAATAAATAAATAAGTATTGATGACCTCAACCTAAAAATATTTAGGTAAATTAAATTCATTTAATTGTGTTCAAGTGATATATTGGATGGTTCGATTTCCCATTTCTACTGCACTATTTTTTGGAGGGGTTTGAGGAGAAAAATAATAATTATTATAGAATTGATAAAAAAATAAATAATCAAAATACTTATTGTCAAATTATATTCCATGATTACATCAAATTAATATAATTTAATAATTTTTTTCATTTTTTACTTTTTTAGAAAACTTGATGAAGGCTTTAAAAGATTCAATTTTATGAGATAAGAAGTCATCCCAAGTGAATCTTGTAATGTCAAAATAAAAAAATTATATTATTTTACTATAATAAATTTAATTTGATAAGGTATAAATAAATTGAGATGAATTAATTTGAGATATTTAGATTAATAAATTCCTTTTTTATATTTAAAATAATATTTTTGGTGGTTACCATATTGTCATGCATTAAAAACCATTTAATCTTTGAAATGTAGTTTGGGTAAATCCCATACTAGTTGTAACAGTTGAGTCTTACAAGTGATTGTGTATTATAGTGACCAAGGTGTCTATGCCAAATCCACTACTCACTAAATTTTTCACTCAATAATTTGATTCTTTGGATAGTAATATATTTTAAATTGATTTTATAAACATTTTGAAAACAATAAGCGATATATAAAATATTTCCTTTTAAGTTAAAAAAGTTATACAAATAATTTTCAAAAGATATTTTAAAATAATTGTCATGTAATTGGATAATTCTTAGTAAATATTATTTTAATACTTTGATAAATAAATCATTTTTAATAAGATTTGAGTTTGAGAAACCAATAGTACCTTCAATGATTATCTTACCCGTATAGTTTTCATCGAAGTAGATGTAGTGACAAACTAAATATATATATACCTATTGGATACATTTATTTAATAATTAATCATTATTTATTTGATAATAAACTATTTTTTTATGTGTTTTCATAGGAATTGAGAATTCAAGAATCAAAGGAGGAATTCTGGAAAAATTGAAAAATTTATCATTACATACTATGAAACATATATTCACAAGTTGTATTCCTCAAGGATACCTCCTGTGAGATAAATTCCAATCGTGAATCTAATTTAAAATATGTAAAACAAGTACATGACATGAATCCCAGTTAAACATCATGAAGGACTCAAGTATCAATCTGATAAATATACACGATGTGAGATAAATTGTAATTCCCCTACTTTTCATAAAGGTATGTACTTTTAAATTACTATTCAAAACATCTCTTTCTATGCTAATAAGGGAATATGAGTGATAAAGAATGGTTTGGGAGAGTATAAGGCTCATTCGGAGCCTATAGTTCTATAAAATGGGAAGGAATCTATAATAACATGGTTCACGCACGGTTAGTGCTAACCATTCAACTCAATCATCCAGGCTACCCAGTGCGTAGGGGAAGTGATACAGTTTGTATGAAACTATTAAAGTAGGATCACATGCCCATGAAAGGTTCCATAAATCCATGATGTTGGCTTACTCATGGCTTGTACATGGTTAGCCAAACCATGAGCCTAGACCGTGTGGGGTCCATCCTTTAACATAATTGGATGTACGTTTGGTTCATGGTTTGGCCAACCGTGAAGGAAAACCGCATGACTTAGTGTTACAGGGTGTTTTTATGGTTTTTCCCCTAAAATATTTTAAATTAAAAAACATACTTCCTCCTTTCTATTATAGTGTACATGAGCTCTTCCTCCTATCTTTTGGGTTCTTCCTCCACCTATTTTAGGTAATTTGGTATCACACTCATCCAAACTCCAAACAGATCACTTATAGAAGATTTGGATAACTATAGGTAAGTTGTACACTCCACTTCCTTCCATTATTAGTTTATATTCTTCTCTATTGCTCTATTTTGTTACAAGCTCACTTCCCCTATTTTCATGTAATTTAATGATTCTTCTGATATCTCCCATTATATCTCGATTCAAGGGCTGAAACAGTATGATTAGAGTGATAAAAACCTAAGGTAGGTGGTATATCTTCTTTACCCAAGTTTCATCACTTTATATTGTGAACCATTGTTCCGCATTATAAATACCCCAACCCCAGTAGCCTGGAGCCAGTTCCTTTATTAAATTGGTAATATTACAACGAATCGCATCCTGAAGGACCAAATAGTTTAGTATCATTGGAAAACAAGATACATACATAATTTTTACATTACAACATGAAATGAAAAAAATATATATATATTCCATTGGAAACATCCATGACTCCTAAATTATCCTTTCAAGTCAATCATAATATATATCTTTGCATCCTGGGGAAAAATAAAACACAAGAAAGGGGTGAGATCAAATGCTCAGTAATGGTAAGTAATACATTAGAAGTTATCATAAACATAAACATTAGGCATGGTAAATAACTAAAAACACATACCTTTAAAAATAATTTTTAACATAATATAGAAGGAATGGAAGCTGAGTAAATAAATCCATATAACTGATCATGAGAGAATGAAACTTAGTCATGGATATTCTACTAGTCAAATATCACATCATTTATCAATTTATAATATTATAATGAGTGAATTCATAATTTTGGATATCTGACACATGTAATTAAGGCCTCATTAAATATTACTAAAAATACTAGGGCAAGGCCTCGGCCAAAACCCAATTTTATTTTGTCTCTTGAGACCTACCGATGCATAGAGGGGATATATAGGTCCCCACCCATCACTTTATAAGTAAAATTAATTCCTAATATGAATGTTTCTAAACCTAAACAACATATATATATTATATTTAAATAACTAACCCTAATGTGTAAACATAATCACTAACTATTCTGAGTAGTATGATGAATGGTATCAAGATAGAACATCCATAGGAAAACTGATCATAAACCATTTAATAAAATTTGGAATATTATAATCATAATATAACAATCTCAATAAGGTATAAAATTTAACATATGTTTTGAAAAATTAAAATACTCTAATAAAATCATCATGGAATTCTTGAGAGAAATACCCCCTTTTATTTTGCAAAAAAGATTTCTTTTGGAAATATCATATTTATTTGTCATAATTATTTGTGTAAAACCAGAAATGAAAAAATATAGTTTTTTTGGGACAAAATTACTAATTTTATAAAAATAATGTTTTATTAAAACATATTATATATGGTAATTGAAAATGGGTAAGAAATAAAGAAGTTCCCTTTAATCGATCTTGCGTATTGTGAAGAATTAAGAACAGAATATTATAAAACATGTAATTCCCATAAACTAAAGATGAAATGATCTAGATATATTATTTTGGAAAATATAAAAATAATATAGAATAATTTCACAAAAATAAACAATCATTTCATTAGGGAAAATTTAGTGAAATACTAACTTGAAGGAAATATGAAGGTTCAGGTAGAAACTCTTACCTTATGTCTGAATGTGTTCTTCACTTAACATTAAAGTCTAGGATAATCAAATTAAATCCATTAATTAATTGATTCATAATATTATATACATTTATTTTATTTATTATAATATTATTAAGTTGATTTATGTCCTTTTTATGAGTTATAAAATACAATTCTATTGCTCAGGAGCATTCATTTCCTTGGTTTTCACAATCTGTATAGTTGTATATGAGTATGGAAGTTCATGTGGAATGGGTATAATTTTCTAAAATTGAATTTATATGATATTAATGAAAATATATAATTTTAAATTTTTATATATATCATTTGTTTATATGGTATGAGGATGAATCATTATATAAGATATTTAGCGACAATCATTTGCATTATTACGGTGGTTATTGGTCATAACGAACTCATTTTGTTGTATCATTTAGTATTATGTAAATATGTCATTTACAGAACATAAAAAAGGTTGTAATACATATATTATATTCTTTTTTAACCATAAAAATGGTTTCATTACAAGCCTTGATGGATAAATTGAAGAATGAAAATTTGTCATCCACAAAGGTTGTAAATCGGTACTCTCAGACAATGATTTTGTTTTTAAAATAAAAGAGAGAGAAAAATTAGTTTGAGTAAGTATATTACATTAACATGATATTATTATAGTATATAGATGATACTTTAGTATTCGTTATCATTTTTAAATAGGATTTTAGGAGAGAATAACAAAAGAAAAGAACTTGAAAAGAAATTAAAAGGAAAAGGAAGAAGATCTTACCTCTTGAATACTCCTCCTTGAGAACCTCCTTATGGGGATTAGTTTTTGTATTTTAATGAGCCCAAGAGATATTGTAATTGATTTATAGTATTGGTAAAATTATTGGGTATAAATTTTACAAGTCTCGGATATTGGAAGGTGTGAGGAGAAGTGGTGGTGAGGGGTGGTATTTATAGTGGAGGAGAGGGGTGATTTCTCATTATTTTATTATTTTTCTCAAGACAAGTAATAGTGTTGATTACTGTGACTAAATACAATAATATGTGCATGTGAGTTTTAAACAAGGGTCATTACATAATCCAAATATCACCTATGACTCAATAAATCATGCATTTATCATTTTTCTTAAATTATCATATTTTACTGTTTACCAAAAATTCAAGTATTTTAGAAAAATACCAAAAATTCACCCTAATAATTTTTCTACTTTTATAATTAAAAAATAAACTCAATTTTATGAAAATAATTTTCTATATATGAGAAATTTATTTTTAATTAAAACCATCATTTACTCAAAAAAATGTATTTTTTAAATCTATAACAGATTTTATAACACTTTCAAAAATTAACTAAGGTCCCATAAAATTATCCTAAAATCATAAGATAAAAAAAATGTAATTTTTTTAATACATTTTGTATGAATCTATTTTATTTTAAATAATTTTATTAATTATAAAATTGTAATTAAATATTTATGGCTTACAAAAATACCAACACTTAATTTAACAATTTTTAAAATATTCATTTACTTATACTATGATATAATTACATGATACTTTCATTTATAAGGTTCCAAAATTTTATTTATACTTTCATTGGTGATGTTGCTATTTATTATTCTGATTTACTAATCATAAGGTTTGTATTACTATTCCTAAGGTCGTGTTATTATTTCATCGGTATAGGTTTCTTAACTTATAGAAATACCTCTTATTTCATTAATTATTCATTTATTATGGTTTTATCGTGTTCTATAAGTGATTTTATGTGATCTACACTATATGAAATAAAAATAAGAATGTAAATTTCATTGATAGAGTTCTGGGTCATTACACATGTGTTGTACTTTTTTATGACTCCTTCAAACTAATTAAATAATTAAATTAAAAGGTTTTCTATGCTTAGTATAAACCTACCTAGTAATGAATCAAATTTTTGTTAATATCCTTGACTTGATCCACCCCGATGGGTGTTCATTATTTCAATAACCATAATGACCTTCACTTAAATTAATTAACCACCTTATGGGTGTGTTTTTTCTTTGTAATAATACTTTTGATAAGTAATTTGACCCAAGATAAAGATAGGACAAGTTTTTAGGTCCTTATGAAATATTCCTTATGCCTTGTGCCTTATGCCATGGTTGGAAATATTTTATTTAAATGAAATATATAACTTTTTAATCATTTTATATATGCTTCCTTGCTAAATTCTATCATCATGATAGCCAACTCATACCATCACATTAGGTTATGGTCGATATAAGGGTCCCGGTTTAAGGATGATTTGAATGGTATCTTCATGCCTTATTGTTAGAATTTTTTAATTAATTGTAAATATGTTGGGAATGATACTATCTAGGAATGAGATGGGTTCACCATGAATTTTCCTTTACCTCCATACAAGTCATACTGGTTCCCTAGTGGAGATCCTATGGAAATTCATGATGTCGAGATGGTTGTATCATGCCATGAGTGAGACTCAGACCCCAACATGAGATTACAGGGATGGACTCATAGGTTTGTTCTTGTTGTCTTCACACCATGTTAGGATTGATACTAGGTATCTCAGTAATGGGTCTCCTTGGATGGATTCCCATGATATTGTATATTTATACAGTGCCTTGGAGTTATACTTGGAATCCCTTATGGATATCCTTGGATGGAATCAGGTTGTATCTTCTTAAATTCTAAAGATGGATTTCAAATTTAAGAACGCAAGTGTGTAATTGAAATTTCAAGGACGCATTTGCCAAGCCAAATCACCTTGTTGGGAGCAGTCTACCTTCATATAATTTATTCATGATAGTTCTTCATATAGTATACCTTACAGCTTTACTATACAGGTTACCTTTGATTAGAGAAATTCAGATTAAACTGAAGCAAGTAGAGTGGGATGGGTGTCCCAAGTGAAACTCGGTCCAATGACCTTATTTATTTATTTTCTTACATTTATTATTTTTATTGGAACACTGCTCATCATATAAACATGAACTATTTTTATCTACACACTGTTTGTGGTTTCCTACTGAGTATATCTCATACCATGCTTGGGCATCCCTTGGTAGTCATGAAAGATTTATGATTGAAGGTATAGATAAAGGGAAGTGGTCATCATTTGATGCTTGATTTTGATTTCTAAGATGGAGTTCAGGAGTAAGGGACTAAGCCTATTCTCATGATGCTAGTTTTTACTTCTTTTAGACTTTTTTTATTTTGTTAGCATGTAGTATATTAATGTCTCCCTTATATCCATTATATCCTGATTTTTTATAGCTATATTACATGATCATACTCATCATTTTTTACCTACCATTTATTATTCAACTTATGCCTATTTTTTATTTATCTTGGATGTTTATTATTATTTTTCTGCTACTTTGTTTATTCTATGTCCTCTTATTACCACTACTATACACCGTTTTGTTGAACTCTGATCAATGAGGGAATATTCTACCAACAGACACACCCTGGGTCCTCACTTCTAGTTTGTAGCATCTGGCATTTGGGGAGGCGTGCTTGAGGTCATCTGACTAACCATCTCGGGGCACCACTTAGTGGCTTCCGGGGCAGGATGCTACAAAGTTGTATCATAGATTTTTCCTTTTGTTTTACAATTTGGGTAATATATAGGAGACTAGGAATAATGTAATTTGGTAATGAGCATGTGCTTGTGAGTAGCTAACCGATGTACAAGGGAAACCCAAATTACCTTGGATGGGTTACTGTTGTTATTGGTTACACTTTTAACATTATATATATTTCATCGTCAGGTGATGCACTTGTATTATGTCGTTATTATTCTTGATAACATAATGATGAGATTTATTCTAACTTAGACCGATTATATTAGGGAATATAAAAAAATTGTGAATCATAATTGGCACCATAGCATAAAAATGTCATGCATTATTCCATTACATATCTATATTTTTGTGTTCATTGTCTGTATTACATGTTCTTATTATAGTTCCTTATTTTTTATGCCTTGTAGTGTGCTAGTATTTCTTATCGGAATGGAATAATTAGATTAATTAAAGATTATACATATATCTAAATGGTGTTTTCTCATATATATTGATGGTGACGACTTAATTAACCAATTATACCACATTAGTTGATTTGATTAGTGAATGTTAATAGTAATTTGAGCACCAAATGCTTCTACAAATTGGGAATTCTAGTCATACAATCAAATAAATATTCATGACATATTACATCCTGATACCAGACATAAGGGTTAGATAATAGTTAATTGATGTTCCAATTTCAGTTTATAAAGTTAATGGGACTTTATAAACTTGAAATTGATGACGCAATTAACTGTATGGAGATAAATATATACAAATAAATAAGAATTAAATTAAATAAATTAATTTTTTAAAATAAAATATCTATTGTTAAATGGGTCTTCCAGTTGAAAAGTAAAGGGAGTTTTCCTCTATACCTTTCAATTGAAACTCCATATATTGGGACCTTTCTTATTTGTGTCAGACCTATACCCTAACTTGGCCTTAGTAGTGTGTTGTAGGCTAAGTATATTGATCCTTTTGTGACCTCTATTATCACCGAGGCTTAGCATTAAGAGTAGGAAGAGAGGTGTGACTGACTTATAGAAATGATTTGTACCTATCCTTTCTTATTATTGATTTTCATATCTATTATAAATATTATCTGAGGAGTGCACTTAGAAATTGTATAATTATGACATTGTGACTTCCTTGTGTTTCACACTAAGAAATTAGTGATGACCATGCTTTGAAGTTGGTGGGGCCTAATCCAACCATATTACCTCCTACAGTGCCACATATGTCGCCTCCAGTTGATCTTTCGCTGGGTGTCGATGCTTAGTTCCATGATAGCTTCTTTTGTTTCATGCAGTCAGTATAGGGTGATCCCTGACCTACACATTCTATGGGAGAACTGACCCATGAGTTCCAGTAATAGTATCCTCCCTCCCACTTAGGGGATGGTGGACCTCCATCTATCGAGTCATGGATAAAGGTCAGGTGGTCTATCTTAGAGAATATAGAAATTCCTCCAGAGCAGAGGGTCAAGCTTTCTGCTTATGTGATTCATGACTCTACCAAGCATTGGTGGGATGTCATCACTCAGGATAGTCGACATCATGCTATGGTCTGGCTGGACTCCTAGACATCCTTCTTCGACTACTTATTTTATCATACTTTTAGAACAAACCATGCTCAAGATTTTATGAACCTACATTAATGTGACATGTCGATGATGGAATATTCAGCTCGTTTCACCGAGATCCAGTGTTTTGCACTGAAAATGACTGGTGATGAGCTGAGAAATGCGAGGTGATTTGAGGATGGGCTTGCATACTCTATCTGATCATAGGTGAATGTTTTTCAGCTGACCACCATTATAGAGATGGTGAACCATACCCTCATCACTGAGTGGAACCTGATGGAATCTAGCAATGTAATACAGGGTGGTTCATCTTCTAGGATGGTAAGTGGTTTATCTAGTGACAGGAAACACCATTTCTAGGGTGTACATAGGGTAAGTACCAGATGGGTGGAATGAACCAATAGCTTTGTGGTGTGTCAATAGTGAGGAAGGTATGCCATAAAATTCCCTAGTGCATGAGGAAACCAATTGAGTACCAAGCTTGTGGTAGGACGGGTTACCTTCAACACTCTTTTAGATCTCTTCCTTCAGTTCCCAGTGAATGGGGATATGTACTAGCACCTCTTACAAGTACAGGATCAGTGACTCCACCTCAGGCTAAAAGTTATTATTATTTTAGCCGATCAGGTCAATGTGGTGTTTTTGGTTGAGGTAGTTAGAATTCAAAGGTTCATCTCCAATATAGTGGACCTAACCAGGTTTGTCAGGTTACATCTCAGGGCCACGGTTCAGGTCATATCTTTTTAGAGAATCCTACACCTGAGGAACAAAGTCCAAGGACTTCTATAATATGAGGTATTATTATGGTATCCTACACTATATTTTATTTCCTATTTGACATAGGTCCATCCCACTCTTTTCTATCTATTGCAATTATGGAAAGTATGGACCTAGCGATAGAGTAATTAAGTGGAGTTATGAATCTTGGAACAATGTTAGGATTTTGAGAAGAGGGTATACACTAGTGTAGGGATTTACCCTTGAGATAGGTGGGTATCACTTCCTATGGAATTTCATCATCCTTGAGATGATCATCTTCGACATCATTCTCAATATGGATTTTCTAGTGTATTATCATGCCCATTTTGATTTATATCACTAAAGGGTGTCATTAACCTCACCTTAGGGTAGCACGTATATTCATAAGGGTGAATGGGGTTTCTAGGAAATTCAATCTAGACCTGATCATACTAGACTGGGAAAAGTGATAGCCCAGATGGCTAGTCTCTTCATGAGAGATCAAGGAATGTAACTTATGGAATTACCACCTATTGTGGATATTTTCAGGGAAATATTACCTAATGATTTATTTGGATTACCACTTGTATGAGAGATTTATTTCACCATCAATCTCATTCTATGTGTGGAACCATTATCTATACCTCCCTATAAGATGGAACCTAAAGAGCTCTAAGATCTTAAGATGTAACTGGAAGATATAGAGGAAAAGGATTTTATCTGAACTATCACATCATTAGGGGGTCACCTATCCTTTTCAACAAGAATAAAAATGGTACCCTTGAGTTGTGGATGAATTACAGATGGTTAACCCAGTTTATGATAAAGAACTGGTATCCATTTCCTCATATAGAAGACATCTTCAACCAACTCCAAGGAGAAATAGTTTTTTCTAAGATCGATTTGAGTTTGGGTTACCATCAGGTACGTGTGAGGCCATCAAACATACCACTTACAGTGTTCAAAAGAAGCTACATCTTGTATGAGTATTGGTTATGTCATTTGGCCTTACAAATGAGATAGTAGTCTTTATGGCTTTTATTAATTGAGTATTCCACCCATACATGGATTATTTTTTGCTAGTATTTGTTGATGATATCTTGGTTTATTCTCCCAATAGACACAACCATTCTAACCATCTTGATATCATGATGAATATAATGAGAGAGAACCAAATTTTTTCAAATATTAGCAAAATCCACTTTTGGATCATTAAGTTTCAATTCCTTGGTCATAATATTTCATAGGCAGGTGTATCTGTTGACTCGGAGAAGGTGATCGTTTTGGTTTCCTAGGATAAGCTAAAGAATTTTTTTTGAAAAAATCATTTTTTTGGGGTTTGATGGCTATTACGGTCAATTCATTCACTCATTCCTAGAAGTTTCTATTATGAGATTGAGTAAGAATAGTGTTAAATTATTGTATTTTGAAGCTTGTGAGATAGATTTTCAGAAGTTTAGGGGAATGCTGACTTCAATTCTATCCCTGATTTTTTCAGAATAGTGTATAATATATACTATTTACTATGATTCTTTAGGAATTGATTTGTGAGTATTTCTGATGCAGATTGATCAGGTTGTTGTATACAGGTCCCGCTAGTAGAGACCTCATGAGAAAAACTACCCTATACACAACCTTGATCTAGTATCCACCATTCATGATCTATGTTAATGGAGGAATTACTTATTGGTAGAGTGATTCATCATTTATATAGATTCCAAAATCCTTAAATACATCTCCACATGACGATACTTGAATTGGAGGTAGTGCATATGGGTTGAATACCCACAATCGTTTGATTTTGAGCTTACTTATACACCTAGTAAGTTTAATGTTGTGGATGATTCCTTGAGCTAGAATACTCAGATACAATCTATCCAAGAGGCTAGTAGTGAGTGTTAGTTGATGGATTTGTTTTCTGATATGCATCTGGAGGTTCAGGAATAGCATGAGTAGTCTGTTTTAGTTGATATAGCTATGAAATCCTCTCTTCAAAAGTGGGTGTGGATGATAAATCTATCATATCCCAAGGGACTCATCTTAAGGGAGAGTATATCTATTGAGAACCCACCTCTTGGTTGGGTTATTAACAAAAAATATATCATTCTCTTCTGTGGGTGTGTTTGGGTGCCTACTAATATACAGGAAGAGTTGATATGGGAATATCATGCCTCTATTTAGGAAGTTCGCACTAGGATTACTAAAATGTACTGAGACATACATTGATAGTACTGGTGGACAAGTATAAATAGGTAGATAGTATGTTTTATAACTTGGTGCTCCACCTATTTGCAGGTGAAGGCTAAGAACTGATGGCCTTCTAGAATTTTATAGCCTCTATCCAATTCTAAGTGGAAATGGAATGACATCACCATGGATTTTGTAGTGGGATTGTTAAGATACCCTTGAGGAAATGATGTTATATGGGTGATCATTGAAAATTTGAACAAGGTTCCACATATCCTATCAATCTGGGATACCTTCTTAGTTTATTATCCTGGGAAACATTATATTTGGGAGATATTTCATCTTCGTGGTGTTCTATGTTCTCTCATATCAGATTGAGATGCTCGATTTTAATCATTGTTCTGCTAGGGGCTATATAAGGCACTATGTTTATAGGTTCTCTTGAGTATAGCCTATCACCCTTAGACCAATGGGAAGTCCGAGAAGATGATACATATGTTAGTGGACATGCTCTGGGAAAATATCCTTGATTTAAGAGGTTCATGGGAGAAACATATACCTCTTTTTGAGTTTTCCTATAACAAAATCTTTCAGGAAATGACTTAGATGGATCCATATGAGGACCTATATGTTAGGTCTTTTCATTTACCTCTATTCTGGTTAGAGGCCGGTGAAGAAGATATATTGGGTCCTCATCTCATTCAGGAGACATCAGAGCAAGTCTAACTGATTCAGAAGTGTATGGCTACAGCTAAGTCCATGAGTAAGCCTTATACCAGTCATAGATGTCAACCTCTAGAGTTCGAGGTGGGACATTAGGTATTTCTAGGTGTATCGCCTATATTGGTTCATCAATGAATTCAGAGAGAGAGAAATTTATTCCCTTAATATGTTAGGCCTTTCAAGATAGTGGAGAGAGTCGGTTTGATAGTCTATCCGTTACAGTTACTTCAGAGGTATTATTTCATGCACAACATCTTACATGTATCACAGCATCATCATTATCATGTTAAACCATCTCATTCATTTGATCTAGAGGATATTGAGCGGGAGGGAAATGTGTCCTTTTAGGATCATCTGATATGTATCGTTGATTAGAGCATTAAGGCTCTCTAAAGTAGGTCAGTTCCATTAGTCCAGGTTGTAACAACCCAAAATTTTATCAAAGGAATCATTTTCCTTATTATAATTATGTTATATGGTACATAGCATAGATATCCCAATAAAAACATTATTTTCATGAATTAAGAATGAAATAAGTGTTATTCATAGAAATTAAGGAACCTATAACAATGGAATAGTTACTTGACCTTTGGAATAGTAATGTGACCATTTCGAATAGTAATTCATCCAATAAAATAGTATCATCGCCTATGAATTTATAAATAAAATTTATCCATCTTATAAATGAAATAATGATATAATTATATCATAGTATAAGTAAATAAATGTTTAAAAATGATAAATTAAGTGTTTGTATTTTTATAAGACATAAATGTTTATTTTCAATTTTACAATTAATATAATGATTTAAAAAAAATCATAAAATTGATTCATAAATTAATATTTTATTGTATTATGATTATAAGATAATTTTATTAGACTGTAAAAAAAAATTCAAAGTGTCAAAAATTCAGTTATAATTTTAAAATTGGTATTTTTTGAATAAATGATGATTTTAATTAAAATTAAATTTCTAATATTTATAAAACTATTTTCATAAAAAAGAGTTCATTTTTGAATTCTTCCTGTCAAAAAAATTTTAGGGTTTATTTTATGTATTTTTCTAAAATAGTTGAATTTTGTGAATAGTGAAATACGATTATTTACGGTATTTAACAAATACTTGAATTATTGAGTCATAGATGATGTATAGATTATGTAAGCCCAGAATATAAAAACAATACTTCATTAATTAATATATTTAGTAATAAGGTTCAAAATATTTACCGGCTTGAGCCAAAATATTAAACTAATGAATAAAATAATCAAAAAACACCCCTCTCCTCCCCTATAAATATCACCCATCACCACCTCTTCTCCTCACACCTCCAAAGACTTGAAGCTTATCCAAATTCTATCCAATACTATTAAAAAGCCTCTACCTCGTGTTTATGATCATTTTTTCTCAACAAAATACCAAACCCAATTTCCCTAAGTAGGTTCTCAAGTAGAAGAATTCAAGAGGTAAAATCCTATTTCATTTTCTTTTAATTTCTTTTGAATTTATTTTTTTTTTCTTATTCTCTACTCACATACCCTTATACAAGTGGAATGATAACTAAATTATCTTATATATACTAGAATTTTTTTATGTTAATGGAATAATATATCATCAAATCTCTTCTCCTCTCTCTTTTATTCTAAAAATGATGACATCGCTCGTGAGGTGTTGATTTATCACCTTCGAGGATGACAGGTTTCCATTTTCATTTACCACCTACAAGGATGGTCATAAAACCATTGAAGTGGTTGAAAAATATTATAAAATTTATTTTATAAACTTTTTTATGTTTTTTAAATAACATATATACATTATACTAAATAATAAAACAAAATTGGTTTGTAATGATCGAAAACTGCCAAATTAATCTAAACTACTATCATTAATGTTTTATCTAATGAATCATCCCCATATATAGAAAAAATATATATATAAGACCATTTAAACTTATATAAGTTTATTATTAACATATAATTTCGATTTTGGGTAATTATTCTCATTTTACATGATCTACCAAACATATATACAAGTGAACCGGTCATGAAAACCAAGAAAACGAACACTCCTGAACCATTAAATTGGACTCTATAACTCATTAAAATGGTCATAAAAGAACATAGTAAAATTATAATTAATAAAATAAATGTAAAATAGGTTCTTTATTTTCTAATTAAAAAATATAATTTTATTATACAGTATATTAAAGTGAAGAAAGCATTTATACATAAGGTAAATGGATTCTCAAACCCATTTTCCTTTCTTTGTTTTATTCCTCTTTCATTCAAAATTTCAGTGTGGATGTTCTTTTAATATTACTAAAATATAATTTATTTGTTCATACATTTTTTTTCTGGGATATACATGTTTCCAATCTGATTTTTTGACAAATTAAAAGATTTTTCCAAAAGAAATGTTCTTTCTAAAAAACACATCTTTTACTTCTCTTGATATTGTTTCTTCATCACTCAATATTGATGATTCTTATACCAATAATGTTATTCCATTTTTTATTTTGTGAACCCCAATGTTTATTTATGAAATTATTCTTTATGAAATTCTCATGAAATCTATTTCTTTTCCATGAGTTATTTTATTGAAAAGGTTGTTATACGTTCTATGTGGCATGCATGATTATGTAAATGTTAAGATGTTATGGGAGCAATCAAAATTATATAGAGATATAATGAATTGGGTAATTTGATGTATCTCATGAGATAATTTGTAATATGCATGAACGTGATGCTAGATTTTTTCACAATGATTATGTTATGATTATTCACATATGTTATGTGTGAACATGATGTTATGTTTCTTCACAACTATCTGTGGTATTTGACCACTAAGACATGATGTTTTATTTTTATGCATTGCCACATTCCATTCCTTTATTTAATGCTTCATCTCATGATTATGATGATGATACTATACTTATTTTATGATAATGATGATTATGATCACCCATGTTATTTGATTCATGTTCTTATCTTTCCTCTTACTGGGATTTTAGCTCACCCATTTATATTATGTATATCCTTAGGTGAATACTTATACTAAGGAGTTCATGAGGGCCACTAAGAAGATAGATACTAAGGAATTAAATAATTTTTTATATTTTATTATTTATATGTTATTTTTGGTCCTATTTTTCCTAATACACCAAACCATTGATTCTAGTTTTGTAATGTTTTTAAGTTATTTATCTCTAAAATTGTGTAACAGTCATGTAAGAAAAACTAGGTTCTCTATATTTGGTATCATAGAATGGTTTATTTAATTTTGGAATTAGTATTAGAGAAAATTAGTGAAAACTATTAATATGATACAAAGTAAATGTAATTGCTCAAGAATAATTTTTTTTCGAAAAATTTTAAACATTGGGATCCCATAAGATATGCCTTTATAGTTAATTTTATAAAGGAATAAATTATTTATTCATGAATTGTTGACATATGTTTTGTTAAAAACATTTATATTTTAGAAAATGGTAAAAACTGGGAGAAATTAGGCCAACAATGCATGTGAGGTACAATGTAGCAAATGCTTGAATGACATCCCTAATGCCTTGGGAGGTGGAGTTCAAAATTTCAAGGTGATGCTTACCCAACTATCTCAGGTTATGAACAATAACTTTAGTAAGGTGGAACATCCTATTTCACCTAAGAGGAAGAAATTAGTTATCGAATATTTTATGTATCAATTACCACTAACATTTATTTGATCTTCCACTTCACTTATCACGAAACAGTGGGTCAACTCAATAGAGAAAATATTTTTTGTGATTCGTTATTCTGATCAGGAGAAGGTGACTCTAGTTTTCTATCATTTAGATTGAAAGGCTGATCATTGGTGGGTATTTATTAATAACACCAATCTAAAGGATTAAATTGGAGATATTGAGTGGAAATACATTAATAAAATATTTCTTAACAAGTATTTCTCTCAAACACTTCATACAAAGATGGGGAAAAATTCATAGAGGTGAAGAAAAATGAAGTTGAATATATCCCTACTTAAAAAGAAATATTCACATGTCTTGTAAGGTATTCCCAATGTTTTTTTATTAATAATTATAGTAAAATAGATAGATTCTTTAGGGGTTTAAAACCACACAATTTAAAGGATCTGTAAATTCATGAATTTTGGAGTTATGAAGAAGTTGTTCGATGTGATCTCAAAGTGGATATGGAGTTTAGAGAATGGTACCATGTGTATGGAGATAATAAGTTAAATATGAATTTTCAATCTAGAGGATCTAATGCAAAAGTTAGAAAGAAAACATAACCACTCACGTGTCAAAAATGTTGGAAGAACCATTATGGGAATTACCTCAAAGGGATGGGGAAATGCTTCAAGTATAGGAGAGAAGTCCACTAAGATCATGAATGTTAAAGAGACATGAAGAATCCAGAATATTTTATGGACAAAATGAGGTAACCACCCATGGTTCAATGCTTCAACTATATGTAGAAAGGGAAATATAAAAGATAGTTCATTAAACCTTGAATCCTCAAGGGAAATCAGCATCAGCAGCCACCAAATCCAAAGGATAAAGGGGAATAGTATACCATTACTACTGTTAAGGTGGATCTCGACAATGATGTGGTGATAGGTACACTAGTTATTCCTTAAATAATAGAAAATTTACTTTTTGATTCTATTTATACACATTATTTCATATGTTTCAAGTTTAGTAGAACAATTCAAATACCACCTCAGAATATGGAGGTTGAGTTATCTATGAGAATAGAAAATGAGGAAATTATTTCATCCAAAGTATATAAATCCTCCCTAGTTAGTGTTTTTGGAATGAACCTCCCAAAAATATAGTATTAATTCCTTTGGTGTAGTTTTATACTATATTGTTCATGGATTGGTTATCTTTATACAAAGAAAACATCAATTGTTGGGAAAGGAAGATCAGTCTTCATATCCTGAAGCATTCTCCAATTATCTAAAAGTGTAAGGAGGAGGATAAATCTTCATCAAAATCATCATCTCTATTATGGATATTATTAATGATCAAGCATATATTTATCAAATTATTGATACAAAGGATAGTATCACAATAAAATACATGCCCCTTGTGGGGAACTACAATTATGTGTTCAACAAAGAGTTTCTTGATCTTCCTCCTGAATGTGAGTTTGAGTTCTTAGTTGAAATTATTCCGGGTTATCTTCTTATATCAAAGAATCCTTATAGGATGGCCACTATTGATTTGTACGAATTAAAGATGCGGTTACAAGAGAATCTGGACAAGGGTTTCATACTCCTGAATGCCTCACCATGGGGTGTTCCAGTTCTCTTTGTCAAAAAGAAGGATAGATCAATGAGCCTATTCATTGATTATAGTGTTCTCAAAAAGATTTTGATAAAGAAAAAGTATCCCATTCCATGGGTAGATGACTTATTTTATCAGCTGCATGGGTTGAGATATTTCTCTAAGGTGGATCTTTGGTCGAGATATCACCAATTAAAGGTGAGGAAGGAAGATATTCCCAAGAATACCTTTTGAATGAGTTATGCAAACTATGAGTTCATATTGATTCCTTTTAGACTCAATAATTCTCCATAAATATTCATAAACTTAATGAATAGAGACTTTATATATTTCCTTGAAATTGTTTTGGTAGTCTTTATTGATGATATTTTGATATACTCCAAGAGAATGGAGGAACATGAGAAGTATTTGAATATTGTGTGAAAGACCTTACTTAGGTGGAAGTTATATTCCAAGTATAGTAAATGTGAGTTCTTGAGAGAAGAAGTATTATTCTTGGAGAATGTTATCACTAGAAAAGGAATATCTATGGACCCTTATAAGATAAAGTCAATCAAAGAGTGTCCTAGAACAACATCAGTAACGAAGATCCATAGTTTCCTTAGTCTAGCTGGGTATTACTGATGATTTGTGAAGAATTTATCATGGTTTTAAAACCCACTAACCAAGTTTAATCAGAAGGGATTAAAGTTTTTCTAGGACATTTAATGTGAATACAACTTCAAGGAGTTGAAAAAAGGCTTATCACTACACCAGTACTCACACTAATGACAAGTAGGGAACTCTTTGTGGTATATAGTGATGATTCAAATAAGGGATTTGGTTTTTTATTGATGTAAAATGATAAATTAATACCCTATACCTCAAGGAAGTTTAAAATTAATGGGAAAACTATCCCACATATGATTTGTATTTGGTAGTTGTGATCTTCGTATTAAAAATCTGGTAGCATTATCTATATGGGGAGAAGTGTGAGGTATATTCTGATCACAAGAGACTCAAATATATATTAACATAGAATGAGTTTAATATACACCCATGGGGATGGTTATATCACATCAAGGATTGTGAATTCTTGATCCACTACCATCCTAGAAAGGAAAATAAAGTGGAAGATACTCTAAGTAGAAAGGATCCTACAACATTATCAATGATGAGAATTGAGAAGGATCCAATATTCTTAGATTTTAAAAGGATGGACATGGGAATCATTAAGGAATGAACATCATCAATACTTTCTCAAATCATTTCTCAACCATCCCTCATGGATAAAATAAAGGATTCTCAAATAAGTGATGTGTATAATTAGAAGAACGTGGAAGCTATCGAAAAAGAGAAATCCCTAGAGTTCAAAATTTCTGAGGAAGGAGTCATAAGATTTGGGTGATGACTATGTATACCATCCAATACAAATATAAATAAATATATTATAAATGAAACACATATCTCAACTTTCTCTATTCACCCATGAATTAAAAATATGTATCAAGATATCCAAGAGTACTATTTGTGGGACTATATGAATAAGTAGATCATTGAATATACATAAAAGTTCCTAGTATGTCATCAAGTAATTGCTAAAATAAAAATTCTAAGGGGATGATGCAAACATTTCACATACCAACATGTAAATGGGAAAACATCACCATGGAATTTGTCACTATAATTATGAAGATATCTATAGGAAACAATTCTATATGGGTTTTTATGGATTATATCACACATAAAACTCAATTTATTAAAATTTGAGAGGAATTTTAACTAGATAAACTTTCATGGATTTATATTTGATAATTGGTTAGGCTACATGGATTAACACTATTGATTGTATATGGTCGAGATCTGGGATTCACGTCCAAGTTCTATAAAAGTCTCCAACATGCTCTAAACACTAATATTAACTTCAATATGGATTATCATCCTCAAACTGATGTCCAATATGACCAGACTATTCAGACATTGGAATACATGTTGAGAGCATGTTCTATGGACTTCAAAGGAGGATGGGACCAAAATCTATCTCTGTTCGAGTTATATTAAAAAAATAGTTTCCACTCAATAATCCAAATGGATCCATATTAATACCTTTATGGGAAAATATTCAAAACACTAGTATACTAGGATGAAGTTGGAGAACATAAGCTGTTGGGACCTGAAATGGTCAAAGAAATTGTAGAGAAGGTGAAAACCATTTAGCAGCACATCAAGGCATCCCAAAGTCAACAAAATATCTATGTAGGTAATCATTAACAAGACCTAGAGTTTAAGTTTGGAGACATGATATTCATCCATATATCTTCATGGAATAGAATCATGATATTTGGAATGAAAATAAAGCTAAGTCCTAGGTACATCAGCCCCTTCGAGATTCTTGATCATGTTGAAGTTATGGCCTATCAACTAGACCTTTAATCAACCATTTATCAAGTTTGTAACATGTTCCACGTATCTATATTGAGAAATTACATTCCAAAATCCATCATATGTACTGAATTATGAGATGGTATAGTTGGAAAATGATCTCTCTTATGAGGAGTAGTCGGTGAAGATCTTTGATCGTAAAGACAAAGTTCTATGAAACAAGACTACTCACATGGTCAAAGTACTATGGAAGAACAATAAGTATGAAGGGTTAATATGGGAACCAAAGGAAGAAATGAAGGATAAGTACCCCCACCTATTCTCATCTTAGTTTGTAAAACGAAATTTTAAGGGTGAAATTTCAAAAAGGGGGAAGAATGTGACAAACAAATTGTCAAAAGAATTTTTTTTTCTTCTTACAATTATGTTATACTGTGTATATCATAGATATCCCAATAAAACATTATTTTCATTAATTAAGAATAATTTAATTGGTATTTATAGAAATCAAGGAACCCATACCAATGGAATAGTAACTTGACCTTTGGAATAGTAATGTGACCATTAGGAATAGAAATTCAGCCAATATAATAGTATCACCTATGAATTTATAAATAAACTTTATCCATATTATAAATAAAAATATGATATAATTATTTCATAGTATAAGTAAATAAATGTTTTAAAAGTGATAAATTAAGTGTTGGTAATTTTATAAAACATAAATGTTTATTTACAGTTTAAAAATTAATATAATGATTTAAATGAAATTTTACTTTCATAAAATAGATTCATAAATTAATATATATTTTTTTCTTATGATTATAATATAATTTTGTGTGACCTTAACTAATTTTTCAGAGTCATAAAATTAGTTATAATTTATAAATTGGTATTTTTCAAATAAATGATTATTTTAATTAAAAATTAAATTTATCATATTTAGAAAATTATTTTCATAAAATTAAGTTCACTTTTTAATTCTACACATCAAAAGACAATTAGGGTTAATTATTTATATTTTTCTAAAATAGTTAAATTTTTGTGAATAGTGAAATACAGTAACTTATGGTATTTAACAAATATATGAATTATTAAGTTATATATGATTTATGGATGATTTAAGCACATAATCTCTAAATAATATTAATTATTTAATATATTTACTAATAAGGTTCAAAATATTTATAGTCTTAATCCAAAATAATAAAGTAATGAATAAAATAATCAAAAAACACCACTCTCCTCCCCTATAAATACTACCCCTCCCCACCTCTTATCCTCACACCTTCAAAGATTTTAAGCTTGTCCAAATTCTACTCAATAATATTCCCAATCCTCTCCCCAATGTCTAGGTTCCTTTGGTCTCAAAAAAATAGAAAACCCAATTTCTATAAGTAGGTTCTTAAGGAAAATAATTCAAGAGGTGAAGTCCTCTTTCATTTTCTTTTAATTTCTTTTAAATTTCATTTATTTTCTTATTCTCTCCTCATGTACCCTTATAAAAGTGACATGATAACTCTAGTATCATATATATACTGGAATTTTAGTATTTTAATTTAATAATCTATCATCAGACCCCTTATCCTCTCCCTTTTATTCTAAAAATGAATACATCATCCATGAGGTGTTGATTTATCGCCTTTGAGGATGAAAAGTTTTCATTTTCCTTTACTGATTTCAAATCTGGTCATAAAACCATTATAATGGTTGAAAAAAAATTAAAATTTATTTTATAACCTTTTTATGTTATGGAACTAACATATATACATAATACTAAATAATAAAACAAAACTATTTTATGATGATTGATAACTGCCAAATTAATCTAAATGATTATCATTAACTTTTTATCTAATGAATCATCATAATATCTATAATATATATATATATATATTACCATTTAAACTTATTTAAGTTCATTAATAACATATAATTTCTATTCTGGATAATTATTCTCATTTTACATGATCTACCATACATATATACAAGTGAACCGATCATGAAAGAAAAGAAAATGAACACTCCTGAACGATGAAGTTGAAATATATAACTCATTAAAATGGAAATAAATGAACATAATAAAATTATAATAAATCAAAAAAATTAAAATTGGTTCTTTATTTTGAAATTAATGAATCTAATTTTATTATCCATGATATTAAAGTAAAGAAAGCATTCAAATATAAGGTAAGTGGATTCTCAAACCCAATTTTCGTTCTTTGGTAAATTCTTCTTTCATGCCAAATTTTACTATTTATGTTATTTTAATATTAATCAAATATAATTTATTTGTTCTTAACTTTTATTTTCTAGGATATACTTGTTTCCAATCTGATTTTGTGAAAAATGTAAAGATATTTCAAAAAGAACTCTTCTTTCTAAAAAATATATCTTTTACTTCTCTTGATATTAATTCTTCTTCACTCAATATTTATGATTCTTGTACCAATTATGTTTTTTACATTATATTTTGGGAACCCCAATGTTTATTCATAAAAGTATGCTTTATGAAATTCTCATGAAACCCATTTCCTTTCCATGGAGTATTTTATGGAAAATATTATTATACGTTCTATGTGGTATGCATGATTATATAAATGTTATTATGTGACAGGTGTTCCCTGAATTATATAGCACTATAATCCATAGGGTAATGGGATTTATCTCATTAGATAATGTAAAATATGATTTAACATGATTCTAGATTTTTTTCACAATGATGTTTTTATGCTTATGCATATATGTTATGAGTGAAAATGATGCTAGATTTTTTCAAAACTATGTGTGGTATTTGAATACTAAGATAGATGTTTTATTTTTATGAATTTACACATTCCATGTCTTTATCTGATTATTCCTATCATGGTTATGATTATGATCCCATACTTATGTTATGATGATTATTATTATTCTCACACATGTTATATTGATTCATGTTCTTATCTATCCTCTTACTGGGATTTTAGATCACCCCTTTGTTTGATGTATATCCTCAGGTGATTACTTATACTAATGAGTGAATGAGGGCCAATAAGAATCTAGAGAAGAAGTAATTAAAAAATGTTTATATTTTATTATGTAAATATTGCATTTGGCCTTAAATTTCCTAAGACACTCAACCTTTGATCCCAGTTTTGTAATGTTTTTAAGTTGTTTGTCTCTAAAAAGATGTAATTTTCATGTAATAAAAAGTAGGTTCAATATATGGGTGATGTGGAAGCACAGTCGTCTATAGGATCAGACCTAGGAGTAAGAAGCTGATTTATATGTGCATTGGTCAGAACTTTTCAAAGAAAACATTTTACCACCCTTGGAAAGAAAACTCAGGGATGAGTTTTCTTAAGGAGGGGAGGTTGTAACATCCCTAGTTTTTTGAGAGGTACATACTTTTAAATTACTATTAAAAACATCTCATTATTTTATATTAATGATATATATAATGATAAGGAATGGTTCAGAATATTCTAGAGCTAGTTTGGAGCACAAAAATTTTAGAAATGGGAAGGTAAACTGAGCTGCACAGTTAGCACATGGTTAGTTTTAATCATGTGACTCAATTGTACAGGCTACCCAGTGAACAAAGTAATCCATGTAGTTTTTCTGAAAAAAAAACAAAGAGGGCCACATGATCATGCAAGTTTTCAAAAATCCTTAACAGTGGCTTCTGCATGACTTGTACATGGTTATCCAAACCATGCACCTAACTCATGCGGGGTCCCTCCTTGAGCAGAACTAGGTGCACAGTTAGCGCACGGTTTGGCCAACCGTGTGGCCAAACCTTGTATCATGGTGTTGGAGGTTGTTTTTAAGTTTTTTACATATAAATTTTTTAAACTAAAAACCCTCCTTCCTTCTTTATATTCCAGCGTACGTGATCTCATCCTCCTCTCTCGGGGGTTCTTTGTCCACCACTTCTAGGTTCTTTGGTATCTCCCTCATCTAAACTCCAAATGCATCAATGTCGGAAGATTTGGATAGATAGAGGTAAGATAAACACTCCTATTCTTTCCATTATTAGTTTTTCTTCTCCTATATTATGCTATTTTGTTGTAAGATCATTTTACCCATTTTTAGGGAATTTGATAATTCTTTTGATATCTCTCATTATAGCTTGATTCAAGGCCCGAAACTAGATGAGGAGAGAACTATGAACCATAGGTGGGTGGTATATCTTATTTAACCAACTGTATTATCTTTCTATATTATGTTTAATTATTCCATGAAATGTAATTTTTCAATGATGCCTTCAAACTAATTCATTAATTAAATTAAAAGGTTTCATATGCTTAGTATGAAACTACTTAGTGAAAAATCAACCTGTTGGTTGATCACCTTGTCTTGAGCCACCACAATGGGTTTTCATTCCTTTAAGAACCATAAGAATCTTGCCTTAAACTAATTAACCACCTTAAGGGTGTGTTTTTTCCTTATAATAATACTTCTGAAAATTAATTTGACCCAAGATAAAGATTGGTCAAGTGTTGAGGCCCTTATAACCTTAGGACTTATACCTTATGCCTTGTTCAATGGATAGAAGTGTTTTATTTAAATGAAATGGATAACTTGTTAATAATTATATAAGTGATTCCTTGATAAATGGTATGATCCTGATATCCAAATAATAACCTCACCTTAGGCTGAGTGTAATACAAGGGTCCTGGCTTAAGGACGCTTTGAACGGTCTCTTCATGCCTTATAGTTAGAATTTGTTAATGAATTGAAAATATTCCAAGAGAAATACTAGTTAGGATAGGGATGGTATCACCATGAATTTTACCTTACATTTATATGAGAGATATTGGTTCCCTAGGGGAGACCCCATAAATAGGATTGGTGATAAGATGGTTATAACATGCCATGAGTGAAACTCAGACCCCTTCCTGAGATACCAGGGACAAACTCAGAGGTTTGTTCTTATTATCTTCACAACATGTCCGGATTTATACTGAGGATATTTTTAAAGGGTCACCTTGGAAAAAATCCCATGACATTGGATTTTATATAGTTCCCTGGATAAATAGTTGGGATCCATTCCAGATCACCTTAGACGGGCTCAGGTTGCATATACTTAAATTCTAAAGATTACTTCCAAATTTAAGAACACGAGTGTGTAATTGTAATTTCAGGGAAACATACTCCAAGAAAAATCACATGATTGGAAACATTACACATTTATATACTTTATTTATGACAGTACTTCATACAGTATACCTTACACCTTTTTTCTGCAAGTTTCCTTTAATCAGAGACATCTGGCTTGGGCCACAGAAGGTAGAATCGGACTAGTGTCTAAAGTGGAACCTGGTCTAATGAACTTACTTATTTATTTTATGTCCTGCATTTATTATTGTTATTATCACACTAATCATCATATATGGATGAACTAGTTTGATCTATACATCATTGGCGGTGGCCTTCTGAGTATATGTCACACCCTAAATGGGTCAGCCTTGGTACCCAAGAAACTTTATTATTGTAGAAATAGATAATGTGAAGCGTCCATCTTTTGATACTTGATTTTGATTACTTGGATGAAGTTTAGGAGAAAGTGATCGAGCATATTCTCTTGATTTTGGTTGTTACTTATTTTTGGACTTTTTATATTTTGTTATAATGTGGTATATTCTTATCTCCCTTTTATCCCTTATATCCTAATTTTTTACATCTACATGACATGATCATCATCATCATTTTGTACCTATAATTTATTATTAATCTTCTTCCTATTGTTTATTTATCTTGGATTTTTTTATTATTCTGCTACTGCTTTTCTTATTCTGCCTTCGCTGCTTCTCACTATTATACACTACTATGTTAAACTTAGATCAATGAGGTAATAGTCTGCCCAGAGACACGCCCTAGGCCCTCACCGCTAGTGGGAAGCCTCTGGAATTTGGGGAGGATCTCTTGGGGTCATGTGGTCGACCATCTCGGGGCACCGCTTAATGGTTTTTGGGGTAGTATGATGTAACGATTTTGAATTATGAATCCCATTTAATATACAGGTCGTGAAATCTAGGAGATCCAAAATATTAAAATAACTTTTTGACTATGAAGTACATTATGTGAATCCTAATTAAACATTGTGAATGTGTCAAATCAGAATCCACTTAAAAGAGTTACACAAAGTGAAACATATACACATCATGTAACACTTGACTCTTTATATATGAAGACACCCAAATGCAAACAAAAAGAGTTGGGATGAAAATACTATTTTCTATTTTATTATTAATTTATTTTCCATTTTCTTTACAATTTATTTTTATTTCTTTAATTTATTATTCTAATCATTCCATTATTCCCACTTACGGATTCCAATATGAGTTCTTTGTGTTTCACTTATCTGATGCTTGAATCTGATTATTTTTTTTGTTCAACTTCAAAAATTATTGTGTTCTTCATTACTTCTTAATTAAAGTTCGTATTTAATTGATTTTTTATTATTTTAATTATGGATAGTGTTGATTTAAATAGTTTATTTATCATGTCAAGCATGCCATATATTTCCATTATTTTGTTTAATACCATCATGTGTGACTAATCTTCTTAGGGTTAGGGGTCAAGTGTTGGGGTGTATTGTAATGTGATGAATCTATAAATAAAAACTTGGTTACCATATGGGTAGTAATTTGGTTAAAAATAATTGGTTATATCATTATTTTTTAATACCCTAACCATGGGAGATGAAATTGAAGGACCTTGGACTAGTTGGAGTTGAGAAATCTAGGACCAATAGCTTCTGATACTTTATGCCTTGAAGGCAAGTTTAATTCACCTAAGTTGTTCACTATAAATGGACCAAAGAATAATTGTAGCTTTTGTAGATATAATTGGTTAGACTAATATTAATTAATAACCATTGAACTGCTTCACATTCTAGACTATCGGATCATACCAATATAGACTTAGGATTACTCTTTTCCCTAAACTTTGAAATTAACCTTGATCTATTCTTATTGATATGATTGAAACCAAAGATATGTAATTTTAAGAAATCCCAATCCAAAGAGTGAATTAGATAAATCCTTCCCAAAGGTTCTTACTAATAGGTTTCCTACCTACCATATATTTGTGTGCATTTGGACCCACACTGCCACTGTTCTATGTCTTTATATCTAACTGTAGTTTGGGAAATATAAATTTTAATTTGATCAATGCCCATGTGTAATCTATGACACTATGCAGTCCAGTTAAATTTTTCCACTATTACCGAGGATAGTTATTCCTTAGCATAGTGACATGTAGTACAAACCTAGGATTTCCTCACCCCCTTTTCCTTTCCAACCTTTATTTTTACATCTTTTTATCACAGACTAGTACCTGTGTTCTCTCTGCTTCAGCCATGTGCGTGTACAAGGTTTCTCTGACTCGTTCTAGGAGCCTATAAACTCAAGAATTCGAACATTATGATCCTGAAATTATAATATATATTTAATAAAACCCTTTTTTCTTTATAGCCAGGAATAATAATCTCACGATACAAAACCTAAAAATTGCTCAATATGAACCACCTAAACATCAGGAAGAGAGACCAACACTATAGGAGCACACAATCATGGACTACACATTTCTATCCATCATTGGTGTTGTGGCCAGCATTATGCACCCTTCTATTCGGGAACGTACATTAAAAATCAAACTTGTAATCATCCATATGATCCATAACATGGGGTAGTTTAGTGTATTATAGAGAGAAAACCCCCATGAGAAATTTTCAATTTTTTTATAAATCTATGACACCTTTCGTAACCAAGGTGTATCATCTGATGCAATAATACTTCATGTATTCTCTTTATCCTTGAACGAATGAGCCAAGTATTTTCTTAAAAGTTAATGTACTGAGTCTATCATGACTTTGGATTGTTTAGAGAAGAAATTTATAGATAGATACCTTCCACCCACACAAACTAGAAGCTCATGAATGAAATCCAAAACTTTGCCCAGATGGACGAAGAGTCAATTTTGGAATCCAATTATCACTTTAAAGAGTTAACACGTAAGTTCCCACATCATAGATTCAATGTGTTACTTTAGTTTCAAACTTTATATCAAGTAATCCAACTAGATACATGCATTGTTGTAGAATCTATTTTTTATGGAAAACTCATGCTCGAGATGCCTGAAGTCAGAATAGTTCTTTTGGATGAGATTTCCATCAATGTAAACTTATGGAAGAGTAAGAGAGGACCACCTCGATGTGTAATCCATAAAGTGGAAGGGAATACCCACCTAGCAGCACTGATTGGATCCCTTACTAAAAAAGTTCGAATTATTTTATCCACTGATACATCACTACCCCCTCCTGCCCCCGTTATAGAGATCCAAGAAAGTGAAATGTGCAGATTCCCACACCCATATCAGTACTGTATGGAAGGAATGGATGAAACTCAAATAAAATATTGTAATTTCATCAATTACAATTAAAAAAATCTATAGTTTCAAAAACCTAAACAATATCAGAAACAATACTATCAGTAAAGATCATCTCAACAGGCACAACAACCTAACCAAGGTTACTATTAGTAGAGGAGTGAACAAAAACCACCATGGAATGAGATACCACCTAAATACCCACCTTAAATTCCAAATCCTTAACCACAACAATAATATCATAAACAACCATTTCCCCCCAATTTCTCAACACCTTTAGTTTTAGAAATCTCTACCATGGAAGAAATAGCAAGCCTGACCTCCATAATAAAATCTTGAGAACCTGATCATTGCCTTCATGAAAAAATAAAATCAAATAATGAATACCTAGGATACAGAAATGAAAAACTAAATAGATTCCCTACGTAAATATAAGTACTGAGTTTGGAAAATATCCAAAACTTTATCGAATTGATTACCGGGTATATTGCCCAGTAATACCGAGACACGTCCTATAGAGGATTCTAAGGATGTGGTTCTAAGAAGCGGGAGAATGGTTTAATTTTAGAATCTATTCTTAAGTGAGGAAAATAATCTTGAAGGACCTAAAAAATGTACGACAATCATCAGTAAGGATGATGATGATAGCACAAATAAAGTGGGGCTGGAGAAAAATATAGAATTAGAACCAACTTAAAAAGATCCCTTAAAATAGAATCCTAAAAAGGAAAATGTCTAAGTGGCATCCCCACCGTACATACCCCCTCTACCCTTTCCAAAGATGATGAGATAAGGAAAAAAGAGAGGGATAATACAAAATTTTTCTAGATATGTTTAAAAAATTTCACATCAATATCCACTTTGAAAAAGAGATTACTCAAATGCATCTTATTCCAAGTTTCTAAAATAATTTCTCTCAAAAAATAGTAAAATGGATGACCTAGGTGTAAATACCCCAACCCTAGTATCCTGGAGTAGGTTCCTTAATTAAATTAGTACTATAAACAAGAGATTTCATCCCAAAAGACCAAATAGTTTAATAGATTTGGAAAACTCGATACAAATGTAATTGTTACTTTACAACTTTGAAAGGAAAAAAACATAATAAATCCATTTCAAACACCCATAAACCCCTAGATTATCACTTCAAAACATTTATAATATACATATTAACATCTTGGGGAAAATAATACATAAGAAAGGGGTTGGATCAGATGCTTGGTAATGGTAATAAATAGAGTTTAAGCTATTATAAATGTAAGAAGTAAGGAAAAGTGAATAAATAAAAATGAATTACATTAAAACATAATCATGAGAATACTATGGAAGGAATAAAATCTAAATAAATAATTACATATAAATAAACAAATGACAATAAAACTTAACTATGGATATTTTACTAGTCGAATAATCACATAGATTATTATTTACTAATATCATAATGATGAAATGCATAGTGTTGAAAATTTGAAACATACCACTGAGGAATTGGCCAATACATGTAAAAATAAATGGTTAAGGCCTTGGATAAATCCATATCTGAAAATAAATGGAAAAGTCCTCGGCCAAGTCCATATCTGATTTGTCTCATGAGACCTACCAATGCATCAAGGGGATACAGCGGGCCCCACCCATCACTTACTAAGTCTAATGCATTCCTCATATGAATGGGGTGAAACATAAATAATATATACATATGTAATGTAGATAACTTTCCTTAATCAATAAACATAATCACTAACCACTATGAGTAATATGGGGAATGGTATCATGATAGTACATCAATAGTCAAACTGGTCATAAAACAATTGATAAAATATGGTAGCTGATATCATAAAAGATAAATCCAAAATAATAATAATAATAAATAGATGGTTTTTAAATATATGAAAATACTCAAATAAAATCATTGAGTAATTTTTGAGAAAAATACCCTTTTTACTTTGCGAAGAATAGTTCTTTTGGAAAAATCATTTGTATTTGTCATAAAATCAGTTTGTAAACATATATATCACATAAAAGAAAAGGGAATGAAATTATAATTGAGGAATATTAAAATAATATTCATACTAAAATTTTAAAACTAAAGTAAAAACATGTAAAAATATTGTTTAAGAAACTATATAAATGATCCACTTTAGTGTGGTTTAAGGAAAATCATAAATGAATCTTGGGCATAATTGTTTTCATAAAACCTTAAATTAACTAAGATATATTTTCATGATAAAAATATATATTTTAGAAAAATATTATTTTCTTAAAACATATTTTGTAGTTTACTTTAAAATGGGTAGTAAATTAGTAAGTTCCCTTTAATTGGCCTCGCTTATCGGGAGGAATTAAAAAACCCTTATAAAACATGTATTTCTCCATAAAGGAAATAATAATTACTGTAGGTACATATTTTTGGAACATATTAACATAATATAAGAGTAGTTCATAAGAATAATTAATAATTACATTGGGGTAAAGAGACAGAAAGTGTATCCCAAAGGAAAAAATGGAGGTTTGGGAAGAAACCTTACCCCTTTGCAAACATCCAAACTATATGCCCATAAAATTAATGAAAATAAAATTTAAAATTTAATATCATAAATATAATGATATTAATGATATTATCCTTCAAATGAAATTATACATACACCATTCATAATAAATAATGGTGAATAAGGCATATTTCACATAAATGAAAGTGAGATGAGAAAAACCCTTACCTTATGTTTGAAAGAATTCTGGACTTTTACTTAATGTCCTGAATAATTAAATTAGAATTATTAATAATTTAATTCAGAACCTATTAAACATGTATTTGTTTTTATTAAGTTCATTTATGGTCTTTTTTATGAGTTATAAGATTCAATTTCATCATTTCGGGAGTGTTCGTTTCCTTAGTTTTCATAATTGGTTTACATGTACAAAAGATCATGTAAAATGGGAATATTTATCCAGAATTGAAATTATATGTTATTAATAAACTTTAAGAATATTTAATGGAATTATATATCATTTTACTTCTAGATATGATGATAGAAAAGGTGTTAATGATAACCATTTAGTTATTTTGGCATTTTTTCAAACGTCATGAACTTGTTTTGTCTTATTAATTTAGATTATATATATATATATATATATTGGTTAAATAACATTAAATAAGATGTAATAATTATATTATAGTTTTTTTTAACCATAAAAATGGTTTTATGACCAGCATTGAAGGAATAATTAAAAAATTAAAACTCGTTGTCCACGAAGGCGGTAAATCAGCACCTAGCGGATGATGTTTTCATTTTTAGAAAAAAAAGAGAGGGGAAGGGGTTTTATGATGGTTATCTCATTAACATAATAAAATTACAGTATATATAAGATTATAGAGTTATCATAAATGTTTTTATAGATGATGTAAGAAAAATGATATGAAAAGAAAATAAATTGAAAGAAAACTAAAAGAACGAAAGGGGGTTTTACCTCTTGAATTCTTCTCCTTGAGAACCTCCTTAGGGAACTTAGAAGTGGTCTTTTTGGGAGTCTAGAAACACTAGAATATGGATAGGGATTAGGAAAAGGAAATTTGATATAGGATAGTCGATCAAGAGAGATCAAGGTGATGAAATTTTGTGAAGGGATGAGTCTCCTTTTATAATTGAGGTGAGGGGTAATTTAAGAATAACTTAAAATATTAAAATATAATAAGTGTAATATAGGGGTAAAGAATTAAAAAATGCCTAAAATCATAGGAGATCACATTTTTGATAGACTCTTATAATTTCTGGCCTTTTTCAAGATTTTTTGTGATTTTTAAATAATTTAATTAAATATTATATTCATGAAAAACAATTTATGTCCAATTAAACACTATTCTTAACTATGAATTTAAAGACATCAAAAAATGTTTCATATTCAAAAAAAAATTATTATATCCTAAACATATCATATTCATCTAGATAATTACCTTTAAAATGTAAAATTATATTTACTTTATTATTTTTAATATCATTTATTTGATTTATTCATTAATTAAATAATTACTACATCATTGTTATTCAAGACATTAAGGTAAATATTTATTTCATAAAAATTAAAAATAAATTTCCATGAAAAATATAAATTTATTAGATTTAAAATGATTAATTATATTCTAAAAACACTTCTATAAAACCATATATTAAAATATTATACTAATTAAAAACTATAGTGCGAACAACGTGACTTGTTTCAAATAAAATATTATAAGAGGTCTTAGGCATATACATGTGGCTTCAAATGGTCATTAATTAGACTCTTGGATAGAAATGATAAAGATGTGACCAATAAAGAATATTTTTCCACGTTTTTAGGTCATTTAATGGTTCTTATAATTTTAATTAAAATTATTTTTTTGATTTTTCTTCTGCTTGCACAAGTACGGCATCAGCGTTGCATAAGCATTAAAGTTAATTATTTCATATATAAAAATTAAAAATAAACTACTATCATAAAAATAAATATATTATGTTCAAGATATTAATTTATATTCGTTAATTAAATATAATTAATCATATCCATGTCAATACAACTTCATTAATTTGTTAATTTGTCTTTTATTGCCTTACGCAAGCATTGCACGGGCATTTGGATAAGATTCATGTTATATAACTCTAAAATTTTAAAATATTAGCCAAAAAAATAAATTATACATAATAATTAGTAAAAAAGTCATAAAAATAATTTTTATCACTCAATTATTATCTATACAGAAACAAATTTGACTTTGTCAATAATGTGTGGGCACTATGTCGGCACTAACAATGATATTTTATACTTATCTTGAAATAAATTATAACTTACATGTTATGAATAATTTTTGTAAAATATTTATATTATGATATCATAACTTATTCTTTAAATATTTTTAATAAAATTTATATCATAATTATATATCTGTGATATCAAAAAAGATACCATATTTTAAAAAATTGTATTTTTTACTATTCACCAAAAATTT
The DNA here is from genome assembly GCA_963277665.1 of Viscum album. Classification (NCBI taxonomy): domain Eukaryota; kingdom Viridiplantae; phylum Streptophyta; class Magnoliopsida; order Santalales; family Viscaceae; genus Viscum; species Viscum album. Next base: position 967,526,422 of record OY728155.1, read on the forward strand.
AACTATTTTAGAAAAAAACCAAAAATTTACCCTAACCATTTTTGTGATGTTTATATTTGAAAAATGGACTCTATTTTATGAAGATAATTTTATAAATATGATAAATTTAATTTTTAAATAAATTCATCATTTATTAGAAAAATACTTATTTTAATATTATAACTAATTTTACGACACATTGAAAAATTAAGTATGGTCTCATAAAATTGTCTTATAATTATAATATAACAAAATATTAATTAATGAATCTATTTAATGAAAATAATTTTCCTTTTAAATCGTTAAATTAATTATAAAATTTTAAATATACATTTACCTTACACAAAAATACCAACACTTACTTTATCATCTTTAAAACATTTATTTATTTATTTCATGATATAAATATATCATATTTTCATTTATGAGATACCTAAATTTTATTTATACTTTCATAGGTGATGTTATTATTCTAATGGGTGTATTATTATTCTTAATGGTCATATTATTATTCCAATAGTCATGTTAATATTTAATAGTATATTACAGTCCGTTTAAGCTATAAGCTTTCGAATAAATTGAATTTATTTAAGGTGATACATACTGTAAATATCACAACCTAAGGATTTACAAATAAATTTAATATAAAATGCAATACACACAACGTTGAGTCTCTGCTAAATAATACTTTTTTATTATAATTATCTAAGAAATATTGCTATAACCTAGCCATAAAACTTAATTTTGTCACCTCTATGTATTAAATTTTAAAAAATAGGCATACATAGTTGCGTTCATTAAGATATTTAGAGTCTGATAGGATAAACATAATTTTTGTGAGTAGTAACTTACCCTTATAAATAGTAATGTTACCCTTGTGAATAGTAATATACCCTTACAAATAGTAATATGACCCTTATGAATATTAACCTCACCCATGAAAGTATAAATAAAATTTAGACACCTTATAAATGAAATAGAATATTTTAAAAATTAATAGTTAAGTGTTCATATTTTTGTGTGTAATAAATATTTAATTACAATTTTATAGTTAATAAATTTATTTAAAAGAAAATTAATTTTCATAAAATGTATTCCTAAATCAATATTTTTTTCTTATAGGATTTTAGGATAATTTAATGAGACCTTAGTTAATTTTCAGGGTGTTATAAAATATTTTTTAATTTTAAAGATTATATCTTTCAAGTAAATAATGATTTTATTTAAAAATTAAATTTCTCTTATTTATAAAATTATTTTGATAAAATGGAGTTCATTTTTTTAATTATACACATCAAAAAAATTATAGTGAATTTTTGGGATTTTTCTAAAATATTAGAATTTTTTGTGAATAATGAAATTCGATAATTTACAAAATATGATAAATAAATGATTTTTTGTATCATGATTGATTCATGATGTAAGTGGAAATTGGTTTGAACTCACATACACTTATTACTAAATTTTTTTTACAATAATAAACAATATTTATTGTCTTGAAAAAAAAATATAATGAATAAGATATTCAAAAATCACTCCTCTCCTCCATTGTAAAAACCACCCCCACTCCCTCTTCTCTTTACTCCTCTAAGCCTTGAAGATTCTCAATGTTCTGCCAAAATACTCTTCTCTAGTCTCTCCCCACTTCCATTTTCTTTTGGTCTTTCCCAAAGACCAAAACCCTTTCCCTTAAGGAGGTTCTCAAAGATGTTATTTCAAGATGTAAACCCTCTTCCTTTTTCTTTTAATTTCATTTTCAATTTGTTTTATTTTATTATACTATCCTCACCTCCTCTATACAAATGATCATTATAACTAAATTATAACCTATATACTATAATTATAACATGTAAATGGAATATTAATCATCAATATTCTTACTCTCTCTCTTTTATTTTAAAAACAAAATCATCGTCTGGGAGGTGTCGATTTACAACCTTCGTGGACAATGAACCTTCGTTCTTCAATTTCTCCTTAAATTATAACCATGAAACAATTTTTATAATTGATCTAAACTATAATATATATATTATAACATATTTAATTTTCTTGAACCAGTATATATACATAATATTAATTCATATGACAAAACTAGTTCGTAATAATTGAAATACGTCCAAAATAATCTAAATGATTGTCATTAATGATTTATCTAATAATTCATCCTAATAACTTGTAAAAAATGATATATATATATATATAACCATTTACACTTATTTATGTTCATTAATAATGTATAAATTCAATTCTTGATAATGATATCCATTACACATGAACTTCTATACTCATATACAAGTACATCAATCATGAAAACCAAGGAAATGAATACTATTGAGTGATAAATTTGTATCTAATAACTTATCAAAAAGGCCATAAATGAAGTTAATAAAATTAAAATAAATAAAATAAATGTATATAAGGTTCTTAATCAATTAATTAATGGATTTAATTTCATTATCCAGGACATTATGGTCAAGTGCAGAACATGTTTGGACATAAGGTTAGGGTTTTCTCAACTCACTTTCATTTCCGTAATATATGCCTTACTCGCCACTATTTCTTGTGTGTAATGTATGTATACTATAAATTTATGTATAATATAATTAATATATTTATTTTTAATGTATAATTTTATTATTATTAAATTTTAGGCATATGATTCGATTGATTACAAAGTGGTGAGGGTTTTTTACCCAAACCTCTATTTTCATTGATGTTACTCTTATTCTCTACTTACCTCAATGAAATTATTATTTTTTATTATTTAATCCACATAAATTATTTTAGAATATTCTAAATATATGTACCAATCATAATTATTCTTTATTTTATGGGGAATTACATTTTTTAAAATGATCTTTCAAAAAATCTTCCAAATAAGCAAGCCCATTTTAAAGGAACTTCCCGAATTCTTACCCATTTTCAAGTGCACTATATAATATGTTTTAATCCATAATTATTTTTATAAAATAAAAAAATTTATCCTGAAAAAATATAATGGTTAATTTCTTGTTTTATGAAAACATACATTCATTTCCTCTTTAAAATCTCTTTAATATTTTCCTTAAACTTCACTAAAATGTTTTATTTCTAAAGTTTCTTAAAAACATTTTTTTACATGATTTCACTTTAGTGGGAAATAATTTATGCCTCAAATATAATTTAAATATCCTTAACTTTTCTTTTCTTGGATATACATGTTTTCAATATTATTTTATGAAAAAATACAAATTATTTTCCAAAATAACTCTTTTTTCCAAAGTAAAAATGTTTTCTCTCGTCTCACTTTTACTCCAGTGATATATATGAATTGATCACCACTTATTACTTATCTATGGTGTATTTAATGATATTTAATATATCATATCAAGAGTCTTCTTATTCTCATGATATTCTACTGGATTATTATTTTAATGTTTCAAAGTGGTATGGGACACTTTGGAATGTTTATAGAATATTTCCTAAAGAAATTTTTAATGGTCCTATTTAAAAGTATCTTCATCTAAGTCAATATCCTTTTTTTAATCTTGTAATTCATTGAGTTTTACCTTCTATGATATCATCTACCATATTTTATTGAAGTTATATTGATTAGTTTGGTTTTGGATGTGCTAATTTGATACCATTCATGGGTTACAGTTAAATTATTCACATTTCGTATGATAGTTTTTCAATATGAATGATTATGTTGTCTATATATCGCCATTTTCATATGAGGAATGTTTTGGACTTAGTATGTGATGGGTGGAGCCCTTTATATCCCCTCGATGCATTTTTAGGTCTCTTGAGACAAACTAGATATGGTTTTTGCTGAGCCCTTACCCATTTAATAGATTCGTGGCATGAATCCTTGACAACAATATATTCTTGGAATGTAGCCATGACAATAATAGATTCTTACATGAATCCTTGAAGGATTATTATCATGAATACTTGATGGATTCTTAGCATAAATCCGTGAAGGGATGTTGTAGATATCCATTGTTATGCATTTCCCTCATTATGAAACTAGTAATTGATAGTTCTTGTGATTATTCAGCTAGTAGAATACTCATGGTTATGTTTTTATTATGGGATTATTTATTGAGATCTTATTCCTACCAAGTTATACTCAAGTTTATATTTTTAAAAGCATGTGATTTTAGTTAATAACCATACCTAATGTTTATGTTAATGATATCTTCCATTGTATTACTTACCCTTACTGAGTATCTGATCTCACCCCTTTCTTATGTTTTATTTCCCTCAGGTTGAAAAGATGAATATTATGAATGAATTGCATAGATAATATAGGAGTTATGGATGATTCCAATGGAAATGATATTTTTTTTCCTTTTAAGTTTTAATATTGAACTTATGTATGTATCCGATTTTCCAAAACTACTAAACTATTTGTTCCTTAAGGATTTGATTCCTTGTAATCATACCAATGTAATAAAATAATGCACTGGATTTAGCCTTCTAGGGTCGAGGCATTACAGTTGGTATTAGAGGAAGTTTAGTAGAAACCTTAAGAACTATATTTAGAAAACAGATTTTAGGGAACATAACTCTAAGATAAACTTTGAGGATAAGCATAGAATAACATCCAAGAATTTTGGTAAGGTATACATTATGTGGATCTTCCTAGAAATACATGCATGTTTGGATACTACAAGTGGATGTGGTTTTGGAACAGATGTACCTAGGGGTAATAACTCTAAAAAGGTGTTTCAGTCTTGACTTGGAGTAACCTAGTACATGACACCGGTCCTTACTTTACACCAGGTTTGACACTCCTTGAGGATATGATTAGGATAATTAACATTTTCTTTATGAGCCATTATGAATGATTTAAAAGTAAATTTTCCCTCAAAGAAACAATGATTATGATTATGGGATTAACTAGGCATAGGATTAAAAATTATGTTAAGTATTTTCCTATTTGATATTATACCTTATGATTCATAACTTAATCTAGTGTATGGAATTATTTAGAAAAGGAACCTAGTGTAAGTAATGGAAATTGCATGAACATGCATATCCCATGTAGGGATTTCCCCCCTATGCAAGATAATTGTGTTGGTTATGGAGTTGTGACAGGTGCTAAGAAACTTATAACTATACTGGGGAAACTGAATTAGGTTATGAACAATAAACTTACCCATATGAAGCATCTGGATCTATAATGTGGAGGATAAATGTTAGACTTCTTCATGCTACAATAACCTCCATTATTCAATGGTAATACAAACCCATTTGTAGTAGAATAAGGGATAAGTTCCTTAGAGAAGATATTTCTAACTTTGGGTTGTAATGAATGAGAGAAGTTTATCATGGTAGTATAATATCTCTCGGTAGATGCAGATCAATAGTGGTCATTAATTCAAAACACAAATGAGGAGGAAGAAATTTAAAATATGGAAAGGATTGATTTTAAGGAAATTTTCTCAGAGAAATAATGCCCCCATGAACAGAGAGCAGATATGGAGAGACAATTCTTAAGTCTGAGATAGAAAGATTATGAAAACGTTTCTAAGTATGAATCTAACTTTAAAAGGTTATCAATACATGTCATATACTATATAAGTAATCCATGGTGCAAGATTGATCATTTCATGATGGCCTTAATCCAATCTATTAAGGGCATTAATCTTCCACACATTCTCAGCATATGATGATATAGTATCTTGTGTTATCAATACATAGAAATAATTCTCTAAGTATTATGGTTCTAAAGGTAAATAAGAGAAAAATTGGATGGAAGAGAAAAATATGGATATTGGGAAGAAGGGAATGATTTATTTTCCAACATGTGATACTTATGGAAGGAAACACCTTGCTAAAGGAGTTTTCTTCAAGTGTGCAGAAAAAGGACACCATGCTCAGGATTGCAAGAGAAAGAAAGAATTTTCTAATGCCCAATCCTTCAACTGTAAGGATATGGGGAACTATGCAAATGAATTCCCTAAATTCCAAGGGAATATACCCCAAAATAAGAAAAGGGATCAAGGACAAGCTTATGATGTTACTACAGTCGAAGAGGAATAATTAATGTATTTGTTTTTTTAGATTCATGAATTATGTTGTATTGCGGTACTTATTTAAGGTATTAGAAGCAAGCATGTTTTATAAAGGTTTAAAATTGATCAAGGTATTAAAAAAAATTTGTAAGAGATACATTATGTTGTTTTTTGAATAAATCTAATGTTAAGTGACATTTCTTCTAAATATTTGGACTTTAAATTTTTGAAGGCCCTAATTTAGATGAGTCTTAAGGTTAAATATTTATAGAATGGATTAATACTAAATTATGATTATTGATAATTTATTCTAACCTTTTTGGTTTCATTAATAATTTAAAGGTTGAGGGAATGACTTATGGATCATTTCATCAAAGATCTTCATGTATAAAAAATCATCTTGAATATCCATCTTTTGGTTTAAGAAGTGATGTGGAGATAGATCGAAGCAAAAACAACGGATGAGATTATAACATCAAGTAAGTTTATTTTCTAAAGTGCTTCTATGGATAGTAAAAGAAACCCTCAACTCTAGGAAAAACATTTTGGAACAAAAACATCATCCTTTTACTTTTATCTTTCATAAATAAATTTTATTTTAACCAATCATAGATTTATAGCTTTATGATGTTTAAATTTCTACTAACCATATTCTCAAACACTCTCCATCATAACTTGGTGGTTATATTTCTCTTCCATGTCTATGTTTTCACTTTATGAAAATGTTATCTTATTCAAAGGCCTAATTTTGTAGTGAACTTTGCATTTTTCCTTTCCCTCTTATTTAGGGGATGTTTTATTAGCCTCATTTCCAATGTGGGTATCCCATAAAGGAACTTTCAAGTGTCAAACTTTAACATTCTAATTGAAACTTTTGAGGATTAAATTTATTTAAGTAGGGGATAATATAACACCCCAAGTATTTTCAAATAAATTTATTAGAAAATGTGATGCACACAAAACTGAGTCTCGGCAAAACAACACTTTTTTATTATAATTATCAAATAAATATATTTATAACTTATCCATGAAACATATTTTTTCCACCTCTATGAAATGAAATCCTAAAAACATACATACATGGTTTCATTTAGTAAGATATTTAGAGTCTGGTAGAAACAACTTAACTTTTTGTGAATAGTAACTTACCCTTATGAATAGTAATGTTACCCTTATTAATAGTAATGTAACCTTATGAATAGTAATATGAATCTTATGAAAATTAACCTCACCCATGAAATTATAAATAAAATTTTGGCACCATATAAATGAAATATAATATTTTACAAAATAATAGTTAAGTCTTGGTATTTTTGTGAGTAATAAATATTCTGTTACCATTTTATAATTAATAAATTTATTTTAAATAAAATTAATTTCATAAAATTTATTCCTAAGTAAATATTTTTTTCCTATGATTTTAGGATAATTTAATGAGACCTTGGTTAATTTTCAGGGTGTTATAAAATCAGTTTTAATTTTAAAGACTATTTTTCAAGTAAATAATATTTTTATTTAAAAATTAAATTTATCTTATTTATAAAATTATTTTGATAAAATGGAGTTCATTTTTTAATTTTACATGTCAAAAAATGGTTAGGGTAAATTTTCGGGATTTTTCTAAAATACTTGAATTTTTGTGAATAGTGAAATTCGATAATTTACGAAATATGCTAAATAAACGAATTTATGTATCATTCTTGACTCATGGGTGATGTAAATGGACATTTTTTTGAACTAAAATTCACTTATTACTATTTTTTCACAATAATAAACACTAATGATTATCTTGAGAAAAATAATAAAATATTGAATAAGATATTCAAAAATCACTCCTCTCCTCCACTATAAAAACCACCCATCACTCCCTCTTCTCTTAACTCCTCTAAGCATTGAACCTTCTCAATTTTCTACCCAAATACTCTTCCATAGTCTCTAACCGCATCTAGGATATCTTGGTCTTTCCAAAATACCAAAACCCCTTCCCTTAAGGAGGTTCTCAAGGAGGATATTTCAAGAGGTAAACCCTCTTCCTTTTTCTTTTAATTTCATTTTCAATTTTTTTTATTTTCTTATCTTCTCCTCACCTAATCTATCAAAATGATCATGATAACTCTATTATACCATATATACTAGAATTATATCATGTTAACGGAAGATTCATCATCAATATCCTTACTCTCTCTCTCTCTCTTTTATTTTTAAAATGAAATCATCACTCTGGAGGTGCCGATTTACAACCTTCACGGACAACGAACCTTCGTTCATCAATTTATCCTTCAATTATTGTTTTGAAACTATTTTTATGGTTCCAAAAAACTATAATATATTTATTATAAACTATTTAATGTTCTGGAACTATTATATATACATAATATTAATTCATACGACAAAACTAGATCATCATAATCGAAATACCGCCAAAATAATCTAAATGATTGTCATTAATGTTTTATATAATAATTAATCATCATACCTTGTAAATAAATGATATATATAACAATTTACAATTATTTATTTTCATTAATAATATAAAAATTAAATTCTGGATAATTATATCCATTCCACATGAACTTCCATACTCATATACAAGTACATCGATCATGATAACCAAGGAAACAAACGCTCCTAAGTGGTAAATTTTTATATTATAACTCATAAAAAAAGGCCATAAATAAACTTCATAAAATTATAATAAATAAAATACATTTAGATGAGGTTATGAATCAATTAATTCATGGATTTATTTTTATTATCAAGGAAGTTAAGGTCAAGTGCAGAACACATTTGAACATAAGGTAAGGGTTTTTTCAACTCACTTTCATTTTCGTGAGATATGCCTTACTCGCCACTATTTATTGTGTGTGGTGTATGTATAGTATAAATTTATGTATCATATCAATAATATATTTATTTTTAATTTATCATTTTTTGATTATTAAATTTTGGGAATATGATTTGATTGATTACAAAGTGGTAAGGGTTTTCTACCCGAACCTCCACATAAGTTATTTTCATTCAGGTTACTCCTATTCTCTACATACCTCAATTAAATTATTATTTGTTATTATTTACGCCACATAAATTATTTTTTAATGTTATAAATATGTGTACCAATCATAATTCTTCTTTATTTTATGGATAGTTACATTTTTTAAAAGGATCTTTCAAAAATTCTTCCCGATAAGTAATCTTGTTTCAAAGAAACCTCACGAATTCTTACCCATTCTCAAGTGCACTATATAATCTGTTTTAAGCCATAATTATTTTTATAAAATCACAAATTCTATCATGAAAAACTATCATGGTTCATTTCTAGTTTTATGAAAACATATATTCCTTTCCTCTTTAAAATCTCTTTTATATTTTCCTTAAACTGGACTAAAATGTTTTATTTCTAAAGTTTCTTAAAAAGTTTTTTTACATTATTTCACTTCAGTGTGACATAATTTATGCCTAAAATATAATTTCAATTTCCCTCCCTTTTTTTGATATACATGTTTAATATCTGATTTTATGATAAATGGAAATTATTTTCCAAAAGTACTCTTCTTTCCAAAGTAAAAATTATTTCTCTCGTCTCACTTTTAATTATGTGAGATATATGACTTGGTCACCACCTATTCCTCATATGTGTTGTATATACTTAACTTTGATATATCATATCAAGATTCTCCTTATTCTCATGATATTATAAGGTATTATTATTTGAATGTTTGAAAGTGGTATAGGACACTTTTGAATGTTTAAAGAATATTTTCTTAAGAAATTTTCAGTGGTCCCAATTTAAAGTATCTTCATATATGTCAAAAACCATTATTTAATCTTTTACTTCATTGTGTTTTATCTCCTATGATATCATCTACCATATATTTTTGAACTAATTTTGATCAGTTTGAATATGGATGTTCTAATTTGATACCATCTGTGGGTTAGAGTTAAAGTATTCACATTTCATATGCTAGTTTTTTAATATGAATGGTTATGTTATATATGTATCACCCTTTTCATATGAGGAATGTATTGGACTTGTATGTGATGGGTGGGGCCCACTATATCCCCTAAATGCATCGGAAGGTATCTTGAGACAAACTATATATGGTTTTAGCCAAGACCATACCCATTTAATATATTCTTGGCATGAAGCCTTGAAAATAAAAGATTCTGGGAATATAGCCATGAAAATAATAGATTTTGGCATCAAGCCTTGATAGATTCTTGGCATAAATCCTTGATAGATTCTTGGCATGAATCTATAAAGGTATGTTTTAGATATCCATCATTATGTATTTCCCTCATTATGAAACTAGTAATTGATAGTTCATGTGATTATTAGACTAGTAGAATACTCATGGTTATATTTTTATTATGGTGTTATTTATTTAGATCTTATTCCTACCATGTTATACTCAAGTTTATTTTTTTTTTAAGGCATGAATTTTTAGTTAATCATCATGCCTAATGTTTATGTATATTATATCTTCCACTGTATTACTTTCCCTTACTGAGCATTTGATCTCACCCCTTTATTATGTTTTATTTATCCTAGGTTACGAAGATGAATATTATAAATGACTTGTAGGGATAATCTAAGAGTTATGGATGTTTCCAATGGAAATGCTATATTTTTTTCTTTCAAGTTGTAATTTTGAACTTATGTATGTATCTGGTTTTCCAAAACTATTAAACTATCCGTTCCTTCAGGATTTTATTTCTTGTAATCATACCAATATAATAAAATAATACACTGGCTCCAAGATTTTTGGGTCGGGGCATTACAGTAAAATATTTGGGTGTTACACTAGGATCGATCTCGTTAAATGAATAATGCTCCATAGTAGTTCAGTGGAAGATCTCACCCAAAATATGAGACCCCAGATGTTTCTCAATTCCTTGCACTATAGGGACATGCAATTTCAGAAGATCCTTGTGAGATCTTGATGTAAGTATCAATATCATTCCCCTTAGTGTATTCCAAAAGATGGGGCTCAAAGAATTGAAACCAATGTGATTTTCACTCCAACTTCCTGACCGATCAGTCGAGTACCCCCAAGGACTTATCGATGGCATCTTAGTAATGGTTGTTAAATTCGTTTTTCCTACTAATTTCCTTGTCCTGGATATGGAGGGAAAAGGATACATCCCCATAATTTTAGAGAGTCTGTTTCTCACCACTGTGGCGGAATTGATCAATGTAAATCAATTAAGGTTTATATTCAAAGTTAGTGAAGAACATGTTGTCTTATACTTAGTGAAGGTCGCCAAGAAAAGCCACCAATAATTATATTGTCAAGAAATATTTCTTACTAATTAGAATTAATATTAAATGACCTATAAGAATAATAGAGATACCCTTACTCATGATTAAAATGGATACAATGATCACAATGATGTGAATTACACTAAACCTATGAAAAGGGATACCGTCCCACCATTTATACCCTCGATCATCAAGCTACCGATGCTAGAATTGAAACCACTACTGAGCACATTAATGTTTTAATTAATAGAAATAGAACCTATACTTTCATTCATTATCAATTTATAACTAATTCAAATTCAAGATGAAAAACTCGTGGAAGTCTTGAAAAGTCACAAAAATTCAATTTCATGGGGAGTGGTTGACATAAAGGTATAATCCCTATGATAGGCACCCATAATATTTTATTGTAGGATGGTTCTAAACCCAAACATCAAACCCAAAGGTGACTCACCTCACTAATGAAATAGGTAGTCAAAAAGGAATTTTTAAAGATTCTTGATGATGTTATAATATTTTCAATCTCTAAAAGTGAATGGGTTAGCTCGTTGCACGTTATCCCAAAGAAAGGCAGTTTAATTATTGTTAAAAATGATGAAGATGATTTAATCTCAACTCAAACTATCACTGAGTTGTGAGTATGTTTTCATTATAAAAATACCAACATAGTGACTTAAAAGGATCATTTTATTCTTCCTTTCATGGATCAAATTCTAGAGTGACTATCCAGGAAAAAATATATTATTTTCTAGATGGATATTTTGGATATGGTCAAATTGCAGTCGACCCAATAGATTACTCCAAAACCACATTCACATGTCTTTTTGGAACTTTCACATATAGAAATATGTCATTTGGAATGTTCAATACACCAATTACATTTCAACAGTTCATGAAACATATCTTTCATGATATGGTGGAGGAATTCCTAGATATTTTCATGGATGATTTCTTAGTGTATGTAAGATCTTTTGAAGTTTTTGTAAATAATATAAACCTATTTTTATATCACTATGAAGAGAAGTTACTAGTGATAAACTATGAAAAGTTTTATTTTATTATTTAAGGATGCATAGTCCTTGGACATAATATTTTAGATCATGGCATGGAAGTTGATCTTACAAAATCAAGGTGATTAAATACTTACCTGAACCCACGACGGTGAAAGGTTTCATGAGTTTTCTAGGTCACATGGGATTTTATCACTACTTTATCTAAGATTTTACAAAAATATCTCACCCATTGATACACCTTTTATCAAAGGACATTACTTTTGACTTCACTGAAGAGTTTTGGTGGGTGTCCAACACTCTTAATAATAGTCAAGTTCCTCTCCTATAAAAATATCACCAGAATAGGATTAGGATATTAAATTAATATGTGAGGCCGGTGATTTTACTATAGGCGATTTTCTATGATAGTGGTTTGATAATATCTTCTAGCCCATATATTACACTAGTCACACACTAAATGATGACGAGGTCAACTATATGACCCCAGAAAAAAATTGGTTGTCATCTATGACTTTGAAAAGTTTCATTCATACCTTGTGCTTTCTAAAGTAGTGGTCTATAAAGATAATGTAGTATTGAAATACTTGTTGATTTAAAATGATTCCAAACCACAATTAATACATTGGATCCTTCCTTTGAAATAATTTGACATTATCATTAAGGACACAAAATGGACTGAAAATTTCATCTCTTATAACTTATCTCGACTTCCACAGCCAAGAAATGAAGATGAAAATAATCTTTGATTTTAGGAGGAATTTCCTGATCAAACACTTTTTAATATAATTACACAATCCCAAATATGTTTTTTTATATTGAAATCTATATTTCCATGGGAACACAATAACCCCACTTCTCCTACCAAAAAAAAGAAGAAATTCTTGGTCAATTCCTCACACTATTATTGGGAAGAACTGCTATAATTTAAGCATTGTGCTAATGTATTAATGGAACATTGCATCTTAGAATATGAAGTTCAAAGAGTACTCGAGATGTATCACATATTGCCAACTGGAGTACATCATGGTCCTAGACGCACTGTGGCTAAGATTCTATAAAGCGGACTAATCTAGTCCACACTCTATTGTGATTTGAGGAGTTTTTTGCAAAGATGTTATCAGTTCAAGTGAATAGGAACCATTGGAGAAAAAAATGAAAATCCCCAAAATCCCATTCTAGAATTTGAAATCTTCAATGTATGTGGAATTAATTTTATGGTTCCATTCCCAAATTCTCATGTAATATCTTACATCCTAGACATTGTGGATTTTGTTTCAAAGTGGGTATAAGCTAATGCCACCATCCATGACACAACTATAGTGGTCATGAAAATTTTAAGGAAAATTTTTTTTTTTGATATTTTGATTTCCCTAATTCTTCATTAGTAATCAAGGAACTAATTTTAAAAATAATTTCATGAAAGTATTTCTTGAGAAATATGGAATTCATTATAACACTGGAACTCAATACCACCCATAGAAAATCAGGAAAGTTGAATTGTCTAATAGGAAGATTGAACACATTCTAGAAAAGACAGTGGCTAAAAGTAGAAAATAATGGTGTCTCAAATTAAATAACTCTCTTTGGGAATATCACATGGCATATAAAACACCCATCATCACTACTATATTCTTTCTTTTTTATGGAAAACCATGTCACTTTCTTGTTGAATTAGAGCTTTGGTCTTATTATGAAATTAAGAAACTAAATCTAGATTCCCAAAAATCTGGGGAATTTGGAATGATGAAAATCAATTATTTGGAAAATCAAATAAGGGATACTTATAAAAAATCATGTATTTATAAAGAGGAAATGAATAAATGGAATAACCAATGAATTTCATTACAAATATTCACACCAAGGGATAAAGTCCTACTTTTTTATTCCCAATTGAAATTTTTCCTTAGGAAGCTGAAATCTTGAGGTTCGAGACCCTTTAAAGTTGTCAAAATGTTCCCCTATGGAGCAATTTATATTTAATGAATAAAATGACCACTCTTTAAGTTCAATGTACAAAGACTAAAAAATTATAAAGAACCATTTTTATAAGGGTGTTCCCATTATTTTAAATTCATCTGATATTTTTTCTATCCATCTAGGTGAATAATTTATTATTAGCACTTTATGGGAGGTAATATTTTTTTCTATGTTTTTTTGAGTTTATTAGACCTTTTTTTCGAGAATTTTTTGTTTATCAATTATCCAAAACTTCCATAAAGTCAATTTATTCATTTATCTAATTTTTTTTCTCAAATTACTTACTATGTTCCCATACCCATTTTTCTTCTTGTATATTGATTAAACCCTGTGTACTAATGGTTTATCTAGTGATGGTATTTTGTTTCTAACAATTTTTGTAGGTATAAAAATTTCCCATCGGCATCCAAAAATTTCTCCCATGTAAGTTCTTTCATTATTGGGATCTCTTGATTACATATTTTATATTCATAATTTCCATTTCAATCTCTCTATGCTTCTATTGATATCTCTCCCACATCTCTTTCTAAAATAGTATGAACATTATTTCATTTTAAGTGTGGGGGTCTTTATTGAGATTTATTATCAGTACACTTATATTTTTTCTTATTTTAATTAATTTTGGAGATATTTTTCATTAAATGAATGCTTTTCCATGAAATATTATTACACCCATTTAAATAAAAGAAATTTTTTTTTGTAAATTGTTTAAATCCATTTTTATTCATGTTCATAATTTTAAGCATGATTGTTGAGTTGAGTATTTTGATTCTAATTCTAGATTATTTAAATTTTTTATTAACTTATTACTAGATACTATTAACTGAGTGATTGCTAGTTATTTTATATACACTCATTCCCGATAGGATTCTAGACCTACATTTTCATATTTTTTATAAGCATATTTCTAAAAAAGATACTTGTGGCATGTAAACCTATCAGAACTGGTATTGGAATCTTATTGAGGCTATGATTGAACAAATACACTATTAAAATGATTGATTCTATATTTTCCAAGACAATTATCCTGAGATACACTTGTATATCTATCATTCTTCATCCCGTAGTAGCCATGAATAACCTTGTTATGATGAAAATATTTCAATCCTATTATCCCCTCTTACCCTACTCTTGGTTATGTGCATGATTTTCTTTTAAATAAGTGTGTGGTATTTTTCATCACTTCTATATGTGAGAAGATGATACTGAGGAGATGTATGGTGGTAGTTGTACCATATTTTTATGATATTTTTGATGATTATTTTTGTAATTTTCTACACTTACCTTCTTCATTTGAATATATATATATATATATATATAATATGGGTTCTGTATTAGGAAGGTCAAAAATTACCATTACCAAACTGATGAATTTTATGATGGATCATATGTGGTTAGGTGATGGATGTGTGATCTATCCTAGACATGACTTTAAAAAAATTAATGAAAAAAAAAGGAACAAGGAACATTATTTATGCATTCTTGACATATTCATGGAACCACTTTGATCTTTTTAGAGCACAGAAGCATTTTTATCTAGGAGTAGTTACTTCATTGCATTGTTCAAAATTATCATGCATTATATTATAGACCTTACTATACTTTTTATCTTGATTTTTATCATATACTCACCTTCCCTCAACCTCAAATTCATTTGAACATTATTTATTAAGCCCTCATGATTAATTTTGTATTAGTATTTATGAAGTGGCGATGATAGAACAAATTCAAGACTATAGTTATGAACATATATTCAAGGTATTAGAATAATTCCAATTATATTTTATGTTGAGTGATGAGAGAAAATTCGTTGTGAGGTAAATTGAAAAATAGGTATAGATTTTGAGGAACAGTTAAAAATTCTAATTAAATGAAGAAATAATATAAATGAAGAAATTAACTATAATGCATGACTGATTTTCTTTGCAGGAGTGATTTTGGAGGAATTTCTTTTTCTACTAGCACTTAATTTTATTTTCTTGGTTGTAATGCATGTAACCTATTTAAAAAATGTTTTTTTTTAATCCTTATTGATATTATTTTTTCTTGTGGACAAGTAATTGTTCAAGTGTGGGGTAATTTGATAAAATGAATTTATATATATATATATATATATTTGATACATCTATTTAAAATTAATCATTTTGTATTCAATAATAAATTGGTTTTTGATGTGTTTTCGTAGGAATTAGGAATTCAATACTCAAAGGAGGAATGCGGGAAAAATGGAAAAATCAATCATTACATGTCATGAAACATAGATTCACGATGTGTATTCCTTAAGAAGACCATATTCGAGCCAAAGGCCAGCCACGAATCCAATTTACAATACATGAACCGAGTATATGATTTGAATACTAGTTACACATTGTGAAAGACTCAAGTATGAACTTGATGAAGATACACTATGTGAGATCAATACATGACATGAAAAGTTCAAATTATGAATCCTACCAAAGACACAGGTTATGAAATCCATGAGATCCAAAATATTTAGATAACTTCACAGATATAAAGTATACAACATGAATCCCAGTTACACACCATAAATGTCTTGAAGTAGAATCCACTTAAAATAGTTACATGACATGAAACATATACACATCGTGTAATGCTCAACTCTTTATATATGCGGACACCTGGACGCGAACAAAAAGAGTTGGGACGCCCGAATTTTTTTTATTTTATTCTTATTTTATCTCCTATTTTCTTTCCAACTTATTTCCATTTATTTAATTTATTGTTTTAATCATTATATTGTTACTGATTACTGATTCCAATATGTGTTCTTTTTATTTCAATGTTATGATGCTTAAATCCAATTTTGTTCTCTGTTCAATGTTATGACTGATGA
Source organism: Viscum album (assembly GCA_963277665.1). Taxonomy (NCBI): domain Eukaryota; kingdom Viridiplantae; phylum Streptophyta; class Magnoliopsida; order Santalales; family Viscaceae; genus Viscum; species Viscum album. The sequence continues at coordinate 967,543,507 of OY728155.1, forward strand.
ATTATTAATTTTTTATTCATTCAAGTTAGTATTTAATTTATTTTTCATTATTTCAATTGTGTATTTCATTGATTTAAAATTTTTATTTATCATCTCAGACATTCCATCTATTTACTTGATTTTGTTTAATACCATCATGCACAGCTAATCCTCTTAGGGTTAGGGGTCGAGAGTAGGGGTATGTTTTAATGTAATGAATCTCTAAATCAATACTTGGTAACCCTATGGATAGTAATTAGGTGAAAAACAATTGTTTATATCATTATTTTTGACTATTCTGACCATATGAGATTCAATCAAATGAACCTGACTTAGTTGGAGTTGAGAGAGCTAGGATCAATAGCTTAGGATAATTTCCTTCTTGAATCCAAGCATACTGCACATAGGTTGTTGACGATCTCTAGACCAAATAACAGTTTTAGCTTAGGTAGATCCAATTGGTTGGACCAATATCAAGTGGTGACCTTTTCACCACTTTACAACCTAGACCATAAGATCATACCAAGATATACTTAAGATTACTCTTTTTCCTAATTCCTAAAATTGACCCTGATCCCGTATTATTAATTTTATTTAAACACAAGCTATATAGTTTTAAGAAAACCCAAATGTCACGACCCATCCCCCCCAGGGCCTGTTCCATGACTACCCCAATCCTGCCTTCCATAGACAAGGGGCTGAAGACTAGAACCGAAAGGCATATTCCCTAAAACAGGAAGGCATTGCCTTTAAACCTGTACAAACACACGGTCTAAGAACACAACAAGAAGCAACTGTGAAGAAAACTATTGTAGTAAAAGAGTGTTTAAAGCAAAGGGACCAGAATACAAGACCAACTAGAAAAGTAAAAGTACAACTGAAAAGTACAAAATAGCTGAAATGGTGAAAAGTAGCTCATGGATCGTCCACTATGGATCCTACCTGAAGGGTAAGTACAGTTCACGATCAGTAGTCCCTGCATCGCATCACACCAAATGGTCCACTCCGGATCCTACCTGAAGGGTAGGTACATCTCACCTCCTCAGAACTTCACATTCATTTATCTCCTCTACATACCAACAGGTCCTAGCTCCCTCAAACCTCAACCCAGTTTCTCGTCGTCTGTATAAGACACAACAAGGTGCGGGCGAAGCCCATGTAGGGGTGAGTATAACAATGCTCAGTAGGGACCCTGATACCTCGAAGGTCTCCTATAATTCCACAAAGAAAACTATAGGTTAACACCAAGAAGGTAAAGTACCACACAGGTAAATTACCACATAGGATAACCTCAATAACAAGCACAAAGTAAACACAGCTCACACTAAGATTTATTATAGGGGTAGTAACAAGTAACATCCCCAGTCACATCATCGAACACCTAGGATTCTGGATAACTCCTCCTATATCGAGTACATTAGGCCTATCGCATTACACAAAGGTTCTTCCCACTAACCTTGAACTGCTGAGGTACTGCTCCCCATCGCGTACCGTGGGTCTGCCGGGTCACACAGAGTCGTCCCTCCCCAACACGGTCTGCTAAGGTACTCATCCCCATCATGTACCGTGTGTTTTCCGGGTCATACAGAGTCACCCCCCCCCCCAACATGGTCTTCTAAGGTACTCCTCCCCATCGCGTACCATGACTGCTCCCCGCCGTGGCCGTCGAGTCACTCTGAGTCGAAAAGTCAGCAGTCGTCAGGTCTCAGCCAGTCGCAGGGTTCCGTACGTAGTGCGCTTGGGAGAAATACTACCCAAGCCATCTGTCATATCTCAACTAGCACAAAGTCTCACAAATAAGTAACCTGATGATATGCCATGTCATAAGGGTTTTAACGCAACATACATCACGTTATTCGGACGCCCGGTCTGTGTGATATTGGCATTTCAGTGCCGAGGGCCCAGTTGGATTCGGGTGTGATCTAACCCGGCTGAACTCCAAGTTTATCTAAAACTCTAATAGAGTAATTCAAAAGGATATCTTCACTCCAAGGGTCCCAATGCTGCAGACAGTTCGTCAAATGGGTGTCCGGTTCTCGAGATAAGTCACTTTAAGTGTTTCTGGGCCCGGGTCTGGTCTAACCCGGTCGGACCGACCCAGCCCGACCCTTTCTGGGCTAGGACAAGGTGTTCTTGGCCCTCTAGGCTGATTTTTGGTCTGTCCCACAAGAGGGGTGGCCTGCAAGGGGCAGTCCAGCCCGTGTGCAGTGGCCCACTGGGTGGCCGCCTGGCCCGGGGGAAGCGGCCCAGTCCGAGGGCAGCAGCCCGGTCTGAAGGCAGTGGCCTAGCTCGGTCTGAGGGTGGTGTCCTGGCTCAATGACGGTGTCCCGGTTCGAGGGCAGCATCCCGGTTCTGTCCGACGCATGGGGTGTAACCCCCCAGTCTCCTAGATTCTTGAATGGCCCGAAGGCTATTCAATTGGAGAGGCGGAGGCACCGCATGGGCATTGCTCAATCATCGTGGAACCTTCTGGAGGCATGGGTTCCACCTCCTTTGTCGCAGCTTTGGTTGCAGTCTCCTACTCACCCGCGGTGCGCGACGGTGCACTGCCCTTCTCTTTCACGGTCGGCCAATGATTCATTCGCCTTCTCTGCCTGCCACGGCTGACGAGCCGCGGCCCCTTTGCACACCAGTGGCACGTGACGGCGCATCTCACCTCCTCTATGGCCAACCGGTGTCGGTCGCTCTGATTTCCGTCATGGCTTTGTGTTGTGGCCTCCTATAGTGGCATGCATTGGCGTGTCACCTCCTTCATATTTGGTTGGTGCTACCACGCCGACGATCTCCCACAGAAGGTGCAAGGGTAATTAAGTTGTGAAGGGTTTAGGTTGGGTTCGTTAGGTCCATGCCCTCTATGTTAGATCATGATCAAAGGGAGGATAAAATGGTTTTTAACAATTTCTTTTATTAACTACAAACCCAAACCCCACAAGGATACCCCATAACAACCTCCCACAAAACGAATGAATCGCGGATCAACCCATTAGTCGGTTGACCCATGTTCTTTATATAATTTCTAGAACGGGGAAGAGGGAAACAAAAATCACAAACTAAATAACCCCTACCTCAAAACATTATAGTAACTTCCATTCTTGAAGGAGGTTCATGTTCTTCGTTCCCGCGACCGGTTCCAAAAGACGTCACTCACACGTCGCCCATTGGTTCGGTGTCGATCGTCACCTCCCATTGGGTCAACTTCGTCTTCTATAGGTCTGATATCATGGTGTTCCTTCAGCACTTCACTAGTTGGTGAAGCTCTCTAATACCCCTTCCCTAGCTCCATATATATAGGAGAGGGGGAGGGTAGGTAACAGTGTGGTGAAAATAATCGGTCTCAATAATTAGGAAGATTCCTAATTTTCCCAAAGTCATTATTACTTAAGGTTGGCAGGTCAAGCCATTTAATGGATTCACACACCACCGGTCCTACCCTTTAATTGGTCTGTTGGAGGTTTATGAAATAAAATAACAAAATTATTTTGTTTCATTTCATTTAAAAAGTAGCAAAACATAACTTTTTCTCCAGACCTACTACGGTCAAAGTAAAGCGTCTCTTAAGAGAATCCTAGCATTGTGGATTCAACGGTACCCTTGTATTTTTAATCCATGAAACGGTTCAAAAGTTAGAAAACTCAACTCACGCGTTGATTGAACGTACCCAAAAAACGTTCAGAAAATTATTAACAGTCACCCTTGACTCACGCCGATCGAGGTTAGGCTTTGCCTAAGTGAAACATGCCCCAAAAAACCCAACGGTACTCTTGGACTTCCAATCTGAGTTACTGTTTAAAAGTTATGGGTTTTACAAAAAAATAATTGTCACTTAGTTATTTTATTTACAGCCAAAAACTAACTTTCACTCGTGGCCCGTGCCAGCCAATGTTAGTAACTACCTAAAGAGAGAATACCATCACGAGATCAACGGTGGTCTTGGATTTTTAATCTGAGCTACTGTTCTTGAGTTATAAGCACTTAAAAAATAAAAATAATTTTATTTAATTATTTTATTTATTGTTATGCCATTTTTAGGTTTTCTCATAGGAGGCACACGCTGACTAAACTTAAGTCGCACCTAGGGTAAACCTGTCATCCTAAGCACAACGGTGCACTCGAATTTTTTATTCAGGAAACTGTTTAATATTAATTCCACTTTTTCAATAAAACTCCTTATGTGTGCTATTTAAAGTTTAAAAAAACTTCGATGAATCATTTCAGGCACTCCGGGGCTCAGAATCACGCACCTTCAGATTTAGCGGTCTTGAAATAATTCAATATAATAAAAAAAATGAAAATTCTAGGACATTACACCAAGATAAAGAGTTATTATGAGGACTCCTTCCAAAAGGTTCTTACCACTAGTTTTCCTACCTATCAACTGTCCGATTCTTGAGAAACCACTATACAGGAACCATAGTGCTTCTTAGTCTACTCTATTAAGACACTTTTCCTAAAAAATCAAACAACTAAAGGTCTCGGTACCCAAAAAAACTTGGTTCTTCTAATTTTTTCTAATAATTATTTAAGTGGCCAAATTTTTTTAGTATGATATTTTCTTCTGGAAATATTAGATGAAAGATCATTTGATTTTAGTATCCCATATCACACATTCTTACAATCACATTCATAAATTAATTGACCAATTATTTTAAAATAATTTCAAAACTTATCCTATGAGAAACCTTTAATAAAAGTGGTTTTTGATGGATTTTTTTAGGTTTTAGCTTGATTTTCAACCCATGACCAATCCATTATTTTATGTGTCTTTGAGATATTAAAATTTTATTCAGATTATTTACACCTTTAGTGAATATGTAATGAGAAATATTATGTTCGTTGATTTTAGTTTTGAGATTATTAACATCTGGTTAATTCTTAATTCTCATGGATAATTCTTCGTATTCCTGAAAGATTTGTTCCTTCACTTTTAGAAGATGTTTTTTTATTAATCAATTTCTTTTATTTCTTATCAAGTTACTTTTATAATGAATAAATTTCATGAAAACCATTTTTGAGTTTATCATGAGTGTATTTATGGTCTTTGTAATTAAGGTGACTTGAGGAGTAAGAAGAATATGATGATGAGGCAGAGAATTAAGAGAATAAGAGGAGAAAAGGAAATTGGAAGTGGGGAACTAACCTTGATGTCTTCGTTAACTTTCTCCATATGGAACTTATCACTTGAGTCAACTAGAGAGATTGAGGAAGTTAAGTTCATGGAGTCATCACCTTCACTCCAAGTTGTAACTTTAAGATCCTTCCTAACTTGTTTATTTTGTTTAACCTTCGTTTTGTACATGAGGCATTCTAACTTGATATGACCTTTTTTATTACATTTGTAGAATTTCAGTTTTGGTTCTATGTTTTGATTCACTTCCTTGATTTGATTGGAATATTTATTTTTATTGAATAATTTGTTTGTGTTCTTGGTGAGTTGAGAAAAATCTTAAACTTCACCTTTAGATGAGTCATCATTAGTGCCTTTGAAGGTGATTGTTTTCTTTACATATTTGGATTCATTGGATTCCTTCACAACTTGTCATTTCATAGTAATTTCATATGTCATTAGAGATCTGATAACTTCTTTGACCACCATTTTCTTCACCTATTTTACTTCTTTTATAGTCATTAATTTGGGTGACCATTTCCCTAAGAAGACCCAAAGTATCCTCTTTGCTAAGGTTTTTTTAGAAAAATAATCACCGAGAGACTTTCACCCATTCCATATTCCAGTAAACCGCATAAACATACTATTAATGGATTTATTTTGATGTATATAAAATCTTTAAAAATATTTCCTATACATACCTAATCTGGTATATTTAAATTTTTTGGTTCCTTTAGGAATTATTTCTAGAAATTTCCATATTTAATGGGTATTTTTACACATAAAACATGATTAAATTCATTTTGTTTAATATTGTAGTGGAGATCATTCATTTATTTTCCATTAAGCTCAAGGGATTCAATATAATTGGGTTTCTTCTTATCTTATGGTTCTTTAGTAGAAGTATATTCATGCATAATCATTTTTCATATAGGGTAAATTATTCAATTAAAAAAATTTGACATGTGATTTTCCAATAGGAATAGTCCATGTAATCAAACACAGGATAATGTGAATAATAGTTTGTTTCCATCAAAAAAAGGTTGAACTTTGAAATTGATTAAGATTAAAAAAATTCAGAAAAGATATAAACACGGTTTTAAAAACAAGAATATTTTTAATAAAAACACAAAGAACCCTTTGATACCAATTATTGGCCATAGAAATATGGAAAGAGGGGGTAAATTTCCCTTTTAAAAATTAAATCAAATAGTAAAGGTAAATTAAAAAATTAAATGATATTGATGTGATAAATTGATAATTTTGTTTCATATTAAAATATTAATTTCAATATTAATTGAGTGAGTTTTCATAGAAGAAATGTATGTATCAAATTTATTCAATTATGTGTATTGAGTTTGAAAGATGAAAGCATAAATTTAAAGAGACAGAAAACATGGTTTGATAAAGGAGTTCATAAATAGCTCAGTCTTATCCCCTATATCTCCTCCCCTAAGGTTGAGGGGATTATTTTATTACTCGCTTGATCTTTTGGGGGATAAAGAAACTCATCCCTCTAGATTATGGTTGTGAGAACCCTCTTGAACTTATCCAGCAGTTAAGGAAGATATCCCTCACTTTTATAGTAGTGAGTACACGTTGTAAAATTAGATGAGAAGAAGAAAGGTTTTATTGGTTCAAACCCATTACAGATCCCCTCCCTTATATCTTATAAATATTTATACAATTTATATGAGATATAGAGAGATTGATAGATGATTTCCTTTGAGATTGAGGAAAAATAAAGATTTTTTCTTGAAAGATCATTGATATTGGAGAGAATACACTAGATCTATACCTTTAGTGTTTCAACTTTGATGAGGCATAGGATTTTTAATTGAGGTAGTTTAATTAACAGAGTAAGAGAGGTAGATCTTCTAATACATCAAGGAGACCTATTTAAAAGCTCTAAAAATTTTAGGAAACTTTTTTAATTCATCTGCATAATTGAAGCTAAAGAAGAGCTAAATTAAGTCTTTTTTACATAATTAATGCACCCCAGATCCTCTATCTCAACACCACTAATTACTTGGTAGCTTCCATCGACTGGTTGGTGGTATTCTGAGTAGTTGACCCTTCTACCTAGATTCCATCGGTTTTCTAGTGGAGAGCATTGGATACTCATTGGTGTTGTGGTCAGTTAGAGATTTTTTTTAGATTCCATTGAATGGATAATAGATATCCACCAGCTATCCAATGTATTTTTTTAAAAAGTTTCCTTTTGTCTATATGGAACCAGTTATCCATTATAGCATGTGGTCCTTTAACTTTGACTAGAGCCTCCTAGGTTTCTTTCCATGTTCTTTATTTGATCCTCTAACTTCATTCTAGGATCTCAAAACATGGTAAATGATTATTCTAATCATTTAAAATTATCATCATGATGCCACTATATTATCTGGGATATATTCATTAATTCCATCAATGACATGACTAAAAGAAAAAATGAAGAGATTGAAATCCACTCAAATGAAAATGTAAGACACACAAAATAGTTTTTGTGATCATGAAAACACTATGAGAGATAGAGAGGTACGACAATTTGTATTATATGATAGGAATCTCAAACACCTAAGGAGTTCTAGTGCCTTCTCCATATAGATAAATGTTGAATAGGGAGGAAGAGATCTTTGAATATGACTTATAAATGTCACATGCCACCAAAAGGGGATCTCATCACTTATATAGGATTTCTTCATTAAATAAAGAGATTCGAGCATTGACTGAAAACTCTTGGAATCCAACATATGTTATAATAACATATGATTATTGGATATATATAATCACTAAATATTTCAATGAGTATATCATGAATTTATAACCATGAATGAATCAACACATTGATTCATAACTAAATGAAACCATAGTGGAAGACATGGAAGTGGATGCACTCAATGTCACATATCATTTATCTATCATACACTATGATATATACTAGTCATATTCAATAATAGAATAATTATTATAATCATATCATTGGTTATGAATCGGAGAATATCGTACAAAATGATATACCCATTTTAGTTCATTTCCAACACTTACAAGGTGAAACTTTCATAATTATAAATATTCCTTAGGCATTTTAAACCCTCCAAGGATTCATATGTAGATATTATAATAAATTTTATCATAAAAAAGTGTGTTTATAAAATAATTTCATCATTATTCAATAGTTTTAGCAGTTTGGATATCCAATCCAAAACATTATATGTTGAACTTATCACATATTCCTTCAATTATTTTTGGACAAATATTTTAGTGTTTAAATATCTGGAAATCCATTTTCATCAAAGAGTTTTGAAAGAATTTAAAAGGTAAAAATATATCTTAAATAATATTTAATGATGTCTCATAATTTATCTGGTACTAGATTCAATTCAAGGATATTATATAAAAATACATATTATTGTTGATATATTATTTTTTATCTTAAAGGGAGAATATATTTATTGATTTCCATTCATGATGAAAATTGGTTTTATATATTTAATTAAATGACACTTGGGTTGTGTATAATCAAACCTCTCATTTTCAACACTTTACAGCTAAATATGTAATGTGAGTATCTTATTAATAACTCTACTAGACCATTTTATATATGGTATGTGATGCTCAATATTTATATTAATTAACATGAATAGCATGTGATGTATAATCACCAATAAATAATTATATATGTGACCATTTAATAAATGAATCTTTTATATAATATTTTAATGGATTTCATCATATGTAGGCACACCCAAGAATATTTTATAATGAATACTTCATATAAATATTGAAAATTTACCTCTGATACAGCTGGTGATGGTATAAATAATCTAATTTAATAATAGTTAACCCCTGGAATATATGAATACATGGTGCATTCATAATAACATATCAAGAATAAATAATTATCTTATAAGTGAAAATTATGTATACATGTATTCATTAAATAAATTTATCATTATTCAACGTTTAGATGTATACTATTTTATCAATAAATTGATGCTCATATATACTTATATCAATATTTTTCATTATAATTGATTATGGATGACCTAAATGATAATGTCTTGTATTTATTGTGTTAGGAATGGTAAAAAAATTACCATAATTGATTTGATTTTACATAGTAAAAATATTAAAAAAATTAGAATCGGTTTTTTTCTATTATGAATGCTTGTTATATATAAAGGTATTTAAAACCTCTTGTATCCAATGTATCTATATGGTATTCTATTTAAATAATATCATTAATGCTAAATATATTTTATCTAAACATAAAATATTACAAATAATTATTTAATAAAAAATGCATGCCATTGTGCATGAATATATTCTCCCTATTAGAGCCTATCATTAATTTTCATTACCATTCCAACTACATATATTATCATATACTGACTCTTCAAATGTTTTGATTAAAAATAAACATATTTGAGTTTTTTTGAAGAATTTAATTAAAATAATTATTTCAAAAGGTTTTATTCAAGGTATATTTACATAAGTTCTTTAGGGTATTCCTTTGTTCAAACCTAACACTTTCATCGTATGTGATGAAAAACTGAAATACTCGCATTTTTCATTATTATTATAATATCTATTTTTTTGGTTGATTATCAATTAATGGATTATTAATAAAATCATAATGGGTTATTCCCATCATTAAGTATATATTTTATACATTATAACTTTCAGACCAATTTTTTTAAATATATCTACTAGGGAGAGGATCCCTCATGTATTTTAAGGTTGGTGAATGTGTTAGTGTGAAGAAATATGGAAGAATGATCAGCTGATGTATTCATTCATTGGACTTCATGATTCATGATTGATTTTTTACTATTTATCAACAATGATCATATTATAAAAAATGAAAATCTTATTTATCATGATGATCATTGTTTAACTACTTCATATGGTAATATTATTTTCATAAAATATATTGGATTATAAAAATTAAATAATGTTATCATCATGTCTATAAACTATAATAAGGGTAACATCGACTTCAAGGGATAAAATCGAATGACTTTATGAGATGACATTGATAATCCATAATCATGTTGTTGAGCCTTAATTGAATTTTTTCTAAATAATTTAATATGTGTTGGTGGATAAATATTGATAACTAGAAAATTGTTATGGATCCATCTAATTGAATTAGATGTCACGCTTGTACAACTCTACTTGTTAAATCTGATGATTGATT